>CM051032.1:34551042-36026042 GCA_027627225.1 Congeria kusceri | reverse complement strand
GAAAATTAATTTCAAAGCCAAAAATGTCAAAGAAAAGTACTGGGTGACTCGTTAATTTCTTCCGCTATATTAAAGGGTAGAAACGCGGCGTGGGTTCGAATAATGAATCGATTGCTTTCGGCTGATTTACCGCGGATGTTGTGTGTTGTTGCTGAAATTGTGCAAAATGATTAAACAGGTTCGCTTCTACCACAGTGCTTCGCGGTCCAATATCATTATCGCGTAGTTTTCAGTTGTGAAGTTTTGCTTTTGGTTAAGAAAGTCATTAGGCACATTTCCTAATTGCACGAGCTTTTGTTAAATAGACCACACGCAAACAAGCGTACACTCTACTGCTTAATTCTTACTACAAATTTTATTTGTAATTATACTTTCAACAAATGTTGTAATGGTATTTTAGTCTACCTGTTTTAACTCAATATATCGACTTGATATTATTCAAAGTAAGTAACAAAACATTAAAAATTTAAAATATATCTTAACATGGTTTGGAAAGTATGTATACACATCCGAACTTGTCGATATTTACACAAGCCATACCTGAGAACGTACTAACATTGCTGGACTGTCTATTTTGCGTACACCATTAATGATTCCATAAAAATATATTCAAAAAAGTATGGCAAACAACCTTTAAACTGTTTCAATTCAACATGGGTAAGCAATCTACGTACCTACCGCGCCTCCCGTGGGGACGAACGGGGAAATATGTAGAGACACGCGGAATACATATTTACGCTTGCATGCTCTATTACTTTTGGCTGTTTGATCGGCCTAATCATGCTGAACACCCGGATTTTGAGGGCTTCAATATGTTTTGCATACGTTTAATACACCAGAATAGATCGAGAAAATACCCAAAGCCCGTGAGAATATACAGACATCAAGCTTTGAACGATTTAATTTATTAAATAACTTCACACATGTCGACATCAGAACTACGGATTACCGGCGGGTTAACATTAAAGGTTCAGCAAAGTAATAACTTACTATGAGATGTTTGTTTTCATTCATTCACTGCCAACCATTCGTTGGTTTGCTCGTCCGTTCATTAATTAATTAATTAATTAATTCATTCATTCATTCATTTTCGTTCGTTCGCTCGCCTTCCTTCCTTCCTTCCCTCCCTCCCTCCTTCCTCCCTCCATTCCTTCCTTCCTTCCTTCCTTCTTTCTTTCTTTCCTTCCTTCCTTCATTTTTTTCATTCCGTCATTCATACATTCATTCAGTCATTCATTCATTGAAGATTGTTATAAGCTCTAAAACAAACAGAAATTTAGTAACTGTCAATTTTGATAACGTTATTCCACTGTAATGGGGTTACGTAATGTAGAGACACCGTTTCACGTACGTGTTGCTGAATAAAAAGTTTCAAGTACGGAAAGTCAAAAGGTAAATGCATCCAAAATGTCAGTTGCACAAACATCTATGATCATAAATAAAATGAATGTGGCAGTATTTGAACATGCTTACGTATAGAATCCACGAATTATACATTCTTGGTTCAGTCCGTTAATCAAGCTAAAAGGAAAGGTGTTCAGCGTATCTTTTCAAATCGAATTTGGGGGAAAGATCACTGTAAAGATGCTAAAGTCATGATGGAGTGATTGTTCTCACTAATTCGTATACCCCTGTAAGCATGATGAATATAGCAAGTGCACGTTTCACATACATGCATAATAGAATTAATTATAAAGTTAGCATAGCAATTAAAGCATGCTAAATTAAGATGCACACATTGTTGGTATATACGTTAACAATAAGGTAGGTTAATGTTATAAAACATATGGGGTATGATTCATGTGTCTGTTAAGTATGGTGTTGTGTTTTCTTTTCACCACCATAGTTGCACTTTCAGGACAGAATGTTAGTAATAAGTGAGGGGTCATCAACCGGACGCACTAGTATGACATGAAATAAAACAGAAAAATGTATTGATTGAAAAGAGGCATTTATTAGCTCGACTTTTCGACGAAAAAACAAAAGTCGATCTAATGTCATCGCTCTGTCGTCGGCGTCTGTGCCAGCGTCGGCGTTAGTTTCATTTTTTGTTTTCATTATTGACTGCAAACGATATATAAAAAGTCCAATTATGTAGAAAATTGCACCGAGTTGCATTAAATAAGTAAAAGTTACAAACACGTAATCCTTCCACATCTGGATGTTCCTTGTGATGGCAGTGGTTACCGTTTACCCATAGGGGAGGTAACCGCTGCGAGGAGTTTGGATAATTGGCCGATAAAAACCGCAACTTACCATATTTATAGTGTTATGTAACCTATCATAATTATTATGAAAATATAAAAAGAACTATAAATTTAACAAACTGTTTATTTATTAAAACACCATTTTGTTTTAAGTGTAGAATATACATAGTATTGATATTAACAGATGTATTTTTTCGACTATTTAGCTTCTCCCGTATTCCGCGCTCAGAATAAAAACTTATTTTAATTTCATTTAATGATCATTCTGCTTTCTCGAATAATTAAAGGATTGCGTTGTGTACAGAAACAGAATATGGTCAAAAGAAAACATTCTGGTGACAAAACAGCATGTAAGTTAAGTTGTCATTATTAGTGCATGCTACATATTAGTCTGGTTAGTAGTTATTCGGATACCCGTATTTCGACCGGTAACTGGTAAACTCGTACGGCGGCACCATAGTCAACCCGTACCCGTTTTGGTCAACTCAAACCCCAATTTCTGGTTAACTCGTACCGTTCAGAGTCAACTTGTACCTTTTGGTCAACTGATACCCTATCATTTCCAACAGAGGAACCACGGAAAAGTTTTACCTTTTTTTATATTTACAATTTCAAAGATTATTTATATAAATGTTAACAGGATTTTGTGTCTGATCTGCATTGTAAAAAGTTCATATTATACAAAAAAGTTCATATAAAAATATCTACATAGTTATTTTTTGCTTAAAATTCAAATTAATTTTGCAGGTAACATATGGCTAAAAATGAAATATATGTATATGTTGATTTTGTTTGTAATTATTTTAGAATTTTAAAATCATTAATGGAGTCTATATCTGTCACTTCCCTATAAATTTCGCTCTACGTCCTGTATATGTGTAACAAGTAGTTGACAAGTGACTTCTCAATCACGCGCTTAACATCAACCCCTATTCACACGTGACATTGTGTTTTTTTAACTAGCTAACAATGGATTATCGCCTATAGAAATGTTATTGATATTATTCTCACATGTAGAAGCAGTCAATCAGTGAATTATACACATGATAATTAAGATGTTCACTGACAGAAAGAAAGTATAAATAGAATGAAAGCGGAATACAATTGTAACCAACTATATTGAATAAAAAAATGAACAGGAAAGTAAATAAAAATTAACAATATAAATATACAGGCATCTTCTTTGTAATAAACAGCAGCCACTGCAGATGATTCACTGGCTGACATACACCAGTTTTCGCAGTCTGAAGTTTCTGCCATACGTTCAAGACTTCTGACCTGGTATGACGAAAACAAAAGGGATTTGCCGTGGCGGATACATGCAGCTAACCCTGATATTAACCAGAGAGCTTATGCAGGTAAGTTAAAAACATTGTAATCACCTGGACAGGTAGCTACCATATATGTTGAAATAAATATTGGATTCAGAAAAGTAGTTTGTATATTGTTTTCATTTATTATGTTATCTTTTCATCTCATAATTATGGGAAAGTTAAGTAAGGCGTAAAAAAAAATAAGTTTGTTTCAGGTAACCCGACCTACCCTAAAAAAATGCACAGACCCTAGTTCGTCGGATTATTTTTCTTTTCGGTAATTTTTTCTCTTGAAATATATTTACTTTGTGGTAATACGCGATTTCTTGCGGTTCATTTCGTCAGCCGAATCGTCTGGACGACTTTTTTGTTAATTTTTAAAAAGCGTTTCACATACATTGTCATATCATGGCTGGATCCCATTCAATACATCCTTCCTATGAGTATTAAAGTAAGATTTTTATGATGGTAATTTTTGTAGTAGTTTACCCAGTCTCATTAAAACTTGACAGAAATGACAAAAACAAAAAAACTTTGAAACATTTTATTTAAAACTTTTTTTATATACCCTTGAGTTGTTTATTCGTCTTTAAAATAATACAGTTTCTACAGCATACTTTTGATGCATTTTGATATACATGTCAATTTCACTGAAGCAGTACCATTTTGCACATATAAAACTAGGGATGGGACCAAATATTCAAATATCGGATAATATTACAATACAATATAAAAAAACGAATACGAATACGGAAAATCTTGTTTTTTTCCAGTTTGATTGCAAAGTTAACATGAATTCCAGTCGTATTTCCTGCCTAGCAGGTGGGCGGGGGCAGTGTAACGTTTTTGTAATACATGTCCAATTAACGACAATTGATAATTGGCAGGGGGGCCACGTCTTTATAAGGGCAGCGAATGAACGGTTTGTAGGAGGCGCAAATATGACGCATTGTATCCACAAATAACAAAACTGGGCCATGTTGTGGTAACGGTGTTACAGTTTGCACAAGGCATACATTGTTGTATTGTCCTTAAGTGACATCTAAACGGTTAACTTGTTTACAGTAAATTACAATTACTCTTTAAGTAAACCAATCAAAATGAATCCATTATCAGCCAATCAATTTCTTTACTTAAACATGCTTAATTTATTGCTGTGTGATGTATATAGTGTATGTATTAAATTATGAACAAAGTTGTTTTCTACTTAAACATTCTTAATTTATTTTATATATTGTGGTGCTATGGGTTTGTGTAAAATTCTTTGTGTTACTTTATATACAATTTTTTTTTTTTTTAATAACATCGTATCGTGTATTCTGCGAAATACAAAAGGACAATACTATATGTGTTTCTTTAGATTTATTCAGGTTGAAATGTTCACTGCAAACAAAATCTATATATACTCTCGTATATGAAAACATGAGAATGATAATAAAATATAATATCTGCAATAATATACTTCGTTTAGTCACGAATCGCTGCACAGCAGATACAAGCTTCATGGTTTTGAATAAAAAACAGAACGATTAACAAATTAATTAACAATACATTTAACAATATCTGACATTTCTTTATATTTGCCTAACACTGACTAAGTTATATCGCTCATTTACCACTGAAACAAGGTAAAACAACTACGTACATGTAGTATACATATTTTGGATAGGTAAATATTCGGACAGAGTGCCGTATATAGAAGTATTTACAAAAAGAATATTAGAATATATTTGAATATATTTGAATACCTAAAACGAATATTCGACTATTGATTTCAGTATTCGGTCCAATCTCTATATAAAACATAAACGTTCATGTGCATCACAGTGTAAAATTCATTTATTTGTTGCCATGCTTAAAGATGATTCTTAGAGTTGTTTTAAATTTATATACTTTTCTATTTTAATGTAATCTGTTGAAGAATTGCAGTTGTTAATAACTATACTGTAGAATGTAGCGTTAGCTGTATCATAACTTTAAGAAAACAGTAAACTTTACATCCGGGATCTAGTTAGTAATGATGTATAAATTTTAACAAGCACAAAAGTTTGTTTATATTCAGTTCACTGCGTATACATTTTGATACGATATGACCATTTTATAATAAAAACAAGTGCCTTGCAAATTGACTTTTATATAGATGTAAACTGGACAGGTGGCCTGGTTTTCACAGATTGTAATGATTTTCATGTATTTGGAAATGTATACTATAATATAATACAATTGTATCATATTTTAAGTGCATAAATGATAAACATTAGCAGCAAAAGTTGTTTAAGTTAAACATCCACTTTAAAACCAGCGTTTTTCCTCTGTATAAACTCGGTACCGGAAAACGGTACCAATCCCAATCTGATTTTCTGACTATTTTTCCCCATCTGAAGTTACAAAATTCCCAAAGGTAACAAAAAAATCCCAAAAGACCCTGAAAAGATCGACGATGTTCCTGTATTTTACTTTTGTTTTACCCAAGCGTAAACCTCCACGCACAGCTGCAGGGCCTTCCCAAGGCCGTTTTAGCGTCCAGGTGCCCGGGCGTTTAATTTGAACTTGAACATATCCGGGGCGCCTAAAATTAGTGTTGCGCTTTTAAACATCGCCCGGGGCATGTGTATTTTATCAATTAATTAGCTGTGTTGACTTCAGCAGACTGACAATTCCTGTTCAAAGCTAATCTCTTACGTCACAATGGCCGTTTTGCACTCGAGAAACATATACACCCACTCTATAAAGTCAGTGAATGATCAAAGCGAGTGTCTCTTCGCCGAAAATTTTAACAATGAACAGATATTCCTAAGCCGCAATCAATCACCGTGAAGCACCGCCCTGTAGGCGGAGTTTCAACATGCAGTAAAATCGATATGAGCCAATACAAACGCTCAGTTTATTTTCGCTTTGGAATGACGTTATGTCTGACCAATCAGCGCAGTTGGCATGTATCCACACACAAGTAACCTTATATGCGCGTCAAGCGTATTATCGACCTAAAAAGTTAATGAGCTTTTGTATTTTATAATATGCACACTTATTAATTTAATAATTTCATAAATTTAAAAAATAAAGTGCGAAAAATCAATCTCAAATACGCTAATATGAAATCGTAATCGGAAAAGCCTATCCAGTGTTACTGCTCAGTGTTTCGTAAACACAACCGGTATTGTTTATGTACATGTATGCCATGTAAAACCCGTGTTTTCTGCAAAAGAGCGCGAAATGTCTACTGACAACCACGACGTCACGTTCCACACATGAAAAGCATGCTTGTACCGACCATGTGCTTTCTAAATACAGGTCTTAACATTTGGTGCACGTGCACAGGGAAATTCTCCCGCCGTTTTTGTAAGAACAAAGCATGTATAATATACATGTATTTTAATCATGATTCTTACAATGACGCTTTTTGCCTTTAAAAGGCTAGAGGTATACCGTTTAAACGGTGATGTTTCGTTTATTTCATTTCGCTTAAACGTTTACAAAAAATTGAAAATGTGTTGTCGGTGATGTTTCGTTTATTTCATTTCGTTTAAACGTTTACAAAAACTTTAAAATGTGTTAGCCTTAATTTTAAGAGCTAAACGCAACAGATAACGTCATATGACACATGTCGCAAAACAAATAAATTTTCCGTAGGGACCAGGGCGCCTGAGAAAAATCCTGGGTTACTGTTAACAGCTAGGGGAAGTAACTTACTGTTTTTACATCTTTTATGACATTTTTTCATAAAAGTGATAAAATTCCCAATTTGGCTGAAAACAACGCTAATTTTCCCAATTTGACCGGTACCGGTACCATTCCCAAAGTGGTGAGGAAAAACACTGAAAACAATGTTTAAGTATATTAATTTGAATATTCATTCAGTTTTAGACGCTTCAAGTAGACCATTAAAAAAAAAAAATTCCCAACCTACCTACCCTATTTTGTTTGGTCATGTTACCTGAAACAAACATATTTTTTTATGCCTTAATAAAATGAAAGCACATAATGAAATGTGACGTAAAATAAGGGTAAAATTGTGTTTGTACAGCAAGATATTATATAACTTCAAAAACTTTTACCTTACCTGACACAAATTAAATAACAAATGAAAAATAACTTTTATATAGAAAAATAAATCCAAACAATGTTCTCAGATATGCTGTATTAAATTTGTTGAGAATTGAAATGCACGCTCAGTCTTTCTGTTGTTTTAGTGTGGGTGTCAGAAATAATGTTGCAGCAAACCCAAGTTGCAACAGTTATAGACTACTACAACAGATGGATGAAGGTAATTTACTTTCTGTTCAAGTGATCACTCTTTTTGGGAAAATATAATTGAGGGGCGTCGTGGGAAAACCGGACTTGATGCATGTGCGTAAAGTGTCATCCCGGATTAGCCTGTGCAGTCCGCACAGGCTAATCCAGGACGTCACTTTCCGCTTTTTATGGTATTTTCTGTTTCAAGGAAGTCTCTTCTAAACATAAATTCACTGTAGGCGGAAAGTGCCGTCCTGGATTAGCCTGTGCGGACTGCTCAGGCTAATCCGGGACGACACTTTACGCACATGCATTAAGACCAGTTTTCTCACGACGCGCCACATATATTTTCACTTTGTTATTTTACTGAGGATTATGCATGAAGATTTATAGAATTTTGAGAAAAGTATCTAATATCGTTTTAAAAATCTACAATCACAAAAATGCAAAGTGCTGTTACTGGGAGAAGTTATAGGTTAATGATTATACAATGTTATATTATTTTTGCTTGGCTGTTCTTTTTTCAATACATCAATTGAATTGATTTGAAAAAAAATTTACTACAGGGAAATCAGCTGCGTGGAAAAAATTAATTGTGATTCAGTACCCACAGCAGCCTTCTAGCTTGACCAGTTTAATTAAAACATTAAAAATTATTGATATGTACATAATAGTTGGCATAACAGTTTGTCAGTCTTGAAATGACTTACCTGTCAGTACTTTGTTTCAGAAATGGCCAACGTTGCAGAGTCTAGCAGGAGCCACATTAGAGGTTGTATTCATTAGTAGAAGATATGAGGCATGTTGTGGGAAAATCGGGCTTAATGCATGTGTGTAAAGTGTCGTCCCGGAGTATAAGTGTTGTCCCGGATTAGCCTGTGTAGACTCTTATTTATTAGGCATTCCTTATCAAACACCTTCATTGTGTTGTAAGCCATGCTTGTGTAGCAATCCTAACATTGCGCTATAAGTAAGTAATGTATAAACACAGACTTATGTCAGCTCTGACCAGTTGTGATCCAAACATTTGTAGGCATTATTACGTCTGGTAATGAGTCAAAATGACATTATTATGCCCCCCATCGAAGATGGCGGGGTATATAGGTTTGCTAATGTCGGTCTGTTAGTAGACCACTTTCGTTTCCTCTACATCTAAGTTCAACAGTTTCATCCAATCTTCACAAAACTTAATGAAAATGTTTGTGGGCATAAAGTTAGGTAATCAGCCAAATCGCCTCAGGAATTGTGGAGTAATGCCCCTTGAATTATATAAAATTGGCCTTTTTAGCCGATTTTGCTCTCTAAGTCCAACAGTTTTCATCCAATCTTCACCAAACTTCATGAACATGTTTATAATAATAATATCTTAGTCAGGTTTGATAATCGGCAAGAGAATTGTGGAGTTATGGCCCTTGAATTATCTAAAATTGGCCCTTTAAAACGTTTCCGTTCTCTAAGTCCAACATTTCGTAGGCGATCTTCACCTAAGTTGGTGAAAATCTATGTGGGCTTATGATCTCAGTTAAGTTTGGTAATCAACCAAACTGTTGTTGTGCATGCAAAAAGACTGCACAAAACAAAAAACGTGTTCCATTGTGATAATTTTGAAGTCCATATTATATGGTATAATGTGTTATAATACCATACTTTTATTTATCATTGATCTTTATTTGTTATTGTAGGAAGTGAATGAGATGTGGTCAGGACTCGGATACTACTCCAGAGGTCGCAGACTGTTTGAAGGGGCCAAGAAAGTGTGTTTGTAAAGTAATATTTAATATGGTTTTGCAGTTAATAGACATGATATTACGTCATATAATGGTACTTCTCAAATTGTTATGATAAATCACTGGTGCCCTGAAAGAGAAGTCTGGCTCCTCCAGACAGGCTATGCTAAAGTACTAGAGTGTGTACATTTCCAAAACACATTTCCATAATTACATGTATTAATTAGCGCAAATGGACATCTATGAAAAATAAGCTTGAAGTTGAATACATATACCTTTTTCCAAAAAATTTAGCTCAAAATAGATAAAAGCAATTGGTACAAGATTGCCTGGTGTTTTATAATTGCTTTAAGTTGGCAGTCATTGATAACATGCAAATTGAACACCCAGTTTTCATGTATTATTACATTGTTTAGTTGAGTGAATAATTTTCAAGCTTTGCTGAGTTGTACATGTATATAGTTATCAAAAGTTCTGATAAGTGTTGATTTCAGAAAACAAATGATGAGTGATATTGAACCGCAATCAGGAGATATTGTCTTTCTATAATGCACATGCTGTCAAGTTTTATATATTTGAACAAACTCCAGTTTTGCTTGTAACAATCACTTTGCCCTGTATATGACCCTGTATTGTTTAGTATGATTTTCATTTATTTCTGGAAAAAGCTGGTAAAACAGATGTGGTATTTTAGGATAGTTTAAATGTATTTTGGTTTGAATGAGTTGAATGACTCTGGCTTATTGAGACACTTAGGGAGTCTGTTACCTGGGAGAACCAGTGCTTGGTTTCTTTCAGAAAGATCCCTCAAACACTTACTGAGTAAGGATCAAACTCGCAGTTGCTCAGTTCCAGTGCTGACAC
This sequence comes from Congeria kusceri, assembly GCA_027627225.1. Taxonomy (NCBI): domain Eukaryota; kingdom Metazoa; phylum Mollusca; class Bivalvia; order Myida; family Dreissenidae; genus Congeria; species Congeria kusceri. The sequence goes on along the minus strand of CM051032.1, from coordinate 36,015,698 downwards.
CACATCCATTACTCCACTGTATATTATTTTAGGTTGTTGAAGAGCTGGGTGGGGAAATGCCAAAAGATGCTGAGTCATTGCTAAAGCAGTTACCAGGGGTTGGCAAGTACACAGCAGGCGCCATCGCATCCATTGCTTACAATGAGGTAGGTATAGAAGAATGATCATATGTCCACGAAATGTTGAATTGGTATATGTAACATGTATATCAAACAATTGACAAAGGTTGAGCGTGAAACTATTGTATCTGATATAGAAATGTTAAGCAGATACAACAGTTTCATGCGCTTTCATTGACATTGAAGGTCGATTTTTAGGGGTGGCACAATCTTATACAGTGTATTACCTTACTTGTCTGTTTTTGACAAATGCAGCTCTGACACCTGTCAGTACAGTAAATGCTAGTAATATTTGATTTGTCCATTAATGCTTTGGGACAAGCTGGGCAATATGGACAATTAATTCTGCCATACATGTTTTTACCACTGCAAGCATAGGCGTGTTGTTAACGTTAGGAACGCTATTATGTAATTTTTTTAGCATAATAACTATATAATATTGAGTTTTGAGGTTCAATCTGGCATCATTGCTGTAAGGGAGTGTGGCTGTATTTATCATATTTATAAAAAAAACAAACAACACAGAAATATATCTGTTACTTCTATCAAAAGCATTTAAAATGTTGTTAAAAAGCCTTATGCAAATGTGCTTATTTATCAATTAGTCTGATCTAATCAACAATGGTGAACATTATTTTAGGATTTAAACAATAAATTTGAAATCCATTTTGCAGTGTACAGGGTTAGTTGATGGCAATGTAGTGCGGGTTTTCAGTCGGCTGCGAATTATTGGTGCTGATTCTACAAGTCATCCTGTTGTGGATAGGTTATGGTGAGTAAATACTCTGTATTTTATCACTGCATTCTCAAAACCATGAAAATAGTTTAAGATAATAGAGTTCTTAAATTTTTTAGAAAAAGATTATAGTTTTCTTTCAATGTTGGTACATGTATAACTATCCCGGAAGATTCTATGGATAATAAATTCAGTCCATCATCTAATATTTTATCTTGCTTTAATAGTTCGCATTCATGTTTAAATATTCTATATCAATCATTTTACATTCTTTTATATTTAATTGCATATAAAATCATGAAATGTTGTTGAGTCTTGGATGTTTGTATTAAGTCGTCTTCTGGAAGTGATATTCTGTAATTGTAATTATCCCAAGCACTATACAGTAATTCTCCCGCAGTGTTTATTGTAGATGTACTTATGAAGTCTGTTTCTAACCATTTAACTATTTTCACTAGCCATCCCAGACCTGTAACAAAATTGTATCAATCAAATTATGTGCCCAAATATAAAAAAAATGACACTTAACAGAAGTACATTTGGTTCTAGTACTAAAATAGTTGCAGTAACGCTGAGGTACTAAATACATATTTATTTCCAGTTGTATTTTGTTCCCTACAAAACTGCACCATCGCAGCCACTATGTTTAAAAATGATGTCATGTTAGCGATGCACTGAAAAAGGGTGTCAGCTGGTGCAGTAGAACTCATTCTACGTTGTGTGGCTCCATTGTTGGCCGTATGTGCCTGAGCAGGTCCCAGCCACCTAAGTAACGTCGTTGAGTTTAAAATTGACCTTACAGGTTTAATGTTTGACCCTAGAATAAGTACTTTCTTTGATAATTTTCACAGGTCCCTGGCTAACACCATTGTTGATACATCACGGCCCGGGGATTTCAACCAGGCCCTTATGGAGCTGGGGGCGACAGTGTGCACTTCTAAGTCACCTGACTGTGCCAGCTGTCCCTTGCGCACTTGGTGCAAAGCCTTTGCCAAGGTAATGTGTAGCCTATTCGTATAATTATTGTTTTACTTGTGTCTCTATGACATCATTGGGATATCCAATACATTGCAGTTCATTATCATACTTATAGTTCACAATGCAATAAATATTCTACAAACAAGATTGTTGAATACATATTCTAACATGATACTCACTGATTTTTCTGTAGACAAAGAACAAAATTATCGTTGTTACAACTACCCAATAAACAACGCAAAAAGTAGTCCCGATTCTGAGCGGAGGATAGTTCTCATTACAATTGCAAAAATATTTGTCAGGTCATGTTAGAATCGAAATACTTTTCACATTATCTTTGTTTATCAGTCAATAAACAACTCTTTATTGTTCTGATGTGTGGCTGTTAAACCAATTCCTTAATCCTGTGCATCATAATTTGAAATCGTTGTTTACTGGCCGATAAGCAACGATAAATTGAAAGTTATCAACATAGGGGTACACAGAAATAAACTTTGGTCTTTTCTGCTTTTTGTTTTTTCTTGTAACTTGAACATGATTGAAGAGCACCATTGCCTATCAAATAGTTTGCTGTCTAAAAATTAAATCCATGTTAATAGTGGCCTTCAATAGGCTTTTAATGAAATCTTTTATCTATTATGTTGTTATGTATGCAAATGCGAACTTTTTAAGGTTGAACAACAAAAGAAAAAGTCTTCTGAAAAGCTAACAAAGCTTTCTGCAAACTCAGATGTGATAGAGGATATTGAATGCTGTAAGTTTTGCTAAAGTTTTCTTTGTCGAAACCAGACCGAGACAAAATCATAAAATATGATGGGCTACTAGATACTGGTACATTGTTATATGCTTGGTGCGCACAATTTGGATAGGAATAGATTTCATTCAGCTGTATGTGTTTGTACAGACATGTTTGTCAAGAAAATACTGTAAACTCAGCTACAAGCTTAATCTTAATAGTTAATATTTTTAGTGTTTTGTATGTCATGCTATATTGAACTTTTTCTAAAATATTTCCAAAAATAACTCTGAAGCATTAGGCAATTTACAGACATTTGAACTCATCTCTTATATCTAGCAGTTGGCTTTGTGATTATTAACCAAGTTTTTCGAAGAAGAATTTTGGTTATTATTATTAGATTTTTAGATTGGGGTATGTTGTTGGGCGGGCGGGCGGGGTGGCGGCGTCAACTTTTCGTTTCCGCTCTCTAACTCGAGAACGCATTGAGCTATGGTAATGAAACGTCATACGTAGATAGCTTGGGATCGGATATGGGGTGGGTGGGGTCAAGGTCACTGTTACTAAAAATAGAAAAACGGTTTCCTCTCAATAACTTGAGAACGAATTGAGATATTTTAATGAAACTTCATACATAGATACCATATATCGAGACCCCCATTGGGATTGCATATAGGGTAGGTGGGTCAGGGTCTAGGTCACCGTTACTAAAAATTGAAAAATGGTTTCAGCTCAATTAATTGAGAACACATTGAGATATTTTAATGAAACTTCATATGTTGATACCTCATATTGAGACCTCGCATGGGATTGCATATAGGGTGGGTGGGATCAAGGTCACCATTACTAAAAATAGACAAACAGATTTTGCTCAAAACCTAGAGAACCAATTGAGATATTTTAATGAAGCTTTATATGTAGATACCTTATATCTAGACCTCGCTTGTGATTGCATATGGGGTAGGTGGAGGTTAAGGTCACCATTACTAAAAATAACAAAATGGTTTCCACTAACTTGAGAACAAATTTAGATATTTTAGTGAAACTTCAAATGTAGGTACCTTATATTGAGACCTTGCTTTTGATTGCAAGGTCAACGTCACCATTTCCTAGCCATAGGTGTATGACCTTCACCTTGCACCCAAAACTTTCTTTCATTATTGTGCTGACTTTTATGCATTTCGTTCGAAAAATTTGGTTTTCGTGGAATTTCCACGTTCCTTGTTGTAGTTGTATTAATGTCTCTTTATAGTGGCAGAGAAGTGTTCCTTGTGTTTACCAGACACAGAATCATACGAGGAAAGGTGAGTTTTAGCGTTTTGGTTGCTATCTACTAAATATGCACTTTCCCTTGCATGTTTTATCCAATGTTGATACCTTCTCTTCTGAACAACTAGTATGGACAGTTGGGATTTATGTTAAATTACAGAATATCTGGTCAGTGCTAGCAATTGGTTTTACGTAAATAGTTAACGGTTATAGTATAAAGGAAATGATATGGTTGAATGTTACAGTATTAAGGAAACATACAACTTTGTTCACAATTCATGAAAAACTGTTGTATTGCTTTACTGAAGTATTTCATTCATATTCACAGTGCTGGGGTTGCCAACTACCCTCGGAAGGGAAAGAAAAAGGCTGCCAGGGAAGAACGAACTGCCGTGTGCATTCTATGTCGTAAGACTCCTACAGACGAGGAATTCTTGATTCGACAGAGACCCGAGACAGGTGTGGTCACTGTTGGGATGAAAAAATGTCTGTGCCAAGTGTTTTTTGCTTTTCAACAATATTATGCTTTAGTCCATTATGAAATGAGATTTTTGAGCCAGTTGAGTAAATGTGGATAAAACTTCAGCAGTAGTTATTAACAATTTATAGTCATTCATGTTTATCTGCTGCAAATGACCAGTGCCCATAATAATAGGCACTAAACGTTATTTCTCAACAAACCCAACTTACAAATTGTGTTTCCTGGAATTTGCAGGTTTGCTTGCCAATCTGTGGGAGTTTCCAAGCATGTCTTTGGACAAAGAGGCGGAATCTGTGGAGTACACTGACATTCTGAAGGAACATGGTATCGAGGTGTTGTATGCAGCCAGAAAGTTCTCATGCGGGGAGGTATACAAGGGCTTCATCCTTGTGTTTCTGAGAAAAAAAATGCCATGATGTTAATGTATCTTTAAAATGGTAATTGCAATTGTGTGGGCCCTTTGCACGATTAAAAGAACATTCATCGGCCTTGCTAAATGAATATCCCAATTTAAAATGCAGTTCCTGGGCACTGAAGGATCTGGACATATTATATTAAATAATTAGAGGGGCGTCGTGAGAAAACCGGTCTTAGTGCATGTGCGTAGTGTTGTCCTGGAGTCCGCACAGGCTAATCCGGGACACCGCTTTTTTAGTATTTTCTGTATCAAGGAAGTCTCTTCCAAACATTAATTCAGTGTAGGCGGAAAGTGCCATCCCAGATTAGCCTGTGCAGACTGAAGAGGCTAATCCGGGACGACACTTTACGCACATGCATTAAGCGCGGTTTTCCCACGATGCGCCTCATTTATATTTTTGTTTGCACCGAGTGTGTTTGTATATGCCACCAAAATCTACCTTTTATTAACAGATAAAAAACTACAGATTAAATTCGATAAATAGCAATTACTTACAGATTTGCATTCTATGGTGCCTTTATTGTAAAAAGTAAACACTATGCTGCATGCTTTATTGACAGTTTGTATTTGATATTTACAATATTGCAGGTAATTCACATATTCTCCCACATTCACCAGACATATGTAGTTCAGGGAGTGACAGCCTCCGATGTGGATATTCAGACCGACTCAGAGAATATAGACCAGAACCGGTACCGCTGGGTTACTAGGCAACACTTCGCTGAGTCGGCAGTTTCAACTGCCATGAAAAAAGTTTGTCTCTCGTATTCAGTGCTTATTTCACAAACTTCGATGTGAAATAAATATTTGTTTTCTGTGATTAAAAATGAAAATATTGTTCAACAACTGATAGAAATTTGTGAAAGATATGACCTGATTAAATCATGTCCATTGGTTCTCCACTCATTGTAGGAAACAATAGAGATTTCTTTTTGCAGATTGTAAACAACCTTTGTTGCTTCCATTTCTGTACATTAGTAGTCAGTAAACAATACATTTTAAAACCTTACTTTGACATTACTGTAGGAATATTTTATTTAACCCCAGCCCGGCCACATAACTTGTGTGGCGATTGGTCATGAAATTATTTCTACGGCCAGTCTCTCCCTGCCTCTGATTCAAGTAGGGCAGTTGTCAGTTACTGGCACAAGTATGTGCACTAAGTACTGGTCAACCGATTTGATCGACTAAGCTTGCCCCGGAAAAGTGTGAGTAGATTAATTGACCGCCGTGAAAAAACTGAAATACTGTTTAAAACGGCAAAAAATCCAAACAAATAAACAATCTTTAATATTTTATATCATTTGAGTGTAAAATGCAGTTAGTGAATTTTTGTGGCCAGCAAGGTTTGAGTTTGTGTGTTTATTCTTGTTTTCATGTTACAGGTTCTCAAAGCATTCGAGTCGGCTTCAGGGAGCAAACACAAGGTGAAGTACATTTAGATAGATAAGCCTCTTTTCAGTCACGGCGAAAGTCCCAAACCCCTGACTGGCCAGGAGGTCTTACAATCTCCTAATAATGACTGGCCCAACCTCAAAATTACTGGCCGCCCAAACACTAGCTTGCGAGCCAGAATTTTTCACCTGAGGCTCATTGATTTGGACATTTTTAGCTCGACTATTAGAAGAATAGGTGAGCTATCCTACTACCCCCAGCGTCGGCGTCCGCGTCCGAATTGGTTAAAAGTTTTTATTCAAAAGTCTTGTCACTTCAAAACTACATAAGTTATTCACTTGAAACTTGGAGTATACCTTTGTCATCAACTCCAGTATCAGGGGCAACATTCCCCATAACTCTGTTTTGTATTTTGACAGAGTTATGTCCCTTTTTCACATAGATTTTCTGGATAAAGTTCGTATTCAAAAGTTTTGTAACTTCAAAACTACACAAGTTATACACTTGAAACTTGGAACTAACCTTTGTCATCAACTCAAGTAACAGGGGCAACATTACCCATAACTTTGTTTTGTATTTTGACAGTGTTATGCACACTTTTGACATAGATTTTGTGGTTTAAGTTTTTGTTCCAAAAATGTATAATAAGGGACCAATACAGGGATTAACGATCTGAAGTTAATTGTTGGCCCAATGTAAGTTTTATGGTACACTAACATCGATTTTTGTGATTGACCGGGACAAAATGCATTTCACTGGGACACCGGAGACCTCGCGAAACGGACAATCCCGGTGAGACCGGGACGTATGGCATTTATGGTATAAACTATACAAGGCTTCACTTAAAAGTTTTGTATTTTAAAAAATTTATGCCCCTTCCACTATCCAAAATATGTACCAACTGAAATACTTCTAATAGTCAAGCGCGCTGTCCTCTGACAGCTCTTGTTCATAGACCGTGTACAGTTTTACTGGCTGTGTCCGATGAGTTGTTCCTATAATGTTTGAATTTTACAACTTCAAAAGAGATTGAATAGGTTAACAATGTTGTTAAGTCCATTAGAGCAGATTCAGTTGGTTTGTTGATTTATCTATACAGGTGATGTTTGAAATAGTGGAATATTCGAGGTTATCTTCTCTACAAGTTCTTTTATATACTGTGGAAGTTTTGGACTATATTTATTAAACTTTTTAATATTGATGGCAATGTTTAAGTTATAGACAAATAATTGCTATTCACTGATGCACGTGAGGTTGTAGATTTATTTAATTTGAAAACGATTTCATTGGTTCCTTTGTTATATTTGACCAATATCCTGTAAATATATTTTGCATGTTATTTTATTTCAAAGGAGACAAAGATTACGAAGCTGAAGCCAAAGGAAGACAAGAATCAGAAGTCTATAGTTTCCTTCTTCAAGCCCAAGTCTAGCTGAAGAATCAACGTGTTTATATGTGTGCATAGTAACCTTGGTATATTTGTGTACATTATTTCTATATATTCCATATTAGTGTACAGTGCCTGTTTGTAAGCATTGTATATGTGTATACATTGTATTTTTGCATGCTATACAATGATGATGCTGATGAATTAACTGGTGCCTACTTTCTGATAAATATAATCTATATAAATGTATCCTGGTAATAAAAGTTTAAGATACATATGGTTGTTTATTTTGTATTTTCGTAATGAAAGGGCCTGGAACAAATGCAGGTTTATATTTATAAAAAGAAGCAGTCGGTAGGGCTGGACTACTATTTAGATAAACATGTAAATGTAATATTTCTTTGTTAACGCTGAATGGGTTTTAACATTCTTAACTCCTGACACTTTAATTTCAAACACTACTTGTATTTAGTCTGCATTAGTCGATATGCCAAAAGTGGCAACAGAAGAATGGTAGTCGAAAACAGATGAAGTGTACTGCTGGCGACGCGTTCCCCTTGTTTCCGCTGTGGTCATTAAAACAAAAAAAAGATGTATAAATAACCAACATATTGAACGAACATTTTGGCTGCAAACGTTCAGTTGACGAGTGTGGTTTAGAATAACACCGGATCAAACGTCTCAAACAAATGAATAGGAAAAATAACGTGTTTGGAAGGGTTTACAAAAGGCGATATATTCCTTTTCATGTGTTTAGTCGAACTGAACTGGATGAACACCCACCAAAAGTTACAAAGTAAAATGTACGTAATAGGCAGAGCTAAGTATTGCTGTAAGCATGGCGCATATGAGAAGTAAATATTAGTTACTTGGAAACGAGTAACGCATCAGATTATAACTACACTATCGTCCATTCAGTCAAACACCTTTCGAGGACTAAGACTTTGCGCTGTCAACACACAGTTTGATTATAATAAAAGAATCATTGTTTAAAAGGCTTTTTAGTAACGCTGGAGTTTCAACAGTGTTAAGAGATAAAAGCAGATCTGGAGTGTCGACAATGTTAAACTTAAAAGATAAAAACAAATCTGGTTTACTTTAACATTATGGGGAGATAACATGTACATGAATGTTCAATGCGGCTGACTGCAGCTCTGAACTGGGTCGGTGTTAGGGTAACGATATCAGCTGGCAGGGAGTTCCAATGAATTATGGTTCGAGGGAACAATGAGTATTTGTAGTAGTCTGTTTGTCTGAATGTGTATGTAAGAGGATGTTGATTTCGTCTTGGCCTTTGATTGAGATGTTTGTTATCTTCTGCTGTTGCGACACTAGAGGTTTGTTGCATTTGACTCTCGATCATTACACGTCAATTACATTACAGTTTAGCGTCATCACGTATATATTGAACGGGGTGAATGATGTGGCAAGATCGCCGATCCTGCTGTATGCTTATTGTCTTACATAAACTAAATAGTGAGAAAAAGTCCTTAATGGCGGCGCCCGTATGAAACAAGGTATTGTGCTGTTTTTATCCTTCATTTTCGATATCTGCACACTCTACACACTGACCACTTTCCAGCTAAAATGCTTAGAAATAACCTTATATAAGTTTCGGCTTTATGTTTTAAGTTTTGATGGAGTTTACCCTTTGCATATTTTTCATACCGATGACCTACTTGCTTCAAAACAACGGTCACATTGGGTTCCAGTGCAGAAAATAATAGTTTATCCCTTTATTTACATTACACTTAAAACTAGTTGAAGAAGTACATTGAACATTGCGTAATTATAAATGTAACTATTTAGGTCTTTAAATAACAAACTGAAAACGTTAGCAGTTCAAAATAAGTGATGGTCACATTGGGTTACAAAATTTAAAAGGTAACACTGCGGTACAAATATTGTACAGATTGAAAATTTGATGTGATCTTGATAAAAACTGTACTTTTCTTAATTATAACTGTTGGAATAAAGGTCATATCAGCTATTAAATTCTTCATTTAATATTTATATTGGTACTAATGACAAACTTTAAGTTAATACCGAAAACTATCTAAAGATTTTAATACATTTACTGTATGGTCAATTCAAAGTTGACGTAAAATTAAGATGGGCGCGAAGTTTATATTGGTCAATTGAAATATACAGTATATTGCAACCAAAGCAACTGAAAGCATGTGATTCAGATGTTATAAAACATGCTAAATAATAAACCTATCTTTATGCAACACTAACTTAGTAATACCTATTTATATTCATACAACCTCTTAGAGGCTATACAACAATAAAATATCCAATGTCACGCAGTGAAATATGTATTTAAATAGATTTTATAAACACTCGTGTGTCTACAAATAATTTATACTATATTATCATGTCAGTAATATGAATTATTATTATTATACCAGGTGCAGTAAACGCGGCGAACAGGCACAAGAACAATGTGTTCCAAGAGCTTTTCAACACTAGCAATCCGCCAACAGCACGTATCCAAGACACGCACATATTCCAGTAGCAGACCGGAATTCAAATTCAAAATAGAAGTTGACACGATCATATGAGTCGCATACACGAGGTGGACAAGATTACATGTTTACCCGTGCGACAAGAAATACTAGTATGCCAGTTGTCTATAATAAACCTGCAAACAACCATTGGAGCATTTGTGTATGATAAGATTAAAATTATCTGTCATTATGTGAGATATATTTTTTCTTTTATTGTGCGATTAGTTGAATGTACATGTATAAATTTATGCGGCTGAATGTCAACGTCTTTGTCAACAATGTATAATGTATTTAAATATTGTATATGATTATACACTGCTTCTGCATTTTACAAATGCACGTTAATTATCTGCAAGTTACCAATTGGGAAAATAAATATTAAGACTATGCAGAGTGTGTCATCTTGTATTGATACTAGCACTACTATGCGTACACATTTATAATAACTTACACATCCGCGGTATTATGCCAAACATAGAGTGTAAATGAATACACAATATATTAAATGATGACTCTGTACGGACACATGAAATTACTACATAATACGTATGCAATTGTCATATGCCATGCCTAACATGACCAATCCATAACGTTTGTCAACATACATTTTTTGACATCAGTATTGCTCAGTATTTGAAAAAAAGCTATGGTTTCCAATAAACAGTCCAGTTCATTACAAAAAAGCATACACACATAATGTTTAAAGGTGCAAATACAAAACACTATACAGTCACTGAAGGAGTTCCGAATCACTGGTAGTTCCGGGACACTTCAAGATCAATGGTTCTGAAAATAATTACCACCCTCCGATTTCGATTTGTATGAACTGGTATTTGAACAGCAATACATTTGCAGTAAATCACCAAAGTTTCAACTCTGTATGCTGATCCGTGAACCCAAACGGGGTTTTATGAGTAAATCTACCTAAACATCGGTTGCAGAAACTACGCTACGTTTTATTCATCGCTATAAAACATCGAAAATGTCAGGTGAATGGGCACGGCATCAATTGGTAAATAGATGTATATTCTGTGTAATGTATACGTAAGAAAACACCTGCTTTCCAAATTACTGCAGAAAACAACAGTTATATCAACACGTGTATTGGGGTGTTCCGGGTCACTTGAACGGACATCATTGTTTCAGGGGGATATGTCAAGCAACTTCTTGTGTATATGCTGTATGAAATATCTCCATGGGTTGGTTGGGTCAGTGGACTCGTGCACCATGTAAGACAATTATTTATTGACCAATATGCATTATTTGTTACACAAATAAGGGGATATATGTATGCTTCTCATAGGTTTGATTTTTTACCATTCTGTAAGTAATAGTAACATAACAGCTTTTCGCGGTACTTCAAACTGAAGACTAGTGCTAGCCATTGGGCAAACAATGAAGAACCTTCAATGTTTCCAGATAGTTTATCTCATTGATATCATTATTACAGTTGATCGATGTAAGCAAGTATAGTATACGTGTATATTATATGTATATATGTATTCAAAAGCTGTCAGTTTGTTAAATACTGTAGCAGAGACTGTGAGTTTTATATTTAGAATGTTGTTTATATTTTTTTATGTACAATGATCTATAGTGCAACATAATAGTCCAGAGTACCATGTAGCTTTTTGTTTACATATGACATATCATCATTTTGAATGTATGTGTTTCAGAGTGTTGATGTTACCATTTGAATGGTGCTACCTGTGTATCTTATGCTATCATTATGTGTTTTGTTACTCTTATATTCTTAGGTTGATAATTTTATCGATATACTTATGATTGTTATCAAATTGTTGATCTGGTTTTTACTTGTGATCTGTTTAGAAACTAAGTTCAATTAACACATTGCGTACGTGAATGCATTTTGCATTGTTTTTCGCATTCCGGTTTATGTACAGATTTTATTTATTCAACCGCATCTTACATATGCAATATAAGGAAGATGACAAAACGTGGGAAAGTAGTCAATATGCCCTATCTATTATGTTGTGGTTATTTGTTGTCCGGTTTCCAGAAATGAATATATCTTCCTAGTGGTGTTGTTTGACAACTACTAAGTCAGAATGAAAGTTAAAAATGCTTTTAAAACAAACCTTAAAGGAAACTATAGCAGAAGTGTTGAGTGACCATGAACACCCGTAATTGATTCGGAACCCCCGCAATCAGTGCATACAGTTCAACAAAATATTTAACAACAATACTTAATGCTACCAAATGTTTCAAACGTGAATTTTAAAGCTGAGATATCTGTCTTCCAAAGTATATTTAGGTTTGCGTGATTGCAAGTACATTGAAAATGATGAGAGCGGTTTTGTCGTTAGTGACCCGGAACTACCCAATTGAAAGTACTATATTCATATATGATTGTACGTACTTGTTCGGTTTGGTACAGTACATAATTTTGTATTAGTTGGCACTTCTAAAATTACTGAAATTAATAACTGGCTGAACAGAACATAGTATCTACATTTTGTTCTAGAACAAGTGAGAACCACAGACTTTCAGGGAAACGGCTAGTGCATCAACTATGCAACGATAATGTCATTAAACACACATGATGAATTACACAGTCAGGTGGACAACCTTATTCTAAATATATGCATCGCCGTGTTCATTGTTCTTGCAACCCTATGCTTTTTGTTGGCAACATCTTGCCTTTTCCCAACTTAGGTCATAAGACCTCTTCAGTACAGCGTTGATATCTCTACTGAAACATGGTCAGTACTCTGTGTGTGTTTTTTTTATATTTGTGGAGTCATTTTATTTTGATGCGTCTTTGCCGCAGACGCAGGCTATATTTCTGTATAGGTGACTCTTTTTCTTGCTTATTGTCACCTGAAACAAATATAAATTACAAAATATAGAAGTCTAATGTTTTTGTATTAAATGCCAGCAAACGTAATTGTACTTTACCGACACGCAATAAACGTTTATAACGTATTTTATCACAACATTGATAACATCCTTTAGTGTACACGGTTGTAAATTAAACATCACTTGAAGACTACAGAATTTGTTGCATTTTACCAAGAGATAGTAAGTTTCGATCATTCTGAAACCCAATGTGACCATCAGAATTGTGTAACCCAATATGATAATTACTGATTCCTTCCTGTAAATATTTAATAATGCTTTAAAAGGTCTTAACAGTTTGCAATTATGATACTGTACGTGAAATATAGATATTGTTAATTGTTTCAGCAGCGAATATGTGGTATTAAATGTATAAAATAATATTTTCTGGTCTGGACCCAATATGACCGTTGTTTTGAGGAAAGTAGGTCATCGGTATGAAAAATATGCACAGGGTAAACTCAATCAAAACTTAAAACATAAAGCCGAAACTTCTATCAGGATATTTCATAGCATTTTGGCTGGAAAGTGGTCAGTGTAGAAATGTGCAAATATTGAAAAGAAATGATAACACAGCACAATACCTTGTTTCACACGGGTGCCGCCATGAAGGACTAAATGTGACCATCACGTGGTCACCCGCACTGATTCTCTTAGTTCATGTATTTCGGGGCACCATTTGTCTGTCTTGGACCAAGACCAATGCAATGAATTTGGTCTTCAGTTATGAGATATTGGCCAACTATATATTTTTTGAATATAAAGCTCTAGACAACATGGACAAGTCTTCAACAAATAAAAGTTTATTCTGGAAGTGGTTCAAAATAGCCGCTGCGTGTTACAGAATATACTGCAGTGTAACCTGAAAATTGTATGACGTCATCAGCGATCAAACTAAGGCGGGAATTTTGCAAAATAAAACCGATTGGATATGGGTTCGTCTTGCTCATCTTGCTGCGAAAAAACAAAGGTACTGCCTTTTGAGGTATGAAATATTAGTATCATATGCACAGTTTTACATATATTTATGGTTATTTTCTAATTAATCGTATAATTATCTTTCAGAGAAGTTATGTTTGATGAAAGAAAATAACCATGAAAAATCGGAAAATGGAACGACTCAACGAGTCGGTAAAATTGATCGACATAGCCATAGTAGTATAGTATAGTATAGCTATGATCTACTAGTGCATTTTTAATTGTTAAGCAAAGAATCTAAATGGAGAAACCAGCAATTTCATTCTGAAACAAAATACTTGTCTCTCCATGACATATAGGACAGGGAATTTTTAACAAAATATGTTTGTCTTCAGTGTTTACAAGTGGATAAATATGGTGGAAAAAGGCCACTGTTATTTGGGTAGTTTGGCCTTGGGTAGTAATATTCTGGTGTATTCAGTGTTTTTTTAAGGGCCAATTTGGGGCCGAAATTCGGCCCCATTCCCCTTCTTAAAAAGTATATATTTTTCCCCTATATTTCCTTAAAATTCCCCTCAGTATGTAAGCTTTATTTATTTTTTTTAATGACCAAAATCCTACAAAAATTGACAAAGATTGAGGAATTTTAGTAAACAATCCCAGCAATTTTTCAAGTTAGTGCATAATATAAGTTATCATTTGCAGCAAAACAATGCATACATTTATGTTTTATAACAAAGTAGAATACAAAACACTGGTATTTTCCAGGAGCCAAGTGACAATGAACTGGACAAGTTTTGTCCAATAGAGCAGAGAGAGTGCAGAGATGTGGTGTTTCTAGTTATATTTCTGGCATTTCTTGGAGGTCTGGTAAGCAGATAAGGTGCAACATAAAGAACACTAGCATCAGATATATATACTTCTGATGTCCCTCGTGATGATCATTTAGACTGTTTCTTTGCACCAACTCCTATCAACATTGTTTTATCTTTTGTTGTACGTGAATCCCTACCCAAATTTTCAACAAAAACAAATAAAAATAAAAGAAATCGTGAATTTATTTATAATTTTCACGCCGACTTGGTATTTTATTCATAGCACATGTACTAGTAGCAAGGGCCAAGGACATATCCATGTTTGAAAAAGTATGAAGTAATAAATGTATCTGTTCAAATACTTATTTAAAGAGTTTCAAACTAATGAATTAACTTTTAAACTAGCATGTCTTTATAGAGCTTGTTTTTAGCCTTGACTGTTAAAACATGTCTTCAGTTTGAAAATAAAAAAATGCTCCACTTTTAAATTATAATGTATATTATGTGTTGATTGCTGTAAAAAAAAAAATATTTTTATTACCCCCCCCCCCCCCCGACTCAGTTGAAAAAAAAAAAGTTTCAGTAAAACAAAACATAAAAAAATGTTGGCCTTATGAATGACAATTGTGTGGTGTCCAAAAGTTGTTTTAATGGCTACACTGGCATGAGAGAGATAAATAACCTACATGTAACATAAAAAACAACAACACTATTTTAACTACAGTTTCAGAGCTGAGAAAATCTATTTCTCATGTAATTATTGATTAAAGACATGTATTGACGGTAGATCAACGATAACATTTGCAAAAATTAAGTTCATTAATATTAATATAAGAAGTAATATTGAAGCATTGTTAAATACGACAGCATTGTTTTTATAAAAGTTTACAAATAAGGAATTATTATTTTATTATATAAACAGTGGTCATCGATGTAGAAGTAAAATTGCTATGAATGAAAATGTGATGTACCATACTGCTCATGCGCACTACTGGAACAGTGTACCCCAATTAATTTTTTTTACAATTCGGTTATTTATTGTTTCTATTTGAGAAATTTTGAACATTATTTTGTTTTAATATGTGCCTACATTTATGCAAAATACTGTTGATATGCCCTTTAAAACAATCACAAATACCTTGTATATTGGCTGCTTTTACGTTGTTTTACTTTCTGGATGATACATATTTCTTTCATCAAGGGTGTAGTTGCCTATCTGGGTGTTATCAATGGAAATCCATATCAGCTGATCTATGGTGTCGACAGCTACGGGAACATTTGCGGACAGAAAAATGATCAAATTCCAAATGTCACCTTGTCTGGACAAGACCTTTCCAATAAAAAGTAAGATATGGAAGATACAGAATTATATTTAATTTCTTTACTTTTATCCTCTGTAATAAGTGTAACAGTAATGTGACAATTATAAGATATTATTTCCAGGTTTGCATACAGCATCAAACTTTTTCTATCATTTGCACATGATTTTCATCTTTTGTAATATGACAGATTATTAGACATTTTAAACAAAGATATCATAAAATACTGGTTTTAAAATTGCATTTGATAGATTTAAAAAGTGGATAATGGATTGTTCATTATGCGATTTACATTTACTTTTCACGGTCAAAAGAATGTAGGCTCAAGAATCTTACAGTTGTAGGTTTTGTACTGAGTTTGAAACTTTCAGAAAACTGTTCTTCTTTGACCCCCACTACTTCATCTCGTTACTTCCGAAGAATCCACTTCCATCATTTACAGAAGACGATACAGAGATTATATGCATTGAAAAATGCCCCGATCGTGAAGTGGAGGTCGCTGACTTTCTGGCAGTGGATAACGTTAGCCTTTGTTTGTACAATGTCAAGTCATATGTGAATGACATACGCAAGTGTCCTGCGACTCCTGTTCAGAAACAGTAAGATTTTGTTTTATTGAAGTTGTAATTCAATAATTGTTCAAATAATAATAAATAATTAAGCACTGTTAAATTTTGCACAACATTGTGCAGTAACATAAGGTTACACTCAGTTTCGATTTTTTATTAATTTTTTTTGTCATATTGTTAATTGGATTGTAACAAGTTATGTTAATAACAGCACTCTTTTGTCCAATATTGCGCTTCAGACAGTCGAACATAGTCTTTTAGAGTTTTACATTGATCATTCTGTTTTGCTATTTTTGCAAATATTACTAAGTGTTTGCACAATAAATTTTGTGAGTTGCAGTAATTTGTCTGATATGTCCATGGTATAACTTAATTCTGTGTTTTCCTCTGTGCTTGACTAGTGTCAGCATAATGAACCGGTGCATCCCAAAGTCAATTATGGACACACTCAACATGACTGCCAAGGCATTTGCAGCCCAGTCAGGGTTAGGCAATGCCTACCTAGGTGGAGATATTCCAAAGGTAGGTTTAGTATATGTAATTACAGCATGTTATTGTATGTTTTACGGTGGTTTATAGGGAAATATCAGCGAAATAAAATTGGTAATTCATGGTTTTAAGCAGTGAAAATTTTCAATTTGATAATGGAACTACTTTTACCGGGATGTTGGAAAATGCCAAAATATCAAATTTTTAAACATAACAAGAAAATTTGTTGGTTTCAGTAGAGTTTCAATTTTTGAATCACTTGTGATCATAGAAAATGTATATTTTCTCTCATGGCCGCGCCACTCCTGAAAATATAAATTTCTATGATCACTCGTGAATTAAAATCAATATTCTACCGAAACCAACAAATATCATCTGTTAACTTAAAACAATAGATAAAACCAGAAAGCACATGGATAGCATAGACCCGGGCCAAGTTGGCTCGTTGCTCCATGAATGTTGTGCAGCTAATGAGATATACAGCATATAAATGACGCAATATGCCAAAACTACCAACAATAAAGAATCATTAAAAAATTCCTTTATTCAAAAGGTGAGCTGAATAACCACCAAAATGGAATGAGGCGTGTTGTGGGAAAACCGGGCTTAATTCCATGCCACAAATAATTCCTTTCTTGACCCATTTCTACCCAGAAAACTTCGTGCAAATCTCTTTATAATCTTTTGCATAACGTTGCTAACAAACAGACAAACCAACACCACCAAAAACACAACCCGCTTTGGAATTGAGCTTTTTAACTTTAAGTATAATACCGGTTTAGTGAGACAAGTCATTGTAGGCCTGTTATTCTACATATGAGGCGCGTCGTGGGAAAATCGGTTTTAATGCATGTGCGTATAGTGTCGTCCCG
Source organism: Congeria kusceri (assembly GCA_027627225.1). Lineage (NCBI taxonomy): Eukaryota > Metazoa > Mollusca > Bivalvia > Myida > Dreissenidae > Congeria > Congeria kusceri. The sequence goes on along the minus strand of CM051032.1, from coordinate 35,997,828 downwards.
GATTAGCCTGTGCAGTCCGCACAGGCTAATCCAGGACGGCACTTTCTGCTTTTTTGGTATTTTCTGTTTCAAGGAAGACTCTTCTAAACATAAGTCCACTGTATTCGGAAAGTGCCGTCCTGGATCAGCCTGTGCGGACTGCACAGGCTAATCCGGACGACACTTTACGCACCCGGTTTTCCCACGACGCGCCTCATATTATTTTTCTTGTTCTCAGAAAATAGTCTCGGACGTGATGAACACCTACGTTGAGATCGGGTACCTGATGGCCATAGCGGTGGGGGTATCCCTGGTGGTGGTGATACTCATGAGCTTCTGTGCGGCCATTGTCATATGGACCCTGGTCTTCTTCGTGATCATTTGTGGCCTAGCAGCATCCACCTACTGCTGGTAACATGCAGAATATAATTTATTATATAATTTAATTTATTGCCAACTGTTGCTGTTTTCATGCTCTAAGATCATGTAGGTATTTTTTTAGAGGTTTTTGGAAGTTGCAAAGTATGTGCTAATGTCATGTGTTGTAAAAAGTTTGCTTAATAAAAAAATGTCACTGAAAAAAATCATTGTTTGAAAAAAAAAAATGCATGGGAAATGCACCTTATACAGATGGGATAAATATCACTTTTTGACGATCTCTAGATAAAAAACCGGCAGTATATTGTTTAATATGCAGTGCAATTACAAAATATCATTTTAAAAGGATTTGCAACTGTTATCAAATGTTTCTTTTAATTGATTAACTTGGTTTATTATTTGCATCCTTGTATATGTCAATATCAAAAGTTTAGTTAATTCCAAGTCTCCTTGTTAACCATTCATACAAGTTTCTTGCATTTGTATGCAAAGTATAGAAAGCATTCATAACATTTGAAATATTAAAGTTTAAACCTATTTGAGGCGCGTCATGGGAAAACCGGTCTTAATGCATGTGCGTAAAGTGTCGTCCCAGATTAGCCTGTGCAGTCTGCACAGGCTAATCCGGGATGGCACTTTCCGCTTTTATGGTACTTTCTGTTTCAATGAAGTGTCTTCTAACCATAAATCCACTTTAGGCGGAAAGTGTTGTCCCGGATTAGCCTGTGCAGACTGCACAGGCTAATCCGGGATGACACTACGCACATGCATTAAGTCCGGTTTTCCCACGACACGCCTCATTTATTTTAGCATGTTTGTTTAGAAAGCAGGAGGCTTATTGAAACAGTGACTTTCATGTCTCATTCCTGGGAAGATTCAGTAAATGGTGTCTTCAAAAGAGACTCCAACACTCCCAGATTGAGTCTGAACTCACAATCTTCTGAAGGGGACACCACATTCATTTCATATATGGAATAGTGATGACAAACGGGCTTTGTCTGGAAATATTAAGGGAATCTTGATAATTTGGGTTTATCATGGAAAATCATTTAAATTTTCAAAAAATGTCATGGGAAGTTAAAATGTATCCTTGAATATGTCTGTAAGTGCATAAAAACTATCAAATGAAATTTAAAAAAAAGCAAAATCAAGAGCATAATGGTGGACAGACATGTATTGCAGCACTACAAGAAATTCTATTCTACAGGGTGTGAATCGGTCTAGATACATAATTGTTATTATGTAGATCAACTAAAATGTGGATATCAGTGTACTATTCTGAGTGTAGTATGTTTGGATGGTATCATGGAGAACTGAGCAATGCCAGGGACAAATTATTGGAAAAATCATGGAATTTTGGTTTAAACAATTTGTATGAACCCTGATTACACCACTACATTTTTAACTTTTCAATATTTGAGGCGTGTCATGGGAAAACCGGACTTAATGCATGTGCGTAAAGTGTTGTCCCGGATCAGCCTGTGCAGTCCGCACAAGCTTATCCAGGACGGCTCTTTTGGATTATGTTTAGAAGAGATTTCCTTGAAACACAAAATACCATAAAGGCGAAAAGTGCCGTCCTGGATTAACCTGTGCGGACTGCATAGGCTAATACGGGATGACACTTTACGCTCATGCATTAAGCCCGGTTTTCCCATGACCCGCCTCATTTATTATTTATACACGTTTAGGTACAGCTGGTATTCTTTGGTTGAGGAGTACAATGCCTTGGAGGAGACGTTCCAAACAACAGAGGTTAAGGACTATGTGCAGTCTTGGCTGGTGTACGCTGCTGTTGTGTCTGGAGTCACTGTAGGTCTTGGTGTAATTAACGAATATAGTATTATGAGTACATATACGATGTAACAGGTATTTTTCTCAAATTGAAACATTGTCAGAAATCTTGAAAAACATGATTTCTCGCTTAACATTTTTGTGGTTTTTAGTTCTGAATAAGAAATGTATTATTGCAATTTGTTTTCTAAAGACATGTAATTGAAAGTTTAAACAAGTTTGTTTTAAAAACCTTTTATGTTGTGGTACATCCCACGAGTAAAGCAAACAAGAAATGTCTTTAAAAAAGACAATCGGCGTTGAAATTAATATTGAGATGTCATTTAAAAATTACCTAAACAGACTGCCAAAATTATCGGGTATGTGACCTCAGACCCCAGATATTTTGGTCCCCACCAATATTAGGAGACTTATTGGACCCCAGATTTTTCGGACACTATAAGAAAACTTCACGGACTCAAAAGTTATTTTGAGATAAATTTATTAATTTAAAAATTAAATAAAATTATCATTAATATCTATGCTGTGAATAAACCAATCATACAGCTCCATGTTTCCACCAGTGATATATGAATGACCAAAATAATTTAGGTTAACATAATTGTTATCTGATTTTGTCAAGCTGATTTAACAAAAAACAATGTAAGAAAATAATTTCGGGAATGAATTAAAATTATTATGTATCAGACGAGTCTATATAGTTATTTATAGTACCAGTAATATACCATTCATGTTAGTTATCTTATATAATAACGATTTGAAGTCAAGCATTTATGCTGTGTATCCCAATAAAAAGCAATAGTCAGGGAACATTCAGTGATTTTTGAAATGTTAAGACTTTATTTTTGATAACGCAAACATAAAAATTCATTAGACTATGACGATTTTAAATTATATCAGTAGAAATATGATATTTCAAGGGTTCCTGTGTATAATTAGCAGTCTGCGCGAAATGCTTTTGTAAGTACAGGCCATTCGGGCTTGTGGGTTAAGAAATTTCATAGGCCCGAATGAAAATCTACAGGCCCGAAGCAGTTTTGAAAAATTTATTCATAAAACAACGGATTAACATGTTTTATGTTCATTTAGACAACAATCATTTCAATTTGAATGTGTCCTGTATTTCAATAGACAGAACACTTTTACGTTTTTTTTCATAGCTGGTGTTTGCGTTTTACATTTATTTTTTACTCCAGGTTTGGCACCCGCAATGTACTTCAAGTTCAACATTTTGACATTGCTAATGTAAACAATGGACTGCTACTCAGTTTGTTTTTCCAAAAATACGATCGAAAAATTAAAACGGTAAACCAGTCAAATCATGAACTTGTAAGGGTAAAACCCGATACACGAAGCATTTAAGAGTTGAAGAAGATCCTAAATATTTACATGACATTTTTAATAGCTTTCAAACCGATATGATAAGTTCTTGTCGTTAATAAAACAATATATATATTATATTTTTATATACCTACTACAATTCTGTTTCAAATAAGGTGATGAATACATACCGTTAGACAAGAGGACGCCGAAAAAAAACACCGGGAAATTGGCTCCGGACAATAGACGCATGGTTGATGTTAACATGTATATCGGTGACGTAGAAAGGTCGCGCATGCGCTATATCGTAGTACACTTTTCTAAACAGAAACCAGAGTACTGTGAAGTGTTTACGTGAATTAAAACGTTTTTTTTTTCAAACATACTTTTTTTTTAATTTACAAAACGTACACGCCCGTCGGGCGTTCAGCATCGAATATTTTACACGCCCGATACGATTTCTATACGCCACGGGCGTCGGGCGTGTGGCATTTCGCGCAGACTGAATTAGTACTGCAAATTGTGTATTCATGCTACGCGAATAACAATTCGATGTATTCCGAATCTTTTTTCATAACATTTTATCTATTGAAAATGTAGCATCTTTTTACAGATTAAATAATATCTACTGGAGAAGTTGATAAGAAAATGCAATAATAAATAATCGTTAAGAAATCGTAACCACAATTTTAATTTTAATTAACAGTAAGTTTATAAATAGTAATTTCCCATTTATTTAAATTTTTAGGTTTATTATTCTCTGAACGCTATTATTGATGCATGTAAGAGTATATTAACACAGCTATACACTGTTTCTAGCTACGCGCGCTATTTTTAGAATGACACTACTGTTTCTGGAATGTGAAGAACTTGCTAGAATCACTGGGCTACATGGAACAGCAACTCTGTGAATGAGATTTATGAATGGGAACATTGCATAATTGCTATTTATAGAGCGTAGCGCTTATATAAATGTAGGCTAAACAAAAGAGTTATTTCGTTACGTGAATGAATATAGCATTCTGTTTATGGCATATAATGAGAAAATACGTTTAATAATTAGCCTCAGTTCTAGAGTATATGTCGAGGATATGTTTATAACAGCTTATGTAAACAATTATGTAAATTTTTAATCCCCAAAAGTATGCAACAGTTATTGGTATATGTTAAACCATTGTTTGAAGTTTGCATTCCCAAAAATTAGAAAATGTGCCCATTTCTATTGGCATTCAATTTTCCCGCTGCATAATTATCGCAAGAAATCTAGGTCAAAAGTGATCTTAGACAGCTACGCCGAAAAATATTTGACTGCCAAAATTAACTTATAATACAGTTACTGAACCTCAGCACTTAAAATTGTACCAGACTTTCTATTATACACTAAGAGCATCAAGAAATTTAATCAAAATTACAAGATGGCTGAAGTCAGTGTACATTATTTTAAGAAAATATGACATTATAATGCATAATAGGTTATGTTGATGTGAAGAATACATTTCGTGAAAGAATATAAGTATTGGTATCCAGACACATGCCATCCTGGAAATATGCCCTCCCATCAAATTTTAGTCAGGCGGACATACGCCCTCCCGGACATTAGCCACCCCGGACATATGTCCTACCGTAAATATACCTACCAGACACATTGTTTAAAATGTGTTATAAATTCATTAACTAATATTTTGCAGTTTGAAAAATAGTGCTAAAAATAACTTATTTAACAATAAAGAAGTGACATATATAATGTGCAGACAAAGAGTTCTTAATTAATTAATTGATGGTCTGTTACTCATACGGTCAAATGCCTATATGTAAGTTATAGGTAGCAAACGTGAGAGTCTTACGATGTGCTTAAAAACCAAGTCAACAATACGATGGAAAAATATAACTTTTATAAAGCAATATCTCGATCTTTCTTCTTTTTGAAAAAGTTTCATCATATCTGTACATAACTGTACTTAAGTATGATTTTTAGCAATACAGTGAAAAAATTCATGCGCTGTATATTACGTATATTGCTCTTTCCAATCGCTTTCTCTTTAAAATTTGTCTACTTATTTGCATGATAATAAAAGTCATTTTGCCAGAAGACTTGTTAGATGGGTTATGGGGGATAGTGCAAAATACAGGAGAGACCCCATTCCACAGGTGACCATAAGTCTTGATGTGTGAAGCAGATCTAGTACCGTGCACCTCGGTGTAATGTCTCAGGCAAATGGTGAGTCATGGGAGGGCCAGCGACCAGGAGGCAAATTTATGGGAGGGTGTATGTCGGGGGTGGCAAATATCCGGGAGGGCATATGTCCGCCTGACTAAAAACTATGGGGAGGAAATAAGTCCGGGAGGGCATAAGTCCGACATTCATAAGTATTACATATCAGTTTTGTTACATCAGTTTTAAGCAAGAGGGCCCATATTTACCAACTGATTCTAAGACTTACAAATAAAGATAATTCTTGAAGCTGTTCTTTTCTAAAAAGGCTGTTAATTTGAATTTACTTGGTATTCACCAACACTAATTTTAGCATTTTTAGCTCACCTGAGCACAGCGTGCTCATGGTGAGCTTTTGTGATCGCCTTTTGTCCGTCGTGAATCGTTCGTCGTCAACATTTACCTTGTGAACATTCTAGAGGCCACATTTATCGGCCAATCTTCATGAAACTTGGTTAGAACATTTGTCCCAATGATATCTATCGGCCGAGTTCAAAACTGGGTCATGTGGGGTCAAAAACTAGGTCACTAGGTCAAATTGAAGAAAAAGCTTCTGAACACTTAGAAGTCACATTTTTTGCCCAATCAACATGAAACTTGCTCAGAACATTTGTTCTAATGATATCTTGGCCGAGTTTGAAAATAGTTCCAATCAGTTGAAAAACATGGCCTCCAGGGGGCGGGGCAGTTTTCCTTATATGGCTATAGAAAAAGCTTGTGAACACTCTAGAAGTCACAATTTGTGCCCAATCAACATAAAACTTGCTCAGAACCTTTGTTCTTGTGATATCTCAGCCGAGTTCGAAAATAGTTCCGCTCCATTGAAAAACATGGCCGCCAGGGGTCGGGGCAGTTTTCCTTATATGACTATAGAAAAAGCTTGTGAACACTCTAGAAGTCACATTTTTCGCCTAATCAACATGAAACTTGCTCAGAACATTTGTTCTTATGATATCTCGGCCGAGTTCGAAAATGGTTCCAGTCCGTTGAAAAACATGGCGGCCAGGGAGGGGGGGTCAGTTTTCCTTATATGGCTATAGGAAAAGCTTGTGAACACTCGAGAAGTCACATCTTTTGCCCAATCAACATGAAACTTGCTCAGAACCTTGTTTTGATGATTACTTGGCCGAGTTCCGAGTTCAAAAATGGTTCCGGTCCGGTGAAAAAACATGGCCGCCAGGGGTGGGGGCAGTTTTCCTTATATGGCTATAGGAAAAGCTTGTGAACACTCTAGAAGTCCTTTTTTTTTGTGCCCAATCTTCATGACACTTGGTCAGAACATTTGTCCCAATGATACCTTGGCCGAGTTCGAATCTGGGTCATGTGGAGTCAAAAACTTGGTCACTAGGTCAAATTGAAGAAAAAGCTTGTTTACACTCTAGTAGTCACATTTTTGCCCAATCTTCATGAAACTTGGTCAGAACATTTGTCTTAATGATATATCGGCCGAGTTCGAATCTGGGCTATGTGGGATGAAAAACTAGGTCACTAGGTCAAATTGAAGAAAAAGCTTGTTAACACTCTAGAAGTCACATTTTTTGCCCAATCTTCATGAAACTTGGTCAGAACAATTGTCCCAATGATATCTCGGCCGAGTACGAATCTGGGTCATGTGGGGTGAAAAACTAGGTCACTAGGTCAAATTGAAGAAAAAGATTGTTAACACTCTAGAAGTAACATTATTTGCCCAATCGTCATGAAACTTGGTCAGAACATTTGTCCCAATGGTATCTCGGCCGAATTCGAATCTGGGTCATGTGGGGTCAAAAACTAGGTCACTAGGTCAAATTGAAGAAAAAGCTTTAATTTCAATATGTACTTCAAAATTTTGGATGTCTGTTGTCACTTAAGTTTTTCAAACCATGATGATTAAGGCCGCATTTCCATCAGTCCGTATCAGTATATCCATATCCGTATAAAATCGAACACATGGACAATTGTTCGACTAATGAAACTCAGGTGAACGACCCAGGGCCATTTGGCCTTCTTGTTTATTATGCCCTCAGCATCTTGATGCAGGAGGCATATATTGATTGTCCGTCCGTTCTTCTGTCTTTCCGTCCGTCCGTGACAAGGTTAAGTAGATTTTACCGCTTCGTCTAGCACCAACACCGCTTACTAGAACACATCAATACTTACACAGTTGTTGCTTATGACCATTCCCTTTCCACCCATGTCACCCAACCTCACTGACCTTGACCTAATTTGGACTTATAATAATTTAAGTGCCATTTCTTGGCTAACTAGATTTTTCTGTTTCGTTTAGCACCAACACTACTTACTACAACACTTGAATATTTACACAGTTGTTACTTATGACCGTTCCCAATCCACCCATATCACCCAACCTCTTTCTGACCTTGACCTTGGCCTAATTTGGACTAAGAAATGGGCTATCCAACACCAACTGGGGGCATGTGTGTTTATCAAACACAGAATCTTGTTTCGAATAATTTATTAGTGCCTATTAAGCAACATTGGTTCCCGGGATATATTGGTGAAGTATTATTTCTTGTGTCTAAGTCTATTCTGTATTCTTTAGTCTAATAATCCTTTGGTGAATACTGGCCCATCGATATAATAATAATAGATGTACCAACCGTTATCATTCAGGTTATCATCACGCTGATACTGCTTGCATTTCGTAAGAGGATCTCCCTGGTGGTGCAGTTATTCAAGGAGGCAGGGAAAGCACTGGGCGCAATGCCTTGTCTCCTGGTGCAACCAGTCTTGGTAAAACGTTCTCTATTTGATGTCAATATATAAGTCAACCTTTTTATGCCCCCACAAAGTGTGCACTTATCCGTACACATGTCCAGGAAGTTTGTGGACTAAATTCCTCTAACTGCTGGGCGGATTTTGCTCAAACTTTCACAGCTGAAGAGCCTGATGTGTGAAGGTGATCCATAAAGGAAGGAATTTTCGCAGAACTATGGCCCTTTGTAAGTTTTTCCAGTATAGAATATATATGAAAATATCTTAGTGCAGGCAAAAAATAGTGTTGGCGACACGCCATGTGTCTGCGTCCAAACTTGTGTTGTGGGGGCATCAGTGTCAGTGACACATCTAGTTATAATGGACAATATTCTTATCTAACATTATCTTGACCCATTTATTGTATCAACACATTATGAAATCGGATCTTAAGTTATAGTTATTTAGCATATTTATTTCTGATCCTCTGTGTACATACTTGTACTACATGTATTGTTGCTCCAAACTAATATCATGTAATATGTGTTTGTTTACTCGATCGTTCAATATTCAAGTGCTTTACATAGTACAGTGCAATATCGTTAATCGTACAATGGTTAGGAACATTAAATGCATGTACTGTTCACGTAATTTATTTCAGACACTGATCGCCTTAATTGTGCTCTTAGCTGGCCTGGGATTGATTGCTTCGTTTATTGAGACCTCAGGTATTGGATATGATTGTCGAAGATCATATAATTGTAAATGTTGATATTTAAAATAAAATGTGTAACTTGCATATGCAAAAACCGTATACAATTTCCATCAGTTGTGCTTGTGCAAACTTTCACTGATTCAGTCCTTCGGTCATGATAAAATCAAAAGAAATGATCTGTTTTCAGGACCGGACATTTATAATTACATATGAAGAACATATTTAACTGTTATTTTGGAACATTCTATACTGGAACATAGTATTTTTGTCTAGTGAAGTGTTCTTGAATAGAAAACTATTTAGGAATATATTATGTAGCAGAAACTAAACGTATTATCAGTATCACAATATATAAATATCATATGGCAGCGTGTGTGACATTGATGTTGTCAACCCGAGGGCAGAATGTCACCCGAGACGAATGCCGAGTGGTGACATTCTGTTTTGAGGGTTGACAATATCAATGTCACACACGCTGCCATTTGATATGTATTTTATTATACTGAACAAAATTGAGTAAAACATGTAAACACGTGCTTAATTCTGCTTATCAAGATTGAAGAATGCTTAAATCTTCTTTCATCTTCAGAAATATTTGCGAACTATTTTCATGACACAGTTACTTGCCCTTATATGACATTCAAAATGTCAGCGTGGTCAAATGACCTGACAGTCACTTTTCGCTTGGTCACATGTCAAAAAGGTTGAAATGTTTTTGACAGTCAAAATATCTCTTTCTCGGGTAATGGGAATTTAACATTTTAGACAAAAGTGAGGTATAATAATAGCTAATGCATTGGTCTATATTTTACCTGACATTCAGATAGACTACAAGTCAATGTATCTTAGAGTACAGAGGACATGTTTAGATATATATGGTTGAGACTTTCTGGCCCTTATTGTTTCGAATGTTTTCAAGATGTGATGGTATGGGTACAGGGAGAGTCCTGTTTGCTTTTGATTAGAAAAAAACACACAAAACTACATAACCTCTGGTTATTGTATATTATAGAATCCACATACAGTTTAATGACAGGTGTTGTATTTTAGGAGTACCAGTGCTCAAATCAAATGGACACGTGGATTTGGAGTTGGAGAAGTTTTGGAAGGTGCATAATAATTGCTTTATAAGTTTCCAAAATAGCTAAGAAAAACACCATTAAAACATAATTAAGCAGTGAGGAAGGATAGTCAGTACCTATCTTTTCTCTCTTTTTTTCTACATTTTTAAGTTGGGTTTGCTTTTATGCCCCTGGCATCTTTATGCAGGAAGCCCATAATGATTGTCCTGTCTGTAAGTTTGTTAATCCTGTATGAGGTTAACAAGATTTAACCGTTATCAGCCAACCTCACTTTGACCTTGACCTAATTTTGACTTTGAATAATTCAAATGGGCTGTCCAGCTCCATCCGGGGGCATGTTTTATCAAATACAGCTACTTGTTTATACTTATTAACATTTATATTTCTGCACTTGCCAATCATAATATGTAACCAAAAAGTAAAACCTTAACAAATTTCATCAGGATCCTATATGTATATATTGCTTCACATTAATTCAGAGTGCAAAATCTATCTCAAAATCGGCAGTTAAACACCACGATTCGTAACCTGTATGCCACATATTCAAAACTTAGTATACATTGTTAAATAAATAATGCAAACATTTGGTAAAAACATCATACATACAGCTAACTGTTTAGTTATACATTCATATAGTTATGGATGATGTGTCTCCCACATTTTTTGTCAGGCATATCTGACGGGGTTGGTAAAGCGCTGGATGTCAATCCGGGGATTTTGAGTTCCAACCCCAACCCGGCCATATAACTTGTTTAGGGATTGGTCATGAAATTATTTCTATGGCCATTCTCCCCACTACCTCTGATTCAAGTAGGGCAGTTGTCAGTTACTGGCATAGGTATGTGCACTAAGTACCGGTAAACTGGTTAGATTGGCTAAGCTTGCCCAGGAAAAGTGTCAGTAGGTTAACTGACCGCCGTGATATGACTGAAATACTTTTACAAACTGCGAAAAATTCAAACAAACAAACAAACAACTGACTGACGGGTTTTGTGTTGTCTGTTGAAAATACCTTCTTGCATGTCTTACCTTTTTCCAATGTACATTTCACAGTACTTGCGTTGGTACAACATATTTGCAATGCTGTGGATTGGCAGTTTTGTTGTTGCCTGTCAGGATATGGTGGTTGCTGGTTCAGTTGCTATGTGGTTCTTTAAGAGGTAAGGTTTTGAATATTTCACTATAAAACATAAAAAACTTGAGAATTGCAGAGCTCCTGATAAGTTTTTGTGTAGCGGGTAAGTGTACATTCAAACTAGAATTTATGGTGGTAAATGTACACTCAGTCCGAAATGTATGGGGGTAAACATACTTTCAGTTGGATAATGGTTCGCTGGAAAGTGCAAAAGAGCAATTGAGTACCTTATATAGTAATCGTATGTATTAAACATTCCATGAAGATAATAAACATGTTTTAAAGGAATTTCTACATATTCATACTTCTAACAGTTTAATAACATTTATGGGTGTGTTTTCATTTCCATGTGTACACCAAAGGTATATCGTGTGATTTTTCATGCATAAATTACACATGTACATGCCTTATCTGGGCATCTGTATTTGTGTCTAATTCTTTTTTATAAACTGAACCCAGTAAGTAAAATTCCTGCAATATGCTGTGGGAAATCATTAATTATTTTAAATGGAGTATGTGCTGTGGTAATAGACCGTTTTTAATTTCAGAGACAAGAAGAAGCTGGGATGTCCCATTGTCAAATCTATTGGACGTCTTCTAAGGTTTTCAGGACCATACAATTTTCTACAAAAGACATACGTTTTGTTTTCTTGTTCATTATTTATTGCCCAAAACTCCTGTATAGTTTGGCAATTGGCTATGAACCAGAATGGGGCTTAGTGCAAATTTGGTTCTATTATCTTTTAGTTCTTAGAAATTGAGATGAAACATTTGGTAGACTGCACCTGGTTTAAATTTCAAGAGAAAAAGGACTTCAACAATGTGTTAGGGTTGAGTCTGCATCATTTAAAGGGGAACATATTCCCCACTGATCTGCTGTATTTTCTTTATCCCACAGACATGATAAAATTATGAATATTGAACCACTGCAAGTTTGCAGCTGGAAATGTTTTAATGGTATTATGAAGAAACAAACCTGGTCCGTATATTACTTAAACATTTAGACATAGTATGTATGCAGACAATACTCTTAAAGTGAAATAGACAGTTGAGTAACATTCTGATCTTCATTCCTGGCAAATCTTCATTTGTCTTACTTGTCTGTTTTTGACACATGCTGTATGCCACGTATACATACATGTTCTGAATCAAGACGGATAATATGAACCATTGATTTTGTACTACATTATATACATGACATGATGTATACTACAGCAAAGATGAACATATTATGCCATTAAACACTCCAATGCATGCATTTGACCTTCATTTACATCTCAAATGTCAGTTTTATTTCTTATTAATTGGTTTTCAGGTACCATTTGGGTTCTGTAGCATTTGGCGCCTTCATAATTGCATTAGTCATGCTGGCAAGAATTATTCTGGCATACATACAGAAAAAGTAAGTAAAATTCTTCTCTTTACGACAAATATTTTAGTATGGTTTATTTTTGTACAATTTCACTGAGTATAGTTTAATTATGCTGTTTGATTACTATTTCTGGAATGTTATTTACATATTTTCTGTAAAAGCCATGAAAACTATATTAACAGCTAAAATGTATTATGAAAATGTGGATTGCTTTCAAGTTGCAATAGCATTCCAGAAATAAAGTTTTTCTATAAAACAAATAAATTCATGATTTTAAGGATAAATTGGTAGCACAAATATTTATATACTTAACACTATTTATTTTAAATTAAAGAATAGTAAATGACATGGGTAAACAAATTTGTATTTTAGACTACAAGGAAAGACAGGGAAGGTGGTGGACTTCATCTTGAAAGTTCTTCAGTGCTGCCTGTGGTGTTTTGAGAGGTTCCTTCGATACCTGAACAGGAACGCATACATCGAGATCGGTAAGTGTTTGTCATATTGCCCTATTTGATGATTATAATGCATTTGTGTTTGACTGTTAATTGACCAGTAGATACAAGAATAGAGTTGACCAATTTTGGGTTTATATGTATATTTCACTGGTAAATAATAGCACATGGTTGCATAATCCAATCGATTTACTTCAAATCCTTGAAAACAAAATTTGACAAACAGAAATTACCTTCATGGATTACGATAGTGTATTTCTGCACTCTTTATAAATCTAATTGTTCCTGTTTAATTCATACTGATAGCGGATGTATAACATTGCTGCAATGGACTGTTATAAATAAGGTGTCTGCCTAGCGATTGGAAGATTCTAAAACAATCCCTAAAGTTGGAGTTTTTAAGTGATCTACCAAGTGATGGCTTTGTCCATGAAACATGCTCAATATGAGGCATGTCATGAGAAAACTGGGCTTAATGCATGTGTGTAAAGTTTCGTCCCGGATTAGCCTGTGCGGAAATGCGGGACGACACTTTCCACTTACAGGTGATTTATGTTTAGAAGAGACTTCCTTGAAACAGAAAATGCCATAAAAGCTGAAAGTGTCATCCTGGATTAGCCTGTGCGGACTGCACAGGCTAGTCCGGGACAACACTTTACACACATGCATTAAGCCCGGTTTTTCCACGACACACCTCATATGTGTCTCCATACGCCTCAGGCTTCTGTTGAAAACACAAGACAATAATTTATTGATGAACTTTAGATTTTGCAAACAATGACCTTGTATTAACTGGATGAAATAAATCCCTTTATATAGTTACTGTTTAGTTTTCTTAACAACTTGGTACAGTTTTAAACTTTTTGGTGTAGATGTATGTAACTTTCAACACATCTCTAAGGTTTAAGTTCCATATTTTTCCTTTGTCAACATTCATTCCAGCAATCTATGGGTACAATTTCTGCCGCTCTGCCCAGAAAGCCTTTCTACTGATCGTGGCCAATGCATTGAGGATGGCCGCTATCAACTCTATAGGAGACTTAGTCCTCTTCCTCGGCAAACTCTCAACTGTCGCTGTGGTGTTGGTGGTTGGAAATGAACTCTTCTTCAAGGTGGGATTCTAGTTTCTTCAGCTTGCACACTTTAAATATTCCATATTGTAAACTAATGGATTGATAGTGTAACTTAGCGATACACATTAAAGTCAGTGTTTAGTTTCACATTAAATATTAAATGGGAAATAAACAAACATGTTACATTGTAGCTACAGTTTAGTTCAACTAAACATTACACAGTAGTTTTTCTGTCAAGCAAGACAACAATGTGTAATACATTTGAGGCCTGTCGTGGGAAAACTGGTCTTAATGCATGTGCGTAAAGTGTCGTCCCAGATTAGCCTTTGCAGTCCGCACTGGCTAATCCAGGACTGCACTTTCCGCCTACAGTGGATTTATGTTTAGAAGAGACTTTCTTGAAACAGAAATACCATAAAAGCGGAAAGTGTCGTCTCGGATAAGCCTGTGCGAACTGCACCGGCTGATCTGGGACAACACTTTACGCACATGCATTAAGTCCCGTTTTCCCATGACACGCCTCATTTACATTGTGATGTTGTTACAGTTTGCATCTGTTTTCAGGACAGAGACGATGTCAACTATACGTGGGTGCCATTGGGTGTAGCCTGCGCTTTTGCATTTGCTATTGCTCACTGCTTCCTCCTTATATACGAAGTAATCCATTGTTGTTTTCTCAACAATTACTGAGTGCAGTACCATAACTATGTTTGTACTACCACTTGTAGTTGTAAGGTTAATGTTGCTTTAAAAGAAAGAGTCTTTGAATTGAAGTTCTGCATTGTAATATTTTGATAGTACATTTTGTACTATAAGGATTTTATGCCCTTCCATTTTATATACAAATCTTGTTTCTTATTTGCCTACAGATTTTTAAGCTAATTATTGTGTTTTGCTATCACAAACGATTAAAAGGAAAAAGAATGAAATCCTCAGTTTACCTCTGCTTTCAGATCACTATCGACACCATCTTCCTGTGTTTCTGTGAGGACTGCGAGAGGAACGATGGGTCTGCCTCGAGACCTTACTTCATGAGCAAAAACCTCATGGTTAGTACACTGGTCGAAATTGGCGCAAGCCTGTAAGCTCTGCACTGGCCAAATTTTAATAGGGCTTGCTCAGAATCTCAGTTTTGTATTCATTATTGGTGGGCTTGTAACATTTTATTTTTGCTTTAAAGTAATAATATAAGAATGCAGGCTTGCTTGTCATTTTAATGACTGTGAGTACATTAAACAGTTTAACCTTGTTCCATATAAAAATACAGAAATGCTCTATGGTTGTAAGTGGCATGACTTTTCCTCCTTGTCACTGCCATATTTTGTATACAGTTTACAAATTTAATTGTACCCGGTACTTTGTGACTTGAAGTTGTTGGATTTGTTTGAGAATGAAGTGTTTTGGTGAATTCTTAAAGGAGGTAAGGTACTTTACTCTGATTGTATATAAAATAAAATAATGAAAAATTAAAATTATGTATTAAAAATGATTTAGTTTCGTATGTTATTATACCCCCACAAACGAAGTTTAGGGGGGTTATATAGGAGTAGGCTTGTCGGTCTGTCGATCTGCCGGTCTGTTGGTTTTTGGTATCCAGATCATAACTCAGGTAAGGCTTGACATATTCAAATAATGTTTACATCATAGAATACAGGTCAAGTTCTATGTTGGTTACAAACCACTAAATTTTGACAGAGTTATGGCCCCTTTTTGACTTAAAATTTCCTAAAATCACAGTTTCCGGATGATAACTCAGGAAAGGCTTGACATATTCAAAAAAAGTTTGGTACACATGTGTAACATCATAGAATACAGGTCAAGTTCGATGTTGGTTACAAACCACTTAATTTTGACAGAGTAATGGCCCTTTTTGACTTAAAATTCCCTAAAAACATGATTTCCGGATGACAACTCAAAAATGGCTTGACATATTCAAATAATAATTGATATACTTGTGTAGCATCATAAAATACGGGTCAAGTTTGACTTTGGTTATAAACCACTAAATTTTGACAGAGTTATGGCCCTTTAGTTAACTTAAATTCCCGAAAAACATGGTTTCTTGACGATAACTCAACAATGGCTTGACATATTAAAATAATTATTGGTACACATGTGTAGCATCATAAAATACAGGTCAATTTCGACTTTGGTTTCAAACCACTAAATTTGACACATTTATGGCCCCTTTTTTACTTGAATTCCCCGAAAAACATGGACAATAACTCCTGAAAGGCTTCACACATTTAAATTATTTTTGGTACATAGGTGTAACATGATAAAATACAGATCAAGTTCAACTTTGGTTACAAACCACTAAATATTGACAGAGTCATGGCTCCTACTGTATTTTTCCAAATACACTGT
Organism: Congeria kusceri; assembly: GCA_027627225.1. Classification (NCBI taxonomy): domain Eukaryota; kingdom Metazoa; phylum Mollusca; class Bivalvia; order Myida; family Dreissenidae; genus Congeria; species Congeria kusceri. The sequence goes on along the minus strand of CM051032.1, from coordinate 35,981,252 downwards.
TGACCATTCACAAATTAAAGCATTCTCTCTCTGTCCATTTCTTTCAAATGGATGCCATAGTTTTGTGACGAGGCCATATTGTGGGGGTATATCCGTCACTCATGTGACAGTTCTAGTTTGTATTATTTTCTTATAACAGTACTAAAGTGACTGTGCCTAGCTCTGTAATGTTTTCATTTTTCATACCATCTTTCAATTAATACAGTCGTAAGTTATCAGAGAATATGTTATGTTGTTCTTTATTTTAATTTTTAATTCATTGTACTGATGAAGGAATTAAAGACAAAAGAAAAAAGAAGTTATAATAAATCGGCTACATGAAATCCATTTGTACTTGGTATATATTTCAGACATATCTTGACAGAACAAACCAAGCAGAGTCCATCAGTGGTTCCGAGAAAAAACAGAAGAAAGACCAACAGACTAACGTGTAGCAAAGCGCTGTTATTAAGTTAATTATGTAGTAACTTAAGAGAGATAGATTAGTAGCTTAGGAAAGGACAATTGCTTTAAACTAATATGGAGTCTATTTCAGTATGTTTCATACTGTAAACTAATTATGCCCCCCATCGAAGATGGCGGGGTATATTGGTTCGCTACTGTTGGTTGGTCTGTCGGTTGGAAGACCACTTTCGTCTCCGTTCTCTAAGTTCGACAGTTTTCATCTGATCTTCACTAAACTTCATGAAAATGTTTGTGGCCATATTATCTAGGTCAAGTTCGATAAACAGCCAAATAGCCCTTGGAATTGTGGAGCTATGGCCCTTGAATTATCTTAAATTGGCCTTTTTAGCTGTCGCCGCTTTCTAAGTCAAACAGTTTTCATCAAATCTTCATCAAACTTCATGAAAATGTTTGTAATAATAATATCTAGGTCAAGTTTGATAATCAGCCAAATTGCCCCAGGAATTGTGGAGTGATGGCCCTTGAATTATCTAAAATTAGCCTTTTTTGCCATTTCCGCTCTCTGAGGCTAACAGCTTTCATCCAATATACACCAAACTTCATGACAATGTTAGTATTAATAATATCTAGGTCAAGTTTGATAATCAGCCAAATTGCCCCAGGAATTGTGGAGTTATTGCCCTTGAATTATCTGAAATTGTTTGAAATTACTTTGAAATCAGTTTTTCTATCTTTCGAAACAGTACACAGATGTATAGCTAGCACAGTACATTGCTGAAAAAGCCAATGATACACACCAAATATTTATGAAAATCATTGTTTCAGTTTATTTGTATAAAGACAAATACACAAATCCAAAATTGTTAATGCTGACTTTATTTGCAGTGTGGTATTTCTGTAAAGACTTGCATGTTTTTAAAGTGTTTTAAATTATTAAAGTTTATGTTGTAAACATTCTTTTACTGCATTGTATTTGTTAATATTGTATGCAGATGCATGTATCAATTATGAACGCATGTCAGATATTTTATCATGAATTTGCTGGTTTTATTCCATTGTGCCAAAACAAAACTTTCATCTGGCAAAGATTTCCCACTGGATTGGTTATGATTGGTTTGTTTCTTGAAAAATCATCACTATGTGTCTAGTGTTACATAATTTGATATCCATTTTGAAAATAAACAGCATTTTTATGTTCGAAGGAGATAAATGACTGTTGTATAGGCAATTAATAACAACAGAACATCATAACCTAGATAATACTCTATATAAATTGTTTGTTTCTGAATAAAAGAAATAAATTTGGCACTGTTTCCTAGTTTTCTTCATGTGTTAGCTAACCGGAGCATGAAGTGCTCAGTGTGCTATTGGTTTGGGGGATTGTCCTGCGTCGTCTGTAATTCATCAATAATTTGTTTTAGATTTCGGGTGGCAATAGAGACCACTTTTCATTCACTGCTGACCAAACATCCGCCGTTTTTGTATAACCATAAAATCTCCGACAAGTTAGATAATGGACCTGGAACACAATTTCCCCTTTTTCATGGAAATTGTTGCCCCAAAACTGGACTGTGAGCGATGTGGAATTTGTCATTCAATTTTGACCAAACTTGCAGTTTGTGTACGGCCATAATATCTCGGGTGAAGTTGAATATGTGATGGATCAGACCAGAAATGCCTTAACAGTTATTAATTTTAGAGGCATACACCCAGTCTCCAATTACTATTGTGAAGTAGTGGTGTAATGCAATGTTTTCCCCCAGGGGGGGAGCGGCAGGCATATACGGGACTTTAGACTGAAAGCGATTCCCGACAGGCGGGAGTTTGACATTCCGAATGACTCCGGGTCCCGCGGTAATAGACTGGTCGGATTTTAGATCCCGGTAATGAAGGCCCCCGGGCCATTTGATGGACATATAGCATCCCCCACTGCCGGGATTTAGACAAATATGCTTGGCTCTAGGGTGGGGAATTAGACCACAAAAAATAAAATTTGTCTAATTCCCTGGGTCAGCCCACAGCTCCCCCACTGGGGGAAAATATTGATAATGGATATGGTGTCCGCCTTGCGATCGGGAGGTCATGGGTTTAATCCCTACTAGGAGAGTGTTCGAATGATCTTTCTCAAAAACATAAGTACTGGTTTTACCCAGAAATCTGACTCTGTGTCTCAGTAAGCCTCTGGCTTTTGACAAAATCAAGCCTAAGTAAACCAGAGGCGCGTCATGGGAAAACCGGACTTAATGCATGTGCGTAAAGTGTCGTCCCAGATTAGTGCAGTCCGCACATGCTAATCCAGGATGGCACTTTCCGCCTACAGTGGATTTATGTTTAGAAGAGACTTCCTTGAAACCGAAAAAAATACAATAAAAACGGAAAGTGCTGTCCTGGATTAGCCTATGCGGACTGCACAGGCTAATCCGGGACGACACTTTACACACATGCATTAAGACCGGTTTTCCCACGTCGCGCCTCATATGTTTAAACAAAATTAGTATGCACAGGTTCCTATCTCTTTTATCATGCAAAATGGGTGACATTTTTTATGCTGATAAGCTAGCTGGTAAAAAACGTCACTTTGCTTATACAGTGGAAAAAATGCCTCGTGATTACCCAGGTACCTGTTCTTTCCCTACTTGTGTACAACAACACTCTGGTATCTGTCATTGCCAGTACTGGCAAGCGCTTTTGGCCATCAAAGCCCTCTTGTTTTAAACTTTAATTTCAAGTGCCTCCCCAAATGTTATGTTTAATTTTAGTTATTTATGTGATGCTATTTAATGTTTAGTCATGAACCATTGTTATAGCAAAAGAACAAAATAATGCTCACAAAATAAATAACTTTATTTAAAACTTGGAAACAATAATACAAGTATTGAAGCATTTGGGTGTGAAATACATGGCTAATATTGTACTTATTTAAAGGAAAAAGTAAACAATCTCACTCAATAGAGCAGCATGGTAAAAGTGCTTCATATAATTGTGGTAGAGATGTTTACTGTACAGGTATCAAATGCTATTTAAAACATGGACTACTGATATGATTAATGATTAAGTTTCATAAAAATTGCTGTTAGAGCATGCAAAACAACAAGAAACCAAATCAATACTTATCTCAGCAATTTAATTTAAGTAAACACTAATACATGTTAATCTTTGTTCAACAAATTAAAACAAAGATCACTAATTCTATAAACATGGGTATTTATTATTACACTCTGCCCTACCAATCAATGCCCTCTATGATGACGTTCATTTGAATCCGTCATTAGTTATAAGTTCTGATCTGCGCATAGAAACAAGGGCAGTAACTCCATGACTATTGATGAAAGGACTATGGTTTTCACTACCTCTTCACCGTGTTGCTATCATTATTTGTATACGAAGTCATATCCTTATAGTTTCAATTTGTTGTCTGCCCAGAATGAAATCAGATGGACATGCTCCCAAATTACCTTCGAGGCATAATAAACATTGGTAAAGGCATTGTCACACTGTAACGAATATGAGCTTCAAGTTCTGGCAAGTTGTAACTGCCACAACTCGCCTGTTGTCAAGTAGGTCTTGTACACATGTCATTCTGTTGCATTTTTAAAGATTTTTCTTATGTCGCCAGCCAGAATTTGTCAAGTAGCAGCGAGAATTGTAAACCGTTGAACATTTTTTGCTGTTTCTCTGCGACTTTCAAATACACATATCAAAGACATGTCAAATGAATCTACACTCCGTAGACATATCTTCAATTGTTGTAGAGTTTTGCCATACATGATTGTCCTACGACATAACACAAGTTTGCTGAGAGTTTGGGAGACATGCCTACTACATCTGCTCATGCACATGTCGTCACAAGTCATATAGACTTGTCTACGCTCGTACATTCTGGAAGACAAGTCTTCCATTGTTGAAAAGATACCGTACGCATATTGTGCTAATATGTTGAAGAGAACTCAAACAAATGTCATGAAACAATTCCGCGACCAACTCGTCCTATTTACGACGAGTTATAACTCGCCAGAACTCGAAGCTCAAATTCGCCAGTGTGACAGGGCCTTAACTATCCGTTTGCAAAAATTGCTGATGAGTTGACGAAGATATGTTATGTATATCAATACACATATTTATAACAGTAAATCGTAATATATCTTTTAATATAAACTATATATTTGTTATCTATCTCTTAAGTAAGACAAGTTGGAATAAACCACAATTTAATATTTTCCTAAACAAGCAAGGCATTATGGATTGCTGTAGTTTTGCAGTGAAACTAAACAACAAATAGAACTCGTTTCAAATTACAATGCGACCAAGGTACCACATATATGAATTATATCATTATATGTTTACTTAGCCACTAAATAAACATTAACATTATATAATCATGGCATTAGTAATGCACATGACAAGACAGTGAAAAGTGAACATGGTAACAAACTGTTGCCATAAAATAAATACGAGTATGTGTACATTATACAAAGCATACAACAAATTGAAACAAGAACAAGTTCTATGTCATATTTCCCCAACACTATCATGCCATGAGAACTGTTATTTGCAGGTCATCTTAAGATGAACATTTTTGTGTGCAAAGTATATTGAGGATGCATTCATGGGTTGAAGAAATCATGTGATTACAAACTGACAATATATAAGAACAAGCAAGAGGTCGCACTGGGATGACGAGTGCTCCAGTTATCGAGGTGTCTTAGAAGTTAGAAATATTCACTAAAATGTTTAATCATCAGATTTATTAATTATACGTCAGAACATAAAAACTTTCAATGTTCAATTATTAACCATATTTATAACAAGAGCTGTCAGAGGACAGTGCGCTCGACTATTCAAAGTATTTCAGTTGGTACATATTCTGGATAGTGAAAGGAGCATACATTTGTTAAAATACAATATTTTTAAGTGAAGCCTTGTATAGTTTATCAATTTTTGGAACAAAAACTTTAACCACAAAGTCTATGTAAAAAGTGGGCTAACTCTGTCAAAATACAAAAAAGAGTTATGGGTAATGTTGCCCCTGATACCAGAGTTGATGACAAAGGTTAGTTTTAAGTTTCAAGTGAATAACTTATGTAGTTTTGAAGTAACAAAACTTTTGAATCTAAACTTTAACGCGAAAATCTATGTGAAAAAGGGGCATAACTCTGTCAAAATACAAAACAGAGTATACGGAATGTTGCCCTTGATACTGGAGTTGATGACAAAGGTTAGCTATAAGTTTCAAGTGAATAACTTATGTAGTTTTGAAGTTACAAAACTTCTGAATATAACTTGAACCAGAAAATCTAAGTGAAAAAGGGTCAAAATACAAAATAGAGTTATGGGGAATGTTGCCCATGGCACTAGTGTTGATGACAAAGGTATATATTCCAAGTTTCAAGTGAATAACTTATGTAGTTTTGAAGTTACAAGACTTCTGAATAAAAATTTTAACCAAATTCAGACGTGGACGCCGACGCCGGGGTAGTAGGAAAGCTCACCTATTCTTCGAATAGTCGAACTAAAAAACGAACAATAAAGTACACATGCAATAAAACTGCTTGGTTGTCAGTATTATTCTAGAAGCATAATATTTTTATATACCGATAAGATAATAAATCTTATTAACTATGAGCATATAAATTTTGTTATTCAGGCTAATTAAATTCTTGTAATTGACCTTTGTTGAGAACACATCCCCATAATCTGTTCGCATCTATCACAAGGTGCAAAACACTTGCCTTGCCAGACAGTCAAAACAAAGAGGTGTGAACAACATCCTCGAAATATGGAGGGTAAATTTCAGTAGTACACTGAATGAGGGACCGACATCTGTGCTCGAGTTATCGATGCTCGAGTTCAAGTTGGTAAAATCTTATAAAAGTATTAACGAATTTAAACTTTGAAATTTGTTTGAGTTACCATACGTATTTGAGTGATTGATGCTCGAGTTAAATAAGTTATACTGTATCAAGTATGGTGCTTAGAAAAAGATTTACATGTATCTGTACCATGCCAATGAGCAGTTAGAAAATGAATGTTAAACTAGTGCTGGCTTCGTATAATAATTACTAATTACCAAAGAAAATGAGGTTCAATACTGAAAACATGGCTATATGGATAGTTCATGCAACGCTTCCTCTAGATGAAACTTTCCATAGCCAAATTTACCTCACTTTGTTGAAAACATGGTAATTTTGCCAAATTTGTAGTTTCTTATGAAAAAAATGATGTAGCCAAACAATTTTTTTTAGCCAAATATTAAAATTTGTAAACATTAGCCATTAGCTAATTTTGCAAATTTTGGCTATGTGAACCTTGGTTAATGCTAAACAAAAACTCTTTCCAAAATTCACATATGCAATAAATTATAAGAATTTATGTTTTATCAGTGATAGTCCTGCCTTAAACTTAGTTTGCAATAAGCACTTTAATGTCTCTGTTGTTATTTCCTTCACTTGATATATACATTCATGCTTATACAGCTATATTTGTGTGTGTGGCAGTGTTGTTAATAATAATAAGGATAGGCCTATTTTTAAAATCTGTACTTTCTGTAGATGTGATACTCACAAAAGGGGATACTACAAAAGATTGTGTTTGGGCTGTATAAACTTTTCAATTCATCTTTTGTATGTTATCAGATGAGTACCGGTAAAATAATGTGAAAAATTAGACACACTTAACTATTTCCTCTCTGTGTTACTACATTCCTATATATCAAACTGACATATATTCCCAACAACAGAAGAATAAAAAGATCGTCCAGAAAACCAAAAATTCCAAACACTGCTTCCGGTATAATGTCAAGGGGAGATAAGAAGTACAACATTGCGACTACAAATAGCACTAGTATCCGTAGACGGAACATCATTACTAAGCCGCCGACAGTGAAGAATTCTCTGAAGCAGTGGCGCAGCAATGTTGGTAAATCTCGCAGGTAATCCATCCACTGAAAAAGAAACAATAAAATTATACTTAGTTTCCACATGAAAGTGTATACAGGATATTTTTTACTAAAGCTCACTAAGATTTCAATATAACATAAAATAGAAACAAACACATTTGAAACACTGCCTTGAAAATTATCATTTTTTCCTGAGACAATCATTATGTATTTTCCAATGTACATTCAAAAATTATTTAAAAATTAAAATACTTGCCTAATAATGCACATTCTTCATAGAGGGTTCTTAACATTTATTCCATTTGAAAATAAATTACTTGGTTTTTTATATCCTTACCCATTATTTTTGTAGTAGTTTATACTTTCTTTAAACTAAATCAATGTCATGTCTCTCAAGATAGCCAACCATGCAATCTTACGGCCTAGGTTCCCCAGAAAACCTTCTGTTATACTGATAGATGGAATGCAATCTTACCGGCCTAGGTTCCCCAGAAAACCTTCTGTTATACTGATAGATGGAATGCAATCTTACCGGCCTAGGTTCACCAGAAAACCTCCTGTTACACTGATAGATGGAATGCAATCATACCGGCCTAGGTTCCCCAGAAAACCTTCTGTTATACTGATAGATGGAATGCAATCTTACCGGCCTCGGTTCCCCAGAAAACCTTCTGTTATACTGATAGATGGAATCTACTATCTGCTGCTTGTCAGCTGAGCTGCTGTTGTGTTCATTTTGTGTGAAGTTTATAAGTAATAATGTCACCTAAAAAAATAAACATAAAAGTCTGACAAGAAGTCCATCAACTAGATCTACATTTTATTTTGCAAAATTACGAATAAGGCATTGGATATACCATTAAACCAAAGCTACTGTATCATAAAACACATGTGCATTCACTTTTGAACATCATGTACATGTAGGTATCATAGAATAAAGACAAAATTAAAACAGAGACAGTGACACATGGAATATACGTGTATATTATATTATTAATTAAAATACTATTAGAACATATTTTTATAATGAAATCAACAGACTCAGTTCAAACATGTTTTTTTAGGAATTACTAAATAATAATTATTATAACTAAAGCTTCTCAAGTTATTGTCTGCACAAGACTTATTTGAACTTTTAAAAAAAGGGGGCATAACTCAAGTACGATAAGAGCAATTATGCTTTTATGCCTACTAACACTTATCTAATGTTTCATAATGATTGCACAAAAACTTCTCAAGTTATTGTCTGCACAAGCCTTATTTGAACTTTTTTTTTAAGGCATAACTCAAGTATGACAAGAGGGCCATGATGGCCCAAAGCGCTCACCTGAGAACTGGTACAGATGAAGACCATACTGTTGTGACAGGTTTCAAAATTAAGGTATCTGAACAATACACAGAGGGCGTAGGATCAATTTTGATTTAAAACATCGGTTAGTGCAATGGGCTAACTAAAGTATGAGTTGGGAAGTGGATGTGCATTTTTTGCTAATGGTTCTCAAATCATTTTTCTTGATATTCTTACCTGACCCATTTTCATTAAGTCATTGACATTTCTGGAAAATGCACAAATAGTAGATTTTGATGTCTTTTGGTTTTGAAAAACTAGTTCAAAGTTGCAATGCGATAATTGCGATGGCTGTGCTATAAGGTAAAGTGCTGCTTTTTCTTTTATAATTTTCTGTCCAATGATGATAAATAATGTTAATGCAGGCTCTGAAGACATCAAAGCTGCATGTACAAATAACTGCATGCAAGTCTTGCAACAGTTGGAAATCAAATTTTATCAATCAATTTTTATGGTCATGCTCAAACTGTGTAAGTTTGGTCAACATTGAATCAAAATCGTGTAAGCAAGCCAATCATTGATAACTTGTTGATGTTTTTTTCCAAACACAAGGGGCAATAACTCTGGTGTTTCTGGCCTGATCATGCTTATATTCGACTTCACCTGTAGTCTTACGTTCATAGACAAACTGTACACGATTGATGAAGATAGGATGACAAATGAAGTCTCTATTCTGAATGATGTCCATTTTTGCATATTTTTTTCACAAGCAAAAGGCAATAACTCTGGTGTTTCTGGTCCAATCTTGCTCATATTCGACTTCACCTTTAATCTTATGGTCATAGACAAACTGAGCAAGATTGGATGAAAATGAAGTCTCTATCCTGTATCATGTCCATTTTTGCATATTTTTTTCACAAAGGGCAATAACTCTGGTGTTTCTGGTTCAATCTTGCTTATATTCGACTTCACCTTTAAACTTATGGTAATAGACATACCGTGCAACATTGGTAAAGATTGGATGAAAAATGAAGTCTCTATCCTGTATAATGTCCATTTTTGCATCTTTTTTTTCACAAACAAAGGGCAATAACTCTGGTGTTTCTGGTCCGTTCTTGCTTATATTTGACTTCAACTGTAATCTCATGGTAATAGACAAACTGTGCAAGATTGGTGAAGATTGGATGAAAAATGTCTCTCACTATCCAAAATAATGTCCATTTTTGTATATAGGGTTTAATAAACAAAGGGCAATAACTCTGGTGTTTGAAACACAATCTGGCCCATTTTTGGCGTATGCTGAGATCTGATGGTCATACACAAACTGTCAAAAGGGCACTTTTGCACATTTTTTGCGTGAAAAATGGGCAATAACTCTGGTGTTACTGGTCCGATTGGGCCCATTATAGAACTGGTCCACGATTTTATGGTCATACACAAACTGTGCAATTTTGGTCAAGATTGAATACAAAATATAGTCTTTAACGCGATAACGGTACAAATTGTTGACGGCACATTGACGCCGGACGCCGCCGGAGAGGTCCCCTATACCAATAGCTAACCGAGCACTTCGTGCTCAGGTGAGCTAATAAAAGCAAATATGCTGAAAATCAAACTTAACCTTCCTTTTATGCCTACTAACACTTCCCTAAAGTTTCATAATGATTGGACCTTCACAAGTTATTGTCTGCACAAACTGAAGGAGACGCGCTTCCGCCTACAAAGCCACTGCCATAAGTAACCCCTATATGTCGCCTTTTCAGGCGACACAATAAAACTAAATAACTGATGACAATTTGTACATTTGGGGTTTAGACGCAACTCATGACTAAGACTCATACTGCAGATATCTGATCAATAATTCACACACATTAACATGTTGAATGTTTGGAAAATATAAATGTATCTAAAATTTGCAACATTTAAACAGCAATTAATACAACAATTAATTCAATTCTGCGAAGTTTTCACTTGTTTCTCCAGATTAACGCTACAAATCCACTAACATATCTTTCAAAGTATTACAAGACATGTAAAGCTGTCTGAAACATGTTATGCAACAACATAATGTAGTCTACTTAAGTACGCATTAACCCACAATGTTATACAGACGACTCTCTTTACAATGACATTCGTTATAATGGAATATTCTACTTCTGACACAATTGTTGGGAACGGATTATGTGCCTTTAAACTGGTATCCGTTATAACGGAATATTCGGTTTCCAACTCTGACGCAAAATATGGGGGAGCCAATCAATAGTATGTACACTAATTTGATTCGTTATAACAATATTCAGAACCGACAGTGCAAAAAAAGTGTAAATTTATCACAGGTCCTATTGATTTGCATATTAATGAAGTGTTATTAGCAGGTGTCACAGGATTAGCCAAATATACAATTAAGAAGTAATAATCTGTTTACGGCGTAAACTTATTTGACATAATAGTGAATTCCATATGATACCATAAAAGTTTTTAAAAAGTTGGTCTCGTTAATATCTTTAATTAAATGGAATTAAATTTGAAGAAAAAGCAATTTTTATTTTATCAAACCCCCGTGAAAATAATAAGAAATGCTTGTTTATGGTGTAAACAATAGTAATACAAGTCACTACAAAATTGGAATGTCTAAAAGATCGGTTCATCCTCTGTTATTTTATAATTATATTGCCGGAATTCACAATAACGGAAATTCGATTATTATAACAACATTCTTAAGGGGAAGGGATTGTGTCATCGTAACGAGGGCTGACATTATATTAAGAAAAAGGAAGAATTAAAAGCTTACGGTCTGTCTGCACACAGGACACGTCACCGCTCCCAACCATCGACCATGCTGCCAGTAAGTCACTACGCATAATCCTGGAGTAAAACCAGAACGAAGTCAGTTACAGTTAAAACGAGGGTGTATCATGAGTGACATGTGGATATTAAATGCAAATTTACATTTAAAGAGTGTATGAACGATCTTACAACAAATATATTGACATAAATCAAAACAAACCGATAAAAGTTTATTACCATATACGTCGAGTTAAAATGGAAGAAAAGTTAATAAGAACCATTGTTGTAAAACGCATACTTGACTTTATTAAAATCAAAAACTAGTTTTCGAATGTACAGGCGGAAACTCAAATACATGCATATACACTGACTTGACAGCTGATTTAGGTTACACAACACTAACAAACGATGAAAACGTCGACACTCGTATTTGTTGATTTATTCGATATTTACGAGTTTCCTTCATCCTGTTCATGTTTATCTGTCAGCTTTCAATTTCTATTAACTTTCATCTGCTTATTTTGAAATTTATTGATATGAATGGTCATACATACACTCATTAATGTACATACTGAATTTCATCTATTTTCATAAAAAACATCAGCCACCATAAACATTGAATTTCTAGTTCATAAGGAGATGATCTTGTTTTTCTATTACTATGCATTACATGCAAGATGCATGTATGAATAACCCTAAATTGGTTCTATGTATTTAACTTATGTGCTAATGGTTTTACAACATATTTTGTAATTTTAACAGTATATCCATGTCAGTCTCTGTACTAATTTTGCCAGTACTAAGCAAAGACTTTTGTAATTCAAAAAGAACTTAAAAGAGACCTAATTGTACAAACAAACAATCCCAAAATTGTTCAATTATGCCAATCCGCATATGTACAGCGTACAATCATCTTACCACAGAATATATGACCACAGTTGGTTTGAATGGCGTATTCCGCAGTGCCCAGACAGATAGGGCAGTCGTGCTGTCCGTGATTTTCCCTGATAGGCCGTAACCTACTAGTGTTACCATTATGTGAAGATTCCTCCCTCTCTGCAGTGTGACTGGGCTCCTGGCCATTGTGTCTGCAAATGCAAAATGTGAAAACACGCTTTACAGTCTTTATATTGACTAAACACATCCAAAACAAAATGATTAGATGTAAAAACAAATAAAATGTATCTCTATATAATTATAATATTATGTACCGGTAACCTTGATATCTAGCCTTTTTTAAAACAAAATAAGGCACTTTAAGTCCAGCATATAAGAATCAGAGAGTATTTAAAGCAATCTTTATCAAAGTAGCAATTAATAGTTTGTACAACCAGAACATACCTAATTACATTAACCTAAGATATAAAGGCTAGCAAAATGTAGAAAAAGAAAATAATTGTTATTTTAGACAATTCCTTACAGTAATGAAATATCATTGCCAATTTGTACAACTAACCAATACTGAAGTCAAAGCCTAATGAAGGTAGTAGAAGATAAAAGCCTGACTAAATAGGTAGTCGAAGATAAAAGCCGGGCCGGCTAGCTTAGTTGGTAGAGCGCTGGACTACAAATCCGAGGATCACGGGTTAGATTCCCAGCACAGCCACATAACTTGCGTGGGGATTGGTCATGAAATTATTTCTACGGCCATTCTCCCCTTACCTCTGATTCAAGTAGGGCAATTGTCAGTTACTGGCATAAGTATGTGCACTCACAACTGGTAAACCAGCTTACCCAGGAAAAGTGTGAGTAGGTTAACTGACCGCCGTTATATGACTGAAATACTGTTGAATACGGCGAAAAATCCAAACAAAACAAACAAATAAACGAAGATAAACACCTGACAAAATAGGTAGTAGAAGATAAAGGCCTCACAATATGGGTAGTCGAAGATAAAAACCTGACAAAATAGGTAGAAGATTAAAACCTGACAAAGTAGGTAGCAGAAGATAAAAACTTGACAAAATAGGTAGTAGAAGATCAAAGCCTGACCAAGCAGGTTGTCTAAGATAAAAGCCTGACATAATAAGTAGTAGAAGATAAAAGTCCGACAAAATTGGTTGTAGAAGATATAAGCCTGACAGAATAGGTAGTCAAAGATAAAAGCCTGAAACAAGATTCTGTGTTTCATAAACACACATGCCCCCGGTTGGAGCTGGATAGCCCATTCTTAGTCCAAATTAGGTCAAGGTCAAAGTGAGGTTGGGTGACAAGGGTGGATTGGGAACGGTCGTAAGTAACAACTGCGTAAATATCCATTTGGAGTAGCAAGTGGTGTTTTTGCTAGACAAAATAGTAAAATCTAGTTAACCAAGAAACAGCCCATTTGAATTATTAGGTCAATGTCTAGGTCAAAGTGAGGTTGGGTGATATGGGTGGATAGGGAATGGTCATAAGCAACAACTGCGTAAGTGTCCAAGTGTTGTAGTAAGCGATGTTGGTGCTACACAAAATGGTAAAATCTACTTAACCTTGTCACGGATGGACGGACCGACGGGCAGACGGACGGACGGACAGACAGGACGATCACTATATGCCTCCCGCATCAAGAAGCCGGGGGCATAAAAATAGGTAGTCAAAGATAAAAGTCTGAATGAATAGGTAGTTGAAGATAAAAGTCTGAAAGAATATGTAGTCAAAAATAAAAAACTGAAAGAATAGGTAGTCAAAGATTTTAGCCTGACAGAATAGGTAGTCGAAGATAAAGCCAAACAACATGGTTTGTTGACGATACAAAAGCCTGACAGAATAGGTAGTCAATGATATAAAAGCCTGACATATTGTACTACACTATACAGGAATTTAAGGTAGTTGTCCGCAGCCAAGAAGTTAGTCCACTTACTGATGGCGATGTTGATTGACTTCCTGGCGGATTTCTTGCACGTTTGACTCGTTGTCAGGATGTATTCTCTGAGTGAAAGTGCCTCTGTTAAATAGATGATATATAATAAAATACATGGTCCATGTTTTTGGCCTGAGATTAGACATACACACACTTTTGATAACTTACAATACAAATCAATCATCATTTGAACTTTTTACGGGTTATTAAATTGACATGACCCAAATTATCACGATAATTGCTAGATAAACATTCAATAATAAGCAAATATAGTTAAAAGTTAAAACTATAATTACTAAGAATATATAGTCAATTTTATAGAAACATATAACTGAGCAATTGTAAAAACAACTTTCATTAATTATGTATGAAAAATGTAAATATTTACTTCGTAATTGTATTATGATTTTAAAAGATAGTGTCTGGTCTTTTTAACCAGTAAATGATACCAAAAAAAAACATTCCTTTTTTGTCTAGAAATGCTATTTGAAGTTGTATTCATTGCTTAAATGGGAATTGTGTCCTAGAATTCACAACTAACTTAAAAGTTAAAACAAGAACTTGCCTTTGCAACATCATGAAGAAAAGTGGACAGAACATGGTAACAAACAGTCCCAGGGCAAACAGAACCTCGTTTCCAATACCTTCTATCCACATGCTGTGTGGGGACATCTAAGCATAAAGATACAGCAATCTAAAACACTTCTTTCTCATGATTACAATTTTCCTAAAAATAAATTTCAGTAAGATCTAATATGGAACTATTAAGTTGGAGCAAAAACAAGCATAAAATGTCATTAAGAAACCAGGAGGGAACCATGGTCCTAAATATTAACAATTTCTTAAAATAGTTCAATAAGTCTTAGACATCAAAATTGTACCAATCAGAATTATAACAATGGCCATTTAAACTTTGACTAAGTTTTATGTTATAAATAAATTACCATTCGTGAGACCTGACATTCACTGTACACCACTAATTTTATGAGTGAAAATATTTAGTGGAATGTTACCGGTACTTTCAGTGGTATAGTTTAGTTTAAACCTATATAATTTAGCTTGAATTTTTGGAAAGCCTGAGGCTAACTGAGACAATCTAAAGTCCATTTCCTGGGTAGAACCAGTACTTGGTGCCTTTTGAGAAAGATATTCAACGCTCCCCGACTAGGGATCAAACTCACGACCTCCCTATCGCATAGACACCATAATATTATCAATTACATCACTGCCATTCTAGTAGTATGCAATCATTGCCATTAGTTTGCTTAAGACTAATATTAAAGTGCAAAAGAATGCAAACAAATTACCTAAATAATAATGTGGAAGATATTGACAAACATCATTCATAGGACATGAATTTATTTTAAATATCAACAATATAAAATGTGCAGTAAATATGTGTAATCTTTCAGAAAAACATACCGTGTAACGCTAGTCTAGGCCTCAGTATGTGTATCGTCAAGTTTATTTTTAGATGTGTTGTAACGTCTACTTTCATTTCACAAAACACAGGACTGCTTCATTCACCTTATTTCATAATAAACTAATTGGAGAAAAATATGCAATATTTTCGCTAAATAAATCATGTATTCGAATATAATTTATTAATATACTATTTTTATAGATCTATGTAACATGATTCTTATAAATTAAACAATAAATTTTATTTCGATTTCTAGTGTTGCCAGGAAAATAATCGATTAAAGCAAAAAATCCAAAAAACAAATTGAAACAAACCGGAAGTTGTTTACGTTATCTCCCTTTGCAATTAGCAGCTTACAACTTGTCAATTTTTTTTATTGAAATGTTTCAGTAGTTTTATCATGGACCGCGAAGTTTTGTGTGAAAGTTTAATTGTTTGGGTAATCTATTTTATGTTTTATAAACTTTATTCATGTAGTATAAATGGTTTACATAAATGCATTCACGTTGTGACCCAACCCTATGCTAGGCTGATGGTTTTAGTTATTGTAGAGTTGTAACTTACTTTATAAGCCATTTTATATTAATTTGAACTGTATTTCTAATAAACTAGGACTTAAACTGTTATCAGATTATCATTGTCAAGACTCATAATAATTATAAATTTTGCGTGTTTTCTTTTCCAGCTGGAGACATTTAACTTAGATGTTCCACACAGCACCCCAGAGGAGCTAAGTAATGGCATCGCTATGGCAAAAGTTCTACACCAGATGTAGGTGAAATTTGATGGTCTGCTTAGTACTGCTTAGTACACAGATGTGCTAAGTCTATATTTGGCCGAAATCAGTTTTTAACTTTTATTACAAATCTCAATGTTAAATATACAGGGATCTCAGAAACGCAAAATCAAGACTCCGGAAGAAAAACCATGCATAAATCCTTGTTACATTACACATACTGCAGCTGCCAGTCTTAGCTGCAGGGCCCTCTTTCTGTTTTGGGAGATGCAGCCCTCAACTGGGGGAATTTTGTCATCATTTTCTAAGACTAGGGAATTCGAAAATAACATAATAATGCTTTTAACAGTCTGTTTCATTCAATAAAGCTTTCTGGATATACCACAATTTTACAGAAAATACAGTCACTCAAATTGAAAATGTTACTTTATGGATTAAACAATTGAAATGTAAAGCAATTACCCTAGTAGGAACAATTAGCACATTGTTGTTCTTCCAAAAATCTAACACTGAATTTTAGACAGAAATACTAATTCATTGATCACTATACACCCATTAAGAATCTTTCTAGTATACACTGTAACTCCATTATATCGCGATTCACGGGGTCCACGGATCGCAATCGCAATATATCCGGATCGCGATATAACTTACCATGCCATTCAGTAGGTATACATGTATACACTAGCCTATTTTTCCTCGATTCTGAAAAATAAATGTAATTAAGTACATAACTCACCCTTTTCAATGTAGTTAACATCCATTCTGTATTAAATCCATATGTTAAATATTCCATTTGTATATGAAACTATAATATTATTCCTTTAATTCCGTTGAATAAAGTTTAAATCGCGTATAAAAATATAAAGTCCGAAACGTTTATCAGAATGTCACTATTCACCTGAAGTCAACATAAATTCTATTAACAATTACAACACACATGTATTTCGTGTAGACTCTGTGTTCTGTTGGAAAAAACGCGCGAAACATTGCTGACAGTCATGTACAACGTCACGTCGTCCGCATGGAAAGCGTGGTTGTATAAAAACTTTGTAGCGCAGAGAACATTGAGATCTTTACTTTTTGTGTAAAAGTTTTGTAGCACACAGCAACAAAATTAGGTGTCTATATTGCGAACGATATGCGGTTAGCATTTATCTTGAAACAAAAAAGAACAGATAAGCCGTATCGATTACGTTATTGTCATTCAGATTGACATTCATATGTATCCAACAATAACAACAATCAATGCTAGAGGTCTTGCTGATAAACAGAAAAGAGAACATATCTTCACCTACTTAACACAAATGAAGTCATCAATTTATTTTATACAAGAAACACATGTTACTCCATTATTGACCGACAAGTAGGGGCGAGAATGGAAAGGCAAATACTTCTTTAGTGGAACAAAATCTAACAAAGAGGGTGTAGCCATATTAATTCACCCAAGTAGTAACATTGAATTTATTACTACATACGAAATATGTCAGGGGAAGCTAATTGCATGTGAAATAAGAGTCGAAAATAGTCCGCTACTATTGATTAATGTATATGGTCCAAACACAGACAACACAGAATTATTCAATAGTTTAGAAACATTCTTAACATTAAATAGTCATAAAAACGTAATAATAGGTGGAGACTTTAATACAATATTAGACCCGAATATCGATAAGAAAAATGGTAATAATAATACATATAAAAATTGTAGGAAATAATAAACAGATGTATGGCGCTATAAACACCCCCTTAAACATCAATATACATGGCACTCAAACACAAGACCAGTAATACATTGTTGATTAGATTACTTTTTAATATCAACTAACCTCTGTAATGTTGTTAAAAATTGTAACATTCAGCGGGGTTACAAAATTGACCATTCATATGTTTTGCTTAAATTCGATAATAATAAAATTGCCAAAGTCCCAGGTTATTTTAAAATGAATAATTTACTGTTATTAGATGAAGAATAGAAGCATGTTATAAAGTCAAGTATACAGGACATTATAGAAATAAATCAAGACGCAAATCCTAACGTAATTTGGGAAATCATAAAGGGGACAATCAGAAATCAAACAATTAAATATTCATCTAATAAACATAAACAAATGGAACAAAAAGAACAAAATATAAAAAATAACATTCAAAATTTAGAAAACACAAACAGTGCAGCAATAGATACTACAGAAGTTATAAGCAGAATCAAAATCGAGAAACAAGAATTGGAAAAATTAAATGACATTAAAATACGAGGAAGGCTTATACGAGCTAGAGCACAGCATGTTGAAAATAATGAAAAGAATTCTGCTTATTTTGCGAACATCGAAAAAGCTAGAGCTGAAAAAAAGATTATAAATAAACTAAACGTTGGTGGTAAAATTATTGAAAACAAAGACGAAATATTAAAAGCAGAAAGGCAGTTTTATTCCAGCATTTACAATAAAAATAAACTAAATCAAATATATTGAAGATATGTTTTTTGGAGTAGACACTAAACAATTAACAGATGAAGAAAAATGTACATGTGAAGGAAAAATAACAGAATATGAATGTTTAGTAGCCCTCAAAGAAATGCAAAACAATAAAAGCCCCGGTTCAGATGGAATAAGTGTTGAATTTTATAAAGTTTTCTTATTAATTCATTAAATTACTCTTTCGAAAAAGGCACTCTTACGCAACTTCAAAGACAAGGAATAATATCAATACGAAAGGCTGGGAAAGATCTTGAAATAATTGATAACTGGAGGCCTATCACATTGCTTAACGTGGATTATAAAATCGCTACGAAAACTATATCCAACAGAATAAAAAAACTTCTCCCAACAATTATTAATTATGATCAAACAGGTTTTATGAAAAACAGATATATAGGCGAAAACGTACGTTTAATTTTCGATCTTATAGATTACTTTAATAAACAAAAACGCCCTGGACTACTATTTTTTGCTGACTTTGAGAAAGCATTTGACAGCTTAATACATGAATTCATATTTAAATCATTAAACAAATTTAACTTTGGCACTAAACTCATTAAATGGGTCAAATTATTTTATACTGATATAAATAGCATGGTTATAAACAATGGATGGTTATGTGAACCATTTAAAGTTAAGAACGGTGTCAGACAAGGTTGTCCTCTCTCCTCATCTTTGTTTATAATTTGCTTAGAAATATTAGCAAACTTTGTTAAAAAAAATGAAAAAATTACTGGAATTATTATAAATGACCAAGAAATCAAACAAACTTATTTTGCCGACGACGCAACCTTTTTCAATGATGGAACTGAAGAATCATTCAATGAGTTGGTACATACAATAACACTTTTTTGAAAAATATCTGGATTAAACCTAAATACTAATAAGTCAACAATATTGCGAATAGGATCTCTAGCAAAAACGGGAACTATATACTGTAATAATAAACCCTTCATTTGGACTTCCGAACGAGCGAAAACATTAGGTATGACTTTCCATAACAATAGTGCAATGAACCTTGAAAATAACATCACACCAACACTTCAAGATTTTTATAACTGTTTAAAACAATGGCAACATCGAAAACTCACATTGATGGGAAAAGTCACAGTTATCAAAACGTTCGCATTGCCAAAACTAATTTATCCATTTTCAGTATTACAAAACCCACCCGACCATATGTTAATACAGATAAAGAATGCAATCTTTAAATTCTTATGGGAAGGTAAACCAGAAAAAATCAAAAGAAACTTACTTATACAAGACTATGAAGATGGTGGATTAAAACTGACGGACATAAATGCTTTTCTTAATATGCTTAAATCTAGTTGGATAAAAAGATATGTAGACAATTCAAATAATGGAAAATGGAAAATTATATTGAGAACACTTTTAACGTCATTTGGTGATACCTTAGTTCTGCAATCAAACTTACGAAATAACGACATCAAACATATAACAAAAGACAATTGTTTCTGGCACAATGTTTTAACATCATGGATAAAGATTAAAAACAAATTTGAAAGCAAAGAGCAAATAAATGTTCACAAAATAATAATATGGAACAATGCAAAAATACTAAAGAATAATAAGACTATATATTATGATAGCTGGTACAATAGAGGGATAAAATTTATAGAACACATATTTGACTATAAAAGAAAAGATTTTTACACATTTGAGCAAATCAAATTTTTATATCAAATAGAAGATAAAGATTTTCTTAAATATTACACTCTTGTTAGAAGTATCCCAAACGACATAAAAATGATAGTTTCACAAGATAAATATGTAAATCATACACCTATACAATTTACAGATACTATTAACACAAATAAAAACCCTAACAGGATTCTTTACAAAACACAAATTAATCATATACGCAACGAAAAGGAAAATAAGTGGATGTTATTACTAGAAGATAATGTACAAGCACTACCATGGAAAAGTATGTATAATATCCCATATAGGTGCTGCATAGATACTTAAATAAGAGATTTTCAGTATAAAATACTTATGCGAATTATCCCAACAAATGATTTATTATTTAAATATAAATTAAAGTCTAGCAGGCTATGTGATTTTTGCCAATGTAATAACGAAGATATAGAACACTTGTTTTGGGGATGCTATAACAGTCAAAATTTGTGGTGCAAGCTTATGGAATACTTCAAAATGAAATCAATTACATTAACGTTGTCGAACATGTTGTTCTTCTTGGATACACAGAACGCACGGTGCATGAAAAAATAATAAATTTTACTATTATACAAATGAAATATTATATATATATAATGCAAAATTGCAGCTGTGTACCTAAGTTTGATAATTTTATTACATGAAGGAAACAGTAAGAGTCGAATCAGAAATTGCATTATCCAATGATAAATATCAAGCTCATTTGGAAAAATGCAAATTATTCAGAGATCTGTTCTAGATTTCTTTTATTGTTGAATTAATCAAGGAGATAAACATTTTTTGTTTTGTTGTTGTTGTTTTTTTTTTGTTTTTTTCTTCACAAAAACTTGTGACAAGGGTACTTGTTTTTGTATTTTACCTGTTATCAGGTTAAAAAACACTTTTTTTTTTTTTTTTGCAAAAAGGGAAAAGAATCAATTTTATCAGTAACTGTGCATAAAATAGAGTGAATGAATGACTGTATGTGCGAATGAATGTTTTTTCTTCACAAAATATAATATATTATAGGTTAAATTATCAAACAAAACGTGTGAATGTCAAAATATATGATGTATGAGAGGATAGTGTAAATATATATAAAAACATCTACTACAATCATTTTATGTTAGAATATTAATTATCTGCTAGAATATTGGTTGTATATGATGTAATAATAAATGAGAAAAAAAAATAAAAAAAAATGTGCATTTTCATTTTCATTCTTGCGTAACATTAAGTAGATAATATAGATGAGATCACTGCTGTTACTGATATACCATACTTATGAATGATTCCAGCGCTCCGGACTATTTCAATGAAACTTGGCTCTGTAAAATAAAAGTGGAAGATGTTACCAACTGGCGACTCAAAGTGAGCAACTTGAAAAAGGTGCTGAAAGGCATTCTGGAATACAACATAGAGGTAAAAGTATGGATTTCTAAAAGGCAGAGTCATGGGGGTGTTTTTTCACCTCTAGGAATGTTCAAGACTCACTCTTGAACCTTATGTTCATATGATGCGTGTCATGGGAAAACCTGGCGTAATGCATGTGTGTAAAATGTCGTCCCGGATTAGCCTGTGCAGTACGCAAAGGCTAATTCAGGAGGGCACTTTCCGCCTACTGTAGATTTATGTTTAGAAGAGACTTCCTTGATACAGAAAATACCATAAATGTGCCGTCCTTGATTAGCCTGTGCGGACTGTGTGAGCCTTGGGTATACGGGTAATAGGGATTTGGAAACCAAAGTCACATTCCTTATCATTGGGAGTATTACAGAAACAAAAGAAAATATAGTGTGATGCAATTTCAAATTATTTAGTTGCATTAAACTAATGACCTACGAAACAAAATATTGAACACATAAATATTAAAATGTAACATCTAAAACTACTGTACATGTACATTTGCCTACCATAGTTTATTACAATCGCTGAAATTCAATGTCTGTATTTTCATTTTTGAACCTATTGACATCCATTCCTTTTACATGCAATAACTTCAATGTATATGAAATGTTGGATAACTTTTTGTGTTTAAGTAAAATGCAATTCATAATCAGTAATTCTGGAGATTTCCAGATTGAAGCCACAGATGTTAGTAAAGAAAGACAGGAGATTATGCACTGGAAAATAATGATATAATAATAACTTATGTGAGGGGTGTTGTTATTTTCCAGGTGCTTGGTATTACAATCCACGACTTCCAGATGCCAGATGTGAATGCTATCGGTAAGTTGTCAGATGCTCGCTTGTTACATGAATCTATAACATATAATTTAACCTAATTAAATGTCACAAAATGCTATTGGTAACTTAAACGTTTATTTACCGAAATGTTTACATTTAAAATTTATGTAGTCGATATCTCTTAATATTATAATCATAGATATATTTATTTGAAGAGAGCACCATTAAATGGAATAATTCTGAAATTCTGAGTTATAAATGTACTATTTTCTAATGTTTGAATATAGCTTATTTGTTGTTCTTATTTGATACATAGTAAGTTAGTACTGATATTATCCTGTAAGTAACTAACATGTGCTGTAAACCAATTATCCTGTTATTATGCAACAGGTCGTGTTGAGTTTGGTAAGACATATGAACAATCTGTTCTAGATGTCACTTTTTCTATCCCATTGCAATCCTATTTCCTTAAGCGCTGTCACAGAGGTTTTTAAGATTCAACAACATTCATGTTTGAAAATTGCTTTCTTAATGAATAGTAATCTTACAACTGTGTCCTGTGTTCTTTGACATAAACATGTATCGAAAAATAAGGAACAAGTAATTGATTAATTTCTTTAAATTTGTGTGAAGTTGTAAACATTGTTGTATTTTCCTGACTGCTATATATCCTTTTGAATCATAATTAGAAATTTAATATAAAAAATAAAATAAATCAACTAAGAGTGCCAGGTTTTTCAGGTGCCAAGAATGACTAATTTCACACTTGCAGTTAGTGAAGATCCAGAATATTGAGTATATCAGATTCTATCCAGTATGATCAGATTCTGAATCGATAATGTTTTTGGCATACAACTGCAACAGTAGTTCATGTACAGCGTGTAGCAGTATTCATGTAGACAATGTATATCAATGTTATACCGGTAAATACATGTACATGAGATCATTGATTAATGTTTCATGTTTGGCATTACCATATATGACTAGCCAGGACCCTCTCCCATATTTGGGGAACGTTCACCAACTGCCCTCTGTACCAGTAAACAGATTTTGTAATTTATTTATGTATATGACTTTTTCTTCTAACGTTAATTTTGCATAGTAAGAATTTGAACATATAATTTCCACGTACATTGTGTATAATCATAACTTAGTAGTTAATGTTTAGGCTAGGGTTAAACTAATGGTAAAATGTATGCCTACTTTAGAGATCATTATTACATTAATTTATACCCTATTTTTAGCTGAACTATTCACCGAAACGTCTGAGTTATTCTGCTACAGATATTCAACT
Organism: Congeria kusceri; assembly: GCA_027627225.1. Taxonomy (NCBI): domain Eukaryota; kingdom Metazoa; phylum Mollusca; class Bivalvia; order Myida; family Dreissenidae; genus Congeria; species Congeria kusceri. The sequence goes on along the minus strand of CM051032.1, from coordinate 35,957,241 downwards.
GAAACTTAACACAAAAAAGTAATGTCTTTGTGGTCATTATGTAAGGTCACTGAGTCACTGAACAAGGCCAATAACTCTGACCAGCAATTTAGCAGAATTATGCCCCTATTTGTACTTAGAAAATTCACGTTAAAGTTTGCATGCAATGAGTTCATATCATTGGATCTACAACAGATTAATTAAAAGTTCATACAAATCTTTAGGGTCATTATATAAGGTCACTGGCCAGTGGCCAAGGCCCATAACTGTGACCTGCATTTTAGCAGAATTATGTCTACTTAGAAATATTCAGCTTAAACGACTACAGATATTCAATTAAAAATTCACACATATCTTCATATCATTATGTAAGGTCACTGAAGGCCCATAACTCTGACCTGCAGTTTAGCACAATTATGCTGCTTCTTGTTCTTGGTACGTAGACAATTCAAACTTTGCATGCAACAAGTTCACATCTCTATATCTACTTCAGATATTCAATTTAAACTTTGCACACATGTTCAGGGTAAGACAGGGTTATCATATAAGGTTATTGGCTAAGGCCCATAACTGTGACCTGGATTTTAGCAGAATTATGCCTCTTTTTGTACTTAGAAATATTCTGGTTAAACTACTACTGGTATTCAATTGAAACTGCACACATGTCTTCGGTGTCATTATATAAGGTCACTGACCAAGGCTCATAACAGTGACCTGCAATTTAGCAGAATTATGTAACTTTTAAGTTATTTGAAATTCAGGTTAAAGTTTGCGTGCAACAAGTTCATACTTCTGTAACTACAACAGATATTCAGATTTTGAAATCATTAAGTCAAGGTCACATGGTAGCGGGGATTGTGTTTGGAAAACACATCTTATGTTAAAATTAAAAAGTCTTGTCAGAGTTTGAAGCTTGCTTTAACTTCAGAATATATTATGAATGAAGTATGAATAGTTGAGCGCTGTCCTGAGACAGTACTTGTTTGTTGTATTGCTTATAACTGGGGGTTGGGGGGTTAACATAAGCAGTCACAATTTCAGCAGCAAAAATGGCAGACGGAGGTTCGTGCTAGTCATGAACACAATCCTCTTGCACAGGTATTATAAACCATAAACCATTTTTCATAAGAAGTTGAACCACAAACAATATTCATGCAATCCTGACTCACCCACAGGTGACAATATGACTGTAGCTAATTCTGCTGCACCGCAGACCTCTGTCCGCTTATTGATTTCCTATTTCTTCATGCTTTGTGACAGGTGTGGAAAGGACGCAAAGAAATCGGCAATAAGCTGTAGACTTCTGTAATCTAAAGCATATTGGATATAACAAGTGTATAGTGTACCATCAGAAATTTGCAATTTTAAATGCCTGTAATTTTGTAATTTAAAGCATATTAATTTTTGTTATAACAAGTTTATGTATGTAATTTAAAGCATATTAACTATAACAGGCTTAAATGTCTGTAATTTTAAGCATACTGGATATAACAGGCTTAAATGTCTGTAATTTTAAGCATACTGGATATAACAGGCTTAAATGTCTGTAATTTTAAGCATACTGGATATAACAGGCTTTAATGTCTGTAATTTTAAGCATATTGAATATAACAAGTTTATAGTGTGCTCTCAGAAATTGGAAAAGATTGTACAATGTCTGTAATTTAAGCATATTGAATATAACAAGTTTATAGTGAGCTGTCAGAAATTGGAAAAGCTTGTAAAATGTCTGTAATTTAAAGCATATTGGATATAACAACAAGTTTATGTCTGTTATTTAAAGCATACTGGATATAAGTTCATTTCTGTAATTTAAAGCATGTTGGATACACAAGATGCACCTATCAATGTTTTCCCCCGGGTGTGGAGCGGCGGGCATATACGGGATTTTAGACTGAAAGCAATTCCCGACAGGTGGGAATTCGACACGCCAAACGATTCCGGGTCCCGGGAAATAGACTTAATTCCAATTGTAGATCCGGGTAATATTGGCCGCCGGGCCATTTGATACACCAGTTAAGTATCTCTCATTGAGGGGAGTTAGACAATCTGCTTTGCTCTAGGGTGGAGAATTAGATTCCCCAAAAATACAATTATTTCCCCTGGGTTTGGCCCCTGCTCCCCCCTCCTGGGGGAAAATATGTATAGGTGCATAACTTGTAACAAGTTTTACTGTTTATAGTTTACTCTCAGAAAAAAAAAGATAACCTAACAATGTCTGTAATTTAAAGCATATTTGATATTGGTATAACAAGTTGATAGTGTTCTATCCGATATAGGCGGTAGATTGTAAAAGTATGAAATTAGAAGCAGATTGCATATGCTGGTACTAAGTTGATACTGTATTCACAGTAAATGGTGTAATATTTTTATTAAACTATTAGAAAACGGGGGATAACAGTTAGATGTCTGTAATAAATATTGGATATACTGGTAATATAATTATGTTTAGTGTTTTTATGGTATAATTATTTTCATGTTAATTTGAAGATGTATATTGATGGGTGGACTTCATGCTAATTTTGAAGTGTTACAGTTTAGTACTTATGTCATTGAATCGACTAATATCATTTCTCTTTTTACTGTTGCTGTTTGTCTTTTCTGCAAAACATCAGAATCTTTCCTTGTTTCTTAGGTGGCTGAATTAGTAGTGGTGTTTTTACTTGTAAAAGTGCAAAAAAATGTTGGTTATGCACATGGGTAAATGGTAGTACTTTTCCTGAGCCGGCCACATAACTTGTGTGGGGATTGGTCATGAAAATATTTATACTGCCATTCTCCCCCTACCTCTGATTCTAATAGGGCAGTAGTCAGTTACTGGCATAAGTATGTGCACTTAGTACTGGTAAATAGCTTAGATCAGCTAAGCTTGCCCAGGAAAAGTGTGGTTAGGGTAACTGACCGCCATGATATGACTGAAATACTGTTAAAAACTGCGAAAAATCCAAATAAACAAACAAACAAAACTTTTCCTGAGACAATATTAGTCAGTAGTCATTGGAAAATAGCATTATTTAAGCAATAATTTTGACAGACAGTAGTGTTTTATCTACAAGGGCAGAGGGGCATGGCGCTTGATTTGGAAATGGGGCATTATGTGCGCGGTGACACGGTTAAAAAGGGCACATTAGATTTTAATAGTTTATTCTTGAAGTATTACGTAACTTTTATATATTTGATGATTATTTAGTCAATATATTAACACATTTCAATTTTCCAATATTATAAGTTCTTATTATTATTAAGTTATATTATTCGTAAAGATCAGAAAAATTATTTATTTTTTATTCAATAGTATTTCCAACGGGCAATCAAATAATACAACTTTTTAACCAAAACGGTTTATGGGCAAGTTAAAATCATGTTTATTCATAGTAAAATCCTATTACTCTGGTATAATTTTTATTTTTCATCTTTTGTAGGAAATATTTTTATTTTCATCATTATGGTTTATATTAATTATGCTGTTGATGATGACCTACTGCTACTACTATTTTGATTAATGATGAAAAGCAAAAGTCAAGACTGAATATTAAGAAAACAAACATTGAAATTCGGATTGGAATGATTTATCCGAATATGTTTGTCCGAATTTTTTTTTTTTCTCAGGGATTTTTGGTTATTATTGGAAGAGATATTGTAAACGTGTATTTTTTTCATAGTTTATGAATGAAGACGACATTAAGTCTACATTTATATGCATTTTGTCCTTTGTTATCACATTTGTCTTAAAAATTCACGAAACAAAAACATGTTAGAAATTGCATATGAAAACGAGACTGTTAAAAGCAGAAAATTTACGCTCATTTTTAAAACAAAATCAGCATGATTTTATTGTATATGGACACAAATTCGTAATCTGACTGCCCCTACTGCTGATCTTATCAGTTGGTCACAGATTAGTATATAATAACGTGCCATCACAAAGGGCCCTCGTTAACAATCAATTCAGTCGATAAATAAGAGGGCACGAGGCGCTAATTGCTTTTAAAAAGGGCAGGGTGGCGGATCAATTAAGGGGCGTGGCACGGCGCCGCGCTGATTAGGTCTGGATAAAACACTAGACAGATTTTAAAAAATTTGAAGGATGTTCTAATCGCTTGTTGCAAGAAAAATTTATCCTTTTAATGAAAAATTAAAGTGTACATTCTGCTGTAAGATTTAGAAAGGTTTTGGATGCATTAACTTTTTGTTTGTAACATTTCATCGTCACAATTTCATACTGGATATGGTGTATATTTTTTGATTGAAGATTATTATGTTCAATCCTGACACAGAGCCTGTCCATGCATTTATTCTGAATGATGCAAAGCACTAGTTTTACCCAAGAAACAGAGCCCTATGTGTCTGTGTCTTAACAGAGCCCTATGGTCTGACCTAAGCTAAAGTAGCATACAATTAGCTAAAATAAATGAGCTTAATGTTTTATTTAAAAGAAAGTATATTTTTTAACTTATGCAAAATGTTTTTCTGAACAAGCACACCTAAAAAAAAATGCACCCAAAAAAACAAAAACAATAAAATTAAATAGTAATAATAAATTAATTATACTATAAATGTGTGTGGCCAGGTGAGAGCAATAACCATGGTGAGCTGGGACGACTGCTGCAGCTGATACTGGGCTGTGCAGTGAACTGTGCAGAGAAACAGGAGTACATCCAGCGCATCATGTCCATGGAGGAGTCCGTGCAACACGCCGTCATGACCGCCATACAGGAGGTACGAGCTTCAGTTATATCTAGATGAAATCGTGATATAAGTGTAATACCTTGCATCATTCTGTTAACTTTAAGCGCCATGCCCTTCCCATAGATGAAAATTGTTATTAATTAACTTTTAATGCTTCGATCATAATTGTTAATGACATTGTCACTTGTGTCATGATAGTGCGAACAAATTTACACTAGCCCCATAGCCAACCTTAAAAAATTGTGTTTATTTGCCATTGCCTACCCAAGGTTGCTGGTAACGGGTAGGTAGTTACGCCATTTTTTAGAGGGGGGGGGGAGGGAATGCAAATTTATTAGTGATTCGTTTAGCGTCAAAATATAGCATATAACACAGACATTGATATAACAAGAGCTTGCTAGCAATCATCTTTAATTACACAATGAATGCTGACAGACTTTTTCGTCGGGCAGTGGCTAACAAAGATAATTTTTAATGTTGGCCAAAATCAAAAGCACAATCCTGGGGCTTCAGACTGGTGGGTTAGGGCGAAGTCTGGATGAGTCACCATGGAGATTTGTCCCGTGTGACTTTATGATAGAATTAGCATGACAGCCATCCAAGAGGGGTGATCTTCATTTGATTAATTTAATTTAATTTACAGGGTTTTATAGTAACCATTAAAATACTACAAAACAGACAAGTTGTCACAAGTTGTATGTGTTGATTGCTATTCTTATGTTAAGGCATAAAATTTATGCACATCTGAAATTTTGGTTGTCATGATCATCATCATCTATTTGATTTACATGTACAATATCCATACTTTTTTATCATCAAAACATGAAATATACAAAAATTACAATTAGACAACAATATAATTCTGGTAAAACTCTGTCTAGATGTACTTGCTTCTGTTCGTTAGTTGATGACCAAAGAGATAGCAACAGATGTGGATTCAGAAGTCGGTGAACAGGTAAATATCACAAAAAAGTCAATCAAATCATTACTCCTATTGTTTTATGCATGACCTGTCACAAAAAAAAGACAAAACTCCAAATTTTGTTGTTAAATGCTATGGTTAAAACTGGACAAATAAAATATATGTCTGCATGTGTTAATTTTGATATGATAATGGCATGCACAGTTTAAGGCCCGTATGAAAACACAACATAAATACAGTATGGCATCCTTAAAAATTAAAAATTGCACTTACAACAAAATGCATACATAAGTATTGTCAATGTGAATACACGTAGAAACATTTTGTATTGATGGTAAATGTGCTAAAGATTTTAGAAATGTAATGATCATTTTCAGTTACGAAAAACAGTAGAAGAACTCAACAGTGCAATGGAAGCCAAAGAAGAATTAATGCAAAGATGTCATGAGTTAGATCTTCAGGTACTTGCATGGCAATGAATTTACTTTTTTTTTATGAAGATTTGTTATCCAAATTTTTCTATAATACATGTAAAACAATTTGAAGCATTTAACGTTTTCTCTACAGACTGATGAACACTTCCAAATATTTAGCATGCTTTAGTCAATGCATTATTTTACTTGTAAATGTGCGCTTACAGATTATTTTTAATTCATATTTTTATATGATATTTGTGTTAAAAGTTTATTTTCATAGGCATGTTTCATTTTATTTGCATTCAAAGAAACAATTAGTAAGTCATTTTTATGTTCTCCTTGAGCTTATTTTGGGATGAGAATTCACAGGGTATTCTTTCAAAATAATGCAAATACATGCATAGTCATACATTTCAAAATAATGCAAATACATACATAGTCATACATTTCAAAATAATGCAAATACATACATAGTCATACATTTCAAAATAATGCAAATACATACATAGTCATACATTTCTGTAGATCATGCATTGCACGAATGTGATGAATTTCAAACACTATTGCACTTTAAGATTACGATTTTGGTTCATTGTCACTGATGATACTTTTAGATGGTTACTAAGCCCTCTTATTTTTATAGCAGCATTTTGTTGCATGGCAACATTGTTTTACCTGGTTGGTATTGTGAAAATTTGAGTCTGCTTATTTTAATCATATTCTAAGTTTTAATGAAATTACTAACAAAAAGTTTTTACACCATATCATGTTTCCCCATCAGTTTTGGGTGGGTCTGACTGCTTTTTGCATCTGGTAGTACCTATTCTTTCTTTCATTTAATTTCATAAAGTTAGATATCTTTTGGCAAAGATTACATTATGGTGTTGGTTAAAGAGTGTGGTAGATGTGTTCTGTAGTCAGACAATTAGACAATAATACATTGAAATTGAAGTGTTTTTGTAAGAACATGTCCCACAGATTTTCCAAATGTAATTTGGCTATGTTTTCCTTGTGTTTTCTTGCTACACCCACAAACGAAGCTTAGGGGGTGGGGTATATAGGAGTGAGCTTGTCGGTCTGTCTGTTGGTTTTTGGTCGGATGATGACTCAAGAAAGGCTTTACATATTCAAATAATTATTTGTACACATGTGTAGCATCATAAAATACAGGTCAAGTTCGACTTTGGTTACAAACCACTAAATTTTGACACAGTTATGGCCCCTTTTTGACTTAAATTCCCGAAAAACATGGACAATAACTCATAAAAGGCTTCATTTATTTAAATTAATTTTGGTACATAGGTGTAACATCATAAAAAACAGATCAAGTTCAACTTTGGTTACAAACCACTAAATGTTTACAGGGTCATGACTCCTATTGAAATTAATTTTTTTCCAAATACACTGTTGACCATTCACAAATTAAAGCATTCTGTCTCTGTCCATTTCTTTCAAATGGATGCCATAGTTTTGTGACAAGGCCATATTGTGGGGGTATATCCGTCACTCATGTGACAGTTCTAGCTATACCTGTATAGGGATGATGAAAACTATTGTACATATTACCTAGCTTGTCCCGGGGTATGTGACTTTTGCCAGAATTTACCTTATAATAACTGTATATGTACAAGTGGCTAACAACATTTGTTTTAAACGGACAACAAAGACAATACAAGATTTTTCCACCCACTATCTCCCATCTATTAATGTTTTTCTCATGATGATGTTTTCAGATGAGATGTTGTTATCCCCTTATAAAAATGTATGAGGCGTGTCATGGGAAAACCGGTCTTAATGCGTGTGCGTAGTGTCGTCCTGGATTAGCCTGTGCAGTCCACACAGGCTAATCCGGGGCGTCACTTTCCGCTTTTATGGTATTTTCTGTTCAAGAAAGTCTCTTCTAAACATAAATCCACTGTAGGCTGAAAGTGCCGTCCTGGCTTAGCCTGTGCGGACTGCACAGGCTGATGCGGGATGACACTTTACGCACATGCATTAAGTCCGGTTTTCACACGACACACCTCATATATACTTGTTTAGGTTACTGCATTACAAGAGGAGAAACAGAATTTGTCCCTGGAGAATGATAGACTCGCGGAGCGACTAAACATAGCCGAAAACCTCGATGATCCTAGGTAAAGTATGGCATTTACTGCAGTGCAGCCTTTGTGTTGTTAGCTCGATCAAAATAAAATTTAAAATAATTGGCTCATGTTCCAATCATATTGACGTTTTTGTTCAGTCTTATTGAGTCAGTTTGACATTTTTTGTATATTTACTTTATTTTTGTCACTTTTTGTCCTTTCTTTATCAGTGTACATATTCACAATAAACATTGAGGATTTTATGATGTATACAATGGATAGCCAATTCTTTTTACAGCCAGGGTTAAGATTCTATTTGAGACAAATGTACACTGGACAATGAAGACTATGAATATAAACATAGCTACATTTAGTAGTGTGTGAATAAGTATTGTATACTGTAAATATTCTTGCAAATTATGAAATAACTTTTTTGTTCACACAGTTGAATCAATTAATTGATTTGTATCATTCGTCATTTTAATTGTGCGGGTTATTGGGTTGCTGACTGTAGTTTAGACCGGGGGTAATAGTGTTTTGTTGCTAATGTGGCTTTTTAACTCGGTTTATTTGAAACTTTTTGTTGTAATTTTTTTTTATTTACATGTAGTTGTATTTAAACTGGTGTGGAATTTAGAAAGTAACGTATGTGGTGTATTCATTTTGGTTTACCTGTATATGTTTAGTATGTTTAAAGAGCACAGGTTTTTAGTATTTTGAAGACCACTTGAGATATGTATACCGGTACTTGTGCATTTTCCTTAAAATATTTTTGTTTAAATACCTGTGAACAAAGATGATTGCCTTAGATTCAGTTTCTATAATATCAGAACTGTTTTGAGTGAATCACCTTTTCCTATTTGTTAAAATGACAAATATTTTGTATTATGGATACACAAATTATTTGCATTATCACACATATTAGCATATCATAAGCACAACTCATTGTTTTTGATCAGGGTGCAAAAACAGTGTAATTACATGTGTATGTTTCATTATTTGTTTGTATGTATTTTTTCGTGTCAATATTTTCAGCAATTTTTATGCGTAAGTACTTGCAAAAAGGTTGTGGTGAATTGCAGCCTTTGATAGACTGTGTGTGCATATTCTGCATAAACCATATCTCAACAATGTAGCTTAGACCATTTACGGATTGTTTAAATTGGAATTTTTCAGTCAAGAATTATCTGTCTTATCTGACTGACTCTAGAGTTCTCCAATTTGATCTTAGAATTTACTAAAACAATTAGCCAATGAAAACAGTTATAACATATCAGACATGCATTTCATTGGCTATGGATTTGCAATAAAACAAGAACATTCAGTTGCTGATGATTGTTTTTATATCCTATGCAGTAATCTCGAAATTATTCAGATATATTAATTAAACTTTAAATTTCTTAGATATAGTTTGAATATAACTGATCTTTAACATTCTATAATTAGAATAACTGTATCCAATCAGTGACTGGGAAACGATTTTCCATACGAGATAATTTCTCATATCCACAAAAATTTATTGGCTTTTTAAAAAATCTATGGGATTTCCTCTGATTTTTATGGGATTGTGTGCAATTACATTTTGTGAACGTCTAACTGTTTCAATCGAGAAAAATACACCATGCAGACGCTCGCGCTTCCCATTCAAGGTGTAATGAGCATCTATTGATATTTAATTTTTCAGACTTCTGAATTAATTTTATGGGTAAAATCACGACACATTGTGACAAAACTGCAAACTAGACCGAGCATTGTGTATTGTACGGCAGCATTTTTCGATTCGTACTAAAAAAAGTCGGTGCTACGTAAAATCGCATCGGTGAACATTTCTGTGCGATTTTTATCACTTTTATGTGCAAATATATCATTTCGCATGGGTTTCCCAGTCACTGTCCAATAGTTTCATGATGTATTAGTCTGTACTTTATACATGTATCACTATAGACTAGTTTATAAACAGAATAGAACAGTGGTCTAAAACATAATTAACCATAAATAATAGAGCAGTTGTATAAAATTATATATAAACACGTGTTTATGACCAACTTTAGTATTCATACTGATTATGCCCCCACAAACGAAGTTTAGGGGGGGTATATACATGTAGGAGTGAGCTTGTCAGTCGGTTGGTTTTCATGGCTTTCGGATGATAACTCAAGAGGGCATTGACATATTCATATAATGTATGGTACACACGTGTAACATCATAGAATACAGGTCAAATTCGACTTTGGTTACAAACCACTAAATTTTGACAGAGTTATGGCCCCTTTTTGACTTAAATTACCTAAAAACATGGTTTCCTGACGATAACTCAAGAATTGCTTGACAAATTCAAATAATTCTTGGTACACATGTGAAGCAACATAAAATACAGGTCAAGTTTGACTTTGGTTACAAACCACTAAATTTTGACATAGTTATGGCCCATTTTTGACTTTAATTCCCGAAAAACATGGTTTCCGGACGATAACTCACGAATTGCTTGACATATTCAAATAATTTTTGGTACACGTGTAGCATCATAAAATACATGTCAAGTTCGAATTGTTATGGCCCATTTTTGATCTAAATTGCCTAAAAACACTGTTTCTGGACAATAACTCATGAAAAGCTCCACATATTTAAATTATTTTTGGTACATCGGTGTAACATCACTTTGGTTACAAACCACTAAATGTAGACAGAGTTATGGCTTCTATTGAAATTAAATTTTTCCAAATACACTGTTTAACATTCACAAATTAAAGCATTCTCTTTGTGTCCATTTTTTTTTAATGGATGCCATAGTTTTGTGACAAGGCCACATTGTGGGGGTATATCTGTCGCTCATGAGACAATTCTAGTTTTAGTAATAATGTGGAACAAAATCAATTTATTTAGTATTTTTAAAAAAAATATGTTAAAATTTAAGAATTATGTCCTTTTACACATATAAGCATATAACAGTTAAGTGTATGAATATTTCTTGTATTTGAATAAGAATAATAAGAGCAATGTCTAGCAAATTAATAGTTATATTTATTTGAAATATATATTATGAGTCGTATCGTGTGAAAATCTGATTTAATGCATGTGCGTAGTGTCGTTCCTGATAAGCCTGTGCAGTTCGTTTAGGCTAATCTGGGACTACACTTTCCGCCTACAGTGAATTTATGTTTAGAAGAGACTTTGTTGAAACAGAAAATACCATGAAAGCGGAAAGTGTCGTCCTGGATTAGCCTGTGCGGACTACACAGGCTAATCCGGGACCACACTTTACGCACATGCATTCAGCCCGGTTTTCCCACGCCACGCCAAATATAATTATGGAAACACATACCTTCAACATTTGTGCTGCACTACAATCAAACTTTCATTTTGCAAGCTTAAATATATCAGGCCTAAAACAACTATGGTAAAACACTAATAGCTGCTGTTATGGTAACAACTATGGTAAAACACTAATAGCTGCTGTTATGCAAATTATAATGATTGATAATAATGTGTTATTTATGTATTACATGCTTTTTTCTACGTTGTGGGCTGCCTATATTTTATTTCTTACATATATGTAGATGTATAAAATGCATTCCTTATTGACACATCCTAAGCATTTAATTTCATTGCATTAATTTTCTGTTATTATACAGAATCATTTGTATTCTAAAAAAAATGTCATAACATTGTTGTTCGAATAGCATTTAGGAAAAATAACAAATGATATTGTATTATTTTATGGACCCTGTTCGGTTTTCATAAAATTTAATAAACATTTACGCTCCACCCCAGCTGTTGTTAGAGGATGAATTTTCATTCATTGCTTTGGCGAGTGTGTTACAAGCAGTACCAGGTGTCCGGTGGTTCAAAAGCACAATGACAAATCATGCAATTAGTTTGAATTTAGGCCGCTTTTCCATATGTACGTGTCTGCATCCGCATCCTTATCCGCATAAATATTATACCAACGCACTTTTCCATAAATCCGCAAATATACGTCGCATATTTTAGTTGTCTCCTTATTTTCAAATAGTAACAATGTCTATGTGAGAAGCTTTTAAACATTTTTAATGACGTGGGCTGCAAATATTCATCCCAGTATGTGAAAACATTCATTTGTCATGGATTTTAAACAATATAAAGCATCCAACAATTATATCTACAGCGTCAGTCATGACTCATTTAAAGGTTAGCCTTAATTACCGAGTTACTGTACTAGTTGAGTCTTAGGTTGAGTTATCCAGGTGTATCTATAGTATTTTTTCTATTTTCCCTAAGTTTTTGTATAACAGACATTTGTTTAACATGCTCTGTTTGATATCATGTCATCCGCCTCTGCATAAAATTGCTCACCGTGCGATTTCTCGCGGACGGCTTTGCGGATGCGGACTGCGGACATACGAATGTTGGTCCAACTGTTTTAAACATGTTTGATTTTTTGCGCATGCAGATTTGGGCACTGCGGTTACGGACATATGGAAAGGTGCCCAAACACTTGCGGAAATACCCATACATTGCTGTCAAGTGGTGTGTTGTCATTGAATGGTTGCCAAATGGGACAATGTTTCACTGTGAATTTGACTAATTGTATTTTGGGGGGTCTAATTGCCCACCCTAGAGCCTAGCATTTTTGTCTAAATCCCCTCAATGGGAGATGCTTAATTGGTGTAGCAAATGGCCCGGGGGCCAATATTACTGGGATCTAAAATCCGAACAGTCTATTTCCCGGGACCCGGAATCATTCGGCGTGTCAAATTCCCGCCTGTCTGGAATTGCTTTCAGACTAAAGTTTTGTATATGCCCGCTGCTTCTCCACCTGGGGGAAATGTGATAGGTTTGCATGTCTGGCAGTTTCTTGCATAGTTAAGCTACATTAAAAGATTGTATGCTAGTCAAGTGTGAAGAGATGCTTCTTTTTTTACCTTGATAAAAAGAATTGGTACAGTATTCACACCGACACTTGGTGTTGAAGTTTTCCTTTTTATAAACTGAAAGAAAAACACCGGAAGTAGATAAATACCTGTTTACAGTTTTTGTCAGTTATACATATAATTAAAACCCTTGGGCAGTTATAGATCTAGGCATTTTTTAAATTTAAATTTAACAAATTTATAGTGACCATTTGTCATTAAATTATTCAAATTTTCAAACATTTGCATGGTGTAAACATGGCACATGTGAAGTGTGTTAGAATAAACTTGGTTGGTCAGAGACTGTTACTAACATCATATTGTTACACAGAAGGTGATCTTAGATTCAAGTGAAAGGATGTTTTTATATACCTTAAGGCCCTGTCAAACTGTGGCAAATTTAAGCTTTGAGTTCTGGCAAGTTGTAACTCGCCACAACTCGCCTGGTGTCGTGTAGATCTTGTACACATGTCATTCTTTGTCGCATTGATGTCAACTTGTGTCTTCTTATGTCGCCAGAACTCACCAAGAAGCAGCGAGAATGTCTTCCTTGTCAAAGCGTTTCACCGTATGTTATTGTTCTACACCATAACACGAGTTTGCTGCGAGTTTGGGAGACATGCCTACGACATCTGCTCGTCTGTTTCTCGTAAAATGTCATTATAAACTAGGGATGGCAACGAATACCAAACATGATATTCGAATATCTGATTGATGAAGTATTAGAATATTCGATCATCGGAGGCAACACTGTTGAACTGATGGAAATGTATTACTAAACTGAATTAATTGTGTGGTTTATATAGCCACCACAAACGCACGATGAGAAAAATGCGGCATATACACAGACTTTAATTTACATATTAGAACTATATGGCAATTTTTCAATTTCATTTAATGGGAATGACTTCAAACCATTTATTTAGCACATGCAAATCTTTGCAGACAACTTCGCTGTCTGTTTCCACGACATAACTATGAAGGTTGCATGTTGTTTCAGAGCACATGTGCACATGTACGCAATAACACCAATTAGCACATGGAACACGCTTTAATCTCCTACTGCCCATATCAGTGACTTGTAAACTGATAAAGGACCATTGTCGTTATAATGGGACTAGCAATAACAACAAACTGTCATCTACAATACGGTGATAAGAAGATTTTGAGACATACCCAGTGTACTAGAGAAGCTAAGGTGACACGAAAACGCTATATCTTTAGGGACTGACATTGACAAATACTGTATTTAATATGCTTGTTAAAATTAAATTAATAAACAGATAAGAAACAGATAAGAATTCGAATACCTAAATATATTCGAATAGTTTTCATTATTTGAATATTCAAATATGCGTTGCCATCCCTATTATAAACTATTGCTCATGTCGTCACAAGTCGTACATACTGGTTCACACTCTCTTCAATTGTGGAAAAAATATTGTACGCATATCTCGGCTGAACTTGTTATAAAATGTGATTATCATACTTGTGTTTTGTCAATGTCGTGTCAAGGTTGAAGAGAACTCAAACAATTGTCGTCTTGAAACAATTCCGCGACCAACTCCTCCACTTTATAACTCGCCAGAACTCGTACAGAACTCGAAGCCCAAATTTCCCACGGTGTGACAGGGACCTATTAACATTTAACAGCATATGTGTGGTGTTTCTTGTTACATGTTCCATGTGCATGTTCCATGTGCAACATGGTAGACAAGCCAAAATGGAAAATAATTTAGAACAATATTATTGCGTTTTTTACCAACAAATTGTGTATATATTGATGAAGTTGTTTATAACCCAATTCCTTGGAAGTTAATGACTGGTATATATTATTTAAAATCTTTTGTAGAAAGATACATATACATGTAGTATTGGAGTTGTATGTACTTTTGTTGCTTTTAAACCATAAACTGGTGTTTATATATACACATTTGTTAACAGTACGAGAAAACTTCATGTTAAAATCATGTAACTGAGGACAGTTTCATCAAATAAAAATTGTGTCATTTCAAAATAACAATTTTGTCATTACCCCGGTAAAACTGAAAACAATATTGAAGAAAAGTTGTTGAAGACTTTAAAATCTAAAACAATAGAGGATATATGTTTATCAAAGTCTCCGTATGTTTCAGTTCCCCAGCAGGCAAGCGTTTCCAACAGCTGCAGAGCCAACTAGAACAGTGTCAAGAGGAAAACTATAAACTAGAATCTGGTGGGTACCTGGTTGTGTTGCTATGGCATCCAATATCTTTGGTCATTCGCCAAATATTTATTAATTTGCTTGTCATAGGTTGTCATAGGTTTGTCATCATATTTTATATACATGTATTTTTGCTAATTAGACACCCTTTATTTAAGATATTTGGCTCAAGTAAAGCTGTGAATGCGATACTTAAAGTAAATTAGAAACTCTTTAAAGACCTTGAAAGAGAATTTTGTATGAAAATTCTAATGTATAACCATCCATTGATTCTAATAATGTCAGTATATTTTTAAAATAATATAATAATAAATGTTAAGTAACTTATGTTTAGAAATCTGTATTAAGTGAGAAAATTAAAACTAAAATAATACGTCGCTGCGCAGCAAAGTAGTGTCTGATTGATTACTGGCGCATGCGCAGTTCTTACTTTCTCATTCAAACCCGAATGTAGCCGTTGCTTTAGGATAAACTGGTCTGTTTCGACAGGAAAAATATATTTGCATTTTTCAATAAAAGGAATAGTTTTTGTTGATGTTGAAGTTTTTTCTGTTATAAAAAGGGTGTTTTGTTAGTGGGTAACAAAAGAGACCTGAAATAAATATATAAAAATTAGACAGTCCCTCTTTATAGTAACCCTTATCAAGTTATTATATGTTGAATCTTGGACTTAAAGTTCATGTGAGCCATAATTACTTTATAATTATACTATTACTGTTAACGTATGATGGTCCTTGAAAGTAAGTTGTTGCAAGACTTAAAATGATCTGTTGAATCTTTTTAATTTCAATTTGACTGGACCTGTTTGTTTAATTGCAGCCAAAGATGATTACAGAATAAAAGTAGATGTCTTACAGAAAGAAGTAAATGGTTTACAAGATAGGGTAAGCTTGTTTCTCATTTTAAGACAGTTTACCCATTGAGAGTGATTTTTGAGTGAAAGTATGCCCATTTTGGAGTTTTTAGTAATAAAGATTTCTGACAATGTCTGTTAAGCTTTTATATTTGGCATGCAACTATTCAACTTATTTTTAAACATGGCAGAATGGTATGAGTGTATTGAGCAGAAATGTAAAACTATGTTTTGTCATTATTCATTCAGAATCTTAAACAATGATTTTGTCCTTTGATATGAGGCTTGTCGTGGGAAACCCTGGCTTAATGCACGTGCGTAAAGTGTCGTCCCGGATAAGCCTGTGCAGTTGATTAGAAGAGACTTCCTTGAAACAGAAAATACCAAAAAGACGGAAAATGTCATCCTGGATTATCCTGTGCGAACTGCACAGGCTGATCTATAACGACACTTTACGCACGTGCATTAAGCCCGGGTTTCCCACGAAATACCTCATATATAAAAGTAATCATGTTATAATTAAGAGAATTGTGTCATTCTCTATGTCAGTCACACAGTGTTTCAGTAAATTAATATAATGCTAAATGCATCTAGTGGATCTTATTCTCTTCATAACTACTAATTAAATCTCTGCTCTAATCCCAGAAATTCTCCCTTGTTATAACTGTTCTGTGACACACATTATTTCAGAATACAGAGTTGGCTGGTTTGTCAGAAGAATGTAGAAACCTGAAAGACGAGCTGGACGATTTGCGGCACACCGCAGAGCAGGTGGTCAAATATGAGGCGCAAATTGAGATGTACAAGAAACGAATGGGTAAGGAAACTGGAGAAAGTTTCAAGTACAATAGAGCTTTCTAGTTTTGCTACTTACATTTAAACTCTTCCCCAGCTGTTGTGAAAGGATTAATTTACTTTCATAAAGCTTCATTAGCACTTAACAAACATGACTACATGAATTCTTGCGTAAATTAGGATACTGCTCTTTTGCATGAATAAGGAACACAGTTGAACATGTGACATCTGTAGTGCAATGACTGGATAAAACACTAGATTACTGTTACGGTTTTCACACACTAATGGTCATAATCACAAATGTGTTTAATTTTTTTCCCATCATAATCTACTATCAATATGACACTGTATTTGAAAATTTAAAGACTTTTTACTGTGTAATAATAAAGTTATTAGCATTTTTGTAAAGCCACCGTCTTGGTAAAAAAAATTGCTCGAACGGACATGATCTCATGTTAGAAAAAGCCACAAAATATATTCATGTTTTTTATTTTCAGCATATTTTAAACTTCATAACAGTTACATGGACATCTATAAGCAGAATAATAACAATTGTTTGATATTAATATAAACAATATAAAGAAAAACATTAAAATATGTACAGTACCCCTATCGAAAGTAAGGACAAATTCACCTAACTTGAAAATGCATGTCCATACTTTAAAGTCAGTTGTTATCATATAGGTAAAAGCTACAGGTGAATTTAGCCCATTAAAATTATGTACAAACATATGCAAATTAAATACCAAAAGAGTGAACTTTCACCGTCATATAACAGAAATATTTGCAGCTAAAGTATACTGGGGTAGGTTTTGAAAACCTAGTCCACTAACGTGCCAAATGCTGTTTTTAGTACATATCACAACTGAACATGTCACAAAACTTCATAAATTCTAATATTCTGATTCCAATAACAGCTAAGTGACTTAAACTATTATTTTAGACAACTAAGATATCTAAATAATGAACATTGTTACTATAATTAAGTATTAGAGTCACTCGGAAAACAGCCATCAGAGAAAACTATAGTGGACACAAATGCCAACATACAGGACCATTACATCTAATAACTGAATTAATTATGCAACAATCTTTTAACCTAGTATTTGCACAAAAACATATTGACATTCTTGTGTTGCAAAGAATGAAATCATTTAAAATTAATCCTGTAACAACATAGGTCGAGGTTAGCAAATTACTAAGGGTAAAACACAAGAAGAACTGAAAAGTTTTAGTTTCTGTTGATCTAGCATGTATCTTTTTATGTAGTTTAAAGTTACATTTATTTCCATTTACATGTATATACAATTAAAAAAGACTACATTATCATAATTATACATAAAATATACAACTTGTGATGTTAACGACAATCATATGTTGACAAATAAGCAAAATATTAAAGTACCCCCTCTAAAAACAAATTCTAACAAAATTCTAACACTTTTATAAATGTGCTTTCAACTTCAAATTGAATTCTGGACTATTGCTCAGGTGCTTCCAGTGTATTTGACCCTACAAAATTATTGTTATTGGTAGTACAAATAAACAATGCAAAACTATAAACGTTTACCGTCTCTAACTGGAAATATATGCTGATCTATGAAGTATGGAAGGGTGGGTTTGAGAATTTCAACAGTTATTTGTAAAATAATATTTATCAGACATATTTAAACTGACATTGTCACAAACTTTAGTTTATTCAAATTTCTTACTTGATAAAGTTGAAATAAATGTTTAGTAGCTTTACATGTGATTTTGGCTTATATTAAACACTTTTTGAGGCCAAAATTCAAATTAACTTTGTTTGCCATTGCCAAGCTACCCGACGAAAAGGTCCCTGCTCAAAAGTTTTTTCTTTGGTAAATCAAACCAGTTTGTTTTTTTTATTCCAAATATCATATTTTTTCTTTGGGTTATATAAAAGCTCGCTCTTCTTTAATTTCGGTTGTTTTCCATTGGGTTAATAAATTAACTGTATCCGCTAAACCCTTGCTTATAATAGGCCATATCAAAATGCAGTTCTAATTATGTTTTATCAAACTTGTGAAAACAACAGCCAGTTTGTCAGCATTAGCATTCATTGTCTGATTGAAGACGATTGCTAGCAAGCTCTCGTTATATCAACAGACACTTGATTATATTATTAAAAGCAATGTCTGTGTTATATATTTTGACGATTAATGGATCATTCATAAATTCATAAATTTGCTCTATTTTTTCAAACAAAAAACCTACCTACCTACCCGTTACCAGCAACGTTCGGTAGGCCATAAAGTGTTTCAGCAACTTTAAAACAAACTGTTGTAATTGAAGTATTGCAAAAAATATATTGTACATTTCTATACAATAATTTTTAGTTAATGTCTTTGAGTTTATAATATGAATAATATTTAACCAATATTACATAATAAATAACTATTTTATAGTTTATTTTGTTCATATAAAAATAAACCATGAAATATACGTTAATTCTGTAAAATAATCACAGTTGCTAACCAAAAAGTAAATGTTTTGTTTTAGTTTATGGTTTATTTACAAAATACACGATGTTTATTCATGTCACTTTTATAGATTATCTTCGTCCGACGTTGTTCCAAAATATACTGGAAGACACCAATATGTTTACCAAATGAGTAGATATTACCCGATTTCATTAGTGTGCGAATACCTTAAGTGCACATAATTGTAATTATTATATAATTATATAAATATTGCATTCTTTGAGGCGATAGTGCATTTTGTCAACCCTCAAAAGTACTGTTGGCGGCGGCATCACCTTGGGTATGAGTAATTTCTCAGGTTGACAAAGTGCACTATTGCCCTCAAAGAATGTTATATTATATTATACTGAAACAAAGATTTTGTTGAAAAATACATTTTGAGGTCAAACCTCATTGCATTTTTGAAAGTAGGATGTTGTCTGGATAAACAATGCGCTTTTTGAACATGGAGTAATTTACGCACTGTTTCATTATAAGCGCCTGTAAACTTCAAGCAAATGTCTATTGCCATGATGTCACAGCAGGTGATATTGCATTCAGATATTTCCAAGTATTCACTGCTTTATTTTATATGAAACAAGAAGAAAGAAAGCAGAAGGGTGAGGTATAATAACATACGATATTATATAATTGTATTTCAGAGGAGCTGAGTGATCTCAGGGGTCAGGTGAAGCTGCTGGAGGAAAAGAACACCAAGTACATGCAGGAGAATCTGGAGTTGCAGGAGGTACGTACAGTTGTTACCTCCCCTGTGGAGTTACCTCCCTTACTTTCACTGGCATATACATTTAGTTGTCTGTCTTTAGTGCTGCAAAAGGTAGGTAGTTATTTCACATTATGGAGTTACCTCCCTTATATACATAGACATTGAATTGTCTGTTGTCATTGTTGCAGAGGTTGATAGTTATCTCCCTATATGGAGCAACTTCCCTTACTTGCCTAGACATTGATTTGTTTGTGGTCGTCGTTGCAAGAGGTAAGTGTCTCCCTTCATGAAGTTACTTCCCTTACTTGCATAGACATTGAGTTGTCTGTGTTTGTTGTTACAAGAGGTAGTTACCAGTGGTAGAAAGTTATCTTCCTTTGTGGAGTTACTTGCATCAACTTTGATTTGTCTTTGTTGCTACAAGAGGTAGATAATTATCTCCCTACATGGAGTTACCTCCCTTACATACATATACATTGGGTTGTCTGTCTCTGTTGCTGCAAGAGGTAGATAGTTACATCACATCATGGAGTTCCCTCCCTTACATGCATAGATATTGAGTTGTCTGTCATTGTTGCTGCAAGAGGTAGATAGTTATCTCCCTTCATGGAGTTATTTCCCTAACTTGCATAGACATTGACTTGTCTGTCATTGCAAGAAGTACATATTTACCTCCCTTCATGGAGTTACATCCCTTACATACAAGGCATTGAGTTGTCTGTCTTCATTGATGCAAGAGGTAGATAGGTTATCTCCCTTTATCAAGGTCCTTTACATGCATCAGCATTGAGTTTCCTGTCTTCATTGATGCAAGAGGTAGATAGTTGTCAACTATCTCCCATCATGGAGTTGCCTCCCTTATTAGGGTCCCGCAAATTTTTTGCGGGTGCCCTATAGTAATCACCCTGTCTGTTCGTCTGTCCGTCCGTCCATCTGTCCATCCGTCCGTCCACATTTTTAGCTCACCTGAGCACAAAGTGCTCATGGTGAGCTTTTGTGATCGCCCGTTGTCCGTCGTGCGTGTGTGCGTGCGTCGTCAACTTATCATTTAAACAACATCTCCTCCTAAACGGCTTGGCAGATTTTCACCAAACTTCACAGGAATGATCCTTGGGTGGACCTCTTTCAAAGTTGTTCAAATCTTTCCGATCCACTGCATATGTAGCTAAAATAGATTTAAAAAGTAAAAACTTTAAAAATCTCCTATGAAACCGCAAGGCTCAGAGCTTTCATATTTGATATGTGACATCCTCTAGTGGTCCTCTACAAAGATTGTTCTAATAATGCCCCTGGGGTCAAAACTGGCCACGCCCCGGGGGTCACATGGTTTATATAGACTTGTATAGCAAAATAACTTTAAAAATCTTCTCCTTTGAAACAGCAAGGCCTAGAGGTTTCATATTTGGTATATAACATTGTATAGTGGTCCTCTACAAAGATTGTTCAAATAATGCCCCTGGGGTCAAAACTGGCCACGCCCCAGGGGTCACATTGTTTATATAGACTTATATAGCAAAATGACTTTAAAAATCTCCTCTGAAACCGCAAGACCTAGAGGTTTCATATTTGGTATGTCACATTGTATAGTGGTCCTCTACAGAGATTGTTCAAGTGATGCCCCTGGGGTCAAAACTGGCCACACCCCGGGGGTCACATGGTTTATATAAACTTTAATAGCAAAATAACTTTAAAAATCTTCTTCTCTAAAACCGCAAGGCCCAGAGGTTTCATATTTGGTATTTAACATTTTATAGTGGTTCTCTACAAATATTGTTCAAATGATACCCCTGGGGTCAAAATTGGCCACACCCTGGGGGTCACATGATTTATATAGACTTAAATAGCAAAATGACTTCAAAAATCTTCTCCTCTGAAACTTCAAAGGCCTAGAGGTTTCATATTTGGTTGGTAACAATGTATAGTGGTCCTTTAAAAAGATTGTTAAAATGATGCCCCTGGGTTCAAAATTGGCCACACCCCGGGGGTCTCATGGTTTATTCAGACTTAAATAGCAAACTGACTTTTAAAATCTTCTCCTTTGAAACTGAAAGACACAGAGGTTTTATATTTGGTATGAAACATTGTATTAAGTCCTCTACAAAGATTGTTCAAATCATGCCCCTGGGATCAAAACTGGCCACACCCAAGGGGTCACATGGTTTATATAGACTTAAAATAGCAAACAAACTTTTAAAATCTCTAAAACCGCTTGGCACAGAGGTTTTATATTTGGTATGTAACATTGTATAGTGCTCCTCTACAAACTTTGTTCAAATAATGCTCCTAGGGTAAAAACTGGCCACACCCCGGGTGTCACATGGTTTATATTGACTTAAATAGCAAAATGACGTTAAAAATCTCTGAAATCTCAAGGCCTAGAGGTTTTATATTTGGTATGCAACATTGTATACCGTAAATACCCAGTCATAAGTGTAAACATCTCATAAGTCAAGAAGTTAACATTCATTCCAGAAACGTATTTCTAATAATAACCATTCCATAAGTCGAGTTAGAATGATCATAAAACACCATCTGAAAATTGGCCAGAGTATGCCCTAATAAGTAGGTATATGGTACAGTCTGCAGTAAATGCCTTGAAGCTGAAATCACTGCCAAATCCTCTTTGACAGATCTTGATGTACACAAAAACCGGTTCCAGCCAGTTTAATTAGCAATATGACATACACACAAATCATGGGTTTCGTCTGCAGGTTTATTGATTTGTTATTGGTGGCTGATGGTCTAGCTGGGGCCTAAAGTGAGGAAATTAAGTCTATTAAAATAGAGTAGATAGTTTCATTCACAGTTTGCATCTTATTTAATAATGAAACAGTTATGCATTTTGTCTTAATTGTCGGTAATTAATAGAAAGGGCAAACTGTGAAGTTTATATAGACTTAAAAGTTAAACAGCAAAATGACTTTACAAATGTTCTCCTCTGAAACTGCTATGCCCAGAGGTTTTCTATATGGTATGTAACATTGTATAGTTGTCCTCAACAAAGATTGTTCAAATGATGTCCCAGGGGTCAAAACTGGCCCTGCCCTGGGGGTCACATTTTTTATATAGACTTAAATAGCAAAATGACTTTAAAATCTCCTCTGAAACCGGGGTGTATTATTTTTGATATGTAACATTGTATAGTAGTCCTCTACAAAGATTGTTCAAAGTATGCCCCTGGGGTAAAAAGTGGCCATGACCCGGGGGTCACATGGTTTATATAGACTTATATGGCAAGTGGGCCTTAAAAATCATCCTTGTTGAAACTGTAAGGCCCAGAGGTTTTATATTTTGCGTGAAACATTGTGGAGTGGTCTTCTACACAGATTGTTCCAATGATGCCCATGGGGGTCACATGGTTTATATACATTTAAATAGCAAAATGACTTTAAAATGTTCTCCTCTGAAACCGCAAGGCGCAGTGGTTTCATGTTTGGTATGTAACATTGAATAGTGGTCCACTACAAATATTTTGCAAATTATGCCCCTGGGGTAGAAAGTGGCCACACCCTGTGGGTCACATGGTTTATATAGACTAAAAAAACTTCTGAACCTGCAAGGCCCAGATTTTTATACTCAGGTAAGGGGTTTAGTGCCATTTTGCCCTCTTGTTATTAGCCATTATGATGCCTTAAACTCAGGTGAGCGACCTAGGGCCATCATGGCCCTCTTGTTCATGTTTTTCTTTCATAACTTCAAAACTGTTTCAGCTATTAATTTGAAACTTCATGGGTGGATAGATCTCATTAAGGAGAAGTGCAGTGCACAAGAACCGTTACTTTGCACTTCATACTTTTGGAGTTATTGCCCTTTGTTAATTTTTCATTTTCAGGCGGAGTCAACTTTTGGTTTCAGCTCTCTTATTTGAGAAAGAATTGAAATATTTTAATGAAACTTCATCCATAGATACCTTATATCGAGACCTGGCTTGGGATTACATAGGGGGTGGATGGGGTCACTGTCAAGGTCACCGTTACAAAAACGGTTTCCGCTCAATTACTCAAGAACGAATTGAGCTATTGTAATTCAACTTCATAGATAGATACCTTTTATCAAGACATCGCTTGGGATTGCATAGGGGGTGGGTGGGGTCAAGGTCACCGTTACTAACAATAGAAAGACGGTTTCTTCTCAATTACTCAATAACAGATCGAGCTATTGTAATGGATATAGAGGGAAAATTCCTTGTGAATGCAACTCCTCCTACAGTTTCCAACAGACTTTCTTGAAACTTGTCTTCATTGTTGAGGGTAATGTGTGGTTGTGCGTAAAGATGGTGATGTAAATTTGTCTTCCCACATTCGGAAGTTATGTATATATTGCATTAGTTATTGTGTTTCTCAGATATTCTACACTTATTGGTTATCAATGTAAACATGCATGTACTTATACATATTCCAAGAAGCGTTAGGAAATCTTTGACATAGATGGAATTGCTGACATGAACTAGTTACTTTAAAAAACTGGCTGACCCCTACCTTCAAAAATGCTATCAATCGGGGCCCGCTGTCACCCATGTGACAAAGTTCTAGTTTACATAGACATTGAGTTGTCTTGTGTTGTCTTCATTGATGCTGACTTCAAACTCCCAAAAGACACTGTTCCCTACCTTTGTTTAGGACATTAGTTTTAACATTTTCATGGGCTTGTCTCCCTTCTTAAAATACAGTTATTATTGTACCCATTTATACATTTCTACTTGAACAGTCATAGCTATGTTTCTTTGGGAAGTACATTTATCTTTCACAATCATAGTATTCTCTATCTTAGAAGTATATTTGCATTTCAGTGTATTGATACAGTACTTGGTAAATAAGCAATTTCGAGTTGCAAACCTTAAATGTGAAGATGAAAATATTCATCATTGCTTACCAATAAAAGTGTAAAGAGAGAACAGTTTTACCTTACAGTTCTCTGTATTTCTAATGAGGTTATTATTATAGTCTTGTTAAGCATGGCATGATCTTTATGCATGCCGAACAATCGCTAGAACATGGTCATTCTTAGAGTTTGGTTTAGCATGGAAGAAGTTTTATGCATGTGGCAAAAATAGGGAGAACTTAATTTTTCTTCCCGCCTGTGCAATAGGAGCTGCGCAAGTCTGGGTCAGTGAAGCAACAGCTAGACGTGTACAAGAGACAGGTGCACGAGCTGCAGAACAAGGTAACCGAGGAAACCAAGCGGGCGGACAAGTCGGAGTTTGAGGTGAAACGCAACCAGGAGAAGTTGTCCACTCTACAGCGTGAAAAAGAGGTAGCTATAAAAACAAGGATTTAAACTTTTTTGTATATTTTGCGATTCGTTATTTAATCATAGGAGGCAAAATCAATTGTCTGTATTTCCCAGCCTTTACCAAAGAATGTTCAGAAAAGTGTAAATTTTACTGAATTAACTGTATGTCAGAAATGAACAAGTAAGGCAATATCAGATTTTGCCACCCCTTGTTAACAATATGTTTTAAGTTTCTGGATTTTGCAAGTATTGTGCTCTGCTGATAAATACATGAACATGTTCAATATGTTCTGTTTATGTGTTAATAATTTCTTTGTTTTGCTAGATGCTTATTGACATTTAAAATGAATAGGGCCATTTATGATTTTGATCTTTGAAATTCAGTGAAACTAATATTATCTCAGGTGAATATTCTTTACTACGAGTTTATGTATATTTATTTAAGATTTTGACGATATTGAAATGTGTTTGTTTATATTCAATTCTGTATGCCTGAATAATATTTTAGCGAATCATGACGGAGCGTGACTCTCTACGGGAAGTAAACGAGGAACTTAAGTGTACACAGCAGCAGCATGTGGGGTCAGGTGATGACCTGTCTCAAACGTCGCAGATGGAAATGTTGTCCTTACCTCCTGAGATCAAGTATGATATGACCCGTGTCATGGGAAAACCAGGCTTAATACACGTGCGTAAAGTGTCGTCCTGGATGAGCCTGTGCAGTCCGCACAGGCTGATCTAATCCAGGACAACACTTCCTGCTTACAGTGGATTTATGTTTATAAGAGACAAACTTGAAACAGAAAAATACCATAAAAGAAAATTGTTATCCCGGATTAGCCTGTGCGGACTGCGCAGTCTGATCGGGGATGACACTTTATGCACATGCATTTAGCCCGGTTTTCCCATGATATGCCTCATATATTTTCTTCTCTCAAATTGTGGTAAGGTATTCCTGTCGTTTGAGTGTTTAATTCTGTATCACATGTTTTGTCTGATCTTCCCTGTAAGTGAAGTGGTTATGGCATGAACATGTAAATTTTAATAACTGTTTACTCTGTTACAATGTTTTATAAGTGTACATAATTGACCACTGAAAAACGAGTTGTATAGAAAGAAAATATGGTAAGTATTATTTAAGAATCTCCTTAAATGTTAAACAATGAACAATTCTTACTTCATAACTGTTCCCATAAAAAATATTTCTCATTTCAACTTGTCTTCATGTCAATTTATATTCAAAGAATAATATTTTTGGTCAGTGTGTATGCCCGTTGTTTCTAAAAATGTGTTGTAGTATAAGTATACATCATTATTCTAAAATAACCTTTTATCCCTTTTAATGTAGAAAATATTTAGCTTAACCCTTTGTTTACAAACATTATGGTTTTAACTTCGCAGAGAAAAACTTCTGCGGCTAGAGCACGAGAATAAAATGTTGAAATTGAACGAATCTGGTGACAGCAAAAATGACCAATCACAGGTGCTACAGACTATGCTGGATGACGCAAATGTTCGTAAGAACGAGCTGGAAACAGAAGTTAGGTAAGTGGAATCACGTCAGAAATTGCTATGTTTACTACCAGTTCTAAAAAGTTTCAAAGTTTTTTTTTGTGTTGGGTATAAATTTGGCATGATTTTGTGTATCCTTTGTTATGTTCTAGTACAGACTACAATAACCATGTTTCAGGGTGTATTAATAAATCTGTACATGTGTTTTAAGAATTCAAAACAATGTCATTTAAAAATTGTTTTATTGTCATTTAATCACACTGCAACAAGAAGAACGTTTGATTTAGTTAATCAACTGAAGTATTTAAGTAACCAATTTCTGTATTGGCTGTGTTACTGGTAACTGAAAATAAAAAAAGATTTATCTTCTGTCATTGGTCCAACTTATTTTAAAGTCAAACATAAACTCTATACATAATCCTGCATAATAGAAATCTTAGAATTTTAAGATATGCTGCATAAACCATATCTGTTATTGCTTCCAGACTAGCAAATCAGAAAAGTATGGAACTCGAGGCCAGAATAGAGGACCTGCAAGAGACTGCAAAGGCGACAGTGTCGTCCAGCGAACTTGCCGAACTGAGAAAAAAGCTTGACGAGCAAGTATTGCTGACTCAGCAGAAAGATAAAATCATTCAAAATGAGCGGGACAGTCTGGCGGACATACAGAACCAACTGAAGTCTCACAGTGAGGAGATCATGAAGTTGAAGGAGGAAGTGGATAAGAAGGAGGAGGAGAAGAGGGTGATGAGGGATAAATATAACAAGTACTTCGATAAAGCTAAAGCTGTGAGTGCTGTTGCATGGCCTGGTCCCAGGACTACAAATATTCTTGAGCTCAATCTTAGTCTTAATAAACATTTAACCAATAAAAATCGAAGCTCCAGTGTAACGAGCATTCTCATTGGTCAAAATTGTAAGTTGAGACTTACTTTGAGATCTAGAAGTGTCATTGTTGAGGGGCCTGTTCTTTGATTTGAAATGACATGTTATATAAAAATGAGGCGCGTCGTGGGAAAACCGGGTTTAATGAATGTGCATAAAGTGTCGTCCTGGATCAGCCTGTGCAGTCTGCACAGGCTAATCCGGGGCAGAACTTTCTGCCTGCAGTGGATTTATGTTTAGTTGAGACTTCCTTGAAACAGAAATTACCATAAAAGCGTAAAGTGTCGTCCCGGATTAAATGCCCAATTAGATATATGAAGTAATATTGATTTTACCTTAAGTTACAAACATTGCACTTTGATTATTTTTGTCAACTAGGCTTATACTTTGTCAGTTGACATCCTAGTACAAATAATAAACTTTGCTATTATTACTATGTTATTCCAGTAGTAATGAAATAAAGTAAATATTATTAAAGAAACTGTGATGCCGTTCCCTTTTGTTTCCCTTCAAAGTATCCTGCAAAAATTGTCTGCATGTTCTAATGGTTGCAGTTAGGCCGCATTTTCATGAGTCTGTATCCGTATCAGTACATTCGTATACATATAAAAATCGAACGCATTGAAAATCGTTGGACCGGTTCCATGTCTCCGTATCCGCATGTCCGTGTCCCTACAGTGCGTCCATATTGAATCGCTCGCTGAGCAATTTTATGCAGATGCGGACAAGATACGGTTAGCATTCAGCAAGATGAAGGGCAATTTGTATGCTGCGCAAACTATGTTAAAATATATAGATATTTTGTATATATTATAAATAGTAGGGAATTTGTTGGACTCTGTAAAATGCTAACAAACTGAAGGGAATTTGTTATATTTGAATAAAATGCTGTCAAATGTAGGGAATTAGTTGGAATTGGTTACATTATCATAAATGGTTGAGAATTTGTTTTGTTTTGCTGCAGTAACCTTCATTAAAAATGAGTATGCTGGTCTAATCTTGACATTTTGAAACCCAGAATCATAACGAATGATAATAATACACGGATACAGATGCATGTAAATGAACATCCGAATTGAAATTTTGCAGACAAGTACATGTATGCAGATACGGACCCATGGAAACGTAGCCTTAATGGTTGCACTTACCAAGACATGCATGACTGATTTTCCTTCAGGTGATAACTAGTCAGGGAGCGAAACTGAATTCAACTGGCAACTTCTACCCAGAAGTCCAGACTCTAAAACATCAACTAACTGAGAAGGATCAACAGCTGCTGGAGAAAGACAAAATCATAGAACAACTCAAGGTTTGAATGTTTGTAAATTTGAATTTGTATTTGGAGTGCCTGTGATTAGCTTTCAGACAAGCTGTGCAAATACTGTGGCATCATTAAGATTTGTAAGATAACAGTTATTGCACAAACGAAAGGTAGATGTTAGCTAAGCTAGCGTTACTGGTAGCCACATTGACCAGTCACCAATGGCTACTAAGATTTCTGAAACTATTTGGCAATAAGGCATATTTTCTTGCAAAATCTGAGATAAATTATTAGCTGCTAATGTTTGTTTCTTAATGACCATTTAGATATAAGGTATAAAAGTATCACGTAGCATATAGTGTTAGCTTTAAGCTTAACCAAGTCTATTAGTCTTCGTTATCTATATTTTGGATATATTCACAACTAAATATTGGTTAAAGTTATGCTAAACAGACTGGTAAAAGTAATGAAATGTAATTGAGGTAATAAAAAATGGTATATGCTTATTGATAAATGCCTTACAACAAATTTAACTCGTATATCATTAATTTTAGCTGATGTAATATTTCTTTAATATGTTTGTGATTTACAGAAAGAGCATGAGAAGAGTAGAAATACTTTCGAGCAAGAAGAGAAGATGATGGTGTCCGCTTGGTACAATCTAGTATGTACACTGTCTCAGAATCCAGCGTTCACCTTGGCTTTAATATATGAGGCACATCATGGGAAAACCAGGCTTAATGCATGTGCGTAAAGTGTCATCCCGGATTAGCCTGTGCAGTCAGCACAGGCTGATCCAGGACGGCATCCGCCTACAGTGGATTTATGTTTAGAAGAGACTTCCTTAAAACTGAAAATAAACACTGTATTATGTGAAGTTAGAATAAGACATCAAACATAGAATGGACATGATTTTTGTTCTTCTTTCACATAAAACTGAGCATTTTATGTTGTTCATGTATATTTTGTTATATTCTGTCAATAATTTTGGTATAGTTAGCATTTTTCCATGACTTTTTCATTAAAACTGATTGTGTCTTTAATCATTTTTTGCTGCATTTATTGACTGTGTTCATGCACGCATGGACACAGGTCCATTTTTTGTGTGAAAATTTTGTAAATGCATACAAGTATACAGTTTTGTGGTAAAATCAATTTTACTGATGCAGTTATATATGCAGGTGTCTATTGCACTAATTACTCTGCAAAATTCTTAAATTACGAATGGTAAACGGCATGTAAAACATTGCTGTAATAAAACAGTTTATTCTATGTTTGACATCTTATTTCAACTTCACATAATAGTGTGTTAAATACCATAAAAGTGGAAAGTGCAGTCCCGGATTAGCCTGTGCGGACTGCACAGACTAATCCGGGATTTACGCACATGCATTAGGCCTGGTTTTCCCACGACACGCCTCATTTATATTTAATATTAACATTGTGGATATTGGGGCAAGTAAAAATGCTGACAGGCAATGTCTGCCAGAATGTTCTTACATTTTACTCCTTGACTTATAATAATCTTGACCAAATGTTATTAACATCAGCGTTAACATGTCTTTCAACTAGATCAATTTATTAACAGAAAAACAACAGTGACAATTCATGGTATTTATGCCGATTCAAATTTGTCTACCTTGGATTCTAACATGATACTCGCTAATTTTTCTGTAGACAAAGACCGCGACAGTCTTGCAGACATACAGAACCACCTTTCGTTCTGATGCGTGGCTATTATAACAACTCGGGCTAACGCCCTCGTGGTTTAATTCCTATCAGAACTCCAAATCGTTGTTTATTGGCCGATAAACAAGGATAAATAAAAAATTATTTCTTAATTTACCGTATGTGACAACTGCCCCCTGTAATGATTTGGTATGACCGTTAGACTCCAAGTCAGTGATATACTACCTGTATTGTGTTAACAGATAGTAACAATTTTATAACATTGTTTCATTTTACCAGACTCAAAGAAAGTTATTGTTTGCCCAAATGGACAAGTCTTAGCAATTGTTTTATAAAAGAAATAATTTTCAATTTACAGTTAATTATCGGCTAATAAACAATGATTTGGATTTCTGATATGTATGAATTAAACAACAAGGGCATTAGTGATAATGCGAAAATTATTTAGATTCTAAAATGAACTTACAACATTTTCTGCAATTACAATGCAAACTATATTTTACAGTTTTGGAACTATTTTTTCGGGTTATTTATTTGTAGTTTAACAACTGTGAATTTTGTTCTTCGTCTATAGAAAACTCTGCGCACGTCATGTTAGAATATAAATTAAAGACACAAGCACTGTTCCCAATACACTACAGTGTCGTTAAGGTTATATAGCATATCCTATGTTCCTTTCAGGGTATTCAGCTGAACCGACAGGCCGTTGTGGAGCGGCTGGAGAACTCCACTGGCCAGGCTTTCTTATCGCGACAACGACAGATGCATCTACGAGGTCAACCTCAGCGTATACCGAACTCACACCCTTCAAGGTGATTGTCCAGCCATGTTTAGGGTTGTTTATGGTGATAATGAAAAGTAGACAGGTACATGTACACAGTTATATAGGGATATATCTAGGAATAGATATCAGGGTGCTGCGATGTATGAAAAGAATCCGGGACGGCACTTTCCGCTTTTATGGTATTTTCTGTTTCAAGGAAGTCTCTTCTAAACATAAATCCACTGTAAGCGGAAAGTGCCGTCCCGGATTAGCCTGTGCGGACTGCACAGGCTAATTCGGGACGACACTTTTCGCACATGCATTCAGACCGGTTTTCCCAGGATGCGCCTCATATAGAACATACTGTTATGTGAAGTTAGAATAAGACATCAAACATAGAGTGGAAATGATTGTTTTGTTGTTGTTTTTTCACATAAAATGGTGCATTTCATGGCGTATAAGTATGTTTGTTATATAATTCTGTGGATACCTTTGTCAAATTTGCATTTTTTTCATAACTCTTGTTAAAACTGATCATGTCTTTGATCGTTTTTCCTGTATTTAAATGCATGCATGGACACGGTTTTATTTTTTTATGAAAATTTTGAAAATGCATAGAAGTATACAGTTTTGTGGTAAAATCAGTTTAACTGATGTAATTATATATGTAGGTGTCTATAGAACTAATTACTCTGCAACAATATTAAATTACAAACGGTTAACTGCATCTAAAACATGGCCGTAATAAAACAGTTTATTCTATGTTTGATGTCTTATTCTAACTTCACATAATAGTGTGTTATAGGGACCTTTCGAAAAATAATATTGGGGAAATGCAACCTGCTCCTTTTTAGCTCACCTGAGCACAAAGTGATCGCCCATTGTCCGTCGTCTGTGTGTTCGTGCGTCAGTCGTCAACTTTTCATTCAAACAACATCTCCTCCTAAACCACTTGGCAGATTTTCACCAAACTTCACAGGAATGATCATTGGGTGATCCTCTTTCAAGGTTGTTCAAATCGTTACGGTCCGCTGCATATATAGGTCACCAGAGCTAAAAAAATAGATTTAAAAAGTGTAAACTTTAAAAATCTTCTTCTATGAAACCGCAGAGCCCAGAGGTTTCGTATTTGGTATGTAACATCCTATAGTGGTCCTCTACAAAGATTGTTCAAATTATGCCCCTGGGGTCAAAACGGGCCACGCCCCGGGGGTCACATTATTTATGTAGACTTAAATAGCAAAATGACTTTAAAAATCTTCTCAGAAACCGCAAGGCCCAGAGGTTTCTTATTTGGTATGTAACATCGTATAGTGGTCCTCTACAAAGTTTGTTCAAATTATGCCCCTGGGGTCAAAACTGGCCATGCCCCGGGAGTCACATCGTTTATATAAACTTAAATAGCAAAATGTATTTAAACATTTTTTCCTCTGAAACCGCAAGGCCCAGAGGTTTCGTATTGAGTATGTAACATCCTATAGTGGTCCAATACAAAGAGTGCTAAAGTAATTACCCATGGGTCAGATATGACCACACCCAAGGGGTCACATGGTTTATATAGACTTAAATAGCACAATGACTTC
Organism: Congeria kusceri; assembly: GCA_027627225.1. Lineage (NCBI taxonomy): Eukaryota > Metazoa > Mollusca > Bivalvia > Myida > Dreissenidae > Congeria > Congeria kusceri. The sequence continues at coordinate 35,924,279 of CM051032.1, read as the reverse complement.
AAAATTCTTCTCCTCTGAAACTGAAAGGCCTAGAGGTTTCATATTTGGTATGTAACATTGTATAGTGGTCCTTCTCCTCTGAAACGGCAAGGCCCACAGCTTTCCTGTATTTGGTATGTAACATTATATAGTGGTCCTCTCCAAAGATTTTCAAATTATGCCCCTAGGGTCAAATCTGGCCACACCCCAAGGGGTCACATGGTTTATATAGACTTAAATAGCAAAATGACTTTTAAAATCTTTACCTGAAACTGCAAGGCCCAGAGGTTTGTTCAAGTGGTTCAAATTATGCCCCTGGGATAAAAATAAGCCACGCCTCAGGGATGCAAATTCCTATTGGGTTACAAGGTCTTAGGTGAGCATCCTAGGGCCCTCAGGGCCCTCTTGTTTGTTCTCAAGCATCATATCCTATTGTATTTCACCTTTGTCTGAAAAGAGAATTATAATTTTGACAAAGAAAGTTTATATCATTTTAAATGAAGCATTATTGAAAAAGAGAAAGACATGAAATTGTCACATCTGTTACTTTATTTAAAGAAGCAGGTATTGGAAGACTCTTTCACCCATTCGAATCCTAGATCTTTCCCTTTATGTTTTTGCTTCATGTTTAATGTTTTAATACAGGGGTTATGCCTCTTTTCATGGAAGAAATATTAATTTATTTCAAAATTTATTTCAGTATAGAGTGATTTTTATTAAAGATTTGGATGTGTGGGAGATAGGATTTTTATTTAGAGTAGATGTGAAGATTGTGTGTTAGTTGTGTAATATTTAATAATAATAATAATAATAATAATAGTTCATTTTGTAAATATATTTTCATTTGTTAAGTTTTACTTGAAATAAAAGAGTCCTTATATTTAAAGTAAACAAGATATTGTATTGTTGATTTTATTTAAAGTATTTGGTACACAAGTTAATTTTATTATTTTATTTGAATTACAAATTTACATTATCATTTATCAAATTCTGACCAATATTTAGAATTTATAAATATACCATTATTGTTGTTTTGGAGCATACACTTTAATGGGTGTCAGTGTTTAATGTACATAAGCTGTGTATTGTATGTTTAACCTCTTCGTTGTATCTAAAATCCTAAATAATCTTTCAAGTGGTGTCATAACTATGTTCAACTAAACCAGTTCTTAAAATTTACCAGTATATTCTAGAGGCTTTTTTTATCCACACAAAGGCATACATGTTCTATGATTGCATGTGATACTTCAAATCAACTTCAAATATTTATATTTGATAAATTTGTTGTAGTAAAAACACAAGTTTTCCAGCTCAGTCTATTTAGAGCATTTCCCATTTAAACTAAAAAACTAACACATTTCATCCCAGCAGATAAAGGCCTAAAACACTTTGTACCATCATTGATATAAATTGATGCTTGACGTTATAGGTTTAAGTGAAAGCCGTTGTCATTTTAGTGACTGTTTGTTACATGTTGATCCAGGAACGGTGATTGTATAAATCATTCCTCCTAGGTAATTCTCATCACTACTTCTAGATGCTCAGTATCTGTAGATTTCAACTAACAAGAACATATGGGCATCTATGGTATTAACTTGCCTCTTTCATCTGGTGTCCTTTCTTATTATGATAAGTAATTGCCATTATTTACTACGTGTACTGTACAACCTTTTTTTTTTTCACTTGGCTTATATTTTCGCTAATATTTGCGATTTTATTTCCTCACGAATTTAAGACCAGGGCAAATAAATGTGTGACAAACCTAAAAAGGTGTGGAAATGTGTGAAAATAACCTTTTGTTACTGTGTGTTGTAGTTTTTCACGCATAGCCATAACAAAAACACTTTTGATGCTAGTTTAAAGAATTACATGCACATTTATAATCAATAAATCATAGACAGGATAACTTGATCCAATAAATAACATTATTTTTCATTCATGGTAGGATTACACTAGTGGCAGTCGATGTTTGTTTTCCTTTCAGGTCAATCTACCCAAGTTTTAGGTCAATCTACCCAAGTTTTAGGTCAATCTACCTAAGTTTTGAGTTCGTGTCATAATGATGATGCGAATTCAATAAAATGCGAATTAAAAAAACTTATATTTTGGGAGAAAAACTCGAACATTCGTCCTTGCTAATTTAAAGCATTCTTAATTATTATTTGATTTACACAGAAAGCATAGATCACAACTTGAAATCTTTTGTGATTTCCAGTACACTTAACATGGGAAAATTTAGTATTATGTCTGTACTTTGTGGCTTTTTTCTGGTACCTCTGTTCTAAGTTTTGCCCAAAAGAATATTGAAATATGTATTTGGGATATCTTAGGTGTTGTGTATACAACTGTAACATGTTGTAATAGTGTCTTGCTGTGTGTTAAACATGAGTGCAGTAACATTATTTGCATGTGTTATTTTGCATGTGTGGCTTTGCAGTAGTTGTAAACATTGGATAGGAAAAAAAATATATGGGATGAAGAACTTTTTACTCAAATAGTGTATGTAATAAAGTAAATGGGTTTTCATTAGAAATACATTGTGACTAAGAATAAACAATTGATAGGAAATAGTATTTTATACAATGTTTGCTATTCTTTCAGTTCAAGAAAATGATCCTACAATAGTTCTTATACATCTGTTGTAAAGCCATTGCATGTAGCAGTGTGTGTCTGTGTGACCTTTACCTTCATTCTTCTGCCAGTGACCTTGAAACCCGTGACCTTGACCCCCAGTGTGACCTTCCTGAACCCAGCCCTGATCAGTCGACCAATCAAAACTGTGGATTAAGCGAGGGATGTTTTGCATCACTGTTCAGTTCACTAGTTTCTAAACTAAAATCTGACCTTCAAAATAGTGACCTTGACCCTTTGGTTGCTAAGGATATAAACATGGCAACCGTTCATTCACATCGTTTGTCAGGATTGCTGGAGAAACTCAGTCTTTTAATTGTTCAGTGGACTCTGAAGACACTAAATATGTCAAACATTATGATAAACATGATTCAGACTTCTATGAACCAATGGAAGAAACAGCTTTTGACTGTGTGTACAAAGGTATTCAACAGACTTTAAAACCTACAACATCAAATAAAGAGACAATTACTGTTCAAGATCAAAGATGTCAAGAAGATATTAAACTGCTATTAACTGATATAAATCATTTTATTGGAGATGGTAGCAACAACCCAGAAGCCAACTTGCCACTAAATGCAGAACACAGTCATCAAGATATTTTGACCACGAACCAATCAGAAACAGCAAGTAGTAACAGTCATGGCAGAGCATCAGAGTTTCTTTAGGAAAAATCAGACACCAAATTAAATTTTTCATCTGCTAAGTCATTTCTGATGGAAAACCTTGAAGCAGAAGATGAAAACTGCTGTAAGAAAACTGCAAAGATCACTTCGCAGGAGAGTAGTCCAGATTTTGTACCGGAAACACCAGAACTAAAACAATCGGCAAAGAAAAAGACCAACTTAAGAATACGAATTCAGAAAAAATTGAAATTGTCATCGTCTTTGCAGACGCCTAAGCATGTTGCAGATGATACAGAAAATAAAAAACATAATGACAATGGCAGAGATACAGGTGATAGTAGAGAAGGCCAAGGGGATGAGGTGGATGATCGGGAATCTCTCATTCCCAGGGAAAAATGGGTCTCTGGAACACCTTTTAAGACGTCTCGTCAGTTGAACATTCTGGAACATTTAAGGTCTCCATTCATGAGCAAAATTCCAACGGATCGGATTACAAAGCGCAGGAAGAGTAAGTGTTCGGATATGGATCACGACGATTCTTCCGAAAGTTTCAAGAGGGTTAGGTTGTCCGACCTATCATTGTCTGTTGCTGAAGAAGACGGTCTTTTGTTGAAGGACAGTTCTACATAAAAACTGCACAGGCATAATAAATGAAGAGTTTACTTATAGAAATTTGCAACATTTACATAAAAAACTGACTGTCATTGTTGAAGGTTAACAACTCAATAAATATTGTACAGGCATTATGAAAGAACAGTAAAAAATTTCAAAATCGAAGAAACTGTCGGTAAAAAGTGATCTTTCTCATTGTTAAATGTTGCCAATTCAACATAAATATTGTACCTTGGTCATTAAGACTAACATCTTAAAGTCATTGCAAAAGAAATGGAACAAAATCAAGAATTTCAATCTCATAAACCAAAGATGATCTCATATTCAGCAATACGAGTAGTAATGCAAAAATGTGTCTTCACTGGATTTGACGAATATTGGGATTCCTTTATTATCCCCGTGAGAAGTGTATGAAATGGTGATATTCATCAGTTCTTTGTTTACATACATCACATGCTATCTAATAGAATGTTTTTAACCCAAAGCCCAGCAAGTTGATTTGTGTTTTACTAACATGTTCACACTGATTTCATTCCCTTTAGTTCTTTCTCAATTTTCGAACTCTGATTCTCACAGAAATCATTCTTACATTGTGCCATTGTTTATTTGGTTCTGGCGTTGACTTAACACTTCTATGGTTCTCACACTGTTTGCTAATGTGTGCTGCTAGCCTGCTATGCAACTTTCAACTGTTTGTACATTTATTTTATGTTTTACAAGGACTAATAACTTTACCACCATTAGCATTATTTCATCGTTATTTCAATTAATATAAGTTGATTATCTAGCAAACAAAGTATTCTTACACTTCTCTCTACGATCTAGACCTTTTAACAGTTTCATGATGTATGTTTATTAGAAAATATTCCCCTATACAACTCTTAAATAGCTTTTTAATAATTATTTATTAAGATGGGCTGAGCATAAAAAATATGATGGCTGTAATTTTAAATGTAAGGATTTAGCCGAGTTTTCCGTTGGTGTCATTGACATATTAATACCAAGATAAATAATCCAACCTTTTGTAGTCATAGCTACAATTACCCAGAATGCTTGCATGCCAGTCTGTGTACCAGTCTTGTTTTCTTGTTTATTTTCAGCGATTTCTTGGAGTACTAACCATCAACGGACATTCACTAACGGGCTTCACTAGGGCAGCAATATGTTTGCATTTTATTAAGACTTCTTAACAATTATTTACCAATCACTATTGAATACAAATGTTTGTTCTTGTTTTGTGTATTATTGTTTTCTTTTCTTCTTTCTTTTATACTTGTATTTGTTGCAACTCCTATATTTAATAAGAAAATAGTTATTTAATAGTTATTTTCTGGCGTATATTGATTAAAAAGTCAATGAATATAATTGTTTTATTACTCTATTAAAATGTAACAAGTTTTTTTCTTATTAGCACATTTGATTTGATTACACTTTTAGAAAATCTATCAAATTAACATTAACAATTATTGCTTTCGGAAACCATTAAAATGTGTTTGCAACCTTCCAGTTACAATTTTTTTTATTCTTTAGTTTAACTGCTAATAGTTTGTTGCAATAATTACATTATCAACAATTCAAATATGGACTAAAAAGACCACTATTTACATTTACATTGCATTAAAAAAAAAGTTCTGACATTTGCTACTAGTTAGCATGAAATTGCATGAATGCATGACAGATTGAAATGTTGACCGAAGTAGTTTTATATTGTTTTGAATAAGACAGGCACAAACACTCAGAACTGGAGCAATTTTTTTCATTTCATGCTTTACAACTCATACATTCCCTAAAAATGTAAGTGAGTAGATGTTTCATTAATACATCAATTTGCAAAACACCACTGCTATAAAAAGCATTGTTGTCATACCACCATTTGCACATTATATTTTGTTGTCTAAGTTTGTCTAGTATGTGTAAGTTTTTTAGTATGTGTTTTTATTATTTCCAATGGGCAATGTTTGTTGACATACCTACTTACCTACTAAACCGCAGGGGGCCCGGCTAGCTCAGTTGGTAGAGTGCTGGACTGTCAATCTGGGGATCGTGAGTTTGAGCCCTGGCCTGGCCACATAACTTGGCGTGCGGATTGGTCATGAAATTATTTCTACGGCCATTCTCCCCCTACCTCTAATTCAAGTAGGGCAATTGTCAGTTACTGCTCATAAGTATGTGCATTTAGTACTGGTAAACCACTTAGATCGGCTAAGCTTGCCCAGGAAAAGTGTGAGTAGGTTAACTGACCGCCGTGATATGACTGAAATACTGTTAAAAACGGCGAAAAATCCAAACAAACTTAACCTCTGGACCAAAAGTTCTTCTGTAGGTAGATTTCAGTATTACTTAACCTTTATATACTGTTTTAGTCAGAGTTGAATTCTTTCAAATTAAGAGTGCAATTTGTATTGTCAATCAACTACCATAATGTGTATTTATTTGTGATAACATGCGCATACATTGTCCATGTACGTCTTTGGCCAGTTATATTATGTTTGCAATTCTTCTGATTATGCATACAAGTTTCATGGGGTATCATAATAATATCTTCAATCATACACTATTGCATTAATTCAATTGAAGTAATGATTCAAATTGTGTTAAAAAAATATTCCTTTTTTTTTTGGGGGGGGGGTATGGACGAGATACATAATCCTAACAAAAAATATTAAGTTAACTTCAGTAAATGCAAAAATAAGTTGAAACTGCAAACAAGTTGAATTCTTAATATACACGTAGTAGGTTTTTTGGCTTTATTCAATGATGTATGATGTTTAAACTTGATTAACAATAATGTTGTCATATTTTATGCTTATTTCTATCCTTCTCTATGGTTTCATTTGGTAACACAGGGTCAGAGTAGTAGAAAGTCTCATTATATTCATTTAATTTTCCAGTTTTGTACATAACATAAATACTACAAGTATTATGGGGTCAAAATGATATTATATTATATACTGTACTGAATAAGTATAATTTAGTTACCAGTATATCTAGATCAAATACTCTGTAACTTGTGATGCCACTTTATATATCAGAACGGATAAATGTATGCTTATTATAATGATTATACAATGTATATACAGCTAAGGCCAGAGTTTTTTAATTTCTTGGTTCTCGGACATTTTTGGAAAAGTGTCTGGTTGGAGGAAGGAAAAAAATAAGAAACAACACAGAATTGAGTAAATTAAAGACTAGGATTTCACAAATGGACAGTGATATTAAAATCTGAATGCTTTATTACTTACAAAAATTATATACACAACATTAACTTATTCATTACATGATACCCATGACATTAATATTTTTTGCATTCCGTGTAACAGGTTGAAACCCTTTCACAAGGTCATTTCTACGATATCAATTACATTCTAAAATTTATTTATTTTTTTTGCTTTGTGGAAAAAATCGGGTCGGCGGATTCAGAAACCAAAAAAGAACAAAAATCTCGCCTAATATTACATTTGTTAAATGATATCATAGAGATTGTCCTAAGTCTTGTTAAAGGTTATTACATCAGGTCCGTGATGCATATTCATGTATATTTGTTTGATGTTGAAAGTTACCAGATTTTTATAATGTTCACTCATTTTCATAGTTTTGTTTTTGTATATTTTTATGACATAACCTATGCTTATACGTGCACAAATGTTTGTTTGTTTGGTTGAAGTTTTGTGTGTATCTTGTTATACTGACAACTAATATATATAATTATGTACACAATCAAGTCTAATTCAGATCATGTAAAATAACTTATTCAGAGATATGTTAGTAATTGTCTTACCAACCAGAGACATTTGATGGTTATCCTTTCTTATATTGAAATTACACAATTAAAGCTATAATTTTCTACATTATATTGTTTTAGGCATGATATTTTGAAATATTCTTCGTACCTCATTTGGATTTTTAAAAGTGTTTTGTAAAATTACTTTATCTTATACATTAGAAGAAATTTCCTGTATGTTTGTAAGCAAAATATGCTGTTTTGTTCGTTTTGATTATATGTAATCTTGCCAAAACATTTTATTTTTGAAGTCGATTTCAATTTTTCTGCGCATCTTTTCGCGCATCAGCGGAGTTGATTTAAATCTTCATTATGGGAAGTGTTTTGACAGATAATCATATTTATTTAATTTTGTGTACACTGTAATTACCAACTAGAATCAAATATATTCATAATAATTGATAGTAGGAGTGTCTTGTGACTCGATTTTATTTGCAAAAGTTTGATAATACGCTGAAAACGAAAGTAGGAACACCGTGACTGAACATTGGACTCGCATATAGCTGTGCACATGCTTGCGATTATTGTGAAAGTGTTTTGGCAGTAATAACGTTTTGTACATAGTCATCATCAACTGCTGTTACTAAAATAATTATATATAAAATATACGGTATATTTTTACTTTTATAAGTGTATTGTTATAAATTATGACTGTCATTCCATCCTGTTTTTTACAGAAAAATGTCCAATACGCACATATAAACTACATATTTTTTCTCAAAAACGAGCATTCAAAGTTGTCTTTTTTGCAGTTTGTTAAGAATAAAATAATGTAATAAATACCGAAAATTAAGGAATTTTCATGGAACAGATTTTTTTCCTGTATTCAAAACCAAATTTTTATATAATTACAAAATGTAGAATTTTTTTGTTCAAAAAGGATGAAAAAGCATTTTTTGGCAAACATAATATTATCTTTTCACTATGTAATGGATTGCTTTCTTACAATTACCCATTTCAACCAATAGGATGTCGTTATTTTTTACCAATCAATGATCAATACTATTTTTTTCCTAAAACAAAAACAGCATCAAAATTTCCTAAAATGCATTCACAGGTAGGTCATTTACATGCATTTTCTAAAAAATCTAATTCGGTGACCCCCAGTTTTTATGGTTTCATTGTATTAGGCATTGAACGATCTGCAAAATATGTAAAAATGAAAAATTTGTCGGAAGGGAAAAAACTGTAGAAATCGTCTTTAAAGTACTTTTCCAAATGGATTGCAAGTGATTTGTAATTATGTAATTTCATTATTTCTCCTTCTGTTTTATGCAGACTGTGCTACTTTTGCTAAAATCCTCATTTGCTATTTAAACATTTTTTGTATAAAACTTAGTTATAGTGTCATAAGATAATTTATTGTGAAATGCTGTCAGCTTTTTATGTCTTGTGCTGTTATGAATGGTCACACTTTGTTATATTAAAGTTATGATATTCGGAAGCACTTTATGACTCCATTGTACAATATGACATTGTCAGATGATGAAGTTGAAGTGCTAATGTCTTTGTACAATTTACAATATATTAACAAGGGAAAGGCCTAACAAAGTTTATCAGATTTTGTTATTGGATGATGACAGATTTTGTGTGTGATTGTGAACAATGTGTGAAGAAAGATTCTTTTGTTACTATGGCATTTGTATTTGCATAATTATGATAGTATTTAAGGAGAAAATCATAATGTTTTGAAGGTCGAAAATAAATGCAATAAATTTTTTATTCAGAGGTTTCTTTTTTGTTTGTTTCTTTGATTTTCTTTTGGATATAGCTTGAAATAGAAGTTTTCGCCACTAGCAATTTAAGCCACATCCACTGGAATTCTAGGGCAATTTTTCATTTAGTGCTTTGATAAGTACGTCACTTGCGATATCGCAAACATTGCCATGTGCATGTAAGTTTAATTAACAATACATCAGGTGCAAATGACGGATTTTCTGCTCAGATTATGTTCATTATTTCTTGTATGTACCTGTGTTTTTTATCCATCTATGACAATGATTACATATACATTTAACATATACGTAAAGCATATACCTATAACAAATATACATGTATTGAACATGACCAACGGGAAAAAAGGGGTCCGTATATACCAACTTGTTCTTAGACCTCGAGAATAAAGAACAGACTTGGATTCGAGAACAAAATACTCCTGTGTTCGCAAATATGCTGGCTACCAATGGTGATTATGTCATTTACAAATCGTTATAAGAATACATTAATTAGAGTGTGGCGATTACCAAGTAAGATTCACATTTGCAGCGCTCTTATTAACAGACCAGTTTCAAGACTTTATTTTTAGTCTTAAGTCTAAGAAGGGGTTTGTGAATATGGGTCCTAATGGGTTAGTTTTTATTGTTTTGTATGTGTGTATAGAGTACCGTACATAAAGACTCGTAGTTTTAAGTTCAGAACTTTGATCATACTCGACATTATTGACCCTCTTACTGCCCGCTGTAAACTTGTTTAGAAAAGCATTGGAAAACAAAATCACGCTCGTACGGTTCATCAACATGATATTTATCTACACGTAATTTAATATCTCCATAATAGCCTGCCCGATCTCTATTGAGCTCTCTATATCTTTGTTAGAGATCGGTACAAATATCGAGAAGTAAAATGATTTCCACTGTTGTGTGAAATCTGAGATATTTGCTCGAAAGTTCTCATACATATTTAAACTTCCAAATCAGTATAATTGACGTTTCCTTTCACCGAGTTTTAATAGAGAGCGTTTAATAATGGAAAACTTTAAACAATGGTTGGTTCTTTTGTTAAACACTGTGCTCTTGTGAGATAATATCAAAGCGTTAATAGGTTAGATTAAAATTTGATATAAGTGTATGTACAAGTATGAACGAACTGGTTATTGGAATTGAGGAACCTATTGGTTCATTTCCAACTCGATGTCCATGGATTATTTCTTGTCTCTGCGTTAGGAACAAACTTTACACATGTTTTGTTGGTTATGATGGATTTATGGGCCTCGAGTTGAGCGCATAAAGTCTCGCATTTTGCTGTTCAAAAGTCAAACCAAACAATGTAGTCATTAATCGAAATAGGAACCTGTCGTTTCCGACTGAGGAGTGCAATATTTACGGGATGCTTCTAAAATGTAAACCACTTAAGATGAAAATATCTTAGATCGACACAGTTAGCTAATAATACTTTATTTATTTAACTGTTAATGTAATATTCAAATATTTATTTTTGTCATAAACTTAACACTTACTTTATTATTTAACTCTAAATGAATTATTCACATATTTTTTGTCAAAAAAAGTTTTCTTGATTATTTAACTCTAAATATATTGTTCAAATATTTATTTCTGTCAAAAACTTAAAAGTTTGTCTTAAGCAAATGAATACCACAAGCTAAGTCCCCCAAAATATTGCTACCGGAGTTCGCGGACTACGAAATATAGAATTTGCGATGAAATGAGTAATACAAGTTTTCTCTTTTTTAAATTGGATATGTAAAAATCGTCCCACCGTGAACGTAAATAATACTTGATATATTTACACCGCTATTTCCACTGTAGGTAAACGAGCGAAACAGCATGTGCTGATTATTGTTTCCATGTTTGACCACACCTGAAAATCTATTTTAAAAACAGGTTCCTAAGTGAATAAAAAGGCATTATAGGATAAAAAGTCCGTTTTCAGTCTGTTATAGGAGTATGTTAACGAACAAAAAGGCTCGGTTATCAGTCGGTTATCAGCAAGAAAGAAATATCCGTATAAACATTTTTTTTTTTAAACGGCGTACAAAAAATGCGATAATAAGTTCGTGGTAACGGCCCCACATTAAGTCGCCAGGACAGAAACTGCTCATGTTTATAGTCCACAACATTCATTAAACAAATATTCGTTTAGTTCCTTAACTATTCACGTATCCACGTCATGACATGAGAACGTTCGTGGACTCCTTACACAGTAGTCTCGTTGTGGATACAAACTCCATACACGTGGGTGATACAATACACAAAGAATTATTCGTTACACACTGGGACGTTAATACAAAATTTAAAAAAAACTGCTTGCCTATTAAGAAACTGTATGGATAGAATCTACCGGTAGTTGCTATTTGAGTTTTTCCGCCTTTAAATGTTGGACAATTTGATTCAAAATTTCGTCTATGGTAACTTGAACGTCATCATACATAAACAAACGCTATGTAAAACAGATATCGGCGTGGTAGCTTAAGGGCAGTGTATATTTGATACGCATCTTAAATCATGCGGAATTCACAGTTCATTCATTCTCTAAAGTCTCGCTGATTTAAAAACAATATGCGCGACACGCTTGATAAATTTTGTAATAAATTCTTGATTTAATTGTTTTAAACAATCACTGCGCCGTGCGTGAACAATCCGAAATATTACGGAATAGCAAGGATATCAGGTATTTTAAAGAGTATTTTAGTTTGCGTTAGCATCGGGGCAAGGTGAAAAATATGTAGGAAAAAAAAAGACAAGAAAATAAACAAATATCTACTGCTGTGTACAGTTATTAACCAGGATTAAACTGTTGGGCGCGTCACAGCCGCAGTCTTTGATCGTTAGTCAATGCGTACAGTGTATAGATAAACCGATTATTTACCTTGAGCTAGCTTTCAATAGCGTAATATTTGTTTTTCCCTTTGTCGGGGTACGTCTATAATACTGATATACCAACAATGCATGAAGACCTCGAGGAAAGCATTCAGAAATTCGAAACCAAAAAGGAATTTGTGGAGGTGAAGTTAAAAACACGGCAGTCGTTTCGCGAGGACCAAGTGGCATTAGAAAGAAGATTGTCCAAATATCGGGGAGATCCCGCGAGAACAATGTCCGGCGGGACTCCGGACGTGCAGACGAACGGTCACGTGCACGGACATTCAGAAGCAGTCGGCGGTGTGGGTGAAATTCATTCAAAACTAGAAAGTATTGTGCTGGACCTAAGTCAGGAAAACGGATTACAAAGACAGCATTCAGACAGCGCAGATGGTAGGTGTGAATTGGAAAATGGACAAAATAAAAGTATCAAAAAGGAGAGTATGAACGTTTCGGGTGCAAATGACACCGTGGTCATTGCACATGAAGTAGGCGATAAGACCGCGACCCCTGGTGGGCAAATTAACTCGGGCTACCAGCGTTCAGCCACAGATGTTCGACACGATGAAGTTAACGGACAAAATACTGGTAATGACAATGTTACCTATGAGAATGTGCACTCCAATGTCCGACATGATAAAGTGAACGGATTATTTAATGACAGTGTTACGTATGAGAATTGGCAATCTAACGGTCAGTTGCGCCACAATTTAGTCACCGGTGATAGCATGCAGGAACGGCAGCCGGGTCTCGGGCATTCGACCTTGATAATGAGGCCAAAGTTCACCGGGCATGCGCGCAGTAGTATGACACCTGAACCAAGGATGAAGGTCGCGAAAGGGATCTACCAGAAGAACCCCAAACTGACCGGGGCATCTACGGAGCACCTGGATAACATTTCGGTTAAAAGTCCTAAATCCGGGTACGTACTTGTATTAAATTTATTTTGTTTTAAAAATCTGGAGTTCAGTTCTTTATGCACGTATAGTTTATTGGTAACAGTCGACAAATAATAATCTACTTCAATATATGTACGTTGGGTATTTCCACATTATATGACGTAATTGGCGCTAATTTTGCCAGATCGCATGCAATGTGTGATAAACAAGCCCACACATTTGAAATTGGCCCTTACGCTGGTATTCACAAAGCTTAGGGGAAATCTTAGGTTGTACTTAAGGGGAAATTTAATGTCAACTTGTCTGTGTGAAATCCAACGATTTATGCTACCGTAAAATACTAAACATCTTTAAGAAGCACTATTAGGCCATACCAATGTGATTCTATATTTAGCGTCCTCGGGCTGGTATGTTTGTGGATGCCTGAACAATAAAAAAAAACAATTTTGACAATTTGAAAAATCGAGTTGGAAAGCATATGCAAATTAAAAAAAAGACTTGTATGGGTTTTAACGAATATTTGTAAAAAAAAAAACGTGTGCAACTAGTCAATTTATACAGTTGAAATAACTGTGTTAAAGTAGATTCCCAATATGAAGATGATATATAACAGTTTTGCAGGTAAACATTTGCTTTAGCTTGTACCCAGTGCCATGAATTAGTTGTGAAAGAAAAACAATTTCATCGACTCATTGTTTGTTTTTTCCTGCCTGGTTGGTAGGTTTAAACAAATCATGGGGACGCTAAACATAGAATAAAATTTGTATGGCCTTAACTAGTTTAACACATTTTAATGTAAAAAGACTTACACAAGAAACTGTCAGAGACTTAACGAGTTGTATGGATTTAAGAAACTAAACTTTTCGCTTATGAGCTTTGTGAATACGGGCCCTGGATTATGGACATGCTTTAACTTCGTCTCAAAATACAATGAAAAATAAATAATAAAAATATAACACACGTTTTCATCGGTCAATAGTTAATGTTCAAGTTCAGTTTGAGATTGAGATATTTGGGGATAATGAGGCAGGGTGCTCTGTTTAAAAACTTAAAAAGTGAACTATTTTCATAAGGTAGTTCGTCGAAAAATGTTTTGATTGATATCAAAGTAACAGAAAGTTTTATAACACTCGTATAAATGTATGTTTGTCATGATAGAAAAGTGTCTATAAACAAATTTCGTTAATTGACTTGTAAAAGTGTAAGTAATAAGTTTGACGCTAAATGTCTTTTGAAGTCTTCGATGCATTAAATAGGTATAACATGTAGTTTGAATATCAATAATCAGATAGAAATCACATTAAATGACCCACGAAAACACTGACATAGTTTCATTCAGTCAAAGTAATTTTAAACAGATGTGCTATACAAAACTGTCGTGGAACACGGTGCTTTTAAATCCACGTCTAATTTTCACTTGAAAATGACAGACAGACAGACAGACAATGCGCAGTGAGCTTAGCTTTATACTTTCTTAGTTGTGAATGCAAACTTATTTCCTAAGCATGATTTTAAATATACATCATTTTCTCAAAATAGCAATCATTCAATTGAACATAGAAAAAATCCCAAAAACATTTTCTTAAAGTCAGAAAATGTTTTTATCTTGGCATTTTTTGCTAATATACTAGTACACAAGTTAATATTAAAAATATAAGCGTTAAGTATTTGAATGACAGAATGTTTCAGTCTTAGGCATCAACGGACATTTAGAGTGGAGTAATGCTAATACTTTAAAGTGGACAGTCTAAGAGGTTTAACAGAGTTTAAGAGGTTTATGTGTTATAGAGGAGAACCAATTCGTTACCTATTGTGGAAATATATGTGGAAAAATAGACAGTCTGGGCCTGTGTACATGTATCCGAGGGTGAAAATATACCATGACAAATTATTATCCCCCCCCCCCCCCCATCGAATATGGCAGGGTATATTGGTTTGCTAATATGAGTCGGTCGGTCGGTCGGTCGGTCGGTCGGTAGACCACTTTCGTTTCCGTTCTCTAAGTTCGACAGTTTATTATCTGATCTTCACTAAACTTCATGAAAATGTTTGTGGTCATAATATCTATGTCAAGTTCGATAATCAGCCAAATCGCCATTGGAATTGTGGAGTTATGGCCCTTGAATTATCTAAAATTGGCCTTTTTAGCTGTTTCCACTCTCAAAGTCAAACAGTTTTCATCAAATCTAACCAATGTTCATGAAAATATTTGTAATAATAATATCTAGGTCTAGATAGATAATCAGCCAAATCGCCCTAGAAATTGTAGTGTTATGGCCCTTCAATTATCTAAAATTAGCCTTTTTATTGGTTTCTGCTCTCTGAGTCTAACAGTTTTCATCCGATCTCCACCAAACTTCACGAAAATGTTTGTTATAATAATATCTCGGCCGTGTTTGATAACCAGTCAAATCAGCCCAGGAATATTGCCCTTGAAATATCTTAAATTTGCCTTGTCCGCTCTCTAAGTCCAACACTGTTCATACAATCTTCACCAAACTTCATGAACATGTTTGTGGACATAATATCTTGGCCAGGATTAATAATTATCCAAATGGCCTCATGAATTGTGGAGTAATAGCCCATGATTAACTAAAATTAACCTTTTTTATAGCTATTTTGTGCCTAAAGGGGGCATTACTGTTTTACAAACAGCTCTTGTTTTTAATATAGTCAAATTATTTTTGAATATAGTCCTTTTTAGAAAAGATATATATATTTAATACGTGCATTTGCCGATGAAATTATCGAAATAGCCTCGGAAAAATACACCGGAATTAGCTCAAGTTATGTATATTTACTACTGACCATTATTATACTATACAATAAACTGAAATGCCATTTTAACACAAACTTATCACGAGGAGAGCATGTTAACATACTAGTACATTTTCATGTGCACTTCGATGTCCAGAGTGTGATCATCATAACATACTAGTACATTTTCATGTGCACTTCGATGTCCAGAGTGTGATCATCATAACATACTAGGTACATTTTCATGTGCACTTCGATGTCCAGAGTGTGATCATCATACTTTTTCCTTTCAGCTTTATTTTCCAGTCAAAATTACGATTGGTAGCATTGGCTTCGCATTAAGTACTGCGGTTAATGTATTTGTTACGATAATTATTATTCCCTGGTATTCGTCTAAACACGCATCTACGAAAGAATTTATTAAATGGAACTATAACTGTCCGGGACATGATTATTTAAGTTCGCTGCCCAAAACCAGTACTTGGTTCCTTCGAGAAATCCCTTGGTTCCTTCACTTGACGTGCCCCATGTTCAGGGATCAAAACCATGTTCTCACCACAAGGCGGACACATTCACAGTTAGGCGTAAACAAATGTTTGTTTCAGGTAACATGCCCAAAAAAATTAGTGTAGGTAGGTCGGGATTTTTTTTTTGGTCAATGGTCAACAAGATTCTAAAACTGAACAAATATTCAATGCATATCAGTAATATACTTAAACATTGTTTATAAGTGGATACTATCAAAACAAAACACTTATTTATCCAAAACACATTTAATTATTGAAAAAGGTCAATAAAACAAAAATCAATCTGAAAAACCAATAAAATGTTCCAGGGTTGGGTCATTTTTTTAGGGTAGGTCGGGTTACCTGAAACAAACATATTTTTAACGCCTTAACCAACTGCTACCATTTTGATTGCCGAATACATTGAAGACGTAGATGAGTTTCATATTTCAAAACAAAACAAAACAGAAATATGACGTGGTGTTATATTTCACGTGAACAGACGATGCAAATGCTTTTCTCATAACTCATTTACCAACATTTCCCTTTTCAGATACCGGTTCCATGAACAAAGTCGCACGATATGTAAGTTATCTTTGTAACGATTTTTAGGATGATACCATATCAAGGGATTTACAATATACTATGTTTTAATAATTGATTTTGTTTGAAAAACGATTTTACTAAATTTGTTGTGGTTACAGAACGGTTGCTCTAATGTCTTGAATGTCAAACGTTTTAGTTGTGTCAATGTTAATTATTAGATTTATTGAAATCTTTGAAAATATTATGAACATTCGAAAAAAAAATCAACCTTACCACAAACTTGTTAGTTCATTTTCACAGAATGGCTATGTGTATCGTTTCTTTGCATTTCAGTGACCCAGATTCCAGCAGCGGAAGTGACGTCATTACCTCCAGACGGCAATCTGTGTTGCCTGGACGTGAGGCAGATGGTGACAGTATTTCGTCTGCTGAACGTTCCAGACGAACTCGTGGTCAAACTGAGTGCGTGCAATGTGGACGGCAGGCGATTCGCCGCGTTCACTGACAAAGAACTCGATGATTTAAGAATGAACAACCCGATAGTTCGCTACTTCCGGGATCGCAGCACTACCGCGCGACAGAGACGCAAAAAGGTGTTTATTTTATAACATCGAACTCGTACAAAAGTTTCGGCTCTTCGACTTAGGGCTTTTTTGGCCTGAACCTGTCGTCGTTCTGTTGCCGCAAAGGTTGCAATACAGCATTAGTGGAACAGACTTGATATTATTGCATGTATTGTTTGATATCGCCAGTGTAGCAGTGGATGGTGTTTGGTGAACGCAAGCTGTCGGCTTCATTTTTACATTAAAGACATGGATAATTTTACATCATCTTACATCAAAATGTTACGTCTGGAAAGGTCGTTATCCTGAAATATATAAAAACAAACCTATAGTTTTCCATTATGACAAGGACAACATACGAATCGGAGTTCACATGTACGTATACATGTATTTCAGTTTTATTGAAATCTAAACATTCAATTTCATATATAGGCTCATATACTTACTTTAAAGTTACTTACCTGTATTGACTTTTTTTCTCTGTATACTTACCACATGTAATTATTAAAACATTAATCTACATTGTTTAGACACTTCATGGAAGAAATAGGACATTTAGTTTTGGTAGTTAGTACCGTTTATGCACCTATCAATATTTTCCCCGGTGGGGGGGGGGGGGGGAGCGGCGGGCATATACGGGATTTTAGACTGAAAGCAATGCCCGACAGGCGGGAATTTGACACGCCGAATGACTCCGGGTCCCGGGAAGTAGACTTAGTTCGGATTTAAATCCCGGTAATATTGGACCCCCGGGCCATTTGATACACCAATTAAGCATCCCCCATTGAGGTGATTTAGACAAAACTGCTTGGCTCTAGGGTGTGGAATTAGATCCCCAAAAATACAATTAGTCAAATTTCCCTGGGATTGCCTGCTGCTCCCCCCCCCCCCCCCCCCCCCCGAGGGAAAATATTGATAGGTGCATTACGACACACTTATGCCAGCAATATACTTTTTATTGAATTCATTTGTGTTTAATAATTATTAATAAGGTAATACAAGACAAATTGTCATAGATGAAGTACTTTTGGTCGTCAGTACCGTTTATTTTACACTATAATGCCAGAATAACAACAACAGCTTTTTATTTTGGTGTTTAGTTACTCCGACTACTTTGATTACATTGTCTCTATCCTATGCTATAACTCGATATTATATATTTACTTGTTATACTAGTATATTTATTTTACTGCTAGTTACTTGTAAATACAAGTATGTGCTATTGTCATTGTACTTAACATATATGTGTATGAATTGGTCAGTATTTTATCAACAAATAAAATTCTTGTAACACAAACCTATTTTCTCGATTCAATTCAATTCATTTATATTTATGGTCATATCAGCACGTTATCACTCATCTGCTCGATATTCCAGTGAATGTGAGCTCATGATATCATTTGCATGTTTCTAAGCATTCATGTTTACTGTCTGTGTGTGTCTGTGTGTCAGAGTACCGATTCATAACAAAGCAATAGAAACACACTGTTGTTCCTGCGCCTTCAACGATTCATATTGAATATTAATTAACAGTAAGTGCAATCGTTTACGAGTTTCACATTCACAGCTGAAATTATAAATGTGTGCAGGCATTATGTTATAATAAGCCAATCAGATTAATGATAGCCATATACAAGCTGTAGCTTCGGATTGTACACATTTAATAATTAGGACAGGCTACTAAGGTATCCCTCAATTTCCGGCGGAAACCGGAAGATGGTTGTTGAAATTATACATGTATACAGTCATAACACAATATCCAAATCTACATGGCTAGTAAAATACATGAGCCATATATACGTATAGATCTCATAAAGCATGTTACGAAATATTGATATTGATACAATTTTGAACGTCTTGGTATTCCCTCAATTTCCGGTATAAACTGGCACGAGTGCTGAGATCGGATTGATTTTTCCATTACTCTGATAGAGAATAATTGAAAGTGTTCAGTCAATTAAATACAATTGATTTGCTGTCAGTGTGTTTCACGATAATTGCGTAAATAGTCAGGTATTGATGGAGCATCCCGTCAATTCAGCAATAGAAAGATTTGTCAATAAATAGCGCTTCCTTTATAATGAGCAAAAACGGCAGACCAAAAGACGGTCCGGTTGTCACGTATCTTCGTTATGATTAAATTACTGAAACTGAACAGTAATTGTATTATTTTCAAATGCAGAATAGGATGTATATACGTTGATTGCATAAAAAGCAATAACACGGTAGGGAAACTCATCAAGAAACCACGAGTCTCGAGGTGCGGGTTTCGGCGGTGGTTTGATGGTGTTGAAATAGCACCTCCATATAAAGTGGTTGGCCGAGTTTCGCTATCGTGATATCGGAATTGTCTTGTTACGTATGTTGAGGTTTGCATAATATATCTCAAATCTAACGCACTTCAGTACCAACCAGTATAGTTTAGCCTGAGGCTTATTGCGACACCTTTCAGTCCGTTTCCTGGGTAAAACCAGTACATGATGTTTCTTGAGAAAGATCATTCGAACGCCTCCTCGAGAAGGGAATGAACACACGACCTAACGCTCGCAAGGCGGGCACCGTATCCATTACACCACTGCGATTGTGTAACACAATGCAACAGGAACTTGTACCAATCTAGTTCGGACTACATATGATGTCCATCACAAAATAGATCCAGGAAACACTTGTGCTTTACAGACTACGTTCACAGACAATTAAATCCGATCTAAATTTACCGTTTTCATCACGAAATGATCGAATTGAAGAATAGACAGGGATGTTTTAATTATTTAATCTTTTAAGATACACCACGTGTGTTTGCAGCAGCGTGGTATATGAAGAACCGCATGTCCGCATACAATGCACTTGTTTAAAATATGACAGTCATAGTGTAAGTGATGCGTTAAAATATGTTGTTAAAATATGCCGCAATTCATACACTGAAATTAGGATCGGAGGCGTTGACCCTAATTTTTACTATCGAAAACTTCCGACTTAACAGTAAAAATTGTCACGGACAAGCATATGCTACAATAATTTTTGTGAGAGAGCTTGTGATGAAAATGTCATTGCAATGAACGAATGCATGGAGGGGTTTAAATACAATGACAGACGTTTGCACACAAAAAAGTCAATTATATGCAAATTCATTAGGTGTTTGTTTAATCAACTGGGCCAAGAGCTTTCTAGTATTGAAACCCCAAATGATCCAGTGTCTCAATGCCTGTTGCTATGGCAACATACTGACTTCATACTATTTTGGATTTCGATTTGCGTCACATCGGGTTTTTTAACAGACAGTGAGTCTTCTGGCTGGGGTTGGCTGTATTTAGCACTTCGACTGAAACATCTTAAAGAACTATTTCGAAATCGGATTGTTTATGTGTTCTATAAACCGCGAGTTAACTAGAAAATACAGAAATGCCCGTTGAGTTACAACAGTTATTCAATGTGTTCAGTATTATCCACAACACTTCGGTCATTTTAACCAACCAATCAGATGTTTAGCCGAGTTTTTGTGACATCGTGCATGAATAATCCGTGAATTGACGCTCTATAATATTTTATTCAGAAACGAAGCACAATGCTGGAAGTTTTAATAGTCACCTGTTATGGTCTAGAATGCATGGCTGGATAATCACAACACCGATGGTTTAAAAGTTATCATTTTAATATAGCCAGCAGTGAATACACCTACGTAGATATTTGCAAAAACTTGAAAAAGGAAGAATAAATCGCTACGTATCAGCTGGACTGTTGTGAATTTTGACACCGAAATAAAAACAACGACAAAACATTCCGATGTCTTATGGGTGCATTTTTGTGTGCTAAGGTTATTGCCTATAACATATTTGAATGTGGATGTTAAAAGTTGCAGACGACATTTATAAACATGGATAACGGCGTGCATTCGAGGCAGACGGCACAGACAAACGGTAGTGCCAGTGGCGCCTTTTATTTTGGATTTCCGGGCGAGTCCGGGACCGGATGTGGAAGCGGGTCTTTCGGTAAGATGTCGCTGGATAGCTCCCCGTTCGCCTACCAGAAAGGATTCATTCGAAACAAGGAATACGGTGATTTTGATACGTAAGTGTACCCATGTGTTAAAACATTTGTTGTGTGTGTTTTGCACAAGTTTTGTTTGCTGTTTTGTTTTTAAGAAAAACTTCGGAGATAAATATTTGTTATATTTTTCGCTCCCATTAAATGATTTACACCATCTATGTTAATATCTCTTTTATCAAACTTAAAATGTTAGGTAATTCACAATAGTGTGCAACGATCGTACTGCATAACGCCATATTAAGGGGGAAGCCGTGTATTATGGCAAGGTGGGGGTTGGGGGTGGAACGTAACATCTTTACAGTATATACAACATAACTATACTGTGCACATCTCTCCATTTCACACTGCCTCAAAGTGACCTATTTTTGTGAAAGAATTGCCTTCAGTTCACTTTTTTTCGCATCTGACAAAATGACCGGGTTCGAAAATAAAAATCTGAACTTATTACAGTTCTCTCACATCCACACAGCTACCGTGCGTTCTACCATCCAGTTAATTGTCCGTGTCGAGATTGCAAAGAAATTGGTTTCAACGTTCATATTAAACTTACAATTAACTAAGTTAGCGTCACTAGTAGCCACAGCTGCAAATGGCTTCAAAAATAACTGGATATATTTGAAAATTATTGCTATTATTTTTTTGGAGAAAATACTTGAACAATGACAGCCATTATTAACAAATGGCTACATTGTGTATTGCTTTGCCCCTTGATAAAGGCGTCCTCATCTAGCAAAAATGTCTGTATAACCATGCCCTTTTCCCATAGGTCACATTGCACCTGGGTAATCTGCTGCCCCTTTACCAGATGTATTTATTGCGATATATAAATACTCCCCCATATTAAACTCCCCAAACCCGTAAAAATACATACTGAATATGACATAAATTTTACTGATATGCCGGTGATATAAGCAGCAAATTACGAGATAATATTACTAAAACGCCTTCTATGTAGTTAAAAAAAGAATGGTATCGTATTTATAAGTTCTTCAACCTATCTATACCTTTTACAAATGCTTTGTATTTGTAATGAATGCAATTTTCAACTGCCATAATGCATTTGGTTCTTATGCTATACAAAGCATGCTTGTTCATAGGTATAGGTATATTGTGTGGTGGTTTTGAAAAAAAAGAATGCATTAATATTTTTCTATAGTTTGTATCTCTGTACGGACCGGCCGTGTTGAAGTGTTTTAGAGTTTCGTTGGATTTGAATGATCGTTTTTCAAATACGCTCAACTCTGTACAATCGGATAATAGGTCACAGTGGTTCAATTAGAAACGATTACATAACCGTCGCAAATAATTTTCTCGAGGGTATATGTTACATTGTACATACTTAATGAATGTTTGGTCTAATCCTATCTGAATGTTTGGTCTAATCCTATCTGAATGTTTGGTCTAATCCTATATGAATGTTTGGTCTAATCCTATCTGAATGTTTGGTCTAATCCTATCTGAATAAACGAAACGAAAATATTTTGCTTCTAGGTGTAGGTCAAACTTTAATTTTTGTATAACAAACAGCTAAATTAGTTGAAGTTCAACAATACAACAACCCGTGCCCCGACGCATTGGTTTAAATACATTACTCATCCCTGATATAGTTAGAGGTCATTATGTCAACCATTGAAGCGTTAATTCATATCCTTATTTCGGTCCCCACAAAGTGTGAGGCATTAAGCATTGCATTTATTCGTCCGTCCCTAGGTACGTCCATACGTGCATCCTGAAATTGTGTGGACTCACCGCTCTTTAACTGCTGGGCGGATTTCGCGCAAACTTTCAAAGCTGAAGAACCTTAATTTGTAGGTGATCGTAAAGGAAGGAATTATGGCTGCGACCAATTTTGGCAGAATTATGGCCAAAATTGTGTGAACTCAACTCCTCTTTAACTTCTTGCCGGATTGCGCTCAAACTTGCGCAACTGAAGAAACTTAACATGTAGGTGATCGTGAAGGGAAGAATTTTCGTCAGCGACCAATTTTGGCAAACTTATGGCCCTTTGGCAATTTTTCCACGATTGAATATAATTTTATACTTCCCCAAATGTTTTGGACTCAACTCCTCTTTATCAGCTTGGCATATTTCGCTCAAACTTCCACAGCTAAAGAACCTTTATCATGCTTAATGAGTAGGTTATCGTAAAGGAAGGAATTTTGGCTGCGACCAAGTTGGGCAGAATTATGGCCCTTGTCATTTTTTTCACTATAGGAATATATACTTCCATAAAAATTTTGGATTCTACTCCTCTTTTACTACTTGGCGGATTGCGTTCAAACTTTCACAGCTGAAAAACCGTAACATGTATTTGTTCGCTTAGGAAGGAATTTTAACTGCGACCAATTTTTGCAGAATTATGGCCCTTTTTCATTTTTTTCCACAATAAAATATATATGCAAATAAATGTGTGGAAACAAACATTAGTGTTGGCGACATGCCCTTATTCTGTGTCCAAACATGTGTCGTGGGGGCATCCGTGTCTGTGACACATCTAGTTTTAAGCACGACTTTTCGAAGAAAAGGCAAGCTATTCTGCTCGCTCCGGCGTCGGCGTCCGAGCTAGGTTAAAGTTTCTCGGTAATCTAGTTTCTCAGGAATGGCTTCAGGGATTTCATTGTAACTTTAAACATTTATTCGCCGTATTAAAATGAACCTATAGGCCAAGTTTGGTAACTCTAGTTTGAAATTTGTCCAAATTAGAGGCCTTTTTACACTTAGAAATTTTATATATAAACTATATGGACAGTTTAAAGTTTTTCGGTAAGCTGGTTTCTCAGGAATGGCTTGAGGGATTCATTCAAACGTATAACATGTATTCCCTATATTATAATGAACTCATGGGCCAATTTTGATAACTCTAGTTTTAAATTTGTCAAAATCATGGGCCTTTTAACACTTAGAAATTTTACATATAAGCTATATGGACAGGTTAAAGGTTTTCGACAAGCTGGTTTCTCAGAAATGGCTTGATGGATTTCATTTAAACTTAGAATACTTAGAATACGTATTCCCTATATTAAAATGAACTCATAGGCCAATTTTGATAACTCTAGTTTGAAATGTGTAAAAATTATGGGCCTTTTTACACTTAGAAATTTTACATATACGCTATATGGACAGGTTAAAGTTTTTCGGTAAGCTGCTTTCTCAGGATTGGCTTGAGGGATTTCATTCAAATTTAGAACGCTTATTTCCTATATTAAATTGATCTCATAGGCCAGTTTTAATAATTCTAGTTTGAAATTAGTAAACATTATGGGCCTTTTTACAGCTAGAAATTTTAAGTGGGTGAGATGGCTGCGTCAATTGTTGATTTCCACTCTCTTACTTGAGAATCAATCTTCATACATAAATGCCCTAAAGTAACAGTTTACTTGGGATTGCATTTGTGGTGCGTTGGGTGGAGTCGGGGTCAAGGTCACGGTTACTAAAAATAGAAAAAAAAGTTTCTGCTTTATAACTCAAAAACAAATTTAAATGAAATTCAATTTATAGATACTGTATGATGAGACATTGCATGAGGTTGCACATGGGGTTAGTGGGGTCAAGGTCGTTGTAGAAAAAAATGCCAGAAAACTTTGACAAGCACAAGAAAAGTCGAGCGCGCTGTCCTCCGACAGCTCTTGTTAAAATAACATGCTACCAAGTTTCATTTGATGTATTCTTATAATTTTTCAAACACAAATATACATCTTAATACATACTCGTACTACTTAGATGAAATACACTTATTAAACGTATCATTCATTATTTATGTCTTTCTCAATAATATGTGTTAAACACTCTCCGGATTAAAATACGCTTCAACATTTAAGAATGCCAAAACCAAACCCAGTAGTTTTAATACAAAACTTGATAGGTGAACGTCAGACGAAAAGTAAATATATCGCACAACTCGCTATTTTTTTGCTTGTTTTGTTTTGTGTTGCACATCGTGTTCCTTGTATATATGTACGTATCAAATGCCCAGCACAATATCCAGATGGACGTTGTAGAGCCGATTGTATTTGAACTCTTCGAAAGTGAAACAGATTGCATGGGCATTAGTAGAGTATTTCACAACTGTATTCATAATGCCCTTATCAATATTTTCCCGGGGGGGGGGAGGGCAAACCCCTGGGAATTTGCCTATTTGTATTTTGGGGGATCTAATTCCCCACCTTGGGTCAAGCATTTTGGTCTAAATCCAATATTACCGGGATCTAAAATCCAAACAAAGTCCATTTCCCGGGACCCGGAATCATTCGGCGTGTCAATTTCCCGCCTGTCTGGAATTGCTTTCAGTCTAAAGTCCCGTTTATGCCCGCCGCCCTCTCCCTGGGGGGAAATATTGATATGTGCATAAATAGTATATATTGTAGTATTAATTTAGTATTACTAATAGTATTAATTTAGTTTTTGTCATCTCTGACATAACCTTTGAACATTGTCAAGTTATCGACCTGTCATTGTGCACAAGAAACTTATAAGCTGTAACAGTCATAGGTACATGCAATGTTTTGTCACACGCAGATCACGAGTGCGGTGCATCAGATTGTTTGTCTTAACCCGAATTAGATGCTAGACACTAGCGGCTCTCCGGTTCAGATGCAGCCCACTGTCCGCACGACCTAATTACACACAACTCATTTAGTTCAGTCATTCAGTAAATGGTTATTTGGAATTGTACCGATCTCTGTTGAATGTATAACTACGTCTACTCAACTGACAAACACCGTTTACATAATGAAGTTGCTTTAATCAGAGCTTCCGAGACCAAACTCCCCGCAGCAGTTACTTCCCCTAGCGGTTAACACTCAAAACCACGTTGTAGGGGAGATTATTGTAAGGTGTTTTTATAAAGACGTACACGACAAACAACGAATTATTGCCCCTCTGAATGACTAAACGCAGTTGTCTATCAAATATCGTCGATTCTACAAAATAAACGGGCACCGGGCTCACTTAAGTGACCAAAAAATTGTCCTTGGCGCATGAGAGCTTTTTTATTTTGCATTATACTCTATGACGCAAGAAATTCGTCTTCCAGGCAGAGGCCCATATAAGGCGCGTACATGCGTAAATTACGCACAAAATGGAGGATAAGCTTATCTTGGACTGCTTCTGGGTCGTTTGCCCAAAGGACGTACATTTCAGTGAACAAACATAACTCAAGCTGGCCGCTGAAGTTTCAGCGAGGATAACTGTCCCGAGCTCTCCGGGCTTGCTAAGGCATATCGTATACATCGTACAATGCTGTTTATTATTATTATATAAGAACGTGTACACGCCTGTTTTACACCGGTCTTTATTGTACTTCATTTATCTCCTACAATAATAAATTTTGTAAATGAAAAAATGTGTGTTTTGTAGCGTATAATGCATATGCGGATTTGGAGGGGATGGAAGCCGCGCACGCCCCCTGTAAAATTGTCCCACATTCAAGGTTTAAACCCCACAATATCTTAAAACATTAGCATTTCGTTGCCATTAACGTGCTCTTAAATCAATTTATAATTGTAATATTTAAACACATTCTTCGGTATTTTAGTTAAATTGTTCCTTTTTGTAAATGCTACACTTTTCCGATTTATCCATCCCGACGTGTAAGAATTTCCTATATCACTTTATTAGCGGCCTTTATCAGTTACTGATTTTTTTCTCGTCCTCGAGATCTAAATCAAAATCCTGTGCCCGCGCCTGTAATGAACACTTGGGGTTCAAATCTGCAAACGTAATACAGAAAGGCATCGTGCCTGTAAGTATTAGCTGTCAATGCTGAAACACATAAGAATAGTGGCATGCTATATGTGACTAAAAAAACAAAACCAGCCACTTTCGTGAAAGCATACAGTCGAATTGTTGAACAGGATAATAGGCTTTCCCAAAACTAGGTTACTTCCCTTGCGTAATCACGAGTGATGTCCCCTGTTCACTTCCGGCGACGTTTATTGATTACAAGGCGGGATAAGCGTATTGATATTGACCAAAAAAAAAACATGCAATATATTTGATTTTCAATCGTAAAATTGTGTTGATGTAAAAATAAATTTACAAATATCAACATTCGTATATAATATACATCATGTACTTTATTTATCAATTTAATTAAATTATTATTTTGATTTTTAACAATATTGTCTACTCTTTGCAGATTGACAAACAAACTGTACACAGTACGTTTAACGGTTATTATGCAACAAAACACAAAAATAGCGATTTCAGTATCCAAACAACCTATGCCTTCATCATGTATTAAATTTGCATTATTAAATAAAATAAATAAAAAGCTGTTTTTAGTAAAATGATTTTACTAAGTAACACTAAGCTAACATTCTTCTGGCGACTAAAATTACGAAAATAAAGTAACATCACAGAAAGTTTGAGCGTAATTCCGATGTTTATGACAGCAACTTCTTATTTGAATTCCATACACATGCGTGTTGAACTTTAAAGTTTTTTTCGTTGCAGATATTCTTGTTGTGTGCTACATATTATACGGTGCCTTAACAGGCTTCGCTTTAATCTTGAAATATAATGTAACAAAACAACTTTCTTTTTAATAACTGTTAACACAATATTAAAATAACTAACTCCTAATTAAATGTTATGACTGATGTTGTATTAAAGAGATTAAGTAAGTAATTTGTTTATTATTGTGTCATGTGTTTAAACAATGTTCATGATAACTTCATATAATCAACGAAACAAATAACACCCGACCCAATGGGTCTAAATGTCACCAGGAAATAGATATGTCGTGATAATTATGTATATAATAGGGTGAGTATCTATAATAAAACAGACATAGATATATACATTTTGAAGAAAAAAAAACACAATTCAGAGTAAGTTATTAACTAAGCGAACAGAAGAGTCGAATATACGTTTGAGTAAACACCATTTTATTCTCGCAGCAGCTACGGTAATGCCCGTATGTTTTAGAAAAACAAAACGCGATGAGCTCTTAAATGTCCACCACCTTTCAATTCTTCAGAATTGAAAATTAAATACTGTGCTATATTATTTCATTTTTCAATTTAAACCAATTTATTAATTCGAAAAAGTATTTAATGCTTTTAATTATGTTCTGTTCCGTTCAATAAGGTGGTGGAATTTCATAGGCAAAAAACAACAACGGAGACAACAACATTTTAAAATGTGAGGTAAACTTTAATTTGAGACGCAAACAATGGAGACGAAGTGTGACATGTTAGTTGTCTCTGCATATAGATCTTTATCATCAATGTATTACGCAATTGCACGGATTAGCGGGATTTTTCTAAGGGCAATTTGATAAGATCCCAGCGGTTTGTGGCTTTGGTATGTTTATGACCCCCTCTTCGGTCAGATAACTAAATATCGATTGAGAGAACATGTGGTGGTATTTATGTATGGAAAACAACCGTTTAAGACGAGACAAGGAGACTACTTCTTTTCTTCTCCGATACCTAAATCATACGGACATGTGGCCTTAGTAATGAGTTTAAAACGATACTACATTTAGTTCTAATAATTTATTTTTGTAAGATATATCCTCTATGATTTTGTTAAATAATATTTAATCAAAAACATACGGTTTAAAAAATTTCCATTTCAACTTTTGAAAGCCGCTTGGTCTTAGATCTATAATACTTTATATGGCAAGCTAGGGAAAACGTCGCCGGAAGTCGGGTTTCAAATATGGCGGATGTGAATCCGCAATAACGTCAGGTAATTTCCAAGGGAGATCACCTAGTTTTGGGAAAGGCCTATTGGGGCATGATGATCGATGAGCTAATGTAGACGTCTATTGGCCATGTCGCGTTCATTATATTGAAATAAAAAATAGTGTGCAAGTCGTTCAGACAAAGAAAAAGCGGAAAGTCATATTTAGCATACTAAGATCGGGCCCCTTATCCTCCTCCTCCTTCTCCTCCTCACCAGCAGCAGCAGCAGCAACAGTAGCAGCAGCAGCAATGTCGTCGTCATCAATAACAACAACACAGTGCATATCTAGAGCAACACAGCAATAATTTGCATAGTCTTCATTGTTGTCGTCGTCACTTCTCCGACATAATCATCATCATCAGCATCATCATCATCAGTCATCATAATCATCATTATAATCATCATCATCACCATCATTATTATATATTATCGTTATCGACATCTTCGCCATCACCATCACCTACATCATCATCTTCTTCTTCTTCTTCTTTGTCTTCCTTTTCTTGTTCTTCTTCCCCATCCCATTGATCGTCATCATCATTATCCTTACCGTAAAAATAATTATTCTCGCCATCATTGCATTATCATCGTCATCATAACGATCTTTCAAGACCACTACCGCCCAAACAGGTCTTTTAAGATGTATGGATTTCAATTAATAGTATACGAGCGTATAGCCCATAACGTTCAATTAATAGTATACGAGCGTATAGCCCATAACGTTCAATTAATAGTATAGCCCATAACGTTCAATTAATAGTATACTAGCGTATAGCCCATAACGTTCAATTAATAGTATACGAGCGTATAGCCCATAACGTTCAATTAATAGTATACGAGCGTATAGCCCATAACGTTGTTAACTAGATTATCTACTGGTACTCTAGTCCCTAAGCATATAAACAAACATTTGAAATAATGTGAAAAGCGGCACGTCACCGTAAAATGAGCTTCGTTATACGCGAATAACTACAACTATTAACAGTCGGGTCATACATCATTTTGCCCCGAGGCACGTTTTCATAATTGGAAACGTTTTTCGTCATATAGGATAAACACTAGAAAATGAAATGTCTTTGAAGCAGTCAGGCGTGCTCGAATCAATAACTCCCCAGACCGTGTCCCCTCCTACACCGAGGAGCGGGGATGGATTAGACATTGTCGATTTTCTATACTTGAACAAATGTGCATACAACCGCTTGGTGGATATGAACAATGAGTGACTAACGTCTTTCGGCGGATTTAAACACGCCTTCGAATTATTACTTACAGTAGCCGAAGACTTAATTCAAACAGAGGTCATTTTGTTCGGTGAATAACTTCTTTAAGCGGTTGGATAAGTTTACAGTAACAGAATTTGCGGAACTATATGAACTATCTGAATACACACTACAGTGGTGGATAAGTTTGCGTGTAAATATGAAATTCAATGGAACAATGGCTACAGAAAATGACAGGTTTGATTGTTGGTCTTTGTATCTGGTACAGAACTGTTGTTAAATGTGTCAGTTGATGTTTATTTGAGGCGTATCATGGGAAAACCGCGCTTAATGCATGTGCGTAAAGCACTTTCCGCTTTTATGCTACTTTTTGTTTCAAGGAAGTCTCTTTTAAACATAAATCCACTGTAGGCGGAAAATGCCGTTCAGGCTAATCCCGGACGACACTTTACGCACATGCATTAAGCCCGGGTTTCCCGCGACACGTTTCTATTAATCTAGCTTATTTGTTAAAGAAGTTGACACATAGGCACTCGTATTTTACATATACGTTTAATTTATATTTTGATTCATCAAAGAAGCAGAACCGGTTGAACTTTTAATGTGAATACGCCATGCAACATTTATTTGCCAAGTTGCTATAACAACTAAAACGTTGTTTGCCAAGTGTTAAAAGACCACGTTAAGGTTTTTTTTCTTGATTCAAAATACATTCCTGTATGTATTACTTTATTTAAACATTGTTTTTCGTAACATGCATGATCCATTTAATTCAGTCTGTGACAACATGGAATCGTTCCGACTGACAACTTAGTATGTCCTAAAGTATACGCATGCTGTACGTATAATCAAGCACGTGTATGTCACGGCATGAACTTGGTCACTAAAAGGGAGTGGTTGTGTGGCGGCCCGGTTACCTCAGTCGGGAGAGCACTCGCCCAACCCAGCTGTCCGGCCACTGTTTATTTAACATTTGCTTAATATAAACGGGTTCAAGTAAAATAACACAACGCATTTCTGTTCGACATTTGTAGCAAATCGTATTATAATTAAACGGCCTGCAACATACAATGCACCTAAAGGTGACAGTTATACAAACATACAAAATATGACAATTATGGCATACTGTTATAATGTTGGACAGTCATAGAAGTTCTTTCATAAGTTTCAGTCTCGTCTGCCAAGTATTATTCATAATCGAACATAGGACATGGTACGTCATTTACATTAGTGTAGTTTCACCGGTCTACTATGGATGTATTGAATGAATATCAACCATCGTATATTCTAAATCCAAATGTATGTATTCGTTAACGAGTGTACGTATTTGTTCAGGTGTAAATCGCTTTACACATCTAGCCCAGTCAACCCATCGGACACCGTGCCGCACCTCTTGACTGACCTAGGTCTTTCTTTTAATATGTCCAGAATTCCCCCCAGTCTGACTGATGTAGATGTATAGGATAGACCTTGAGTAGCGGATGTACATGAATATGAAATTTAGCGCGAGCGTAGCGAGTAGTAGCAGTTGTAGTAGTAGTAGTAGTAGTAGTAGTAGTAGTAGTGATAGTGGTAGTAGTAGTGGTAGTGGTAGTAGTAGTGGTAGTAGCGGCGGTAGTCGTGGTCGTGGTAGTCTCAGTAGTCGTCGTAGTAGTAGTCGTCGTCGTACACCCACGTAATTGTAAATAGCCAGGGCAAATGTATGCTTAGGATTTAAAAACACGATATGACAG
Source organism: Congeria kusceri (assembly GCA_027627225.1). Lineage (NCBI taxonomy): Eukaryota > Metazoa > Mollusca > Bivalvia > Myida > Dreissenidae > Congeria > Congeria kusceri. Next base: position 35,892,089 of record CM051032.1, on the reverse strand, counting down.
GATGATGATATGCAAATTAATTCGACAGTTTGAGTCGTCAGTTTATCCTTAAATGATTAAATTTAACGCAAGTTTATATACACATTGAACAGCGCGGTTTATATTCATGTTGTCTGAAAAACACGGCCTAAGTTTGGTTGTGATCTAGACTGTAAAATTTTGCCATGGTAATCTTCTGTATGGGTTGTGACTGAAATTGGTGGTGTTTATTTCTATAAAACCTTTATAAACTGATTTAAAATTCAATATTTGTCATAAAGGGCGTTTATATGTTCTATCCATATATTTTTTTTATCATTATTTGTGTTTATGTTTACATATGACTAGTACATCCCGTTGATGGCAATTCATGTGTCGAAAGTTGCGTATATCCGTTTTAATAAATGCATTTTTGTATATTACGGAAAATGTGTAGACTCGTGATACATGTCGCGTGATACATGTAATTCATATATAAAATTAATGAGATCCATTATGTGCGTTCTAGTATTCCCTCCCCAAAGAGAGCAGACGACGTTCCACCGAGTCTTCCCGCCCAGATGCCCAGGCAGACGAGCCGGAGTCGACCCAGCAGACGTAAGTGAGAATAGCAGCCGGCTAACATCCAAACTCAGTAACAAACGAAACATCAATACTTCCGGTCAGAACACGAGCAGTCGTCACTAAAAAGATACATATATCAGAATGTTTATAGATAGCATTTTATATTTTATAAGATGCCCTCCTCTTCGTCTGTAAAATGGTTCAACTAAATGTAGGTTTGATTTCTCATGCATAGGCGGCTTTAGAGGGGGCGTCAGCGGCGTACGCCCCCACCCTGTACAATTCGTACATGGTATGTTTTAATAAATGAGACATTCTCTCTCAGCGAAAAATGATAAAACTATATCACATTTCTTGTCAGGTTATGGTGCACAGAACTTTAGTACACGTGTAGAGTCTGTACATAAATCTTAACTATGATACCGCGCAATCTATTAACTTCGGAATCCGCTTAGTGCCATATGGAATATCGTGCCTCTTACGGCGAGGGCGAGACACGAGAATTGCGCGAAATACGAAGCGAGACACGATATTCTCGCGAGACACAAAGCGATGCACGACAATGTAACACGAGATGTCGCACTGTCGCAGTATCACATACCAAGACATCTCTCGGCAAAATATCGTGTATCGCTTCGTGTTTCGCAGGATTATCGTGTCTAGCCCCATGTATCGCGGTAAAATATCGTGCCTCGCTTCGTGTCTCGTGTCTCGCGCAATTCTCGTGCCTCGCGTTCAAAGGTCGAGACACGAGATGCGAGGCGAGACACGAAGCGATACACGATATTCAGGCGAGACACGAAGCGAGTCACGATATTATACCGTTCAAATACCGCCCGAAATTCGAGTCTCGCGGTAGATTTTCAAACCACGATACGCGAAACCGGATTCCGTAATTAACTGTCATTGTTTCGCAAATCCAATAGTTTATACCTATGTTAGATTCTTATTTTTCCGCCCCCCACCCACCCTTAACTCCAGATCCTGTACGCTCGCCTGGTATGTTTAGTATAGGTATACGAGCTGTGCAAGAAATACTAAAGTATAGTTTCCAGCCAGTATGAACCATTATCTAAATGGTTTATTCATAATAATTTAACTTATTTGTGATATATGTTTCTTTGCATTCAAAACTATCACTTTGGATAGTGTAAATACTGAATTTTCTGATTTGTGCAATAAAACTATAGCTAAATTATATAGTCAAGTTATTTAGAAACGTTAAAACTATGGCGTTGAGTAGCTTATGTAGTTTGTGCACTCGAAATTCGCTTTGAAGAGTCTATGCTCGTTAGCTGCATTCAGTTTATCGGTTTTGGAGAGTCTATGATGTTCTAGTTCTGGCATTTAATTTATCGCTTTGGATAGTTCAATGTTCTGTGTTTAAACTTCGCTGTGGGTCGTCTATGCTGCTTAGCAGCATTCAAAATTAATATTCTCTGGATAGTCTATTCTGCGTCGCTGCATATCTCTGGATAGTCTATTCTGCGTCGCTGCATTTCTCTGGATAGTCTATTCTGCGTCGCTGCATTTCTCTGGATAGTCTATTCTGCGTCGCTGCATTTAACATTGTGTCCGTAAAGTCTAGATGCATTCAAAACTGCCGGTGTAATTTTAGCTGTTCACGAATGCATTCCACTGTGCATGCGCCACACCCAGACAAGAGCGGTGTTCAACGGAATGCAAAATTCTTTGTCACGGATTTATAAATAATGCATTTTGAAATGTGTCGGTTTAAATGGAATATTAAGGCGAATGCTTCGCGTCATCTATGAATTATTACAAGTTCATATATAACGCTCTTAATTTATGTCTGGGGAAGTTACTTAGTAGTAGAAGTGGGATAAAATTTACATAAAATTTATAAAACATATACCGGTGAAAATCATTTTCTCGAAAAATTATTACAGAATATCAATAAACATGTACATCACTATTAATAGTATATATATTTACTGTCTATAAAATACAATCTTTCTTTCGTTCTAGCCGCAGAAAAGTTCATACCGGAACACGAAATCGAGATCCCGAAAGATGGCAGCTTGCACGAGTTCTCTGCAGACGACATGTCCACATTCTTACGTCACATGGGCGTGGAAGAACGCATTGTGACGCACGTGCACAAGAAGGGACTCGACGGTCGCAAATTCTCGAAATTGAAAGACTCGGACCTTGAGATGTTATCCATGAAAAATCCAATCATTTGCCATTTCCGGGATAAAAGCATTCGGGAAAAGGGCGGTAAAAAGAAGCTGCCGTTTGTACTGTAGTTTACGCAGTTATGTACCTTTAATAACGTGTTCAGAGTGATAAGAAAATTAATGAAACTGAAAATTAAATATATATACGTTTTTGCTACAGCACGCTTTGCCTCACGCGTTTATCTTCAACATTTCGAGGGTTAAATGCCAGAAGGTACCAACGTCTATTGATTTCAGCGGCAGATGGTACCTTCTGGTCTTCAACCCTCGAATTATATTCTTGTTACATTTTTGTTTACTTCTAATGTTAAATGTTTATGCACATGTTCTGACATCGTTGCAACATATTTATTTAATTGATTTCTAAATATTTATGTGCATACATGTATTTTGTCAGAAACTAGAGACACATATTTATGTACAAGTGTAAATAAATGAAATGAAATACAGACGGTGCTAAACCGTATTGGTGATGTCAGGTCAACACGAGAACAAATTCCATGTGTGCTGAGCCATTAAAACGCACTCCACTAAATGTTTGAATGTGAACTGGTACATATTTTGGCCAAACGGATTTTGCCAAAATGCTAAGTTAGAAGCTGCTTGCAAACATTGTGTCCTACATGAAGAGAAAATGAACCAACATATCGGCTTGGCTATAACACCGAACTGTCCTGTTACCATGTTGGATTCGCCGTCGGATTCGTCTTTTTCACGCGTTCTGTAGGCACATTTGCTTGCCGACAACGACGGGTCCATATTGCCGACAGAGTGTGTGGAGTGACAATCAGAACAAGCGTATAACCGAACAGTTTTAGGGCGAAAAATGCATTTAATGATTATTATCGATTTGTGCGAATTTGTGAATTTATTCAAAGATTAATTGTGGAGTTCAACAGTTGTTGACATTCAGTGCAATCCTAATTCTTGTTGCGTTTATAATAGCTCCTTGTTTCTACATAATGTTATACGCGTATAATTAATCCTCATAGTATGTTACGCATAATAAATAATGCAATTTCACTCTCAAGTCTAAAATGCATTAAAATGATGCATAATAGCAGTTTACGTTGCACATTTTGATTTTTTTTTTCTGAGTGAAACATTTCGATGCACGCGTCTTTGTATTTTACAAACAAGTAGACAAAATAGTATGCAGACAATCCTTTATGGAAATTATTATATATTTTCAAGTTATGTTTTGTTGTGTTGAGATGTGTATGCATGAAGTTATGTTATGATGAAACCTATACATATATTACTATACATAGATTAGGGATAATATAAAAATAACAAACACTGGTGTCTGTGGTTAGAGATAAAATATAGACATTGACCAATACGGGGTTGTGTGCCTTTAGAGATATTAGAGATATTGGCAAATACGGGGGAATGTGTGTCTAGAGATAATATAGATATTGGCCAATACATGGGAGTGTGAATCTAGAGATAATTATAGATATTTGCCACTCACTGGGGAATATGTGTTTGCAATGTTTATCTAGCGATCACATATCGATTCTGTGGACGAATGTATATCTATAGATAACATTGATATTTACCAAAATGGGCGAATGTGTATCTACCGTAAAATATCTATATTTTCGGACACTTAAAAATAATTTAAAAAAAAATATGTCCGAAAATTTGGATACACAAAAATATTCCCAAAGTACAGGTGTCCGAAAATTTAGGGACATTATGACAATATTGCAATTACGCCCGGATATGTCCAGTGTATAACGTTTTTTGCCGAATATACACGGATAGTATCGATTAATGATTGCGCGTGCTTGTTAAATACTACGCCGTATAGTGTTATTATTTTTAGCGATATTTGCAATGACTTTTAAATCAATTCACATGTATGATTTTGTTTTACAGAAAATTACGAAGCTTTGAGATAAATGCAATTTCACAGCTATGCTATTGCGTACCTGAAACGACATTAAAACAACAACTGTGAATAAATTAAGCAGAATTTATTGGTAAATAATTAATACGGGTTAAGACTAGTTCCTTAATAGGGTAATTTCTACAGCATATTTAATATACGATATCAATACCGGTGTACACAATCGGGTAAATCCAAATATTTATGGCACATGACTCTTAACCCATAACGCTAATGTAATGGTCCACCGCCTCCACTCATTCATCTGCCATGTTTTATGACCTTCATCCGGTTGTAAAAACACATGTGCGATGTGTCACCGGATTAACGCAAACAGGTTAGAATTCTGCTAAAATACCACTGTCATATCAAATGTCCGAAAATTAAGATTCATTAATTATGGTTTAAAATCAGGATGTCCGAAAATATATTGTGACAAAAAATAATTATTTTTGATAAAAAAGAGGGTGTCCGAAAATTTACAGTGTCCGAAAATATAGATATTTTACGGTAGATACAATACTGGTTGTCTGATTTTGGTGGAATATTGCCTAGATAAAATACTAGTGTTTCCCAATTCTTCAGTTGTTTGCATCTAGATATAAATAATTACGTGCAAAAATATTGATTATGCCAAATTTGCGAGAAAAATGTCTCTCGGGCACATGAACCTTGATTAATTTTGCAGCAATTTCCTTGAACAAATCCACTGTCAAAGCTTGCAGCAATTCTACCAAGAACATGAATGAAAAGTAATTGTTGATAACATTTTCGCCAACTGACTGGCTGTCTCAACAAATAGTTTTTTCTCACAAAAGTGAGTGCTTTAAGCGAAACATTTTATAGTGATGAAGTCATCATCACCATCATCATCGTCGTCGTCATCACCATGTTTATCATCCGTACTCGTTTAAGATTCATTTCAAATTGTGTTGACAAAGATGCTTTCATAATGGTTCACATTGATATTTATATTTAATCAAAGATATTTTACAACTATTAATCGAATAAATAGTTATTTAAAATAGCAATGTTTTCATTAGTTCTTCCAGTATTTGATCATTACTAATACTTAATCGTCTAGTTCGTTCCACTATGATGAAAATAGATATAATTAATAAAATTACAAATTATACATGACTGGGTGATATAAATGCCTTATTCAACAACTGTCCTTTTGGGGCAAAAATACGTGGGTTTGTGACACTGTATACTAGTAACCCAATGAAGTCAGCGTTTGATGCAATGATAAAAACGTATGCAATGATAAAACATACGTTTAAGGGCTAGAATATGAGCTTCAACGAAATACATGTACAAATAAACACACAACGTATGCGATATAAACGCTGGAGTGTATAATTATAACACGATAGGAAACTTAATTGTGCGAAGTTTATGTGGAAACCTTTTGTATTACTGATGATTTTCGTTATTATGATGTTCACAAAACAATTATATGCGAATGTGCCAAAAAAGCTTTTTGGCAAAGTACAACTTTATGTTACTGATTAAACATTATAACCATTATATTTGTGCGACATAAAATAACACATTGCATAGGCAATAACTGGTACAGTAAAACTTGAGTAAATGCCTACGTATTATAAAGTGAAATAGTAAATAAAATAGAAGATCAACTCCAACACTCAAGTTCACAGCTTATATATTGTTATCAATCTATAGTAACGCATTTATTGAGCACTCTTATCTCGATCAAGGTCTTAGCTTCCTAGACGGGATCTGTATTCGTACTTTCCAAAGACTTATATTTTATAATTTTTCAAATTAGTTCGGATTTATTACTTCGAGTGTTTCTTAAATTATAATGTATTAATTATTCTCTGAATATTTGCTTTAAGAATTTCACACGTAATAACAATGAAATAAACAACAATAACAATGACATGGCAATACTGGGTGGTGTTGTTGTTCACACGTAATAACAATGAAATAAACAATATAACATGGCAAGACTGCGGAGTGTTGTTGTTTTGCAGATAAGGGGAGCAACTCGAGCCGTCTTAATTGCTAACCAATCTAAAAGGGAGACAACTAAAATACACAGGTAAAATACAGGTGTGTTAAATTACCAATACACCGCGACGCAAGCCATTAAGGTCGGTCGTCTGCCTGTTTATCAATCATTATGTTTGTAAAATGGCCGACACAAGTGACGGAAATAACGAGGAATGCGACGAAATTTTCGCTTTAAAGGATTTTTCGGAGTGTTTTGATTTACCGAAATGGGTCATGGTGATCGGGGGAAAGGACGTGGGTCCGATCGGGAAGGGGACGTGCAATATTCAGAAGGGGATGATATTATTGTTAAGGACTCTAGCGGTGGATAGCGTTACACTGTCGTTTAACGATGCTGAAACAGGTAAACGGATTGTGAATGTGTTACCAAACAGTCAGGTCAAGTTTAACGTACAGCTACCGTATCCGGACTTCAAAAATCCGGCCGCCCCACGTACGGTATACAAAACTGTGGCCGAATTGTTGACAGTATGTCCGACCTACTTCAAAGCCAATGTGTTTTACGACGATCCCTACCTTCCCGCGATTGTCAAAGCCGGTGAAGTCTTTAAATTCATCCGAAAGATACGTCGGCCCAATGAGGGTCGGATGTACCTCCAGTGCAGAGACCCAGACGACAACATCATCGAGCTTCCGGAGGAGTGCCTTGGTGATTTTACGGCGGTCGAGGACGAAGAATCGTATACTCTTAAAGAATTACTGGACCTCGGGCCAATTGACCGGAAGTTGAAACTGTCACGTGATCATGTCCAGTTGAGTTTGGTATCGGATGTTGGTAACGGCGGAGAAGACCTGTATAGCAATTTGAAGGGGACGGAAAGCTCGAACCTGTTACAGAGGATTATGGGTCTGCCCCTGTCCTATGATGGTTTGATAACCTTCCATCAGCCAAAAATGTTCTTGGCAGTGTCTCCAAGTGAAAACCAACAGGATGTCTGGAAAGTTCCGCTTTCTGTCGATATAAAGGTATATATAGCGAAGGTGCCTGTGATATTTAATTCAGTGTCAGATGGCATTGTATTTTATATGAAGTTTCAACAAATGCTATATATGTTGTATATTTAAAGTATTCTAGACCTTAAGTTTAGTTGACGTCATAAAAAAAATATAATTTGATAATTATTATTATATATACATGTATTATAATTTATTTATAATAAAACTATTTATGCTACTATAAAACCATTTCCATCCAAATCTACCTAGGCCTACAGTATAAGTACATTACATTGTACTATCTTTATATAAATGCCCCGTTTGTTCATTAAAAACCCTTCTTAAATGGATAAATGTTTTACCTGTAGATATATATATATCAGTTGTGCGGTATTTGATTAGCATTACTGTGTACATTTCTCATTTGTCTACATAATTGTGATAATTTTCACAAGCTAGTAAGAACATTGATTCTAAATAAGTGTCGGTGTGAGACATCAAAATGGAGCGATGAATGCTGGTAGATAATAACAAAGCCCACATTGTTTAAACAAGCAGAGATGATCATCAAGTCATTAAATGCTTGGACAGTAAACGCGTTTGATTTTCATACACTTGCCTTTGGGTAAAAACCAAATATTTGCCATTTCAGATCTATGTCAATATTTTCATTCATCAATGCACACTGATTTCACGTTATGGACATTTACACGTCAATGATCGGATTTCACAATTTCCCCTACTTTATACTGTTGATAGAGACTCACGTAAAAATACTAAAACACGCTAAAATAAAAATAAAAATATTTGGTCAAGTTAGGGTATTAAAAGATTATTTCAATCGCAAACTATGGTAATTTGGTTATTTTGCATTCGATTCACCATAAATAAACTGGTTTCATCCAGATTTGTAGTCAGACTGGGTATTGCAATCAAGTATGGAAAGACAAAAGCATCTGATATGCCTATTCCCATTTATCCATGAGTAATATCCGTTGAAAAAAAAGACCTTACATGTACAGGACCTTTTTTTCTGAAATGAATGCCTGTAAGTATTTCATAGTCTCTGATTGCATTTAGAAATGTTAGTGCATACGAAACGCTGCATTGTCTGTGATTTTGTTTCGCTAATTTTAGTGCCGTTTAAAGGCAGTCTCCCCTAAAAAAGTCTCATCCAACCCACCCACCCCCAATTGTCAATCTTACTCCCCCATGTACCGTATTTATTCTATGTTTTCAGACACACCAAGTTTTCGGACACCCACACAATCTGTAGAAATAATTATTTCTTGCTCCTCTTTATTTTCAGACACTTTCAGAAAAGGAATTAAAATGTGATTATATGTTTTCGTACCGATGATTTATGTCAACTATATTTTGAATCGATAATTGGCAATTAACACCAATTATACTAAAACCTTCCATAGGGAGCGACAGGTTTTATCACAGACGTCTCTCCTAATGTTTGCCAATTTCGTCTTGCGAATTTGCGAATTTGCGAATTTGCGAATTTGCGAATTTCGTCTTGCGAATTTGCAGCACCATTCTGCATGTCAATTATCAAGTTAGGGACAATATTATGGCTTCAATAAACAACCTCGTGTCAAAAATGAACACCTCCGGCTATAAACCACATCCGCAGACAACTATACAAACAAGTGCGTAGCTTATTTCCGACTTTTACGACTTGAAATTTTTTCAGAATCTTTGTTTTCGGACAGATTTCGACCAATTATTTTTTTGTGAATCTAAGTATTCAGACGCTGAAAAAAATATTTATTTTTAAGCGTCTGAAAACATATAATAAATACGGTAATTACATGTAGTATTTTGCAGGTGGGTGCGGAAATAGAAAAAAATGCTATTTTGAATCGGCACCATTGTCAAAAAGAAGTTCAGTTGATGAACCTTTGAACATTAAAAAAAAAAAAAATCATTCAAAAAGCAAAATAACCAACAATTTCATGAAAAATCAACTTGTTAAAACTTTCTCTGTTTTGAAATTTGTCGAAATTTGAAAACAATCAGTGATTGTGCTATACCCCACGATATATTTTCAAGTTCAAACTGTGCTTCTGATTGGGATTTCATTTGCTTGTTATAAGAACAAAGTTCCAGTCGGCCCGGGAATCGAAGCTGGGTCAAATGGCATTACACGGATAACTCTATTCCAAACTTTAAATTAGATTTATATTAATTTAAAACCTGTAAGTTAATACGTATATAGAAGACATTCCTTTTCCGAAATTCCGATATTATTGCTTTCTTAAACTCGTGGTACGGCTTTGAAATGTATAACGTTACTTCACAAAATATGGGGGTAGTCATGTTACAGCACGCTAAGGAATGCACCTATCAATATTTCCCCCGTGGGTGGGGTAGCGGCGGGCAATAACAGGGGTATTAGAATAATTTCATTTTCTGGGGTCTAATTCCCCAACCTAGAGCCAAGCATTTTTGTCTAAACCCCCACAGTGGGAGATGCCATATTTAAGTTGAGTGAAAAAGCCGGCGTCTAAATTTCCCAATTTTATCAGGATCTAAAATCCGACCAAAGTTTATTTCCCGGGACCCGGAATCATTCGGCGTGTCTAATTCCCGTCTAATTCCCGCCTATCGGGAATAACTTTCAGTATAAAGTCCCGTATATGCCCCCCGCTCCCGCCCCCCCCCAGGGTAAAATATTGATAGGTGCATAACATAGTATTGGAAAACTACTATGAACGCACGCGCACGCATACAATGCGGGATTACGAAATGCGGAGTCAAAAACTGCGGTTTAATTGTGTATTTTAATTGGGTAGATCTATATTTAAATTTAAACAGTGAAATATGTACATCTATTGTAGACGGGTAAATGATGTACAACATATCGTACGTAGTATTCGTAAGAGTACATACACATAGTATTTCTTCTATACAATAGCAGTAATAGGCTTAATTCAATGAACAATTTATTATATACGGGTACCATTCGCCGAATTTCTGCATCAATTGCGGTTATTTACAACTTGCATTCATCGTCTTCTATACAAACTAGAAACATTTAGAATTATAACACAATCTTAAACCTGTGCATTAGCAGTAGATTCTATTAAAAGTTCAATAACATTCAGTTCATATACCCACGTAATGACTTTCTACCCGAGTATGAAGCATTACACGTCCAGATACGCGGGTATCGAGTGCCGCATCCCATTCCCAGTAGAAACACTTATACTTTTATATAATCATGTTAAGTAACTTAGCTTCATATTGCAATCACATTGCTTTAAAGTGGAATACGGCATCCAGAAGTTACAGTCACGCACCTATCAATATTTTCCCCCAGGGGGGGGGGGGGGGAGCGGCGGGCAATACCAGGGGAATTAGACTAATTAAAATTTTTGGGGTCTTATTATTACCCACCCTAGAGGCAGTAATTTTTTTTACAATTTCACAGCCATGAGTCCTAGGGCTCGCTGGACTAAATATCTATGAGTCCCAAAGTTAAATGTGTGAGTTGAAAATTTTTAATTTATTCAAATGGGAATATAACACCCCCTGTACGTCGGTAAACCAATTTGTAGATGATAAATCAAATTTCAGAGAAAACATGTCGGACAAATAACTTATTACCATAATTTATTTACAAAAACTCATATATTTAAGGTAAGTTTCAACATTTAAAATATCGCACAAGTTACAATGATATTTTGTACGTATAATGCGCTGTTTAAAACGATTCCTAATGGCAAATATTTTGCCAAATTAGTATAAATTTGGTTAAGAATATATAAAAAATCAGTCAAGTTGGCAATATTTTATGTAAAAAAGTACTGATCAATTAATGTTTTTGCAATTATTAATGTACGACCTTACGTATCAGCCATTCTTCTTTGTATATCTGCTTCATGCGTTGTTTAAAATATAATGTAAAATTGATAAAGCCCTAACTTGTAAGTGATCAAGTCCAAACTATTTTTTAAAACTGAATGGATAATAACCAAACTTGTAAATAAGCGCTTTATGTTAATGCAATAAATGCATGCATTTTTTGAGCGAGATTTTAACATTGTTGACCACAAAAGTTCACTTAAGCATTGTGCAGCAATTTTATGAAAATAAACATTGGTAAGGTTCTTACCACAGTAATACTTTACTGCTGAAGAAATTTTCAAAGGGACTGCCAATATAAAAACTGGAAAAAGTGCGAGACCAGAATTGATCTTAAATGAATTTATAATAAATGGCAGAGTTGAACTTCCTCCGTATTTGCTTAAATTGTTTAACAAAATATTATGTCTTGGATATTTTCCAGATAAATGGACCGAATGTCTTATTGTACCTATACATAAGAAAGGAGATTTAAATGACTCAAATAATTTTAGAGTGATAACTATGTTAAGTGTCATAGGTAAATTGTTTACAAATTTGATTAAAAATAGGCAATCAAACTGGGCTGAAAATTACCATGTTTTGCTGGAAGCACAAGCTGAATGTCGAGCGAAAATGGGAACACCAGGTGACGTATTTGCCCTTCACCGTCCGCATAAATGAGTCGGAAGCATTTTAACATGCCTATATCAATACCACTTGCACCTTTTGAGTACAATATATCGTCCATGTCATTGATATACAACGAAAAAAGAATCGGGAACAAAACACTCGCCTTGTCTTAGACCTAAATGACTCTCAAATGCAGTTCCGATATCATTATGACGTCTTACTTTTGTGTACACATTAGTATACATTGCTTTTATAACTGTAAACGTCGACCTCGAATACCGAGTCTGTATATTATGTACCAAAGATATCCCTTACAGTGTAATCAAATGCCTTTGTAATGTCAATAAAACAACAATACAATTGCTTATTTTAATTTAAAATATGTTAATAAATGGTGAAGGACAAATAGGGTGTCAAAATCAGCACACATAATGACTTTATATTATCGGAGACAGGGATAATTGACTTTTTATCTATGAGTAAAATGAATATGATAAAGTACTGGTTTAAGGTGATCTGTGATCCAGAACATAAATTCATTAAAATGATATAGAAAATTATGCTAGACGATATTGAAAGTAATCCCCTAAAAACCAACTGGGCAAGTCAAGTGAAATGTATTCTAAGTTCATTGGGATTCTATCATATCTGCTAGTGAAATGTATTCTAAGTTCATTGGGATTATATCATGTCTGCTTGGCACAAGGTGTTGGTACTCTCCATGGTTTCTTTTATGTGTTTAAGCAAAGAATTACTGACACTTTTGTCGAAGGTGTAGAAGGACGCATAAATGGCTATTCAAGGGCATTATTTTATAGAAATATCTTCGGTTTTGAACTTCAGTTTTACCTTAAATGGGTTAACATCGAGAAAGGAATGTGCAATAATACCGATATTAGTAATATAGTGTTTGCCCAGTTTGCCCTGTTCTCGAAGATGAATATCATTTTAATTTTTGAATGTACTCACAAACAAGACAAACATACAATATATATATCAGTGTATTATAGACGCCACCCCAGAATGTTAAAAGCCACAGAGTTATTTTCCTCATAGAATCCAAATACTATCAAGTTACTGGCTGTTTATGCATGTATAGCTTTTGAAATGACAAATACTGTCAGTACATGATGACTAATGCTATTTTATTAAGTTACATGCAGTACAGATCACTTTTATGAATACTGTGCATATTACTTTAATGTTGAAATTAGATATAATTTTTGCATAGCATGAGAATACAGTACCGATGACGTTTACGTGTTACTTAAATATAAATTATTTTTGTAAAACATGAGAATACAGTACAGATCACTGTTATGTATAACAACGATAAAAATTATTTGTGTAAAGCATGAGAATACATTACAGATCACTTTTATTTATTACTAAGATATCATTAAGACAAATGTTCGGACCAAGTTTCAAAAAGATTTCTAGAGTGTTAACAAGCTTTTTCTTCAATTTGACCTAGTGACCTAGTTTTTGACCCCGCATGACCCAGATTGTTTGTAAAGTATGATAATACAGTACAGATTACTTTTGTGTATTACTTAGATACAAATAGTTTTTGTAAAGCACGAGTATACAGTACATAATAGTTTTATATAGTACGCGCAGATATATATAATTGTATTTCTCTTTCTTTAAGCATGATAATATTATTTGTTCCTATTTGTATAATTTTTATTCATGACGATCCTGGGTCATGTTGGCCTTATTTGTTATTTTTATGCTACATTGTACAATTTTTGAATAAACTATATTTTTCTTCTATTACATATAATAAAAATATGTATATGTCATGAAAATATGTAATGAAAACTAGCACAAAATAAATCTTCCTTTGCAAAAAATAATCATTTTATCGCGCAGTTTAAGCTTTATCCAGTTTAAGTTTGGACTTTATTTACACATTTGCTTTAAACAGTTCGGCTTTATCCATAAATGAGCATACCATTCCAAGATATAATTGATTTTGACCCAGAAACCACTACGGTATCAACTAATAAACGTTTGAATGCCCTTCTAGATAGATTTTATCGTTACTCTGTAACGGTTTAGTTCACCAATTAGTCGATTTAGATGCCAAAAATTAAATAAATACGTACATTTTTTGAATATTTTGTAATTCCCCCAGAAAAAAAAAAATTCTTAGAAAAACGTAGATTTCTGGTAATACACTTAACACATAATGGCGTTGGACATTACTTTATACATGTGTACAATAATAGTGTATATATACTGACTAAAACCGCCGAAAAATTCAAAATATGTACCTACCTATTTATTGCGGACGATATGTTTTCTCTGAAATTTGATTTATCATCTGCAAATTGGTTTACCGACGTACAGGGGGTGATACAAGCAGTCAGTTAATAAGATGAGTAAGGCAATAATGCAATTAACTCTTTGTTATATATAATAACACAAGTAATTTTAACTTTTTGTTTTTTGAGAAGCATGTCTAGCTAGAATAAGTAGAATGTTGAAAATTTGTGCAGTGTGCATTTTTACCATACCATTGCACCTTTTAGCGACAGTACACAAAGTGCAATACATGTTATTAAATTGTGTAGTTCCATATGCTCACCAACTAAACAACTTCTGCCAATCTTTATCTTATTAACATATTTTTTTCGGACTATTTTTGGTAGAACCTGACCAGAATTAACTTCAGGAGTATTGCGTTTAGTAGTGTCATTTTTCTTTTCGGACCCATGCTGCAGACGAACTCTAAAAAAACTTTCCCCAAAAATTAAATATTATTTTACTTTCACAGCATTACGTTTAGAAACGTCACGACTATTGCCATTGGTTATTCGCAAATCGATTATCCAATGAGAAAGGTCGTAATAACAATAGATGGAACGGTGCGATGGTAAATTTTACCCTCTATTATGACGGTTGTTGTACACAAAATGCTTCGAAACTGCCGCACAGGATTCTCCATTTACAAAATACATGCGTCCCGCGAACGCACATAAACTGAAACTTTGCGTCTACGGCAATATTACTGCGTCCTGGACCCAGGACGCATAGGTTAAAAAATCACGGTAGAGGCAAGCATTTTGTCTAAATCCCGACAGTGGGAGATACCATATTTAAGTTGAGTGAAAAAGCCGGCGTCTAAATTTCCCAATTTTATGAGGATCTAAAATCCGACCAGTCTATTTTCCGGGACCAGGAATCATTCGGCGTGTCAGATTCCCGCCTGTCGGGAATAACTTTCAGTCGAAAGTGCCTGCCGCTCTCCCCCCCCCCCCCCCGAGGGGAAATATTGATATGTGCATCAGACGCTTGAAAACTCTATTTCCGTATGTTTTTAGATAACATCTAAATATGTAAAACCCGATATAGCTGACACATATTACTTACAAATATGTTTAAATTGTTATAGCCCACGGGATCAAACACCATTTGATCAGCATTTTGTCAAACCGTTGTTTCAGTTATAAGGCATGCGTCCTAGACGAATATGAGATGCAAATAATAAGGCACATATTCTGCACTTATATATATTATTATTCTGATATTATTGATACGAGTTTAATTCTGTATTTACCTCGTATATAAGTATATATAACTCATACAACAAACAGTCAACCTACCAACTAGCCGAACCCTCGATTCAGGCGAGAGCGTTTGCTGCAAAGTGCAGTAAACTTATAGTACAACTGAAGCCAATAGCTGTCACATGCACTACTTACAAATATGATAATTATAATAATAGAGCTCATAAAAATCTCCCTGTAATCCACTACTTGTAAAACCCTCGTTCCAGGTGAAGGCGTTCGTTCCAGACGACTACGAAAAGCCGATCCCCAGCTGTGAGATCCCGGATGTAACCAGTCCCCCGCCACCATTCAAGGTGTACAAACTAAGCGAGCTGCTTGATACGTACCACGAGGACTTTCCGATTTTAGCCACTCTGGTCCACTACAAGGACATGCCGGTAGAGTTTACCCATTGTCTGGAACCCGGCTGCAAACTTATTGTCCATAACATTGAACGCCAGGATAGGCTTTTAGCGAAAGCCGGGGACAAGTATTTTTCCATTGCAAGGAACATGCCCGGAAAATTTCGAAAAACTCTGAGAAAGTTTCAGTCGATTGCTGATATGAAATATATGTTTCCAGACCCTTTAAATGAAGAGGTTTGTGTAAAGATTCTTCAAGACGTCGCTTCCGACTCTCCTGTTCAGTTTTCGCTGGCAACAGGTGATGTAGTGAAATTCAAAACTTTTCAAGCAAAAATACATAAAGTGAAATTAAAATCTAAGACCTATGGCGAGTATTCAGTGATTCACTGTGAAAAACGGCGGGAAAATGGAAAGTTCGAAAAAATCCTCGTACCTGACGATCTTGACATTCTAGTCCACGAATTACCGTCACCTTCGAAAGTGGACGGATTTTCAATCGACGAGGTGTTCAGATATAGACCGGAACTTCCGTTCAGTGTAGATTTTCTCGCCGATTATAAGTCAATGTGGGGTTGTCTTCCGGTGTCGTCTGAAATCATGTTCACAAACTTTGTCACCGAGCCGCTTGCCGTTATTTCCCAGGTGCCCAAAGCAGACGACAGTAGCGAGGCCCGCCGCCATATTGACAACCGCGTGCGGGACTGTTTGCAGGTTCCCGCGCGTCACTTGATGATGCTAACCGTGAATGAACGTCTCGGATTCCCGTCCAATTATTTCCTGTTTCCGGACAAAAGTGTGTTCATTGGATGCTCAGTCGAGAAAATCAGGCAGGTGGTCATTTGCATAAATGCAGAAATAGACTCTTGTGCGCGTTTGCTATGCATGTATTTGTTCTAAAATTGGTAGAGCGGGAATCTCCGGATGGGGACTATCTTCCCCGGATGGGGACTATCTTCCCCCGGATGGGGACTATCTTCCCCCGGATGGGGACTATGTTCCCAGAGCTTGTAGAGCGTGACAGCTCATGAATGTTAATCTATGGAACAATTTTAATTAATTTCGCCGTTTTTTATTGAATACCACCCGCAAAATTAATGTAAGCTCCGCATTTTTACGCACGATAATTTTATCGTATCGAATAAAATATATTAAGTTAAAACACAATCAGGGGTGATACAAATCATACACTCATTTCATGTAAAAAGCAGCCCTTTTTCGTTATTTTAAATTCAAATGTGGTTGTCCTATCTATTCACCTTCTTTTGAAATGTTGAATTTGACTTTTTAAAAATACACGCATCTGTTAAATATATGTGCACCATAGTAATTAATACAGCTACGTGTAACTGTTATTTTAATGTCATACCAGTATATACATATACTAATGTATACATATTTCCAATTCCACAGTTTGCGGGTAACAACTGAACGCTTTCTTTTACAGTAAACAAGCGTTTGACGATCTGATACGTCACAATGATATGTCCTACGAAGACTACGATGGCGTGCAGTCTGCCAATACCGAGGGGGCGTCCATTCTGCCATACAAGTGAGTCACGTTAATAAACACATGCGCAACGGTTAGAAAATACCGAAATCAGGGCTGGTATTGACGAAGCTCTTAAGGGAAATTTCAAGTAAATTTAGTATTAAGTGCAAACATTTCAGATCAAATTGTATGTATGAAAAGCTATGATAAACAAATCGGTAAAATACGAAAACCGCAATATTTTCTTGATTTTAACATTCATGTGTAAAATGGCCAAAATTGGAAACTGCCACAGACTTGATAAATTTAATGAATTTAAGCAATTTACTTAGTTTTTTTTTTTGCTAAGAAGCTTTTTGAATACGGGCCCAGGTTTATGGAATACTAAAAAGATTTATTAATTATAGACCTAGCCATCGTCGGAACCCACTTTCGCTCAAATACGCTATGCTCACGGTGCAATGGTCACCGCATACTGTTGAAATAAAATTGGAATGCACAGTATACTTCGTGGAAAAAGTCGTTGAAAAGGCAAGATATACCAGTATTTAAATTCAAATATTTAACAATCCATATACTATATGATAAAACCACGAGTTGCACGGAACAACATATGATTTAAGACACACATGAACGTTTAATTTTAGTAAAATAGTGCTAGCATGATGTAGATCTCGGTCAAAAACAAGTACATGTACCTGCATTGAATGATATGCCTAATTAGCATTTAAACTTTAAGTTTCAATATAAAGCTAATAGTTTCAGACGTATTTTTTCAACAAAAAACACAATGATAAGATCACAGAAACTTAAATGAGCTTCTATCACACCAATTATAGCAAAAATGGAAGAGAAATCTGAATATATATCTGAAAATTCACTTCATGAATAAAACACATGGGCACGTTTTCACTTCGTCTATGACGAGGCACGAATTTCAGGAAAATATATTGTAAGAATATTTAGAAGCGATACCCACTGCCTTCCGTAGAACTAAAATTATTGTTATATTATGATGAAAACCCAGAGAAATTAACATTTTCTTGCACGGCACTCTGCTTTTTTTGTCCATAAGTATGCGGTGCCCATCCATTCGTTATAAAAGTAACGTAGTTGTATTACATCAGTATACGGTGACCATATACACCGCACTGTGATGCTTCTTGATCAGACTGTGGGAGATTAGCCTAGCAAAACTTCGTACTGATGAATAAGTGATGAGACATCTCATTGGTTCCGTGTCCAAGTCTGCACGGAAAAATCAACCAATCAAACGACGCATTATTATTTAAATAGTTACTTGTAGGATGTGTTTACCATGTACCGTTATCCGGTCAATTGATGGTTGCTTTCCAGACTTAATTCGAAATTTTACCTGTAATTTCATTGGTTAGAAGGTGGCTCATAAATTTTCATGAAAACAAACTTTTGAAATTTAATTCTCCCACGGTATATAATGTAGTGAAAACGGAATACATACCGTAGGTTTCGACGATGAGACCTATCCTGGTGCAAGACTTGAAGTTGAGTCATGTAGCCATTTGACATTTAAACATGCAGGTATTAACAATTCTTTCTCTCACTAATTTTAGAAGCAAGCGTGGTTCGGACGAAGCGCTCAACAAACGACTGTCCAAATCTTTCAACACCATGATCAAAAACCGACCAAAAATATTCACCAAATTGAAAAAGCGAATGAGTTCCAGTAATCTGGATAAAGCCAGTTCGGAAACGTCGTCTGCTGTAGAGAACCAGACGTACCAAGCCGGGTCCATTCACGGTACAGACGAGGGGGACCAGTACGAAGGTGAGTGTCCGGGAACCAGCTTCGAGACCCCATTTGGCCAATCAAATGATTCGTTTTTGTCTTGAAATTTGTATTTATGATGATACCAAACCTTATAATTACGTATTTATTAAGCAATATTTAAGTCAATGCGAAGTGTGAAATCCGATTTTATTTGACATAATTATATAACACACCACCACTATCTCCATCATCAACAGCAACAAACACAACTGCATATCTAATAAAAATAATAAGTGCTATCATATGCATGTACATGTATTTATAATATTACAGCCAAAGTATCGTAGCAAACATTTCGTACTAATTTAGCTATTCATTTACCATCGTTCAGCGACAAGTTTTCACTATTTGAATATTATTTGTTTTCATTGCAGACGAAAATTTATACGAACACGTGCAATACAGCACTGTCAAGAAGAGCTGATGAACCTCATTCCGGGCATTAGTATTAATGGGTAAGGGCAGTGATTTATATATCTGGGTTTAAAGTATATTCTGGTCCTAAGACTACGAAAAATCTCAACATTTGTCTTAAATTCAAAATATTTCCTAACGAAAACGCGTGTAAATTATAATATCAGCGTTGATCTTCACTGGGTAATATTTCAGATAAGAATACTAAGGTTAATATGGTCATGGGACCAGAAATGACATATTTTTGAATGAATCGCATTAACAGATCTATAACGTTGTTGCTAATTTGAAAGGCATGCAAATTTGATATGCAGCATAGTTCAGTTAGTTAGGAGCACCAAAACAGACATGTCAGACGAGGAAATAAGAAATTATTTTGGCTATTATACATGTAGATCTAAACGTATTTTTATTTTCTTATTTGAAAACTCAGAGCACACAGCATTTCTTTCGCATAATTGTATATTCTACTATGGAACGTTCAGGTTCTGCTGACTGTTCACAAATGTGGAAATTGATTTGGCAAACCACCAGATGTAAAAGAACAAAGCAAATAGCCCACATAGAATCATTTGCCCTTGGAATTATGACAGGTTTCCAATGTGGAAATACCAAAATGCCGCATAATTACTGATAAAACTAGAAATTCGTGCGAGACGAAAAACAGTAAGTCTTGCCTTGGTATTGTGCGAGAAGCTGTCTGAACATGTGGCACTCGTTTTCTTTGTTAACCATTAATAATGCTATCCTTTATTTAAATCAACTCTCTCGCAATATCTCGCAATATTGTGTTTTGTTTTGTAACTGTATACACATTTTTTGCATAGAAGTTCAATGTTACTACGCAGTATGCTACAAATTTGGTAATAAATATGAGGAAACAGTATGGAAGTTTTAATACCGGTATATAGAAATAATCGAGTTTTAATCACAAACATAATTACAGACAGCTTTTCTTATTTAACATAAACATACAACTGAACAAAGAAATTTTAATTGGATTAATTGCTATAGGCAGAAATTGCCATGTTATGCAATTTGTAATTTTATGAACGTGTAAATGATTTAAATGTTTAAATAATTTAAATAATTAATATTTCCAATGTTTTTTTTTTTTAATTTTAGGGCCACCAGACATCGGACATCTTCAGCCACACTAATTTACCATTGTGTACCTTATGCGAATGATAGATGGCGCAAACACCTATCAATATTTCCCCCCTCTCCCCCCCCCGACCGGCGGTCATATACGGGCCTTTAGACTGAAAGCAATCTCCGACAGGCGGGAAACTGAATGATTCCGGTCCCGGAAAAAAGACTTCGTTCGGATGTTAGATCCCGGTAATATTGGCCCCCCCCCCCCCCGGGCCATTCGATACACCAATTAAGCATACCCCATTGAGGGGATTTATTGATAGGCGCATAAAACCGTTCAGAATCGGATCTATAACAATAATTGCGAAAGTAATAGAAACTTTCTTAAAGGGACTTGTTCACAGATTTTCGCATTTTTTGAAGTATGCCATTAATTGTCTTAACTTGACAGATTTACGCATCGGAACTCAAGAGATGAAGTGTAATAACAAAAAAAGTATTTAGAAAAAATAGAAAATACAAAAAGTTGGTCCCATCGGGGTTCGAACCCGGGACCTCCGGATTAAAAGGCTATCGCCTTAATCACTCGGCAATTCCTACCTCACCTTGCAATAATTACTTTATGTAAATGTTCCACGTGATGTCAACAGTTTAAACGAAACCAAGAGAAACATTCCCAATTATTCAATTGTTTAGCGTCAAACGCATTATAATTTAATCAATTTCAACTGATTATTACTCATAAACGAAACGGTATTTACAGTATATTTCTACGTCCGTAGTGTTATTTTGCTCCCTTGTATGCACTTTTATTTTTGTAATCGGTCAATCCGTTAAGCCGTGAACAGGTCCGTTTAAAGGTTTGAGCCACGGGGCCCTGGCTAGGAAACGTTCTCAAACATAATTACAAGTATGCTATATATATTCTTAATATGACTAATGCAAATTCAAAACGGGTGTAAGTGTTTGCGCTTGTCATTGTTTTGTCTTAGGACAGAGTTTCAAATGGATACATTTCGCAGTTATGGCAAGTGGTGCTGACACAATCGAGCCAGTTGTGTTGTTCGAAACTGTGAGCATCACATACGTAACTCTTATTTTTGATCGCTTGCTCAAACACTTGTACAGGCAACTAAGTGTATAGACGTTGAACTTGTAGAAATGGTCAGCGAACTACTACAACGCGGTTTACACGTACATGTGTTAAGATCAACCGATTATGTTAAGATTATTCAATAGTAATGACGTAAATGTGCAAAGAGATATTTCCCGATTTTAATGCACTTTTTAAATCCATCCCATCAGTGGTTATATAACTTTCAAATGCCACTATATATTAAAATAAACACGTGTTTAACAGTGAATATTATGGTATATTATAGTGAATCTGAAAGTGTCAAATACTAGTAAGGCGTAAAAAGAATATGTTGGTTTCAGGTTACATGGCCAAACAAAATTGGGGTAGGTAGGTATGGGAATTTATTATTACCATTTTTGTAAATTTGGTAAATGGTCAACTTTAAGATTCTAAAACTGAATGAATATGCAAAACATGTCTCTAATATCATAAAACATTGTTTTGATTTTAAAACAACACATTGTTTTGTTTTCAAAACAACACAATTATTTATCCAAAAAACATTAATTATTGGAAAAAAAAGTAAAATAAAACAATTTCTGACCCACTCAATAAAATGTTCTAGGGTCAGGTAATTGTTTTAGGGAAGGTCGGGTAACCTGAAACAATTTTTGTACGCCTAAGCTGTATGGTTAGAAGATTAATGATTTGTTGTGTTGGTATGTGCATCACATGCTTCTAAAAAACTGCAGGTCTTCAGTCTTCAGAACATTGCTAGGTCAAACTTAATGACGGCGGGTACTTGTATCTAACATGTCTATGAAAAGGATACAATTAGATAAGAGGTAACAGATGATAGTTTTTGCTACGATGTCAAATATTTTAATTTTAAAATTACGCATCGTTCAATCCCGTCAGCAAATTATCCTCTTTGTTTTGCATAAGTGAACATATTTTCTTTTGCATTTTATGTCATATTCTGACAGAAGTAAACATTGCATAAAACCAATGAAATAAACTATGGTATTAAATATCTATGAAAACTTAACATTTATTTTTTAACGCACATCATTATTATGTATATTGTCCCTATCATATTATACTTGCATAATCGTCCTGTAACTTCAGCATGATTAGTCTGAATTCTTTATCTACAACTTTTTATTTATGTATAATACATTGTAAATGTATTTTTTTTCCGTTTTCTGTTTTAGGTATTCTTAATGTTTACGTATAAGCATTATTATTTTCAACAGATCGTTACCCTTTCAGTTGTTTTAAACTGTATATATATATACATTTGTGCATCCTATAAATACTGAAGTAAATGTTACCGAAAAATTCGACAGCGTTTATCTTTGATAAGGCAAAAACATACCCCGTTTCCAATCTTCTGGTAAGGGAGTACATTTGAGGCGTGTCGTGGGAAACCGGGTTTAATGCATGTGCGTAAAGTGTCGTCCCGGATTAGCCTGTGCGGTCCGCACAGGCTAATGTGGGACGGCACTTTCCGCTTTTATGGTATTTTCTGTTTCAAGGAAGTCTCTTCTAAACAGAAATCCACTATAGGCGGAAAGTGCCGTCCTGGATTAGCCTGTGCGGACTGTACAGGCTAATCCCTGACGACACTTGACGCACATGCATTAAGTCCGGTTTTCCAACGACGCGCCTCATTTGTATTCGTACATAGCGTTTTGTAAACTAGCGTTCGAATGTGTTTTGGGAATAACAGTTGTCAGTAGTATTAATCGCTTGTGAGGTGCTTCCCTGGTGAAGCTACACTCGTTGTAAGTGGTACCGGTTTGTGTTCCCTCCATGGTGAAGCTACTACACTCATTGTAAGTGGTACCGGTTTGTGATCCCCCCACACTACCTAATGAGTTTATCTGGCGACTCGCTAAACATGGCGCGAATTTAAAATATTAGCTGCACTTCCAGATTCATATTTTTTACTAAAAACGTTTTCTCAAATGTGATGTAGTCTTGTGATGTGCGGGAAACCGGGGTACCCGGCGAAAACCCACCCACCCAGTATAGGGGTCACTAAGTAAGCTCACGCGCGCCGGGGCCTGTTAATCAAACTTTGAATTCCTGTGCGAGAAGCGAGTAAACCAAAACACAACATGTTTTTAAAACCTATAGTTTTATTGTGCAAATGGCTTAGTCTAAATCGTAGAATTGTATTTTAATCATTCTAACAACGATCAATTTATAAAAGCGCGGTAAAACATACATGAACTGAATGTGTTGGATAGCTCAGGTTTACTCCCCTAAGTTTGTGTAAGCAGTCCCATTTGAATCGAACAACCGAATTTAATATGACATCGACTATTCGCAGGCCCCAGCGCACATAATTTCTTGAAAGTGAAGCCGATATTTTGGGCAATATCCTATCCTTCTGGGAAACCCTGTTTAACCTATTTACGTTAATCGACTATGTTCAAAGCTCAAGGACATCATTCAAATACATATTGTCAAAATGGAACCAGGGGCCAGGACCACGAACATTCTTAAATGCACAGAGAATACTAGGTTAGTGATGAATATAGAGTTGATCTTGCTAGGTTTAGAACACCGGAACCGCGAGCCTTGGCGAATAGTAACTTTCACAATAAAAAATACCTTTAAAGTCAACAAAGATACAACTGCGTAATGATCCTTACTGGCGCAGTGCCTAAATCCGCCACCCCTTCCGAATAAGCGTTTTTTTCTCGGAGATTTCTATTGTGTTGATCTCAGTCAATCATAACTTGATTTGTGCATAAATATTTAATCCAATTATTTTGTAAATAATCTCTAAATGCAAACAAACTGCATGTGGGGAATCTATTTCATACTGCGCATGCGCAGTTTTGAGGCCCCGCATGGTGTCCGTAATAAAATTATATGATCGTGTTTTAATATTATGTCCATGTGAGCATGTGCAGCATAAAAATAACCATTATTCATTGGCATTACATACAACAAAATGCGGAAAAACTGCATATTAAGAGCGCAAATGTCTCGCTACTCTCCTAATTTGTCCCACATGCACGCAGGGCCGCAGTTTCAGAGCTATTTTTATAAAAACAAATGAATATTTGGAAGAAATTGACACATTGTATTAACAACAGACAACAAGCAGCTTAATATAGAAAATAAAATAAGAACAATAGTCAATTGTGGAATAAGCATGTCACGGTTCCTGATCTACGATTTTTACCAAGCAACTTCGATCACCTTGTTGTTGTTTTTTAAACACTATAAAATGAACCTTAAACAAAAGTGGGAGTTTTGTCAATTGGAGTCAATAGATGTTGCTTTGAAAACAGAATTAATAAAACATTATTATTTTCGAGCAGTCTGAACATTTTAAAGAGTGATGGCGGATTTAGGCACTCCCGCGCAATTTTTTTTACACTGTTTAGGCATTCAATCTCGACAAATATTTTTCAATTGCCAAGTATTTGAAATGTAACCAAAACATGCCATCAAATGCACATGAAACCTAACTTGATTTATGTAAATTTTTATGTCAATCGGTCAACAACTTTTGAAAATATGGTAAATATTCACTGTCCAAATATTAATAACAATCGAGTTTTACACCACAGTATAACTTATGTATTGATGAATCATTCTACGGTACTGAAAATGTGCGCGTGTTATGCCAATTGAACTCCCGGTGTTCATTCTGGGCCGAGTTGCAGGTGGGCCAATGGCCCATCAGCCACAAAGTCAGTGCGCCATTGAAGGATTTTCTCGGGGGCGACACATTTGTACCATAATTATTTGTTACCACTTTAATGTTTTTTTTTTACAAATGTCAAAAAACATCAAATTACTCTTTTCATTGTAAAATAACCACAAAAATTTCTCCAACCAACCTTTCGGAAATTGGTGACCGTCAACGTTTTTGGAAGATTTATCAGGCTTTTTTTCAACTTAACTTGCAGATGAAATACGGGTACGGCCGAATCAACGGATGTTTTATCGCCCTCATTTTCAACGATGGTCTCATTTTGCCTAAGAATTTTGGTGGAAAATTCAAGAGTTTTTCCCTCGATGTTCTCTGTATCTGCTTTCCGCTTTGACATCTTTATTGTCTTATTAAAATCAACTTAAATTTCAGACAGCACTGTAATCAATTTGTGATGATGTAAGCGAGGTCAAATGACGCGTGACCTTAAATGCCAATGAAATCGCTAGTTATAAAACAGTGTGCGCGCGGTAGCCTGGCAACGGTTAATTTCCATTAACAAACAGGCTATGTGATGTTTACAATTCGCAATACGATGATTTTCATTCGAAAAAAATCGCCTGCAGCTGCGCCTGTTATATTTATCATGCGCCCAAATGGCGCACGGGCAGTATTTTTGTTGCGCCCATTTATTTTTCTTTTGCGGGAATCCCGCAAAGGCGCGGCCCAGAATGAACACTCAACTCCATATATTAGGTATTGCTTTTTCAATGCATTCTGTCTCAGGTACAATCTTTTTAAGCTAATGCTCTTGTCAAATTGTAACAAGTTTCATCAACGAACTATGTATAATGAATATAGTATCAATACATAATTAAACAAATAAATTGACAAAACAAATTAACGTCTTCGTGTATTTCATTTCCATTGTTCCAAACAACAATTGAAATCATGTATAAATAAAACTGGAATTATTGACGTCAATGTAAATAACAAACTTGTTTGGTGTATCTTTTAAGGAAATAAAACACAGGTTAATTAAAACAAGAGATCTGTGATATTGGTGATATTGGCGCAATGAAATTGTCCACGTATTCTCCACAGTTAGGTTAAATCAATTAAAGCTAATGACTTTTCACAGAAGTTACATGTCAATCGTTTGTTTGAGACTGCCGACATCTCCAGAACTTGACCTGAAACAAAAAACAACAACAACAACATAATTTGGTATAGAAAGTAACATTTGCCGTATGGTTTTAGACCCAAAATATATTGCTATAAATCCTACAGAGTAACTTTGCATCAGCACCACAACCATGCATTGACACCACATGTGCCTCGCGACCATAACATTTTCAAAAATGAACATTTAACCCAATTCCATACCTAAGATGCCAATTTGCGTGTAGCAGATGATGGCAATTATATCAACAATGACGTTTATAGGTCGAAAACTTGTGCAAATGTACCAAAAATCTTTGAAATTTGCTAAAATGTTCAAGTTTTTCTTGTAAACATTGAAACAGTCAATGTTTTGAAAATTCTATAGGATGCATTCTCGCAATTTTCCTTAAGTTTTGTAACTAGAGTACAGCACATACATATTTGTGTGGAATAGCATTCTCAGATTTTTTAAATTCTCGCTCAAAAGTTTCTTATAAGCAAAAATACAGTCATACTCACTGCTAACGATCACTTCTTGATATTGACACCACAAGGGAAGCTGCATTGAGACATTTTCTACACATAATGCTCGCGTTATGCTCCACGGGGTGATTAAGTTTCGTCTATTTGTTTCAGGGTAATGGCTTTACACTTAACATATAAGGGTACATTATCAATTATCTAACTTCTCACAGCAATGAGAAATCAAAACTATTTATCTGCTGGGAATACAACTTTGGCAGGAAGCTTAGCAGATAAGACAAAATCACTGTTACCATAAATTATTTAATCAACTCTACTCCTCAAACAACTCATGAAGTCCATTTCAATACAGTGTAAAAAAAACCCGTCTTTAAGCTGGTCACAAGTAAAGACGTCATTATGCACTTACTTCGTCAGTATTATTACTGTTTTTAACAACATTTTTATTTCCAATAAACAGTAAAGTTTTTACATTTTTATACAATAATATCGAGGACACAATGTCATATGAAGTTATTCCGGCAATTTATTTTGTAAAGGTATCTAAACGGCTGCCTGGGCCTCGAATTCAGCGATTGCGGTTTCCTTAATGACGGTGGCATAGTCTTCACCAGCCTTGATACGTCTCAACCCCTCATCTACAGCTGCATCACTAAGCTTTGGTCTGGGGCTGTAAAGGGATGGAAACAGTCAATAGTGGTCAGCCTTTCATACAATTCCCACTGGCATTGTTTAGATTATAGGAATACAGTGTGATAGGAAATTTTATGATAAACAAAAATACAGAAGTATGGCTACTTATTTCATGATTTTCAATAACCCATTTTAAGGACAACAAATGAAGACCTGTTAGTTTAAACCTATTTCTTTTACCTTGATTGTGTCTGATGCTTACTGAGGCACTCTCAAGAACGTTTCCTGGGTAGAACCAGTACTTGGTGTCTTTTGAGAAAGATATTCAATGCTCCCTGAGTAGGGATCAAACTCACGACCTCCCTATCGCAAGGCAGACACCATATCCATGACCTCACTGTTATTTATTAACTTTGGCTTTACATTCATACTGGTTACACAGCTTGGTGTCACTTGATCACCTTAGGAGCCTGCCAAAGCCATAGCTGCAGTGACAGTTCTATTGATTATCTAGTCTGGACACACACGTTACTCCACAATTGGTACATGTCATTAAATGTCATTATTATTCAGAGGCATGATAACTGAATTGATATACAGGTACTCATTCAATAGCTAAACATTAGCAAAGTTCCCCCCAAAAGTCAAATAACAAGTATGCTACACTGGAAAATTTGAGGAAAACACAAGCTCACGTGTTGTTTAGCCGAGCCAGGGCCAAGAAGAAATCCTCAGATTCGCCGCTCTTGAACTGTTCCATACGCTGCACAAAACTCTCAATGGTAGCACTGTCAGTTGGAACGAGACTTCTATACTTGCTCTCCAGTGTCTGCATGGTGTCTACATCAGCGGGCAGTGGACTGGAAAGTTGCGCAATAAGCATCTTACATACTGTTATTCAAATGCTTTGGAAACAAAGCTAGTATGTATACATTACATTTACTCTCAAGATTCTAGTCTACATGATAATATAAACTATTACATTTACTTCTTTATCATCAACAGCTGTTAGCAAAATTTAGCATCTATCATTACTCCAATACATTGGAAGCAAAAATAGTAAGTGCAAGGTTGGCACTAAGAAATCTAAATTTGTAGCCATAAGTTTTTGATTTTGCAAAGATAAACTGTTATTTAGAAAAATTTCTTCGGAAAGTATGAACATGTGCTTCATTTTCAAATATTTTTAGCATTTTCCAACAACACATTTTAGTAGCCAATGGCTATTTTGGCATAGAACTAACATATTATGCACTTATAAAAACTTACATTTACTGTTTTGTCATCTCCAGTTGTTAGCAAAAAATGACTTCAAACCTTATGCTTTAATTGAAAATACAGATTTCTGACAATCTGTTTACTCTCAATTTCAATATTATTAAAACATACTTTCAAGTTCTAAAGTTTATAATTGTTTATTCATTAAAATGGTATTTTGTTTAAAATTGATAAAAATATATTGAAAGAACTTACTCAAATCCCTGGAATTGCCTAAGTCTGAAACAAAACAAAGTAAGATAAATATCAGAAACAGAAATAATCACATGCCTGTGCATTGGGTAGCAGGGCTAAGCCTCAAGGTGATTATCAAATTTATCAGCTAAGAAAATGTCACTTTAGCAGATAATGCTTACGTTAAGAGCTGTTCCAGAAAAAAAATGCTGATGCATTAAAATTCGGTTGGTGGGGGACGATAGAGGGGATAAAACGGATTATCAATGACTTGAAAAAAAAATGTTGTTTTGGTAGTAGCCCATTTTTGGACTGGCATTTCGCCCCCTATCACCTTTTTTCCTGGAACAGCCCTAACTAAACATGTACTAACATTCAAGTAATTTACCGAAAGTCACACCAGATTTCTCAGTTTACACATCTTTCAGGCACTGAACAATATCTTGCTCTGTGCCAAAGGCTATAAAAGTTCTCAATTTTATTATACTCATCAAAGAAAATGGTTAATAACTTATTTACCAGTCTATATGTATATACACAAAGAACAGTGAATAAGATTATATTTAAGCATGAATAAAGTTAAGAAGGCTTGTCACAGGATGTGAAGTGTGCCCCCAAAGCATGCTTGTCAAAGGAAGGCAATACAATGTCAGTTACATGTTGGCAAAAATGACGCTTTCTACAAGAAGAGTTATGGTCCTTGCACTCTGGACTTCCTCTCAACATCCTCTATCAATAAATGTGGTTTTATTTTAAATCACTTCAATACTAATGGGGTTATGCACTCCACAAGAAAATTAACTGAAGGGCAATAACTCCATAAATACTGAAATAAGAGTTATGGTCCTTGTGCTCTGCACTTCCTCTCATTGTCCTCTATCATGATATAAGGTTTAATTTGAAAGCCTTCAATACTAATGGAGTCATGCTCCGCACAAGAGAATTTATGCTTCCCATCAAGAAATAAAACAAAGGTCAATAACTACATAAATATTGAAGAAAGAGTTATGATCCTTGTGCTCTGGACTTCCACTCATTGTCCTCTATCACGATATGAAGTTTCATTTGAATGCCTTCAATACTAATGGAGTTATGCTCCGCACAAGAAAGTTAATGCTTCACATAAGGAACTAAAACAAAGGGCAATAACTCTGTAAATATTGAAGAAAGAGTTGCGGTCCCTGTGCTCTGCACTTCCTCTCATTGTCCTTTATCCCTATATGAAGTTTCATTTAGATCCCTTCAATACTAATGGAGTTATGCTCCGCACAGACAGACAGACGGATGGAAGATGCGATAACTATATGCCCCCGAAGTTCCCTTCCGGGGCATAAAAAAAACACAACAAGATGAAACCTATTCACACATTTTTTTAGACCATTTAAATCAACCATTTTCAGACATTCCGAAGAGAGCTGGACCATGACCTGACTGTTATTTTCTAGTCTGTCCAGTAAAAGATCTATGTAGCAGGACCTTATGCCCGCAAAATTTTACTAATTCCAAAATCAGATAGACATGCATTTTATTATGTCCCGTGAATGTGACCTTGGTGCTGTGATTCTGACACAACCACAGGACCGAATGTCCAGTAAACTCCAAACACGTTTTGGAATGTCTGCATTTTAGCTTAAATACTGGTATGCTCTAATCACCATTACACCACTGTGACAGTATTGTAAATAATTCGAATAAATTAGAAAGTCATATGTACTTCACACAAAACATTATACCACAGTGACAGTTACGTATGAAACATTATACCACAGTGCCAGTAATGTACGTAACATTATACCACAGTTATGGGTAATGTTGCTCCTGATACTAGAGTTGATGACAAAGGTTAGTTCCAAGTTTCAAGTGAATAACTCATGTAGTTTTGAAGTTACACAACTTTTTGTAGCTTTAAAGTTACCAAACTTTTGAATATAAACTTTAAACAGAAAATCTAAGTGAAAAAGGGGCATAACTCTGCCAAAATACAAAATAGAGTTATGGGTAATGTTGCCCCTGACACTGGAGTTGATGACAAAGATTAGTTCCAAGTTCCAAGTGAATAACTTATGTAGTTTTGAAGTTACAAAACGTTTGAATATAAACTTTAACCAGAAAATCTATGTGAAAAAGGGGCATTACTCTGTCAAAATACAAAATAGAGTTATGGGGAATGTTCAACCTGATACTGGAGTTGATGACAAAGGTATATGCCAAGTTTCAAGTGAATAGCTTTTGTAGTATTGATGTTACAAAAATTTTGAATATAAACTTTAACCAGAAAATCTAAGTGAAAAAGGGGCACAACTCTGTCAAAATACCAAACACCATTATGGGGAATGTTTCCCCTCACACTGAAGTTGATGGCAAAGGTATATTCCAAGTTTCAAGTGAATAACTTATGTAGTTTTGAACAAGACTTTTGAATAAAAACCTAAACCAAATTCAGACGCAGACGCGGACGTCGGGGGTAGTAGGAAAGCTCACCTATTGTTCGAATAGTCAAGCTAAAAACATTATACCACAGTGACAGTAACGTACAAAACATTATACCACAGTGACAGTAACATGCAAATTTTTTTACCACAGTGACAGTAACGTACAAAACATTATACCACAGTGACAGTAACAACAAAACATTATACCACAGTGACAGTAATGTACAAAACAAAATACCACAGTTACAGTAACGTACAAAACATTATAACACAGTGACATTTACGTGCAAAACATAAAATACCACAGTGACATTAATGCATAAAACATAAAATACCACACTGACAGTACCATACAAAACATTATACAACACATTATACCACAGTAGCAGCAATGTAAGTATTTAAAAACTGTATGTTCTTGAGTCTGCCTACCTGGTTTGATTACGCGCCCTGATGTAGGCGTCCCTGTCAGCTGTGGCCCCCTCCTCCTTCATTCCCTGCAGTACATAGTACTGGGTCATGGCCTCGAGGAAGTCTGCGCGGCCGCAGTTCTCAAACAGGTTCTTAAACTTGTCAGCTGATAACGAGTAGCTGCAAGGGAGGTGATTGACACATCCTTATAACATTTATATAAAAAATATATCATGTTATTTGCATGAGTTATATATCAATATTACATGCAACAAAGGTAACAAAAAGGGAAACAGTAACATTACTTAAATTAATAGTAAAAACAAAGTGTTTAGACTTTTATAACAATGTGTTGTTAACAATGTGTTTGCTTTGACTTTTAATGCAATTTGTTTATTATCATTTGTAAAGTCATCACTATTTTATCTGTAGGTTTAATTATTGCACTTTGATTTTTCATCACAATCAACGATTTTCCTACGTAAAACTGCTCCATCATCATTTTCATAGAGAATGTAAATCATCATGAAACTTAGGAAAAGTTTTCAATACAAAAAACATTTTAAAAATATTTGATAAAGAAAATAGCAATACAGTAGTAGTTTGTCAGAATAACAGCCACATTCAGTCCTCCTGAGATTCTGTCAGACCTCGCACAAAGCCAGTAAAACTGTACATGGTCCAGAAAAAATAACTAGAACACTGGCCCTCCTGTCTAGTGAAAAATTCTGGTCATGTACATACATGCCATATGTCCCGGATCGTCCGGGATTGTGCCTGAATGTAGTGCCCATCCCGCAGTCCCGGAATTCGTTCAGATGTCCCGAAAATCATTAAAAACCATGTATACTTATGTTAGTTGAATTTTTCACAGACCACTAATCCCCTAATTTGTCTCCAAGGCAATGCATACTCCGTTAGGCAATGTGTCATAAATGATCAATTCACAGCGGTTGTCACTCTAATCTACTGCATTCTTAAGTTGCAATCAGTCACTGAGTAGCTCCGCCTTCAGGGCAGAGCTACATTTCGCAATTTAATAGAACATCGAAAATTCTGACTTTGAATTCGCACATAAATTTTCGTATATCCAAAATGCCCATCCAATTTTACTGTTGAAGTGTTGTAAACACAATTGTTTTGTAGTCTGTAATGTAAATGTCATGTCATGTAAAACCCGTTTTTTGGTTGAAAAGAGCGCGAAATGTCTGCTGGCACCAACAAAGTCACGCTCCACGCATGGACCGTGCATGTGGTTTGCTAAATATAGACCTGTCAACTGGGAATAAAATCTATGTAGTGACAGAACTTTGAAATCTTTACTTTTTGTATAAAACTTTTGTAGTGCAATAACTTTGCGATTTTTAGCATTTTAGTGAATACTTTTGCTGCTACACGTACGGAAAATCAGTACAAATTTCTAGAAATTTGTCGATCGAGTCCTGGAAATGATCCAAAAAAATATGGCATGTCGGTCATGTACCTACTTGCGAGCTATATGTTTTTGAGAGGCCAGTAATATAGAGTCTGGGCCAGTAATAATTAATAGATTATCGAACCTTGAGGCCAGCTATGGATTTGGGACTTTCGCAGGGATTGCACTGTCAGTTAGATTGACAACCTTACCTGCCGGGGTGCACACCCATCCTCTGGAGTCTTTCAGTCTGGGCCTTTATCACACTTTCATTCTCACATGACCTAAACAAACATGGATTCAATTTAAACTGATTAGAAGAAAATTTGTGCTAAAAATGAGGGCCTTCTTATTGTATGCGACTGCAAGCCTATAAAACTTTCTTCAACATCATGCACATTTTCCCAAAAGATTTTCACCTGAGCTGAGTTGCTCAAAACTGTTACTGCCAATTAAGCTCAAACTTATTAAAATTATGATGGCAATTTATGTAAGTCATACATTTCCAATTATACAATATTAGTTTAAACCTATGTATTATATCTCGATTGTGTTGAAAGCCTGAGGCTTATTGTGACAATCTCGAGCCCATATCCTGGGTAGAACCTGTACTTGTTGTCTTTTTTTCTAACGAACAATCGAACGCTCCCCATGTAGGGATAAAACACGAGACCTCTAATAACAAGGCTGACACCATTGCCATTACACCACTGCGACCTCAAAACAATACAAGTTTGAATCATGGACAAAGTATTTTTGTAACAAATCTGCTCGTAGATGGTGCAAAACCTCTAATGACTTGGTCAATGCTTATGTGCTGAAGCTCTTAAAATGTAAACACAGAAACCACTTAGTTGAAAATCTGCATCTTTATATGAAACATAACTCATGTAGTGTGTCAGGATTGTTACTTATAATGCAAAGTTGTAATATCGTAAAGTGACCTCATTCCGTGGGAGACAGCATTCCGGTGATTTGATATTTGGATGACGTCACACGCATGCGCTTATCCAATATTGTACACTAAAATGATTTTCAATTAAAATAATAATAAACATTACAAAAATTGGAGAAAACATGTATAAATCAATTTAAATATCTAACCTGATAAAACCTGCTCCATTGTACTAACATGTAATTCCATTGCCATTGCTTAACACCAGTAATAACTAAACACTGTTATTTCCAAGCAGACGACTGAACTAGGGTAAACACAAAACTTTGATTGACAGCTTCTTTCCCGCCTATATGCTTGTTTCTACAGAGTACAGTCCCTTTGTTGTATGTAAAGTTACGTCACCGGAATTCGGTCAGCATTGTTTATGCCAAACAATATTACAGTGACTATTGCATTGGATTATTTTGTGCAATTAAACAATTTTTAGATGCAATATACTGGAATTAAATAATTCTTTAAAGGTAATTCATTTGTTATTGCATTACTTACACTGAAAAAGAGATTTTGCTCATTAATCCCTTATGTCACCGGAATTAGGTCACTGGAGGATAGTACTAAAACTTTTCTCTGTTTTTGACATGGTTATTTATGCACTGACACCATTACTAAATAACGGCCTAAAATTGACCTTTAAGTCAAACTTGAAGAAATATTGACGTACAGGTAACTTATTTCTCCAATGATACCTACTTAAGGAAACCCTCACTCTTCAATTTCCTGGGTCTGTACCAGGCAAAGTAGTAGACTACACCAGTGGCTGCGCTGCCTGCCACAGTGACGACACCCATCTTGAAAATCGAGCTGGTGAAGGAGCCAGCTGTTGCTGCTATACGCTGCGCCATCTGCAAGACAGACACACACGTTAAGAAGATGGTCATAAAAAGATCAAGAACGACTTTGTCGAAAGCCGCGTTTCATCCTGCGAACGTGAGTCGGGTCGTGAGTCCATCCGACTGAAGTGAAGGGTTCAATCGTAAACGTTCAATAACAAACGCTCTTCAGTAAGCTTTCGAATAAATCCGGTCATATTTTGCAAATATTTAACAAAGCACGATACCATTACAACTTCAAGAGGGCCAAATCATTAAGTTCTTACGAGTAAAATTGGTTGTAAAATTATAAAAGCATCATGACCTTGTCGGTTGTCGTTCTGTAATGGCTTACCTTACTGGTTCCCAGCACTAGGCACGCGGTAATACCTGAAAGGTTATATTCCATTGTTATTTAGTGCCAACTTGTAAAAAAATGAATCAACCGAATAAGATACAACAACGAAAAAAACGAATATCTGTTGATTAATCATTAAGTAATAAAATGATATGTCCGCTTTAAAAAAAAATGAAGCCGAATGTGAGTGTATGCGGCCCAACGTTCTCTTTTCTTTTGTTATTATAATTGGTCATTATTTTGGTCACCAAAACCTACTCTCAGCGGTTAAGCTAGGTATGTTAATATCAACATATAAATGAACTGGTCGATATTCACTGATGCTGGAATATGACAGTGTTTTCTTTATTGTTCATTTGGTTTGTGCTGTGGATAAAACCGAAGACGAGTAGCAGGTGTACGAAGGTGTACGAAACACTGTAATATTACAGTGTTGTATGGGTCGTATATTTTTAAAAACTGTTTCCCGACGTTTTGACAACATCCCAGCATGATAGCAAACACGATACTTATTATTATAATTATCAATAACAAAATTACATACCTCGGATTAAAGATATTATAAGTGCAATTACTTGTTCTTGCAAAATAAATGAACTGATTGCATTTTAGCGGACACAATAATGTATTATCATGAAGAAAATTATGCCCCAATAAAGTTGCTGTTCTGCTGATTTAATAAGAGTTTAAACATTTAGAAATGAAAGCCTCTTTTTGCAATAATTATAACAAGAGGACCACGATGGCCCTAGGTCGCTCACCTGAGTTTAAGGCATAATGACTTATAACAAGAGGGCCAAATGGGACTAAGCCACTTGCCTGAGTATAAAGATCTGAGCCTTGCAGTTTCAGGAGAAGAATTTTATTGTGTAAATAAACCATGTGATCCACAGGGCGTGGCCCTTTTCTATCACAGGGGAACAATTTGAACAATATGGGTAGTGAACAATGTAACTAGCCAAATATGAAACCTCTGGGCCTTGCGGTTTTAGAAGAGAAGATTTTTAAAGCCCACTTTCTATATCAGTCTATAGAAACCACGTGACTCCGGGGTGTGTCATTTTGCTATTTAAGCCTATATAAACCATGTGCCCCCCCCCCGGGGCGTGGCAGTTTTGACCCCATGGGCATCATTTGAACAATCTTTGTAGAGGACCACTATACAATGTCATACTAGTATACACAATATGAAACCTCTGGGCTTACGGTTTCAGAGGAGAAGATTTTCAAAGTCATTTTTCTATTGAAGTCTATATAAACCATGTGACCCCCGGGGCGTGGCCAGTTTTGACCCCAGGGCCATCATTCGAACAATCTTTGTAGAGGACAACTCTACAATATTACATACCAAATATGAAACCTCTGGGCCTTGCGGTTTCAGGAGAAAAATTTTAAAGTCATTTTGCTATTTAAGTCTATATAAACCATGTCATCTAGTTTTGACCCCAGGGGCATCATTCGAACACTCTTTGTAGAGGACCACTATACAATGTTACATACCAAATATTAAAAAATCCCTGGGCCTTGGGGTTTCAGAGGAGAAGATTTTTAAAGTCATTTTTCTATTTAAGTATATAAAACATGTCGCCCTGGGGCGTGGCCAGTTTTGACCCCAGGGGTATTATTTGAAAAATCTTTGTAGAGGACCACTATACAATGTTACCAACTAAATACAAAACCTCTGGGCCTTACGGTTTCAGAGGAGAAGATTTTTAAAGTCACGCAAACACACACACACACACACACACGCACGCACGCACGCACGCACGCACGCACGCACGCACGCACGCACGCACACACACACACACACACACACGCACACACGCATGAATGTATTGTATTTACAACCATATGAAACAGTATACATATAGATTATAAATGTATTCTGACATTTATATCCACCTAAAATACCAAGTCCAGCCCGTCACCGGCAATTTAAAGTGGTGCGGCCAAAGTATATGTGAACAAGAAAATGTACAGGGGATTTTTTTATTCTAGAAAGCCCCTAGGAGCATTTTCCAGCATATCTGAGAATATTTAACCCTTATTGCCAGCTGATTTTAGACTTATTTCTCCTGCTTTCCAGCAGTTATCTTGTTCGGTGTCATCGTCGTCGTCGGTATCGTCGTCTAAAATTTTAAAATTTTAGTTATATCAATCCCAGGGGAGTTTGACTAATTGTATTTTTGGGGATCTAATTCCCCAGCCTAGAGCCAAGCATTTTTGTCTAAATCCCCTCAATGGGGATGCTTAACTGGTGTATCAAGTGGCCCGGGGCCAATATTACCGGGATCTAACATCGAACAAAGTCTATTTCCCGGGACCCGGAATCATTCGGCGTGTCAAATTCCCGCCTGTCGGGAATAGCTTTCAGTCTAAAATCCCGTATATGCCCGGCGCTCGGGAGTGTGGGATATTGATAGGTGCATAACCATTCATGAATGCTCAATATATTCGCATATGAAAACAAATTGTTGGCTGTCCATTTTTTCAAGACTGGTGGAGTCGCATGATTCGTTTGCTTGTGCGCTTCAAAATGCTTGTTTGGTTAAATTTCAAACTTCGGATATGTGAATGACCAATATCAAATTTAACCATCATATTAACCATTGTAGACTCATAGTAAAAAAAACCCAGAGAACACTGACACTATAAAATGATTTTCTTGCCTTGTCATCAATATTAAAACTTCAATAATTTAATCTATGAGAGTGAAATACAACACTTAAAACCAATAACTATCTCTATTATATGTGTCCATGAGTTATCGTTATGTCGTAATATTGACTTTACGAACATTTATATGAACATGGTTTTACTGACATGCAGATCTACGGATGTATGCACATTAAGTATTACTATTGCGACAACATACAACACTTCTATCAAATATAAATATATGTGTTTATCTTTTTGTAAGAAACACATTCATAACACACATAACAGGCGTATCTGCACATACTTTAAATTTTACCAAACACAAACATGCGTCGTTATCTATTGGCGGGAAACTCATTCGCAATAGCACGGAGTTCTAGCGAATCAGTCATTTGCTTGTGAATACGCAACATGATCAAGTTGTTCAGACGAAATTGTCATTGTGTTTCGTAGGAAAGTCTTGATGCGTCGAAACGCTGACACTGTTCTTTCACAAGTGGCGTTATATACCAACTTACAGATATGCTAACACACTTTGCCATGCTATACGTAGTATACGATGACTGCTTATAATTACAGTCGCCTGAAAACACATGAGTTGTTAGATATTAAACACAATGACAGTTACCAGGGCCGGCCGCAGACAAGTCTTGACCGGGGGGGGGGGGGGGGCTGGACTAAGATGATGTAGAATTGGTAGTGACAGTAATGTTAGCAGCAGTTGCAACAGCAGCAGCAGTAGTTGTAGTGGTGGTGGTAGCAGCAGCACCTGTAGTAGCAATAATATCAGCAGCAGCAGAAGCAACAGCAGTAATAATAATAATAGTAGTAGTAGTAGTAGTGGTAGTAGTAGTAGTAGTAGTAGTAGTAGTAGTAGTAGTAGTAGTAGTAGTAGTAGTAGTAGTAGTAGTAGTAGTACTAGTAGTAGTAGTAGTAGAAGTAGTATTAGTAGTAGTAGAAGTAGTGATAGTAGTAGTTGCAGCAGAAGTAGCTGCAATAGTAGAATCAGCAGCAGCAGTAGTTGAGGTGTAGTAGTTTTTTTAAATGCCAATCACAGATTATACAAAAAATAGAATTGTCACATGAGTGACGGATATTCCACCACAATATGGCCTTGTCACAAAACTACGGCATCCATTCGAAACAAATGCGAAAAATGAGTATGCTTTAATTTGTGAATGTTTAACAAATTAACAGTGTATCTGGAAAAAAATAATTTCAATAGGATCCATTACTGTCAACATTTAGTGGTTTGTAACCAAAGTCGAACCTGACCGGTATTTGATGGTGTAAAACCTATTTACCAAAAACTGATTTAGATATGTGCAGCCTTTCATGAGTTATTGTCCTGAAACGGTATTTTAGGGAATTTAAGTCAAAAAGGGGCCATAACTCTGTCAAAATTTAGTGGTTTGTAATCAAACTTGACCTGTATTATTATGATGCTACACATGTGTACCAAAAAACATTTGAATATGTCAAGCCTTTATTGAGTTATCGTCCGGAAACAATGTTTTTATGAAATTTAAGTCCAAATGGGGCCATTACTCTGTCAAAATTTAGTGGTTTGTTAGCAAAGTCGAACTTGACCTGTATTTTATAATGATACACATGTTCTCCCAGAATCATTTGAATGTGTCAAACCATTCTTTAGTAATCGTCCGGAAACCATGTTATTTAGGGAATTTAAGTCGAAAAGGGGACATAACTCTGTCAAAATTTAGTGGTTTGTAACAAAAGTCGAACTTCACCTGTCTTCTATCTTGTTACACATGTGAACCAAAAATTATTTGAATATGTCGAGCCTTTCTTGAGTTAACATCCGGAAACCATGAACACCCACAGACCGACGGACCGACAAGATCACTCCTATATACCCTCCCCCCCCCCCCTAAACTTCGTTTGTGGGGGTATAATTACACAATAATGGACCTTGAAAGACCTTGCAAATTAAAAAAGCAGCAAAAAAGATTGTTTTGGCTGCCAGTTTATAATATATTGGGAATGGTCATTAGTGATGGCTTTGACGTGTTTTATTCGTTGTTTTTATTTTATGTTAATAGGACTCCTTCAGCAGTCGTATATAAAATTCGACAAATTACATATTTTGGGACCAAATAGAACGCAATATAAATGTGTGATTTATTATACCCTATAACAAAATAGGCTATATATCATATACCATTTAGCAGGGACCATATGTAGCCATATCTTTGCTAATTTTATATCACGAGCTTTTCACCCTAAATTGACTTTCACATGGATTGTTTCCGTATCTACTGGAGGAATTGTATTATACCATTATTAATATTATATAATTATTTGATCGATACATCTCTTTACAAACCAAATATATTAGGGTATATTTTTTTCCTAAAATCTTTGGGATTCAGTCCCATCATCAGCCTTAAAAATGTTAGAAAAAACCTCGTCATGAAGTATGTGTCATACCTTTATCTAAACCAGATAGTTTGAACAAGTAACTCTCGATCACTTACAATAATGGTGCTTCCGACCGTGGTTAATTAACGACGTCCAGACCGTGTCAAATATTATTGTAGCAATTAATATGTTTTCAGCCACTAGAAGACCATGGAACGACCCAGCTCCCAGATTACATGTCCAGGTAAAATGAAAGATAAGGCAATATACGGTACTCACTGTGACACGCTAGCCCTTTACTGCTTACAAAGTCGCATCCCGACAGTCATAAATAAGGCAATATATGGTATACTTATTGATACGCCTGCCCTTTACAACATGTGTAAGATCAAAGCCCTGCCCGAAAATGATATCGCCGGGGTTAGCGGGGGTGGGGGGTGGAGCCCAAAAGCCCGGGCCTGAAACCGTGCCTGGTTAACCTCCATATAAAATATTTATAAACATCACCTTTGTTCACGTGTCGAGCACCGTGTCGACGCGGATAAAATATCCTTAAATATTCCGTTAACTATCGACGAAGATATTCTACAAGAGGAACTTTGTTTAGTTCGGTCTTCTTGGACATGGTTAACAGTACACTGCAAATAAAACTTCAAATACCATTTATTTATTTTTTGTTCATCATGCAATTAAGTTAGTTTTGGGTTTGTCAAAAATAAATATAAAACCCCATAAATCTGTTGTTTTTTTCACTCGCAGCATATTGGAATTCCCGTGAATTTCGCTCATTACATTGTTTAAGTACGGTAAAAAAGGCAACTCCGTTATTAAATTTTCAAAAATATATTTGTGTAAAATAAGAAAAAATTGCATATAAAGACCGTAAACTGTAATCTATATTTTGTCTTTCATCACACTTTAATTTTAATTACAATGTCATAAGCTTGAAATTATTTACATTAAGTTATGGGCCAGATGTAGGGTTTAGCGCGACTTAAAACAAGTTTAAACCTCAAAGCCAAAGTATTTAACGTTTAATCATTTGTGTATGTGTTATGCTTGTTGTGTGGTTCTTTATGTTGAGTACAAAACAAACAATTGGTCCCTTAGCAATAAGCTTCTAACATACTCAAACAATTCAGAACCACACATATCACAATTATGTACCCACAGTTTCATGTATCGTGTTTCTCATCTGCACTTGTTCGCAGTTGTAGCAGACGGGAAATTTAAGTTGTGCAATACTGGCGCAGTGCCTAAATCCGCCACATTTGGGGTGGGGGTGGGATATTTTTACGATATTTTCAAAAGTTGTTTACCGATTGACATAAAAATTCAATAAATTCAGTTAGGTTGAATGTGCATTTACTGGCTTGTTTTGGTTACATTTCAAATACTTGGCGAACGAAAAATATTTATTGAAATTGAAGGCCTAAACAGTGTAAAAAAATGAGCGTCGGAGTGCCTAAATCCGCCACCCCTCTTTAAAATGTTTACATTGCTCGAAAATAATATTATTTTACGAATTCTGTTTTCAAAGCAACTTCTATTGACTTTTATTGACAAAACTCCCACTTTTGTCTCTTTAAGGTTCATTTTCTAGTGTTTAAAATAAACACGGTGATCCGAAGTTGCTTGGTGAAAATCGTAGATCTGGAACCGTGGCCGTCTTATTTCACATTTGACTATTGTTCTCATTTAATTTTCCATATTAAGCAGCTCGCTGTCTGTTGTTAATGCATTTGTATTTCTAAAAATAGCTCTGAAACTGAGGCCCTGCGTGCACGTGGGACAAATAATTTGGGTTTTGAGTAGCGAGACATTTGCGCTCTTAATATGAAGTTCTTTCCGCATTTTATTGTATGTAATGCTTATAAATACTGATTATTTTTATGCTGCACATGCTCCCATAGACATAATATTAAAACAGGATAATAATTTTTTATCATGGACACCATGCGGGGCCTCAAAATTGAGCATGCGCAGTATGAAATAGATTCCCCGCATGCAGTTTGTTTGCATTTAGGGGTTATGTACAAAATAATTGGATTATGCACAAATCAAGATAAAAACTCGTCAGCGTTGTTAAGAGAAGTATCTGATTGATAGAGATCAACAAAATAGAAATCGCCGGTAAAAAAAACGCTTAATCGGATGGGTTAGCGGATTTAGGTAAGTGGCGGATTTAGGCTCTGCGCCAGTACGCATTTAACATACTCCAAAAAATACAAGGATGTTAATAAGTTTTCTACATAACGATTTATCAAACATTTAAACTATATACTTCTATAAGGTCTATATTCGGATATGTCGATCTTCGGATATCTCCAAGTCATTTGTGAACTCACGCCGTTTTCGAGAATACGAAGTTCAGCGCTATATTAGATCTACGTGTTGTGTAAAAAAAAATAATAATTTGTCACTTGCCTGAAATAAAGGATCGTGAGCTGTTCATTGTTATTGCTGATACAGGTGAACTTTTATAATAACGGTTCATTTATGCAGTATATTCTTTCATGTCAATGACATAATTTACGAATATTAAATTACAAATAAAAATGTGTCTATGTAAAATGGAAATCGACTTGTGAATGACTTTACTTTACCAAGGATATCTTTGTTATATTACGGTATACTGCAGTGTGTAGTTCGATGTTATTTTCCCAAAGATGTAAGCGGCATGCATATTAGTACTTCCGCATTGATTGTGCAAGTAATGAATTTCAACAAAAGGTACATTTTTAAGCCACACTTTGCTTCGACATTCACCATGAACTGCGCAGTCTGTTCTACCTTTACATTTGCCAATCTTTCAGTGCAGAAACAAATCATGGAACTTATTTATTTGTTTGTTACAGCTTTGAACAGTTAACGATGTCGTGCATAATATAAACTTCCTTGTTCAAGTTGTTGGTGAATAAATGGTTAATAAATAATATTACGATTATGACGTCAGTTTAAACTGCTAGTTCATCTATTACTGATGTATTTGGTAAAAAATTACTAACTTTTGTAAAGAAAATAAAAAACATGTTCACTTGTTCAGGCAGTCAGGCCCTATGTTGCAGCCAGAATAATGAACATTAGGCTCGTTTCCCCAGCAATATAAAATAAACAATTGAAACATTTTAAGTGTATAAACACAATTTTTTTCTAAATTCTTGTCATTTCATTTACAGGTAAAGAAATAATGACCTCTTGATGCTTAACATTTACACATAATTATGCACAAAACCTAAAGAGGGCTCCGCATTAATTTACCCAGATCGGAGTCTTAATTAATTTGGCTTATTTTATGTTCAAAAGCTAATAGAAATACTGCAATAAAATAAACACATGAAAGTACACGATGTTGCCTGAAAAATAATAATGTCCTTGACTGGTGGGTGAGTATATGTCGCACAAACTGGAGTGTAACATCCTGCGTTCATCAGCTGTTTGCATATGTAAACAAAATAGGTGTCATTTGTGCACATGTGTAGTAAAAGAGGCCCAGAATAGGGTAACTGAAATATGGTCGTTTTCACGTTGTCAGTTGTATTTTCCAGACGTTTTTGTACACACCAAAATATATATGGAAATGTTTTCAAACTTTAAAAAAAATAAATTTGTATAATAAAAATATTTATCAATTATCAGATGATTTGTTATATCATTTTAATAGCAAGTTATCGAAAGATTTAAATATAAATATAATGCTTCCAGGGACTGAAATCCAGATGGTCTAATTGTAAATACTAAAGAAAATTGTAAAAAATACACTATTTTC
Source organism: Congeria kusceri (assembly GCA_027627225.1). Classification (NCBI taxonomy): domain Eukaryota; kingdom Metazoa; phylum Mollusca; class Bivalvia; order Myida; family Dreissenidae; genus Congeria; species Congeria kusceri. Next base: position 35,847,577 of record CM051032.1, on the reverse strand, counting down.
TAACATAATCATATAGATCACATTAAAAAGTTAGACACCTGTGTTTTTATTTACCTGAAAGACAATGATTTTACATAGTTTTCCTCTTTTTTTATTGTCCTAAAATGTATAGCGTCTGCAGACGCTATAACCTATTGAATAATTAAAACATAATGCCGTTTATATTTAGGATAATCACGTGACAGTTTAGTTTTCATCTGGTCGCGCATGCGTAAACTTGAATCAGGTGCTTGTATTGGGAAATACGCTGTATTTTTAAATCAAGAATACTGGGTTCAAGGAAAGTGCGAGCTTATTCAACTTCTATCTTTTAATGAAAAATACAGTTTGTGACAGTATTTGATAGTGTTCTATAGAAATAGTGATGTTTTTACCCATGTTTTTACCATTTAGGCATAACTACAAAAACACATTTTTTATGCCCATCTGGAGTTCAGTATTTTAAAGTAAGACTTTGAAACAAATACTAAAGCATGACGTGGCAGGCTGTTCCAGGGGAATTTGACTAATATTATTTTTAGGTGATGTAATGATGTGTAGATTTATTATATAAACTGCATGCATAGTTTTCCAGATACAGAAAAACCTTGAGAAGGTAAATTATGAATAAAATTGGATACTAATTTGCCATTCTTGTGCCATACCAATTAAACAACCATCATGACTAAAATAAGTTCTCAAAAACTAAACTAGCTTTATGTTCATTACAAAAAAATATATTGAATCCGTGTTTTTTTAGGGCCTGGGGACAACATTTTTTCTGCATAAAAAGTATATAATTTTCCCCTATATTTAAAATTCCCATTAGAATGGAAGCTTTATTTTGAAAAATTCCCCATGCGAAGGGCCCGCCACATTTCCCCTGAAGGTGATAAAAAACACTGATTAATTTATTATTTATTTAATTTGTAACTCTTGTCGCAATTTTTTAATAAACAAAATTAAGAATTCACATGTCATTTCCCTGTTTAGAAGTGACAGTGTGGCTGAATGTTCACACAGTTATAAAACAACCATGAACATGTGGGCAGCAGCAATAGGTTAAGTTTGCCAGTTGATGATATTGATACACATGTGTATTTTTGTATGAAAAACTATTTTATAATTGTTAAACATGTTTGTGTCATTTGGTTTCAGCATACCTGTTGCATGACGTTTGTAAACATACCAGTTGCATGACTTTTGTTGCTCCTAATGAAATGAGTTAGTGGCTATTGGATGTAAATTTCTTGTTATTGAATCTTATTGTCAGCGATTTTTTTCGCAGCTTTGGGAATAGGTTCGGTAACTATTAAATTTTAATTTTTGCATCGTGAAATCTTGGTAATTGGACACATTTAAGAAAGTAACTTAATTAATGAACTAGTTTGTTATCCATGACCAAAAAAGTCATTTTAAGATGTACAGTTTAGATTTACACTTCTTATACATTTAGGATTTTGTCCTTTTACCAGATCCTATTATATAAAGAAAAAATAACTGATTCTGCACCTTTAAAATTAATGGTACGCTAAAGTAAAACCCCGCTTTACGACTACCTCAATTTTGTGACTACCTCGCTTTTTTAGAAACCCGATTGTTTTCCTATATATTTCAATGGTCATAAACCCTAATTATACGGGCATCCCACTATTCCATATTATGACCACTAATCAAAGACCAAAAATAAATGATGCTGTTATTCTGACCAGTGTCATTTGGTCATTTACACTTTACATCATCAATTAACACCATAGGCCTTGGAGATGACATACTACTTTGAGGTGTTTTGCATGAAAAACAATGTTGGAGTTGGTAAGGGATTAGCACATCACTTGTAAAACAGATAAAATTAGTTGCCATGGTAATACTGATGAATGCTGAACTATAAATGGACTTGGAGTCAATTTTTAGCTCACCTGAGCACGAAGTGCTCAAGGGTGAGTTATTGTGGTCAGTCTGTGTCCGGCGTCCTGCGTCCGTCGTCAACATTTTGCTTCAAACAACTTCTCTGAAACCACTAGGCGGATTTAAACAAACTTGGCAGGAATGTTCCTAGGATGGTCCCTCACCAAAGTCCTTCAATTTATTAAAATATATTGAAAACTCTGGTTGTCATGGCAACCAAAAGCTTAAAAACTGGAGAACTTAAAAAATCTTAATGTCAGAAACCACTGGCAGGATTTAAAAATAGTTTTCACAGAAATGCTCCTTGGATGACCCTCTACCAAAGTCCTTCAAGTCATTTCGGTTTGTTAAAAAACATGGCCGCCAGGGGGCGGGGCAGTTTTCCTTAAAGGCCATATTGAAAACTTTAAAAATCTTCTTGTCTGAAACCACTGGCTGGATTTTAAAATAATTTCACAGAAATGTTCCTTGGGTGACCCTGTACCAAATTCCTTGAAATTATTTTGATTCGTAAAAAAAAACATGGCTGCCAGTGGGGCGGGCCAGTTTTCCTTATATAACTATATTGAAAACTTTAAAAATCTTCTAGTCTGAAACCACTGGCTGAATCAGAATAATTTCACAGCATTGGGCCTTTACAAATTCCTTGAAATCATTTTGATTTGTTAAAAATCATGGCTGCCAGGGGGCGGGGCAGTTTCCCTTATATGGCTATATTGAAAACTTTTAAAATCCGCTAGCCTGAAACCTCTGGCTGGATTTCAAAATAATTTCACAAAAATGCTCCTTGGGTGACCCTCTACCAAATTCCTTCTAATAATTTTGATACCTTAAACAACATGGCCGTCAGGGGGCGGGGCAGTTTTCCTTATATGGCTATATTGAAAACTTAAAAAATTGTATGGTCTGAAACCACTGGCTGGATTTCAAAATAATTTCACAGAAATGCTCCTTGGGTGACCCTCTACCAAACTCCTTGAAATCATTTTGATATGTTAAATCACATGGCCGCCAGGGGCGGGGAAGTTTTCCTTATATGGCTATATTGAAAACTGTAAAAATCTTCTTGTCTGAAACCACTGGCTGGATTTCAAAATAATTTCACATAAATGTTCCTTGGGTGACCCTCTATGAAATTCCTGGAAATCATTTTGATTGGTAAAAAAACATGGCTGCCAGTGGGCGGGGCAGTTTTCCTTATATGGCTATATTGAAAACTTTAAAAATCTTATTGTCTGAAACCACTGGCTAGATTTCAAAATAATTTCACATACATGTCCCTTGGGTGACCGTCTACCAAATTCCTGGAAATCATTTTGATTCGTTAAAAATAATGGGCGTCATGGGGGGGTGCGGGACAGTTTTCCTTATATGGCTATATTGAAATCTTAAACAATTTTTTTGTTAAAAGCCATTATGATGCTTTACACTCAGGTGAGCGACCTAGGATCCTTTTTTAATTTTATACCTACACATTGAAATATGAATTATCTTTTCATTATAATTCATCATTTTCATTATAACTTTAAATAACATAGACATGCATGTACTGCCACGGTGATCTGTCGTACCTCAATAATGAGACGAACCCGTTATTAAGACCACTTTTATTAAGATCCCCAAGTGGTTGTATTAGCAGTGGTTTTACTGTACATGTAAATAAAGAACAACTTAGATGATTGTGTACATTTTCTAAAGATTGTATCTCCACCTACGGATATGACATATTCAAATGGGATATTATAGAGGGGCCTTCTATGCATAGAACAATACATATGCCACGGAACATGTTTATATTCAGTAGTAAAATAATTTTAATTTCATTTTTAATCAGGCAACAAAAAATAAATTGTGTGTTTTGGGAAACGGTCTCAAAAAATTTACGTAGGGTCGGGATTAATTTTTTTTTTAAACATTTTTTTTACAGACACATTTCGGTGAACAAACTGCATTAAATTTATTAAATAACATGTCATTGGTAACGAAATGCAGATGTTTAATTATTGTTAGGTTTAAAAATCAAATGTTGCAACTTGGACATTTTTAGAGGCAGTGTACCTTGTTTCGATCCCCCTTTAAATCCACCTAAAGCATTTATTTACTGTAAAACCATTATTATTCGTCGGTCACTAATTTTCGTGGATTTTCATGGGTCAGCTCAACCACGAATTCAAATGTACGACGAATGTTTATGTCCAAAGTCTTATATCCGAAATTATTAGTATCTGCACTACTGTAACATCAGACTAACGGGGCGCAACTACTTTTGACCCATGTTTGGGTAATTTTGTTACCTCCCTTGATAATTATTTACTGTGAATACTGACATGATGTTAAATTATACTTAAACTATGTTTGAAAACATAAATAATTGTATGATGTTTCCTATTTGAAAAAACAGATAATACTGACAGAATAATTGAAAGGTACAGATAGCTCAATTGTCACGCACGTACCGATATTCGCAGTTTATCACTTGTTAATTGTCATGCGCTTAACTGGCTTCGTGTCAAACTGCCGTTGATAGGACCCACTGTTTTATTACAATTATACAAGACACTATGGGTACCACTATTAATTGGACTGTTTATTGCGATACTGGTATATTGCACATATGTATAATCCCGCTAATTGGTATGGTGTTGTTACACTAGGGACCACGTTATCGCGAGATTGAGACGATAAGATACAGACAATGAGGGTAATTGACACGTTGTTGTTTTAGCGGATGTCAACTGAGCACAAGGGTTGTTAGAATAAACAAAAAGCACATAGGTACAGTCTTTTTTTAGGTTTTTGGCAAAAAATCTAAATCCACGAATTTAAGAATAAACGAATATGCCCGATTTAATGAATCCACGAAATTTCATGTCAACGGAATTAAATGAATCCACAGTAAATGGCTAAAACTCATAATTGTAACCAAATAACATAATTAGTACTGGGAAATGAAAGTTTTTCTCTATTTTCTGGCAACTTTAGATTTATGGTGTACATTATCTTGTGTTGTAGTATTTAACAGGAAGTTTAATTAATTTATGCTTGTCTTCAAGATGTTGTATTTGGTAAGCAAGTATATGAATGTCTTGGAAATGGATTCATATCTGTTTGAAAGCTTACCAAGCTGTTAAAGCAGTCCATACATACAAAAATAAAACTTACGGTGTTATATTTCAGCCAGTTAATTGGCTAATATTTTAACACAAAACATTATTTCAGAATATGCATGTATTTTAAGTCATAATGCTGTTTACTAGATAATGCTACATTTTAAAATCAAGTTGTATGAAATGTTTAACGAGTTTATTCATTAAAACATATTGTTTAAAGAATACTTACGCTTTCTTTATTCTTATAATTTCACTGTTACATGTAACATTTATTTTAAGTATGCTTTTATTTATTCATATTTATTGCATAAAATGAGGCATGTCATGGGAAAACCGGACTTAATGCATGTGCGTTAAGTGTTGTCCCGGATTAGCAGTCTGCACAGGCTAATCCGGGATGGCACTTTCCGCCTACAGTGGACTTATGTTTAGAAGAGACCTCCGTGAAACAACCATAAAAGCGGAAAGTGCCATACTGGATAATCCGGGACGACACTTTACGCACATGCATTAAGACCGGTTTTCTCATGATGCGCCACATATGTATTTCAAGTGGTGACAGGAACATCAAAGAAAAATCAAAATCACAAGCATGGCTATTTCAAAGACATTTGGCAAGCATTGGCAGTTCAATGCAGAAAACTAGTGCAGTTGAGAATGAACAGGAAACAGCCTATTTGGCAACATGATTCTTATTGATTTTAACTGATTAAATGCCAAAAATTTATTTCAGGTTTTCAGACAAATAAAATGTTTCCAAAATAACCGAGCACAGCGAGCATGGCAGTTTCAAGGTCACTAGGCAACATGGTCCTTGGAGGCAACGGGCCCACTAAAGCGTCTACTGTGCCATATTTCTATGGGCGGATAACTCGTGATGAGGCGGAGGAAATCTTGAACGACCACCACTGCGAGGAAGGGTTGTTCCTTCTGCGAGAAAGCATCAGTCCGCTCGGAAACTACGCCATCAGCCTTTGCCATGATTTCAAGTAAGTCAGCGCTCGCTCTTCTATTTGCCAGATTTGCCAATGGCTGAAAGTCTGAGTATTTGTCTGAACAAAAGTGTGTTTAGGTACAAAATGTAATGCTTCTTTACAAAAACCTTAAAAGACCCTAAATTAATTTGACCTTAGTAAGGTTAATTTAGCTAAGGAAAATTTTCAGCCTGTGGGAGTCCTGTAAGTGCAAGTTTTTTTATGATTTACATGCTGTGTGAATGCATGTGATTGAGTGTTACATTAAGGACACCATGATTCCATGGGAAATACATCAATAAACAATTTGCACTTTATTGTAGTATGGATTTTGTGGCAATATGTCAGCATGACACATATTGTATTGTAAATACAGTATGGCAAGACACATATTTCAATACAATACAAGTTGAATATAAGTACATTTTACAGTCCTATATATTATCTTAAAAAAATATTTCTTAACAGTAGTAACATAAATTTGTTATCATATGGTTACTAATAATGCATGCTTGAATAAATTTTAAAATAATATCAAAATACTATTAATGTTAACATGTAACTTTTGTAGTAATTAACATTTCAACCATTTAATTATTACCACCAATTGATGCATTGCCTTAATTGAGCGTTCTAGAACACTTTAAACAAGAAACATGATTCTTTATGTTTATGAAAGTTTTTTACTAGTACTTTGTTCTAAATTAACAGTATATTTCATATTGACAGTAGCTGAGAAGCTTACCAAGATTTTATATCCTTGTTCATTATTATGTTAATTATTTTATAGGACAACAGGAAGTGTGTGGTTTCCTTGATATTACACACAATCACACTCAAGTACATCTTGGTGCTTTTTTTGGCCAATTTTATAGTTTTTATTGGTCATATTCCCAATGTCACAAAGTATTTTTATTTCGTTTTTTTCCAAAATCCAATCCCAAAATTCCAAATTGATGGTTTGACTTTCAGATGTTGGAAATAAGAGGTGTTCAGTGTAGATATAAAGACCGTCGAAGTTGTAATAACTGTTTTACTGATTTGTTTTTGTTCAGAACATTCTATTGTATGTAGTTTATTTCTAATTATTCACATTTTATTAATCTTTCGATTATAGTTTTTCCCAGCTTTTGGTGAACTGACGCTAAAATTCACAATTTCATGGGTATAGGTCATATTCCTAAAATGGTGGAAAAAAGCCCTGCATCTGAGTATTAAACAAAATGCTGTACACATTTTAAGTAATCATAGATATATAGTGATATAATGATAATTAAGATTCCAATTAATGTTTTAGTTTTGACCCAGTTAAGATAAAACTCATTCATGACATTTGTATAGTGTGTATACAAGTCTTGAATATTGCTAGAGTTTCCTGTAAACAAATGTTTACTATTTGTAGAGGCCAGGGGTGGCAAAATCAAATGTCCGAGTTGTCAGAGTTGTACATTTGTAGGTCTGGGCAACTGAATTTTTTCAATCAAGTTGTCCGCAAACAACCGATTTCTTGGGAAACAGCTCGGAGAAAAAAAATAAAGCCGAATTTCAGTTTCGCAAAACCGGATGTTGACATGCATTTGCATTGTCAGTGCTATTTGCGGAGCAAAACGTGTGATATATACGGAGTAAAGTGGCCCACAATACATGGAACGCATTTTCAATATACGATCCGACTGTTAGACGGCAGTGTAGACGGGTTTCTATTTTTTAGCACTAGGAACGGAATTTATCATGTTGCATTAAAATAAACAAAACCTAGTCTGCAATCTTATTTCAGACGACTTGACCAGTCCGAAGAGGTCCACATATTGGACTAGATTAGTTTGTTTAGTCTCAGAGTTTATGCTGGTACTAATGAGGCAGTTTGTGAATGTGTCAGAGAAATTAAAACTTTAGATCTTGCATATGCAATATTATAGTAACAAGTATATGTGACTGTGATTGGCACAATTCAATAGTAAAATATGCAACTAAATAATAGTTAAGACTTTAATGTATGAATGTGTCATACATGTCGATATAAAACTGATGCTATAATAGTACTTGTTGCTTTGCAAAATTAAACAGTACAAAGAAAAACTCTTTAATTTTATTTATCAAACACTTATATAAAGTATGCACTATGCACATATCAAAATCAAGCCAGACATACACATATTGATTTATTGTAGAATATTTCACATCATTCAATACATGCATTTTTATATATATACGGACAAGAGGATTTCATCAACTGACAAGTTAAATTTCATAATTAGTTGTCCGTGGACAAGTAAGTTTTTATGAGATTTCGCCACCCCTGCAGAGGTTATTGTTTTGGCAGAAGTCAATGGTCTGTAGTAGTGCGATTTTGAGAGATTGAATCATGTGTGCTACCTTTTTACTTTGCAAGCTACTAAACAATAACAATCGATAACCCCAAATTTAGACACTGCTTTGACTATTTCGTCCTTTTCAGGATTAGTCCACACGTTGACTGTTATGCATAGTATTACGTTTGCTTTAAGTAGTTTGCATGCGAAACAATTTATCTACCACAATGTTGCAAGTAGGGAGTATAACATTTTGTAGGTCAATTTGTCTTGTGTAAAATGGCATTGCAGAAATTCAATTTCATTCAAACAAATGACACAGTGGCCTTTCTGTTAGAACATTTGTGCACTCTATTTCCCTTGTTTTTCCAACACTCTTTCTACACTATCAGGGTTTTGATTATATTTGGCAATATTTTTCAGAGTCCATCACTACAGCATTGAGAAGCAAACAGATGGCACCTACATGATTCCGGCTGGAAAGAAGTTTCTGGGTCCGATAGAGCTCATAATCCATCACCAGCAGAATCAAGATGGTGTCATCACGTTGCTACGGAAACCATGTAACCGTCCCGATCACATGGCCCCTGTGGCGTTCCGTGGAATGACATATTCCGACTTGGAGTCAGAGTTGATCCGGAAGGCCGATTCCATAAAGGTACATGTAGTTGCAACAAAATTGAGTTTAAGGTAGAGAGTAGGGCTGCAGCGATATTGCTAACTCTGTATAGCAGTATATTGAACATGTATTTGTATCAGGGATCATATTTTTCTACAAAGTCAATCAATCATGAGGTCCGCCAATCACGCTCATGTTGTATTCGAATTCTGTGTCTCCGAGAATGGTGCATGTACGAACATGCGTATTTTAAAGTATAACTATTATCTTCACAGTTTTCACTCCTCAGACTTCAATAAATTTTCATTTCTATGCTTATGTGAGTTTAAACTTCACAAAAATTAAAGATAATGCAATTAAATAAGTATCAATAAAAAAAAACATTCTGTATCCGAATTATGTATCGGAAAATAAGGTATGTATATTTATTATAACTTATAAACTACAAAGTTTCCATACCTTAATCTTCAATAAACTTTTATTTTCTATGTCTGTTATATGAGTTTTGCTGAACAAAAGTTAAAATATAATGTAATAAAATAGGGTCACTTTAGTGACGTCACGAACGTCAATTCAGCCAACTTACAAATAAACGTTAATAATTTTATTGAACTTTGTTTTTACTACGATGTTTAGCTAGTTTTCATATGATGAATTCTGCACCGTACATAAAATTATTATGCAGCAAATCCACGTTTTCGTCAAGGATTACATGCGGCTGCTATTATCAGTCTCTATAGTAACCAGACACGATGAGAAGTACACACTGATATTGATATCCGAGACCGATCGGTGTCAGTTATATAACACAGTCAACAATCTACAGCAAAAGCACTCCAATTATCGATCGATAGTGACACGACTGGGGTGATTCACGCATCACTGATTACCGGAGTTCGCACCTACATTGGGGCCATAAAATGTGTGTAAAAATATTGAAATCAGGGGATTATCATGATTTTTATAGTTACTGGAGAAATTAAAGAAAACTGGTTGGACCGATTGCTTGTCGTTTCAATATGTCTTTTTCAAACCCAATCAGTCTCCGACTGACAAAACCAAAAATAGTATGATCAGTGATTTGTATGTAAACAGTATGCACACAGTCAATGCAGAAATTAGTATATGAATAAATGAACAAAACATTATTCATTATTTCTTTTGTTATACCCCCTTTTTTTTTTCTTTTTTTTTTTGAAGAAGTGGGGGCTATATAGGAATCACGCGTGTTGGTCTGTTAATATAACTTCAGATTATTATTCTCCATGACCAGACGATGTGTCGTGTACATGACCCATGCGTGTCTGTTAAACGGGCCGGCTAGCTCAGTTGGTAGAGCGCTGGACTACAAATCTGAGGATCGCAGGTTCAATTCCCAGCCCGGCCACATAACTTGTGTGGGGATGGGTCATGAAATTATTTCTAAGGCCATTCTCCCTCTACCTCTGAGATTCAAGTAGGGCAGTTGTCAGTTACTGACATAAGTATGTGCACTCAGTACTTGTAAACCAGCTAACCCAGGAAAAGTGTGAGTAGGTCAACTGAACGCCGTTATATGACTGAAATACTGTTGAATACGGCGAAACATCCAAACAAACAAACAAAGTGTCTGTTAATGGTCAAGGCCATAACTTCCTAATGCCTGGAAGGATTTTAATATAACTTCAGATTATTATTCTCCATGACCAGACAATGTGGCGCGTACATGACCCATGCTTTTCCTTCAAAGGTAAAGTTCACAATTCAAGGTCAAAGGTCAAACACTTGTATTTTGTTTCTGCTCCATAACTTCTTAATGCCAGGAAGGATTTTAATATAACTTCAGATAATTATTCCCCATGACCAGACTATGTGTTGCATACATTACCCATGCTTTTCCTTCAAAGGTCAAGGTCACAATTCAAGGTCAGAGGTCAAATACAGGTAAAATACTTGTATTTCGTTTCCGCTTCATAACTTCGTAATTCATGGAAGGATTTTAATATAACTTCAGATTATTATTCCACATGACCAGACGATGTGTCGCGCACATAACCCATGCTTGTCGATCAAAGGTCAAGGTCGCAATTCAACGTCAAATGTCAAATACTTGTATTTCATTTCAGCTCCATAACTTCATAATGCCTAGTAGGATGACTTAAAATAATTATGCCTTATGACTAGATGATGTGTCGCATACATGACCCATGTTTGTAGGTCAAAGGTCAAGGTCAGAATTTAAATATTTGCATTTAGTTCCTCTTTGTAACTTCTAAATGCCTGGAAGGATTTTAATATTACTTGAAATTGTTTCTCCACATGACTAGACATTGTGTCACGCATTTATAGATGAAACTTGAACTTTCAAAGCACATGTGAACAAAAAATGTCGTTCGGCAATGGTGAACTTTTTCAAGACCAAATGTATTTGAAAATATCTTATGCAAGCTGCAGCCAGAATTCTGGTACTATCACTGGTAATTTCACATTTAGATAACTGTGATGCTGTTCTTTTTGATATTGCTGATTGTGAACTTAAAAAGATGCAGCGCGTTCAAAACATGTGTGCAAAACTTGTTTTCCACAGAAGCAAATATGACAGTTCCAAACTAGCATATTGTTAGATTTACACTGGCTACCAGTAACAGCGAGAATCAGTGTCAAGATTCTATGTTTCTTGTATAGATGTCATGCGGGTGAAGCGCCCGAATATTTGACTGGATTGTTGTCAGAATACGGTCCTCGGGCTTAAGATCTTCTACCATGCACGACGAGTGTTACTCTGTTCCATTTAACAAACATTTAAAGACAGAAGTTTTTGTACAGTTGGTCCAAAACTGTGGAATTCCTTTCCACTGAACGTCAAACAGTCAGTCTCTTTTGAATCGTTTAAGAAAAATCTTAAAAGACATTTTTTTTCGATTTTTATTCCCTGTTTTAATAATACAGCATCTGTATTAACCAGCTGTTTTAGTTTTTATCGATACAATTTCTTTTAATTGAGTATATTTAATCCATTTTATTTTGATATATTGTATGCATTATGTGTTTTAAATATTTGTGTTTTTGTAAATCAGCAATTATTGTTTTATGAATCATAACATTGTTATTATGTGAAACTAATGTTAGATGTGTGTATTTTGTTTTATATGTATTTTACTTTCGTGTATATTGTAAAACGCTGCTGAATATATTTGTATAGAAGTAGGCGTTTCATCAAATTAAACAGTATCAGTTTCAGTCACGCACATGACTCATGCTTATCAGGCAAAGGTCAAGGTCACAATTCAAGGTCAAATATATGTGAATCATTTCCGCTTGTTCTCTTCATTTTGCATTTCAAGCTCATTTTTACTTTAATGCAGGTCATTTTGTCACACAATACATTGTTCCATGTCAAAGCTCTAAACGTTTGCCAATGCGGTGTGTGGTGTTCTTAATCACCTTTAGTGACAGCTCTAGTTTTGTAAGAAAAATCAAATTAAGCCAGGGTCATGTTATTCCATTTTTATGAAATAAATGAAGCCTGTCATGGGAAAACCGGACTTAATGCATATGTGTAAAGTGTCGTCCCAGATTAGCATGTGCAGTCCGCACAGGCTATTCCGGGACGGCACTTTCTGCCTACAGTGGATTTATGTTTAGAAGAAACTTCAATGAAATAGAAAATAACATAAAAGCGGAAAGCGCCGTCCTGGATTAGCCTGTGCGGACGACACTTTACGCACATGCTTTAAGTCCAGTTTTCCCACGACACTGCTGAAATATATTATGACTGTATTTAAATAGTTTTTTAAAATTTATGTTGGATTATTCTAGTATTTATTCAGGGGCAATATATTGCCATGGCAGATATGGTAGAGATTGCAATACAGTATGGAAAACACATATTGCAGTTTACAATATTGGAATATTGTTGCTGCCGTAGTAGAGAGTATAATGAGATATCAAATTTCAAATAATTGTTCAATTGTATCTAAGGCAATGACTGACATGAAGTCAAATGTTTATCTGGAAAATGTTAACATATTTATTTATATATTTAATTGTGTTCTTATGTACAGGGAGTGGACAAACAAAGGGCGCTAGGCCAGCAGAGGGAACATTTGGTTGTTATAGTGTCAAGAGATCTGCATTTAAAACAACCATGGTACCACGGGAAAATTGACCGCAATGAGTCGGAAAAACGATTGCGGAATTCTGGTCACAAGGATGGGAAATTTTTGTGAGTACAGTTTTCTTGTAGCTGTCGTTAAAATTACTCCCTTATTGTGTAGCATGTCTGTACTTTGTCTTGCAAGCAAACCTGCTCACCAGTTTTATACATGTACAGATATTAAAATGTACATCATGGAAGTTATAAAAACAACATACCAGTGATATAGAACTGTGGTAGAATTTTTCTTATTGTTAAACATTTAGGCTAAACATGATATGAGGCGTGTCGTGGGAAAACCGGACTTAATGCATGTGCGTAAAGTGTTGTCCCAGAGTAGCCTGTGCAGTCCGCACAGGCTAATCCAGGACGGCACTTTCCTCCTACAGTGGATTTATGTTTAGAAGAGACTTCCTTGAAACAGAAAGTACCATAAAAGCAGAAAGTGTTGTCTGCACAGGCTAATCTGGAACGACACTTGACGCACATGCATTAAGACTGGTTTTCTCACAACGCCCCTCATATATATTCTAACATGACATGTGCCGAACAAAATTCACCATTGTTAATCTACATGTACCAATGAATAACCCGAAAAAATAGTTCCCAAACTGTAAAATACATGTATAGTTTCCTTGTTATTGTAGAAAATGTTGTCAGGTCATGTTAGAATCCAAATAATTTTCACATTATCACTGTTTATTGGCTAATAAACACCAGTTTGTTGTTCTGATGAGGTACATTTATATTAAACCACCTGGGCTAACGCTATCGTGATTTAATTCATACGAATTAGAACTCCAAATTGTTGTTTATTATAAACAACTCTAAATCGAAAACTATTTCTTGTATTCTTATTATTCTTACCACTGAACAATTTCAGAAATAGAATTAGGATGAAGGTTTGGTAGGATGTATTCTCTCTCGTATGTGCACCTTTGAAATTTTCTATGATGATATAAAAACAGCATAGCTCCAATGGGGATTTGATACTCGTATTTTTGTATTTATCTTTAAGCATATTGAGTAGTTGAAGAATTTGTGCTGCTTGGTTATTACGCGCTCATGTCAGCACAGTTTTAGTTGGTAAAAATATTGCAGCAGGTATCAGAATTTCAAACTTACACTTTTCAGAGTTAGGATGCGAGAGGACAAGAAGACGTTCGCAATATGTATCAGTTTTAAGTCAGAGACCCGGCATTATAAAATAGACAAGGATGAAAACAAGAAGTTTGGCATTCAAGATGGACCAAAGTTTGACTGCATTATGATGGTGAGTGGCACTAGACCGTGATGTCAGGATTTATGGCATTTATTAATTCTGATACGTTATATACATGTACATGGAACAGCACTCCCAACCCGACTCTTACACAATTTGTGATCAAATGGTTTATTTCCAAGAAAATGTAACCAAACTTGCCCAAAGGTTAAGTCAGTAATATAAATGTTCCCCTGTAAAATTTTAACGCATTGCATCCACAATTTTTGAAAAACCAAACAACTTAAAACTTGTAGTCGAAAAATCAAAATTCTCAAAATACTGCGTTGATAATCCTGACCTAGTATTAAACTATTGTTTACGATGTTTGAAATTCATCTAAAAAAAATTGATGATTTGTATAGTACGTCTACTTCCTTTGCTTTTGAGACATGTACACAACTTACGGAAACCTCAGTTAAGTTCAAATTCATCGGATCTCAACGTTAATGAGCCTCTATGGGATCAACTTTATAAGTGATAGGTGAACTGAGTTACTCTTTTAATCTTGTTGAAATAAAAGTGGCAGTCAATGATTTATAAGCGCTTATCAAAACATTTATGATACCTTGTACATGTTTTGTTTATTCCACCATTTATGATCACATGATTCATCAAAGTCAATCAGATTTGATTTCGGCATTTAACATATTTGGATTTTTGACTGGTTGCTTTAATTTCTTTGGTTTTCATCATCAACTGAGTATTGAATGAAACAAAAATTGTACAGCAGCAGACGCTTAGGCTAACAAAGAATTTCTGTGTTTCGGGCAACCAGACCCTACCTAGTAAAAGCCCCCTGACCCTGAAGTTTTTAGCGATGATTGTTTTCTGTTAAATCCATATTCGTCAGAATTTATATATTTTAGCTCACCTGAGCAGAAGGTGCTCATGGTGAGCGTTTGTGATCGCCCGTTGTCCGTCGTGCATGCGTGCGTGCGTGCGTCCGTCCGTCGTCAACTTTTCATTCAAACAACATCTCCTCCTTAACCACTTGGCAGATTTTCACCAAACTTCACAGGAATGATCATTAGGTGACCCTCTTTCAAGTTGTTCAATCATTATGGTCTGCTGCATATGTAGGTCACCAGAGCTAAAAGTAGATTTAAAAAGTGTAAACTTGAAAAACCTCTTAAACCACAGGCCCCAGAGGTTTCATATTTGGTATGTAACATCGTATAGTGGTCCTCTACAAAGATTGTTCAAATTATGCCCCTGGGGTCAGAACTCAGGCCACATCCCGGAGGTCACATGGTTTATATAGAAAATATATAGCAAAATGACTTTAAAAATCTTCTCCTCTGAAACTGCAAGGCATAGAGGTTTCATATTTTGATATGTAACATCGTATAGTGGTCCTCTACAAATATTGTTCAAATTATGCCCCTGGGGTCAAAACTGGTCACGCCCCAGGGGTCACATGGTTTTTATAGACTTAAATTGCAAAATGACGTTAAAAATCTTCTCTGAAACGGCAAGGCCTTGTTTCATTGATTGAATTGTTGTCCAAATTTGATATTTTCTTGAAAATGAACATTTATCACAAATTGTGTAAGTGTCAGGTTATAAGTGCTATTCAGTGTTTTCCTGTTTGAAGTGTTAAATTCTCTTTTATCATCTCGCATTCTGTTCCATAGGCTGATAAAGATCAAACATATTGTAGTCTTTCAGCTGATATTCCTTTATAGTAACCATGCCCTGTTTCATTTGATTGTTTTTAACAATTTCAAACTAATCATCCCTGATATACAGTTGACTCCCGATCAGAGGCTAGATAACGCGCGTACACGCTTAAATTACGCACAAATAATTGGAAGATATGCAGCGAAAAAAAATAATTTGGTGTACATTTTCGCACAACTTTTCTGATGTTTTCGTACATTAGTGACTGGAAAACAGAAACATGTAAGTGTTGTCAAGCCTGCCTACGGGAATGTTCAGTAGTTGAACTATTTACAAGCAACAAAGTCTTAAAATGTTCAGAATTCTTACTTGTAATATGTTTTGTATTCAAACGACTGCATTATACAGGATTAGTATGATGATACTCTGGTCTTCTGCTCATATCGTAATGTACAACTATTGTTGGTTGTAAATTTTATTATTTTCCCCACTAATCCTGCATAAGTATCGTGTACTCTTACCCCCACAAATTCTGAAGAGAGTGTACGTTTACTCCCAAATTTTCAGAAGTAAGCGTATATTTACGCCCAGTACAAATATTTATCTGGAGCACTGCTTCCGATGGCAATGAATCTTCGAAGCTTCGAGCTAAACGGAGTTCGAGAATGTGTACTTGTAAGGAGAGAAATTCGTCTGCCTTATTTTCAAATCACCAATTGAAGTGTATTCACATTGATACATGTATAATATAGTACATACATCAAACATTTATTTGAGGCGTGTCATGGGAAAACCGGTCTTAATGCATGTGCGTAGTGGCTAATCCGCAGTCCGCACAGGCTAATCCAGGACAGCACTTTCCGCCTACAGTGGATTTATGTTTAGAAGAAACTTCCTTGAAACAGATAATACCATAAAAGCGGAAAGTGCCGTCTTGGATTAGCCTGTGCGGACTGCACAGGCTAATCTGGGACAACACTTTACGCACATGCATTAAGACCGGTTTTCTCATGACGCGCCTCATTTATATATTTATTGAATGTTTTTAATTCGTGAAAGCTGTGAAGTCAATTATTGCATTCTCTCAACATTTGACACTAACCAAATGCATTCAAGCTATGAACAATTTGATGCAACCAAACTGTAACTGGGACCGCGACAAAACACTTTGAGCCATTTGAAAATTCAACCCTCGCGAAGTCGAGCCAAACTACAGAAATTTATATGAATATATGTAAAGCAATAAAATATTGGTCCCTCTAAGAAACTTTGAGTCAATGATATATTCAAGACAAGCTAGTTTGAGGCACCGGAATGTTATTAGGCATTACTATTTCAAGTCAGCCAACACTTGTTTCATGGGTTTGACTATTGCCATTTTTAGTAAATTTTTATTCACCATTACATCTCAATGCTTTCAGGTTGTTGATCATTACCCATTACAGGTTTCTCTGGTGAGTTTCACACAGTTGAATATAATCAGTCACATCACTTATTTCTGTGTTATGTTTCAGTTAATTGACCACTATCACAACAAGCAAGATGGCCTGCTGTGCAAGCTAACAGAGCCCTGCCCTAGCCCTGGTTTTGACAAGGAACAGCTGACAAGTAGGGTTGTTGCGGTGGTAGAACATAGTCAACAGATGAGGCATGTAGTGGGAAAAACGGTTTAATGCAGCTGCCTAATGTGTCATCCCGGATCAACCTGTGCAGTCTGCACAGGCTAATCCAGGACGACACTTTCTGCTTTAATGGTATTTCTGTTTCAAGGCAGTCTCATCTAAACATAAATGCACTCTAGGCGGAATATGTCGTCCCGGATTAGCCTGCACTTGCATTAAGCCCGGTTTTTCCAGGACACGCCACAAATGTGCATGCTGTACCAGACATTGTACAGTGATAAGTTATTCAGATTCAGTTTGTGTATGCTGATAATGATGGTAGTGTTGATGCTGCTACTGCTGATGTTGATACTGATGATGATGATGATTATGATGGTGGTGTTTTTTTTAATGGTTATTATGATGATGATGATGGTTAGGATGATGATGACAAGATGACGATGATGAGTATATAATGGTGATTATGATGATGATCATGATTGATTATGATGATGATGGTTATGATGTTGATTATAATGATGATGATTGATTATGATGATGATTGTGAGGACGATGGTTATGATAATGATAATGAGGATGACAATCATGATGATGGTGATGACCATGGTTATGATGATGATGATGATGATTATGATTATGATGATTATGTTGAATATGGTAGTGGTGATTTTAATTATAATTATTATGATGATGTTGATGATTATAGATTACGCTTATGATGATGATGACAATAATGATGATAGTGATGACAATGGTTAAGATAATGATGATTATGATTATTATTATTATTCTGATGATTTTGATGGTTGTGATGATAATGATGATGATCATGATTATGATTACTAGTAGTTGATCATAAGCAGATCTTTATGATTGAATCATGTTGTCCTTATAACATGGAGAATGCATAAATTTATTGCAGAATATATGGAGTTCAACAGACAGAACATGGAGTATTTCCGGTTGCCAGGGAAACCATCCTCACAGGTGTCAAGAAATCCCTCCAATTCAGTATGTTAAATAGTTTCGTTAGTTTGAAATTAATGTTTTAAGTCTGTCTAAATATAGGAAGAACATTTCCTTCAGAATTTCAGACTAGTTATTTTAGAGGTTTACCATATTTAATCTATGTTTTCAGACACTATGTTTTCGGACACCCTCAAAATTGGTCAAAATATTTATTTTTCGTGTTTCTATTTTTTCGGACACTTTCAGAAAAGGAATTAAATTGCAATCTTTGTTTTCATACAGATACTTTCATACAGATACTAATTGGCAATTGACGGCCATTATTATTAAGCATTGCAGAGGGAGCGACAGTGTTTTTCGCAGGTCTCTTCCCTATTGTCAATTTAAAGCTGCAGTCCTTAGAATATAATTCAATACATCTTAAGTTGCCATTAGTTCTAATGAACGTTAATGATGTTTATTCGACTGAAAACTGTTTTTTGTTTACAAAAGGCATTTTATAATGTCTATGTTCGAAAAATGATAAAAAGTTATCAAAACGTTATTATTTTACCAATTTCAATGCGGTTTTTTGTATTTTGATCGGTAAGGTGTCCATTAGAAACGACTTCTGCAAAGTTTGATATGTTTGTATTAACATGTTTCTGGACTGCTGCTTTAATCTTGCAAAGTATTTACAGCACCTCTTTGCAGGCAAATTAGCAAGATGTGTAATGGTTTCAATATACAGTATCGTGTTATAAAATAACGCCTACAGCAATAAACCTAAACCATAATCACAGGTAACAATACCATAGTGTGCGTCTCTGATTAATAATTTTTATGAAAAAATATTGCAGATGCTATGTTTTTGGAAAAAATTCTAACAGTTCTTTTTTGTGACATAATTTTAGCACAATTGAAAAAATATTTATTTTTAAGTGTCAGAAAACATAGATTAAATTAGGTAGTTTACTTGATACATAAATAAACACACTGGCCCAAATTCTGAGCATTTTTAGCTCACCTGAGCACGAATTGCTTAAGGGTGAGCTATTGTGGTCAGTCTGTGTTCGGCATCTTGCGTCTGTCGTTTTACTCCAAACAAGTTCTTCTCTGAAACCGATATGCGGATTTTAACCAAACTTGGCAGGAATGTTCCTGGGATGGTCCTTTACCAAATTCATTAAATTTATTAAAATATATGAAAACTCTGCTGGTCATGGCAACCAAAAGCTTAAAAACTTGAAAACTTAAAAAATCTTCATGTCAGAAACCACTGGCTGGATTTGAAAATAGTTTTCACAGAAATGCTCCTTGGGTGACCTTCTACCAAATTCCTTCAAGTCATTTTGATACGTTAAACAACATGACCGCCAGGAGGCGGGGCATTTTTCCTTATATGGCTGTATTGAAAACTTTAAAAATCTTATAGTCTGAAACCACTGGCTGGCTTTCAAAATAATTGCACAGAAATGTTCATTGGGTGACCCTCTACCAAAGTCCTTGAAATCATTTTGATTTGTTGAAAAACATGTCTGCCAGGGGGCGGGGCAGTTTTCTGTATATGGCTATATTGAATACTTCAAAAATCTTCTTGTCTGAAACCACTGGCTTAATTTCAATTTCACATACATGTTCCTTGGGTGACTGTTTATCAAATACCTGGAAATCATTTTGATTCTTTAAAAATAATGGCCGCCGGGGGCGGGACAGTTTTCCTTATACGGCTATATTGAAATCTTAAACAATCTTTTTGTTAAAAGCCATTATGATGCTTTACACTCGACCTAGCGGTGAGCGACCTAGGGCCATCTTGGCCCTCTGCTTGGTATTGTAATTTGATGACTAAGTACAAACTATGCTAAGTCCTTATATTTTGCGTAAGAGTAATTATAATGATGTACTCATCTATCTAAAAGCTAGGCTGAAAGAAAGAAGCGCATCATTTTCACTCTGTAAAAATACTTTTTGTCATTCCCAAAGCAGCAAAAAAATTGCTGAAATTCAGATAATTCAGTTTCGTAATAACATTCGCCAGGGTGACCTGCCTCCCCCCGTTCTGTCGGTTATGAAACGTCCGAGTCACCGAGATGTGCAGAAGGTCATGCAGGTGCCGGGAAAGCGTGCTCTGCCCCCTACCCCGGATGAGAGCAGTCGATGGTTGGCGGCGGGTGACTGGGAGGGAGATAGCAACAGAGGTGTGTGGTGTTTATGTTTCATATGCTTGCAAAGTGCATGTGCTCTAAATAGGTGGGTTGAGTTATTGTTTTTTCACACTTCACATATGTCAGTGAAAGAGTAGCGATGAATGTGCTATAAACCAGACCAACTGGACTTATTTACGAAATTTTCAATTTTGGGACAATAGGAAACTTATTTACGTTCATGCAAAAAATTAGGATCCATGACTGATTCGCAAATAATGGATTGTAATATAGCAGTGCTGTAGTGTATTTGCTGTGTTTAGATGTAAACCAAAACTCATGGTTTTAATATGTTTACACTAATGTCCCTTGGCATGTGTGTTTGGTGCAGAAAATGTTTTTATTTACTTGAGTGGAAATTAACTTGATGTTTGTTTGTTTGTTTATTTGCATTTTTCACAGTTTTTTACAGTATTTCAATCATATCACGGCGGTCAGTTAACCTACTCACACTTTTCCTGGGCAAGCTTAGCTGATATAAGCGGTTTACCAGTACTAAGTGCGCATACTTATGCCAGTTACTGACAACTGCCCTACTTAAATCAGAGGTAGGGCGAGAATGGCGTAGAAATAATTTCATGACCAATCCCCACACAAGTTATGTGGCCGGGCTGGGCTTCGAACTCACGATCCCCGGATTGACACTCCAGCACTCTACCAACTGAGCTAGCCGGGCCCAAATTAACTTCAAATAGAATAGATTGGTAAATAAATGAAATGTGATATTAATAACACACATGAAACAGTGTATTGATGGATAGCTTATTTTCTTCATTTTGCAAGTGTAATAAGTAATTGAAAGTGTATATTCCTAAGTTGGCAGATTGACAAGTTTTAAACATTTTTGCCACATATTCCAGAAAGGAAAGAATGCTATATACAAAGCAGTGAAATAGCACAATTTAATGATACAGAAATAAATTTGAAATAATGAATAATCATCAATCCAAATGGATAAAAGTATCACGTGCGGAATACTTCTGTTATTTTCGATGTTAATTTAAAACATCTGTTAAATTAATAACATCAAGCTAGAATTCTCCTAATTTGACAGAGGTCTGTTTTCTTTAATTTCTGAGTCATGCAGATACATTTGAATGCATTCAGTTAACATGGCCCCTATTACAACTGTAGATGGTAATACAGGAGCCTCTGCTGGGTTCGACAGTCGCCGTGTGGCCTTGAAAGGCATCGACCCTGAGGATCTGGAGGGGATTTATGGCAGCGTGCCAAGAACACTAAACCACTTTGAGCTGCGGAGGGAGCAACTAGATCTGCAAGATGCTTTAGGTAGGGATCTGAATTGTGGATCTGTTTTTCTTTTGGGCCGTGGGGGGCGGATTTTATAATTTTTTGTTCACCAAAATTGTATCGTAGTAATGTCGGAAAACAAACCCCCGGAACAATTATGAAACATTAATTATGTGATATGTTAGGATACAATATAAAATGATTCAATACATGTATTAAGGTAATATTTTTCTACAAGCATTTGCAGTGTCAGTGCAATCCATTTACATAGTCATAGGAACAGAACATGTTTTCCACAGAGCAGTTCTTTTCTAGCAACATTCATGATTAATGCAACCGTTCCATTTATATTAAACTAACAAAACAGATTTACTACATGTAGTCACAAAGAAACCATTCTCAAAATAAAATTCTGTCATTCTTTCCATGCCTTGGAAGCCTAAGGACTCAAAATAGCTTGTTACATAGTTTTAAAGGCTAAAAAATCTCAATCAAGTTTGGTTCGTTTAGAGCAAACAATATTCAGCTGACAATGTTTAAGGGCTGTTCCAGGAAAAAATTGATCAGGGGTTGGAACGCTGAGGTATTAAAGTTCGGTGGGTGCAGGGTGATAGAGGGGATAAAACCGATTATCAGTGACTTTAAAAAAATTAAGTTGTGTTGGTAGTACCCCATTTTTGGACTGGCGTTCCGCCCCCCCCCCACCCCCCACCCCATCACCTTTTTTCCTGGAACAGCCCTAAGGTATATTATACATTTTTAACTCCCCTGAGCATGAGGTACTAAAGTGAGTGCTTTGGACCATCATGGCCCTCTTGTTGATACTTGTTTCCCCTTTCTTTAATTACTTTAGGGGCGGGTCAGTTTGGGTCAGTATGTAAAGGGACATGTAGCCTACGTGATGGCAAGGTGATCCCAGTTGCTGTGAAGACGTTGAAACAGGAAGACGTCGCACCACATCAGGAGGTGAGCTGCAGCTTTATGTGCTGTGATTGGGTTGTATAATGTACTAACCTTACTTTCTGTGCTGTGATTGGGTTGTATAATGTACTACCATTACTTTCTGTGCTGTGATTGGGTTGTATAATGTACTAACCTTACTTTCTGTGCTGTGATTGGGTTGTATAATGTACTACCATTACTTTCTGTGCTGTGATTGGGTTGTATAATGTACTAACCTTACTTTCTGTGCTGTGATTGGGTTGTATAATGTACTACCATTACTTTCTGTGCTGTGATTGGGTTGTATAATGTACTAACCTTACTTTCTGTGCTGTGATTGGGTTGTATAATGTACTAACCTTACTTTCTGTGCTGTGATTGGGTTGTACAATGTACTACCATTACTTTCTGTGCTGTGATTGGGTTGTATAATGTACTAACCTTACTTTCTGTGCTGTGTTTGGGTTGTATAATGTACTACCATTACTTTCTGTGCAGTGATTGGGTTGTATAATGTACTACCATTACTTTCTGTGCTGTGATTGGGTTGTATAATGTACTACCATTACTTTCTGTGCTGTGATTGGGTTGTATAATGTACTACCATTACTTTCTGTGCTGTGATTGGGTTGTATAATGCACTACTAATGGTCAGATGTCTTATTCAACTGCTAACTTACAAGTGAATTGTTGCCATTGGCAAGCGGGCAGCAAGTATCCAGTAGGTGGTGTTTCTCGTGCACTTAGTGTTTATCTTTGTGATTGGCGTATTGTAAACAACAACTATTGAGCACTCAAAAAAGTGTTTCGAACTTTATACTGTGAATTCATTTTATTTTCGATGGCACAATATTTCGTGGATTTCCCGAAAATGACAATTTCGTCGGCACTTGAATTCGTGGAATTGCAATTTTGGAGAAAATAAAAATTTTGCTTAAAATATCAAGAAATGGTCAATTAACAATTGTATTTTAACTTATCACGACCTATCCCGCTGTCATGTCTTTGCCACCTTTTACGTAATCAGGATTAACGAGGCCCTCCCGCGGATAATTGGGGGGCACATTCAGAGTTTGACATCATTACCCCGTAAACGTTCTAGTCCATCAGTGAGCCAAGATTACGTAATTATGGTCAACAAAAAGGTGTAATTAGAGTTGTAATAGTTGTTGTGCTAACAATTAAGCATGTCAATTAAAATCTTGGTTATATTGGCAATTAGTGAAGTGTGAACATGCGGTTCAGATCGCACACTCCTACTTCACTTCAATTCGAGGTTTTGCAGTAAGCAGTCATACGTTTCCATAATACTAGTACTACAAGCAAAAATAAATCAACGCTAACTTAGTCAACAGGAGACAAAAAATGTGTCTTACAAAGTGGTTGAAAAATGGGTCTTACAGACTCCAGCGGTTATTATGCGCTATGAAACTTTTATACAAAAGTTAAGATCTCAGTGTTCTCTGCGTTAAAAAGTTCTTATTTGGCAATCACTAAGCCCACGCTTTCCATGCGGATGACTTGACATTGTCAGCATTTTTTTTTTATAGCGGAACAAATGTGCATTGTAATTGTAAGCGAGAGCGTGTTTTACACTGAGCACGTGGAGTGTTGATGGATTACAACACGTACTTACGACATCAAAACATATTTAGTGATTAAGCGTTCTTTTGAAAATTTATTACTGTGACAACGTTATGCAGCGTTTTATTGTGCATTACTTTATTAACCACATTTTGCGAAGAAAAATTTCGATTATTAGATTGGCGTATGTCGTTAGGCGGGCGGGCATTTGTGCGGACGGGCGGGCGTAGCACTTTTCGGTTCCACTCTCTAATTCGAGAACGGATAGAGATATTTTAATGAAACTTCACACATAGATACCTTATATCAAGACCTAGCTTGGAAATGCATATGGGGTGGGTGGGGTTACGGTCAAGGTCACTGTTACTTAAAATAGAAAAAACGATTTCCGCTCAATAACTGGAGAACACATTGAGATATTTTAATGAAACTTAATACATATATACCTTATACCAAGACCTCGCATTGGATTGCATATGGGATGGGTGGGGTCAAGGTCAAGGTGTTTGAGGTAAGATTACGAATGAAAAGATCCTTCATATACGTATTCGTATCTAAAAAATACGTTTTTAGGTAATATTCGATGGGTCATATCGATGGGTCATATTTTCATCGGCACTTAAATTCGTGGTTTCCTTGACCGACAAAAATCCACGAAAAGTGGTGCCCCATGAATAATAGTGAATTTACAGTATTCATCTTTGAACTGATCATACTTCTTATACCTTATTTCAAGATAGACATGCATGTATACCTAGAACCATTGCCAATTATGTAACATTACGAGATCCCAATCTAGTTTTTGGTATTCAGCTGCCACAAATTCTTTACTGTACACCATTTACAGCTACATGCAGTTTTCTTTTTTGCAATGATGTATTTCATTTCACCCTTTCATTAAGGTATGAAAAACTGCCAAATGTCCTTTATTAATCGTATTTAACACAACCCTCTTACAGTCTTTTGACTGATTTCTATGCATTACTGGTAAGTCTGATTTGTATGGTGATTTGTAGCATTATTTGGCATCAATTATGATTTATATTGTGATTTGTAGCCTGAGCTGTTGAAGGAAGCCAAAATCATGATGCCATTGAGTCACAAGCACATAGTCCGAATGATTGGTGAGTTGATGCTTTTAAAGTAGGGATGGCAAAACTATTCGAATATTCGATTGAATGATCGCCATTCGAATAGTTAACACGTCATTCGAATATTTGCAAATTTATATTGCTTTAAAAAATAACATTCCTTGATTGTATCAAGTATTTTTCTGTCAACATTATGGCAGCATTTCACCAATACATATTTTAATGCCGTGTTTTCAATAGAATGCCCTGTGTTAAGTGTCAGATCGAGAGATATTGAATACACTGGTCATTGTCAGCGGGCACTCGTCTAGTCGCAAGTGCTACACAATTACATCAGACAGTATAAAACCATAACTGTTAAGTGGTAATTATAACTCGTAGTTAGACATGTTAAAAGAAAAACAAAGAATAGCTTACAGAAGTGCGATCACACATTCAGCAGTCAGTATGACTGAAAAATGTAACTCAAATTTGTTATTTTTAGCTTGACTTTTCAAAGAAAAGGCAAGCTATTCTACTCGCCCCGGCATCGGAGTCTGAGCTAGGTTAAAGTTTTTCGGTAAGCTAGTTTCTCAGGAATGGCTTGAGGGATTTAAAATTGAAACTTAAAAC
Organism: Congeria kusceri; assembly: GCA_027627225.1. Taxonomy (NCBI): domain Eukaryota; kingdom Metazoa; phylum Mollusca; class Bivalvia; order Myida; family Dreissenidae; genus Congeria; species Congeria kusceri. The sequence continues at coordinate 35,821,399 of CM051032.1, read as the reverse complement.
ATTTATTCCCCACATTAAAATGAACCTACAGGCCAAGTTTGGTAACTCTACTTTGAAATTTGACAAAATTATGGGCCTTTTTACACTTAGAAAGCTGGACTACAAATCCGAGGATCGCGGGTTCGATTCCCAGCCCGGTCACATAACTTGTGTGGGGATTGGTCATGAAATTATTTCTGCAGCCATTCTCCCCCTACCTCTGGTTCAAGTAGGGCAGTTGTCAGTAACTGGCATAAGTATTTGCACTTAGTACTGGTAAACCAGCTTACCCAGGAAAAGTGTGAGTAGGTTAACTGACCGCCGTTATATGACTGAAATACTGTTGAATACGGCGAAAAAATCCAAACAAACAAACAAACACTTAGAAATTTTATGTAAGCTATATGGACAGGTTAAATTTTTTCGGTAAGCTGGTTTCTCAGGAATGGCGTAAAGGATTTCATTCAAACTTAGAACACTTATTCCCTGTATTAAAGTGAACTCATGGGCCAATTTTGATAACACTAGTTTGAAATTTGTCAAAATTTGAAATTTGTCAAAATTATGGGCCTTTTTACATATAAGCTATATGGACAGGTTAAAGTTTTTCGGTAAGCTAGTTTCTCAACTTTTCGTTTCCACTCTCTAACTCGAGAACGGATGATGCTATTGTAATGAACATGCAAACATAGATACCTTATATTGAGACCTCGATAGGGATTGCATATGGGGTGGGTGGGGTTAAGGTCACTGCTACTAAAGATAGAAAACGGTTTCTGCTCAATAACTTGAGAACAAATTGAGATATTTTAATAAAACTCAATACATAGATACCTTATGTCAAGACCTCACTTGGGATTGCATGGGGTGGTTGGGGTCAAGGTCAAGGTTACTGTTACTATAATTAGAAAAATGGTTTATGCTCAATAACTTGAGAACGCATTGAGATATCTTAATGAAACTTAATACATAGATACCATATATCGAGACCTCGCTTGGAATTGCATATGGGGTAGGTGCGATCAAGGTCACTGTTACTAAAAATAGAAAAACAGTTTCTGCTCAATAACTTGAAAACGCATTGAGATATTTTAATGAAACTTTATATATACATACCTTATATCAAGACCTTGCTTGGGATTGCATATGGGGTGGGTGGGGTCAAGGTCACTGTTACTAAAAATATAAAAACGGTTTCTGCTCAATAACTTGAGAATGCATTGAGATATTTTATTGAAACTTAATACATACATACCTTATATCGAGACCTCTCTTGGGATTGCATATAAGGTCAAGGTCAAGGTCACTGTTACTAAAATAGAAAAACGGTTTCTGCTGAATAACTTGAGAATGCATTGAGATATTTTAATGAAACTTTATACATAGATACCTTATATCAAGACCTCGCTTGAGATTGCATATGGGGTGGGTGGGGTCAAGGTCACTGTTACTAAAAATAGAAAAACGGTTTCCTATCAATAACTTGAGAATGCATTGAGATATTTTAATGAAACTAAATACATAGATACCTTATACCGAGACCTCGCTTGGGATTGCATATGGCGTGGGTAAGGTCAAGGTCACTTTTACTAAAAATTTTATTGATGTGCTGACTTTAATGCATTTCGTTAGAAAAATTTGGTTTTCGTGGAATTTCCTTATTTCTTGTTTTAGAAAAGAAATGCCAGTAACTCTGACAAGCACAAGAAAAGTCGAGCGCGCTGTCCTCCGACAGCTCTTGTTAATCGGCGCATTTCCATGCTGATGGTTTATTGGAAACTTTTTTATTAAAAAAATAAAAAATTCATAGAACCTTCAGTTGTTTATGCTTAATACCGTGTAATTTATAAATTATTTGGAAAGGACCATTTGTTAATGAAATACAATGGTAAATCTTCTCACTAATCAGTACTAAAACGTCATACAAAAACAATGATTATGTTGACTATGCTACAAAGCACAAATTACCTAATAAGAATCTATGCGAATATTTGAATATTCGATTGAATGTAAAAGCGAATATTCAAATACCGATTTTTGTATTTGAAGCCATCCCTATTTTTAAGTGTCCTAATTAAAAATGAGAAAAAGATGTATGTTTTAGTTATGGTGGAATAAATTTTACCTTTAGCAGTAAATTCAAAAGTAAAAGTAAATTATTCATGTATATTCCATTTGGAATTTCGTAGATCTACTTTTTAGATTCATTTTGAAATAATTATCTCATTATGATTTATAAATTATAAATCAAATTTCATGTGAAAGCAGCCTAAATTCTTTAAAACCTTTTGTTCCTGGACCAATGTTTCAGTACTGCCTGTTATGTAATGTATTACTTGTTCTCAATATTAAAGGAACTTGTTTACAGATTTTTGCCTATTTTGAAGAATGCCATCAAATGACTTAACTAGAAAGATTTAAGCATCGGAACTGAAGAGCTAAAGTATAATAACAGGAAAATGATTCTAAAAAAGAAAAGGAAAAATAAGTTGGTCCCATAGGGGTTCGAACCTGGGACATCTGGATTAAAAGGCTACCGCCTTAACCATTCGGCCATTCCGTTTTCTATAGTTTACCCTGCATTATTTACTTTATATCAGTGATCCACGTTTTGTAAACAATTTTAACAAAAACATCATAAACACTCAAAATTATCCGATCATTTAGCGTTACAAACGCTTTATAATTTTATCAATTTTAATTGATGATTACTCATAAAAGAAACGGTATTTACAATATATTTCTATGTCCGTAGCATTATTTTTCTCCCTTGTATATACTGTTCCTTTATTTTTAGAATCAGTGACCAAAAAGTTGAAAAATTGTCAAAGCGTCAACAGAACAGTTTTAAGAATATTATTTTTTCTTATGTCTTAAGTCAAAGAATGTGTTGGTGAATTGGGCTCTTTTTCTTTTTACTCATAGAGAACTATGCTGTTTCTCTTTCAGGGGTGTGTAAAGCTGAAAGTATTATGTTGGTTCTGGAGTTAGCCCCCTTGGGACAGTTAAACAGCTTCCTGTCTGCTCACAAGTAAGTTATTTTGTTTTATAGGTCAAGATGTTTGTAGAGAGACTAGTATGTTAAATATACCCCCACAAACAAAGTTTAGGGGGGGTATATAGGAGTGAGCTTGTCGGTCTACCGGTCCGTCAGTCTACTTTGGTTACAAACCACTAAATTTTGACAGAGGTATGGTTTCTTTTTGACTTAAATTCCCTAAAAACACAGTTTCAGGACAATAACTCATGAAAGGCTCCACATATTTAAATTATTTTTGGTACATAGGCGTAACACCTTAAAATTCAGGTCAGGTTCGACTTTGGTTAAAAACCACTAAATGTTGACATAGTTATGGCTCCTATTGAAATTAAATTTTTCCAAATACACTTTTTAATATTCACAAATTAAAGCATTTTTATTGTGGCCATTTCTTTCAAATGGATGCCATAGTTTTGTGACAAGGCTATATTCTGGGGGTATATCCGTCATGTGACAATTCTTGTTAAGAAACAATTTTTGATTTATCATTGTTTATCGTTGATTAAGCAAAATATTAAAAATGTCAACAAGCTGGTTCGACTTTCCACCCTGCTCCTTTTTAGCAGCAACCTGTACTTTAAGCTCAGCTGAGCACAAGGTGCTAATGGTGAGCTTTTGTGATCTCCCTTTGTCCGCCGTCAGTGTGTCCGTCCGTGCATCCGTCTGTCGTCAACTTTTATTCAAACAACATCTCCTAAACCACTTGGCAGATTTTCACCAAGCTTTACAGGAATTATCATTGGGAAACCTTCTTTCAAAGTTGTTCAAATCGTTATGGTCCGCTGCATATGTAGGTCACCAGAGCTAAAAATAGATTTAAAAAGTGTAAACTTAAAAAAATTTCTTCTCTGAAACTGCAGGGCCCAGAGGTTTCATATTTGGTAGGTAACATCCAATAGTGGTCCTGTACAAAGATTGTTCAAATTCCATAAGGCCCAGAGGTTTCATATTTGGTATGTAACATCCTATAGTGGTCCTCTACAAAGTTTGTTCAAATTATGCCCCTGGGGTCAAACTGGCCATGCCCCAGGGGTCACATGGTTTATATAGACTTAAATTGCAAAAGTGTTTTAAAATCGTCTCTGAAACCGCAAGGCCCAGACGTTTCATATTTGGTATATAACATCCTATAGTGGTCCTCTACAAATGTTGTTAAATTTGTGCCCCTAGGGTCAAAACTGGCCACGCCCCTGGGATCTCTTCATTTATATAGACTTAAAAAGCAAAGCTTGGTTTATATAGAAAATATATAGCAAAATGACTTTAAAAATCTTCTCCTTAGAAACTGCAAGGCCCAGAGTTTTCATATTTGGTATGTAACATCATTTAGTGGTCCTCTACAAAGATTTTTCAAATTATGCCCCTGGGGTTAAAACTGGCCACGCCCCGGGGTCACATGGTTTATATAAGCTTAAATAGCAAAATGTCTTTAAAAATCCTCTCCTGTGAAACCCCAAGGCCCAGAGGTTTCGTATTTGGTACTTAACATCCTATAGTGGTCCGTTACAAAGATTGTTCAAATTATGCCCCATAGATCAAAACTGACCACACCCCAGGGGCATATGATTGATATAGACTTGTATAGCAAAATGACTTTAAAATTCTTCTCCTCTGAAAGCAAAGGCCTAGAGGTTTCATATTTGGTATGTAACATCATATAGTAGTCCTCTACAAATCTTGTTCAAATTATGCCCCTGGGGTCAAAACTGGTCATGGTTTACATAGACTTAAATAGCAAAATGACTTGAAAAATCTCCTCTGAAACAGCAAGGCCCCCAGCTTTTCTATATTTGGTATGTAACATTGCATAGTGGTCCTCTCCAAAGATTGTTTAAATTATTCCCATGGGGTCAAATCCGGCTACACCCTGAGGGGTCGCATGGTTTATATAGACTTAAATAGCAAAATGACTTTACAGATCTTTACCTGAAACCGCAAGGCCCAGAGGTTTGTTCAAGATTGTTCAAATTATGCCCTGGGATAAAAATAAGCCATGCCTCGAGGATGCATATTCAAATTGGGTAACAAGGTCTTAGGTGAGCATCCTAGGGCCCTCTTGTTTTTAGCTCGACTTTTCGAAGAAAAGGCAAGCTATTCTACTCGTCCCGGCGTCGGAGATGCCGTCGGCGTTGGCGTCCGAGTTAGGTAAAAGTTTTTCGGTAAGCTAGTTTCTCAGAAATGGCTTGAGGGATTTCATTCAAACTTAAAACATTTATTCCCCACATTAAAATGAACCTATAGGCCAAGTTTGGTAACTCTAGTTTGAAATTTGTCAAAATTATGTGCCTTTTTACACTTAGAACTTTTACATATAACTATATGGACAGGTTAAAGTTTTTCAGTAAGCTGGTTTCTCGGGAATGGCTTGAGGGATTTCATTCAAACTTCAAACATTTATTCCCTATATTAAAATGAAATCATAGGCCTATTTTGATAACTCTAGTTTGAAATTTGTCAAAATTATGGGCCTTTTTATACTTTTATTTTATTTTACATATAAGCTATATGGACAGGTTAAAGTTTTTTGGTATGCTAGTTTCTAAACTTTTTGTTTCCGCTCTCTAACTTGAGAACGGATTAAGCAGCGAACGGATTAAGTAGTTGTAATGAAACTTCAAACATAGATACCTTATAGCGAGACCTAACATGGGATTGCATATGGGGTGGGTGGGGTCAAGGTCAAGGTCACTGTTACTGAAAATAGAAAAACATTTTCCGCTCAATAACTTGAGAACTTATTGAGATATTTTAATAACTCATAATACATAGGTACCTTATATCAAGACCTCTCTTGGGATTGCATATGGGCTGGGTGGGGTCAAGGTCACCGGTACTAAAAATAGAAAAAACGGTTTCCGCTCAATAGTTTGAACACGCATCGATATATTTTAATGAAACTTAATACATATGTACCTTATATCAAGACTTCACTTGGGATTGCATATGGGGTGGGTGGGGTCAAGGTCACTGTTACTAAAAATAGAAAAACGGTTTCTGCTCAATAACTTGAGAATGCATTGAGATATTTTTATGAAACTTTATACATACATACCTTGTATCGAGACTTCGCTTGGTATAGCATATGGGTTGGGTAGGGTCAAGGTCACTGTTACTGAAAATAGACAAACGGTTTCCGCTCAATAACTTGAGAACGCAATGAGGTATTTTAATGAAACTTAATACATACATACCTTATATCGAGACCTCACTTGCGATTGCGTATAGGGTCAAGGTCAAGGTCACTGTTACTAAAGTAGAAAAACGGTTTCCGCTCAATAACTTGAGAACGCATTGAGATATTTTAATGGAACCTAATACATAGATGCCTTATATTGAGACCTCGCGTGGGATTGCATATGGGGTGGGTGGGGTCAACGTCGCTGTTACTAAAAATAGAAAAATGGTTTCCGCTCAATAACGTGTGAACGCATTGAGATATGTTAATGAAACGTAATACATAGATACCGTATATCGAGACCTCGCTTGGGATTGCATATGGGTTGGGTGGGGTCAAGGTCAAGTTTACCATTACTAAAATTTTTATTGATGTACTGACTTTAATGCATTTCATTTGAAAAATTTGGTTTTCGTGGAATTTCGTGGAGTTTCCAAGTTTCCTGTTTTAGAAAAAAAATGCCAGTAACTCTGACAAGCACAAGAAAAGTCAAGCGTGCTGTCCTCTGACAGCTCTTGTTGATCCTAGATCTTTCCCTATTAAACTCGTCCAGGAAAGTCGTTAGTAAGCTTGCCAAAGGCTCGCTTACTAACAAAATTCCTGAACTCGTTTAATAAAATATGGTATGAAATGACAACTCATGTCAGATTCGATATTTATGTTGCTTAAAACTATGCTGTGTATGTACTTTTTGTTTCAATGCAGTTTTCACATCAGAACATACTCCGTGTTCCTCCCAATATTCCCAGTTTAATTTGAAGATGCTTGAAATGTTACAAATATTTTATATTTTCAGAAATTTTCCGCAAGCCAGCATAGTGTTGTTGCTATGGCAGGTTGCTATGGGGATGGAATACCTCGAGTCAAAGAAGTTCGTACATCGAGACCTTGCGGCAAGAAATGTGCTGCTTGTTACGGAGAGCTTTGCCAAGATCAGTGACTTTGGAATGTCAAAGGCATTGTGTCGAGACAACAATTATTATGAAGCAAGTATTTCTCCATAGTCTAACAAGTTTTTTTAGCTCTCCTGAGCACGAAGTGATCGGTGAGCTATTGGTATAGGGGACATCTCATCCGACGGCCGTCCTCCTTGTGCCGTCAACAATTTGGTTCGTTCTCATGCTGGAGACTTCACTTTTGAGCTCACCTGTGCACGAAGTGCTCGGTGAGCTATTGGTATAGGGGACCTCTCCAGCGTCGTCTGTCGTCCGTATGCCGTCAACAATTTGGACCCTTATAGCGATAAAGACTACATTTTTTATTATGCCCCCCTTCGAAGAAGTGGGGCTTTATTGCTTTGCACCTGACCGTCGGTCGGTCGGATGGTCGGTCAGTCTGTACGTAGACCATTTCGTTTCCGCACGATATCTAGAGAACGCTTTGACCAATGATCATTTAAGTTGGTGTGCTGGTTACTTGGGAGGAAAGGAAGACGCCTATTGATTTTGAGGTCAAAGGTCAAGGTCACAGGGGCTCGTAACATGAAATTCGTTTCATCACGATATCTAGAGAACGCTTTGACCTACGATCGTTTAAGTTGGTATGCTGGTTACTTGGGAGGAAAGGAAGACGCCTATCAATTTTGAGGTCAACATGTCAAAGGTCAAGGTGACAGAGACTTGTAACATAAAAACTGTTTCCTCTGTAGACCATTTCGTTTAGGCATGATATGTAGAATACGCTTTGAACTACGATCATCCAAATTGGTGTGCTGGTTACTCGGGAGGAAAGAAAGGCACCTATCAATTTTAAGGTCAACAGGTCAGAGGTTAAGGTTACAGGGGCTTGTAACATGAACACTGTTTTCTCAGTTGACCATTTTGTTTTCGCAGGATATCTAGAGATGCTTTTGGCCTATTTGATGTTTAAATCAAGCAGAAAAACAAGTATCCTTATATAATATACTGTAAAAATAAATCCATAATTATTCTCTATCTTTCTTTCAGCTTTATATTTACTTTCTAAAGCATCAACTTTAATTTCCTCCCCATGTGTCAATGTGCACATACATAAAAAAAAAATCTCTGATCAATTGCACATATTGATGACTTGGCTGCAAGTCGGGGGCATACATGTTTTACAAACATCTCTTGTTCAATCTTGACCTAACTTGCACAGTTTGTGTTTGACCATAAAATCTTGGATGGGATTGATAATGGGCCAAATCGGACCAAGAACACCAGAGTTTTTCGCCCTTTTTATGTGAAAAATGCTGAAATTGCGTTTCTTCCAGTCTGATGCTACTATGTTATTTGCTGCCTGGATCTGATGACTTCGCATTATAGGTCACGTTCAGATGACCTTTTTAGGAGCCAATCAAATTGTTGCCTTCAAAATCTTGCGGCATAACTTCATATATAAACAACAAATACTATGCAGGAAATTAACGTGAACTTTGGATGTTTACTCGCCTAATGCGGCCTAAAGTACCACTAGATCCATTGTTATCCCCGTAAAAATTAACTGTAAATGATTTTTTCCCGAGGATCAGCTGGAAATGCATCACTTTTCAAAAACCGTGGCCAAACATTGCTGTGCAAAAGGCAATTTCATTGGGTGCAGCAGGGCTGATCTTTTATTATTCAGAAGGTCATTTGAAGGTGACCTGTTATACGATGTCTTCAGATCCTAACAATGTTAGGATTTGATTTTAATGAGATTGACAGTTTGTGTATAACTATAAAGTCTTGGCCACAGTCGAATATGGGCCAGATTGGACCAGAAACACCAGAGTTATTGGCCCTTGTTTGTGTTAAAAAATTCAAAAAATGTAACTTGTGCGGAATAGAGACTTTATTTTTTATCCAGTCTTAACCAAACTTGCACAGTTTATGAAGGACCATTAGATCTCAGACATAGTTAAATGTGGGTCAGTTCAGACTAGAATCACCAGGGTTATTGCTCCTTTCTTATTAAAACAGAGCAAAATAGGACTGTGTTGATATAAAGTGTTTATTTTGCATGCAGTCTATACAAAATTGCATGGATTGTTTATTGAAATGATATCTCCGATAAGTTTAATAATAACCAGATCAGAACATACATACTGGAGCTATTGCCCTAGTTTGATTATAAAATGCAAACACATTTCATTACTTTCCTAATTTTTCCCATGCAAAATATATATTCCTGAATTAATCTGTGTGGTCTAAGGGCGATATGTGAATTGGAACAGGTGTAGTCTCCCTGGAAAATATATATGCACCATCAAAAGTAGCACTCCACATAGCAGTACATTAATAGCCATGACTCGAAACTTGATAGTAGGCAGTGTAAGCACATGTGGTTAGTGAATACACAACCAGATACTTCAGTGGGGCTGTTTACAGCATACTGGATTTAATTGTCCACTTCTGTGTATTATTTTAATGCACAGTATGTTAACTCTGTTATTTAAACACTTCTGGATTTTGAATTCTTGCTAAGTAGAACAGAAAACAGCTGCAGTTAAGTTTATTATATAGAAAGAGAGAAACTAAAGACTGTAAGAAGCATTCACTGAAGATTAAGTTATAAATACAGACAATTTCCATGCTATTCAGTTTGATTATCATAAATAATAAGACAAATGGTCAGCTTTTGATTGTCGAAACCAACAAAATGCCAGCTACCGATATTTCAAATTTGGTGATACTTTATCACTGAAACATGGGAAACCTCCATTGTCTGGCTAGTTTCAAAATTTTGAAGATAACTAGAACTAGGGATTGCTATTGCATTCGGCCGTTTCGGATCATGTTCATATGCACACTACCTACTAACAGCATTTTCAAGTGTAACATTTTTTTCCATAAGTGACGGATCTGGTTAACCATTTCTTGGGTTATGAGATATTAGCCAGTTTCTCACCTTTAGATAGTCTGCAAACACACAACTTGTACACACGATAACTGCATTTGTATCGACTGACAAACTAATGTACAAATGGCAAAATTTGTTAAAGACTGTCTGAGTTATTGGTAAAACATACATGTATCTTTTCAATTTGTTTATTATTAAATGACCAACAGATTTAATTTGGATAACCAAACATTTTACAGAAAAAAAGATACCATAATTTTTTTTACGGTCATTCTGCTGGCCCTGCTTGTTATCTCACCTGAGCAATAGACAACAAATTCTACGGTTTCTCTATTTGCCCTAACTGCCATTGACTTACCGCGGTAATTTAAAAAGTTCCAAAACAGACTCTCAAGAAACATGATCTGAGAACCGTTAGCAAAAAGAAAGTAGCAGCACCACCCAGACAGATATCACATCACACTGCCTGACACAAGAAATCAAGGAGACTTATCAAACCCATTTATGTATTCTTCAGATTTCTTCGTGAAAGTACAGTTGTTACTTGTTTATGTCCATGAGTTTTATTGTTTGGTTTTGATATGCAAGGGTTAGCTGGGGAGTTAAATAAATATGACAGTTTATAAGCTAGTTGAATGTTTTTATGACCATTATGGCACACATGCTTTAAAATAACATTTTTTCAAACTTGTCACAACAGTAAGGTCTTCGTCATTGCCAGTACTCAGGTGAGCCCTTTGGGCCAACATGGCCCTCTTGTTATTCAATCTTAATCAAACTTGCACAGTTTGTGTATGATCATAAAATCTGGGACGGGATTGTTATTGGGCCAGATCACACCAGTAACACTAGAGTTATTGCCCCTTTTTCATGCAAAAAAAGTGCAAAAATTGCCTTTTTCCAACATAGAGACTTTATTTTCTATCCACTCTTAACCAAACTTTCACAGTTTGTGTATGACCATCAGATCTCAGCAGATACAAAAAATGGGCCAGATCATGTTTCAAACGCCTGAGCTAATGCCCTTTGTTATGAAAAAATATACAAAAATGGACATTATTCTGGATAGAGACTTCATTTTTCATCCAATCTTCACCAATCTTGCACAGTTTGTCTATTACCATGAGCTTATAGTTGGATTCAAATATAATCAAGATCGGACCAGAAACACCGGATTTATAGCTCTTTATTTTTGACAAAATATGCAAAAATAGACATTATTCAGGATAGAGACTTCATTTTTCATCCAATATTCACCAATCTTACACAGTTTGTCTATGAAGATTAGATTAAAGTTGAAGTTGAACATAAATAAAATTGGGCAAGAAACACCAGATTTATTGCCCTTTGTGAAAAAATATACAAAAATGGACATTATTCAGGATAGTGACTTCATTTTTCATCCAATCTTCACCAGTTGTGCACAGTTTGTCTATGAATGTAAGATTACATGTGAAGTCGAATATAAGCATGATCGGGCCAGAAACACCAGAGTTATTGCCCCTTGTGTGTGGAAAAAACATCAGCAAGTTATCAATGATTGGCTTGCACACACGATTTTTTCTTCATTGTTGACCAAACTTACACAGTTTGCGTATGACCATAAAAATTTATCGATACAATTTGATTTCCAACATTTGCAAACCTTTTATGCAGTTATTTGTAAATGCAACATTGATGGCTTGAGAGCCTGCATTAACATCATTTATCATCATTGGACAGAAAATTATCAAGGAAAAAGCAAAACTTGACCTTTGGCACAGCCATCGCAATGAGCGCATTGCAACTTTTTCTCCAAAACTGGCTGCGAAAAAGACATCAAAATCTACTGTTTTTGTATTTTCCATAATTTTCACTGACTTAATGAAAAAGGGTCAGGTAAGAATATGGAAAAAATGGTTTGAGAACCATCAGCAAAAACACCGCACATCCACTACCCAACTCGTACGTTAGTTAGCCCATTGCACTAACCAATGTTTTAAATCGATCCTATCCCCCTTTGCATATTGTGCAACAACCACATCCTTTGGACCAAGGTCAAGGTCACACTTAAAGGTCAAATATAGGAGTTTAAGCCATTGTCTTTGAAGTATAATTTTGTCGGGCATGGAAGAATTTTCAAATTACTTGGCAGAAGTGATAAGCATTATGAGACGGTATGTGATGTGCAAGAATCAGGTCTGTAGCTGAAAGGTCAAGGTCTTATCAAGGTCAAAGGTCAAATAATTGTCCAGAGCATAATATTGTTATGCATACAGGGATTTTCTGATTAATTGGCAGACATGATCACCATCACCGAATAATGGCGTGTCACATGTAAGAACCTGATTTGTGAAGTTAGTGAATTACTTCCCTTTATTGATGACTGTGTAAAGCAAAATTCAAAAATGATAAAAGGCATTTTTTTATTCTTCACAGAATGATTTAAGATAGCAAGAGTAAGTGAAGCATACAAGAACCATAACTCATAATTGCCCAAAACTTTTAATTACTACACTTTATAGATTTTTGTGTCAGAACTAAAACTATTGATTGGAAATTAGTTATACCTCGACTTACTTCACAGAATAAGAGAATACATTAGCATCAAGTACAACATAAAAGGGCAATTCTACTTTTGCAAAATAATTTGTACGCATATAGACAAAGTGGCGCCATGTAGAACAAGCTGCATAGGTGGGGGCGTCCGAGTCTGTGGACACATTTCTACTTCTTGAATAGTTCATATGTTTAACCAAATGGCTATAATTTTCATATAATTATGTGTTACTTTGACTGATCAATACTTCCTGTTACAATTAGTTTTGTATTTGACTTTCAAAATGCTGTATTTGAATGTTTCATTTGGTTTCCCACCAACTTTCATGTAACAAAAGGTCAGCTGTATGTCATATTTACATAGATTCATAGATGTTTAGGCAATTTATTTTACTCCCTATAGATTTGTAAATAATACACAATACCAATATTCTACTAGATTTAACTTTTAAGCTGGTTTTTCATGGCAGCGTATGCGCACTGCTATTGTGTCCTAAGTGTTCCGTCTACGATTCTGTTAATGCAGGCATTATCCCATGTATCTGTCACCCATGACACTACTTTAAATAATATTGTGTAATTATTACTAATTCAATGCATATAACTATACATAGGCAAATTAAAAAACATGGTCAAGCAATTAACAAAAGTCCAGTTCCAATGAGTATCATATTTGCAAAAGTGCATGACTGTAAGCAGTAAGCTTCCGTGACAGCAGATATTGTTTCCTCTATTTTTCTTCAGGATTTAATATTTTATAAACGATTGTGTTAACTGTATCTAAATTTGTAATTTTGTTCAAATTAAATAAAATTTGTTAACATATTATGCCCTTTGATCATTGATTAAACACTGCTAATGCACACGTTCACATGTGTCAGCATCAGAAAAAATGTGCACTGCTCGTTTTTATGCCCCCTACATCTTGATGCGGAAGGCAAATAGTGATTGTCCTGTCCGTCCGTCGGTCAGTGACAAGGTTAAGTAGATTTTACCGTTTTGCCTAGCACCAACACCGCTTACTACAACACTTGGATACAGTTGTTCTTTATGACTATTCCCTATCCACCCATATCACCCAACCTCATTTTGACCTTGACCTTGACCTAATTTGCACTAAGAATAATTCAAATGGGCTGTTCTTGGTTAACTAGATTTTACCATTTCGTCTAGCACCAACATCGCTTGCTACAACACTTGAATACTTATACAGTTGTTGCTTATGACCATCCCCAATCCACCCATATCACCCAAATTCACTCTTTGACCTTGACCTCGACCTAATTTGGACTTATAATAATTCAAAAGTGCCATTTCTTGGTAAACTAGATTTTACTGTTTCGTCTAGCACCAACACCGCTTACTACAACACTTGGGTATTTAGACAGTTGTTACTTATGACTGTTCCCAATCTACCCATATCACACAACCTCACTTTGACCGTGACCTTGACCTAATTTGGACTTATAATAATTCAAATGGGCTATTTCTTGGTTAACTAGATTTTTGCGTTTCGTCGAGCACCAGCTCCGCTTACTACAGTACTTGGATACTTACACAGTTGTTGCTTATGACCATTCCCAATCCACTCATATCACCCAATCATACTTTGGATTTAGCATAATTCAAATGGGCTGTCCAGCACTAACCGGGGGCATGTGTGTTTATCGAACACAGTATCTTGTTTATGCTTGTGGTTTTGTCACATGACCGCAGATGGAGATTTGGAATAGCTCAATATACCTATCGTTTGTTGCATTTTTATTGGAGACGTATGACAGGGACGCAAGACGCAGACGGACTGAATTGATGCGGCCATGGAATACCAGCTTTATTCTTTATCCAGCAAATCCTTGACCGTCCCAGTTTTCAAACTTATCGAGTTGTTGTCATTGAAATTCAATTCAAGTGGCCTACTCATTCATTTGTAACTTGAACCAAGAATGGCAAAATCAGTTGTCCATATTGTCCCTCTTGTCCCAGTGCATGTATGGGCAAGTGACCGACAAGGGGCAAACAGCATTGGGCAAAAATGGCCCTATAACGCAATAAAAGATTTTGACACCCATGCTTCAGACAGTACATTTGTAGTGTGTCTGTACCTTTAAGCTGTTGATTGTAATAATCGTATATATTGTGCAGGCCAAAGAAGCGGGCAAGTGGCCCCTGAAGTGGTACGCTCCGGAGTGCGTGTACTTCTGGAAGTTTGACTCCAAATCGGACGTGTGGAGCTACGGTGTCACCATGTGGGAGGCCACGTCATACGGGGAGAAACCGTACAAGGTAAAATTGCTGTGGTTTTAACTCATGATGGCAACAAGTTACGAGGGTTGAACGTGAAACTATGTATCTGATATAGAAATGTTAAGCAGATATCACAGTTTCAGGCTCAACCCTCGATTTATTTTTATATTGCATGATTGTCCTTTGAAAAGTGCAGTGGACCTTTGAATACATGTATTTGACAATGATAAAAACAATGTCATATTTTAATATATCTATTGGTAAAATTCATTATTGACACTAAGGCTATGCTTTGTAAAAATATTTTAAGTTATTTTTGATTTAATAAAACCGCTGAAAACATTTTAAAAAATCCTCTTGATTTGAGTATGAATTAATCAAATTATAAACTTATATGTAAAAAATAATTTGATTATTCCATCACAAACAGTGAATCTGTGTACACATGATCTAAATATTAAAAGACAACTAAAATAAATTGTGCACTATGTATTCAGGGCAAGCGTGGTCAAGAGATTCTTAAGTTCCTAGTGGAGGAGAATAAGCGTATGGAGAAACCACTGCTGTGTGACGAGGACGTCTATAACGTGATGCTCAGCTGCTGGGAATATGAGTGAGTCTTTAGGAAACGTGTTACCCTGGTTTGACCTTCACAGTTCTTTTGCCACAGTTTTCTGTCCATCTGTCTCTTGTCTTGACCACACTGGCTAAGATGATGTTCTGAAAGAGCTGTGTGTCCAGTTTAGAGGTCAAGGTCAATTTCACCTTTGAAGGTCACTAGGTCACATAGTCATCAGGCCAAACAAAATAAATTGTGTGTTTCGGGCAGGGGTCTCGAAAAAATTAAGTAGGGTCGGGATAAATTTTTTTAAAGACACATTTCGATACAAAAATATTGAAAATCATCTAAAATCTGACGAATATGGATTTTATAGAAAACAATCGTTACAAAAAACAGGGTTGCCACTTAACTTGAAAAGTTAGGGAATTTTTTTTTTTCAAGGTCAGTGAATCGTCGGGGAAATCTGGAAAATGGTCAGTGAAAAATAACATTTTAGAGAAGTCAGGGAAAAGTCAGGGAAAATTGAATTCTGGGTTGATGTTAAAAATTTTTAGGGATGGCAAAACTATTAGAATATTCAAATATTCGATTGAATGATTGCCATTTGAATATTTAAAACGCTAGTCGAATAATCACAAATTTGTATTGCTTTTTAAAACCAACAATTTCCAGATTGTAGAAAGTATCTTTATATCAACATAAAGGCAGTATTTAATTAATAGATACCTAATACCATGTTTTCAATAGTATGGGCCCATGTCAGGTGTCAGACTGAGAGCTCTATTGAATATACGGGTCAGTGTCAGCAGCCTCTCGTCTAGTCGCCAGTCAAAGACAGCTGTTAATTGTAATGACAACTCTCGTAGCGACTTGTGAACAGATTAACAACAATAAATTACAGAAGTGCGATCAGAAATTTTAGCAGTCATTATAGCTGAGAAACTTCTCTCCAATTTGCTTATAAACTTATGATTATCCGAGCGTTTTCATGTTGATAAAAATGCGTATTGTTTTGAAAACTATTTGATTAAAAGTACAATTAAAATGGATACTGCAGTTGTGTATGTTTTTATACTGTTCAATTTATACATTAATTAGAAAGCACAAATTGTTAATGAAAATATGACGGTACTGGAATATCTGAACTTAATGTCATACACAAAATACTAATAATGTCTTCTAGGTCATAAAGTTCAAAATATTTTATACCAATCTATGCGAAAATTTGAATATTCGATTGAATGAAAAAGCAAATATTCGAATACCGATTTTGGTATTCGATGCCATCTCTAAAAAAATTTAGTGGCTATGACAGTCTCAAACAGTATTTATAAGTATTTCCAAACACTTTTTGGTGTGATTGTGTATAAACATAATGTTAATGTGTTTGAATCCATTTTGTGACTTTTGAAGACTGAAAGGCCTTGCAACCCTTGCCTCCAGAGCAGTCACATGCATCCTAACTCAACAGTATGTTAGTCAATAATAAATCAAACAGATGATGAAATGGTTTTATAGTTTATAAATCAAACATGCATGCTTCAATTTTAAGGTTACACTTACTAATAGATGTATAATAATAGATCTACAGATATGAGTAAATTTAAGTTTCAAACATGAGTAAACAACCAATATTTAATGATGCTTGGTTGACTGACTCGGAGTTTTCAGCATGGGTAGGAAAGGATTTAAAAAATGTCAAAAAAGCATGTTGTCTTTTGTGTGGTGGAAGATTTTTGCTTGAAAATATTGGGAAGCAGGCTCTTAGAAGCCATGCCAACGGAAAGAAACAAAGATAAGTTTGCAGTAGTATCAAAAGTGACGAACATTCTTTCGGCCTTTGTAAAGGTTATAAACCCTAGTAGCACCCATGAAGCAGAGTTACTCATTGTTGTCATGTGCACATTATTAAGTTTCATGTAATTCTGGTGTTTGATATATCTAAAACAAAATAAATATAAACAGTGGATTGGACGGCTGTATGGGAGGAGGAGGCCAAAAAAATATTGTGGTATTGGTCAGTGAAAAGTATAATTTAGTCAGGGAAAAGTCTGTGAAAAGTCAGGGAATTTCATTTTCTCAACAAAGTGGCAACCCTACAAAACTTTAGGGTCAAGGGGTCTTTACTAGGTAAAGTCGGGTTGCCCGAAACACGTTTGTTTTTTGGCTTAATTATGCAACTTAAAATTACTGTCTACAAACCACTCTGAATATTCACCACTGACTGCAAGTCTTAAAGTCACTTGTTGCAAGTCTTAAAGTCACTGACTGCAAGTCTTAAAGTCACTGACTGCAAGTCTTAAAGTCACTTGTTGCATTTACAAACTGTCTAGTTTTTCTAAGATTCTTGTATGCAAATGTCATGATTCTTTTTTAGTGTACATTTCTTGATACATTGTCTTTGCATATCATGTAGCATGCAATTCTTGTATTCGACTGAAACATCTTCTGTTGTTATAATTCTTAGAAGTCTTTTTCTGCTTTGTTCATTTCAGAAAAGACCGCCGCCCCAAGTTCGCAGAGATTGTAGTTACGATCGATAATTATATGTTGACACATTCGCGAAGCTAGTGCATATTGCCATGTTTCCACGGCAACCAGATTTAGTGTTTTAATTTAATAACTGTTTTACTTCATGTTGTCTCTACTGGCCAGCATGAACACCCGTCTGTCATATTTCACACAAAAGCTGTTGCTGACTGTATAGGTTGTTACAGACAATTTTTTATTTTGTCCATAGGCAGCCTCGGAAGCTATGTTTGTATAAAGTGGCAAAACAAGATAGGCTATTGAGGTGTCAGTGTACTTTTGAGTCCTTTGAATTGTGAAAATTAGCGCCTGAATACCATATTTTGTGAAAATAACATTTCTACCTATTATGTATGAAGTTATTCTATCAGAACTAAATAACACAATGTTGTAACCAATTTTAATTGAGTTTGTACATATTGTATGCCTTTTAATTTAAACATCTTAACCAGTCAAGACAAAAACGGGGCCTGAAACATAAAAAAGCAGACAAAAAGCCAAACTAAAACTTTCTAGCAATTGTGAATTTTGGTGGAAAAATTGAGAAAAAAAGATGCATGTAGTTTTTACTTTGTAAATGGGGCCCTATTTCGGCCCAAAATCAGCTTGAAAAAACAACAACAACAACAACACTGGGTGTCTTAACATGGTTAATGCACATCATGTTGTTTATAATCTACGCAAATTACTCAGTGTTTCATTGCGTTAACCATTTACAAGAACAAGCATTCATGTAAAACTGTTATGATATTCTATTGGCCGTTACTCACCAAAGACATTGCGAAATGAACCTTTTATTTATTTCCTGAATTACATGAGGATGCTCTCTACAATGCATACAAAAATTTCATAATGGTGACATGAATACAATAGAGGCATGTTGTGGGAAAACAGAGCTGAATGCATGTGCGTAAAGTGTCATCCCGGATTAGCTTGTGCAGTCCAGGATGACTTGTTTCGACGTAGTCTGTTCTAAACATAAATCTACTGTAGGCGGTAAGTGTGGTCCTGGATCAGCCTGTGCGGACTGCACTTTACGCAGATGCATTAAGTCCGGGTTTCCCACGAAACGCCTCAATAGTATTCGGCATGATGTTATCAGACCTTTTTTGGCTGGGCACATTACATTTTGAAACTAACCATATTCCAATAAAATGAACCATATTCCAATAAAATGATATTTTCTTGCAATGTAAGTGCCTTCTCCGTCCTGTAGAATAACAAATGTAAAGTAAAGCGTAATTCAACTTGATGCACTGGGGCCATATTCCAGAAACATCTTAAGTTCATTTTAAAATATTTTCAGTAAGGTTCCAATTTTAGTTAGGTAATATTGTAAAAGCTAAATATAAATTTAGGATTCCAATTTCAGTTAAGTAAATATTCAGTTAAGTAAATAGTAGATAATAATAAGTTGATAATTAGTGAACATTAAGCATAATTGGAATAAAATGCTTAAGCAAAATGAAGATTTTCAGGCTACCAATAAGATTTCACTTACGATGTTTCTGGAATACGACCCCTGGTCTGTGAAATGAAAGAAATTCCCAATCATTGTAGTGTAAATATTTTTAAGCTCTGGCCCGCGACATCGACAGTTACCAATGAAATCAGTTGTTACATGTTAGCTTTAAATTCCATTGGTTAAGTTTAAGTCTGAGTTAGAGATTGTGAACTTTCCTATTGATGGTGCCTGGCCCCATGACTATGAACATTCTTAAGTTTAATCTTAGTCTTAATATTAAATATTAAACCAATGGAATCAAAGTTTAAATGTTACAAACATTCTCATTGGTCAATATTTTAAGTTGAGACTAAGTTCGAGATTGAGAACTTTCGTAGTCGTGGAGCCTGGAATTTATGTGGGTTATACCAAAAAACTTAAGTCTTTACTGATGCTAGTATGTTGAATTATCTTAATTGTTTGAATATTAAGTTCATACTTGTACACATCCCATGTATCTTACATATACATGTTGCATTGCTATTGTTTAATGTTCATTGTTCGCGTAATAGATCACAATTCATATTAATCATGTCATGTGTGGTTAAGTAACAGAAATCAACTGTGAGGTTGTTTGGTGAGAATTTGAAAGGTGATATATGAATGATTATGATGACCTGAGGGGTAAATATGAGTTGTTCCTGTGAGAATAAACATGTTCTACCATATATCAGGGGCGTAGCTTAGGTTACAAACATGTATAGGCACAATTGGCGGAATCTACAAAATGATGCTGTAAGCGATAATTTGGACCAGAGTGTTTATACTCGTATGTGGCTTCAAACAAATAACATCAGCTAAACCCCAATTTTACGAAGTAATTGTAAAATAAGCGAGTGTTTCATGAAATTTATTTCATATTGACGTAAACGACTCGTTAAACAATGAAGTTTTAACACAGCCAAAAAATATCCCTTCACTCCCGTCCCCCCTCTTGTTTTTATTGCATTTTTTGGCATATTTAAATTTTTCATCTCTGGAAAAAATGTTAAGGCACGTACCTATAGTGCCTAAAGGAAGCTAAGCCCCTGTATATAGCTGGGGGCATATGTTGGTTTCTTTTCCTATAAAAAAAACTATGCAAAAATCATGCAGACAATATAAGTTCTCCCAAAATTGACATTGACCCTATTTTTCCCTTATCCGAACATATAGTTTTTACATTAATGACCACTAATTGTTTAGAATCCCTTTGTTGCAATGTTGGGTTTAAATTCTGCTGGGTTTGCTTGAAAAATAATTTTATCATCATCTTTGTCATCATCTGAATCATTATTGTCATTTCAGATTTATCATTGTCCTTGTTGTGATTGTAGTCATCATCATCTTTCATGTCATCATTATCATCATCATTATCATCATAACCACCACTATCATCATCATTTCCAAAACCACCACCTCCACCACCACCATTATCATCATCATCATTATCACCACCACCACCACCATCATCATCTCCAAAACCACCTCCACCACCACCACCACCATTATCATCATCATTATCATCGTCATCATCATCATGCTGCAGCAATAGATGTTAAATGACACCAAAAATGTACATTTTTGATCATTGTTATTACCTTATCAGTGATACATTTCCATATGACAGTTAACTCCCAATCCGTGCCTTATTAAGTTCATTTGGTACTAGTGGGCTTTGGCCTATCCATGTATAATAACATGAAATAACCCGAGGAAAGTTCATGCAAAACTGTTTTGAAAATCATCAATAAATTTTATAAAATGACAGAAAATGATCTAAACAATGAGCAATATTTGTATGTAGGTACTGTTTTATTATGAACTCTGTATACATATATGATAAGCGCAATATACATTGCTTATACTTGTTTTCGAACTTGTCATTTGATGATCTTGTACAAAAATGATTCTGTGATATATGTTATGTCTTCACTTACAATGTGTAGATAAAAACTTTGTTACTTGTTTGATGTTTCACATATTTCGGAACACATTCCATACTTGGCTACATTCCAAAAGCATTCAATAAATATATATGAGGTGCGTCGTGGGAAAACCGGCCTTAATGCATGTGCGTAAAGTGTCGTCCCGGATCAGCCTGTGCAGTCCGCACAGGCTAATCCGGTATGGCACTTTCCGCTTTTATGGTATTTTCGGTGTCAAAGAAGTCTCTTCTAAACATAAATCCACTGTAGGTAGAAAGTGCCGTCCTAGATTTTCGTATTTGGTATATATGTAACATCCTATAGTGGTCCTCTACAAATATTGTTCAGATTATGCCTCATGGGTCAAAACTGACCACGCCCCTAGGGTCTAATGGTTTATATAAACTTACATTGTAAAATGACTTAAAAATTCTTCTCGTCTGAAACCGCAAGGCCTAGAGGTTTCATATTTGGCATGTATATGTGGTCCTCTACTACAAATATTGTTCAAATTATGCCCCTGGTGTCAAAACTGGTCACACACCAGGGGTCACATGGTTTAAATAGATTTAAATAGCAAAATGACTTAAAAAATCCTCACTTCTGAAACGGCAAGGCCCACAGCTTTCCTATATGTAGTACGTAACATTGAATAGTGGTCCTCTCCAAAGATTGTTCAAATTATGCCCCTGGGGTCAAATCTGGCCACACCCCAAGGGGTCACATGGTTTATCAAGTCTTAAATAGCAGAATGACTTTACAAATCTTTACCTGAAACCGCAAGGCCCAGAGGTTTGTTCAAGATTGTTCAAATTATGCCAATGGGATAAAAATAAGCCACACCTCGGGTATGCGAATTCCAATTGGTTTACAAGGTCTCAGGTGAGCATCCTATGGCCCTCTTGTTTAGTTTTTTTAGTTGTGTATATTATAAAAAAGACTTATGAAGAAATGAGCTTGTGTTCATATAACATAACTAAAAGAGTATGAACAGTTTAAAATTCTGTAGATCATTGTATAATATAAACTAGGATGATTATTTGGAATGTATTATCTTTACGTATTACATTTGTATGTTTACTTGTTCTAAGGGTCTTTTTTGTTACATACTTTGGTGCGTTTTATTTGATTATTTATTTTTCATAAATACACTTAATAAAAGTATTCCATTCGTTTACAGTAGTGCCGTCATTGAAACGCATAATAAATTTATTGTGCTTAACTTTTAATTTGCAACAATGAGATATCATTTTTGTTAGAGATATGATATGTAATTATATCTCATTTGTTAGAGATTTTCGAAATAATAGTCAGATATACAATCATTTTATTATATGTTGTGTATTAATCGTAATATTTTCTGCCTATACATGTTACTGTGCGATATGACATAGTTTTTAAGCATTGAATTGATGTACTTTATTTTATTTATGTGTTAATTGGCAAAAAGTAAATTATACAAGTAAGTTGTATTACCAGGCTCAATTTTGATCAATAAAAAGTTCTCTTGTATAACAAAAATGGAGAGAGAGGGGGCGGGGGAGGGAGGGAGGGAGTGAGAGGGAGGGAGGGAGAGAGAGGGGGAGAGGGAGAGAGAGAGAGAGAGAGAGAGACAGACAAGAGACAGACAAAACAGAGAGAGACAGACAAGACAGAGAGACAGACAGAGGCTTCTTCAGAACTAAACAAAGAAGGGGGCAGACTTGATGTTATTATAAGAAATATGCCAAACGTGCTATATTACCAATATGGCGTGGGGATTGGTCATGAAATTATTTCTACAGCTGTACTCCCCCTACCTCTGATTCAAGTAGGACAATTGTCAGTTACTGGCATAAGTATTTGCACTTTGTACTGGTACCCGCTTAGATCGGCTTCACTTGCCCAGGAAAAAGTGTGAGTAGGTTAACTGACTGTCATGATATGACTGAAATACTGTTAAAAATGGCGAAAACTCCAAACCAACAAACAAACAAACAAACTATATTACCAATATATAATAACTTTATGGTATGCTTTATATACTGTATTTAGTGTTTGTTAATTTCTTTTATTTGCTATAACTTGAATTCTTAACTTAATACTTTATAAATTTATTATGGTTCATCATAATTCATTATGTTATGTATTAGTTACTTATATGTATCATTTGTCTAAGTTATTTACAATATTGTTCATTGAAATGTTCAACAGAACAATTTCTTTGTTTATGAAAGACAAATTTGCTTTAAGTATGCTATTTTATTTGTGGCAAACTATAATGACTGTTTATGTATGTACAAAATGTAATTGTTTTACATTAAAGTCTACATACATATATGAGGGGCGTCGTGGGAAAACCGGGCTTAATGCATGTGCGTAAAGTGTCGTCCCGGATTAGCCTGTGCAGTCTGCACAGGCTAATACGGGACGGCACTTTCCGCCTACAGTGGATTTATGTTTAGAAGAGACTTCTGTGAAACAGAGAATACCATAAAAGCGGAAAGTGTTGTCCTGGATTAGCCTGTGCAGACTGCACAGGCTAATCCGGGACGACACTTTACGCACATGCATTAAGACCGATTTGCCCACGACGCGCCTCATATTATGTTGCTTGTGATGGTATTTTAAATTTTCTATATATATGCATTCCAGTTTGTGGTTGTATATCACATTGTTGATACTTTAATGCCTTAATTATGGCGTCTTTGTGAAACAAATGCCTTCCTGCCCTTTTGGCCTGTTGTCTTGTATGAATTACGTACCATGATAATCAGAACGTGCTGCAGTCTACTTGATTGACTGGGTATGCGTGAATTAGAATGATTATGCATGATTTGGACTTCATTTAATTGATTGTTTAATCGATTAGCATGAACCTGTAGTGTATTCCTCTAAATTGCCATACTATCTTGTTATCTTGTTATCTGTTTTGCTACTCTTTTTATATGGGAATTAAACTTTTAACGAAGATGTTAAATCTTCTGAGTTTTGTTATACAATTCTTTCCCCGTTATTTGTTATTACTAGTATGATAAATATTTTTGTAAGAATTGGTAATAACCCCATCGGCCCAGAGTTTTCAAGTGGTGAGTTTTTGTTGTCAATTTGTATGCTAAGACAGTATATTTGGCTTTTGTGTGATAAATGGCGTCTTAGTTTTGTATAACATATTTGTAGATACTCTCCAACATAAACATGCCTCGGCACTTGCTTATGTTGTCTCTAGACAATGTTGCATTGTAAGCTGCTAGGTTTACTTCTGGCTAGTTGTAATAGCCAGAAACGGCCTTGTAGTTGTGTTTTAAGGTGGTAGCTGTTGCTTTTGTGCGTTCATTGGTATTGTCGGACTCTTGCTTAGTATGCCCCATTGGCAGTTGTGTATCTTGAATTAAGATGTAAGTATTGCATTTGCTCGATAATGTAACTCGGGGGTAATGCAAAATAAGCTGCACGTTTGACACATGGTTTTTGTGTAAAGAGTGGAGAGCATTACATACTTATGTGGTAGATGTTTCTCGTATGCACATGGATAGTGGAGGACTTCTAAAGTTGCCAATTTTTAGCTCGACTATTCGAAGAACAGGTGAGCTTTCCTACTCGCCTCGGTGTCCACATCTGATCTTGGTTAAAATTTATATTCAAAAGTCTTGTAACTTTAAAACTACGTAAGTTTTTCACTTGAAACATGGAATATACCTTTGCCATTAACTCCAGCATCCGGTGCAGCATTCCCCATAATTCTGTTTTTTATTTTGACAGAGTTATGCCCCTTTTTCACATAGATTTCACATAGAAGGGAACTTTGGGAGCATATAGTAATCACACATCCAGCGGTCTGTCCACCCGTCAGGCTTTTTTTGCGGAGCATAACTCCATTAGTATTGAAGGGATTCAAATAAAACTGCATATTATGATAGAGGGCGATGAGAGGAAGTAGAGAGTACAAGGACCAGAAATATTTCTTCAATATTGACAGAGTTATTGACCTTTGTTTAATTTTCTTGTGCAGAGCGTATCTCCATTAGTATTGATGGGATTCAAATGAAACTTCATATAATGATAGAGGACAAAGACAGGAAGTGCAGAGCACAAGTACCACAACTCTGTCTTCAGTATTTACTGAGTAATTGCCCTTTGTTTTATTTCCGTATGTGAAGCATTAATTTTCTTGTGCGGAGCATAACTTCATTAGTATTGAAGGGATTCACATGAAACTTCATATTATGATGGAGGACAATGAGAGGAAGTGCAGAGCACAGGGACCATAATTCTTTCTTCAATATTTACAGGGATATTGCCCTTTGTTTAATTTTCTTGTGCGGAGCATAACTCCATTAGTATTGAAGCGATTCAAATGAAACTTCATATAATGATAGAGGACTATGAGAGGAAGTGCAGAGCACAAGGACCCTAACTCTTTCTTCAATATTTACTGTGTTATTGCCCTTTGTTTTTTTCCCTATGTGAAGCATTAATTTTCTTGTGAGGAGCATATGTCCTTTTGTATTGAAGGGATTCAAATGAAACTTCATATAATGATAGAGGTCAAGGAGAAGAAGTGCAGAGCACAAGGACAACAAGTCTTTCTTCAATATTTATGGAGTGATTGCCCTTTGTTTTATTTCCTTATGTGAAACATTAATTTTCTTGTGCGGATCATAACTCCATTAGTATTAAAGGATTCAAATGAAACTTCATTTAATGATAGAGAACAATGAGAGGAAGTGCAGAGGACAAGGACCATCACTCTTTCTTCAATATTTGCAGAGTTATTGCCTATTGTTTAATTTTCTTGTGCTGAGCATATCTCCATTAGTATTGAAGAGATTCAAATGAAACTTTAAATAATGATAGTGGACAATAAGAGTAAGCACAGAGCACAAGGACCACAACCCTTTCTTCAATATTTACAGAGTTATTGCCCTTTGTTTTATTTTCTTATGTGAAGCATAACTCCATTAGTATGGAAGGAATTGAAATGAAACTTCATATGGTGATAGAGGACATTGAGAGGAAGTGCAGAATGCAAGGACCACAACACTTTATTCAATATTTACAGATTTATTGCCCTTTGTTTTATTTTCTTGTGCAAAGCACAACTCCATTAGTAATGAAGGGATTCAAACGAAACTTCATTTAATGATAGAGGACAATTAGAGAAAGTGCAGAGCACAAGGACCACAACTCTTTCTTCAATATTTATGGAGTTAATACCCTTTGTTTTATTTTCTTGTGCGAAGCATTAATTTTCTTGTGCGGAGCATACTTCCATTAGTAATGGAGGGATTCAAATGAAACTTCAAAGAATGGTAGTGGACAATGTGAGGATCTGCTGAGTGCAAGGACAATAGTTATTTCTTCAATATTACCGAGTTATTGCTCTTTGTTTAGTTTTCTTGTGCAGAGCATTTCTCCCATTAGCGTTTAAGGGATTCAAATGAAACTACATATAATGATAAAGGACAATGAGAGGAAGTGCAGAGTACAAGGACCATAACTCTCTTCAATATTTATGGATTTATTGCCCTTTGTTTATTTTTGTGTGCAGAGCATAACTCCATAAGTATTGAAGGGATTTTAAATAAAACCAATATATTGATAGAGGACGTTGCGAGGAAGTGCAGAGTACAAGGACCATAACTCATTTTTCAATATGTACGTAGTTATTGCCCTTTTTTGCAGATAATTACTACCTTAGTATTGAAGGAATTTAATATAACACCGCATATATCGATAAGAGGCAGCGTACAAGGACCATAACTCTTTCTTCAATATTTATGGAGTTATTGCCCTAAAGTTAATTTTCTTGTGCAGTGCATAACTCCGTTAGTATTGAAGTGATTTAAAATAAAACCATGTACATGTATATTGATAGAGGATGTTGAGAGGAAGTGCAGAGTATAAAGACCATAACTCTTTTTGTAGGAAGAGTCATTTTTGCCACAATTTTGCGAACATGTAACTGACATTGTGTTGTCTTCTTCTGACAAGCATATGCTTTGTGAGCATACGTCACATCCTGTGACAAGCCTTGTTCACATGGAATTTATGGTTAAAGGTTATATTCAAAAGTCTTGTAACTTCAAAACTACACAAGTTATTCACTTGAAACTTGGACTGTAACTTGGTCGACTGCAACACCATCTGCAACAGTCCCCATAACTCTGTTTTGTATTTTGACAGAGTTATGCCCCCTTTTCACGTAGATTTTCTGGTTAAAGTTTATATTCATAAATCTGTTATGTATTTTGGCATAGTTCTGTCCCTTTTTCCATAGATTTTCAGATTTAAGTTTTTACTCAAAAGATATATAACTTCTAAACTTCACTTGAAACTGGGAATATACCTTTGTCATCAACTACAGCATCAGGTACCACAATCCACAAAACCCTGTTTGTATTTGAGTTATGCCCCTTTTAACAGATTTTCAGTGTTAAGTTTTTTTTTCAAAAGTCTTATCATTTTTAAACTACGTAAGGTATTCACTTAAATCTTGGAATAAATTTATAAATTGATGAAAATATTGCCATAACTCAGCTTTTTATTTCAACAAATGTATGCCCCTTCCACTTTCCATAATATGTACCCACTGAAATACTTTGAATAGTCGAGCGCACTGTCCTCTGACTGCTCTTGTTACTATTGCAATGTGTTTCTTTTCAATAAGGTATCTGTAAGAAACTTAGTTAATAGTAGTCACGGGACAAACAAGTGCTTCCTTTGTGTGACCTCACTAAGGATATGACGTCACATTTCGTTCTCATCTTGTTCATTAGCTCGTTTATACGTATGTATGGTTATGTAATATTGGATGTGGCTTATATGTTACCTTCTCTTGGGAATGAATGTGTGAGAGCTTGGCATACTTAATAAAATTTATTTAAGTGTATAAATGTGTTTGTCCCTGTGACGTATATTTTGGAAAACATATACCTCATTCTCAGACATTGACTTTGAATTGCATTTTTTGCGAGGCTAAGGTAAATTTAAGGTGTAAAATTGTAAAATATCAAAATTAGTTCCTGCACATTGATTTGATTTACACACTCTTACGTAGCTTGATATACTGTTACGTATGTCGAGACCTTGCGACCTGGGTCAGATTGGGGTCAATGTCAAGGTCACCTGATGATGGTTTTTCGTGCCTTTTAATATGAAACTGGAAAGCACTGTAAGTTTTACAACGGCTTTGCAATTTAGCTGGACAGCATTGCATTATACTGTCGATATTTGTCTGCAGGTAGTGTGTATTATTTAGAGACTAAGTTTTAGTATTGCTGTTGTGCTATAATTGCTTTCAGACATCTTTGGATACCCTAGTTTGTTGAAATATGGAAATGTATGCCCGCAAATAAGGATGTATTGTATTTATTGCTTTTGCGTATAAGACGCGTTTTCAGTTGCATATAGCTTCAAATAAACAAATTGTATGTACATTGTATAGAATAGTGATTTACTGATAATAATTGTATGTACATGTATTGTTGTAGAAAGACATACCGTCCCGCATTTAAGGAGCTCGCGGTCATCCTGAAATCCATAATTGGAAACCGGCGGCGCTCATTTCGACGCCAGGAAGAGCGCCCGATTCAAGATTCGGATGCTTTGTGTGAAAGAACGAGCACACCCCCTGGGCTATCATGAATTATATGTTGGTTTTTGAATTTCGCGCGTTGCTATATTAAATAACTGATGGAAGTAAAATCGAGCATTGATCGGCATAAAACAAACGTCATTTTGTGAAGAACTGTAATGTTTGAAGATAAAAAACATTTATTGTACATGTATGTATTTATATGCGTGTGTATATATGTAAGATTCCAAAGTCTATATTGCATCTTTCGCTTTACGGTAATGTACGTGCTTTATCATCTGATAAGATCGGATTAGGCAAGTGACTGTTTTATATTAATATACTAATATGTAATTATTATTTACAAACAGTAAAATAAAATGCTGTTTTTCCCTAATGCGCTGTATACATATAGCGTGCAAATGGATTATACTGTGTAAATAATGTGTGCAGTATATGCAACGCACCAACAGTTTTTCGTCAAGTCCGTGTTCAATATTCATATGAAATACGACATCACGTTTTCAGAATTATTAAAACAGACCTGTTGTATTATAAATCTGTGTAAAATGCAGAATCAAGAAGGAAATCTTCCAATTCAAATGAGAACAGTATATGTCGATAACGATAAAAACGACCACATATTGAATTGTGCAACTGCATTTAATGACATGTTCCATGTAAAGTCCAATAGCAATATGGAAAACATCTATAAGTGTTAAAATACATATTTTTGTATAAAACTAAGTTCTTTGTTATTCTTTTCTTATCAGTTGTTTAATTTTTAATTGATAGCTGGGAAGAACCGTTAGCTTTATATTGAACACGTACGGACACGAAACAAATAAAGATGTTAAAGAAATGTTTTATTGTACTACCCCTACTGTAAATGTGTCAAAAGTCACGTAAGTACACAAAATATTTCAAAACAAATATTAAACTCAGCTTTGCATTAATGGATTTGTGTGGCGGGAAACTTTGTTTTATTAAGTTCAAACGGTCAAAAGTTCAATATCGTGTCTTGTAACGGTACCAGAAAAATATTGCCTTTAATTATCAAATTCAATATTTGTACATATTCATTCTATCTTCCGAACAATGTTTTGTCTGTAATTCATGTTTACATTACGCATAAAATAAATTGTTTAAATATCTGGATCTTATCTGAGTAATTAATATCTATAACTTATGCATACATTTATTACAAAACCGGTAATTCACCAAAATATTAAATAATTAATACTCCATTTTAAATGTTGTTTGTTTTCGGAAAAATAATAGTGATGGATTCTTTCTGCGTCGAACATACTCAGAAACAATTGCTTTAATGGCAAGCTTTACTACGAAGATATTTGTTTGAAGTTACATTCAAACTAACTTCTATGCAAACATGTCACTGTGAAATATCTTGGTCATATGCCGTTTTTTGTAAACGATTAAATGCATTTTGGTGATCTCGCCAATGAAACATTTATCTCGTAAAATATCGTTTAAGGAAGGCGCTTCATAGTATTATAATACTGCCAAGTAACGTACTACAACATGTCAGTTAATCACTTACACTGCATAAATTTGTGTTGTGGTCTGTTTGCACAGTTTTCACACACTATTGTACTATGACTCAAAGGATTTGGAATATAAGCCTTCAGCATAGACTTTGCCATCGTCGGAACCCACGGTTTATATTCCGTTACCACTAGATAATATGAGGCGTGTCGTGGGAAAACGGGGCTTAATGCATGTGCGTAAAGTGTCGTCCCGGATTAGCCTTTGCAGTCCGCACAGACTAATCCAGGACGACACTTTCCGCTTTTAAGGTATTTTCTGTTTCAAGGAAGGCTTTTCTAAACATAAATCCCATGTAGGCGGAAAGTGCCGTCCCAGATTAGCCTGTGCGGACTACACAGACTAATCCGGGTCGACACTTTACGCACATGCATTAAGCCCGGTTTTCCCACGACACGCCTCATAAATGCGAGCGAGAAGCATATCGTGTTTGAGCGAACGTGGGATCCGACGATGGGACCTTCAAGTAGCATCCATGCCGGAGTTCTAACATTTGTATTTAAAAGTGCCACAAGCAAATACATGGAAATATTGACGGCAAAAACAGTGTTCATTAACAGAGAATCTTTATTGAAGCAATGTTATATACGATGTTCGTGTGTATAGAAACAAGAAGGGTATATTATTTTTATTGTATAATGTATTGTCTTCAACGACACTTTCGGAGGCGCGAAAAAATAATAATTGTAGCCCGTTACGGGCATACTGTTAAACGTCCACTAGCGTAGAGAAGTGTACGATATTGTAGACGTGGGTTTGAATTCTACTGGAACCGAGTGTTTATTTTCTGTCTTTGTATACATTGTAGCCACAATACACCATTCACAACTATGATGTGACTGATACGAAAGCGAATAGGTGAGCAATATACAAAAACATGCATCGCGTTCTGGTCGCGAGCGCTAGCATTAATAAAGTTAATATGCACACAACTTTAATATCTTCAACATATATATAAACTTTTATTTTGGTCGCGTTACAGACATAATATATGCAAAACAATTGCTATGAGGCGTGATATTGTGCAATAGAATCAAACAAACGTTTGTTGATAGAGCGAATACACATTTTCTACCGAATACAAGAGTGAGTTTCATCAGGACAGACAGAGGGTTTCATCCGGGTATTGCGTGTGTATGCCAGGCGCTGTTATAGGATTTTGAATTAGAGTGGACGTAAATATTCAGTCACTGAAAAAAAGCTGCCAACAACTGCTTTTGGCCCCTCTTACATGTTGGTATAGACACCGGAAAATACCGAATAATTGGTTTGATTATGACAATAAATTGATTGAAGAACACATCACTGGCAACGGCATACATATACTTTATTAGATTGTGAGTTTTAAAGATCAAATGTTGCACAATTTTAGAGGTGGCGTACGCCGCTTCTGCCCCCCTCTAATCCGCCTAAACGCATGCGATAGTAAAATATCAAGCTAAATCCATATCACGTGTCACCTCTGTTCTTCCCTACTTTGACTATTGTTTCAATGTTTGCGTATCTAATCTAATCTAATCGATAATTTAACTCATTGGGGACTTGACGACTTTGTAATCCTCGACGTAAACAACTGCTATATTTAGTAAATCTTGACTTTGATCAATAGCACAAACAATTGACAAGTTTACCAAAATAGACCAGCTACATGTACTCGCTATAACTGGTCTATGGTGTCTACTAGTTTGACCTCAATATCCTATTTCGGCCATGACAATTAATTAAACAAATAAATTAACCCAATCCTTCAATCAATGATTCAGCTAGTTTATTACTTACAAAGTTTAGTACCGTACTGGTAAATAGATCTTATATAGTTCTAGAAAAGTTATAAAAACATCAGTTTTGTATTCTTATACTCATTTGCGCGTTTCCATTTAAGATTTTATTTCATCACAATCCATCGGTGAATCTTTCATATCACTGAAGGAAGTAGCGTAATTTTGATATGTATTGTTGTGTTTTGTTTTTCGCATTTTAGCACGACTGTTTCTTCTCAATCAAATCAAATACATATCTTGCAATGGTATGCAGTGTTTAAAATAAACCATATATTACTGTTAATTTAAATTTTAACAACACTATTTTAGTCGAACTGTCAATGATGCGTTTACTTTTTATGACAAATGTTTTTTGTGTGTTTTCAAAACTTTGATTTTCGCAGACGACGTGACGTAGCATTTGGTAATTCGCTATTATAGTTATACATTACAGGCGGGTTTCAACAGGGTAACCTGGATAGTTGCCTAAGAGCACAAAACAACATCAACATTAAAACAACAACAGCAACAAAATAAAACAACAACAACACTTTCAGTAAAAATAATTGATGGAAATTGCAATTATATTTAGCAAACGTCGCTCCACTTTACCATGTTTTGAATGAAGCAATGGTGGTAGGGAGGAAGGATACACGCCGGGATCCAATAGTAAAGCTGATTCAACTAGGATGGAATTAATAAATTAAAAAATACCTATATACACATATCTCTTCCGTAGATAAGTTAATATTATAGAGGAAATAACATTCTAACATGATACTCGCCATTTTTTTATATAGACAAATAAAACAATTATCGTTATTAAACTACCCAATAAACAACGCAAAAAGTAGTCCATATTCTGAGCGTAGCACAGTAAACAGTAGTTCCAATTACAGTTGTCAAATTATATGTCTAATAAAGATAGTACCGAAATGATGTTCGCATTATCGTTGTTTATCAACCAATAAACAACCGTTGTCTTTGTCGTTCTGATGCGTGGCTATTAAACAACTCGGGCTAACGCCCTCCTGGTTTAATTCCTATGCATCAGAACTCCAAATCGTTCTGTATTGGCCGATAAACAACGATAAATCGCAAAATATTTCTTAATTAATAGATGTCACATAAAAATAGTGAATTGCATAAGCATGTGCGATAAGTAAGCATAATTATTCAATTCACATGTCTTTAGTTTTTGTCCGATAAAGCTGAAAGACAGGTTAATGTTGTACATAATTTTGTATTTAAGTTAGTCTAAGAGCACAAAACTTCTTTAACATGCATTAAAGGAATTTTCCACTAATAAACCACAAACAAGCGCATTTCATGTTATATTCTATTATTTATAATTACAATCATGAGAAACGACGTTTGATGAAGCTCTATGCGTTATATTTGTCACGTGATCTCGATTAATTTTCACAAAGAAAAATGTCATAATCCACCTGCCAAATATTTTTTATCAAATGCGATCAAGGATTAATCGCCCCACTGCCAGACCAAGTTGTAAGCTGCTGGCAATGGCTAACGTGGCATACCTATTACACATGTGCAACGTTTGCCATACAGTGTTCGATTGTCAAGGTCTTAACTTCAGATATGTATTTGCAAACTTGACTTTGCTAATGCTTTTACAGAGGTTTAGAAACCCCAAATAAAGACTTTGAATAGTAACTATTAAAAGGTTTAGACAATTATTTACCATGCAATGTGTTTTTATTTTGCTATACAAGTTAACGAATAAAGCATTGTGCGTGTACTATATACGTGACGTCGCGTCAGATGCTGGCGTAGTTTGTGTAACATGACGTCCATTAAAATTTTAATTAAATTTCTCCTATAACCCGACGTAGCGTGTGCTTTTTAAAAGGGCGTACGTTCAAATATTGAGGCAATTAAATAAATTTCTCAAAATAACATGTATACAGAAACAATTATAGCCCAGACCTACGGAATCCGGTTAGAGCCATATGAAATATCGTGCCTCTTACGGCGAGGGCGAGACACGAGAATTGTGCGAAACACGAAGCGAGACACGCTATTCCCGCGAGACACGAAGCGAGGCACGATATTGTAACACGAGATCTCGCACTGTCGCAGTATCCCATACCACGATATATCGCGGCAAAATATCGTGTCTCGCTTCGTGTTTCGCGCAATTCTCGTGTCTCGCTTCGTGTCTCGCGGTAAAATATCGTGCCTCGCTTCGTGTCTCGCGCTATTCTCGTGCCTCGCGTTTAGATGCGAAGCGAGACACGAAGCGTTACACGATATTCAGGCGAGACACGAAGCGAGGCACGATATTATATCGTTCAAATAACGCCCGAATCTCGAGTATCGCGGTAGATTTTCAAACCACGATACTCGAAACGCAAAGCGAGACACGAGAATCGGGCGACACACGAAGCGAGGCACGATATTTTATCGTTCAAATATCGCCCGAATATCGAGTCTCGCGGTTTGAAAGCAGGGAAGCAAAGCAGGGAAACACTCTTTTTTCTAACGAACGAATGCGGGTCAGGACGGCCCAAGTCGTTGACGGCCCAGACCATGACGGCCCAGACCATGACGGCCCACTGTCTGTCTGTTTGTCTGCCTGTCTGTTTGTCTGTTTGTTTGTCAGCCTCTTTGTCCATCAGTCTACCCATTCGCCTGGATGATACTGCTGCTTTGTGGCTATTTCTACTCGATTTGATAACTGTTTCTGTTTGAACTATAATGATGACTACGTTTTATTTATGCTTATTGTTTATTTTTATGAAAAGCCTGTTGCGGTAGAAGTTACGGTCTGTCTCTCTGTCTGTCTGTCTGTCCGTCCGTCCGCCCATCCGTCTTGAGGAAACTGCGGCTGCAATTACTTCTGTTGCGTTGTTAAATAGTTGTGTAGTAAAGGCCTTCTTCAAATTAACTTTCACACACTGAAAGTAGGTCAACACGACGTGGGGTTGCATCATGCAATAAAGCAGATAGGTGCATTGCCCTATTGTCCTATGTAGCAACGCACTTTGGTGTCAACTCAACTTCGGTGTTATTTATCATCATCATCATTATCGTTATCATCATAATCATCATCATCATCAACAACAACAACAACATCATCATCATCATCATATTTTTACAAAATAATATCAAACAACTACAACGTGATTAATTCCTGGTGCACCGGTAGACGCGAGACTCGATATTCGAGCGATATTTGAACGATACAATATCGTGCCTCGCCGGATTCTCGCGTCTCGCTTCGTGTTTCCTGTGTCGTGGTTTGAAAATTGACCGCGATACTCGAGATTCGGGCGTTATTTGAACGATATAATATCGTGCCTCGCTTCGCGTCACGCCTGAATATCGTGTCTCGCTTCGTGTCTCGCTTCGCATCTCGTGTCTCGACCTTTGAACGCGAGGCACGAGAATTGCGCAAGACACGAAGCGAGGCACGATATTATACCGCGAGACACGAAGCGAGACACGAGAATTGCGCGAAACACGAAGCGAGACACGATATTTTGCCACGATATATCGTGGTATGGGCTACTGCGACAGTGCGAGATCTCGTGTTACAACATCGTGCCTCGCTTCGTGTCTCGCGGGAATATCGCGTCTCGCTTCGTGTTTCGCGCAATTCTCGTGTCTCG
This sequence comes from Congeria kusceri, assembly GCA_027627225.1. NCBI lineage: Eukaryota > Metazoa > Mollusca > Bivalvia > Myida > Dreissenidae > Congeria > Congeria kusceri. Next base: position 35,785,604 of record CM051032.1, on the reverse strand, counting down.
CCCTCGCCGTAAGAGGCACGATATTCCATATGGCACTAACCGGATTCCGTACAGACCTGGATCTATAAATTATTTCGTTGAAATATAATAATAGGGAACAACATTATCATAGAGTAAGTATACAAACATTATAGCTACATGAACTATGTTAACAAAACCTGTATAAATATCTTTAACAAAAGCACGAAAAAAAAAACATCGTTTAGATAGATAGATAGCATTCTTTCATTCGGCCTCGGGAGAGCCATAATGTTACAGGTTGCGTTGAAACAAAACAAATCTAATCGTACTAACTGCGCACTTTGGAAGGCATGCGACATTGTATGTTCTTCATAGATCGATTTAATTTGAACCTGTTTATTTTTAGCTCGATTGCATCGAAAGCCTAAGACTTATAGAGGCTTATACTCTCGAGTCCGTTTCCTAGGAAGGATTAGTACATGGTGTCTTGAGAAAGATCCTGAGATCGCTCCCTGAGTGGGGCTCGAACCCGGGGCCTCCCGGTCGCAATGCGTTCACCATATCCACTACACTATTATGCCCTTCGATTTACAAACTTTGTATAAACCAATTATCACATATATATTAATCGATGTGGATTATTCATACTTCGGGTAAAACTTCATCGATGCAAAAACATTAATACGCTGCTTTGTTATCAAGAAAATATTGTATACACTCCTTCATTCCTAACAAAAACGAATTCCAAACTTTGTCAATTCAATGTTATACCTCAGTTAATTGGCCGTGCACCCAATTGTTGTGATAATAGATTGACAGCCGACAGCAGTCTAGTAGCAGCATTCAGGCCAATATTCCACTGGATTTGGTAATAAGGCATGAAACATGAAAATAATAGAACCACTTAAGCAAGAGTGTTTGATGTATATTGGGTATTTATTGACATAAATGACTTCAGTAGGACAAAAGCTTTCAATGTTTTTAAAAGTAATATTTAATTTATGCATGCATACATAAAACGGACTCAAACATTTGGTCGAACCACAAGTGTGTTGCTATTATTTTTTTTTATGAGTGAACTTGTATTCAAATGTTCCTTGATGTTATTAGATTGCTCCCGATCATATTTGATGTTTGAACGGTGATTTAGAATTGACTGTACACCCATGTTTAGCAGTTATTAATCGAGTTTTCTAAACATACGGACACAATGAACAAAGCATTTAAAGGTGAACATAAACGGTATTTTGTATGCGCATAAACCTTCATTTAAACAAGACAATTTTTTTCCGATATATTCTCAATTAATAGCAGTATTTTAATCGTTAAGAAAAAAATAAATACAAAGAGAAACATTATAATTTAGGGGGGGGGGGGGCACTACTACTACTACACATTATTCGCGCGCCCGCGAAAGAGTCACGGGTGACCACTGTTTATATAATAAGAATTTTTTTTATTTTGCCAAGTGTTTAACAATGCTTCAATATTAATTCTCTGTACATTAATTTCATTTTTGCAAACGTCATTATTGACTTACCGTCGATACACCCCTTTAACAGCAACAACGAATGTCATTGAGAAAGATAAACGTATACTCATACTTTCTGAAAAAAGACCTGCTTCTTTTGAAAATGTGTATATGTTATATACTGTAATATTATCTCAGGTATATATGGCATTATTCCGCGTCTATGAGGCACCGTGTGTGGCCCCAGGGTACTTCACATCAACTCTAACGAATGGCCTTACCAGATACAAATACATTCCCAGGGGTGGTATTCACAAAGCATCTTAAGTTAAATTTTATCCTTATCCTTTGTTTTCAAGAACGGTCTTTATTTCAAATAAATCAGAATTTGAGGACAGTAGTAGAATTAAGCATAAAGATTGGTTTGATATGGAGTGTAATATTGCCCATTTAAATTATAAACGAATGCTGAATATATTTAATTCTGACAAAAACGAAAACAACAGAGTCCAGGTATTAGAATACAATTTTTTTTTATAAAACATTAATTAACAAAAAGAATAAATGTTATTATCGAATGAAAGTAAATGAGTTAGAGAATTGGAAGAAAAGAACACCTAAATTGTTTAAACGTGGTAAAGCTTATGAAAGTGATTGTTTATTGGATAAATACTTAAAATGTAAAGATATTATTTCTTCACATATTTGTGACTTATTTAATTCTATTCTAAGCTCGGGTTTTTATCCAGAAAAGTGGACAGAGGGAATAATAATTCATATACATAAAAAGGGAAGTATTTTAGACGTTAATAACTATAGGGGAATTACACTTCCTAGCTGCTTATCTAAGCTTTTTACAACAGTTGTGAATACTCGCATTGAAACATTTTGTAACAACTTTAACATTATTTCGGATGCACAATTTGGGTTTAGAAAAGGGCGGTCCACTGTTGATGCACTATTTATATTAATGTCTTTAGTACAAAAATATGTTAATGAAAATAAAAGATTGTACGTTATATATGTTGATATGGTGAAATGTTTATTTATAGAAATGCACTGTGATTGAAATTATATAAATGTGGTATAGAAGGTAAATTGTTAAGAATTATTAAAAATGTGTATCAAAATGTTAAATCTTGTGTTAAACATTGTTCAACTTATTCAGAATATTTTAGCTATGCTGTTGGATTACGCCAAGGAGAAGTAATGTCACCCATATTATTTCGCTGTTTGTAGAGGATTTAGAATTATTTTTGCAAGATAAATCTTCGTCGGGTTTGAATATTGATGATATTATACTAATATCGTTGCTTTTTGCTGATGATATGGCAATTATAGGCAAAACACCTGAAGAAATAAAAACACATTTGAATCTGTAACTTGAATATTGCAATACTTGGGCACTTAAAGTCAATATTAATACGACTAAAATAATGGTATTTCGTAAACGTGGTCGGTTATTACCCTCCGAAAATTGGACTTACGATGGCCAACAAATAGAAGTTGTGAATGATTTTACTTGTCTGGGAACAGTTTTTAATTATACTGGCAACTTTAGTTTGAATCAAGAACATCTATCTGGTAAAGCATTAAAAGCGATGAATATTTTATTCAATAAATGTAAAGAATTTGAGCTAAAACCTTTGAGCAGATATCCTCTCTTTATAAACCGTTATATCCGAATCGTAAAATACTGGTTTAAGATATAAAATACTGATAATATTATATTAAAACCGTATATTTACAAGGTTTGCAAGATAGTCAGAATGGGCATATAAATTGGATTTCAAATGTTAAAAAGCTGTTTGACACATTTGGGTTTTCTTATATATTTGATAACGCCAATTCTGTCGAAGTTAATATCTTTTTATGTCAATTTAAATGTAGAATTATTGATATGTATACCCAGGACTGGTATAGGACAGTCGATAATAGTTCTGTGCTTGACATGTATCGTGTGTTTAAACCTGTATTTAACTATGAATGTTATTTAGATATTGTTCCTAAAACCTTGAGATCGTATATTACAAAACTAAGATTGTCAGTTTTACCGCTTAAAATTCAGATTGGTCGATATGCCACTCAAAATATTCATAGAAACGAAAGCTATTGTCTGTTATGTAACGAACTTGACATTGAAGACGAATTTCACTTTGTCTGCAAATGCTCTAAACTTGTCAATATTAGAAAAAAAAAATATCAATTTTACTACAATAGACGGTCTGTATACAAACATCACCAATTATTAAAAAGTAATAACAAAATTGAACTTATTATGCTTGCAAAGTATGTTAAAGAAGCATTAAAAATGAGAAATACTATTCTGAACACTACTGTGTAACACACACAGGATTGTCCTCCTATATTCTCTAATAGCACAGTTTGATACTTTGATGTAAAAGTGTTGAAATATCACGACCGTTCTTTGCCTGTTATTTTTTGTAAATTTATTAATGTATGTACATACATAAATATATATATACTGTGTTCAATCGTTATAACGTGACAATCTACATGTAATACATTGATGTGTTTAGACGATATACTTTGTACAAGTCTTAATAAATTGTCTTGTCTTGTCTTGTCTTAAATGTGGAATTTTTCTCAACTACAGAAATAGTTTTGCACTAAGTTATTCTTTAAAATAATACTATTGTGAAAATGCTATTTTAGAGATATAAACAACACATGCATCTGGTTATTAAGTAAAGAAATATAATACATTCAAATTTTGCACTTAAGTGAAAATATTTAAGAAATGACTTAAGATGCTTTGTGAATACCAGCCCTGACGAAGTTTGAATTAAGCAGCGATTTCATTTGCACTGTATTTTATTTATGTTTAAACTTATTAATTTTAGCTTGATTGTGTCGCAAGGCAGATTCTCATTAAGGCACTTTGCGAAGAGTCCATTTCATGAGTAGAACCAGTGTCTGGGAACTATCACTCAAACGGTCCTGGAGTAAGGTTCGAACTGGCAATCTCCCGATCGAAAGGGTGACACCACATCCATTACACCACCGGACTGTATTTGATCGTACATGAAGCTTTTGAATACTGATGTTTCCCCGTGTTGTGGGGCATCCAGAGCCAAACTACTATAAAATCATTTTATTCTGCGTTGGTCCAATTTTTGCGTTTTTCACGTTCGGCATAAACTGCGATTTTATTACCCCGCGTAAATATGTCAGTTATCTGTAGGCGTCGGCAAATCCTGCGCAAAGTTGTGTATATAACAAGACGGCATTCGAAAAACGAACCCTTAATGCATTTTAGGAGTCAGTTGTCACTTTAAACAGGAAGCCAGTAAAAACGAGATAAAAATGTGATTTTCATTTGGAATAAGATTATTAAAAATCTCGGAATGAAAAATGCGCGAATTAAAGATAGCGCGAATTAACCATTAGGTCATTCAGTACACACGGTCAAACTAAACTGACTGATTACTCACGACCAATAGATACAACTCTGGAGCCGTATCCACCAATATTCAATAAGAACTTGAACCCAGTCTCCTCTTGTACTAAGACTCATTTAAGACGGACTTGAAATTTATATTCACGAATCTCCAATGAAGTTAACTTGGTTTAGAATATTTAAGTAACATGGCGTCGTCGTTTGTTGTTATTTATTGCTGGAATTTGAGTCTAAGACTGGTCGTTAAGACATTGGTGAATACAGAGATCTATTGATAGATATTTGGGTGAATACGTTTCGAGTTGACAGCTAGTACTTCAGCGTTAAATCCGCAATGCCGTTAAATGTTGTTGAATTGTATATTTTATACAGATTTTAGTACGACAACTGTGGGAAGAGTATCAATGCAATTTATTATACAGAAATAAGTCATTTAATGGCAAAAAATGACAAAACACAATGATCAAATGAAATAAAACACGTATAAAGAAGTTCAAAGCGGGTCTATTTCATTTCGTAGTTTTGGGTTATTTCAATAACAATACATATTTTGATTACCAAGCAATCTTAACACATCTATGCCTGTTGGAAAAATGCATTTGTTACATTTTGAAAACGAACTTTACCACGTCCTACTTTCTATTCAACAATAGTATTAATTAAATATCTGTCGTATAAATATTAGTTTCGTTGGTATAATATCAGGTTATTATTATATCAAGTAATTAATTAATTACACGTTAAACTGGCCTCTATACCTCATGCATGGAGAATATTAAACGATGTGGAAGAAGTGTCACGATGTGGAAGAGGTGTCACGATATGGAAGAGGTGTCACGATGTGGAAGAGGTGTCAATTAAAAGAGGACGTAACCACCAACATGAATTCGAGCCCAACAGGTAACATTTTAACGGGATATGAGGTTACAGTCCTTACTATACACCTAGTTCTTAACCGACCTATTTTGAAATTAATACCTATTGAGAATTAGACGCGCTAATTAAATATTGTCTCTGATTCATATCTTTATTTCAAGCGTGCATGATTATCAAATGTGGAAGACACAGACGAAAATAACAATATGATTTCCTATTCCTTTATAAATACTTTCGACAAATTAGTTTTAAATATCATAAGTACTACTATTTTATGTTATTTTCATAATGTTTTTGTTATTCTGTGTCATTTATTCATGTGAAATCAACCCATACAATAGAAATATCGTGAAAATTAAATTAAAAGAGTATATGAAAGAAATGAAGTTTACATAAAATTGCCATTTTGAGCGAAAAACATACACAATGTATTTAAGTTAATAACAATTTTTCTTTCGAATTGTCCATTTTATATGTATAGCAATATTTAAATGAGTACGTATACTCTTTTTTTAGGAACTTGGTTATGTATCGATTACTATTACTTTGTACTTATTTAACTGAATAACCAAATAATGGTACTATGAAGCATGTTATTTCTAAATCAATAAATCAAATATCTTTTTAAGAGACTTCTTCACATGTAAGTCGATGGCACTTTTGAAATCAATTCGTCATAGGGGTAAAATAAAACTATTGTTAAATAAAACACTTATTCGTGGTCCGTCTGTGTTGGAAATAGTGCAAATATCAGTTAAACGCCTAAACACGTTTGTATATGATATCAATATTAAACGGAATGCTTATATTTTTGTCGTTGATATAGTGCAGCAATATTCCATGTGGTATATATGTAAAATGTCACATGTTACGTTAAAAATACACCAGTACTCTGTGCACCGTTTACGCTGCAACATAGCATACACGTATATTCAATTTTCTATGACATCTGTGCGCCTAATACAAGGTGAAAAATGGCAAAGCTAATTTGAATTTTTAGGCAAAAAGTCGTTTGGAGATTGTAATAATTGTTGAAGGACATTCATGTTTGTCATTTTCACATTTTTTACGGACTCCAATAAAAAAGGAACACCGGAATTGCGAAAATAACACTTTCAACGTTTAAATCACTATACATAATGATACTGTGTATGTGAACATTAAGATATTACAAATATTTTATATAAAATTAAATGTTTACAACATTTTTACATATAAAACAATAAAATCATCCTCATAAATGTCACAATATGCAATTCACATGTGCATATAAATGTTTTGTCATTCCACAATACATTTTATCAATATTCATAACTTTGCATTGACACATGTTCCGTTTTTATAACCGTTCGGACATGGTTTCGTTTCTAGCCATAATAAACCCCCGCCACACCCACTAAAATCCGTTTTCATAAAAACAACAAAAGCATAACTATTTACAAAAGTTTTTAAACCTTAAGGAGAAAAGTTCGAACACAATCGTAATAGACTCCGCGGAATCACTGTCCAGTATTTACTTCGCACCCTAAGGCAAGTATATCATCAAGTATTGCTGCCTATATTACTGCCTACTACGACGCCGTCGCCGTGTTTCAGTATCGGTTTCGGCGTCGTTTTTACGAACAGCCGCGCGTGGTGACGTTGGGTAGTTTTGGGACTAGACGCCAGGTTCCGGTTGCTCTCATCGGGCCAGTGCACATGCGACAGAGCCTTCGTCGGCGACATCATTCGCACCGACTTCTTCAGTTTTTTGGCGGGATTCGTAAGCGCTGACGTCATCGACGGAGGAATCATTCCGTCGACGTCATCGAGGTTTTCCTTGCCGGATGCGACACTGGAATCGGAGTTGTTTGCGTCTTCAGGCACAACCGGTTCCGGTGTGTCACCCTTCATGAAATCGCCTACAAGCGTCTGAAAAGCGTCCGAACCACGCGGTATCCGGGAATTGGCAAACATCAACACGAGGTCGTGGATTTCAGACTCGTCCATTGGCGTTTCTGCAGACATTGTTCGTTTTATTATAGTTTTCTTTATCTATGCGAAATCAGTACACACTGAGATGAGAGACAACGAAATGTTGTCGGTCTCGGTAACTTTGTTTAAGTTCAATTGCGGAGTTTTGCTCTTTGAGTGAACATGTTATAGCACGTGCTTATGTTCGCATATGGATTTTCTTTTTAATCCGACGTGATATATTTTAGCATCCTCATTGCTTGACCGTTGTTGTCTTAGTGACTGCAAATTTACAGCAGCTGCTGTTAATAGTAAAACTTCGACAATCAAGCCCGATAAAAGTATCAACACTAAACTTGATCGTTGTCCTTCAAGAGGAATTTTCCACGTATATTGATCGTAGCGTCCATCCAAATAATATGTTTAAGACCGTAATATAATCAAATTATGTCGGAATTTTCACGCCCGGTAAGTCTTCTTTCAAACCTGTTTTATAAACTCCAAGTGGTGTTAGTAAGGCACACCAAATTATAGTCTAGATATCAATCACGGAATGACTCCAAATTACTGTACAATGTTGGGTAAATTAACTAGTATTAAACTAGTATATAACCTCATATAAAAGTCAATATGTCCAAATGATCTAGCAATTTCAACAATTATTAAGTCACAGTGTCAAATTGGAAGCTATAATTGGAAGTAGAAAAAAACACTCGTACCTGAACATTGACTAATCAACAGAGCGATTCAGTAATCTAGCTATAGTATGGCGTGCCGCTTATGCCATAATGTGTACTAAAATTTATCAGGTTTTTAATAAAATACAATGTCGATATTTTTTTCTGGAACGAATGTTCACAATCATTTATATATCAGTTGCTCTTGAATGTAAATAGGTCGCGGTGGCGTAGTGGATATGGTGTCCGCCTAGCGATCTGGAGTTCACGGGGAGCCTCACTCTGGGAGTGTACTAGAGATCTCCCCCAAAGAGACCAAGTACTGGATCTTCCCAGGAAACGGACTCGAGAGTGCCTCTATAAGCCCAAGGCTTTCGATGCAATCGAGCTAAAATAAATAGGCTTAAACAAAACTAAATAACACGAACTTACGGATGCTCTTTTATCATCTTTACTTTGGAACGTAATTAACAGTAGAAGAACATAGATCGCTCCGCATTTCTGTTCGTCTAAGGTTGTTTGACCAATGATCTGAAGTAAATTGATTATGCAACCATCTATGTGCTATTATTTACTACTGAAATATAAACCCATAATTGGTCAACTCCATCATCGATTGACAAGTAAATTAAATCATTTAAAGAGACATATTCGCAGACTGGCAAAGTGACAGTTTTTTCCAACTGCCCTCGAATATTCCAAAAAATAGCAACAAAAGTTCCTTGTTAATACAGAAAACACATTATAAATAAGCCAGACTGGCCTAGTAATTATCATCAATAACAATGTGTTGAATGGAGTATTGAACTAATTATTAACAAGAAACATGGAAATTCCACGAAAACCAAATTTTTCGAACGAAATGCATTAAAGTGAGCACAAAAATAATTTTTAGTAATGGTGACCTTGATCTTGACTCCACCCGCCCCATATGCAACCCCAAGCGAGGTCTCGCTAAAAGTCGTAAACAAATATGTTTGTTTCAGGTTACATGCCCCAAAAAATTAGGGTAGGTAGGTAGGGAATTATTTTTTTATTATTTTGTTGTTGTTGGTAAATGGTCAACTTGAAGATTCTAAAACTGGAAGAATATTCAAAACATGTCTGTTATATCATAAAACATTGTTTTGAAGTGGATGCTATCAAAACAAAACACTTATTTATCCAAAAACATTTAATTATTGGAAAAAAGTAGAAAAAAACAAAAAAATATCTCACCCACTCAATAAAATGTTCTAGGGCCGGGGCATTTTTTTAGGGTAGGTCGGGTAACCTGAAACAAATATATTTTTTTTGCGCCTAAGGTATCTATGTATAAAGTTTCATTACAATAGCTCAATCCGTTCTCGAGTTAAAAAGCGGAAACGACCGCCCGCCCGCCCAGCGACATACGCCAATCTTATAACCGATCTAATTTGGTTAAAAATGTGGTCACTGTTCATCAACCGGGTCTAAATACTTTCAACAGCGTTTGTGCGTCGTTTCCGTTTTCTCTGCTTGTACAAGCGCTTGACATCCATCATTTTTTTTTTTTTTTGTTTCCAATCTGTATCCAGTAATTTTAAAAATAATTTGTATATACGAGTGTTTTAAATTACTCAGTTAAGCATACGTTTATACCCTTTTCCATTTGCTTATTTTCTATTTCTGATTGGACAATACAGGTGTACACCACTTATTTTATCTAGTGGTTTACTTAGGATTACTATGAAGTAATTTACATTCTAACATGACACGCACGGAGTCTATAGACGAAGATGAAATATTTCCGTTGTTAAATTTCTGACAAACAACTCGAAAAAGTATTTCTGAAACTGTAAACTATATAGTTCGCATTGTAATTGGAGAATATGTTGTCAGGTTATGTTAGAATCGAAATAATTTTCTCTTTATCGTTGTTGATCTGTACATAAACAACGATTTTTACGCCTTCGTGGTTAAATTCCTACGCATCAGAGCTCAAAATCGTTGTTTATTTACAGATAAATAACTAAAAATAGTAAATTATTTCTTAATCATTTTACACATGCTAGGTCTCTGCACACATATTATTTCGTTAAACAAGAACATGACACCGCCAGTAGACCATACGTGTTTGTTTTTTTTTCATTTTTGGCCGCCAACTTTGTCCTTCACATGATCCTAATACCAAACAATAGACCAGTAGCGCGATCGTATCTAAACAACTGCAAAATAATATCGAGATCTTTGAGGATTAAGAAGCGGTATTGTAATATAATAGCTAAAATAGCTTTAAGCTCTTAACAAACAATCGCTCTAATAAAGTAGGGTCGTATTACGTATGAAGGTTTGACTTTGTACCGACATGTTTTTTTTATGAATATTAATGCTTGATTAATTAAATAAACGTCAATTAAATGCTCCTAAATATTTTTTTCTATTTTCTAAGTTTCGTTTTTTATTATGTTCACTTTACTATTATTTTATTTAAGGTTGTATTCTCTATTGAACAATTACATGTTCTTCAGTTCTTAAACCATTCACAAGTACTTGCATGTTGTTGTAATTCTATATACTAACATAACACGAGCAGACATTACTATAGATAAAGAATTACATTTACCATTGTTAAATTTATTAAGTGTTGTACAACGTACCAATGAAAGCTGACTATTGAGGAGAAACAAATTATGAATAGGAAGATCAGAATGTAAACGGATTTATTAAGTGAATAATTGAAATGTTTTTGCTTATCAAGAAGGTACTACCGTATATCAAATAGATATATTGTATATTACGGAGAGAAACGTATCCATGTTGCATTGAAATCAACCAAAAAATAACAATGTTGGTTTGGCCTGACCAGATGCTGCACGATCCAATATTACCAACTGTTCCATGACATTATGACATCAGATTCAGTTTCTACAATATTGACTTTATTTTCTATGTTCTTTAACCTCATTGAAAACAAACCAAAAGCAGCAAAGACGGTTTGGTCTGATCCAACACTGTCAGTTTTATTATGACTTCAGATTCTGCTTCTACAACATTGACTTTTTACATGATTTTATTGCATTGAAAACACGACAAACGTAGCACAGACGGTTTTGTCTGACCCAGCTCTGTCAGATTCACTCTGTTTTATTATGACTTCAGAATCTGTTTCTACAATTTACTAAAATATTCATTTATATTAACAGCATCGAAATCAAGCCGAAAATAACACAGTTGGTTTGACCTGGCAGTTCCTTCAGGCTCCCTTTCATGCAAAGTTGACATTCTTCAATACGTATTTACTCTATCAAAATCAGACCAGAAATAAAGATGAAGCGTGCTACATGTTTTTCTATGCCATTTTCAACACTTCTTTTTCTATAGCAACCAATTTTGTTGTCAGACGCAACCAGCGTTCTGGACACATATTTCATAATGATGACAAGACATTCAACGATAGCAGTAGCCAGAACACTTGCCCTTTGTCTACGCAACACTGGTTCGATTCTAACACAAGACAGATGTGAGTTTTTACTAAATGTACCACAGGCATTCAAGGAGTTTTTATGTATTTTTTTATGTCCAGAGGTAATCTGCAGTATGGTAACTGTCCACTCTCGCAAAAATTTAACTTAGGGCAAACCTCTACACGAATAAAATGAAAACTATCTAGACAAAAAATGCAAACAAACTTTATCCAGGGATTGGACTAAAGTCACACTACGTAAGAATAATTGTGTACATTTAAACTATTTTTCCATCACAACAAAATTACATTAATACTGTAATTGAGTACTTTTCAATTAACTGTAATTCAATGCTGAAACTAAAATATTTCACTCACTGCGGTCGCAGACTGAGTTCCACGTGACGCGGATTGCACTTCAGAGTCGCTTAGTACAGGTTAGAGGAGGAAAGATCATCGACCAACATATAAAATATACGTACGACCACATCCGAGTGGTTAATCTATCTTCCAGCATTGGAGATTCCAGATTGAAGTAGCTTGCAATATACTGCGTCTAACTAACTTAAGAACGTTGGGCACACATTTTCGTACAAAAATGGATATTGTAGTTAATGTTAAATGCTTGTTGATGCTCATTTAACTTCTCAATCTAGGATTTCTTAAGTCTGTTATTGGCGGTTGGTTTCTTATAACCAAAATATAAAAAAATATTTCCGCACTATAAAAGATCGAAAGTGAAACTAGCAAAGTTGCGCTACTTTAGCTATGGGTTAGATAATATACGTTGGATTGCATTAGAACACATTTACGCATAGTCTATATAAATACATCTAAATATTAAATGACCATTAAGAAGTTTGAAATTGTTCCAACGCCCCTTGGAAAGCCTTGGTGGCACTGGCCAGTTTGCTGTATAACACTGCACATTGATTGTGAAGGTGACAGTTTTGAGACTGACAGGCAAGTGTTGCATCAAGGCAGGTAAAGGTCAGGTCCATATCCTGACAGCTGTAATATTATCGGCAACCATTTAACTTCAAAAGTTATAAAAAATAAATTTCAAACGTTTAACGTCTGGTTCTTCATTGTTGTAGTAGGGTATTACTCCTATATGGATACTATATATTGTTTAACGATGGCAAAACTATTCGAATATTCGATTGAATCATTTTTGCTTAAAAGAACAATCATTTATTGATTTTATCAAGTATTTTTCTGTCACAAAAGTGGCGCTATTTCACCAGTATATGCATGTACTTAATAGCGTGTTATCAATACAATGTGGTCGTGTCACGTATCAGACCGAGATATATTAAATACACGGCTCAGTGTAAATGGCCACTCTTCTAATCGCAAATTTTAAACAATAACATCAGACAGTATAATCCATAAATGTTTATCGGTAATTATAACTCGCGTTCAGACATGTAAAATAATAACAAAGAATAACTTACGTGGTGCGATCACACATTTGGCAGTCAGTATAATTGAGAAATTCGTTGATAAACTATATGTATCGTTTTAAGGCACGTTTCCATACTGCAGTATTAATAAAAACGTCTGGTTTATTGAAAAGTTGTTTATTAAAAGACCAATTAACGTGGGACCTTAAATTACCCCGTAATGTATGCATAAATTGGAAAGTGCAATGAAAATACAACTGTAGATCTCCCCGCTAATCAATACTAAAACGTCGTGCAAAATGATGATTTATGATGAGGTTACGAAGCTTAAAGTACTTAATAAGAATACAAATGCGATTATTCGATCGAATGAAAAAGCGAATATTCGAATAACGATTTTGGTGTTCGATGCCATCCCTTATATTTTTAGAACGGTTTGTTAGGGGCGCTTATTACGTTACGAAATTAAAAAAGCTATGTTTGTCGTTTGGAGTTGCTGCCCTTAGATAAATGTTTATAACGTAGACCGGTGTTATCAGCATGTAACAACAAATAAACAACAATTGATATTTTAAAGGACACTTAAAATACCAACGAAATAAGAGATTTCTGGATCGCTGTAAGAGGTCAAGTACTGTATGGAGATTTTTGTAACAAAAATACTCCTACAGTAATTTATTGTAGTATGACGCAAGAGTTTGCTAATATAGTGTCTCAATTACAAAGAGTTGTGCAAAATCCAACTGCCATTTATTTATCAAATGATACAATACTACACCGATAGGCACCCATTCACAACATCCCACATCAATTTGAGAACATGTACGAGAGTCATGAGCAGCGTAACGTTGCCGCCTGGAATGTGAACGGTCTGAAACGGAAGTTAGGGGACGAGGACTTCATCAGCTACATAAGCTCATATGACATTGTGTTTCTTTATGAAACTTGGATACGCAGTGACACCTGTCTCAACTTAGAAATAAACGGTTATTCCAGTGAGCATCTATTTGGACAAAATCTAAACATAAACGATCAGGATGCAGTGGAGGTATTTCACTATATTACAAGAACTATCTTAACGATGCAATTTCTATTGTTGATAAAAACACAAGTGGATTTTTTTGGATTAAAATTGATAAGAATGTATTTTCCCTTAACACAGATGTATATATATGTTACGCATATAGGCCATCGAATGTGGGAAATTGCTTTCGAACATAAAACGATGAGTTTGATTTCTTTGAATATGTAGAATCCTCGATTATAAAATATGATCATTTAGGGTACGTATTCATTACAGGCGGCATGAATAGTAGGACATGTAATGAATATGACTATATTTTGTTTGATAAATATCTAGATGAGAACCAGCCCTTTATTTGTAAACATGATATGTAGTATTTCGCGGCTTAGTAGTAAAGATACGGTCATTGATGCGTATGGAAAACGATTGCTTCAATTATGTCACGCCACGGGATTTAAAATAGCCAAATGGGAGGCTATGTAGCGACAAAACGGGAGAGTTCACCTGTTGTAACTCAAGGGGCGCAAGTGTGATTGACTACCTGCTATAAAAATACGAAACGTGTAAACTAATTGAAAATTTTTCAATCAATGACCATTATGAATTTTCCGATCATGCATGCATATCGTTTACACTGCAGGGGCAAAATAGGTTTATCGTGACAAACCCAGATTTCCCCCCTTACGAGTTGAATGACCGTTCATTGCATTCCATGTCGATAAGGTGGATTGGTTTCGATACAATTATCTGGTCATCTTGAACCATTGCACGTTGCGGTCTCGCGCACAGACTCAAATGAAATGACAGATATTACGCACGAGTTTACACAAATATTGTCGTGGCAAAACAAAAACGCCAGTTATGAATAGACGTAAACATGGGTCAAATACTAACAAATCGTGGTTTAACGAAAAGTGCTCCAATGACAAAAGATAATTTAAAACAAAACGTAATATGTACAACCGAAATAAAACGCAGGAAAACAGAAATGCTTTTATAAAAGCAAGGACTAAATATAATAGAACTAAAGAAAAAAGCGCAATTGGCGTACAGGTGCAAAGAAGGGCGACACCTAAGTAACTTGGCATGATCAAATCCACGTAGAGTTTGGAAAATATTAAAAAAGTAAAAATAAACAAACAAATCCTACAGCAAATTTGTTATACGCAAACGATTATTTGGTCATTTTAAAAATCTATTAGACAATAATGACGATCGTCGCGGCCTTCTAAACGAAGATCTACATCTATATATCAACGATAATTTATTTGAGTCTGAAATAACGGAGGACGATATCAGAAAGAGCAATTAATTTACAAAATAATAATAAAAGTCCCGGCTTAGATCAGCTTCCTGTGGAACTCTTTAAAAATACATCTGATATAATACCTTAAACATATTTATAATCGCATATTTTATACACACGAATATCCACAGGAATGGGGCAAAGGAATTATCACCCCAATTTATAAGAAGGGTGACGCAAATGATCCCCTAAACTATATAGGAATAACATTAACAAATATTACCGCGAAAATTTGCTCCCAAATTCTTCTAAATAGGTTAAAAACATGGTCAAATGGCAGCGAAAAAATAACTCTAAATCAATTTGGGTTCCAAAAAAGGAAATCGATATCAGACTGTATCTTTATTCTACAATCAATTATATCGAAGACATTAGATGAAAAAGAAACACTATGTTGCGTTTTCATAGATTATCAGCAGTTGTTTGACCGCATAGATCACGATTTTCTTTGGCATAAATAACTGCAAGAAAATATAAATAGCCATTTCATCGAGTCTCTGAAAGCAATGTATAATGCGGTTAAATTGTTTGTGAAGTTTAACTCAGAGTTACCGCCTTTTTTAGCTACAACACTGGAGTAATTCAAGGGGACCAAGCTCATCGCTACTCGCAATGTTTTTTGTAAATGATTAAATCAACACTATTAACTCAGACTTAGCTGGGATATTCTCCCTAGAACATATAAAGCTATTTCTGCTATTATACGCGGACGACATGGTATTATTTGCTAAATCCCCCCGAAAGCCTAAAACTGATGTTAAAAGACGTGCAGATCTACTGTTATATATGGGGACTAAAAATAAATGTTGCTAAAACCAAAGCAATGATATTTGAAAACGGAAGGTCAAGTAGTATCGATCTATCGATTTATAGCACACCATTAGAAGTCGTGCATTCAATTAAATACATTGGCATAGTTTTATTTAAAAATGGAAAATTTCCCAGGTCACAGAAAATCATCGCACAACATGCCTCTTTCTCGTTGCACAAACCTTTTCAAATACTCGAACAATTCGAATTTCCAATATCACAAAAATAAAGCTTTTTGATACACTAGTAGGACCAGTGCTTAACTACTGCTCTGAAATATGGGGTTCACACCCGGCAATAGACGTTGAATTGATACACACGAAATTTCTTACATATCTTCTTGGGGTAAAAAGGTCGACTAATATTGCAGCGCTATATGGAGAGTTAGGAAGAGTGCCTCTACTTGTCCACCGAAAATATATTATGATTAAATATTGGCGCAAAATATTAAATTTACATGAACATAGCCCTGTGAAAAAGGTATATAACTTCCTTGAAACAGATGATCTGAATAACAAAACATACAAAAATAAAAATTGGGTCACACAAGGTTAATCAATATTAATATTTTTTAGTGCAATTTGTAGTTTTAACCTCCGAGAGCTCGAGGAAATATACATGATCACTGAACTATTGAAGTTTTATTATTCCTGTATTGGAAATTGTGTATGATGGGGCTGTGCAAAATTTGAAATCGATGCGATTGGTTATTTTTGCGAAATTCGCAATCAAAAAAAGGTCTTGTTGGAAGTACCTATGGGTGTACAAAGTTAACGTGTTGGACATAGGATGCCGAATTTACCAAACTGATGGAACTTTCCATTTAGTGACGTTGGCGTCTTTGAAAATAAAAAAGAAACACAGCCAAACATTTGCACCCACAGCAAACCTGTCAGTAAATCTACAATGACGGCGAGTTGGCGGTGAACCAAAACGACTTCATTATTTATGTTCAATAATTTATGTCTGCTTATACTTTATCTCCGTTGGCTTAATGAAATAATTGCGTATACCTGTAGTTTTGACGGGCTTATCTGCTGACAAGAGGGGTTTGTAGCCTTCACATGAGCTGTTGATATAATTTAGGCATACACTTATAATCATTCTAATCATAACTGGGTACTTGTGTGTTTAAACTATTACATCTACTCTGATAAACATTTAGCAATTTTTAGCATGTTCTACTGTCTAAGGTATTGTAACTACTCTGATAAACATTTAGCAATGTTTAGCATGTTCTACTGTCTAAGGTATTGTAACTACTCTGATAAACATTTAGCAATTTTTAGCATGTTCTACTGTCTAAGGTATTGTAACTACTCTGATAAACATTTAGCAATTTTTAGCATGTTCTACTGTCTAAGGTATTGTAACTACTCTGATAAACATTTAGCAATTTTTAGCATGTTCTACTGTCTAAGGTATTGTAACTACTCTGATAAACATTTAGCAATTTTTAGCATGTTCTACTGTCTAAGGTATTGTAACTACTCTGATAAACATTTAGCAATGTTTAGCATGTTCTACTGTCTAAGGTATTGTAACTACTCTGATAAACATTTAGCAATTTTTAGCATGTTCTACTGTCTAAGGTATTGTAACTACTCTGATAAACATTTAGCAATTTTTAGCATGTTCTACTGTCTAAGGTATTGTAACTACTCTGATAAATATTTAGCAATTTTTAGCATGTTCTACTGTCTAAGGTATTGTAACTACTCTGATAAACATTTAGCAATTTTTAGCATGTTCTACTGTCTAAGGTATTGTAACTAATAAGGGAAACTCGTAGGTAGGACACTCGTTGAATTAATTTGTTTGAAGCAAAAATGGAAGTACATGCATGATAATTAAGATAATGCAAGATAGCTGTGAATGGACTTTGAAATGGTATTGAACGTTACAGGAAATTAATGCAACATCAGCTGTTAATAGAGTTACAGTATGCAAGAGCCCGTCGATAGCCGGTAAATATGTGTGTTGACGTTGTATGACATAAACTTTAAAGTGCAATATTCAGAAGATAACACACGACAAGTTTAAATAGTTTACTGCCTGAACAGTTTGCATACAGATTTAAGTACGATGAAAAATATTGGATTTTCAAGAGCTGTTTAGGTAATCCGAGTGCTATATATTGTTTATCTAGTAGCCAGCCGGGGATTGTTACCGAAGTGGCTGAATTTGAGTTCTTGTTTCTTTTGAAAGTATGGTGGATCGTTTGGAAAGATGGATTCGAAAGTATTTCATTACATAGAATGTTGAAACATAGCTTTTAGGAAGGAGAAGTATGCAGTATGGCGATTAAAGTTGATCTACTGTTTGTTGTCGATGACACTGATATAATCAAGTTGTACAGAAATCAAATACTTGATGCTTTGGACTGTGTGTATCCAAAACTACGAGTACATTGTCAGGATATTTCAATGAAAGTTGGTGGTGAGATTAAAGCGAGCAAACTAATTCTTATAGTTGATGCTGCAAAGCATGGAACAGAAGATGAATCAATCATTTCGTTGATAGGTAACGATTTAAGCACCAACAAAACAAAATGTTTGGTTATTACGTTAACCGATCCAACAAACGTGAATGATGACAAAGAAGATGATGACAAAGAGCAGCCCTTTAATCAAGCAAACATAATTCACGTTCAGTCTATGACGGAGATTGAGAAATGGTGGCCAGTTGTTATTAATTTTGTATTTCCAAATAACCAAAACGAACGTGGAACTAGTTTTGCAATCACAGACAATTCGAAATCGAGTTTCTCGGAACAAAAGAAAATACATATACAGAAGGTTTTACAAGGTTTCGGTTGTAATGAAGATGATAACTTGGCAGATGTGAAGATATTGATCGAAGAAACTACTGATACCGCAAAGGAACACATAGAACAAGCTTTTCCGACACATAAACAGCGAAGCAAAATGAAGAACGTACACATTTGTTTGTTAAACGCCAAAAAGTCGCAAGTAGTCAATATCCATGGCGTTAATAGTGTTCATGGGTACGAACAGATACTCAGACTCATCTTGTATTGCATGATCGACGTCCACTTACTTTCTGCTCGTAGATCCCCATCAAAAGTAGAAACGTTTCTCCGGCGAATAGCGGCAGTTGTCTGCATACTTCTTAATATGGGTAGCAGTAATGTTTGCATCAGTTATTGGAGCAACGCTTTTATATTATATTTTGGGACACAAAAGAGTGATCTCTGTGTTGCTGTACGTCATTCATATGGTATTTGCCATGGCATTCATAGCTCTGGGCTGTGTTCTACTACCAGAAGAATACCGGAAAAGCAACGATATAAGACTAAGTACAGCTGACGTAATACTCGTATGTTTTGTGGTCGTACCACTGAGCTGTTGTGTTTGGGGTTTTGCTGGATGCTTCTTTATGAACAGAAACAGTCTGACAACAACTTATGTATTTGGTATGCCAGGATTATTATGGAGTCAATTTGAGTTCGAGATTATAGACAATCTATCGACTCGAGTTAGTGCAATTTCTAAATACATTAATGTTATACTGCAGAAGGTTATTTTAACATTTGCAGTGTTAATAAGTATAGTGCTCAATATCCCACTTCTTGTTCTTTTATTTACGTTTATGGTGATAGGACCAATTGCATCACTGATATATCTGCATTTCCTTATAGAGGTAGCGCAGATCAAATCCAGCGCATTCTATCATTTTGGCAGCTTCCAAAGCTCGGGGCTTATCAGCACAGCCTCCCTAGTCATTGGAATCATTTTTAGCAGATATAAGATGGATTTCTGGAATTATGGGGATTCGTTTCTACGACCACATGCAGTCATTTGTCCATACAGGAGAAATTGTTACACTAGTTACGAGAACATTACCATAAGTCACGATCAGCTAATAATTATATTTTGTATTATTATACCATTATATTTTCTAGTTTGGGTATCCTTCATTGGTTTTATAGCTGAGAACAAGTTCCAATGTAAATATGGAGTTCTTTCTATTCCCAATAAAGTATTCAGCAAAATAATAGGTAATGCCGTTGGAGCCCAATAAACAATTACTAGTACGGTATTGTTTTTAACTCAACATAACTATCAATCATATGTATTATTTTATTAATAATGAAATGGATTACGGTGACATTTGTGATTGTTTCAATCTTTTTATAGCGTATATTACTTCCAGCTTACTCAACAATGACAATACTATAAGTCACGTTCAGTCACTATTTGTGTTATTGTCGTTGCATCACTATTGCATCAATTGCTTTGTTTCAATGCATGCCATAAAGATACCCTGTTCAGAATGATAACAAGTTGTTGCTCAATATTTATATATGTTCAAAACACTAATTTTGTCACATTTATATCAAACTTATAAAAATGTATTATACTTGATATTCTTTTAAAAAAAAATGCATTATGATGTTACGTACTGTATGCTATCGTCATCGTACTGTCGCCTTATCACCATGTTACGTCTTTCTTAATCCTTATAATAAAATCAAATTATTTACCATGTTGTGTAGTTTTACGTTTGTCATCTTTGGCAAATATCAAATGTTACTAGATCCACGACACCAATTATGTTAACAGTTCTATATAATTATATACGCTAATTCTTACGGCCGCTATCCTGGTATCACTGATATATTGAACCCATGAACTATGTTTGCTAGTAAATCACACAAAATATCGCCTTTTGAGAGCCTTCAAATCTACGTTTATATTTACAATTTCTCTCACAATAGAGGTACTTGTAGTTATGTTATAACATGAACATTCTCATCGTTGAAGATATAATGAACATGTTTAAAGTGGGTATCAAACACAATGGTCTATATGTGGCCTACTTTATTCTTGTCATAGTTGTTTAAAGATCTTGGTGACCAATATATACACGGTAGCTGCACTTGTTAAAACAATCGATAAGGAGATGTATTACATTTCTTGATGTGGCAATATGTTGAACATTATTTAGATAAAAAAGAATTAAATCAGTACAATACATAATATGCATCGTTTTCAATGTTTATTTTTAAAGTTTTTAAATAGGGTCAGACAATGGTAAACATTTTCAAGCTTTACAAACCTAAAAACGAGTACTGCCAAGACTTTTAGTATGATGAACTTAGTAAAAATAATATAAA
This sequence comes from Congeria kusceri, assembly GCA_027627225.1. Classification (NCBI taxonomy): domain Eukaryota; kingdom Metazoa; phylum Mollusca; class Bivalvia; order Myida; family Dreissenidae; genus Congeria; species Congeria kusceri. Next base: position 35,764,135 of record CM051032.1, on the reverse strand, counting down.
CAAATCTTCATATATCTTAACAAAAATCAGTATTGCTAGTTTAGTGGCATATAAAGTACCGATGTCTCACGTTAAAATAAAACAGTAGTGTTTCAGTAGTAGCTCAATTAATGCATCGAAAATGTGGATCTCCTTGACAAACCTGAACTCATGTATACCTATGTATAACAAGCACATCGACCGAATTCACTCAATATTAGGACACTGCCAATGTCAGTCTATAGAGCAATTCAGCGCAGCAAAGACTTAAGACATGCACCAAAATACTGTCTGACATTATATACTAGTAAATGTTTTCAGGTGTACTACTTTAAAATGTCATTTTTCGAGAAAGAAACCTTAAAACATCTTAATCCATTATAACATGTTTTAATACAAAGGTATCAAAAAGCACCAACATAGGTGCAAAAGAATAATCCATTGATATGGTGTAGCTGGTACCAATGTATATATGATACGCACATAGCACCGAGAAATCAATTAGACAGAATGTTGTATACTTATCATGTTTAATTTAATCTTTATAATATTTAAACAAAGAGAATATTATGAATAGTAAGGTAATTGTGGGCTGGCCTATCGTTTGGCTGCAGATATATTGCAATATTTAGGCAAAGTATAAAAGTGGTGTGCAAATTTTTTTCTCAAGCAACTGCAATTTCTTTCAGATTGCATGATAAGTCGTGTCTCGATCCAAGCTTCGAATAACATTACATATACTACGGACTTTTAGCGGGAGGGCTCTTTGGTGAGCCCGCCTCCTAGATCTGCCAGTGAAAATTACGGAATTCCGTTAGGGCCATCGCCTATGAATGTGTTGATTTGAATCGCGATACTCGATAGTACGTTGATGAAAACCCGAAATCACGATGCTACGATAATGAAAACGCGACAACACGATTATGATAACGCGATTCTACGATAACGAAAACGCTATGATACGATAGCACGATGATGATAATGCGATATTCTATCGTGTTTCACCATCGTACTGTCGCGTATTCACCATCGTAATGACGTGATATCGCGTTTTCGTTATCGCAGTATTGTACTGTCGCGTTATCATCATCGTACTGTCGCATTATCATCATCGTACTGTCGCGTTATCCCCATCGTACTGTCGCGCTATCGTCATTGTTCTGTCGCCTTATCACCATTGTGCCCATACACATAGAATTTCTTGGGATAACCTATGGGCAGGAAGGGTAAAGGTCACTGTTACTAAAAATAGAAAAATGGTTTTGGTTTAATTACCTTAAGAATAAATAGAGATATTTTAATGCAACTTCATATGCAGATACCTTATACCAAGACCTCGTTTGGAACTGCATATGAAGTGGGTGGGTCAAGATCAGTTTTTATAAGAATAGATAAATGCTTTCCGCTCAATGCTTGAGACCAAATTGAGCGTTTGTAATGAAACTTCACACGTTGATACCTTTTAGTGAGTCCTCTCTTGGGATTGCATATGGGTTTGGTCGAAGGTCAATGTCTCATCAATTAAAAAAGAAAAATAGTTTCGTCTTAATAAATACAAAACAAATTGAGCTATTGTAATGAAACTGCATATTAAGATACCTTATATCAAGACCCTGCACGGCTGAGTGAGGTCAAAGTCAGAATTTCAAAAAATACACAAAGAAACCGTCTCAGCTCAATAACTTGAGAACGAATTGGGATATTGCAATTCAACTTCATATATAGATACATTTGATTGAGACCTTACTTGGGATTGCACACCGGGTGGGTGGGATCAAGGAACGGTTACTAGGATAGAAAAAAGGGTTTCCACTTAATAACTTGCAATCATATTGAGATATATTTGTTTAAATCTGATGCAGGTCATTTTATCACTGAAAACATTGTTTTGTGTGAAATCCCCACAATTGCAAACCTCCTTGAAAACGCGATAGTGCGATGGTAGTAACGCGACAGTACAATGATTATAACGCGACACGACGAGTATGGTAACGCGACAATACGATGATGATAACGCGACAGTACGATAGTGAAAACGTGACAGTACGAAGGTGATAACGCGACAGTACGATGACGATAATGCAACAGTACAATTATGAAAACGCGACAGTACGATACTGCGATAACGAAAACGCGATTTTACGACATTACGATGGTGAAAACCCGACAGTACGGTGCTGAAAACGCGATAAAACATCTCATTATCATCATCGTGCCATCAAATTATCGCGTTTTCGTTACCGTAGTATCGCGTTATCACCATCGTACTTTCGCGTTTCATCATCGTACTATCGAGTATCGCGTTTCAAATCAACACATTCATAGGCGAAGGCCCTAACGGAATTCCGTAGAAAATAAGACATGTTATTTAAATTGCGTCTACATTTATGACTTCCTGATCGATAAAGTCATATAAATACCATGGGAGTTATATGGATTTATTTGAAATCTACCATTGATTACATGTCTTATCAATGTTTTAAATTTCTTCAACATTTAAATATACAACGTGAATGATTCTGGAACCCAAAAGCAATTTAATAAAGCACAATAATTTATTACATAATTTATCTTGCATTAATATGATATATGCTCTACTGAAAATAGAATTAACAAATACACATACGTTGTTTAGCTTATCTTGATATACTTGATAAGGGAACGTAGGTCAGTGTTGCAAAACAATACATATACACTGTAAAACATATTTCCTCGCAATGAAAATGTCTGGTGTTCACAAACATTTAATTGCAGGATCAAGATCAATCTTAGCTGACCTTGATATTACAGCTCAACTGAGCCAAATTTCAAAAATATTTCATTTTTGAAATAACTTTTCTTTAAGGTTAAATAAACATGAATGTTTGTTACTTGTTGGTTAAAATCTTCAAATCAGATAGAAAATATACGCCGAGAAGAGTTCAACTATATTATGTATTTGACCAGCAATTAAATTGATCTAGATTTTTAGTGAACGCCTTTTTGAGACTTATTCTGAAAAATCTGGCTCAAGTTCATCTTGAACCTGAAAATCAGGCTCAACTTGTTTTGTGAACTCAGGGCCAGATATTGACAATTTGAGATGGATTCTACATTGCCGTACATGCAGTATTTTCTAACAAGTACATGCACTTGGTATTAAATTTAACGCAATCCGTACGATCTATATAGCAATAGATTCGGTTTGATTTATATTATGTCTTAATTTGTGTTTGGCCTATAAGTATAAATCGTTTCTCAATTGACTGTTATTTTATGTCCAATATATACAGCCATGCAGTTAACCAAAAATACGAATTTTCAAAATGTATAAATGCACTGAAATTACTATACCATGAAAATACCAATACAAGTACTGGATATTATATCAAATTGTAATGCTAACTTCCCACAAATGAAATATTTTCGCATTAACTAGTTTGAATAAGTAAACGTATTATTTTTTATTACAAAGATCGCAAATTTAACATCTTGAGTAAACTGAAATATTATAAATGTGACAATAACCTGCAAGCGGCTTCAAAACACGAACAAACTTAATAAATGGCAGTGTGCATAGTACAACACGTTGTGTATCTTGGTATAATAATGTTATTTATTACAACTGTAATATCAACATTAACCTTGATAAGACGGAAACACTCGATCATTTTACAATTGACCAATAAGTTTACTTGGGATTGAAAAAATACCCCAGGCGCAATTAAAATTCTGTTCAGCTACAAAGCTTACAAAAGAAACCCAAAACAGAAAGTAAAGTGGAATTAAGACACAACACACTGCAATTGTGCCTTCGTAACTCAATGAACGTGTTACTATATTGCCTTCATTCCAGTAGTCGGTCTTGTGTTTGGCAACAATGACACCAATTATGACAGATATCGTACTGAACATTCCCGTTATGAGAAAATTTTAGAAGTGGTAAAAGTTTCTTGGATTGGATTCACTTTCAAAATTACTCTTAATTGTTAATTTTCTACCCTTTAGAGCAGCTAGCAGTACAAGTGATAGGACAATGCATCCAATTACCAAACATATTACTAACAGAATAAAGAAATAAGGCATATTTAACAATATGGAATGGAATAAAAAGTTAAATGTTATGCATTTGTAAAGCCATTTCGGTAACTCTTTTGCCGTATCGCAGTGTCCAAATACAGCTGAGGTCTAACCCATCCCAGAGTCTGGCTGGTAGATCGAACAAATGCCTCACTTCATACTTTGATTTCCGAAGAACGAAATTTCCTATGCATCCCCAAACGAAACAACTGAATGGTATAATTATATAGAAGATATGGATCACTTCCGTTTTGCTCAGTCTGATATCCCCGCTCTTTCTGTATTCCTCGGGAGAAAGCATCCATTCGACCACCAGGAAAGGAACGGTGAATATTGTCTGAGCAATATATATAAAAAGAAATTCTTCGTCGTTGCAAGTATCAAAAACGAAAAACACAGAGAAGAGTGAAAATCTCCAAGCAATTATCAATGGAATATTCAGTAGGAGGCAAAAAATGGCCAATGTTCGAAACAAAATGGGTTTAAGTTCCATATTTCTTATGTTTTGGCATGTCTCCAAACAACCATGTGTTTTGCACATAAAATCAGAAACACGCGACCACCACTGTTCATAATTGGATATCCTATCAATCATCGCGATATCTGACCCACTCACAGTATGTCTTGGTGTATTTTGGACATTTACTCCGGTTTCAGGATCCTTCAGATTTATTATAACACACTGCGGTGATTTTCCTTTACTTACTTTTGCTACCCAAGAGCAAATCAATTGTGTCTCTAGAGTATTTGTAGCACCATCTGTGATGAAAATGCACCTCCATATTTTATAGGTCTCCATACCATCCACTACTGCGTGCGAGAACATGTCGTCTAGGATTGACATCTTTAATTCGTTTAATAATATCATTCTTGTGCACTTTAATGATGTCACTGTCGTCAACTACCAACAAAATATGTTTGTCCATTTTGATAAACATTAAATTGCGCACCTTTTCAGTCATATACCAACACAAAACGGACGGCACTGTGAATGTAACAAATTAGCCACGCTCTTGTTTTTTGTTATGTTATCTTACTCTGCTATTGTATCTTTTACCTTTTATGAACTCTGCTCCAGTTAGTGGATAATCAATGCGGGTGTACGCTGGTTAACCATGTGTTATACATTCAGGTTTCACATGCATACGTAAAATCAACACCTACTAGTATTACTGTGTGCGGACTATCAGCAATAATTGTTTCAATGATTAAACCTATCTTCGGTCGTACTAAATAAACATGATAAAAAAACTTACATTTTTTCGCTGGTGCCATTTACTTTCAATACACATGGATCTTGCAAACTTCAGTATATATTGTTTACTTAGTTTAGACCGTTAAACTTACCTTCACAATACTGTTATACTTATCTCACAAGAGCGATCATATTTATATTCTTCATCGCACGACGTATTTATTTTATTTTTATGAATACTAAAACATTTTCTCATTTTTTTGACAATTTTTTTTGAAGATTAAGGTGTTCTGAAGTATACAGTACATGTTGTTTATGTGAAAATTGTATTCACAATTCAAATACCGCTCTCTATGTACACGTTGCAAGTTATATTGACGCATACTTACAAATATATTAAATAATACAATATGAACACTAATAAACAATAAAAAGGAAAATATTCATTCTGTTGATAGATCTGACGACTTCAACATCATATAATGATCACCTTTATCCATGGCATTATGGTACGAGGACGTTAAGGGATTGGTACGATACCGCAATTTCATTACTCGAAAGCACACCTTATTACTGTTAAAAATACCTTAACTTGAGGAATTGTAGCAAACATTGATTTGTTCTTTAAATTGTATATACTTCTAAACAGTGTACTATATATTGTGCATGTCCGCCTTGCTTGAACTGACTACCTAGATTCATTACTTGTGCATTTCGCCATGGATTTCATAGTGGCAGAGGAAATCTTGATTACATTTTAAGTTAAAGTATGTGATAGAAAGATGACAGAACTTAATCGCTATGCATGCTGATACATGCAACAACCATATCGTATCACCAGCTTCCGCTGTCAATGTCGGTTTCAATTAATTATCATTAATACAAGTCACATAATTAATGTTCAATAAAGTTAACTAGTATAATGGCTGTTTCAAGTATCTAACTCTTCTGTCGCTGGAAAAATTTATGCTGAAGTCTAAGTCTAGCATTCAAACAAACACATATCAAAAACTTAAAATCAGGCCGAAGGAGTTAAAGCGCATAGCCACGACTTATAATGTCGCTTTCCACTGAACAATATCACGTTCCAACGACTTATTATGTCGTTCCCATGGATTTAAATTAAGTGAACCATCCTACAGCTGTTCTTGGTCAACTAATTAATTGTAAAGCTGTTTACACATAAAAGCACAGGGATTTGCATGTCATTCCGGTGTCCAGCTGACACACCATCACACCTTCGTACCCAGCTGACTAACATCCACACACTCGTATTAAGTTGACATATTCACATTCATAGACTCAAACCCAGCTAATATACTCACATTCATTAAAGTTGACATATTCACATTCACACACTCATACCATGCTGACATACTTACATTAACACACTCGTACCCAGCTGAAATACTTATATTCACAAACTCGTACCCATCTGCAATACTATTCACACACTCCTACCCAGCTGACATACTCACATTCACGCACTCATACCCAGCTGACATACTCACATTCAGACACTCGTACCCAGCTGACATACTTACATTAACACACTCATACCCAGCTGACATATTCATATTCACAAACTCGTACCCATCTGCAATACTTACATTCGCGCACTCGTACCCAGCTGACATACTCACAGTCACACACTTGTACCCAGCTGCAATACTTACATTCATACACTCATACCCAGCTGACATACTTACATTCACACACTCGTACCCAGCTGATATACTTACCATCACACACTCATACCCAGCTAACATACTCACATTCACACACTCGTACCCAGCTGACATACTCACAGTCACACACTCATACCCAGCTGCAATACTTACATTCACACACTCATACCCAGCTGACATACTTACATTCACACACTCGTACCCAGCTGATATACTTATAATCGCACACTCATACCCAGCTGACATACTCACATATTCACACTCGTACCCAGCTGATATACTTATAATCGCACACTCATACCCAGCTGACATACTCACATTCACACACTCATACCCAGCTGACATACTCACATATACACACTCCTATCCAGCTGAAATACTCACATTCACACATTCGTTTCCAGCAGGTATACTTACATTCACACACTCGTACCCCGCTAGTATACTAATATTCACACTCGTATTCAGCTGACAAATTCACATTCACACACGTAGCCAGCTGACATACCCACATTCACACACTCCTACCCAGCTGACATACTCACAATCACACACTCGTACCAAGCTAGCATACTCACATTCACACAGTCGTACCCAGTCTGACATAATCACATTCACACTCGTATTTAGCTGACATATTCACATTCACACAATTCTGTTCAGCTGACATGCTTACATTCTCACACTCGTACCAGCTGACGAACGTTCACATTCGTGCCCAGCTGACATACATTCTCACACTCGTACCCAGCGGTCATACTCATATTAACACATTCCTATCCAGCTGACATACTCACATTCACATACCCGTACCAAGCGGACATACATACATGTATGCATAAGTGTCTAGCTGACATACCCACATTCACACACTTATACCCAGCTGGCATTACAATATTAGTTATACTGTTAGTAACTGAGTCTGTTTGGGATATACACCCTCAGTGGTTTCATACCTTACGAGAGCGAAGCCACTAACGGTGTATATCCCACACACCTTAAGTTACTAACAGTGTACCGAATATATCTCACTACCTTTCCCTGCTTTCTTTTAATTGATATCACTTGAATACTAAAGAAAGAACAACTTACTATATAACACGAAACATATACTATTACGTCACGAAAATAAACAAAATGGCGTCATTCAATTGCGTCATTGTACTTCTATGGGGTTTTGAAATATACAAATTGTTAATCGAAAATACCCCGTGGTCAAGTTACCGCTCTTACACAATCAGAGCGCATCATTTACTTAGGAGATGAGATATACTCACATTTAAACAATTGTGTCCAGCTCAAAAACTTTCCTAACTGACATACATTCAAACATTCGTAACCAGCTGACATACCCGCATTTACACAATTGTACACAGCTGGCATAATCAGATTCACACACCGGTACCCTACCCAGCTGACATCCAAACACCTCTACTAAGCTGACATACTCACATTCACACACTCGTAACCAGCTGACATACTTAAATTCACACACTTGTACCCAGCTGGCATACTCACATTCATACACTTTTACCCAGCTAGCAAACTCACATTCACACACTCCTGATCAGCTGGCATAGTCACATTCACACACTTTTACCCAGCTGGCATACTCACATTCACAAACTTTTACCCAGCTGACATTCTTACATTCACACACTTGTACCCAGCTGACATAGCCACATTTACACACTTCCACACTGGCATACTCGTACCTTATCCAGCTAACATGCACAAATCCCTACCATGATGATATACACACACTCAAACATTCGTACTGAGCTGACATACTTACATTCACACACTTGTACCCAGCTGGAATACTCACATTCACAAACTTTTACCCAGCTGGCATACTCACATTTACACGCTCCTACCCAGCTGGCAAACTCACATTCACACACTTTTGACCAGCTGACATACTTACATTCACACACTCCTACCCAGCTGACAAATCCACATGTACACAGCTGGCATACTCAGATTCACACACTCGTACCCTACCCAGCTGATATCCACACACCCCACCTAGCTGAAATTTTTACATTCACACACTCGTTCCCAGCTGAAATACTCACATTTACACACTCGTACCCAGCTGACATACTACATTCACACACTTGTATGCAGCTGGCATACTGACATTCACACACTTTTACCCAGTTGGCATACTCACATTCACACACTTGTACCCAGCTGGCATACCCACATTGACACACTTGTACCCAGCTGGCATACCCACATTGACACACTCCTACTCAGCTGACATACTCACAATCACACAATTGTACCCAGCAGACCTACATTCACACACTCGTACCCAGCTGACATCCTCTCATTCACACACTTGTGCCCAGCTGACAAACCCACATTCACACACTTCTACCTAGCTGACAAACTCACATTCACACACTTGTACCCAGCTGGCATACCTAAATTTACACACTCCTACCCAGCTGACATACTCACATTCACACACTTGTACCCAGCTGATATACATTCATACACTCGTACCCAGCTGACATACCCACATCCACACACTCCTACCCAGCTGACATACTCACATCCACGCATTCCTACCCAGCGGACATTCCTACCCAGCTGGCATACCTAAATTGACACACTCCTACCCAGCTGGCATACTCACATTCACACACTTGTACCCAGCTGACATACATTCATACACTCGTACCCAGCTGACATACCCACATCCACACACTCCTATCCAGCTGACATACTCATTTTCACACACTCATACCCAGCTGACATACTCACATGTACACACTCCTACCCAGCTGGCATACTCACATTCACACACTCCTACCCAGCTGACATACTCACATTCACACACTCCTACCCAGCTGGTATACTCACATTCACACACTCCTACCCAGCTGGTATACTCACATTCACACACTCCTACCCAGCTGATATACTCACATTCACACACTCCTACCCAGCTGGTATAGTCACATTCACACACTCCTACCTAGCTGGTATAGTCACATTCACACACTCATACCCAGCTGATATACTCACATTCACACACTCATACCCAGCTGATATACTCACATTCACACACTCCTACCCAGCTGATATACTCACATTCACACACTCCTACCTAGCTGGTATAGTCACATTAACACACTCATACCCAGCTGATATAATCACATTCACACACTCGTACCCAGCTGACATACATTCACACACACGTACCCAGCTGACATACTCTCATTCACACACTTGTACCCAGCTGACATACCACATTCACACATTTGTACCTAGCTGACATACTCACATTCACACACTTGAACCCAGCTGGCATACCCACATTCACATACTTGTACCCAGCTGGCATACACACATTGACACACTCCTACCCAGCTGACCTACTCACATTCACACACTTGTACCCAGCTGACATACGTTCACACACTCATATTCAGCTGACATACTCACATCCACACACTCGTACCCAGCTGACATACTCACATTCACACACTCCTACCCAGTGACATACTCACATTCACACACTCCTACCCAGCTGATATACTCACATTCACACACTTGTACCCAGCTGGCATACAATTACATACATTTACTTCCTACATTTACCAACGTTTTGTATTACCCATCGTATCTCCAAACACAAACACAAAAGAGGGATTCGATTTCTACATGCGATCAATAATAGTGTTTTATACAACAGATGAATCCACTGTTCTGATGACGACATAATGCAATAATCACACACTTTGGTTTTTGTTAACAAATAACGTTAATTAAAATTAAAGCAAATATGTTCAAGAAATAAAGAACATTTGCAGTTTAAATTACAGAAATAAAAAAGGCAGATTTTACCAAATCTTTAATAGGAATATTTATTATAATCACATACCTTTCAAATCGAATTTCAACTTATAAAATCTTTAACTTAGCGGTCAGCTTTTTAAGTCGTTGTCATGTTTTAGCTTCTTTGTGACTTGGTGTTAGATTCGTGTACTGAAACTCTTAGATCTATTATAAAATGTGTTAACTGTTCAAACTTGGATATCTGGGGTTTAAGCAGGCTTATTCTTCGTCTGGGTCGATGATAAACATTGAATAAATGTATGTTTAAAATGATAAAGCTCGTCGGTGCTACTTGTGCAAATACAAAATGTAAAAGGAATTTCCTAGATAAGCATTTAAAACTGATAAATGTGTTTACTCGTTGGTTTTATAAACGCCAATGCACTAATACTTATCGGTCGCATTTCTTACAAGATCTATACCACGGACAATATTTTGTGCTACTAATAACACTATACTACCCCTTATATATTGCTACAACTCGTATTACAAGTTCTACACGTTACGCAGTATAGGGTAGAACGATTGTCCTAACGCGTAGGAATACAAAGAGCGGTGTGCTCAACCGTGTCAGTCACATGACTGTGTTAAAGCGGGAATAAACGGGTGGATAGAAACCAGTTCTAGGCTTGGCTTCACACAGTGCGGTCATATATTCAAATTCGAAATATACAACATACGAGCATATCTTCCAATTTTGTGTATACGTATACACAATAATATTTATTGCGATTGTGAGCATGTTAATCTGTCCGTGATTATTATTCGGAGGAATAGCTTGGCATTGTCTTTAAAAAGAGGCATCAAATGATAAAGACATGCATGGTATTCTGTACCGTGAGGATATCAGACACAGGTTTCCTACCTTTAGCCCATAAAAAGGAGGTTTTTCCTGTCCGGCCACTATTCCAGAGATGAATATCGATTATTTCTATTTTAAACACTAATCATTGTTGAAATAATATAAATGGTTGCTGAAAGTAAGAGAATGATAGTCTCGTATGAATTTTCAGTAAGAATCTCCAAATTGGTTGGAATACGTAGTAGAACAATGAACAATGATGTGATAAATAATCGACATGCTCTTGTTATATAACGATATATAATTATATTCTATATATGTGCACGCTTTTATTAAAATGCAGTTATGACTTGTACTTGTTTAAATGTTTATACATCATTTATGCAACAATTATATATGGTAAATTGTAAACATGGTGCAATGTTATATTGAACATGTTTGTATGAATATGTAGTTGCCATTCCCTCAAATAGAAGTCTTGCCCATCGCAAGAGGTGTTTGTTTTTGTGTGGTTAGGCGTTAGGACCTATATTTCTCCTTATATATCATTATAAATGTTCCGTTTCATTATTTTTTAAGCGATAAGCTCAGCTGAATCCCGTCACTCAAACATGTTAATGCGAGTAAGAATAAAGAGCGAAAAGACCTAAATGTCATTTTGCCATCTATTCCATATAGATGACGTCTATCTACCTGTGGTTCTATAGTCTTTTAGTAACGATTTCATTAAAAAAACGTATGACGGCACTGGCTTTAAAATCGAAAAGTAACAGAATGTATACACCTGGCGCCGTTCGCTAGTATCATATCGTTAATTTCGAAAGGACATGAACAGCAAATTGTACTGGAACAGTTAATTATCGTTCCTACAGATACTGGTTATTTTTACTAGTCGTATATTGGTTTGGATTACTCGCCATCGTAAATTAAACTTTCTAAGCATACTGCATACTTTCAAATATGCCAATAATGTGCATGTTCAGGACAAATCAAAAGGTAGTTTATGTTCTAAGTAAATGTCTGCAATAGATAGCCAGATACGTTTGGTGAACATTTGGTTAAATTTGAAGATAGTTGTCAACCATTGAAAAAGTGTGGAAATATCATGCACATTTACTTATTATCTTATACAGAAGTGTGATACCATACGAAATTAGTCAGATGCGCATCAGTTTACATCGCTGCACAGTTATATTAAGATGTAAATAACATTAAAATGACTTTTTTTTTTTTTTGAAGCGAACTGTGTTATGGACAAATTGCGTTTTCCACCTGTAGCCAAACACCATACGATTGTATCACATTATAGTTTTATCTGTTGCACACCTTTAATGAACAGTGTAGTGCGCTTTAACATATGCAGTAATATGATTTATACATTACGGGCCACTCGCTGAGTTTTCTGGTGACATTTTTTTAGATTTCAGACGGTCTTGAGAGGGGTGTGAAGTTGGCTTCGTCATCTACGCGCATAAAGAAGTAAAACTAACTTCACATTGTATTTGTTAGGAGGCAAGAAACATAAATGACAATACAATATTATATATATGATTTATATTTAGCACTAAAACGGGCAAGTGTATTTTGTTGGTTGTTGTTGACACAGACATCATAAAAGTGAACTGAAGAAGGATTATTGAAGCTATAAATACCGCGAATCCAGGACGCACGGTGCTCTCGCGTAGTATTTCAGACATGGATGGCAAAGAGGACTATAAAATATGGAAAACCATATTCATTAAAGATAGTGCAAAACACACATTGGAAACCAAACTGATAGACTTGTGGAAAGCACGCATGAATAAAGGAACTTTACCACAATACCTGATAATTAACATAAAGGACACGTCAGGACCTGAAGTATCGAATGAAGACTGTGTGGTGTTGATTTATTATATTTCTAAAGTCGACCAATGGGAACAGCACAGTTTGGATTTTATCTTAGAAACACGTATCGGTGTGAATGGAAGTACAACATTTAGAAATGTTTTGAAATCAGGTTTGCTAAGAATCACAGCATTGATGTGTCTGGTGATGAGTATACTGCTGTTTATAGTTATGTTTTCCATTCCTCTTTTTAATGGAGTGTTTATGCCTCTATTTTGGGAAGACCGAGGAGAGTTAAAATGGGTAATATATCCCCTTCAAACAATAATTACAATTGTCTTCATGTCGACGGGATGGTATATATTTCCTGAGACATAATTGTAGAAAACAGAACGATATAGGACGGAGTAAAGGCGAAGTGGTTTTAATATTTTATATAATCATTCCATTTAGCTGCATTGCTTGGGGGGTGGGCATAGTAAATCACTGTCTACAGAAATCAAAGTTGAAATGCGTGCATGTATTTTTGCTACCTGCGAGATTGTGGGAAATGTGGACACTAGTTTGTGAAGAGACTGTCTGATATTCAACATTGTTTACCATCTCTGCTGTATAAAACTCTATACGTTTTTATTGATTTCGATAATTCGCAATATCCCTTATATATGTTTTGTGCAATTTACTGCTTATTACCTGTAATACTGATAGACTTTCATATGCTATACCACGTCTACATGTCATGTATGGTCAGTGGAATATCCATAATAATTGGTGTAACTGTTAGTAAATATCAAACCGACTATTGGAATGATGGTTTGGCAGACCCATTAGAAGGTAACTGTGATGTAGTGAGGATTATTTGTTGTCTTTCTTTACCCAGTTATATTTTGATATGGGTTATAGGTATTAATTTCATTGTTAAAAAGAATTTTAAATGCAATTTTGGAGACTTTTCAATGCCATTCAGCTTATACGAGCATGTGCGCTCTATTTGATTGGGACTAATAAGTGTCGTACATTTTGTAACATAAACCACTTACACATTTCTAGGTTCTACTTGAAGCACAATACATACAATATACATTATTTTGTTCACCTGAAATCTTTGTTTAAAGCAAATTATTAAGTTGTTTAGGCTCAGAAAACCACACCAAACGATAAATATAAATTGTAAATTATATTGATTAAATTCATTATAGTATTAATCAGGTTTTTCAGTTAACCAAATATTATTAAATTACTACAAAATGTAGCCTTATATTAAAAAGCTAAAACATATATTGTTCAACAGTCATTCAAATAAGTAAAACGATACTGCACTATTTTTCTGTTGTGAATTTGGTAAAAAAAATATATATCATCAAAAAGAAATCTAACAAATGCTATAAATATCGTTTGAGATTTTAACTTTTCTTTTTACAGTTGTAATAACAATAATAATAATAATTATTATTATAGATTTTAAATAGTATACAGTGCAATATGCTCGCACTGGCTAATGAATATCAATACGATACTTGAAACAAATGGATCACTAATAAAAGCTTCAATTAAAACAAAATAAATATAATTGTCCTCGTTTAAGCGCAACGAAGCAGGAGTAACGTACTTTAAATCAGATACGTAGAAGAAACTTATTTTAAATTAAATATAAAATTTTATTTTCAAGTCGCAATGTGGCTCATAAGAATAGCACACACTATTTGTGTACTAAGTCTATCCGAAAATAGAACAACAGTTGATTGATTTATAATGACGATGTGTTTAGCTGAAGTAAGGATATATATGTATACACAATTTTATGAACATGTTAGAAATATGTCTGATAACAAAAAATGGATGATTGTTTTGATTGTTTTTATGTGATTTTAATGGTTTTTTTTAGAAGAGATTGTATTTCTATAAATATTTTTGATTCGATTGTGAAATATAAGCGCTTTCAAACGGTGTTATTATTATGTTATTTTATATATTGACCAGGCACATCAGAATATTCAATGACGGATACACTTGCTTGTTCCTGAAGTTGAACGAGCGATTTAACTACATGTACGACTATATGTGACACGGTATGTCTAAAGGAAACCTTAATGATAAAAACATAACTATTAACGCAGTATTTCTTTGCAACATTCAACTTTGCTTTTTTTAGTTCCTCAAGGTATTTAAATGTACATATAAATATATATATTGGTAATATTTCACACACACAACATGATATATCTGTCATTATTGTTCATGATGCATTTGCATATACATGCCTATGTGTAATTAAATCAAAACTTATATTAAAGTAAGAACAGTCTAGCTGCGGTCTTCCGAAATTAGTTAAATTTCCGTATAATTAACGTATTTGGACGAAAAGTTTTAAAACACTTAGTTTCAGGAGAAAGCTGTGTACAGCAAGTAGGCGTGTCGTCTCTTTCTTTAGAAAATAACTCCTAAACATCAGAAAATGAAATGTGATAGTTTATATTTTTTGCCATTTAGTTTCAGAAAATAACGGATGTATTTTATACAACGAAATTTTAATAGAAACAATAAAATAATATCATCGCATAAAGAAAAATGTCAAAATATTTCGCATGCTAAAAAGAAAATTCTGTCTGCGGTTTGAGCCAAGCAGTTTGCCACTAGACAATTGTTTAACGACTAATTTGGAGCGTGAAACAACCTGATTCAAATTTTTTATGCATTTGTGGTTTCGTTTTATTCCCATAAACTACAGAAGATATTGCCAAACCTTAATGAGTGGCTGGTCAATTTTGCCATTTAATACAAGGAATAACAGGTCACTGAATGGCTGCGTGTGATGTAACAAGTGAGGCTTTGGGTTAGTGTTAGGTATAATACAAGAAAACAATTCTCTGATATTAGTGTTTCAAATCCAATCAAATCCAATGACTTGCAGCCATGTTTTTAACGAACCATATTATTTTTTAGGAAAAAGGTGGATAGTCACCCAAGAAAAATGTCTATTAATTATTTTCAAAATCCCGCAAACGGTTTAAAAAAAGAGATTTCAATGTTTACAAAAAGGTGCCCGCCAAATCGAGATGATAAGACGGAATCAGAGGGTCAAAAGAAGCATTTCTGTGTAACTATTTCGCAATCTACCCAGTGTTTAAAGACTCGACGATTTTCAAAGTTGTCAATAAAGCAATACAAAGAAAACGACCCTGCCCCCTCTGGCGGCCATGTTTATTTACAAATCAAACCAATTTCAAGGAGTTTGTTAGAATGTCATCATAGGAACATTTCAGTAAATTTGTTAAAAATCAACCGGTGGTTTCGGAGAACATGTGTAAAAATATCAATGTAGCAATAGGAGGATAAAGCCTCGGTCACACTGTCACGATTTTGGCCACAATTGCCCACGATTTACAAAATCTTGGTGAAGCGTGTTAACGCATTAACACATACGTACTGGCATCTGTGTGAATCGTGAAGAATCTTGGTGAATCCTTATTGATCGGGAAGAGCTACGACATTTTTGAACATGTTCAAAACATTCGTGGCTTGTCGTAGCGCCGCCACGATTTTTCCAAAATGTAGGACAAGTCTAGGACCATCGACCATAAAACTACGAGCAGCCAATAATTTTCAAGCTTCACTACGCTTTAAGGCGATTTGGATATCACGATGCCTTGTGCATAATCGTGAAACCAACGTAGGCAAACGTAGTGAGTGTGTAGTAACATCGCGATAAACCGTACAGGCAACATCGTCGCGTTGCCGTGGTCCATCGTGTATATTCGTGAGTAGTCATGATAGTTGTCGCTAAAGATCCTACTGGAATCGTAACTGAACCGTAGGGCAAGCGTAGAAATCCGTACCATATACGTAGCAAAACGTAACATAACGTACTACAGTCGTGTAATATATATATCATAAAATTGGTCACGATTAAAATTCACGATTCAACACGAAAGCCCACGAATGCCTCTACGATGGCTGTAAGAATAAGCCAGATTGAGATACTATAGCACTAGGATTGTTCTGCGTTTTGGAAAAATCGTGGCGGCGCTACGATAAGTCAAGAATGTTTTGAACATGTTCAAAACTGTCGTAGCGCTTCCCGATCGATAAGGATCCCCCAAGATTCTTCAAGATTCACACAGGTGCCAGTACGTATGTGTTCACGTTTTACCACGCTTCGCCAAGATTTTGTAAATTGTGGGCAATCGTAGCAAAAATCATATCTTGGTAAAACGGTGGTGAATCGGCTGCGAAAACCTCCAAGTGTCGTTCATATTCGTAGTCTCGTCCTACAACAACCGTAGGTATACTTAGGAAGATACAGTCTGGACGCTGTGCATCCCGACTTATCACGATTAACACGTCCACGATCAGCCGTGGGCTATTGTAGCCAAAATTCGTGGGCTATTGTACCCAAAATCGTGACAGTGTGACCAGGGCTTAACTTCCCACTCCCTGGCAGCCATGTTTTACAAATCAAAATCATTTGAAGGAATGCGGTAGAGCGTCAACCAAGAAACATATCTATGAAATTATTCTTTTTTTTTTCAAAATCAAGCAAGCGCTTTCAGGCAAGAATATTTCCAAAGTTTTCAATATAGCAATACAATGACAACAGCCTCGCCCCCTGACGGCCAGGTTTTATTAACCGTTGAAATCAGCATAATTTGAAGGAATTAAGTTTGCTTGCTTGTTTGTTTGTGTGTTGGATTTTTTTGCCGTTTTAACAGTATTTCAGTCATATCACGGCGATCTGTTACCCTACTCATACTTTTCCTGGGCAAGCTTAGCCGATCTATGCGGTTTACCAGTACTAAGCCCACATACCAATGCCAGTAACTGACAACTGCTCTACTTGAATCAGAGGCAAGGGGAGAATGTCCGTAGAAATAGTTTCATGACCAATCCCCATACAAGTTATGTGGCCGGGCAGTGGAGAGAACTCACGAGCCCCGGATTGACATTCCAGCGCTCTACCAACTGAAATGCCGGGAATTAAGTAGCGTGTCACAAAATGAACATTTCTATGAATTTATGTCAAATCGAGCAAGTGGTTGACAAGAGCATTTTCAAAACTTTCAAAATAGACATACATGGACATATATGGACAACTGCCCCGCTCTTTGGCGGTCATGTATTAAAACGAATCAAAATAATTTGTTGAAATTTGGTATGTGGTCAGCCAAGAAACATTTTTTAAAATTTTTTCGAAACACAACCAGTGGTTTCTGACAATAATATTTTAAAAAGAAAGTTTTAACATAGCCAAAATATTATAAGAAAAAATAGCACCTCCCCTGGCGGCCATGTTTTTCAACGGACCAGAACCATTTGAGCATCTTTTGTAGAAAACCACCCAAGGAACATGTCTAGGAAATAATTTGAAAAACTAACTAAGGGTTTAGGATGATAAGTCGTTTACAATTTTTTTGGACTCTAAAGCACTCAAAATCAAGTACAAATACACATAATCGGCTATTTTGACCCTATGCACATTAAATAGTTTGCACAAAATAATTGATGCTCACGAATATCAAAAGCATAATGATGAAATGGTCTAATAAATATGCTCACGAATAACAAAAACATAATGATGAAATGGTCTTATCAATATTATTCAAATAGACGCACGCTACATACGTTTTAAGTTGCAAAGAAAGAGGCATGGATCGTTATAGATTACGGTTTCGAGTTTTCTTTTATAAAAATGACATTAGAGAAATTTGACTTGATTCAAACATATGTTCCTTTTGATTAAAAATGTACTTATTATTCAATTACTTTTAATTTCTTTTCTCGCCAACAGTCTTTCAACGCTGTCATCGTTTTGATTCTATTTATAGCGCTATCGGCCATTATGTGTAGCGGACCGAACCATTTGAACATTGTTAACAGATGAACACCAAAGGAACATCTCTGTGAAGTTTTATAAAAGTTGGTCTCAGAGACAGGGTTGGAACGAATCACCCGCCCCCGGGTTTTTCTGGCGGGTTTTATTGGTTTTTCCCGCTTCGGTCAATACCCTGAAAGTGGACAATACTGGGCAATACCGAGCAATACAGTACTCTTCTTTCTTCAGTTATTATGCAATTTTAACTCTTTTTTTTTATAGATCTAAATGCTCATTTCACTTATGTCATTAAGAAAATTACTTATTTTTCGTTTTCCAGATCCACTATGTGCATATTTACTGTAACAGTATTTTTATCGGCTGGCACACACTTCACACACTTCTACCTGGCGGATATACTAACATCCGCACACTCGTACCAGGCTGACACACATACACACTCGTACCCAGCTGGCATGCTCACATTTGCACATACGTATTCAGCTGACATAAACACATTCACACATTCCTACCCAGCTGACATATTTACATTCAATCCCTAGTACCCAGCAGATATGCTCACATCCGCACATTCGAACCAGGCTGACAAACTCGCACCCAGCTGATATACTCACATTCACACACACATACACAGCTGACATACATTCACACACTCCTACCCAGCTGACATACTCACATTCACACACTCCTACCCAGCTGACATACTCACATATACACACTCATACCCAGCTGACATACTCACAATCACACACCCGTACACAGCTGACATACTCACAATCACACACTCATACCCAGCTGACATACTCACATTCGCACACTCCTACCCAGCTGATATACTCGCAATCACACACTCGTACCCAGCTGATATACTCACAATCACACACTCCTACCCAGCTGATATACTCACAATCACACACTCCTACCCAGCTGACATACTCACAATCACACACTCCTACCCAGCTGATATACTCACAATCACACACTCCTACCCAGCTGATATAATCACAATCACACACTCCTACCCAGCTGACATACTCACAATAACACACTCATACACGGCTGACATACTCACAATCACACACTCATACCCAGCCAGCATACTCACAATCACACACTCCTACCCAGCTGTCATACTCACATTCACACACTCCTACCCAGCTGATATACACGCAATCACACACTCGTACCATGCTGACATACTCACAATCACACACTCCTACCGAGCTGACATACTCACAATCACACACTCCTATCCAGCTGACATACTCACATTCACACACTCGTACCGAGCTGACATACTCACAATAACACACTCATACACGGCTGACATACTCACAATCACACACTCATACCCAGCCAGCATACTCACAATCACACACTCCTACCAAGCTGTCATACTCACATTCACACACTCCTACCCAGTTGACATACTCACAATCACACACTTGTACCCAGCTGACTTACTCACATTCACACACTCCTACCCAGCTGACATACTCACACTCACACACTCCTACCCAGCTGACATACTCACAATCACACACTCATACCCAGCTGACATACTCACAATCACACACTCCTACCCAGCTGGCATACTAACAATTACACACTCATATCCAGCTGACATACTCACAATCACACACTCGTACCCAGCTGACATACTTCCATTCACACACTCGTACCCAGCTGACATACTAACAATCACACTTGTACCCAGCTGACATACTTATATTCACACACTCCTATCCAGCTGACATACTCACAATCACACACTCAAACACAGATGATATACTCACAATCACACACTCGTACCCAGCTGATATACTTACATTAATACACTCCTACCCAGCTAGCATACTCACAATCACACAGTCATATCCAGCTGATTTACTCAAAATCACACCCTCCTACACAGCTGATGTACTCACAATCACACACTCATATCCTGCTGACATACTCACAATCACACACTCCTACCCGGCTAGCATACTCACAATCACACACTCCTACCCAGCTAGCATACTTACAATCACACACTCATATCCAGCTGACATACTTACAATCACACACTCCTACACAGCTGACATACTCACATTCACACACTCCTACACAGCTTACATACTCACATTCAAACACTCGTACCTAGCTGAAATACTCACAATCACATACTCGAACACAGCTGACATACGGACATCTCAACACTCGTACCTAGCTGACATACTCACATCTACAGACTTGTACCCATTTAACATACTCACATTCACACATGTGTACCCTGCTGACATACTAAAATACACATACGCGTACCCAGCCGACATACTCACATTCATTCACTCGCACCCAGCTAGCATACTCACATTCGCATAATCGTATGCATCTGGCATACTTACATTATTATACTCGTACCAAGCTTACATACATGTACTCAAATTCACACACTCGATTCCAGCTTTCATCCTCACATTCACACACTCATACCCAGCTGACATACTCACAATCACACGCTCATACCCAGCTGACATACTCATAATCACACGCACATACCCAGCTGACAAACTCACAATCACACACTCATACCCAGCTGACATACTCACAATCACACACTCCTATCCAGCTGACATATTCACAATCACAAACTCGTACACAGATGACATACTCAACATCACACACTCCCATCCAGCTGACATACTTACATTCACACACTCCCACCCAGCTGACATACCCACATTCACACACTCATACCCAGCTGACATACTCACAAACACACACTCGTATCCTGCTGACATTCCCACATTCACACACTCCTACGCAGCTGACATACTCACATTCACACACTCATTCCCAGCTGATATACTCACAATCACACACTCCTACCCAGCAGACATACTTATATTCACACACTCCTATTCAGCTGACATAATGACATTCACACACTCCTATCCAGCTGACATACTCACAATCACACACTCATACCCAGCTGACATACTCACATTCACACACTCATACCCAGCTGATATACTCGCAATCACACACTCGTACCCAGCTGATATACCCACAATCACACACTCCTACCCAGCTGATATACTCACAATCACACACTCCTACCCAGCTGACATACTCACAATCACACACTCCTACCCAGCTGATATACTCACAATCACACACTCCTACCCAGCTGATATAATCACAATCACACACTCCTACCCAGCTGATATACTCACAATCACACACTCCTACCCAGCTGATATACACACAATCACACACTCCTACCCAGCTGACATAATCACAATCACACACTCCTACCCAGCTGATATAATCACAATCACACACTCCTACCCAGCTGACATACACACAATCACACACTCCTGCCCAGCTGATATACACACAATCACACACTCCTACCCAGCTGATATACTCACAATCACACACTCCTACCCAGCTGATATACACACAATAACACACTCATACCCAGCTGACATACTCACATTCACACACACCGACCCAGCTGATATACTCACAATCACACACTCATACCCAGCTGACATACTCACATTCACACACTCCTACCCAGCTGATATATACGCAATCACACACTCGTACCATGCTGACATACTCACAATCACACACTCCTACCGAGCTGACATACTCACAATCACACACTCCTATCCAGCTGACATACTCACATTCACACACTCGTACCGAGCTGACATACTCACAATAACACACTCATACACGGCTGACATACTCACAATCACACACTCATACCCAGCCAGCATACTCACAATCACACACTCCTACCCAGCTGTCATACTCACATTCACACACTCCTACCCAGCTGACATACTCACAATCACACACTCCAACCCAGCTGATATACTCACAATCACACACTTGTACCCAGCTGACATACTCACATTCACAGACTTGTACCCAGCTGACATACTCACATTCACACACTCCTACCCAGCTGACATACTCACACTCACACACTCCTACCCAGCTGACATACTCACAATCACACACTTGTACCAGCTGAAATACTCACATTCACACACTCCTACCCAGCTAGCATACTCACAATCACACACTCATACCCAGCTGACATACTCACAATCACACACTCCTACCCAGCTGGCATACTAACAATTACACACTCATATCCAGCTGACATACTCACAATCACACACTCGTACCCAGCTGACATACTTACATTCACACACTGGTACCCAGCTGACATACTAACAATCACACTTGTACCCAGCTGACATACTTATATTCACACACTCCTATCCAGCTGACATACTCACAATCACACACTCGTATACAGCTGACATACTCACAATCACACACTCAAACACAGATGATATGCTCACAATCACACACTCGTACCCAGCTGATATACTTACATTAATACACTCCTACCCAGCTAGCATACTCACAATCACACAGTCATATCCAGCTGATTTACTCAAAATCACACCCTCCTACACAGCTGATGTACTCACAATCACACACTCATATCCAGCTGACATACTCACAATCACACACTCCTACCCAGCTAGCATACTCACAATCACACACTCCTACCCAGCTAGCATACTTACAATCACACACTCATATCCAGCTGACATACTTACAATCACACACTCCTACACAGCTGACATACTCACATTCACACACTCCTACACAGCTTACATACTCACATTCAAACACTCGTACCTAGCTGAAATACTCACAATCACATACTCGAACACAGCTGACATACGGACATCTCAACACTCGTACCTAGCTGACATACTCACATCTACAGACTTGTACCCATTTAACATACTCACATTCACACATGTGTACCCTGCTGACATACTAAAATACACATACGCGTACCCAGCCGACATACTCACATTCATTCACTCGCACCCAGCTAGCATACTCACATTCGCATAATCGTATGCATCTGGCATACTTACATTATTATTCTCGTACCAAGCTTACATACATGTACTCAAATTCACACACTCGATTCCAGCTTTCATCCTCACATTCACACACTCATACCCAGCTGACATACTCACAATCACACGCACATACCCAGCTGACAAACTCACAATCACACACTCATACCCAGCTGACATACTCACAATCACACACTCCTATCCAGCTGACATATTCACAATCACAAACTCGTACACAGATGACATACTCAACATCACACACTCCCATCCAGCTGACATACTTACATTCAACACACTCCCACCCAGCTGACATACCCACATTCACACACTCATACCCAGCTGACATACTCACAAACACACACTCCTATCCTGCTGACATTCCCACATTCACACACTCCTACGCAGCTGACATACTCACATTCACACACTCATTCCCAGCTGACATACTCACAATCACACACTCCTACCCAGCAGACATATTTATATTCACACACTCCTATTCAGCTGACATAATGACATTCACACACTCCTATCCAGCTGACATACTTACATTCACACACTAATATAATGCTGACATACTCACATTCACACACTCCTATCCAGCTGACATACTTACATTCACACACTAATATAATGCTGACATACTCACATTCACACACTCCTACCCAGCTGACATACCCACATTCACACACTCATATCCAGCTGACATACATACATTCACACACTCCTACCCATCTGACATACTCACATTCACACACTCCTACCCAGCTGACATACCCACATTCACACACTCATACCCGAATGACATGCTTACATTCACACACTCCTATCCAGCTGACATACTCACAATCACACTGACCTACCCAGCTGCCATACTGACAATCACACACTTTTACCCAGCTGACATACTCACAATCACACGCTCATACCCAGCTGACATACTCACAATCACAAGCATACCCAGCTGACATACTCACTATCACACACTCATACCCAGCTGACATACTCACAATCACACACTCCTATCCAGCTGACATATTCATAATCACAAACTCGTACACAGCTGACATACTCAACATCACACACTCACATCCATCGGACATACTTACATTCACACACTCCTACCCAGCTGACATACCCACATTCACACACTCATATACGGCTTACATACGCACAAACACACACTCCTACGCAGCTGACATACCCACATTCACACACTCCTACCCAGCTGACATACTCACATTCACACACTCATTCCCAGCTGACATACTCACAATCACACACTCCTACCCAGCTGACATACTTATATTCACACACTCCTATTCAGCTGACATACTGACATTCACACACTACTATCCAGCTGACATACTTACATTCACACACTCATATCCTGCTGACATACTCACATTCACGCACTCCTATCCAGCTGACATTCTTACCTTCACACACTCCTACACAGCTGACATACCCACAATCACACACTCCTATCCAGCTGACATATTCATAATGACTAACTCGTACACAGCTGACATACTCAACATCACACACTCACATACAGCTGACATACTTACATTCATACACTCCTACCCAGCTGACATACCCACATTCACACACTCATACCCGGCTGACATACTCACAAACACACACTCCTATCTAGCTGACATTCCCACATTCACACACTCCTACCCAGCTGACATACTCACATTCACACACTCGTTCCCAGCTGACATACTCACAATCACACACTCCTACCCAGCTGACATACTTATATTCACACACTCCTATTCAGCTGACATACTGACATTCACAGACTCCTATCCAGCTGACATACTCACAATCACACACTCCTACCCAGCTGACATACTTATATTCACACACTCCTATTCAGCTGACATACTGACATTCACACACTCCTATTCAGCTGACATAATGACATTCACAGACTCCTATCCAGCTGACATACTTACATTCACACACTCATATCCTGCTGATATGCTCACATTCACGCACTCCTATCCAGCTGACATTCTTACCTTCACACACTCCTACACAGCTGACATACCCACTTTCACACACTCCTATCCAGCTGACATACTTACATTCACACACTCCTACCCAGCTGACATACTCACATTCACATACTCATACCCAGCTGACATACTCACATTCACACACTCGTACCCAGCTGACATACCCACATTTAAACACTCATACCCAGCTGACATGCTTACATTCACACACTCCTATCCAGCTGACATACTCACAATCACACTGACCTGCCCAGCTGCCATACTCACAATCACACACTTTTACCCAGCTGACATACTCACAAGCACACACTCATACCCAGCTGCCATACTTACGTTCACACACTCCTATCCAGCTGATATACTCACAATCACACACTCGTACCCAGCTGACATTCTCACACTTACACACTCCTACCCAGCTGACATTCTCACAATCACACACTCCAATCCAGCTGACATACTCACATTCACAAACTCGTTCCGAGCTGACATACTCACAATAACACATTCCTACCCAGCTGACATACTCACATTTACACACTCCTATCCAGCTGACATACTCACATTCACATACTCGTACCCAGCTGATATACTCACAATCACACACTTGTACCCAGCTGACAAACTCACATTCACACACGTGTACCCAGCTAGCATACTCACAATCACACACTCATACCCAGCTGTGGCCTTGTGCTGTGGGGGGAAACCGGAGTACCCGGAGGAAACCCCACCTGTCCGACATAGTGACCACCAACCAAACCCACATGCGCTGGGGTGGGAAGCGAACCCGGGACGCCTAGGTGAGAAGCGAGTGTACCAGTCACTGCGCTAGCCGGACAGCCAAAAAAATACAGTTTGAAATGTCAAAAAATTTAAAGTGTGTGTAACGCTTTTCGTCGGATTCGTGGTCTAGTGGTTACGCACTGGCTTCACAAAGAAAATGTCGCAGGTTCGAAGGCCCGCTACACCCTAACCTTCTAACTATTCCTGAGAGAATCTCGGTGCACTTGATACAAATAAACTACTAACACTCGTCCATTTTTTTTAAAACTCTCTTAATCATGACATGGCGTTAAAATAAAACACCCTTTATATACGAGCCCCTGTGGCCTGGTGTTTGGCGTGTCTAACTTTCGACCGGTAGGTCGTGGTTTTGAGACCCTGACAGAGGCTACGTTTCAATATTTTAAATGTTACAAAGAGAATATTTTCATTTTTATACGATAATACTATAAATATTTAGTACTGAAGAAATTAAATCACGCTATGAAATAATTAGCAAAATAAAATTTTATAAAACAAATAAAAATATATGCCTAAAGTAATTGACAGGACATGTATTAAAATAAGAAAATATGTCATATTTCCATACGACCATACTAGAATCATTTAATTTGAAATATTTAATAACGTTATAAAATATTAAACAGAATTAATTTAAAGAAAAAATACCAAAATTGTCCAGAACTATTCTAGAATTGCCGGACATTACTGGAATTCCAAAAACGCGCAGGGCATTCTGGAATGGCCCCGATTCTAATAACGCGCAGAATATATATATTAGAGATACGCTTTTGTGCTATCGGTTATGTATATTATAATACAGCTAGCTAAAATAGTGACCAGAGATGAACATGTTACACTATCTAGTACACTGAGAACGTGTAACAGTATGATTTGCATATATTGAATACACAACATGTATTACTTATCTGAACAGAATAACACATAACTATTAGAAAAGCAATACGAATGATCGGCGAACGGATGTTTCAAGAACTCAAAATCAGATGTAATTCTTATACGACGACGGAGAATACATGCATTATATAAATAAAACTAGCTAAAATAATACTTTCTTAATCTTTTTCGGTCACAGTATAACACATGTGTATAATTAGTAATTGCATCTGTCACCAGGCGCGGCTATCGGATTTGGAGGCGGGAACATTCAATACCTTCTGCCATTAACAGGTATCAAAAAACAATTTTGGCAAAACAATGATAGTTTATGCGCGCGATATCATAGTTTAGCTTTTTGAAGAAATGCTAGACATATACTAGCATTTTGTGCAACATAAGACGAAAAGAAAGATTTTAAACTTCGATTAGAAAATTATTTCGGTTATTAAAATATATTTTTGACAATTTTACAGGGTGTGCATACGCCGCTTCCGCCCCTCGCAATCAGCATATGGTAAGTATTCGAAAACTATATTAAAATGCTAATTCAAACATTTCTGTATTTGTACATTTGTGCCGTACTATAATATATGGCTGGACTGTTCAAACTGTGTTATCTATGTTTTAAGTACTCATCTTGAGATCTCTGTGATGTCAGAGTTAACAGAATGCTTTGAAATTGACAATACTTGTACGGTGGAATTTGATGCACACTGTGTTCAGCCGTTGAGATAGCTAGGACATAAGGCCAATCAAATTTGATACTATGTTCAAGGTCTTCGGGCTGGTGGGTTTTCGGATGACTGGACGAAAAAACAAACAATTTTGACAATGTGAAAATCATGTTGGAAAGCGTATAAAAAATTGGAAAAACAAAACAACAAATATTGTAGGTGTTTTCACCCATATTTGTAAAAATAATAGTGTGCAAATATTATTTGTCAATTTGCAGAGTTAAAATACTGCGTTAAAGAAGGTTCCCAATATGACAATTATATATAACACTTACGCAAGTAAACAATTACTCTAACTTGTACAACTGCCCTGAATAAGTTGTGACAGAAAAATGTTTTTATCGACTCGTTGTTTGTTTGTTCCTGCCTGGTTGGTAGGTTTCGAAAAATCTTGGAGACGCTAAACATGGAATCAAATTTGTATGGCCTAATTGTTTGGCGGCGATATCTTGAGAAAAAAACGTAATGGGCGGAGTTTAACCTATGTAGACGCTGGTATAAATCCCTTAGCGTATAGTCAATCGAATAGATCTACTGGATACAAAGTACTTGTTTGCGGCATTAAACTCGATGGAAAAAGCAGTTAAATTTGTTGAAAAAATACAACAAGGTCTTAAGCTAAAAAAGAATTAGAACAACATATATGTGAATGTAAAACAATTGTTACCACTCGAAAACAAAAAAATGCCCGGTCTTTTATTTTTCTCTGATTTTGAAAAAGCATATGATACTTTGAATCATGATTTTATGTTTAAATGTTTAAAACACTTCAACTTCGGTGATGACCTTATTCGGTGGGTTAGACTTTTCTATCATGATATAAATAGTGTTATAATGAACAATGGGCATATGTCCGAAAGTTTTAAAATAAAAAATGGCGTCCGACAGGGTTGTCCACTCTCGTCATCCTTATTTGTAATATGTATCGAATTACTTTCCAATTATATTGAAAAAGAACGAACAATCACAGGTATTAACATAAACGGGGTAGAATTAAAACAATCACTATTCGCAGACGACGCTACATTTTTTAACAACGGTTCGCAAGCCTCCTTTGAAAACCTCATAAATACAATAACACAATTCGGTCATACCTCTGGATTAAACCTTAACATTTTCAAATCAACCATACTGAGGGCAGGGATTTTAAAAAATACAGCTATAACGTTTTGTCAGAATTACAAATTTAATTGGACATCTGAATCTGCGAAAACATTAGGATTGAATTTTTATAATTGTAAAACAAAAAATGTAACCCTAAACTTAGAACCTAAATTAAATGCATTTAGCGATTGCCTCAAACAATGGCAACATAGGAAACTGACCCTATTTGGAAAAATTACAGTAATTAAAACCTTTGCACTACCAAAATTAGTATATCCTTTTACTGTCTTACCAAATCCCTCAAAACATATTATTAAAAACGTAACAAAACAGATTTTTAATTTCGTATGGGATGGTAAACCAGATAAAATTAAACGCACTAAAATCATTATGAATTATAAACATGGAGGTTTAAAGTTAACAGACATCGATATGTTTTTAAATTCTATTAAGGGTTGTTGGGTTAAGCGGCTTCTTGCACAAAATAACAGCTCATGGAAGTGCATATACGATACTATTGTTAAAAAATACGGAGGGGAATTGCTTTTTGAGTCAAATTTACGACCACCAGACATTAAACGTATTTGTAAAAATAATGTATTTTTTGAAAATATACTTAACGGTTGGAACGCGAGTAAAAATTGCTATCAACATGATTTTAGTAAACATATTATATGGAATAATAGTGAGATAAAGATTGAAAACAAAACTCTGTATTGGAAAGAATGGCATGATAAAGGTATAAAATTTATTGATCAGTTAATTGACTTCCAGATGAATAAATTTTATAGTTTTGCAGATTTTAAATATATTTACAATGCATCTAACGGCGATTTCTTAAAGTACAATAGTCTAATAAATAATATACCAAAACATTTATTGGAAATTGTAGACGAACGTTTTATAACAGGACATAGAAATATTTCGATCTTGACATCACGTCTTGATATTGAACACGAAATAGCCCTAAAAAATGATACACTTGAAAGATTTTATACAAAATATCGAATTTTAATCGACAGTCAGACATGAACCTCACTTTTTATTTCTTTTTTCCTTTTTTTGTCAGCATAATATTCTCTACCTTTTAAAGCACCTCTCTTTTATAGCAAGATTAACGAGTTAGCATATATTTTTTTTTAAGATAAAAAGAAAACACATCCGGTAAAACACGTCATTATACGTGCATAAACTGTTGCTCTTTTTTCTCCGTTTAAATTTTGGGAAATAATTTACTTGCATATGCTTGCTTTAAGTGTTTTTGAACTCATTTCTCATGTGTATTCTCAGTGTAAACTGCATGTATATACATGTGTATGTATAATGTATGTTTTATTGATATTTAATAAAAAAAAAAAAAATTGTTACCGATAAAATGGGCAACATTATTTTGTTGGTTGTTGATGACACAGACATCATTAAATTGTACAGGAATAGGATAATCGAAGATATAAAGGCGGAGAATCCAGGATGCACGGTGCTCTCACGTAGTATTTTAGACATGGATGGAATAGAGGACTACACAATATGGAAAGCCATATTTATTACAGATAGTGCAAAACAAACATTGGAAACCAATCTGACAGACTTGTGGAAAGCTCGAATGAATAAAGGAACACCAACACAATGTCTGATTATTAACATAAAGGATGATGCATCTGCACCTGTAGTCGTAAATACTACTGACAGAAAACAAATTACTATCACATCACATAATGTGATAATCGCTCGTATTTCTAAACTTGACCAGTGTGAACAACATATTTTGGACTTTGTCTCAGGTACGCCTATCTGTGCACACGGATGTAGAGCATTTGGGCGTTTTATAAAATTTAGTTTGTTGAGAATCTTAGCATTGGTGTGTCTCATTTTGAATATGCCACTGTTTATAGTGATGTTTTCGTGTCCTGTCCTAAGTATTGTATGTGGCAGTCTAGTGGTGGAAACAGAAGAAATGAATTGGTACACCTATTTCATTCAAACAGTAATTATGTCTACGGGATGGATTATTATTCCTGATGAATACAGACAAAATAACGATATCAGACTGAGTAAAAGTGAGGTTATTTTAATATTTTATATTTTCATACCATTCAGTTGTTTTGTCTGGGGATGCATTGTGAGTCACTATCTTAGAAAAGTATAAAGTGATTCATGTATTTTTTCTACCAACGCGATTATGGGAAAATGTGAACATTAGTTTTTTCAAGAGAGTAGGAGATATTCAAAATTATCTACCAGTTCTACTGTACAAAACTGTTGTTACCATATTTTTATTTGTATCGATAATTTTCAACATTCCATGTATGTTATTGTCTATTATTAATGTATTTGCGATTTTTGTATGGGATATGGAAAGGAATTATTTGAAAACATACCTCGTTCACTTGTCCTTTATGTTCAGCATAGTATTCATAATAATTGGAATTACGGTTAGCAAATACCAAACAGACTATTGGGCTACTGGTTTTACAATCACATTGCAAGGTAGCTGTTGTGAAATAATTGCTATTTGCTTCTTTGCAATTCCAGGTTACTTTTTGGTTTGGGTTTTATCTGTAAGTTTAATTGTTGAACAGAATTTTGAATGTGAATATGGAATATTGTCAATTCCATTTAGATTATATGAACACTTGCGCTTGCTTTGATTGTACATAATAGTTATTTAGTGTCGTTATTTCTTAAAACTAATATGTACATTGTTTATTTGCGTTCTAGACAGACTTTTATTTACACATCTTTAACCTAAGTCAGCAAACGATACTGTTATTGTTGTAATTCTACCAATTGTAAACAGATATGTAATACAGAGAATACATTATACTAATAAACTAAAATTATTATTTATAATAAATGTCTTATACTATTGTTATACGATGTATATATTTATATTCTTATTATATTTTGATTCACCAAATATATCGACTTCATATTTGTTGACAAAACATGCAAGAAAACATTTTAACCTCTGATACCCGAATAAAGAAAAAAATAATTTCTCTGAAATGAATAGTTTTTATGATATTATTGAGGCCACTCATACTCCTGTAAAGCGTGTTATTCGGGCACCTCAGTATAGGACTAGAATGCAGTGAATTTTCACCCGACACTTATGTCCAAGAATAAAGGCTTTTTTTTATCATACTCATAACTCAATTTACTGAACATCATTTAACTTAATGGAAGTAACATACATTCCATTATGTCGTGATTTACAAGCGTTAAATATATAATGCAGATTGTTTTAAAATTCAGTTTCTGCATATTTCGCGTTTACTTTTCGTGGAATATTTTGGGTTATTCTACAATTCATTTTTGAAAAGTGTTTGTAGTTTGCTTTTAGTTCAACAAATGTCAAAACCATCGTCCCCGTGTATGTAGAATATCCTTTATGCAAAGATACTAGTAAAACACATACATATATTTGGAGAAATACTGAGACGAAAGCACAATCAATTGTCAATACATGTATATACAATAAAATAACAGTGGGTCGACATATGAAGAATCGTTAATATAGTGTGTTTTAGGTCATTGAGCACAAAGTGCTCGGTGACCTATTGGTACAGGGGACCTCTCCTGCGTCGTCCATCGGCCGTCGTCCGTCGTATGTCTTCCGTGTGCCGTCAACAATTTGTTTCGTTTTCACGATAGAGACTTCACTTTTTGTCCAATCTTTACCAAACTTTACCAAACTTGCACAGTTTGTGTATGAACATACAATATCGGAAAAGATTGTCTGGCCGAGCACACCAGTAACACTAAAGTTATTGCCCCTTTTTCATGCAAAAACTGCAAAAATGACTTTTTCCAATATATAGACTCTATTTTCAATTCAATCTTAACCAAACTTTCACAGATTGTGACTATCAAATCTCAGCAGACGCCAAAAATGGGTGGGATTATGTTTCAAACAGCGGAGTTATTGCCCTTTGCTTATGAAATAATATACAATAATGGACATTATTCAGGATAGAGACTTCATTTTTCATCCCATCGTCACCAGATGTCCATAAGATTATCCAATCTTCATCAATCTTGCACAGTTTGTCTATGTCCATAAGATTAAAGGTGAAAGCGAATATAAACAAAATCGGACCAGAAACACTATATTAATTGCCCTTTGTTGGTGAAAAAATATACAAAAATTGACATTATTCAGGATAGAGACTTCATTTTTCATCCTACCTTCACCAGTCGTGCACAGTTTGTCTATGAACGTAAAATTACAGGTGACGTTGAATATAAGCATGATCGGGGTTGAAACACCGGAGTTATTGCCACTTGTGTGTAAAAAAAACCCATCAACAACATCAGTGATTGGCCTGCACACACGATTTTTTATGCAATGTTGACCAAACGTACACAGTTTGCGTATGACCATAAACGTTGATTGATAAAATTTGATTTCCAACAATAGCAAACCTTACATGAAATTATTTGTACATGCAACATTGATGGCTTCAAAGCCTGTTTTAACATTATTTATCATCATTGGACAGAAAATTATCAAAGAACAACAAAACTTGACCTTATAGCACGTGTATCGCAATTATCGCATTGCAACTAGTTCTCCAAAATTTTCTGTGAAAAGACATTAAAATCTACTGTTTCTGCATTTTCAAGAATTGTCACTGACTTAATAAAAAAGGGTCAGGTAAGAATAAGGAGACAAATGATTTGAGAACCATAAGCAAAAACACCGCACATCCACTACCCAACTCGTACTGTAGTTAGCCCATTGCACTAACCGATGTTTTAAATCAAACCGATCCTATCCCCCTTTGCGGAAACATGTGTATTGTTCAGATACCTTAATTTTCAAACCTGTCACAACAGTTTGGTCGTCCACTGTGCCAGTTCTCAGTTGAGCGCTTTGGGCCATCACGGCCCTCTTGTTTCAAAATTAGCTGTTTATTGACACTTTTCGATAACATTTTCATTAACAGATACACATTTTATTACGTCCTTTAATACACCTCTGTTTCTCACTTCCTAACTAGATGTGCGAATTGTGTGCTTTTACAACAAACAACATTGTGTAAAATGTAAAAAAAAAAAAAAATTACGCTCGAAGTGCAACGAAGAGAAGAGGTATTGTGAATACAAGTGTCCTTATACATGTACTTGATGAACTTGTTTGTGCAAAGGAACCGGACATAATTATCATATCATCATATACAAAGAAAGAACTGACATTTTGCAAACAAATTGTAAGGTAATTGGTACACAAATTAAAACTGTAAAAAATAACAATGCTGATGATGATTGAGATATAGTATATGCATGAAAGAAAAATAATCACTAGCTCAGCGGGTATGATTTATAAATCTAATTGAATCTTTACAATTAAATTAATGTATGTATTCAAGGGTAATTAATCATAAAAACATGCATTAAAACAGTAAATTAAATTCGTAATTTGTCGTTCTTCCTTTTGAGTGTTCATCGCATGTAAAGTTACTCTGATACACTGTCCCATTGTTTGTTTTGGAACCAACAATATAAAGACAAAGGGAAGTTGTAGCACCTGTTTTTATTATGCATACTCCAATAATAAAAGTTATATTATAATAACAACTAAAAAATGCTTGAGTTAAAGTCAAACATTTGGAGAACGATAATAATTATCGTAAAAGTTATTTTTTGTGATAGTCTGGTTTTCCTCCACTGCATGCATTTAACGCTACATTAAGAAATAGTTAAGCCCACTTTCATAAGATGTTTGTTGAGTAAAAGTAACATCAAATGCGGACTTTGGTTGCTGTTAACAAGCAATGAGCCTTCGTGTATAATGACAAGCTATATAATTAAATGGAAATTAAATAATTAAATAAACACTCTGGCATATCACAGTCTAACAACTATTTGTGGCATGTCGTGGGAAAATCTGGCTTAATGCATGTGCGTAAAGTGTCGTCCCGGATCTGTTTCAAGGGTGTCTCTTCTAAACATAAATTCACTGTAGGCGGAAAGTGCCGTTCTAGATTAGCTTCTGCGGACTGCGCACATGTATTTAACCCGGTTTTCACACGACACGCCTCAAATGTTTCAGGCGGTTATTAGTTAACAGCGATTGCTGAAAAGCCTAGACGCATCAAGAAGAACAATACATTATTGTGCTTTTATACTAGCAAATTCCCATAACTCAAACAGATCACCAAAGGGGAACCTCTAAAATATTATCTTGGGCTGTATGCTTTACCATAGTTTTCATTTCCAATGGTTACTGACAAATATCTCGTTCGTAGCTATGTAACAGGCAAACAAGGCTGGTCCATCATAATAACTTTCGTTTTCCACGGAGTATAGAACTTCTCAATTAATATTAAAGGCATGCTTATGAAATGTTCTCTCCACCTTCTCATGAATACTGTTATACAGAAATAGCGCTTCAGGAAGTTTGAGTTTGCTGTAGGATGTATAATTATGTACGAGTCGATCTCGATGAAGAAGCGTAGAAATGTCATGACATCATATAAAGAGTATGCAGTTGATAAAATGGTGAAATTTTGGTCGAAACATAAAATTGCAAAACAACTATAAGTTTAAACTCTGCGCTTTTACTGACGTTCATTCATGAAAGAGTCAGGCCAATGAAGTATTCTACACTATTCATGCTATTGTTTGTTTTTGGAAAATGATGCTGAATCGCAAGAATATTTGACATATTTATTTAATAGTTCATTAATAGTTAAATGCAAAAAGAAAATCTTAATCATATCTTTTTCATGTTGAGTTTGGTACAAACGTCATCAGTGAAGAACATCTTTTAATAATTTGCATTATGTTTGCATAATATCTACAGACTTCCCAAATTTAATTTACAACAGAACGACGTTGTCAAATTTTTCCAATCTGCATTTTATCGCTATGTTAATCAAATTTGAATTTCGGTTGATTTTTATATTCGTTGTCTTTTAAATGCTATAAAGAATATTAATACCCGGTAAAATTCATGTGGATGGAATAGCTATTGATGCAATCCTAAATCAATCATTTATGATTTGCGTTATCAGAAAATTTGAAAAAGTGTAACATGAAATCACAAATATACCGCACTGTATGTTTCATACAACGTGAACGGGTAAACATTCTTAAAGCGTTATAATGAGACAACGCCAATCGGAATTTTTATCCCCCTTTAAAACAAACAAAACTCGAGTATGGTCCCATGTAGGAGAGAGGGGACTTCATTGCTATATTAATTTGAGCTTCAGTCCTTATCAGTGTTCGGCCTATACAAAGCTATTTAATACAGTGTGCATTAAGAATTTGTCAGAAGGATCAAATACAGATCTACAGTAGATCTACATGTAGATATTTTATTAGATGGACTTTTTTAAACCTATTCAAAGATTGGCGAATTGACAATTTCCCTTTTGTCACAGATTCCAAAAACTAAAAAAAAAAAAATATTGTATATAATACTAAATGACACAACCGACATACAAAATATATAGAGGGTAGGCATATTTGTTGATTTCAGTGTAAGATCTTTCATGAGTGGTCATAGAAAATATATTTTCACGATATTTTGTTTACCCATTATAGTTTAAATTTATTTTTTTTACATGTGGTTTTCATAAATAGACATTACCTTTGGAGAATTATTGAGAAATTATAAAGCAGTTGGTAAGCCCGTTGCTTCACAAACCTCAAACAATAAATAAAATCGGTTGCATAGTCAAACAAATTTACGCCAGAAGTGTTATTTCCAGATTATGTATTGACATAGAATTAACAGCTGTATATTAAAGTATGTAGACATGCTCGTGGATCTTTATATTTGGCTATAAATGAACGTGTCGAAAATCGTTTACTGTTTTGCTAACTGCACAAAATATTATTTTGAACTGTATGTTAGTCGCATTTGGACTGTATCCTAATCGTAACCTTGGTAATATTGCTCATAATCGTCAATATATAGCAGACGTGTTTTTTGTAGATAACGTAATTACGTATGCTTTACGGTAACATGTTACGGTAGACAGATGTATTCACATATCCTAATATTTGGCTACAAATAAACTTTTCTCAAATCTTGTACTGTATGCATGCCTTATTGCACACATTTTAACTGTACGCGTATTTTAGTTGCATTTGTCTGACCACTAAATGCAACTTCAGTAATATGGACATACTCGTTTTACGTGTATATGTAGACGGAAGTCATTATTGAAATGTAAACAACCAAAGTCATTTTTTCATTTTTGCAAAGATCTACGTAATGATATTTAACATTAAGTCCCGTATGTGAAAAATGTTTAAAGGTTCATTTACAACACTGCATTGCAGAACACATGCTTTTTTTATGACACATACGAACATTTATTTTTTATTACATTGTTTATTAAACGTGGTTAAAGAGTGCATCGTGTCCTTTGTTCTTTTAAAAACTAACAAATAACTGTAGACACGACAAACGACACACGATATGATTAATTTCGTTGGTGTAGACTAAATCAACTATATCGGTCGAGTTTACATACATGTTTTGAAGTTTGTATTGTCATTCATACAAAAAAGAATTTACTATATAGAATTTCATTTATTGTTTCATTTACGGTACTATCACACCAATGCCCGTTTGTTGCTTTCACAATGTCAGCGCAACGTTATTAAATTTGTTTAAGACGTTGCGAGAAACTGATGAAATCCCAAACTGGTAGGTCTGTACGGCGTCCTTGTCGCAACAAGCCGGTCAACACTAATAATTTGCCACGCACATTATCTCGCGTGCTTTACGTCAATTCGGTTCTTACGGCGCAGCTTCTACGCATTTGGCACGCCTAAGAATACTGTACGCCGCTAGTACCACGTAAGCACCACATCGCGCACGCGTCACCAACACGTCAACTCGGTCTTATAAATATTTCGCCACGCTCTGTCGTAGATGTTTTGTCTAGAGTGAATTTCAAAGTGCACACGTTTACATTTCGATGAGAATTGGTGATGACTCACCATTGGCTTAGTGCTGACGCTCTTCTTACGTAGAACATACGTAGGAAACGCGCAGTAAAGACTTCATTAACGCGGTCCACTGGTGAAAACGTAGATCCACCTGATACTGACATGTTGCAGTCCTGAGCATGTCTTATTGGTGATGCAGTGATGTCCGAACGAGCGTGGTGCTGGCGCGGTGGATGCGTAGCACCAACGTGACGAAAACGCGGCCTGTAGATCCTATGTTCATAAAGTCCATACTGGGTCAGTAATACGTCATTGACACGTTAAACCGGTCACCAGCACGTCATTAAATGGTTCATACTACTTCCTCGTGTTTCGACGTCCCTACTTCGCGAGTTTTGAGCATGCTCAAAAACCGCCTCACGTCCTCCACGTCTAAAAAGACATAAGCAGGTCCACGCTGCGTATCCCTCTGTCCTTATCAGGTCAATGGCCGTCCTTACCACGTCTTCCCAGGAGGTGGTCGACGTGGTAAGGACGGGCTATGGTGTGATAGGGGTATAAAGCATACAGCGTGGTGTGATTATGCATACAGTATTTGACGATTAGGCATACAGTTTTCAAAAAGAAAATTGCTATTAGGATACAAACAATATGCAATTGGGCATACAGTCGCAAAGAATCAGTCGTCCAAAAAACAATTCAATTTTAAATACATCTGAAATATGGGAAATTGGTGAATAATATGTAGATTAGATACATGTACACCTGCGTCGAATTATAAATGTTACATTTTATTCATTTTTATGTTTCAAAGTAGAAATTAAAAGAAAATATGGAAAATAAGTCTATGAAAACAGTACCTCAATTTGATTTAGTTTCTCAAACAAAGTGCGATAATAACAATAATTAATCACAATGTTAAATATATGCATTTACATCTGGCATGTAAATGTTTGACAATTCCACGTTTTTTATGACAGGGCGCCGACTTCCGGAATCGATACAGTTGCATTCGTAGACTGTGTAGACAGTGTCATACTTTCGTTTGCGTTCTCGCTAAATGATATTTGTACTGATTTTATTACACTGCGGCGATAGCCGGAGTCTTTAGTACCAAAAATCGAAAGCAAGTATCGCTTTTGAGATGGCAATTGCACAGTGGCCTCCCCTGCATCACTGCTCTCAATATCGTGGAGCAGTGGAGATCACTGATTGCATGGCCAATCAGAATTCCGAAATAATTCCTTGCTATCAGTGGATTGGTCCACTAAACACTATCAATAGACTTCAGCGATTTATAAGAAAAGATGACAGAAAATATATCCGATTTAAACCATAAAGAACAATCAGCATAACCATTTTTTCCGATCTACAAGTACATATCCTATAATGCCAATTATGTATGTTTCTGTGTGTTGTTTACTGGTAAGTTGCGTGATTAGGCTACATTGCCAAACTGCAAAAATGGGTGTGGCGCAGTACGCGCGTGCGTCGTGTATTAACTACATTCGCAAGGTGAAAAACTTTCGTAGATGAATCCGCAAATCGAACTTGATTAGACGGCGACTCTTATGTGTATACAAAGAAATTGTGGAAATACAATTTTAGCCATGTACCGTCACGAATTTAGTGGCGAAATTACCTCTGTCCTTTTTGCAATAAAACAAAGCGTTTCTTTATATCAACACCTCGATTGAACGTTTATAAATGACATCAAAAATAAATTGTATGTTGTATGTTGTATGCATTTTTATATAAAATGTCAAATAAAACATGAAATGTTAATACCCATAAAATATATCAGTTTGATACATTATCAATGAAGAACTAGTTTCCTTACGTAAAAACGTGTTTATATTCTTTAGTTAATAACTTTCGGCGAGCTATAACATTTGGCAAGCCGCAGTCTTTTAGCGTTCAACGCTTTAAATTTGTGTTTGCTGTTATTTACGAAATCCGATGATTGCACTGCCGAAGAGTTTATTAACTACTTCCGGTATGCTATTTATAGAAACAGAAAAATTGTATGAACTGTTTGCATTCATTTAATATTTATATCGTTTTATTTATTAAAATTGCCTTGATATTAATAATACCTTACAAACCCAAAGTTTGTTATAATAATTAATGAAAAATTTGATAATGTAATTTAGATTTATAAATCAAGGAACACTGAGCTCTCACAGCCATGATGTATACACGAGCTGCGCACAATGTGCAGCAAATCTTGCTTCGAATGGAACAAACAATAACAGCAAAACATAACAAAGAAACGTTATGAATTGTATTGAATTTAATAAAATGAGGCGTGTCGCGGAGAATCGGGCTTAAGGCATGTGCGTAAAGTGTCGTCTCGGATAAGCCTATGCAGTCCGCACAGGCTATTCCAGGACGACACTTTCCGCCTACAGTGGATTTATGCTGAGAAGAGACTTCCTTGAAACAGAAAATACCATAAAAGCGGAAAGTGTCGTCCTGGACGGTTTTCCCACGACACACCTCAAATATTGTTTCATGAGGTATTGTCAAAATCCAGAAGAATTTTATTGGCAGTTTATTTAAAGATGCAGTAAAAAACCACTCAAAGATATATTGCGGACAATAGACACGTTTGTTATTTAATGAATAAAATAGGTCTTAAATGTGTGACTTGAAAACATAAAATGCCACTGAACGTTACGAATGCCTCCGATTAAATGTTGTTTGTAACATAAATTGAACTGGTGGCGGTTTCTGCACACGTATTAAGCAACATTTTATTTGCCTCTCGATTGCTGTTCTTAACAATGAGTTTCCATTTAATCTACTGCTTATAATGGTAGTACTCAACAAATAAAAACCTTAAATGG
The DNA here is from genome assembly GCA_027627225.1 of Congeria kusceri. Classification (NCBI taxonomy): domain Eukaryota; kingdom Metazoa; phylum Mollusca; class Bivalvia; order Myida; family Dreissenidae; genus Congeria; species Congeria kusceri. The sequence continues at coordinate 35,722,635 of CM051032.1, read as the reverse complement.
GCGTATCGACGGTAGGTCGACAAAAACATTTACAAAAATGACGTTTGTTTAATTTTTCTTAATAATTCCATCAAGATATTGTGGTTATTCGAAAAAAAAAAAAGACAAATATGAAATTATCTGTTTTTAATATGTGTCTATATTTATGTAAAATGCAAGCGCTATGCCCCTTTAAAAAAGAGCATAAACTGAGGAGTTTAATATGATTGGTGTTCTCTCCGATTCCAAGCAACAGCTACAATGAAGTTTCGTTTCAATCCTTTTATTGATAATAGCGTTATGCTCTGCATAAAATTAATCAGAGAGCAATAAATACACATATGTTGATGACAAGAAAACAATGTACACAGCTCTCAGTGACATATATCATTGCATTCAAATTTTCATTTTGAGCCACTTTTTTAAGGAGCTTTGTTCTACGCAAGAAAATTAAAGTTAATTTCATAAAGTATTGCAGGCATATTTATCATGGTTATATACCGTATTTAAAGGTGTACAATGCACTCCCAGTGGAGTCAAGCTCTCGTATTCACCAACCCGTTCTTCGACTTAAGAATAAAGAATAGACCAGGACTCAAGAAAAAAATACTTCAATGTTTGCAGATATATTATGTACAAATGTTACTTATGTCATTAACAATTTGTTCTAAATAAAGAAGGGTGCAATAAGAGTGGGTGAATATCAAGTTAGATTCTACATCAAAGCGCTATTAGAACAGAACAGTTTCAAGAATAGTCTTTATTCGTAGTCTTTAGACTAAGAATAGGTCGGTGAATACGGCCCAAGAAGTCAATGTTTATGGACTGAATCATAAAATAAAGCTTTCTCTGAAACCTTTTTACAAGTTAAGAAGTTATGGGTCCATATTCACAAAGATCCTTATTAAAAACTCAAGTAAATATCTTAAATTCATAAAATTCCTTAAGTCTGTGTCTGTTCCATGTACAAGTCTTTTAACATCAAAATGTTTCATACTAGTAAATGTTGCTTATATGTTTCATATTTATGGCGGCATAGAAATACCTTACAATAACTACTTAAGTTTCGCGAAAAGTTTCGTGTTACCACTTAAGATTCGAGTTCTTTATTTTATATATTAATACCGTTTGCGATTTTTGTCTACGTCAGATATTCATTTGCTTAATGAAAAACAGGCCTGAAACTGCCCAGAACTGACAAAAATTTCAGTTAATAAAAACGAATGTGATATCACAAATATTAACTAGTTAAAATGTGCGTGGTAAGATAATTATCACAATAATATTCATGTTAGATAATTGGCAACATGAACTGGTTTGCGAATACATTTGCGATACATGAAAATTAAGTGGTATCGCGAATATTTACGTGTTAAGATTTGCGTTGTTAGATAATTATCGTGATAATATTCGTGTAAGATAACTGGCAACACAAACTGGTTTGCGAATACATTTGCGATACATGAGAATTAAGTGGCATCGCGAATATTCACGTGTTAAGATTTGCATTGTCGTGTTAGTAAAATAATGAATACCTCGCGCCGAATTAAGTGGTAACACGAATATTATCTTGTTAAGATTAGCGTTGTCAGATAAATATCATGATAATATTCGTGTTGAACTTAGTAAGATAATGAAGACCTCGCGCCAAACTATTTTTTTGTATTTCCTTTTTTTAACATACATCTCCATTACACAATGTGTATTTTGCGTAATATATTGTTTCTATAAAATAATCGTTTCAATTTTTAGTTTTGAGATGATCCTAGATATAAAGAAGTGAGACACAAAAAGTAACAAGGCAAGAGGATAATAAAAAGGAAGGTGTTCCCTTTAATAGACATGAGATGTTTGACTTATTGTCTTCAAAATGGAAGAGGCACATGTGCGGGCGCAAATACACAAGAGCTTCCCAAAGGTATGCGAAACAAAAATCAAGAAAACAAAAATCCAGAGAAAAAAGGGGAAAGAAAGACAAAATAGGCCAAGATTCACTTCGACGTATTAGGATGTGCAAATTTCTGCCATTTTTTATAATGCAGATCAATTATATTTTTTTCACAAGCAATCTGCTCTTCTATATTTATTTTCATTCTGAGAGCATTTTTGAAAGTCTCGATGTTTGGATTTTCGGCTCTTGATTTAACGCTTAATATATATGACTTCATCAGAATGCGTCTATAGTTTATAGCTGATTTATTAGCGCCACCTTTTTGTGTTCCAAGGACAATATCTTTTCCATTTAGATCAATATGCAATTATGTACTGCTTAAATAATTTGTGAGGTCCAGCCATATGGGTTGTACAATATTCAAATAACTTACGTGTAATAGTTTCTTTTTAACTTGCGCAAAATGTACAAAGATTGGAAGCTGTTAGCTTACATTTGTACAGGTATGCATTAGTGGGTAATATACAATGTAGAATCTTGTACCAAAAGTTGCGTAAATTGTAATCTATAGTGGCTGCAAATTTGGTATTAAATATGTATTTTTCCAGTCAATACTTTGATTATAGGAAGTCATTATGCTTTCCCATTTCTGTTGCTGTTTGATTTTATCAAAAGTTTGTTGAAGATTATATAAATATTTACACACTGTGTTTGTTTTTTTCACCTTTTTAAGTATTGTGCTGTTGCTAAACTTAAAAATGTATGTTTCAGATAGTTGTTTTTTGTAAGTTTGTGGTATACCATTAATCAGTGTGTAATATTTTAGATAATCGGTTGTAGGTATATCGTACAGGATTTTAAATGCTTCAAATGTGTAATATGATTTTGTCCTAAGGTCAAATAGATGCTCTAGAAATGTAATGCCTCTATTAAACAAATTTGGGTAAAAAAAGATAATACCTTCGTCGTGGGGAAAGCGGACTTAATGCATGTGCGTTAAGTGTCGTCCCGAATTAGCATGTGCAGTCCGCACAGGCTAATCCAGGACGGCACTTTTCGTCTACAGTGGATTTATGTTTAGAAGAGACTTTCTTGAAATAGAAAATACCATAAAAGCGGCAAGTGCGGACTGCACAGGCTAATCAGGGACGACACTTTCCGCACAAGCATTAAGGCCGGTTTTCCCACGACACTCCTCGTATGTTGATTATTTATTTGTATTGTTGAGTTATTCCATATAATCATCGTATTTATCTGTCCTGCTTTTTCATTAGATTTAACTTTATTCCACGATAAAAGGATATCTCTGAGGAATTCATTTTTAAAGTTAGAAACAATATGTTTTTCTTTAATTGGACATTCGAAAACAAGGTTTCCACCATATTTATTGAGTTCTTTATGATAGAAAATGTTCAACTGTCCTTTGTTGTTTGTGTCTGTTAATCTTTTAACCCAACTGGCCTTATTGGCATGTATACAAGCAGTAATATCTGTGAGTTTAAGTCCACCCTGTTCTTATTGGTTTAACAAGAGTTGTTCTTTTAATTTTTTCAGGTTTTCCATTCCACACAAATTGAAATACAGATTTGACAATTATTTGTATCGTATCAATTTTGGGGGTGGGAAGCATTGACAATGAATACATAATCTTCGGTAAGGCAAATGTCTTAACAACTGTAACTTTTCCAAGAAGTGTTAATTTTCTGTGTTGCCACTGTTTTAAGCAATTTGTGAAATATTGTAATTTTGGTTGAATGTTTTTTACTATATTGAGATTTTCATTATTTATAAAGTAAAAGCCAAGCGTTGTGGCATCCTCAGATGTCCAAAAATAAGTGTTTGCAATTTGTGAAATATAGTTTGTGTAGTTTTAAGTGAACCAACTCGCATTACTGTGGATGTTTGTGTATTTAGTTTAAGCCCAGATATTTGACTGACATCTTGAATTGCATGTATCAACGCAGAGAACGAATTAAGCGTTCCATCTATAAAATATGTTGTATCGTCTGCAAAAAGTGTTTGTTTTATTTCATGTTCGTTTGTTTGATTCCTTTAATATTTTCTTTTTTTTTTCAATAACATTTAACAATATTTATATACTTAGTATGAAAAGTGTGGTTGACAAGGGACAACCTTGTTTTACACCGCGTTGTATAGAGATTGGTTTAGAAAAATGCCCATTATTTATAATTATAGTGCTTATGTCAGTGTAAAATAATTTAATCCATTGTATAAGTTCGGGTCCAAAATTAAATTGTGTAAGACAATGTAGCATAAAGTCAGGATCTAAACTATCAAATGCTTTTTCATAATCTGCAAAGAAGTGCAAGCCTGGTTTGTTATTATTGTTAAGATAATGTATAGTTTCAAATATTGTCCTTATATTTTCGCCTATATATCTGCCTTTTATGAATCCAGTTTGTCTTGATTGAACTATGGACGAAATTACTTTTTGTTCATTCTGTTTGTTATTGTTTTGGTTGCTATTTTATAATCAATATTTAATAAACTTAAAGGTCTCCAATCGTTTAGTGATTCAAGGTTTTTAATACAATATTGAATCCAAACCTAGACAAGCAGAATGGCAAAAAAGACACACATATAAACAGTAGAAATAAAATAAACAACACGATTGGTTCATGTAACTTGATTGACATATGGCGAGAACTTCATCCAGAACAAAAACCTGGCATTCAAAATTAACAGCGGTAATATTTTGTAGACTGGACTACTTTTTAATTTCTCAAAAGATATGCAACATTATAAATACAGCCAAAATAAAACCAGGATACAAAACGGACCACTCTTTGATTGAAATAGTTATTGATAACACAATTCAGCAAAAAGGACCTGGTTACTTTAAAGTAAATAATACCATGCTTTTGAATGAAGATTATCAAAATCAAATTAAACAGGAAATACAAACATTAGTAGAAAACAATAAAAAATTGTTATCCCGATACCTTATGGTAATTGATAAAAGGGACCATAAGAAATGTAAGTATAAAATTTTCAACAATGACTAAAAAAAGAAATAAGGAAAAAGAACAAAAAATCTTCGAAAAATTAGAGTCATTGGAAAATAAATTAAGTACAGACAATGGCAATGACGAAACAATTATAAAATTAATTAAAAAAAAACAAAAATAGAAAATGATAAAATTATAGAAGAGAAATTAAGCGGTATGCTATTTCGAGCAAGAGTTATTCACATTGAACAGAATTAGAAAAATTTCAAATACTTTGCAAATCTTGAAAAAAGACATTACGAAAGTAAAACCATTCATAAGTTAAAAATAAATAACATAGAAATCACAGACTTAAAAACTATAATACATGAACATAACAGATAAATTTTTACTCAAACCGTTATAGTAAGAAAACTTACTTTGATAAAAATAAGTTAAATACAATAACTACATTATTGTTTTGGATTAAATATAAAAAAAACTCACAGAAACCGAGAAAAAATCAGGCGAAGGCTTGCTTACAGAGTATGAATGACTAAATGCTTTAAAAGAGATGGATAATAAAAAAAGCCCAGGTTCAGACGGTTTGTCAGCGGAATATTTTTGGGGATGTTCTTAAAACGCACTACCTCATTTCTGTTAACTATTCATTTTTAAATGGACACTTAAATCAGCTTCATAAACATTATATTCTTACACTGATTCCAAAACCAGGAAAAAACCTTGAATCACTAAACGATTGGAGACCTTTAAGTTTATTAAATATTGATTATTAAATAGCAACCAAAACAATAACAAACAGAATGAAAAAAAGCAATTTCGTCCATAGTTGAATCAGGACAAACGGGATTCATAAAAGGCAGATATATAGGCGAAAATATAAGGACAATATTTGAAACTATACATTATCTTAATAATAATAACAAACCAGGCTTGCACTTCTTTGCAGATTATGAAAAAGCATTTGATAGTTTAGATCCTGACTTTATGCTACATTGTCTAACACAATTTAAGTTTGGGCCCGAACTTATACAATGGATTAAATTATTTTACACTGACATAAGCACTATAATTATAAATAATGGGCATTTTTCTAAACCAATCTTGACTCCAATGGGAGTGCATTGTACACCTTTAAATACGATATATAACCATGATAAATATACCTGCAATACTTTTTATGAAATTAACCGTAACACAAAAATCATGTTATTTTGTCAAGAAGAAAAGTTATTTCGAAAAGTAAATATTTAGCATTTCCGCTCATTTGAGCTGAAAGATCAAGATCAGCTAAGACTGATCATAATCCTGCGGTGTTACTTAGAATATAGAGTAATATAAAGCGTTTATATTCAAACTAAGATTGAGATTTTAACATGGATCTTTTTTTAACTGTTTCGTTTGGTAATATACAAGTGCAGTTTAATGATAAAACGTGCTTTATCTACAGTTATCATTTAATAAATGACTTTTAATGGACGCTTAACGAGGTTAATTATGTATTAAATATGCCTGTAAAAACATCAATAATTTATCAAATATGCGAATATCTTTGGTTTCAAACGACAGATTTTGTTGATCACATACACACGCATCATTGTATACTGAAACTAAAACAGTCTTAAAAAATAGGGGTCACCGGCCTTGTTCCGGAAATTTTGGGATTTGAATACGGTACCTGTCGAAGCCCCTTTTTTCAGTTTGGATTTTTTATGAATGATTAAAGTATATAAGAGAGTTTTTTTTCAAACAAGGTTATGTTTCTATCAACTGATGTTTTACATGTCTTGTTTGGCAATACACAAGTGTATTTTTGTAATAAAAAAAACGCGTTATCTACAATTACTGTTAAAATCATGAATTTGACTGGACATTGAAGTAGGTCAAATGGGTACTAATTATACCTTCTGAAACGTCATTTATTATGCATCAATATATTTTGTTCCAAACGACAGATTTTCTTAAATTTTCGCACATACATGCACCAATGTATACTTGCACCAAAACATTAATAAAAAGAATGGGTCACCGATATTGTTCGGGAAATATTGGACTTTAAATAGGGTACCTGTGTAGCCTTTTTCATGTTCGTGTTTACGTAAACAACGTATCAATTGCCAAAATAGAATATAGATATTTTTATGGATCTTTTTTTAACTAATTTGTTTTGCAATACATTGTATACGTGTGTTTTTGATTATTTTAATGCTTTGTTAACTTTTAACCATTGACTGGAACTTATTGACTTACACAGATTTATATTTATTTATTGAAATTAGTATAATGTAACCTATATACGGCAAAGAAACAATGAAGCAAAAGGAGAAATTAACCCAATTATTTTCTTTTTGTTGCGAACGTCCTTAATTGTGAGCGGATATACTATTGCATTCGTGTAACTAATTTGTGTATCCTTCTTTGACCCAATAGCGCCCATGTCCTCAAGTTCTAACAAATGAGACACATCGCCTGAGTTGCTCTCTACATTATTGAGGTGATGAAAATCTAGCTTTGTAATATCAGGTTGAATGTAGGGTTTCTTGATTATTATGGCTCCTATGACGGTGAAAATCTAGCTTTGTAATATAAGGTTGAATGTAGGATTTCTTGATTATTATGGCTGCTATGACGGTGAAAATCACAGTGTTGAATAACATGATGACGAAGGCAATTTGTGTCTTTCTGCTCGGTGTTATTCCCAGGAACCGCATCGTTTCTAACTCTAATGTTTGTGACTGAAATAAAAAAAAATCTTCACTATAATACAAACTTCTTCTATGTCTTAGCTTTTTGATGTAAAACTCAATTACGCACAAAGTGTTAATTGTTTATTTGTTTTAAACTTGTGGCGTTTCCGTTTTATCACATAACAAATAATTTAATAAATGAATTGTACAGTAAGTGGGGTTTATTTTACTTTTTAACGTGTAATTTTTAAATTCTATTCATATTTACTTCATCAGAGGGCCAGTAAATTAGTATTCGGAATGTCTCAAATACAACCACATGTATGGTGTCTTTTACATAATACATTATGTGTGTTGTTGTTGTTGTTTTGTTTCCAGTCAAGTCAAATCAAGTTTAATTGGCAAATTCTATTGTACATATCCAAAAGCAAACAAACAAAAAAGAACACAATGAGAGTGCATATAAATGTGATTAAAAGTAGGCTACACAGCGTGTATGAATAATTATTTGTTAAATTATGCAAATGTGGTAAAATATCAAATAAATCACACATCAAATGAGTTATTCTTAAGATCTCAAAAGACACTTCATTCGAATCGAGATCATACGAATAGTCACCGGAATGCCGCGAAAAAACGTTTAATCGCATTTTCTGTAAAATTACATCTTCCTAAATAATGCGAAACGTCGTTCTATAGCGTCAATTATAGTTGTTTATAATTTGACCTACACTCGTAAAATAGTTATACTAATATAATATAATTAATATTTAAAGTGGTCCTGCAAAGATATTTATTCAAATAGTATTAACGAAAAATATATTCAAAATGACCAGGACAAAATATTTCTATATACAAGCATTTACATGTATGTACAAAACCATTAACAAACTAACCAAATATGCTTATATTTATATCAGTACAATTTGCTTACATTACGAAGAGACTCCTCATATAACACCTTAATTATACGAAACAACAGATGGCGGGCGCGAGAAACGGCTGTCATTCGAAGAGATGTGAAAACATCCACCAGTCGGCGATTCGTATAATTGCGTTTTTTTCACACGTATTTACACGTTAAAGGCCCTTGATAATTGTTCGTAGAAGTGCATTATTCGTAAAATCGCGATTCGTATAATCGCTTTTTTTACGTTGAATAAAGAAGGATGAACGACGGGACCGCCGAAATTGTTCGTAGTTCACCGTAATTTCGTAGAATTGCAATTCGCTCGCATACTAAGTTTACACAAATATTTGATAAATTTTGGTAAAAGATATACCAAATACTACGCACAAAAGCAGTTACTTATTTTTAGATATCACACGAATATAGTTATATTATCGAATCTTACCCTTTCTTATAAGTGAATACATGGAAGATTTGTTGGTCGCGACTGTTAAGGCATCATTATATAGTAGTAGTAGGTTTTGTTGTAGCAGTAATGGTAATGGTGGTGGTGGTAGTAGTAGTAGTATTAGAAGTAGTAGTATTAGTAGTGTTTATGTTAATATAAATTTATCTTAAACTAGATTCGTACTTACTGTTGTTTATTGTATCCTGAAACCACGCCTTGATTCGATCGAATTATAATTGTAAGTCTTTAATACACAATGTTACCTTGCGATTGTTTTCCCAGACACGCAATTAACGCACATATTTTTAATGAAACATATTTGTATGTGAAAATAAGCAAATCCAATTAACATTGAAATTATCATAGATTGATATAGCCCATTAAAAAGAACAGCGTTTATGCGTGTTCGACATGCTCTAAAGACGATATGAAATGTCGATATGTCGATCTTTTCGCTCATGCGTGTCAAAGTGAAAATTACTACATATTTTAAAACTACTCGACACCTCAATGAGACGGCGTAAAGCGCACATGAACCAGGTCCATAGGTCCGTTGGTCAAAGGCCAAGGCCAAACGTAGAGGTCAAAAATCAAAATTGGCTTTTTGCAGTTCTTCACTATAACTTGGACATGGTCTAAAATCGAAATGGGCTTCATGTGAGTCCTGGCCATAAATGAATGGATTTTTAGATCACTTGACACAAATGTTTCCACAACAAAACAGATTGTCACTTTATGAATTATGTCCGAAGGGTAAAGGTAAAGGCCACAGTTAGAGTTAAAAGCGATACAGTTTTGGTGAAAAATAAAAAGTAGATGTATACATTTAGTGTATGTGATAAATGTTAAACAAATCCATATATGTGTGGCATTTCTTCAATAGGTGTACGTTGTTGTCATTTTAAGTAACGATGTCGGATCGATGTAGAGCCGATATCGTTCATGGCAAGCAGTAATTTCTCTTTATTTTCATAAAATTATTCATGTTTATAAATCCGGTAATACTAAAGAGTATTTTACTGAAATGTATGTGCGTTCTATGACTTCACAAATCTTATTTGAAATAGCTTCGAAATTACTTTCGTCGAACAAAATCCTTTTCGGTTGGCGCAAAATTCTTGTTCGTTTAAACTTGAACCGTTGATCTCCAGAAAGGAAAAGTAACATTAAAATGTTCAGTTTCCTCTTCAACGCAGAAAAAAACAAGAAGTAAGTACTTATGACTATTTGTAGACATCGTGTTTCTTTATATCAGCTATTCAAAGGCGTAGAAAAATCCAGGTTATTGCAATGTAACGTATTTTCGCGAGTGTTGTTTATTATTATTAGTATATTACGATACTGTTTTGTCATATCTACGAATGTAAGTATTTACAGCGAGATAAGTTATGTTTTACATGTTACAGGTTCAATATAATTCAAATATTTGTATTGTTAAGGCTTACAGTTTAAATTTATTTTAATTTTAACAGTATTGTATCGATATACATTATATTTAAAGGGACTTGTTCACATATTTTTGTATTTTTTGTAGTATGCCGTTCATTGTCTTAACTTAACAGATTTAAGCATAAAAACTAAAAGCTCAAGTATAATGACGAGGAAAAAAATAATAATAATAGAAAAAAGTTGCTCCCACCGGGGCTCGAACCTCCGATCTCTAGATCAAAAGGATACCGCCTAAACCACTCGGCCATTCCAACTTTTATATATGGAGATGCATTATATATTTTATTATATTATTGTATAATTTATGTAAGCGATCCATGTGTTGTCAGCAATTTTAACGAAAACAACAGAAACACTCCAAATTATTCCATCGTTTAGCGTTACAAACGCTTTATGATTTTCTAAATTTCCACTGATGATTACTCATTAACAAAACGGTATTTACAGTATGTCCTTTGTGTTATTTTGCTCCTTTATATATGCTATTCTTTCATTGTGGGAATCTGGGACAAACAGTTGGAAAATTGTCAGTTGGCCAATCTGTGAACTGGTCCCTTTAAATAAATGAATACACTAAACTAATGAACCCACAATTAAAACAAATTATACTGAAAACAATTATGTTTTCAGACGAATTACCTGCTTCGCAATGGCGTCTCTTGGGCCTCTTTGGATGACAATAAGGTATTGGACTTGATAACGTTCATTACTGACAAACCGGCTGCTTATCAATATGGACAGAATCATCTAATTTGAATTAGTCATTTGGAAAGATGAAGGTAATCAAATATACATTGGATGTAGTAATACTTTGTCAGAACATGCAGTTCACTTCTGTTGATGTGAGCAAGTTAGTAACACATTGTTTAAGCAGTTTCTGCATAACACCATTGCAGAGATCAAGTACAATTTCTCCAACTCTGATTTAATAATAATTATTATGACTAAACATTTTCTGTGTAATATTGTTACAGTTATGTAAAATTGGAGTGTATAGTAAAACATTTATTGCATTTCTTTATAGGACTACAATTATTAATTGAACTACTTTATGTGATCTAAAGTTTAATTTACATACATTCCAGCTGCCAGTGACATACATGGTCTGCTTTGAACAACACCATTATCATTATCGGGTGGAATTCTGAATCAAATACTGGCTAAGGAATTTGACTGAGATTAAGAACAGTGGATAAAAAACATTCTACTAATCATTAATATCATGAAGACTTCTAAAGCAAACACTCTTAAATGTGTGATAGGGACTGGAAAGCTCCAAATTATGAAGATATATTTAATTACTATAACCACAATTCTTAATAACAAGTGTACTATGTGGTTTATTAAAAAAAAAAAATAATGATACACACTGTTTAGTGTTAATTAATTGTTTTACATTTTTCACGTTTTTGTGAAGACATGCAAAGGTCTTAGAATTCTGATTCTATTTAAAGATGTGATGCAACCTATATATGATGCTAATATATGTAATTAATATATATAATCTTGACTGAACCATAGTTTTATTTTATTTGCACAATTAAATCTAAAAATTGTGTGAGGATAACAAAGAAACCATATCATCAAGTATGCTTTTGGAAGCATAATATTGTCAAATATGTGTTGTTGTTTTTTTTCTTATATTTCAGTGTGTTTACACTTTTTACTGGAATTCTCTTCGATTTTGTTTTAATTTCTAGTTTGGATTCGATTCAGATTTCCATTTGTTTATACGATTTTTAAATATTAAGATTTTCTAAATTAAGGTCATTGAAATGTGGAAATTTCAATTTGATACTAAATGTCTAATACAAATAATTGTCGGTTAAGTATTGCTGAATTATTAACTTTTTCAATTTTGTTGCACTGGTTTTATAGCATGTATGATGGTGGATGATGCTAATATTCATAAATAACTTACATGTTGATAGAAAGCATTTGTAACTGTTTTAATTGGCAATTCAACTTACAATAAATGATTGCATTTCTTAGCTTTTTCTTGGTTACTGTCACATCACTGACATGTTGTGACTTTTAATACAAACCTATAAGATTTCAATGTGACATGTCCGTTAATTTGTATAGCTATAAACTCGTAACTGATTTAAATATTAATTAAAAATGAAGACGTTGAAAGATCATATAAACCTTTGTTTAAATAAATAGTTTATACATTTCCTTGATGATTTTCTATTGCTTCTGTTATATTTATCACAGCTTTTTGGGATTGTTTTATTATAATTTGGTTATCAAACGTATACAATGTTTTGAGAAGATAGAATTAGATGTAGTTATTAAAAATGAAGATATGTACACTTTCTTGAGTGTTGTTCCAAATTGCACATCATTTTGAAATTTAAATAAACAAGTGTGATTATTAATTCCAAAGATATTGACAACATCGTCGAATAGATATCGGACCAATGTAGGCTTGCTAGCTGGAACGATATTGGCCCGATGTCCATCCGAAATACGTCCGATAAACAATGCTCCGATATCTATCCGATCAAATGCCGATGGGCAAAACGTTGATCGGATAGATATCGCAAGCGATATCTATCCGAGATATTTAAAACATATCGGATAGATATCGGACCGATGTAGGCTTGCTTTCTGGCACGATATTGGCCGATGTCTATCCCATATATATCCGATATGCAATGCTTCGATGACGACCCGATCAAATGCCGACGGGCAAAACGTTGATCGGATAGATATCGCGAGCAATATCTATCCGAGATATTTAAAATTATCGGATAGATGTCGGACCGATGTAGGCTCGCTTTCTGGGACGATATTGGCCCGATGTCTGTCCGATTTGTATCCGATATGCAATTCTTCGTTGACGGCCCGATCAAATGCCGATGGACAAAACGTTGATCGGATAGATATCGCGAGCGATATCTATCCGATATTCAGAACATATCGGACAGACATCGGACCAATGTAGGCTTGCTGGCTGGGTAGTTATTTATTTGTGGGGTTGTGTTTATTAAAATCCTATAATGTAATGTAAGATATAAGCATCAAGTCCCCTTCTTGCATGTTCTAGTCTGTTTAAGCGATGTCCGCGTCGATGTTGTTGTTTCTTCAACTACTCCGAGAACGTAAATATGACATTTTCTTGTTTCAGTTCTTATCTCTTTGTCACATATCTGGCTGATTATAATATAAAACTTTTGAGAATCGTTGATTTTAGCTTATTTCAAATAAACATTGTCATTAAGCGCTATCAGGACGTTGATTTAAATTACTTCAAATCTATTCAAACAGCACCGAAACAACATTAATTCATTTTAGACTTAAAAAAGTAACTTCAAATAATCTTTTGATACATTGTTTGTATTGAAAGAACAAGGCATATTGTATTGGGTAAATGTCAAATAATAAGCTAATATGAGCTCTGTCTGTGTCATATGCAAATGTTACAGAAGAAAACAACAATAACACTAAATCGTTTTCAACAGAGTCATTGGTAGTTATAAAACGGCTGTATATAAGTACATACAAGTATCAACAATTTTCTGTTATTGTGTTTGATTAGCACGATTCGTGTATTTATAAGATTACAACAATATCATGTTTCACAACTACAACATACAACTTCATTAATATTAAGATTACATGAATAGTACTACAAAAAGAAATAAGCATACGCAACCGTTGGAAAATTGAGAAATACAGTATTTAGTACTTTCTGGTCGATACTTCAGACTAAAAATGTATTTATTCATTATTTCATGGAAAAGGATGCAATCAGGTAACACTATTAACGTACGTGTAATTAATTTGTCAAGTTACCTGTACTATGATTTAATCATAACTCACCTAAGCTAAACATGGTAAACCTGGACATAGTAGCTAAATGAGCATATTTTGTATATACACTGTACACACAAAAACAACAACTTTCAGGTGGAAACACGTTCGGTTGCGCTAAAGGTACGAAGCTATTTGAAAATAGGCACAAGAACAGTTGTCAACATATCCGCCATTGCTGTGAATACAATTAACCCCAAACCTATTTCCACTAAACACGGTTTATAATTCCTTTCTTAACCGTGGATCAAAGGTCAAGGTCAAACTGACAAATAGTTGTAAAAATTGACCGATCAATCTCTCTGGATTCATAGGGCCTAAGCTCATGAAACTTTATATGTTGGTTGGTCCAATTAGATGGTCCTTATTGGGTCCTTTGATCAAATGTCAATGTCATTGGTGTGTTACTTTCTTGGTTGGATTATGTATGTAATAAATATTACGCAAAACAATACCTTCGCCTTTGCAAATTCTCTAATTAGTAAACTCGTAATAACTCGTAATAACTCAAACACTTGATAGGATATCCCTCGTCGCCTTGATAAAGAAGGCATATGGTTTATAGTTTGCTAACAAAAACAATACATTTTCATACATACAAGTTCCTGTCCCATCTCCTAAGACAGTCATTCAGCGCCCTCCGCGCTTTGATTTAAATACTAAACATGCACGGCATAATTTATTTATAACGATTTCTTAAAGATCCCGATTATGTGGTATATGGCCTGTTCTTAACTGATTCCTTAATCCTTATACATGTATATCTGTTTAGATTTCACTACATTGAGATGTGTTAAACTTAGCATTATATTAGGATTGGTAACTTGACAAATTAAATGTTTCGAAATTTGTTGACTGGCAATACGTAACAAGAACATTTCTGTTTTTCAACCGCGGAATGCCTCTCACTTAAATCTCAGTCCAATATTCGACTGTAAAAGTTGTGTACATTGGAGTGTCAAAGGTGTCCGTTGTCACTACAGAAAAAGTATACGGAAGCGCTTTTTAATGATATGTTTAATACAATGTTATAGCGTATGACATACATTGTTTTGAAAAGAATAGTATTTTATTTATAAAGTAAGTTTATACTGTTATATGTTATTATATTTTTATTTACTACGGTTAACAAAAATGAGAAAGAACAACGTAATGTTTGCTTTATTTTTGATAGCAGCTATCATATCGTTTATGTCTATTATTTAATGCTATCATATCGTTTATGTCTATTATTTAATGTGCATCAACATTCTTTCAGAACTATTGATTTCCAACAGGACTGACTGTAGATCTAGACTGGTGTGTTTGTCCTTTTCCGATTACATGTGTTATGTAAATTATGCCATGCAAACAAAGTAAATTACAAGCATACAATAATATGACAAATAATATAATTGCAAATACAATAGAGATTGATACAAAACCAAGTCCGACTATTTTTCATTTTGTGAAATATTTGTTGTGGAGGACAATCAATTAACATCAAAAGTATATAAACTATAATTTATTTAATGCTTATGCTAACTAATATAAAAAAATATCAGTCAGATATATCCCTACGAGTACACAGAGGGACTACATTTTTAAATTTTAGATTTGATTTGGACAATATTTAATTGTAGGTATTGTCACATTTATCATACAGAATTACCAAAAAGAAAAATAGTACAGATTAATAACAGCAAATGTTAAGAATACCTCTCTTATATATTGAACTGTCTTTCCTATTATTTTCTCTTGGATTTTCCTCAGTCGTATTGAGCCAAGTATGCTAAAACAGACTATGTCTTGCGGGTACAAGTTATACCCAAAAGGCATTGGAGCTAGTCACCTTAGTCCAAACTTAATTTTAGCATCCGAAGTATTTATTTTATCCTTACTTTATTAATTCCCGCATACTACAGTTAAAAGGTTCCATTTTAAAAAGGGAAAGTCCAATTATTCCCAAAATACAGTTAAGAAAATCGACTTTTCAATGGTTATTTTTGTTAATGTTTTTTCATATTTTTGGGGAGAGTATATATGAAAAGCACAACAAATTATCATTTTGTGAGTATATTCACATCATTCCATTGAACTCGTTGTAAACAATCAACAGAGTTTCATTCAAATAAATGACAGAAAAAAATATAATTTCTTACAGAAAAATAAATATCTGAATGAAATTCAATTTGATAAGCCGGCGTATCATTTCTTACAGAAATATTGAAATTTGTATGAAAAAGCAGTTTGATAAGCCGGCGTATCATTTCTTACAGAACAATAAAAATCTGAATGAAATTCAATTTGATAAGCCGGCGTATCATTTCTTACACAAATATTCAAATTTGTATGAAAAAGCAATTTGATAAGCCGGCGTATCATTTTTTACAGAAAAATAAAAATCTGAATGAAATTCAATTTGATAAGCCGGCGTATCATTTCTTACAGAAATATTCAAATTTGTATGAAAAAGCAATTTGATAAGCCGGCGTATCATTTCTTACAGATAAATAAAAATCGGAATGAAATTCAATTTGATAAGCCGGCGTATCATTTCTTACAGAAATATTCAAATTTGTATGAAAAATCAATTTGATAAGCCGGCGTATCATTTCTTACAGAAAAATAAAAATCGGAATGAAATTCAATTTGATAAGCCGGCGTATCATTTCTTACAGAAATATTCAAATTTGTATGAAACATCAATGGATAAGCCGGCGTATCATTTCTTACAGAAAAATAAAAATCTGAATGAAATTCAATTTGATAAGCCGGCGTATCATTTCTTACAGAAATATTCAAATTTGTATGAAAAATCAATTTGATAAGCCGGCATATCATTTCTTACAGAAAAATTAAAGTTTGAATGAAATTCAATTTGATACGCCGGCGTATCATTTCACACAGAAATATTCAAATTGGAATCAACAGCAAGATGATAAGCCGCCATATTATTTCTTAGACAAAAATTCAAATTTGAATGAAAGACGGCGTACCATTTCTTACAGAACAAAATCAAATTTGAATGAAAATAAAGCCGGAGTATCATTTCTTACATAATAATTCAAGTTGGAATGAAAAGCAAGTCGGTAAGCCGGCGTATTATTTCCTATATAACAATTCAAATTTGAAAGAAAAGCAAGTTGATAAGCCGGCATAACATTTCTTACACAAACATTCAAATTTGAATGAACATCAATTTGATAAGCCGGCATATCATTTCTTACAGAAGAATTGAAACTGGAATCAAAACAAGTTGATATGGGCAGAACATGAAGAGCAGAACATGACAAAAGTACATATAGTATAGATAAATAAATAAAACCTGTAACGTATATACAACAGTTTACTGTAAGTTAAACCCGGCACACATTAAAACGTATACAGTTAAACATTGTACATCTAATGAAGCCTTTGGAGATATATTTTAATCCACATCAATATGGTAAATCCTAGATGTCGAAAACGAAAATCTAGACAAACCCAGTGGATGGTAAATGAGTCATTAATGCATATATGATCAAAATATATGGTTTTAAGAAAAAAATGATTTATTAGATTTCCTACCAAACACATAAATCAATATACTAACTACATGATCCACATCACAAAATGTAGGGTTTATGTATATTAATTTGTAATTTACATTTTAATATCTGGAGAAACATCTCTCTTTTACTACATGATTAATTTAATTATTATTTTGCTTTATTAATTAAAAGGTGTTGTTGTCACAGTGATAGATCAGCATGGTGCTACTAAGTGTGTCCGGTGTTTCAGTTGACAAAATGCAGAAGAAATGGTATTGAATTGTTTCTCATCATATAATATCAGTATGAACAAAGTTTCAAATATGTCATGGTCAAGTTAACAAAATGAACTAAAATTGTCACATGAGTGACTGATATACCCCCACAATATGGCCATGTCGCAAAACTATGGCATCCATTCAAAAGAAATGGACAGAGAGAGAATGCTTCAATTTGCGAATGGTCAACAGTGTATTTGGAAAAATTTAATTTCAATAGAAAAGCCAGTACTCTGTCAACATTAAGTGGGTTGTAACCAAAGTTGAACTTGATCTGTATTTTATGATGTTACACTTAAAATAATTTAAATATGTGGAGCCTTTCATGAGTTATTGTCTATGTTTTTTTCTGGAATTTAAGTCAAAAAGGGGGCCATAACTGTGTCGAAATTTGTTAGTGGTTTGTAACCAAAAGCGAACTTGACCTGTATTTAGTGATGCTACACATGTATACCAAGAATTATTTGAATATGTCAAGCCATTCTTAAGTTATCATCCGGAAATCATGTTTTTAGGGATTTTTAAGTGGAAAGGGGCAACAACTCTGTCAAACTTTAGTGGTTTGTAACCGACATTGAACTTGACCTGTATTCTATGATGTTACACATGTGTACGAAAAATTATTTGAATATGTCAAACCTTTCTTGAGTTATCATCAGAAAACCATGTTTTTAGGGAATTTAAAGTCAAAAATGGGCCATAACTCTGTCAAAATTGAGTGGTTTGTGACCAACATCGAACTTGACCTGTATTCCATAATGTTACACATGTGTACCAAAACTTTTTTTGAATATGTCAAGCCTTTCTTGAGTTATCATCCGGAAACGAAAAACCAACAGAGCGACAAGCTCACTCCTATATAACGCCCCCCCCCCCCCCCTAAACTTCGTTGCACTTGTTGTTTACTGTTGCTATGAACAGTAGTCTCCCTTTGTTAACATAATTGCTGTATTGCCGGCCCGGTTCTCCAAAATCCATCAATAATCCAATGTAACCTTAAGTACTAACTTGTGTTTATTAAGAAAGCACATATTTATATATTAGTTTGTGTGTATTAAGTCTTTATATCCAGTAATCACGCTTAATTATTTAAGTATTCAATGTGCTTTTGTAAGAAGTGTTCAGCGTTCAATTCTCCGCAATATTTTTTTCTTCAAAAACACTTTATACGACACAATTTACAATTTACATATTTTCACTCGTGCATGTGCTCGTGAAAATATTAATTGTATCCCTTTCCGATTATCACACCGAAAACATACAAATATCCTCTATTTATTACACCTCACATCGTTTTCCCATTGTAAAATTCCATATACTGTTCCCTGCATATTGTTGATATGCCATTGCGGTGGAATGTAGTAAACCCCGCGCTGGGCATATTTGGTAATATACCCCGCGCGTGGCAACTCGTGTTTTCCGAGAATTCCGTATTAGCTAATAATCGTTAGGCGCTTATTAAAATGTATTTTAAAAAATCAATGTCGATGAGCACTTGATTTTCAAATAATGACTTTTGCTAACTATATATGACTAGTTTGTCTTTTAAATTACAGTATATTTGTTTGGTATAATAAAATAAATATCATGTTGGGGCGGAATAGTAAATATTGCCCCCCCCCCCCCCGTCGGATGACACCACTCTCCTCGGGGTTCAATATTTATTATACCCCTCAGCCGCCTGTGATATTTAAATAATATACACTCAGTCAACTACAAGAGTATATGCATTTCTAAATATTCAATGTTCACTTGCTAGTATGTTCTGTTGATTACGCTCTAATAGATTATATACATTGTACTAAATCGTTGAAATTCGTGTTGGTCCAGTAATTATATACATGTAGTCTTTCGCAGAGGTTGCAAATTATTAATAACATAACTATATATATATATATATATGTACAGGTAATTTACTATTGATAATGTACTTAACACTGTGTTCTTAAAACCTCACATCCGTTTATGCTCTTAAATTAAAAACTACTTTTTTTGTCAATTTCAAATGCAAATCATACGTTGTAATTTAGGTTCACAACCGCTAGATATTTTGACTAAACTGAAAATGTTTTTACTTGTTTGATACTAAGCATTTAAGACTGAAATTAAAGAGACTATGTCAACGAAAAGTTGGTTTCCTATTGCAATATAAATGATATTTGATTGCAGAAATGCGCTGTATCAAGACATGTATATTAAATAAAGAATAAATAATGTAAAACCGAGTGAGATATTAGATAACAAGATCCTGGGTTAGATAAACACACATGCACCCAGTTGGTGCTGGGTAGCCCATTTCTTAGTCCAAATTAGATCAAGGTCAAGGTCAAAGTGAGGTTGGGTGATATGGTTGGATTGAGAACGGTCATAAGTAACAACTGAGTAAATATGTAAATGTTGTAGTAAGCGGTGTTGGTGCTAGACAAAACGGTAAAATCTAGTTAACCAAGAAATGGCACTTTTGAATTATTATAAGTCCAAATAAGGTCAAGGTCAAAGTAAGGTTGGGTGATGTGGGTGGATAGGGAATGGTCATAAGCAGCAACTGTTTAAGTATCAAATTGTTGTAGTAGGCGGTGTTGGTGCTAGACGAAACGGTAAAATCTACTTAACCTTGTCAGGGACGGAAGGACGGAAGGACTGATGGATGGAAAGACGGAAGGACGGACAGGACGATCACTATATGCCTCCTACATCCAGATGCTGGGGGGGGGGGGGGGCATAAAAACAAATCAGCAAAAATGCTTGAAAACATTAAAACCCCAAGCGGGTATCGAACTCACGAGTTACGAGCCATATTAAGATATGATAGTAGACAGCGCTATAGCCAACTGCGCTATTCTCCTGTGTAAAGAAACGTGTGTATACTATGGTTATACAAAGTACTCACAGTTCTGACGTCAAAATGTAAACAAGAAAAGGACCAAACAAATACAACTGATATTATAAACTGATTTCTCAGAATGCGAAATCCCTTTTCCCACTATATATACTTTATTTAACCGTTATTGTATGCCATAATTAATATCTAAATTTGAGATCTTTTGAAGAAATTACCCCCTTGAGGCTCTGTTCGTTGACATAGTCCCTTTGAAAGCAGCACATAATCTATATATAGTATCAATATTAATAAGAGACATTTCATACGTGGAGATTTTGGAATCTTTATATTTTGAACTGATCAGGAAGTACTGTTTCTCTTTCACAAATATGGTTATCGTACCGTTACTCTGTGATTGATTGACTTGCGTGTTTGCAAATACGGTTTGTATGACAGCACTATCATTACATTGACAGTCGTATTGCAGTTCTCTGTGCAATCATGCTTTTTCAAGCAACGAAAGTTTTTGAAACCGCCCATCATGATTATATGCAGGTGAATACACCTATATTATTTGAGTGAGTGGATGACCCGCGTATGTGTGATATGCCGCATTATTGCTTTATAGTATGGCTCCGTACCGCATTGCACCAAATTGGAATACTTTTCAAAAATTGTACGACTTTGTAATGCGTTTTACGACATCATACAACGAAAAGAGACGTACTTGGCGAAAGCGATTTGCGTGTCATGAGCAAACAAGGTTTCAGATCCAAAGTCGATCAATGTCTGTTCATTTTAAAGAAAGTAGTTGCGCATTGGAAGCTGCAATCACGCCACCTTCACCACCACCACATACTCAACCTCCTGAGTCGGAAAAACTAATATTCATCCTATTCCGCTTCTGCATTCTTGCTCACCATCATGACGACCTTTTCTTTCTACCGTTGTCATTGACATCGGGACCAATTTGGTCTAAGTCTTCCATAGTTCAGTATGCGATCGAACAGACAAACATTCACCGTAGTCTAGCTTTCTATTGTAACAGACAATCATGCACGAATAAAAAAATAAACTATTTGTAGAGTCATCGTCTAATGTATGTGTTCCGAAGCAAGCTAGCGTATTGACAATGCGATCGAACAGACACATACTCGTGGTAGTTTAGCATTATATTGTAACAGACAATCATGCACATATAAAAAAAGAAACTATTTGTAGAGTTGTCGTCTAATGTATCATTACATATTGTTCCTATTGACACCCCAGAATAATAAGACTTTTTGAAGATGCAGCTTATGTCCCAATTATTGCATATCTATATCGTAGAAGCATGTCTGATCTAAATAAAAAATACAAACGCATTAATCGATTAAAAATATAATAAATCTTTGGCACAGTTTAGAGCATGTGTACACAGTACATATAAGCGTAAAACAAGCTAAAATATGACACTGTGCAAAATTCAATCATTAAAGATTATTTACAATTAACAGTCATTTGTACTGTGTATCGTTTTGAGTAATAGCGTAGAATCACTAAACACTACATCTGTGGAATTAAACACTACTTAACAGTTTACGACTTTTGGACACATTATACAATAAGGACATGGATACCATAACCGAAGTACATTTGATATCATAAACGGAAAACAGAAATGGATAATATGTATTATTAGAGACGATTGCCATGGTTTCGGACTAATTGTCTGGGAATGTTATTGACAAAATTCCATATTCGCAATTAAAATATTTTTTTGCTATAAAGCTTACTAAAGATACCCATACCAAAAAGTAAATTGGAAGAACTACACAACAAACAACAATAGCTACTTCATAGCTAACTGCGGAGCTTACAGAAATATATGAAGGCCAATAGAACATTTCGTAGCGGCTGATAGTAATTCCAAGTATAAGGAAAAATGTACTGAACATCCCTGTCACGTGAAAATTGAACTAAAATCCTTAGTTTTGTCAGGTTTACACAAACAAATCCACATCAGTGGACCGCTAAATAATAATATTATCAATATTAACATATACGGTATATTGAGCAACATAGAGACAACTAAAAGGATAGATCTATGGTTTTTCTCCAACAACTTGGCACTTGTGTCTTAAGTGTGTACAGTACACGTAACCAACTGTGGTCTATATCTACCCACAATTTAGTGGGTAAGTAAAATACATGTTTAACGTCATACTTTGATTTCCACAGGCATATACTTCCAATAGTCCCCCAAAGAAAAAAACATCCAATTGGTATGATAAAGAACACAAACACCACTTCTGATGTATTCAGTCTGATGTCGTTCACTACTCTGTAGTGTTCTGAATAGAGAATCCATCCCGAACATATAAATGGTACAGTAAATAATGTTTGACAGAGGAATACAAACGCATAGCGAACTTTTTGCACGGTATCTTCCTCTCTACACGCACACAGAATGACTGCAGGAAACACCGTCAATGCCCAAACAAGTATCAATGGAATATTCAACAATAGACAAAGCGCCGCTAACAGTCGCCAAAAAATTGGTTTGGAATTAATCTTTCTTATGTCCGTATACACGACACCGAAGACATTTGATTCTTGTATAAAGGGCAGGAGCTGCGGCCACCATTGTTCATAACTAGATATACAATCAGTCATGACGATATCTGATCTATCCATTGTGACATTTGCGTTTATTCCATTTGGAGCGTCACTTTCAGGTGATAAGTCTTTAAGGTTGATTATCAAACATTGTATATGTTTTGCTTCACTTATTTTTGTTTTTCATGAGTCAATCAACTGTGTGTCCAATGTATGCTTTGCACCATCCGTAATAAATATGCACCTCCATAAATGATAGTTCTCGATGCCATCCATATCATAAATGCTTTTTGACAGAACCTGGCGTCTGGGGTTGACATCTTTAATTCGATTAATAATGTCATTCTTGTGTGCTTTAATTATGTCACTGTCGCCAACAACTAACAATATGTATCACAGTTTAGAAGGTAAATGATTCAAACTGCAAAAAATATTCCGTCACGCGTGCAGCGAAGCCATACTTGTTTGTCGAATTTTAAATTGATTTTGAACCCATCATGAACAAACGTCTTTATCGATACCAGAGGACAAGATAAATGTTATTAAGATTACCATTATTCGCACATTGGTTGCATTATATCAACGTAGCTATTTCACGATTCTATATCTGAAAAAGTCTGATATGTTATTGTTTACACAACCTGCTGAATATGATAACTACACCGGCCACACAATAGATATTACACGTACGGAAACAGTTGATTGTATTTATATATTGAATATGTAAATACAAAACAAGCATACACAATAAATCCCTTCTGAAGAAGGCTTATTGCATAAATTAACATGTTCATCTTTCATGGTGACAAAGATGACAGTGTTTTTCGCACGAGAAATTCAGCATGGAGATTGTTTAAGCACAGGTCCGATCAACATGTGTAACGAAGCATAAAGTTTGTTGATTTAATAGAAGCTCTTTTGGCTGTGACCCTACTCGCTTGGTTTTGGATACTTTTTCTTATAGCCTGTTCGTAAGTTAATAGTATGTGTGACGGATAAAATGATACCATACATCGTATAATCGTAATGTAATGAGTGTAATATGTGCATCACTGATTCCATCTATAATGTCAGTCATGGACACTTTTAAAATGTCCTGCTCTGCAGATAACTTAAGCAAATGTGTAAGCAGTCGGTACAATTAATCCTTTTGTATGTTTATTCTATGAAGACCCAGAAGATAACATGTGTGGATACCAACATTGTATAGTTAAAAAAATTAAGAACACAAGGCACAAGGCATGATCAAACGTTTAACGTGTTCGACAGTATATTTAAAACGTGATCTAATGCGTTAACATGTTTAAACACTTATACTGCCATTGCTATAGTGTAAAATGTAAATTGTATGAGTGTTTGCAATAATAAAGCAAACGTGCACACTATAATGTATGTAAACATATCTTTTGATATAGCAATACATGTATAATTAAATGAAGCTTATTGGTTACTTTCATGTAGTTGCTGAAATAATAAAACAAATGAGTACAATAAAATGTATTCGGATAGATCTTTTGATATAAAAATACATGTATCCTGAAAGGAAATTTATTGGTAAGGTAATTCAAAACTACAAACGTTACACAAGAAAAAGCTTCCTTCTGCTAGATAACAAGATACTGTATTCTTATTAAATTAAACGCATTGATTTTAATTTAATGTCAACATAATAATATGGAATAGGAACACGTCATCAACATTTGATCTGCTGTATATATGTTTATTATTTACACAACAGGTTAATCCATTGGTTTCTAAAGCAAGCTTTCATTCTCGAGTATCCAGCAAAGCCTTTATCCTACAGCAGCTATTTCGTCGACCAATCTGAAAAAATACGAAAAGATACCTAGAACATACAATCATGTCATTTCGAAGGGAATGCACAACTCAATTCTCTATCTGATCTTGATTTCACGAGTAACGTCCCTTCGTCTATAACACATTCTCTCGTAAAATGATTGGTAATTACAAAGTGGACATTAGTTTTTGTTTTATGTAATCTTATCATGTGTTGTGTTACTTGCAATTGCATCAAAATGTTTGTTTAATTAAAAACGACAGGTAGGCATGACATTCATACTAACTTAATAAAACTTATACAAGCTCACATCAAATACTTACTCAATCTCACACAATGGATGTGCTAGAATTTCACATTCGATATCGTACCACTGATAGTTGTTAGGAGCAAAAAGCAGGAGGCAGTCTTGGTGGGCGCCAGTGGGGTCAGGATGGCCGTGTGGCCAGTTGGTAAACACCTGTCGTAATTTAAATACTGTACATGAATAGAAATGGTGATAATTGTTTAAAGATATTCATAAAGTGTTTTGTTTTCTTATGATTCTTAATGATTATAAAAACTAGTTTGCGCTTTTCTTTTAAATATTGGATTTGATTTCAGGGTCTTGTTGTGTTCTTGTTCGAAGCATACGATCGTTAGCTTGACGAAACCCATTGTATCTGTAAAATTATCGCTTTGATGAAAAAACAATGTTCCGTCCCCGTGACAACCTATTGGAGATTCGCATTATTTTCATTCTATAACCGCAATAGCAGTTTGTATTGTTAACGTTTCATCAGCAGCAAGATTGCCATCCTTATATTTATGTAAACGGAACAAGTTAATATGTAAAGAAAGTACAGTGTACCATATCGGAATCATCCATCCACGTCCATAGTCCCCCAATGTTTGAGTCTGAGCCACCAACCCAAATGTGCGATCTGGAACTGAATAAAAGAGAAACGAATATGTGCATGTGTCCTAAGATGTTATAACGACGACTGCCTAAATTGGTTAATTAATTATAACCGCTAAATATAACACGTACCATGTCTGAAGACACGCTTAGCAAAATCTTGGAGAAAAAGGTCCTCTGCCTTGCTTTCTATCTTGGCCAGATGAGCATGGTACAAGGAACAATGGTGCTGAAAGTAGATGATAAGGAACACCGATTGCAAATATTTTCAAGAATAAGACGATTTATACTGAAAAGCACTTTATGACATTAAATATGAATTTACGGAATATGGCTTGTACTTTAACAGTATCACTACGTGTTTTGTGTGATATGCAATATGATTACTCTGCTCCTAAACGTCTTCGCACATTAGGAGCTGAGGACAACCGATAGAATATCATCTTTCAGTCAAAAATAACAATGAAAGCCTCGCTTTCATGAACTTGAAATTGAAAGTAGAAAATTACGATTTCGCATTTTCACGATTCAGACATCATTACTCTGCATTTGTGCACGTTGGAATGTATGCTGTTAACAAGTAGAGACAAATATTAAATAATGAAAATAGTATTAATGGCATGATTGTATACCGTAGCCTGTGTCCAGCTGAATGACACTTCGTCCGCAAACTGGTAACACGACTGACGGAAGTAGGTCCAGCCATCGGGACAGCGATTCATGCACTGCTCTGATAAGAGATGTTTTATGTAAAATTAGAATTAGTCAATGCACTTAACCCATTTTATATGATAAACACACAACCAAATATACATTTGCCGCATTGATTACATGTATTGCATGCATATCTTATAACATTCGAGATTTACGTTTACGGCATACAATATCTAAATGTTTCATCATTTTACAGTCACACAGGCATATGTTAACATCACATTCAACACTCATATATTTAAATGATAGTCTATCTTATATTATAACACTTGTTGGGATTTGTTCATTTGTTGTCATTTTGTCACATGTGTTCGTTCTACATTTCGCGCTTGACGGAGGTCTGTTCCCTCTTGGCTGTTCTGTGTTACAGGAAATTGTAAATCACACGTGTTTGCCCTTTATTGCAGAAATATCTCATTTCAACTTACACATGTATATATGATGTAAAATTGACGTTGTGCACAACCGGATTTTTTTATGAATAACTTCTGCAAGATCATCACGCCGCCAATGGCTGATTTTGCAGGAAATTGGTGTCATTAGTGGCTCGGACATAATTATGTAGTCATCGGAGCTATGTTTTTTTTTTCACTCACTTATAATAATTGAAACGTTCAGCAAAATGTATGCCTTTGCATAAAATATTTATTCCAAACCGCACGTTAATAAGTTTTTCATGTACTGAGTTAAGTTCGACAAAAGTCTGCTTGTTACTGCGGCTAGACGAAATTCGCAAGACGAAAACAGATGTATATTTTAAACGAAAAACATAGTGGTAATAATAGTAATTGCTACGTACACAGAAAATAAATGCTTGATTATGCCCTTAGTCACAACAACAACAAAAAATATTGAAACAGATATACGTATGATAAGTCACAAGTCCTTGAGACAACAATAAAGCGAACACGGTGATCAAACGCATTTTCCTTCCAACGAATGAAATAGATCAATATTTACGTATTTGTGAAAATGGAGTCTAAAAAAACACTAGACTGTTCTAGCTTTCCATCATGGCTATAAGCATTTAATTTGTCACTAGTTACATTTCATAGAGATAAGAGTTCATGCCCGTAAAAATGATTTGCTCAATGCTTAGCTTCGTTATTCCTTACAGATATCATCGATATTCAACTGCATCCCCGCTGTAATAGACATTGTTGTTTTATCACATTTCTTTACTGTTATGATTAAGTTGAAAGTTTTGGTCAAATAACCATATATTGAAATAGTGTATGTTTAGATTTAATTCATTGCATCGGCATCTGTTTTAAATTTATTTTGAAGGAAGTCCGCAACGACAAGCGGTTGAAATGGACCTGTTCACAGATTGACGAATTAATAATTTTTGTCTCTGATTCCAAAAATGAAAGAAAAATGTAAATACAGAATCGAAAAAGCACTATTGACATAGAAATATATTGGAAATATCGTTTCGTTCGCAAAACGATTGAATACGTGTGAGTTCTTATGGTGTTTTCGATGACATTGTTCAAAGCTTGTGTGTCTTTTATATCAAGGTAAAAATTACGAGTCAGACATTTGATCCGGAGAACGTAGGTTCGATTTTTTTCTTTTTGATGTTTTTCTTCATAAAATACTAGAGTTCTGTAGTTCCAATGCTTTAGTTTTCCAAGTTAGACATTTAATGGCATATTTAAAAAAACAACAACTGTGAACAAGTTCTTGAAGACACTTATAAATGCCTTGAGCTCGTCTTTATATCGCTTATTTCTCTTACGTTACTAATCCTTGCGTGAGTTTTGCTCATACGTTTTCCCCACCGTGAACAATGTTATCTTGCCGTGGAGAAACACCGCGATATAACATCCACGGTGATTACGAAGGACCACCTGAACCTTATCAAATCGATTTCATCGAAGTCAACGTGATCGTAGCGATTTGTCATGAAATACATGTAAATGGCGTATCCAATGGCAAAGCTACTACATTCATATACATGTAAACATTGTATGTATACATATGTACACAGTGTAGGTGTATTTTTTGCAACTTTGTGTGTTTTAAAATCATGCTTAACTTTTTTTTTGATTCGATTGCCTCTCATCCCAAAAAGAAATATACAATATGGCACAATTAATATTTTATTCGCAAATTAGCTAAGAGACTGACATGGAACATTTATGTATTACAGATGATAAATGTAACATAATAGTATCTTCTTCCGTGTATCTGAGCTATATACAAATAGCAGATAAGCAAATAAAAAAAATAAAAGCTACATGTATGTCCATACAGTGGTACAACAGTATAGGAAACACATTTACGGTACATTGATTATTCGTACATTGTCTTGCCTTTTCTTAGTATAGGATAGATCACGAGTAGCAGTGTTCTATGAACTTAAGAAACGAGCGTAGCGACTTAGACCACATGTATGAAAATGCTTGTTTTCTACGCCTAAACGCTATGGAAAAACTGATAGGTTTGACCTGTCATTGGTTACGATCAAAAGTGTCATAATTACTGGCCTGAAAAAAGGCTCACAAAACACGTGGATTTTGGACATAATTAGGATGTTTCCTAAATAAGGTAACAAAACAACTGGGCCAGTTTAGGACAAAATTTAGTTTTGTTGCCTATTCACTACGAAATAAACCCATCATACAATGCGAAAAGAAACATTTTGCAATATGTTTGCAATATGTTAAGGCCAAAAAGACGAATACCCTATACAGCAATGTCGACATTGTGAGGACTAGACAAATATCAGGTAAATTTAACTTATGAAGAAGAAGAAGAAGAACTTTATTTCAAACAATAAGCATCAGCCCATGCGTTCAAACAGTTATAAAACAAAATAATGGGCACATTAACAATCATCGTGATCACTGTCGCACGAACATATCAAATGTAAATTTTACTGGCAGTATACAAATAACATTACATAATCAAATATAATGGCAGTATAAAAATAGCATAACGTAATGAAATGACGTTTAATGTTTGAGAAAAGTAAGTAACTTGCAGTATATGTAAATATTAAAGTTTTGCGTTATGTACCTAAAAAGCTTTATAAATATAGGTCGCAAGTTTTACTGATAAGCGTTCATTTTCAGTGTTAATATGTTCTATAAATTTAGGGATGGTCGTTTCCAAAATGATTTATTTATATATTCTTTTCTTTCGTTGTGGTATAATGGACATTCAAACATAAAATGGACCTCGTCTTCTCTGGGAGTCTTATTATTTTTCCATCTACCCCTTTAATTGCTAATCTATGTGAAGAGGCACGTAGGCGACATAACGCAGCTCTGATTTTTTTTACTTTAACATTATCAAGGTAGCACTGAAATTAGAAACTTGCAAATAATTAATACGTATTCGCTCTCGATGATAACCGTTCATGCAAATTTTGAATGAAATAGTCTTTAACTCTTTGTTTAAAAATGTGTAACCATACTTAATAAAAACCCATGCTTTCAAAAAGTACTTTTACTTGTAATGCCCAATTTGTTTTGATAGGACACAAATTCATATCATTTAACATCATGTTATAGACATGTTTGATATATTTTCGGTCGGACGACATCACGACTTTAAACCAAAATCTTATTATATTATTCATTCTGTTACAGTAAAGTGATGTCCTACCTACTTCTCCGTATATAAAATCATTTTGTGTGCTCAGCTTCACACATAGCAAATCTTTCGGAAAATGTAATGTATACGTTCCAGTTGTTCATTTTTTTTAACCCATATTTCTGATCCGTAATTTAGTATTGGCATGATTAGTTTATCGAATAGTTATATAGCATAACTAGTTTTAATATGTTGAATGTTATGTTGAATAATAAGTGAATGTTATTCCAAAATAGGTGAATTGATTCACTATTTCAATATCATTCCCATCATACAAAATTTTAAGAGAATCTTTCAATCCTACGGCCTTTTTAAATATCATAACTTTGTTTATTAACATTAACTTTCAGTTTCCATCTGGTACAGTAGACCAAAAGTAAATTAAGTGATTGCTGAAGTTCATTTTCGATTGAAGCAAATATAATAATATCATCGGCATATAATAATAGTATGAGCCTTAAGTATCCAATGTCAATATCATTTACACCATTCAATAGATATTGTTCCTCTAGGTCATTAACATACATAGAAAAGATAAACGGAGATAAACAATCACCTTGACGTGTCCCTAACTGGCATGTAAAGGAGTTACTCAGACAGTT
The DNA here is from genome assembly GCA_027627225.1 of Congeria kusceri. Taxonomy (NCBI): domain Eukaryota; kingdom Metazoa; phylum Mollusca; class Bivalvia; order Myida; family Dreissenidae; genus Congeria; species Congeria kusceri. Next base: position 35,691,659 of record CM051032.1, on the reverse strand, counting down.
TGTGTATTTAATTCGCGAATTTACATTACTGTACAGAGATTATATAACATTCATCATTTTACCTCAAATACCATGCTGTATAAGTTTATTAAAAATATTTCCTCGTATTAATAAGTCAAAGACCTTAGTAAAATCGACAAAGCATACATACAGTTTCTTATTTTGGTTCAAAATATGGTTAATGATACTTGACAGAGTAAATATGTTATCTATTGTGCCCATGTTTCTTCTAAACGCAGCTTGTACTTCTGAATATAATTATGTTATAGTTCTCCGCCCGTGTGTTTAATCTATTATTAAAGACTCTTGTGAATAGTTTGCCCAAAGTACTAAGTAATTCCTCTATAATTTTGAGGTAAATCCACATCCCCCTTTTTAACAACGGTCCATTAGTATGGGAAGTAACCCAATTGAAAAATCTTGAGTGGAACAATTTACCTCGACAAATGTGGGAAGCCATGCTTAAAAAATTCATTTATTAAATAGTCTGGACCTCCCGATCTATCGGAATTAAGCTGTGTACATGCTTTGTAAATCTGATCATATGTTAATTCGTTGTCAAGTTCATTAAACATATCTTGTAGTTCACCATTTTAAAATATGTCATTAAAATATAAAATATCATCATCTTCTTGATATAAGTGTGAGTCTGGATCGTTTATAGCCTTGAAATAATTTTCAAAATTAGATAGTGTTATATTTGTAGAACTATCATTTTTTGTAACAACATGTATCTGTAAGCAATTTGCAATATAATTTAGCATTGTGTAACCTTGCACCTTCTATCTGCAATGTAACTTTTTATCATGAGAATATTTTTTATTTCTAATGGTTGTTTTATATTCCGATCTAGATTTTGCTAAGATAGTTCTGTTTTCTGGTGTCTTATTTTTTCGGTATCGGTTTAATTTATCAAAAAAGTCATACCTTTTAAAGTAACATTCACCTAGCATTAACATTTTATGGTATTAAAACATTAAATGTGTTGCCATTTTTAATGCATACTTGTATAGTCGCATTTTTCTTATTTTAAAATTTGAAGTTGTCTATGCTTGACATCATCATGTATAAGATTACAGACAACATAATAGTTTAAGAAATGATGTTACACTGTATTAAATGATATTTTATCTATAGCAAATCTATGGATATGGTACTGCGAATGCCGGTAATATGAAATTTTTAGAGATTTCCTAAACAAAAAAGTTATTTTTACTAGAACATACCTCAAACAAGAAATAATAAAACAACCAAGTGGCTTGAAGACAATAAATTCAAAGGACTTACATTCGCGTAGTCCACTTTCGGTTTCTAATTATTGTCGATCGTTTTGGTACAGTAAAATTACCGTTAAACAAGTAGTCGCGAACAATCCCGAATTAACGGGATAGCAGTTTTTACAACCATAAAATAGAGAAGAACATGTCATAGTCAAATATCATAATAAATATAGTATAGTTATCAAAAGTTACACAAATATAACTTTGACATATTAAAAATAATTAAATAAACATAGCGAAACTACTTTTTGGAAAGTGTGTTTACATTTTGCGTGTATTTAAAAAATAAAGTTTTTTTCACTGTACCAAACGTATAATTGTGCCCCTTTGAAAACCCAATAATAATAAATCTAATTATAATGGATTATTACTGTACATTCTATTTGCATTTTATATGAAATTGAAGGGTAATATATCTTTAAAAATCTCATAACAGTATTACTTTTAACAAATATTCAAAACTGGTGACGATATAAAAGGAAATATGCACAATGTAGACTAGTTTATAACTAACTATGCATTAGATTTAATTTACAAATGAATGATATTTTGGGACAAACATTACATATGACAGAGTACACAAACTCATGGCCAAATTTACTTGGCCTTTTGTTAACCAAAATCCCGATTCGGTCTATGGTATCATCGCGATTATCCACGGCTGTGTCCTCGTGTTCCACGCAAATAGCGCCATTCCACGCTGACCAGTGCTAATGGGGCCTGTATAACAAACATGCAATAATGATTTAATTAATGCATGTCGCAGGTGTTTAAAAAAAAAAAACCTTTATAGTTTAAGCACGCACACTAGTATTGTTCATTGAATATTAAACACATTAACAAAATTGACAATATAATTTTGTGTTACTTACATCCTTAAACGGTAGGTTAAAAAATCAAACAAAAAGTTACTAGTATCATTTATTCAAACATGACAACACTAAAACAATTACCCATAACATAAAACTTAAACATTTTAGTTTGTAAGAAAAGAAGGTAAATAATTCTTCATCGTTACAAATAACAACTCAAACTTATCCAATTTTAGAATACTTAGGTTTTGTCCACATGAAAACAAGATACATGTAATAGAGTATAATAAGATACTGGTAAATGTACTAGGCCAGTATTCAAAAAAATCTGCTAATGGAAATCTTAAATAGTACTTATATGTTATACATGTGTTAATTATTTCTGTTTACAAAATCGTCAAATACTAAACACCTAAGCAATTTTTACTAGTTTAAATCATTTAAATAATAAAGGACTTCTTCATGAAACATCCATAGACTTAAAGAATTTTGTGATTTAAAAAAAAACTTAGGTTTTCCCTATAGAGCTTTGTGAATAGGGTTTAGTTAAACAGTTATGGAAAAACGCATTCCTTTTGTCCAGTTATGATCAAACATTATTGAATGTGTACACATTAAAACAAACATTCAACACGTTCATTTGTGTCTTTGATGATCCCATTTAGGAACTAGAGGTAATTGGCAGGTTATCAACAGTTGTCCGACAAAACTGTCAGATTTCATCATGGGGATACCACTGCCTTTCTGAAGACAAACGGTGAAACCTGGCCCATATATTTGGTTCGCCATGGCATCATTCTGAAGGTTGACATCTGGACTCCCCACATTTTACTTTTACCTCGGGACCATTAGTAAGCTTTCAACACGAGGTGCATCTACATTATACTGAAGACACAAGATTTGGCATATTATGGTCATACCCGCACAACTTCATGACTGTTGTAGCTGTGTCCTGTATAAATAGTACAGTACGAGTATTCTTTTGCAAACAATAATCCCTCATAATTTTTTGTAACTATAGGTCCTAAATTTAAACTTAATATTATATAATGTAATGTCATTCATTAACTATCAAGTCCTTAATAGATGTGTTTTTTAATTAAAATGTACATATAGCAGGGATTTCTTATGGCATTCATCATCAGGTCAATCTCTCAAGCTCGGTATGGTTTCTGTAATTTGGTGACATGATCATCTAATATCATGTGGAATAATACTCGGTTCATAGTTCATAATATCTGCATGGTTACATATGCATACATATGTCGCTATTTGTTTTCCCACAGCCAAAAGATGCCAGTCACTTGATAACTTGGTGTGGCCTGCATGCATCAAGGAGTATTTGATTCCCTACTGTATTCCTTCAAAATATAAATATATAAATTTAAGATAGCAATTTTAAGATAGAGTATCCAACAAATGAAGATATTCTGTTAAATACATTAGGCTTTGGGGCTGTTTTTTTAAAACAATGCTGAAAATTAGCACATTTTCCATGGTAATAAATTAAATCATCCCAGTGTCAAAGAAAATAACATGTGAATGGTATATGAATTATGTATAACTATAAGCATTTTAAGGCAGAATACTTACCAGTCAATTTTATCCACACAGCATAGACCAGGATAGTATTATGTTTATTCTGTCCATCACAGTTGCTGCAGTCGAATTGAGCATACCTCTCACCAAGACCACAGTATTTAAGGTAACGGCGGAGGAAGCTTATACCTGGGTGGGTCCTGGCGCCAAGCCTTCATATGCAAGATAAAACACTTGCTTCTCTAAAAAACAAATAAAACAAATACAGTTTTACATTACATTAACCTAATTTCTAAACACAGCACATATCAAAATTGTGTACAACTTCCACCAGAAGTTTTGACAAATATGTTTGATGACAAAACTGCAACAAAACAAAATAGTAACAAGTTCAATTTTATTGTAAAAAAGTTACTGTACTCATTTTATGATTAAATACTATTTAAAATAGTAAAAACTCCTGCAGACATGTGTATTATCAGATATTTTGGTTGGTATATTGACCTTAGAGTTACAAAGCAATGAGGCGGGTCAATCAGGCCATGCCTTAAATTCATTCAATGCTCTTAAAAAACAATCGGCCTATGACATAAGAAACAGCGCAACTGTCTGGGCTTCTTAGGGTACCTGCTATGAGCCAGCCGATCAGAATTCACAATTCATAAGAAACGTGTAGAAGAATACAACTTGCTTTCTTTAAAGTTTGTTTATGCAGTAAAGTTTCTTTACCAAGTGTTACTGTTAATACTAATAAGTAGAAATGTTTATTGGTTTCAATGACAATTTTAAAAATTAATCACGCAAAAACATAATGTTTAAGTGCGATCAATGCGCAAGCTTGAGTTCAACATAAAAGGTGCACAAACCACAAATCTATATGAAAAAAAAATGCAACACACATTAATAATGTCTTGAAGACTTCCACTACCGTCACATCGGGATTTTCGACGTAGGGGTATTTTCGACGATTGCGCATTTTCCGGTGTAAACACGAGTATTCCGCATGCTCGGATGAAGTCGCGTGTTATTTACATTGGTTTCACACAGATCATTCAAGGATGACCTAATTTAAGTTTTCATGGCGATTAGAGCGGTAAATAAACTAACTTATGTTTGAACATTGTATTTTTGATCCATTTTAACTAATCCTAAAATATCCCCATTCATAAATTAAGTTTTCAATAATTTCCGATTGATTCGAAATGTTGACATTTCGTCTGCTTTACACACCGTACATACCATAGTAGTCACGTGATGTTTATGTACAGTCGTAGTATACTGTTCAACATAAAAAAGGTGTCGTTATTTTAAGCAATCATTACACACACAAAAACTTATTGACTTTTGAATTAACCTTTAGAGTTTTAAAGACATATATAAATAAAATTTCTTCTAGCCAAAAGGTTCCACGAGAGGCTGTTATCGACAGTATAGTGCAGATGACCTCACAGATGCGTATAATGCTGTTCTGGAGAAGGGCATACCTGTTGAGAGGGCTGCCAAGATGTTGCTGTGCCCATTAGCACATTGAAAGACCGGGTCAAGGGCAGGGTATCAATAGACACAGTAAGATCTGGGCCCTCAACTGTTTTCTTCCATGAACAAGAGGCATTCTTAGCCAACCATCTAAAGACCATGGCTGAAGTGGGATACGGGTACTCCAGACAAAAAACCATCAACCTGGCTTCTGACTATGCTAGTCATCTAGGTTTAAGACCAGCCACACAATCATTAGGTTTTGATTGGTTTTATGCATTCTTGTCAAGATGGCCAGATTTGAAGTTGGTCAAGCCCAGGAGTCTGGAGATAGCCAGAGCAAAATCAGCCACTAAAAGTACAATTGACACTTATTTCAAAGAACTTCAAAACATCTTGGAAAAATATGATTTAGTAAATAAACCAGTACGCATCTTTAACATTGATGAAAAAGGATTAAACTGTGAACATAAACCTCCGAAGATTGTAGCTGGTAAATTGTACAAAGCTCAGGCAATCACAACTGGGAAATCAAAAAATGTCACCTTGATCGGATGTGTAAACGGTGTGGGCCAACTAGTACCCCCGTATTTTGTATTTCCAAGCAAGCCGATGCTGGACTCGTTACTGCAAGGAGTTTCACCAGGTGCCACTGGCACTATCTCAGAATCTGGCTGGTCGAACTCACTTGTATTTGAGAAATACATGAAAGAACATTTGATCAAATATCTTCCCTCTAGAAATGATGGACATGTACTTATTCTTTATGATGGACATAAAAGTCATGTTACATTGTCTTTAATTGAATGGGCAATTCAGTAAAACATTGTACTTTTTGTTTTGCCACCCCATTGTAGCCACATACTGCAACCCTTAGATGTCAGTTGCTATGGTCCGCTTGAGCAGGCGTGGAACTCGGCTTGTCATAAGCACATGCGAGAAAGTGGTGGTAATGTCATCACAAGATTTGATGTTTGTGGAATTGCTTGCAAGGTGTACACCAGCACACTGACAACGTTGAATGTCCAGGCAGCGTTTAAAAAATCAGGAGTGTACCCATTTAATCCAAATGTTGTAAGCCCTTCAACTGTAGCACCATCCACTGTTTTTCAGAACAATGAAGCAAGTCAGTCTGCTAGTGAGGCAACACAACAAACACCTGTTGATTTATTCTTTGAAGCTAAAGGTGGGCAAATTTTAAAACAGGTAAACATTGCAAAAAGGAAAACACTTAGCAAAGTTGTTGGTGGCAAGGCAATTACAGAATCTTCAGTTGTTAACGCAGTTAAATTTCATTTTGCTTCACAGAACGAAAAAACAAATCAATCTGCTCAAAAGTCATTACAGGATTTTCACAATGCATTGACTGTTCCCAGCACCTCTTGCATTCAGCGAAAAAGAAAACAGCCACCTATTGAGCAGTTGGATAGCTCTGACTCAGATGACAGTGACATTCCTGACTCTGACAAGTGCATAATGTGCAAAAAGCTCTACCCTCCTAACAATAACACAAAACTATCACACATTAACATTGTCAAGTGGGGTTGCTGTGATTTGTTCCATGGATGGGTACATCTGACTTTCTGTTCACCCATTAAAGTATTGAGGTTAGGTAATACCTTCCATCGTCCTGGGTGTAAATCAGAAGACTAATGAAATAGTGTTCAACACATGTAAATACAACTGTAAATATGTTAAAGTTTATATATAAACAAATATTTACAGTTAAAATATTCTTTAAATAGTTTGAGGTTTTATTTGGACAGTGCTGCTAAACTCTTTTGAACAGTATAATGCAGTGGATTGTGAGTGGAATGCGATCGTCGAAAATACCCCACGTGACTTGCAGAACATAACCGGTGAGTGTCGGCCATTTTAGTATAATGTAAACAAACATAAAAGCTTTAGCAGTTTCTTTTTCGTAAAATATTATTCAAAACATATTTTTTTCTAGAAGCATATATTGGTTTTGTGTGTTTAAACTACATTAATATTGCTATTTGTTTGAAAAACATTGCATCGTCGAAAATACCCGACACGAGGATAACATTTAATGGCATAATTATGTTCGCATTTTAGAAATAAAAAGTAAAAGCCTTTGCAAAATTTTCTTATCAAAACTAGTACACTTATAATATGTATGTGACTTTCTATCGTTATTTTATTAAGAAATTACAATTTGAAATTGCCGCCATTTGAATATATTGTCTGACAAAATTAATTACTGGTCAAACTGCTGATAATGTTTACAAGGAAAAGGCAAATAATTCGATAGATAAACAATGACAACAACAGAAAATGCCATACGTACTTGCTGAAATAGGTTTTCCATGTATACATTCCAACAATACAGCTTTTATGTTAAAATTAACCGAAAAACAAGGACATTTCAGATATCAAAACGAAATTATTTACACAAAATGGCGACCAGCGACATTTTCCGCTCTGGGAAAATTACCCTAATAAACTGGTTACAAAACAGTAACATTTATTGATTTAACAATATTAAAGGGCTAAAGAGATTAAGTTTGTTACTTATGACATTTAATATCGAAATTAATGCATATTAATGACATGCACGCTTAATTAAACAAGGAAATAATTTGAGAAAATCGTGTATAAATATTAATCTCGTTTTTTCTCGATAACGCCGTTACCGCCACAGGACTCATTTTCGCTGACCGCGTCACATATATATATGAGTGTTCAGCCCTAAGCTTGAGGCTGCAATAATGACATCAACGAACTGACATAATAACACAATTTATTACATGTTCCAATCCATTTAGTCGTCTATTGCAACATTGCATGTAAAATAACTAATTAACTCTATATTGTTACACACATTAATCAGCCATTCTGATCATGCTATAACGTTTATAACATCTGCGTTATGTCATAAAAAGTTAAAAAGTATGCGTATACCTAAAGACCACCCATGAATAGACATCTGTTTCAAATACCCTGCACATTTTATAATTATATTGCACAAGCTGATGTTGCTGGCTCTGTGTGTTAGTGTGTTGTTGTTTTTCTGTCAAATTATTCCACTCGTTTTGTCCAACAATATAACATTATATTGTGCTTACCATACTTGTGACATATTTGTTTTAAGTTTGCAACTTCGCGAATTTGCTCTTCTCGACGCCATGTTCACAATACTCCTAAACAGGTAAATACAATCATTATTTATTGTATCCTAGGCTATACGTAATAATAAATGTAATGTTTAAACTTATTCTCTGTAAATAACATACTATGATTACAACATAAAAATATTTAAACAATACTTGCCCGTGTACAATTCTATACAAATGCAGTTCGTTTTCATTGCTTAATAGTTTCTTATGACATAATTAGCTCCTTACAACTATGACTTTGTCATCACCCATATCTAATTATTCAACAGCATCCGGAAATCGATCGTACGCACAGTGGCAATTCGTGGTGTGTTTTAGCTAATATGTGACGCTACTGAATACCACACACGATGTAACGATCGTAATTATTGCGATTCAAAACTAATAACAAGAAAGCAAATGTGTTTGGCAATAAACGTATGTTCGACGCAAGGAATTTAATGTTGTTTTGGAGCTTTAAAGAGCAAAGAAAAGTGGAAACTACAGGTCATCTGCAATACCAATAATTATGCAGTTTATTGTTTTTAAATCTGTATACATGTGTATGTATTTTCTATACAATTAATAACAAATCGAAATTTAAAAACCAATGTCAGAGCACACTTTGTGACGATGAATTGTTGTCAGTTTCCTCTTTTCAATGATTGATTGCAAATTATTACTCGATGCTATTTTATTTTCTTGATCAACGTATTTAAGGGCTAAATCTCCACATTTTGACGCTATTTCAAAGTTAAAACATATGTGTGTTACACCCAATTTTGATGAGTTCTTTCAATTATAAATACGTATTTAAAAGGTAAGAAAGATTTGAATATAAATAACATTTGCATGTAATTTCATTTTCACACAAAATTACACTTAATATGAATTACAAATTTATTTTCACGGCGGCAGAATTGGAACATAATTTGGAAGTGTTCAAAAGGAATTGATATTTTGTATACAATTATGTTTTTAATTATTGAATTAATGTTCAAAAGTATTACGATGAATAGTATAATAATTGTAATGTTCCGTCGTTGATGTGTGCATTTAAAAGGATATTCAATATCAATTTCCTATGTTTGTATGAATTCAACAGTAAAAATAAAAGTATATCATTGCTTTTTGTATAAAGTGCTTGTAGAAAACACCATTTCCATCCTAGAATCATGTTTCGTGTCAATAGACATGTAAACTGCCTATACTCAACATTCGTAATCTCGCGGTATCACTAATCTCGCGGTTATTGTTTATCTTTTGAATTTCATGCTAAATTGTCATCTTCTAATATATTTTTGGGTTTCTTTAAGAAAATAAGTTTAAAATCTTGTCATTTGGAAACAATAGAATATTATAGATTTAAATCATTAATCTTAATAACTTTGGTATCATCTAGCAGCCATCAGTAGACATTAGACGGTCAATGGTTACACTTTTTTCTGCTCAAGCTAGCATTAGGAAGACTCATCTTCTTAAATCCTAACGGCAAACGTTTTTTCAAAACAAAAGTTTAACCGCGAGATTACTGATGACGTAATTTTCAAGATGACCAAATGGTGAATTGAAAAACATAATGATTTCAGAATGAATAATTTTCTTTTAAACAAAATGTCTTTCCATATTTTCGTGAAAAGGTTCCGTTAATTGCATATCATTAATATATAATGTTTGGTCAGTTGCATTTGCTCAAAATATTTGTTGAAAGGTTAATTACCGCGAGATAACAGACGAACAGGCTAGCTCAAATAAGACAAGTTAAACGCTCATGTTTCCAATAATGTGTTCAGTAAATTCCAGGTTGCTGAGCATGCGCAAAAGGAATATTCACATATCTGGAAATATTTGAGAATATTTGCTTGTTTCGGATTTTAAATTGATACACATGATATATGCAATTAAATATCCACCCGACTAGAGAAACTAGAAAGAATTAAAGAAATTGTCGATTAAAATTCTTACAGAAATGGTTTATGTAGCTATTGCTTTAATTCAACATTTCAAACAGTTTATATTTCTACTCTTATGTACAATATGAGAAGAGAAATATTCTTCAAATCAATGATCTAGAATCCTAAGTAATCTATTCCATAATAATTGCACATTGCATACCTACAAACTCGCGATGCTCAATACGAAAAAGCATTTTTAATTATTTTCCAATTGTATTACGTGTTGTCGAAATGGCGAATACTCATGCGTTAGGTCGACAAATACATGTAGGCTGTTAATGATATATGTATACGTGGTAATACATTCCCCAGCTAAACTTGCGTTGAACACAGACAGTATACAAAAACGTTTAGTTCAAGAATACACATATGCTAAGCTCACAAAATTGCCTACGTTGTTTCCAATTTAATAGTAAAACAGGCATTATAAATTGGGCAGAGCTCGACTGTAGAGTTGTCGTAAAATCGCATTCAACGAGGATGCATAGTTCCTTTGATATTTATTCAGAAAATAAAAGAAGCGTTACTCGGTTCGTCGCTTCTGCCGCTGTACGCTGCACCTGAAACCACATATGTGCCTGGTGTGGTTGTTTTTTTGTGTTAGTTACTTAAAAACATTTTGAAGGAAAAAAAGAGTAAAATTTGTTATCTGTCCATATGATAAAGACTTAACGATAAGCAAGAATGCAAAATGCATTTCTGTATTAAAGGGTGACAACAGAACGACAACAACAAAATATTTAGAAACGAATTTACACTATAACAATACGTTTGTTTTAAGAATAATGCAAAATGCATTTCTGTATTTAAAGGTCACAACAGAACGACAACAACAACATTAAAAAAAAAAAAATTACACTATAGCAATAAGTTTGTTTTTAGAAAAATGCAAAAAGAATTTCTGTATGACAACAATGACAACAAAACGATGACAACAACAAAATATTTCAAAACGAATTTACACTACAACAATAAGGTCATACCAATTTGATTCCATGTTTAGCGTCCTCGGGCTGGTAGGTTTTCGAATGCCTCAACGAAAAACAAAACAATTTGACAATGTGTAAAATTGAGAATAGAAAGCGGATACAGATTTGGGAAAATGTCTTATTTGTTTTACCAATATTTGTAAAAAATAGTGTGCAACTAGTCAATTTATACAGTTAAAATGCTATGTTAATGTGGGTTCCCAATAGGAAGTTGATATATAACAGTTTAGCAAGTAAATACTTGCTTTAGCTTGTACCACTGCCATAAATAAGTTGTGAAAGATAAATGTTTTTTCATCGACTGGTTGATTGTTTTTTCCTGTCTGGTTGGTAAGTTTCGAAAAATCATGGGCACGCTAAACATAGAATCAAACTTGTATGGCCTAATTCTGTTTCAAGAATAATGTTAACAATGAAAATCATCATTTTGAAACTTTATCTTCAACACTGCATTTTCTTCAAAACTGCATTTTGTAATTGACTAATTTCCTGTCCGCCCAGAAAAAGGAAATGATTTATCCCACTATTATTCAACTTATTTGACCACATTGGGATCGTTTATCATTTGATAGCAGAATAGCCTAAGTCATCAACCATTGAATGGCCATAGATCATCGCAGAATGCGGAGGGTCTTGATTCCCGTTACCATGTATTGATGACATGACAGTCTGTTTGACAACGCTTGGACAGCAGACAACATGCAGCAAGAAAAACTAATTATTAGTCGTTAGCAATAAGTGCTCGTTTATCACACAAACAAGGTTACGGTTCTTTCAACTGATATGCTTTTACATGTCTTGTTTGGCAATATACAAGTGTATTTTGGTAATAAAAAACCGTACTAATCTGAATACCTTCTAAAACGTCATTTATTATGCATCAATACATTTTGTTCCAAACTACAGATTTCCTTAAATTTTCGAATATACATCCACCAATAAATACTTATACCAAAACATAAATAAAAAGAATGGGTCACCAAACTTGTTTGGGAAATATTGGACTTTAAATAGGGTACCTGTGTAGCCTTTTTCATGTTCGTGTTTACGTAACGTATCAATTGTCAAAATAGAATGGCGATGTTTAATGGATCTTTTTTGAACTAGTTTGTTTAGAAATACATTGTATACGTGTGTTTTTTATTATTATAATGCTTTATGAACTTTTAACCATTGACTGGAACTGAATGACTTACACAGATTGATATTTATTGATTGAAATTAGTATATTGTAATATATATACAATAGAAATTAAAACCCAAGTATTTTCAGTTTGTTGCGAACACCTTTAATTTTATGTTTCATTATTTGTGAGTTATAAATAACATGATGATATCATAAAAAATAGCATAATAAATATTTGCTAAAAAAAAATGAATATCTACGTGTTAATTTTATACCATTTCATAACATTAAAGACGTGCATGGCAATGTGTAACGTCCAGTGATTTTAAGAGATCGTGCCCCGTATTCACCAACCCATTTCTAGAATTAAGACTTAGAATAAAATATATTCTCAAAGCTGTTGTGATCTAAAAACGCTGTTAAATTGAATCTTCCTTGGTATTCTCTAACTCAAATTATAGCATTTTTTATTTACAACGATTTGTTAATGACATAAGCGGCATTGATACCACAATATTTAAACACACACAATGATATTGTATTGAGACTCAGTCTAATGTATTGCTTAAGTCTAAGAATAGGTTGGTGAATACCAGCCCTGGCTTCAAGGTGACAGAAGATCAACACTAGTACGCAAAATTTGAAAGAATAATCAAGATTTTTACATATACACATAAGTCATCGCCATTATGTCGCGATATACTGGTAGGAATGAGAAGAAACATTTTTGAACTTCAACTGACTGAGATAAGCATTCATTTAAAGACTTTACGGGTAAGATTGCTGTCTCCTGAGTCGCTTCATTATTAAATGGTATATATAGTGTTCAAAATTAAACTCGTATTTATTGTTCATTGTTTATAAAAAATTTAATACGTGTGTAGTCGATTTAGTACCTACTAAAAATGTATTTTTAATGTTTGATAAACGACATGGCAGTATGATAATAAGGAATGGTTTACTTTACATATTTTATGTATATAATCTGCCAAAAAACAAACATTAAACACTTTAGCACGAGTTAATTAACTGTCACCTGAATTACCGGTATCATTATTCAAGTAATTTTCAAATTTGATACCTAAATACAATAATAAATCATGCAATATATAAATCAAAAATACCAAATGATAATTATTACATGAAACAATGTTATGTAATAAATACAAACACATATCGTTAAAAATAACAAAACAAAGTAGAAATATGGTATGTCAATAATATAATCGGGATCTTTATAGTATTTCTGTTCATACTATCTTGTAAAAAAATAAATGTACATTCCTTAGGACGGTTTTAATAACATTGCAGAGTTTCCGATTGTAAATCATATGGTCCCTTCATTTAGTTCTTTTCACTGGTTGCCATTGACTCGAGACGGACTTTTCAACGCGAGATTTCGCGAACGTCAGGGCAATAAATAACGGTGTCGTTTGGAGACTCAGGATATGAAAACGTTTCCTGTCCGTGAATAGCACCGGAAATTATTGATAACTAAAACTTACGGGCGCCTGAAATGTAAACGTATTGTTTAAGGGATTCTTGAATGCATTTTATTAATGCCTTCATGGCTGACCTCGTCAGTATGTATTTCCAAATTCTCATTTCTGTAGTGGTGGTGTGAGACTAAGTATTCAGATGGCTTGTAGTCTTTTGAGAACATTTTATTCGACAGCCGATTGGTCGCAATGAAAATAACGCGATGATTTCTGTTATTTGATACAAAATAACTTTTATTGTGTGCGTTCGTTTCAATAGTAGTGGCCATTATCACAACATATCCCGATCGGCAGTGGTTTTGTTTGCAAAGTAATTAACTGGAACAAGTTTTGCACATGTTCCCCTTTATATTAACGAATGACTTCTTAAAATTCGATCACTTTCTGACGATACTGAAAAAAAAATACACGAAATAAATTTTAATCGTTATTTGTTTATTCGTTTTACACTTGATCACATTTGCTGAGTTTATATAAGAATATTTATACATGATATACTGATCACTGACTAAAAAGAATCGAATAGGTATTAATTTTACTGTATGTTTGTAAACAATAATTAACAGATTAATCAGTCCGACTGCAAATGTTGGAACATGTATACATTTTATTTTGTTTTTGTAAACAATATATATAAGAACATAACTTTTAACAACGGCCATGCATAAATACAATCTGTTATAATAATTTATCTAAATATGCAAACCGGTCAATCACCCAATCTCAAAGATTTGCAAAACACTTTCTATAACTTTCTGTATTCTGAAACGGACAATGAATGTTCTATTTTTAAATTCAGAAGATGTGGGATTCTTGCATACACAGTTTGACGACTCATTGAACGAATCGTGTAATTTGCATTTTCATTCTATATAGTTATGTACAATCGTTCTGTTTTGTACTAAAATATGATATTTACGAAAAAATTCTTAATACAACTTTTAAATTTTAATTAAATCAAAACGTTCAAACTCTTCCAAACATTTCAACGTGATGAAAATTTAGGTTCGCCGGCGGTAAATTAAGCATTCGTTTGCTCTTTGAAACTTTACGCCGTCACATAAACAAGAAACACAACTCCAAAACAGACCATTTTATAAGAATAATAAACGTGTATGATATGTGTTCACAACAATAGTTAATGTAAATAAATGTCACGACACTTTTGCAAGTGTTGAAGTTAAACCCATAACCTGTGAATACAATCATTTAACATATAATGTTACTGTTTCAAAAGACTTGACAATGAACGACTCTTTTTGCGTACACTACCCATCTCAAAGAGGTATAACGTTGGAATTTGGCATTGAGAAGTGTACACGTTATATCCTTCCACTTTATTAGGTAAAACTTAATATGAAGCGTGTCGTGGGAAACCCGGGCTTAATGCATGTGCGTAAAGTGTCGTCCCGGATTAGCCTGGTCAGTCCGGACAGGCTAATCCGGACGGTACTTTCCGCCTACAGTAGATTTGTGTTAAGAAGAGACTTCCTTGAAACAGAAAATACCATAAAAGCGGAGAGTGCCGTCGTGGATAAGCCCGTGCTGACTGCACAGGTTAATCCGGGACGACACTTTCCCACGACACACCTCATATATTGTTATGTGAAACAAGAAATATCTTTAAAAGAGATATTCGGCGAATGTGGTCAATGTGTTGTACATATTAAAAATGGAATGTCCTAGGCAAATATTACAACTGATGCATTTGTAGATTTGGTGCTTTATTTATACAAGCAGTCTCATTTCCGAGTTGCTATACGCTCGTAATATTATTTTCGATATTTTTACTTAAAATGTAATAAGTACATTTGTCATCTTTTTAATCAATGTATTCACAACAAGCTTCTTAATTATCCGGACGATGTTTCCGAGCTGATCACACCGTAAGTGCTGACAAGAACACCGATGGTGCCAAGCAACGCAGGGCGCAGGTAAAAGTGAATATAAGCAGAAACGGAACATAAAATTAAATTAATATGTTTCAAGAAGTAAATAAAACAGTGAATTCATATTATAATGTGGAGTATATCTAGCTTCGCCCCTGATAACTTAATTAACTCAGTGGTCCAATACACTTTTTCGTGATTTGGAAACTGCATGGTATAGAACTAATTATTTATAAACTACAAAACATGAAACCAAAAATAACAATAAACATTAAGCACTCTAAAACTATACCAGTGTTTAGCATTGGTTGCTGTATCTTTTCGAACTGATTAATCAAACTACATCTAAATATTCACTTGCATTGTTATCAAGAATACACACTTATGTGGTTATAAACAAAATATATGTCAATAACATAACTATAACTATCTATAAAAAGATAACATAATTAATGTTATTTTATGTTTTAAACATGTCTGCCAATATAGATATACATGTACATCAATCATTAATGTCTCATACTTATTCTTATGTTTAAATGTGTATATCTAGATTGACATGCTTCGAGTTTCAGTCATAAAGATTTTTTTCTTATAAAAAATATCAGTAGAACTCAATTATTACTATTAAAATGAATGTTTTGTTAAACACTTGCCACTCACTATAACATGTTCAACCATGAATGTGCATTCCGTTATTAAATACAAAATAGTTGTATATACAAAGTACATAAAAGTAATTATTTATTCATGCTCCAATTTAAAGGACGGTTTACTGAATAATAAATCTACCTGTATTGAAAAGAAATGAAGACAAATAACTGTTAGATAAAACATTAAATAATAATAATAACAACAAGGATATCAGTATAGCTAATGGATGCTCCCAAATGCGCTTTGTAAAAAAAATGGTAATGTAATAAAAAGTATAAAATAACAAAACAAATAACAACAAAAAATGTGCACTACAAACTAATTTCAGCATGTTTTGAAGGCCCATAAATCCAAAAAAATCACTAAAGCAAAATTTCCCGATACTATGAACACCTGGCAATGAGGCTTTCAATACAGTCTCAATATTTTTACTCCTGTTATTGTTGAGAAATAGCCATGACAAAACTTGTGCTCTATATACTAATTTCAGCACCTTCAAAATCCCATAACTGTAAGAAAATCACTGAAACATCCTGGTACTTTGCATATACTTTAAACCTTTTCTTGGTGAATCTTTCCCAAGTTTAATTGAATTTCGGCTTATAGTTGTTGAGAAATAGTCCAGACAAGAATTGTGCACTTTATACTAATATACTCTACACCAATGCCAGCAATCTTCGAAAATCCTGCAACTAAAAACAATCACTAAAGCAGAACATCTTGATACTATGCACATTTCCTAGTTTCGTTCAATTCCCACTACGGTAGTAGTTTCTGACAAATAGTCCATAGAAGAAAGTATAACGGAACGACGGACGGACGAACGAACGGAAGGACAAAGCGGCGACTAAATGCGCCTGTCGAAAAAAAATCGGGCAGCACAATACTAGAAAACAACGCTAAAATAAGACTTGTTGTAAAAGACAAAATATTTCGTTCAAAAAAATCAAGATCATTGGTAACTGTATAATAAAAAATGCATCAGTTTGCATGGTTCGAATCTCATTAAATCATCTCCAGTCTGACGCTGCTATACTATCCACTGACAGCGACAACTATTGGAGCGAACGTTAAGATTTGATTTTAATGAGATTGGCATGGTTCAAAATTAGCAAATTTTGAATGAAAATCTTACAGGAGCTCCAATATTGTTTTTACAAATTTTATATTTTATTATATAGTATATTTCGGTTTTCTCAACATTAGGCGGTGCCTATAACTAGATTACATACTGTATATTTCTTTTTGGAAACAGTAACAAACAATTTGGAAAATGTCAAATTTGACAATCGCTTAAGGTCAGAATTATGAATTAAGAAGCCAAAAAAGCATCAGTAATTGAGCAAAATATTTCCATCTGAATACTACTAGCATTGTAATTAAAGCACATGTACTAGCAAACATGGTCACCAGATAATGTTATTAATCTGCAGAAAATATTAAGGAATTTTAAAATGTTTTTCGAAATGCTACTGTATTTTACCAGATTACATAATGCACACATAAATAACATAAACATTTTTTTATTATGCAGACATGGATAACTTAAGTACATTTGTTTATATGAGGCACACATGTGGATTAGTAATGTCCATGGCATCCATAAAATCCCATATTTGCAATAGAAATATTTGTTTACTATAAAGCTTCCTAAAGAAATCCAGCCTAAAAACTAAAGTGGAATAACAATACAGCAAACTATAGTAGCTACTTCATTGCCAACTGCGGAGCTGATAAGAACTCCAATTATCAGGGATATTGTACTGAACATCGCTGTCATGTGAAAATTGTAAAAGTGTAGGAAGTGAGAAAAATCATTTGTTTTTTCCAAGACAGAAATAATTCCTCCTAATCAAAATAGTATCACTATATAGGGAACATTGAGAAATATGGCAACAAATGAAAAACATATGACTATGGTTTTGTACAATACAATGGGTAAATGTTTCTGTAAATTATAAAGTCTACATACACAACTAAGGTTAAGGTCAACATCTGCCCAAAGTTTAGAAGGTAGGAAAAACACATGTTTCACGCCATACTGTGTTTTCCACAGGCATATAATTCCAATGGTTCCATAAAGAAAAAAACGTACAATTGGTATAAAATAGAAAAAAAACAGCACTTCTGGTGTATTCTGTCTGATGTTATGCTTTTGTCGGTATTGTTCTGAAGAGAGAATCCATCCCGAATATCAAAATGGTACAGTAAATAATGTTTGCATTAGGTATACATATCCATAACTACATTTTTTGTCTGATTTGCAGACTATGCAACACTAAAAACAAATTGTGGGCAAAATTGAAAAAAATCCAAGCTATCAACAATGGAATATTCAGCAGCAGACATAGCACGGCTAACATTCGCAGTAAAATTAGCTTGAATTCGAATTGTCTTATTCTTCTATATGCATTCACATAAACTCTTCTTCTGCGTACAAAGTACAATAGTTGAGGCAACCATTGTTCATAACTAGATATACAATCAATCATGACGATATCTGACCTATTCATTGTGACATTTGTGTTTATTCCAATTGCAGTGTCACTTTCAGGTGATAAGTCTTTAATGTTAATTATCAAACATTTAATCTGTTTGTTTTTACTTATTTTTGTTGTCCACGAGTCAATCAACTGTGTATCCAAAGTATGCTTTGCACCGTCCGTAATAAATATGCACTTCCATATTGTACAGTTCTCTATTCCATCAATATCAGAAATGCTTCTGAACAGAACCTGGTGTATAGTGTTTTCATCATTGATTCGGTTAATAATTTCATTCTTGTGTAGTTTAATTATGTCACTTTCGTCAACTACCAATAAAATATATTTCCCCATCACAGATTATAAGGTAAATGCTTGAAAATGCAAAAATTATTCCGTCATGCGTGCAATTTGTGAAATATCACGTACGTTGACTTATTTTAAATTCATTTAAAATAAACAATGAATAAACGTATTTGCCGATTTCAAATGACACGATAAGTGTATAAAGATCGGTCAATTTAATATCCCTCATCGTTATCAGTGCTTTAATATTAAATGCACAATACGCATTGATTGCATTAAATCAACAAAGCTATTTTCCAATCTTATGTCTGAAAAATATATAAGTAGATAGGGTAACTACACCGATTGGAATGTAGACAGACAATATTGATTATTTAATTACCTAAATTTAAGTAGTCATTTTTTATGGATGGCTACGTTTGAATAGGTGTACATACATTGACATTATCTATAATGTAAATCACGGACAATTGTAAAAAATTGTCTTCTCTAGAGATTACGTTTTCAATATTTGAAGGCGGTGTGTAAAATAGTCTCGTTTGCCGGTTTACAGTATACTCGCAAAAACCCAGACGATTAAATGCGTTTATAACATCATGTTATTATAGCAAATGGTTTTGACATGAGTATCATGAGGTATATGTAGACGTTTAAAACGTTCAAACGTTTTTGGCACTATATGAAACGTCAACTAAAGCTTAAGATAAACATAAAAAATGTTAGAACGTTAAAATGTATGCGTGTTGGCATTGATATAAGTAATGTGTTAAATGTATTAGGATACATCTTTTGATATATTAATACTGTAGATTGGCAGGACACCTAATACTCATATGGCATTTCAACACTATAAACGATAATACACAATGATAAGCTTCATTTTTATGAGATGTCAAGAAATTAATTATTTAATGTTAGAAGTATGAGTTTAAACATAAGAGTAGAGAATAGGACCAATGGACATAGACCAGCATTATGTATTATTAATAAATTAAAACCTTTTGTGTTATATGCGTTTAATATTTTGACAATCATTGGTCCCCAAAACAAGGTTTCATTCATGAGTATCTAGCAATATCGTCATCCTACATCAACTATTTGGTCGTTCAATCTGAAATAAATACGAACGGATACAAAGAGCATACGCTTATGTCATTTTTTTCGAAGGGAAAGCACAACTGAATTCTTTACCTGATGTTCATATCACGAGTAACGGTCCTTTGTCTCAAACACATTATCTTGTAAAATAAAATGAAAATTACCAAGAGGACATTAGCATTTGTTTTATGTAATCTTATCATATGTAGTGTTACTTGCAATTACATCAAGATGTTTGTTTAATTAAAAAAACAAGTACTCATAACATTCATACTAATAAACCTTATACAATCTCAAATCTACGGCATCCTGTTTTCGCCAGTTAAATTTCGGCCTGCACTTGACCGCGATGATACGACAACGCGACATTTTAACTTTTATAATCTGCAGATTATCTCGCACTGAAACATTTCATAGACAAGCGAAATTTGGACGATAATTAGCGTCAAAATTATGACTGGTACACAGCGACAATTATCGCCTAAATTTCGCATCGTCGCATTGTCGCATCTTCGCGGTCTGGTACACAGCGATAGTTATCGCCCAAATGTCGCGTTGTCGCATCTTCGCCCCCGGATAATATGCACCGATATATATTTTAAACCACGCACCGCCTGACATATGTAAAGTTTATATTAGAAAGATACATGTATACAATTGTTTCGTTTAAGATATTAAAATACCACCATATATTCACTATTGGACGTCATGTGCCATCGTTGTTACTGTCATTCAAGGAACACAACTAATAAATGTAAACGGTGTCAGTACAGGAATTCGCACTGCCAACAATTAGTCCGGGGGGGGCAGGGGTGGGAAACGACGATGCGACAACACGAGATTTTTGCGATAATTATCGCTGTGTATAATTTCATAGACATGCGAAATTTGGACGATAATTATCGTCCAGATTTCGTATGTGCACGTTTTGCAAAGTGTGAGATCTGCAGAAAATAAGAGTTAAAATGTCGCGTTGCCGCATCTTCGCCGTCAGGATTCCGTACAAATCAAATACTTACTAAATCTCACACAATGGGTGTGCTAGAATTTCACATTCGAAATCGTACCACTGGTAGCTGATAGGAGCAAACAGTATAAGGCAGTCTTGGTGGTCGCCATTGGGGTCGGGATGGCCATGTGGCCAGTTGGTATACGCCTGTCGTAATTTGAATACTGCACATGAATAGAAATTGTGATAATGTTTTTAAGGAAATGCATAAAATATTGTGTTTTCTAATGATTCTATCAAAATTAAGCAGATATAACTATATTGCGCTTTTTATTTTGATATTCGATATGATTTCAGGACTTTGTTGTGTTTTTGTCCAATGTATACGCTTGTTAGCTTCACAAAACTGTTTGTATCCGTAAGATTATCGCTTTAATTAGTTACAGAGTACCGTCGCCGTGACAACCTCGCATTCTGTTCACTCTAGAACCGTTACATTAGTTTGTATTGTTAACGTTTAATCAGCAGCAATATTGCCACACTTATTTATATAAACAGAACTGCATCAGCAACAGGTTAATATGTAAAGAAAGTACAGTGTATCAAATCGGAATCATCTATGTACCACGTCCACAGTCCCTCAATGTTTGAGTTTGAGCCACCAACCCAAAAGGAATTTGCAAATGTGCGATCTGGAACTGAAAAAAAAGAAACGAATATGTGCATGTGTCCTTAGATGTCATAACGACGACTGCCTAAATTGGTTTATTAATTATAATATGCTAAATATAACACGTACCATGTTTGAAGACACGCTTAGCAAAATCTTGGAGAGAAAGGTCCTCTGCCTTGCTACCTATCTTGGCCAGATGAGCATGGTACAAGGAACAATGGTGCTGAAAGTAGATGATTAGGAACACCGATTGCAAATATTTTCAAGAATAAGACGATTTATACTGAAATAGCACTTTATTACATTAAATATGAATTTACGGAATATGGCTTGTACTTTAACCGTATCACTACGTGTTTTGTGTGATATGCAATCTGATTACTCTGCTCCTAAACTTCACCGCACATTAGGATCTGAGGATAACCGATAGAAGTTAATCTTTTAGTCAAAAATCACAATGAAAGCCTCGCTTTCATGAACTTGAAATTGAAAGTAGAAAATTAGGATTTCGCATTTTCACGATTCACACATCATTACTATGCATTTGGGCATGTTGGCATGTATGCTGTTAACAAGTAAAGACAAATATTTAATAATGAAAATATTAAAAATGGCATGATTTTATACCGCAGCCTGTGTCCAGCTGAATGACACTTCGTCCGCAAACTGATAACACGACTGACGGAAGTAGGTCCAGCCATCGGGACAGCGATTCATGCATTGCTCTGATGAGAGATATTATATGTAAAATTAGAATTAGTCAATGCACTTAACCCATTTTTGTATGATAAACACACAACCAATTATAGATTTTCCGCATTTATTACATGTGTTGCAAGCATATCTTGTAACATTCGAGATTTACGCGTACGGCATACAATATCTAAATGTTTCATCATTTTACAGTCACACAGGCATATGTTTACATTACATTTAACACTCATATATTTAAATGATATTCTAACTTATATTCCAACACTTGTTCGGCTTTGTTCACTTGTCATTTCATAACATGTGTTCTTCATTTCGCGCTTGACGGAGGTCTTTTCCCTCTTTGCTATTGTTGTGTGTTTAAGGAATTTGTAAATCACACGTGTTTGCCCTTTATTGCAGAAATATCTCATTTGAACTTACACATGTATAAATTATGTAAAATTGAGGTTGTGCACAACCAGATTTTTTAATGAAAAACTTCTGCAAGTTCATCACGCCGCCAATGGCTAATTTTGCAGGAAATTGGTGTCATTAGTGGCCCGGACATAATTATGTAGTCATCGGAGCTATCGTTTTTTTCACTCACTTTTAATAATTGAAACGTTTAGCAAAATGTATGCCTTTGCATAAAATATTTATTCCAAACCGCACTGTTAATACGTTTTTCATGTACTAAGTTAAGTTCGACAAAAGTCTGCTTGTTACTGCGGCTAGACGAAATTCGCAAGACGAAAACAGATGTATATTTCAAACGAAAAAAATAGTGGTAATAACATTAATTGCTACGTACACAGAAAATAAATGCTTGATTATGCCCTTAGTCACAACAACAACAAAAAATATTGAAACAGATATACGTACGGTAAGCCACAAAACCTTGAGACAACAATAAAGCGAACACGGTGATCAAACGCATTTTCCTTCCAACGTATGAAATAGAACAATACTCACGTATTTGTGAAAATGGAGTCTCAAAAAACACTAGACTGTACTAGCTTTCCATCATGCCTATAAATATTTAATTTGTCATTAGTAACATTTCATAGAGATAAGAGTTCATGCCCGTAAAAATGATTTGCTCAATGCTTAGCTTCCTTATTCCTTACAGATGTCATCGATATTCAACTGCATCCCCGCTGTAATAGACATTGTTGTTTTATCGCATTTCTTTACTGTTATGATTAAGTTGAAAGTTTTGGTCGAACGTTGTCAAACAACCATATATTCAAATATTGTATGTTTAGATTTAATTCTTCGGCATCTGTTTTAAAAATTTATTTTGAAGTAAGTCCGCAACGACAAGCGGTTGAAATGGACCTGTTCACAGATTGACAAATCAATAATTTTTGTCTCTGATTCCAAAAATGAAAGAAAAATGTAAATACAGAATCGAAAAAGCACCACTGACACGGAAATATATTGGAAATATCGTTTCGTTCGCAAAACGTTTGAATACTTGTGAGTTAGTATAGTGTTTTCGATGAAATTGTTCAAAGCTCGTGTATCTCTTATATCAAGGTAAAATTACGAGTCAGACATTTGATCCGTAGAACGTAGGTTCGATTTTTTCTTTTTGATGCTTTTCTTCTTAAAATACTCGAGTTCTGAAGTTCCAATGCTTTAGTTTTCCAAGTTAGACATTTAATGGCATATTAAAAAAAAAAAACTGAACAAGTCCTTGAAGACACTTATAAATAACCTTGAACTCGTCATTATATCGCTTATTTCTCTTAAGGTACTAATCTTTGCGTGAGTTTTGCCATACGTTTTCCCCACCGTGGACAATGTTATCTTGCCGTGGAGAAACACTGCGATTATTGGGGTGTTTTAACATCCACGGTGATTACGAAGGACCACCTGGACCTTATCATATCGATTTCATTGATGTCAATTTGATGGTAGCGATTTGTCATGAAATACATTTAAATGGCCGATCAAATGACAAAGCTACTACATTCGTATACATGTACACATTGTATGTATACATATGTACAGAGAGTAGGTGTATTGTTTGCAACTTTGTGTGCTTTAAAATCATGCTTAACAATTTCGTTGATTCGATTGCCTCTAATCCCAAAAAGAAATATACAATCTGGCACAATATATATTTTATTCGCAAAGCAGCTTAGAGACTGACATGCAACATTTATGTATTACAGATGTTAATTGTAACATAATGGTATCTTCTTCCGTGTATCTGAGCTATATACAAATAGCAGATAAGCAAAAAATAAAAAATAATAAAAGCTACAGTGGTACAACAGTATAGGAAACACATTTACGGTACATTGATTATTCGTACATTGTCTTGCCTTTTCTTAGTATAGGATAGATAACGGGTAGCAGTGTTCTATGAACTTAAGAAACGAGCGTAGCGACTTAGACCACATGCATGAAAATGCTTGTTTTCTACAACTAAAAGATATTGAGAAACTGATAGGTTTGATCTGTTACTGGTTATAACCAAAAGTGTCATGATTACTGGCCTGAAAAAAGGCTCACAAAACACGTGGATTTCGGACATAATTAGTATGTTTCCCAAATAAATTTACATTCTCTGGACAAAACAACTGGGCCAGTTTAGGACAAAATTTAGTTTTGTTGCCGATTCACTACGAAATAAAACCATAATAGAATACGAAAAAAAAACATTTTGCAATATGTTAAGGCCAAAAGACGAATAGCCTATACAGCAATGTCGACATTGTGAGGACTAGACAAATATCAGGTAAATTTAACTTATGAAGAAGAAGAAGAAGAACTTTATTTCAAACAATAAGCATAAGCCCATGCGTTCAAACAGTTATAAAATGAAAATTGTAATGGCAGTATACAAATAACATTACATAATCAAATATTATGGCAGTATAAAAATAGCATAACCTAATGAAATGACGTTTACTGTTGGAGAAAAGTAAGTAACTTGCATTATATGTAAATATTAAAGTGTTGCGTTATGTACCTAAAATGCTTTATATATAGGTCGCAAGTTTTACTGATAAGCGTTCATTTTCAGTGTTAATAACTTCTATAAATTTAGGGATGGTCGTTTCCAAAATGATTTATTTATATATTCTTTTCTTTCGATGTGGTATAATGGACATTCGAAAATAAAATGGAACTCGTGTTCTATGGAATTACATAACTGGCATTTTCTGTATTCTCTGGGAGTCTTATTTATTTCCATCTACCCCTTTCAACTGCATATCTGTGTAAGGAGGCACGTAGGCGACATAACGCAGCTCTGATTTTTTTTATTTTAACATAATCAAGGTAGCACAAAAATTAGAAATTTGCAAATAATGAATACGTATTCGCTCTCGATGATAACCTTTCATGCAAATTTTGAATGAAACAGTCTTTAACACTTTGTTTAAAAATTTGTCAAAAAGCATTTGTGTTGCCTACTCCGTGGAATAACCATACTTGATAAAAACCCATGCTTTCAAGAAGTACTTTTACTTGTAATGCCCAATTTGTTGTGGTAGGAAACAAGTCCATATTATTTCACATCATGTTATAGACATGTTTGATATATTTTCGGTCGGACGACATCACGACTTTAAACCAAAATCTTATTATATTATTGATTATTTTACAGTAAAGTGATGTCCTACCTACTTCTCATTATACACAATCATTTTGTGTGCTCAGCTTCACACATAGCAAATCTTTCAGAAAATGTAAATGTATACGTTCCAGTTGTTCATTTTTTTTTAAACCCATATTTCTGATCCGTAATTTAGTATTGGCATGATTAGTTTATCGAATAGTTATATAACATGACTAGTTTTAATATGTTGAATGTTATGTTGAATGATAAGTGAATGTTATTCCAAGATAGGTGAATTGATTCACTATTTCAATATCATTCCCATCATACAAACATTTAAGAGAAACTTTCAGTCTTCCGGACTTTTTAAATATCATAACTTTTGTTTTATTAACATTAACTTAAAAAAGTTTACGTCTGGTACAGTAGTCCAAAAGTAAATTAAGTGATTGCTGAAGTTCGTTTTCGTTTGAAGCAAATATAATAATATCATCGGCATATAATAATAGTATGAGCCTTAAGTGTCCAATGTCAATACCATTTACACCATTCAATAGATATTGTTCCTCTAGGTCATTAACATACATAGAAAAGATAAACGGAGATAAACAATCGCCTTGACGTGTCCCTAGCTGGCATGTAAAGGAGTTACTCAGACAGTTTATGTATTTAATTCGCGAATTTGCATTACTGTACAGATTTTATATAACATTCAACATTCATCATTTACCTCGAATACAATGCTGTATAAGTTTATAAAAAAAAAAAGCCACTTATTAATAAGTCCTTAGTAAAATCGACAAAGCATACATACAGCTTCTTATTTTGGTTCAAAATATGGATAATGATACTTGACAGAGTAAATATGTTATCTATTGTGCCCATGTTTCTTCTAAACCCAGCTTGTGCTTCTGAATATAATTATGTTATAGTTATCCGCCCGTGTGTTTAATCTATTATTAAACACTCTTGTAAATAGTTTGACCAAAGTACTAAGTAAAGTAATTCCTCTATTATTTTCAGGTAAATCCACATCCCCCTTTTTAAACAACGGTACATTAGTATGGGAAGTAACCCAATTGAAAAATCTTGAGTGCAACAATATACTTCGACAAATGGTGGAAGCCATGCTTAAAAACTTCATTTATTAAATAGTCTGGACCTCCCGATCTATCGAAATTAAACTGTGTACATGCTTTGTAAATCTCATCATATGTTAAATCGTTGTCAAGTTCATTAAACATATCTTGTAGTTCACCATTTAAAAAATATGTCATTAAAATATAAAATATCATCATCTTCTTGTTATAAGTGTGAGTCTGGATCGTTTATAGCCTTGAAATAATTTCAAAATTAGATAGTGTTATATTTGCAGAACTATCATTTTTTGAACAACATATATCTTTAAGCAATTTCCAATATAATTTAGCATTGTGTATTCTTGCACCTTCTATCTGCGATGTAACTTTTAATCATGAGAATATTTTTTATTTATTATGGTTGTTTTATATTCCGATCCTGATTTTGCTAAGATAGTTCTGTTTTCTGGTGTCTTATTTTTTCGGTATCGGTTTAATTTATCAAAAAAGTCATACTTTTTAAAGTAACATTCACCTAGCATTAACATTTTATGGGAGTAAAACATTAAATGTGTTGCCATTTTTAATGCATGCTTGTATAGTCGCATTTTTCTTATTTTAAAATTTGAAGTTGTCTATGCTTCACATCATCATGTATAAGATTACAGACAACATAATAGTTTAAGAAATGATGTTACACTGTATTAAATGATATTTATCTATAACAAATCTATGGATATGGTACTGCGAATGCCAGTAATATGAAATTTTTAGAGATTTCCTAAACAAAAAAGTTATTTTTACTAGGACATACCTCAAACAGGAAATAATAAAAAGATCAAGTGGCTTGGAGACAATAAATTCAAAGGGATTACATTCGCGTAGTCTACTTTCGGTTTCTAATTATTGTCGATCATTTTGGTACAGTAAAATTACCGTTAAACAAGTAATCGCAAACACAATCCCGAATTAACGGGATAGCAGTTGTTACAATCATAGTAAAGAGAAGAAAATGTCATAATCAAATAGCATAATAAATCTATGATAGTTATCAAATGGTGTTAAATATTATTTTTAAGAATAAGTCAACGTATAATGCGGGTTACTTACGCAACAATATAGCCGTTTGGATTAAGTAAACGGCTAATCTTGCCATGATTGCCTGGCTGACAGCAACTGTCGTCTAATAAATGTACACGTATTTTTTTTAATTGACCCTGAATAATCGCGGCGATCCACGGTGATTTCTTATCGGCATTAAATCAAAATAGACGCTACCACAATTGTCAATCATATTCAAATTAATCTGCAATGTTATCCAATCATCGCACTTGGATAGCGGTTAAACTATTTCATACAAAAGATCACGTGCATAATGTTTGTGATATCCAAATGAGCACGTGGTAATGTTTGTGATTTTCGATGAATGGAAATAAATCCTTTAACAATAGGTGGGGAGGAGTTTAAACTATTTGTGGCAAATCCCGGATCGGTCTATGGTATCATCGCGATTATCCACGGCTATGTCCTCGTGTTCCACGCAAATCGCGCGATTCCATGCTGACCAGTGCGGAATTTCTCTCAGCGGTGTATCGCGGTGATTCTTGTATTTAGGCAAACGGTACGCCACGAAGTGTAGTATAATATGTAGTTCGCAAACCGTCAGAAAGGTCCGCCAATTTTCTACATTACATCAGACCATACGCTGTCAAACTATATAGGTGCGCAGCCTGCTTTCTTTTTAATGAACATTTATCATTAATGAACGGTATTTCAGTTAATAGCTTAACCGACTTTCATTGCTACTCAGAATAATTGGTGTCACTAATGAATTTGCCGAACGTCTGCATGTTACGATGGCTAGATAAGAACTGCGAACTTTTGCATATTTTATATGAAAGGAACACGACTCAACTGTAAAATGGTGATACTTCCGTATATAATAACTGCTTGATTTAATCCTTGATTTCATCAAATAATAAAAAATACAAATTTATACGTACGATAAGACAAAAAAAACCTGAGACAAAAATAGAGCGAACACAGTGATCAACTGCATCATCCTGCTAATAAATAGAAGAGAACGATATTTTTGTGACAAGCCTGTCTCAATACGAATAAGATTGTCCTATCTCTGTCATGACAATTAACATTACGTTTGTCACTTGCTACGTACACATAGAGATAACAGTTCACTCTAGCACAACAGATCTGCTCATTAATATATACATAATTCTTCACAGATGCCATAGATATTTCACTGCTTCCATGGTCATAGACAGTCTCGTCTTATCAAGCAACAATTAAGCGTTTACTGTGAAAATGAAAACTGGGAAAACTGTTATTACAAACACAAAATGTCTTTAAAAAAACAATCGGCGTTAAAATTAATATTGAAATATCATTTCTTGCCCTAAAATAGTAAATATAATACAAGAGGACTAAGATGATCGGTTACGTAACTTCTCACACCCCAGATATTTAGGTCCCTACTAAGAAGACTTCTCGGACCCCAGATTTTTCGGTTCCTACTAAGGATACTTCTCGGACACTATATTTTTCGGACACCAAAAGAAAACGTATCGGCCCCAAAATTAATTTGAGATAAACTCTATCATTATTAATATCTGTACCGTGAATAAACCGATCGTATACCGCCCCATGTTTAAACCAGTGATACACGAATAACCTAAATGAATTTGTCAGGCAAATTTAACAAATTAGCATTGTCAGAAAATAATAGCGGAAATGAATGAAAATTATTATATATATCAGACAAGTGTACATATTTACGGTAAATAATATACTGTATGTATCATTAGTATTGCACATAGTGTATTCATGCTACGCAAATGAAGTTAAAGTAACATGATTAACATTTCGACGTATAATTATGTTCAATTCTAGTGTGTATGTCAAAGATATGTTTATAACTTTATTTTAACCGCTTATGTAAACAATTATGTAAATTTTAATCCCCAAAAGTATGCAACAGTTATTGGTATATATTAAACCATTGTTGTACGTTTGCATTCCCTAAAATTAGAAAATTTGCCCAATTATATTAATTGGCATTTAATTTTCCCGCTGCATAATTAGCAAGAAATCTAGTTCGAAAGTGATCTTAGACAGCTACGCCAAAAAAATAACACCAGTAGCTTGCGGTTCTCAGCCAGAAATTAAATTCAAACGCTTCTTAATTATGTGTAACTTTTGCTTATGGTCCCTTGTTTGCTGAATATAAAATATCCACATACTCGCAATTATCGCGAACGAATACGTTGTCGTCTTAATTTTAAGTTATAGTTTGAGTTATAATCATATTAAACATCTTTTTTTTTCATCATTTAATTGGCGCATCAGTTAAAACCTTTATTGACAAAAATACTTACCACATGTTTGAAATTTTACAACTAGACGGTAACTTGTATTGCATTGTGTTAATGTGCTTCGATTACGTTTAAAGTTTTGGACTAACTTTGTTTTACTTATAACCATGATTAATTTTCTGTAACTGCCACCGACTTGTATCAGATAAATTTTCTACTCTTTTGTATATATGGTGTGTGTTTTGGGAAAACCGGACTAAATGCATGTGCGTAAAGTGTAGTCCCGGATCAGCCTGTGCAGTCCGCACAAGCTAATCCAGGACGGCACTTTCCGCCTACAGTGGATTTATGTTTAGAGGAGACTTTCTTGAAACAGAAAATACCATAAAAGCGGAAAGTTTTACGCACATGCATTTAGTCCCGTTTTCCCACGACGCGCCTCATATATATTAGATTTTTCTGCCCTAAGCTTCAGGTTGTTAATAGATGTACCATTTGAATCTCAATGGTTCATTTTGACAATTTTCAAAGAGAGTTAACAACGTAAATAATGTTGTAACTGTAATAATGACATCAACGAACTGACATAATAACACTATTTATTACATGTTCCAGTCCATTTAGTCGTCTATTGCAACATTGCATGTAAAATAAGTCATTAACTCTATATGGTTACACAAATTAATTAGCCATTCTGATCATGCTTAAACATTTATAAACCATCTGCGTTATGTCATAAAAAGTTAAAAATTATGCGTAGACATAAAGACCACCCATGAATAGACATCTGTTTCAAATACCCTGCACATTTTAGCATTATATTGCACAAGTTGATGTTGCTGGCTCTGTGTGTTAGTGTGTTGTTGTTTTTCTGTCAAATTATTCCACTAATTTTGTCCAACAATATAACATTATATTGTGCTTACCATACTTATGACATATTTGTTTTAAGTTTGCAACTTCGCGAATTTGCTCTTCTCGACGCCATGTTCACAATACTCCTAAACAGGTAAATAGAATCATTATTTATTGTATCCTAGGCTATACGTAAACATAAATGTAATGTTTAAACTTATTCTCTGTAAATTACATACTATGATTACAACATAAAAATATTTAAACAATACTTGCCCATGTACAATTCTATACAAATGCAGTTCGTTTTCATTGCTTAATAGTTTCTTATGACATAATTAGCTCCTTTCAACTATGACTGTGTCATCACCCATATCTAATTATTCAACAGCATCCGGAAATTGATCGTACGCACAGTGGCAATCCGTGGTGTGTTTTAGCAAATGTGTTACGATACTGAATACCACACACGATGTAAAGATATTATTGCGATTCAAAACTAATAACAATACAGGAAAATTTGTTTGGCAATAAACGTATGTGCGACGCAAGGAATTTAATGTTGTTTTGGAGCTTTAAAGAGCAAAGAAAACTGGAAACTGCAGGTCATCTGCAATACCAATATTATGCAGTTTATTGTTTTTAAATCTGTATACATGTGTATGTATTTTCTATAACAATTCGAAATTTAAAAACCAATGTCAGAGCACACTTTGTGACGATGAATTGTTGCCAGTTTCCTCTTTTCAATGATTGATCACAAATTATTACTTGATGTTATTTTATTTTTTGATCTACGTATTTATGGGCTAAATCTCCACATTTTGATGCTATTTCAAAGTTAAAACATATGTGTGTTACACCCGATTTTGATGAGTGCTTTCAATTATAAATACGTATTTAAAAGGTAAGTAAGATTTTCACACAAAATTACACTTAATATGAATTAAAAATTTATTTTCACGGCGGCAGAATTGGAACATTTAAAAGGATATTCATTATCAATTTCCTATGTTTGTATGAATTCGACAGTAAAAATAAAAGTATATCATTGCTTTTTGTATAAATTGCTTGTAGAAAACACCATTTCCATCCTAGAATCATGTGTCGTGTCAATAGACATGTATACTGCCTATACTCAACATTCGTAATCTCGCGGTATCACTAATCTCGCGGTTATTGTTTATCTTTTGAATTTCATGCTAAATTGTCAACATCAAACATATTTTTGGTTTTCTTTAAGAAAATAAGTTTAAAATGATGTTATTTGGAAATAATAGAATATTATAGCTTTAAATAATATATCTTAATAACTTTCGTATCATCTAGCAGCCATCAGTAGACATTAGACGGTAAATGATTACACTTTCGTCTGCTCAAATTAGCATTAGGAAGACTCATCTTTTTTTTAAGATGACCACATGGTGAATTGAAAAACATAATGATTTCAGAATAAATAATTTTCTATTAAACAAAATTTCGGTTTATATTTTCGTGAAAAGTTTCCGTTAATTGCATACATTAACATAAAATGTTAAGTTAGTTGCATTTGCTCAAAATATTTGTTTAAAGGTTATGTACCGCGTGTCATGTAGAATAGTTGGTGTTCTGTAACCTATGAACCGGTGCGTATATAAAATTGTTATATAGACGTGATGTCTCGTGTTCATTGAACCTCCTTCGCTGCCCTAAATATTCATACATAGCAAATTGGCGACGAGAAAATTGGCATCAATCGATGAATTCCACGTCGATGATTAACAGGGAGCCCCTAACTCGATGAATTTCAACGACGGTTTGTTCTGATTGTCAGAATTTGTCACCGCATATTCGTCCCTCGCACAGTCGTCCAAGATGGCGTTCGCAATCGGGAAAATAGATGTTTTTGACGAATCGGAATCGTGGACTTGCTACAAGGAGAGACTCGACCAATACTTTTTGGCGAATGATGTAGCTAATGACAAGAAAGTCCCTGCCCTTTTAGCTTTGATAGGTCCGAAAACTTACCAAATACTCAGAGACCTTGCTGGACCATGATTTGCCAAAGGACAAATCGTTTGACCAACTCTGCACTTTGTTGTCTGAACACTTTAGTCCCAAGCCCTTCGTTATTGTAGAACGTTTTAGGTTTTACAAGAGAGATCAGAAGGCAGATGAGTCTGTGAAAGATTTCAATGTTAGTTTGAGAAAGTTAGCAGAACACTGTAGTTTTGGAGCAAATTTGAATGACTCCTTGAGAGACAGATTTGTATGTGGCTTGAAGAATGACACAATTCAAAAGAAACTGTTGACTGAACGTGATCTAACATATGATAATGCCGTGAAGATAGCACAAGCTATGGAAAGTGCAAACAAAGACGTGCAAGAGCTGCATGGTAAAGGCCAAACAGAAAGTGTACACAAAATGAAATCGAACAGAAAACTTACAAAACAGACAGCTAAAGCAGAAAGTCAGAGGAATCCCCCTAGTGATAAAAGACAGTCACAATCGCGTCATTCTCATAGGACTTGCAAACACTGTAACAGAAGAAACCATGCCTCCGTAGACTGCAAGTTCAAGAATGCGACTTGTTTTTCATGTAGAAAAAAAGGTCACATTGTGCCAGCATGCCCAGCTAAGCAAAACAAAATTCATCAAATTGAGGATACAAGCAGTGAGGAAGAATGCCTGTTCAGCATGGAAACCGAAACCAAATCCAAAACAACAGAATCAGTTAAAAGTAGATCTGACAGTATCTGGGTGACAACAAAAGTCAATGGAAAACCGTTGAAGATGGAACTCGACACAGGTTCAGGTGTTTCAGTGATGTCAAAATCTGACTTCAGTAAATTATATCCCAGAAAGCGACTACTACCGACTACTTTGAAGTTAAAAACATATAGTGGAGAGGAAATTAGACCTGAAGGGGTAATGAAGTGCAAAGTTGAACATGGTGGCCAGACCAAAGTATTAGACATGTACATTGTCGAAAACGGAAATAGACCGTTGTTGAGACGCGAATGGTTATCGGTGTTACGTTTAGACTGGTCAAATATTAAGGCACTGCAAAGGGAAAAGCCGAAGAATTGAAATCTAAATACAAAACTGTTTTTAGTAAAGATCTGGGTACAGTGAAAGGGGTAAAAGCTCATCTGAAGTTGAAAGAAGGTGCAGAACCAAAGTTTGTGAAAGCAAGAAATGTCCCGTACGCGATGAAGCCAAAGATTGAAAAGGAGCTTGAAAAGTTGGTGGCCGACGGGGTGCTTGAGAAGGTTACGCACAGTGATTGGGGAACGCCGATAGTTCCAGTTCCTAAATCGAAAAAAGATGAGATCAGAATTTGCGGAGATTTTAAAGTCACCTTAAATCCTGTACTTGACATCGACTTCTACCCACTTCCAAAGATAGAAGAAATTTTCGGTACATTAGGTGGAAAAAAGAAATTCTCCAAGCTAGACCTTAAAAACGCTTATCTACAGATCGAAGTAGACGATGTAAGTAAAAAGTTACTTACTATTACAACACATAAGGGCCTGTTCAGGTACAAAAGGCTAGTGTTTGGTGTGGCCTCAGCTCCGGCTATATTCCAGAGAACAATAGAGCAAATCATGTATGGTGTGCCAGGAGTGAGCATTATACTTGACGACATGATCATCATAGGCGACACCGATGAGGCTCATTTGGAAAACTTAGAAAGGGTGCTTCAACGCCTTGAAGAGTACAACCTGAGAGTTAACCCTGATAAATGTGAGTTTTTCAAGGACAAACTCGAGTTTTGTGGACATGAAGTTGATGAGAATGGACTGCACAAGACAGAAGAGAAAATAAGAGCAGTGGTCAACGCTAAGATTGAGAATGTTTCTCAGCTTAGGTCATTTCTAGGGCTGGTGCAGTATTACAACCGTTTTTTGAAGAATCTGTCAGAAGTTTTGTACCCTCTGCGTCAGTTGTTAAGAAAAGATGTGAAATGGAAATGGACCAAAGAGTGTGAAAAGGCAGTGGAAACTGTGAAAGACATGATCACATCTGATTTGGTGTTGATGAACTATAATCCCTCATTACCACTGTTGTTAGCGTTTGATGCAAGTTCTTACGGGCTCGGTGCAGTTCTGAGTCACAAACTTCCAGATGGCTCGGAAAGACCCATAGCTTATGCGTCAAGAAGTTTGAATGATGCTGAGAAGAATTATAGCCAGATCGACAAAGAGGCTACAGCTCTCGTATGGGGCGTGAAGAAATTCAACACGTACCTGTATGGAAACAAGTTTACGCTGATCACGGATCACAAGCCGCACATGTCCATCCTAAATCCGAAAGAAGGACTCAGCTCTACAACAGGTGCTAGACTTCAAAGATATTCGTTGTTTCTCGCGGGATATGTGTACGAGATACAATATAAGAATACAAAAGCACACAGAAACTGTGACTGTCTCTCAAGAGTACCGCTGAAAGAAACAGAAGTAATGCATCTTGATGCAACTGAGGTGTACCTGAATTCACTCATTGACAATTTGCCGGTAACCTGTAAGCAGATCGCAAGTGCTACAAGAAATGACTCTGTATTGTCGAAAGTGTATGAAGTAGTAGCGACAGGCTTCAAAGGTATTGACACTTCAAGCGCGGAACTGAAACCGTATTTGAACAGACACCGTGATTTGTCACTACATCAAGGTTGTTTGATGTGGGGCTCAAGAGTAGTTGTGCCGGAAACTTTGCAGAAACAAGTGCTTAACGAGCTCCATGCTGGTCATATAGGCATCGTGAAGATGAAGTCATTGGCGAGAAGCTACGTTTGGTGGCCACATCTTGACACTGATTTAGAGGAATTGACCAAGAGTTGCTCTGGATGTATGGCCAACAAACCTAGCCCGCCAGAAGCTCCAATACATCCATGGGAGGTTCCGAAGAAGCCATGGAGTAGAGTGCATGTCGATTTTGCCGGACCATTCCAGGGTTACATGTACTTGGTCATGGTCGACGCATACTCAAAATGGCCAATTGCGAAGGTGATGAAGAAAACTACGGCGTCGCATACCATCGAAGTGATTCGAGCTGTATTTGCAGATTGTGGCGTGTGTGATGAACTGGTCAGCGATAATGGTCCACAATTTGCGAGTGAGGAATTCAAACATTTCCTGAAAATGAATGGAGTGAAGCATATCCGCAGCGCTCCGTATCATCCACGTACCAACGGATTGGCTGAAAAGTTTGTGCAGACACTCAAACAAGCATTGAAAGCAGCCAAAAGTGATTCCGGAACAATCCAAACCAAAGTTTCTAAATTCTTACTGCAATACCGCAATGCAGAACATGCTACGACCAAAGAATCGCCAGCAAAACTGTTTCTGGGACGCTCCTTAACTACGCGCCTAGACAAAGTTCGTCCGTGTCTCAAGAAGCGTGTGGAAGAAGAACAGTCTAAGATGGTACGTTCAACACGTGATCGTCATTTCGATGTCGGCGAAAGTGTAGCAGTACGTGATTATCGTGATGGACACGATAAGTGGTTATCAGGTGTTGTCCACGCGAAATCCGGTCCTGTGTCATATCAGGTTGAGATTGCACCTGGTGTGATGTGGAGCAGGCATACAGACCAAATTCGTGCGTCATCCGGCAATGTCCCAGCTCCACGTCCGATGAATCCAGTATTCGGTAGAACTACGCCAGTTACCGAATCGGTGGAGTGCAGGAATCCAGCAACTGTCACCAGTGCAGACCAACTGGCTACACCTCCTCAGCCTGTACCAGAGACAGTAGCAACACCATCTCCGAAAAGAGCTCCAGATGTTCCGACAGGTCGTCGATACCCGGAGAGAATTCGGAAGAAACCAGAGAAATTAGATCTGTGAGCTGACCACTTGTGTGTGTGAGGGCATAATAATCCCTTGGTGGTCAGCAGAACTAGTCATTGTTCTGATAAAAGTAATTGGTATGAGACTGTTTAACAAGTGAATAGTACCCTCTGATGTAAAGTGAAGAAGACATTATTTTCAACAAGAACGTTTGAAAAACTTTCACACACATTTCATGAAACACTGTGAACACTTAAGTTATTTTCCAAAGAATTTTGTAATTCTAACTTTGATAAACATTGTAAGGGTTTAACTTAAGATTTAGACTTAACTTTCTGTCATATTATCAAAGTTTTTCTTAAGGGGGGAGGTATGTGTCATGTAGAATAGTTGGTGTTCTGTAACCTATGAACCGGTGCGTATATAAAATTGTTATATAGACGTGATGTCTCGTGTTCATTGAACCTCCTTCGCTGCCCTAAATATTCATACATAGCACCGCGAGATTGCAGACGAACAGGCTAGCTCAAATAAGACAAGTTAAACGCTCATGTTTCCAAGAATGTGTTCAGTAAATTCCAGATGCTGAGCATGTGCAAAAGGAATATTCACATATCTGGGAATATTTGAGAGTATTTGCTTATTTCGTCTGTTATATTTGATATGAATGATATAGGTGGTTAAATAACCACCCGTCTAGAGAAACTAGAAAGAATTATATCTTAGAAATTGTCGATTAAAATTCTTACAGAAATGAATTATGTAGCTATTGCTTTAATTCAACATTTCAAAAGTTTAAATTTTGCTGTTATTGCACATAGTTTACACAGACATTGAGAACTTAACATTTGTATACATTTTATTTATGTACATGTGGTGAACACTTTAAACAGATGTTCAAGGGAAGTAATACCGCATATTATTTTATGCTATGCGGTGAATGATTAGAGAATACCAGTGAATGATAACCCGATCATTTCACTCTGTAATGTGACATAAATGAGTTCCCACCTGCACTGGGCTTGAAATTGCGCAAAATATTAAAAACTTTGATTTCAAAATGCAACGTGAAAATCTTAACTCTCACACCTGAAACTTTCAGTACTCGGAAATATGGCCTTTAGGCCTCAAAACAGCTCGTATTCTGCGGGGAAGGCTCTGGTACAGGCTCTGAATATAGTGTTGGGGTAACTGGGTCCAGATTTCCATGACACTCTTAACAACGTCTCTGTTATTTTGAATCTCATTCACTCTCGTTTGTAGTCTATATTTAATAACTTTCCATACATTTTCTATGACATTGAGATCTGGGCTCTGAGCTGGCCAAGGCAAGGTTTTGATATTGTTATCTTCTTTCCACTTATTTGAGGCAATAGATACATGACATGGGGCATTGTCCTCTTGGAAGATCCAGGGCTTGTCTGTGAAGTGTCTAGAAATAACAGGCCACACATTTTCATCTAACACTGAAATATACTTTTCACTGTTTATGTTACCTTCAACTGGAGTTAATGTCCCAACACCAAAATAGCAGATACATCCACAGAACATGGTTGATGCACGGGGCGGGTGCTATGAGTCGGAGCAGACCCCTAGACAATCCAGTCGCATACGCTCATCAGACTTCCTCCAAATGTAAATCTTTTTGTTTGTACCAACGACAACCTCTGTTTCGTCACTAAATATTACAGACGACCACACATGTTGGACAGTCCAGTGTAGCTTTTGTCTGCAAAATGACACTCGTAGAGATCTGTTTCTCTGGCCAATTATTATTTTCTTTGAAACACATTTCCTCTGGTAGCCTTCTTCAAAAAGTCGTCTCCTAACAGTTCTAGGACATACATTTACTCCGTTCCTTGCATTAAAAGATGATGTTAATTCGTTGAGAGTCTGTCGTCTGTTACTCTTGACCATCGGAATTAGCACCCTATCCGAAAGTCCCGACGTTTGTTTTTTTTTGCTGCGTCCACTTCGAGGAAGATTTTCTATGTTTCCACGTTGTTTTGTGCGTTCTAGAAATTTTGAGATTGTTCCACGATTTATTCCTGTCAATTCCTCTATTTTCCTGCTAGAAAATCCCTTATTAGATAGGTTAAGCACAATTGTTTTGACATCAGGTGTCAATTGTTTGCCATGACGCGCCATTGTTTACTTTGAACAGATGACGTAAGTAAAAAGGGAAACAACTTAGATAAATACATTTTAATCGATTGTAAGGATGTCAATTTTAATCTCTCTTTACTCATTTTTTGCAAATACTGGTATTTAACGCAAAATAAGATACTTTGCATAGATCTATGTTATACGTGTAACGTTGCGTTAGGCGTGCTGGGAGCTCATTTATGTCACGCGACTGTAGGTCGAGTGAAATGATAACGTTTGATCATTTCACTCACTGTTGGTTATATGGAACTACTTTTAACCTTGTTTTTATGTTTATTTTTTGAAAGTATGAGAATAAATGTCGGCTTTTTAAACAACAGAAAACACATTAAATACAAATATAATTAAGCGACAACGACGCAGTAAGAGTGGCACTATTTTCTCACCACAACAGTGATCGACAATTTTGGAATCATAATGACGTCATATTAATGACGTCATAATACACAACACTTGTGAAGCTTCAGCATATCTCGCGCATTGTTTAATTTATCGTTTCAAAGCATAAAATAAAATAAAATTTGTTTAATACAGTGTACTATCGTATTTTATTTCATGAGTGGTCATAGAAACTAGATATTTTCACGAGTGGCACTCGTGAAAATATTGTTTCTATGACCACTCATGAAATAAAATACGATCTTACACTGCATTAAACAAATATCCTCTATATATTATAAAGAACGATTTATGTTTCTACTCAAAAGTACAATATGAGAAGAGAAATATCCTTCAAATCAATGATCAAGAATCCTAACTAACTTCTTTCATAATAATTTTACATTACATACCTACATACCCGCGATGCTCAATACGAAAAAGGATTTTTAGCTATTTTCCAAATGTATTACGTGTTGTCGAAATGGCGAATACTCATGCGTTAGGTCGACAAATACATGTAGGCTGTTAATGATATATGTATATGTGGTAATACATTCCCCAGCTAAACTTGTGTTTAACACAGACAGTATATAAAAACGTTTAGTTCAAAAATACATGTATGCTAAGCTCGCAAAATGTGTAAGTTGTTTTCAATTTAATAGTAAAGCAGGCATTATAAATATGGCAGAGCCCGACTGTAGAGTTGTCTTTAAATCGCTTTCCACGAGGATGCATAGTTCCTTTGATCTTTGTTCAGATAATGAAAGAAGAGTTACTCGGTTCGTCGCTTCTGCCGCTGTACGATGCACATGAAACCACATCTGTGTCTGGTGTGGCTGTTTTTGTGTTAATTACTTAAAAACATTTGATGGAAAAATGTAAAATATGTGATCTGTGAATATGATAAAGGCTTTATTAGCTATAAGCAATAATGCAAAATGCATTTCTGTATTAAAGGGTGACAACAAAACGACAACAACAAAACATTTAATAAACGAATTTACACTACAACAATTATTCTGTTTCAAGAATAATGTTAACAATGAAATTATCATTTTCAAACTTTATCTTCAACACTGCATTTTGTAATTGACTAATTTCCTGTCCGCCCCAGAAAAAGGAAATGATTTATTCCACTTTTATTAGACTTATTTGACCAACTTGGGATAGTTTATCATTTGATGGCAGAATAGCATAAGCCATCAATCATTATGGTCATCGCCGAATGCGGAGGATCTTGATTCCCGTTACCATGGATTGATGACACGATAGTCTGTTTAACAACGCTTGGACTGCAGACAGCATGCAGAAAAAATAACTAATTATAAGTCGTTAGCAATAGGTGATCGTTCATCACACTGATCATGTTGAGAACTCAGTTTTCTTTCCTTCTTTCTTTAAAAAACATTCGATGGTGTTTTTTTTTCATCTGCGGTTTTACTTATTATTAGATTTCTGAAATTGCCATTACTTTATGACCAGGTATTATGAAAACATGCTATCTTTATATCAAACAGTATTGGAACATCATGTGCTCGTGATACATCAGCATGCTTATATTTTAATGAAAATTTATACAAAAATAATATTAATAATTATAACGTATGGTTACCTAATTTACATCAAAGAAAAGCTTGTCTTTAATCTTTTTCTAAGTTCAAGACATGTCCAAATGCTATTTAAGTTCTGATCATTAAATTATTGTGATCAACATGGGCCCGTATTCACCAACACATTCTTAGACTTAAAAGTGAAGAATAGAGTTAGACTCAAGATAAAAAAAGAAATACTTGTGTTTTTAACAAATATGCTGGTGTCAATGCCGCTTATGTCATTAGCCAATCGTTCTAAATTACAAATGAGGCCTGTCGTGGGAAAACCGGGCGTAATGCATGTGCGTAAAGTGTCGTCCCATATTAGCCTGTGCAGTTCGCACAGGCTAATCCAGGACGGCACTTTCCGCTTTTATGGTATTTTCTATGAAGTCTCTTCTAAACATAAAAGCAATGTAGGCGGAAAGTGCCGTCCCGGATAAGCCTGTGCGGACTGCACAGGCTGATCCGGAACGACACTTTACGCACATGCACCAAGTCCGATTTTCCCACGACGCGCCTCAAATGCTTTAATTAAATTTGGTGAATACCAAGTCAGAATCAAATTAACGGCCTTTTTGGAAGAAACGAGTTTTAAGAAAACTCTTTATTATTATGTCGGGAGTCTAAGAAAGGGTTGGTGTCAAGTTTGAAAAATATTCATTATTCTTAATTCTTAAGTTTAAGAAAAGGTTGCTGAATACGGGCCCTGGTCTAATAATTTAAAATCGACAAGAAATCGATTAAATGCACCGTAGCATTCGGTTGTGTGTTTTTACCGCCAATGAATGCCACCCAGGGTTAGATTTGACTCCAAACAATTAAAAATATAATGGCATATCTTGGCATGAGAAGGAATGCTGTGCATGCAGCAGTACAATATTATAGACTGTTATTTGTATTAATATTAACGAGACGTAAACAGTTTTGTATTAATTTCTATTTAATATAATTTGGTATATTCAACATTCAACATATTTAATAACGACTTCAATATATCATGACTACATCGATTTACAACAAATGTTTGTTATAACAATTTACAACCATAATTTATTCGTTGTTCCCTTTAAATGAAAGTTAAAAGTAAAAACCAATAACGTGCATATATGCAAAGATTAAGTAGTTTCTTTCGTTTTCGTTGTACATTTTCATAAACATTACAAGACAAATACTATTTTTATAAAATCAAACAGTAAATTATTTGTTAATAAATATGTGTTCAATAATAGCAAATAATATGCACATGTTAATTTTATTGCAATTCATATCATAAAATTACGGACGTGCATGTCAATGTGTAACGTCTAGTGGTTTTAAAAGACCTGGCTTCAAGAGGACATAATCTCAACACTAGTACGCAAAATATGAGAGAATGGGAAAGATCTTATGCAACCAATTGAACAACGTTGATATTAATCAGTAAAGCA
The DNA here is from genome assembly GCA_027627225.1 of Congeria kusceri. NCBI lineage: Eukaryota > Metazoa > Mollusca > Bivalvia > Myida > Dreissenidae > Congeria > Congeria kusceri. Next base: position 35,648,941 of record CM051032.1, on the reverse strand, counting down.
GCGTTTCTTTGAACTTGTAGACAATGAAAGACACGTCTGCATCACTTCAGTGCGTAAAGGGTAAGCATACAGCGCATGCAAATGTTATTTTGGTGTTAATGACGCAACCTTTGATAGGAAAGATGCGATTATAGTTAGTTCATCTGTAAATGTGATAAGCGTTATATCAGCTGTCTTAAACAGTGTTATACAATATTTCAATGAATTTTCTTAGTGTTTTATCATGTTATCCTACCTATAGCTGTCATAATTCCAATAAAGTGGTCTGATCGGAGTCGACATTCTTTAAAACAACATTGTGTAGCACAATTGCAAAGTTAATATGGTACATTTTAAATCAATGCATATCTAGCGTACTAAAAGTACTATAACGGACCGTAACTAAACACAGATAAGTATATTACAGGTATGTGTTACAGGTATGTGCGTATGATATTGAGAGACGAAAAACAAAGTATGTTAATGATGATGCAGTATTGCAACCCAGTATAATGGACAATGATAGTCGTATTTCATTTAGCCGTGCTTCTGTATTATCCGTTAACCATATTTGATATATGGTTACATTCATTTTTAATTATATTATATAACAACATGTATCCACGTTATTGTATGAATTACGAGTAAACATCCGTATATAATTAGGAGTTCTAATAAACATTGTATGACAATTTTGCCACAAAGTGTGAGTAGTCACGTTTTAACAATGATTTATTTCAAATTGTTATATATATCATATGTTTACGGCAAGTTCCATGTTATTATAGTTAAAGAAACAAACAAAATAGTTATTTATGTGAAATAGCAGAAATAACATGTAAATTTTCTGTAATATGATCACAGTCAGATCATCCAAAGTTGAACACTCTGAATATGTACAAGTCATTATTTGTGTAGTTTAAATTACATGAAAGTCGTCACTATTATGTTGCGATAAAAGAGTAGGAAAGAGAAGAAACTTTGATAAGCACTCATGGAAAGACATTTAAGAAAAAAAATTAAGAAATTTTCGATTTGAGTTCTTTATCTGTAAATAAACAAAGATTTTGCGTTCTGAAGAGTATTAAGTTTAATTAATATACAAGCATCAAAACGAAAAATCTTTGTTTATTAAAAGATCAAAACGATAAAGAGAAAAATTATTTCGATTCTAACAAGACATAACAACATAGTCTGCAATTACAATGCGAACTATATTTTACAGTAACGAAACTACTTTTTCGAGTTGTTTATTGGCAATTTAACAACGGAAATGTTTCTTCTTTCTCTATATAATACTCTGCGCTTGATATGTTAGAATACGAATTAGATTGCTTTCTCCGGAGTCGCTTCAATATTAAATGGTATAGCTATTGTTCGTTATTAAACTCGTAGTTGTTGTTCAATGTTTATACAAATTTTATTCGTGTGTAGTCGATTAAGTACATATTAAAATGTATTTTTAATGTTTGACAGTATGATAATTAGGAATACGTTGCTTCACATATTTTCTGTATATACTCTGACAAAACAAACATAAAACACTAGTCATTTACCTGTCAACTGATATCGCGGTACTATTCATTTAATTTCCAAATATGATACTTACATATAATATTAAATCATGCGCTATAATGCAAAATGTCAAATGATAATACCAACATGAAGCTATGATATGTAAAAAAGACAAACTCATATCGTTAAATAATAACACAAAAGCAGAAATATAATATCTCAATAAAATAATCGGGATTTTTATAGCATTTCTGTTTCTACTATATTGGAAAAAAAATGTACATATGTAAGGACGGTTTTCAAAATATTGGTGAGTTTCCGATTGTAAATCAGATGGTCCCTTCATTTAGTTCTTTTCACTGGTTGCCAATGACTCGAGACAGATTTTTCAACGCGAGATTTCGCGAACGTCAGGACAATAAATAACGGTGTCGTTAGGAGACTCAGGATATGAAAGCGTTTCCTGTCCATGAATAGCACCGGAAATGATTGATAACCAGAAGTGATGGGCGCCTGAAATGTAAACGTATTGTTTAAGGATTCTTGATTAAATTTTGTTAATGCCTTCATGGCTGACCTCGTCTGTATGTATTTCCAATTTCTCATTGCAGTAGCGGTGTTGTATGACTTCGTATCCAGATGGCATGTCGTCATTTGAGAACATTTCATTCGACAGCCGGTTGAACGCAATCAAAATAATGCGATGGTTTCTGCTATTTGATACTAAATAACTTTAATTGCATACGTTCGTTTTAATATTATCCGTCATTTTCTTAAAGTAAGGCGTACAGCTGAATTTGTAATTGCAAAACAAGAACAAAGTGCTATGCCTTCGATTATTTACCCTTTTCGTTATTGGCATTACCCGTTCAAAATCAAATAAAAAGTTCTGCCTAATTGGAGCGCCTGACGATGTGACCATTCGCATAACTCACATAATGGTACCGAAATACATTGAACTTTATCTAAACAAATATTGTTTTTGCAATCGTTTTATATAATATATTCGTGAATTAAGGTCAGCGCCAGGTTGTTGTTTTTTTCAAGTAATATACTCATTGGTAGATTCTTTAAAATAACATTTGTATGCATTATACATTAATGTAATTATTATTATTATTATTAAACATTACTACAGGGTAGTGACAAACATAAATGCACGTTGACATCATTAGCATAATGTATGATAATTTACGAAAAGAACGACCACATGGATCAGCAAGGTTAAACTGATATGCTATAGTAGATCAAGGGAAATTATTCTAATTAATGTTCTTCCTGTTCCTAAACTCTTACAAACGACATGAAATATTAAACAAGTGCTGTCAGAGAACAGCGCGCTATACTATTCGAAGTACTCCATTTTTGACATATTTTGGAAAGTGGAAGGGGCATATATTGCATTTTGCTGAAAAACAAAGCTGATTTATAGCAATTATTTCATCAATTTCTTCCAATTTACAAGTTAATACCTTATGTACTTTAGAAATTTTAAGACTTTGGAACAAAAACTCTATTACGGTGGCATAGATGTGACATGTGCATGTATTTATTTATGTGGAAACGAGATCTTATCTCGTGGGAACGACATAATTATGTCGTGGTAACGACATATTAAGTCGTGGGAACGAGATAATTAATTCGTGGTAACGACATAATAAGTCGTGGGAACGAGATCTTTACTCGTGGTAACGACATAAATAACTCGTGGGAACGACATATTAAGTCGTGGGAACGAGATAATTAACTCGTGGTAACGACATAATTAACCAATCAGAATACACGTTGTTTAAAAGCATGTTTTAAAATGGCTGATACAAGAGACGCTTACATAATATCGTATTTTAATGTTGGATTAAGATATAAGGAAATTGTTTTTCTTCTGCGAGAGCAACATGGAATTTGATTGGCTCATTAAGTCGTTCCCTCGACAAAAATGCCTCGTTCCCATGACATAATTATGTCGTTCCCACGAGATAAGATCTCGTTCCCACGAGATAAGATCTCGTTCCCACGACTTAAGATCTCGTTCCCACGAGATAAGATCTCGTTCCCACGAGATAAGATCTCATTCCCACGAGATAAGATCTCGTTCCCACGACTTAAATAAAAAAATATGCACAGTTCACATCTATGCCACCGTACTCTATGCCATAAGTGGGTATATCTTTGTCAAAATACAGAACAAAGTTATGGTAATTTTTGCACCTGACGCTGGAGTTCATTACAAAGATGGCTTTGTATTCCAAGTTTAAAGTGAATACCTTATGTAGATTAGAAATTATCCGACTTTTAAATGAAAACTTTACACTAAAATTCTTTGTGAAAAGTGGGTATAACTGTATCAAAATACAAAAAGGGTAATGTGGATTGTGGCACCTGATGCTGTAGTTGCTGACAAAGGTATATTCCAAGTTTCAAGTGAATAACCTGTCAAGTCTCGAAGATATTAAACTTTTAAATAACAAATTAAATCTGAAAATCTATGTCAAAAGGGACATGAATATGACAAAATACAGAAAAGAGTTATGAGGAATGTTGCACTTGATGTTGAAATTGCTGGCAATGGTGCATTTCAAGTTTCAAGTAAATAACTTGTGTAGTTTTGAAGTTATAAGACGTTTGAATATAACCTTTAGCCATAAATTCTAGGTGAAAAAGGAGCATAACTCTGTCATAATACAAAACAGAGGTACTGGGTAATGTTGCACTTGATGTTGGAGTTGATTACAAAGGTACAATCCAAGTTTGAAGTGAATAACTTATGTAGTTTTCAAGTGATAAGACTTTTGAATATAAACTTTAACCATAAAATATATGTAAAAAAGGAGCATAACTCTGTCAAAATACAATACAGAGTAATTGGAATGTTGCACTTGATGTTGGAGTTGATGAAAATGGTATATTCCAAGTTCCAATTGAATGACTTGTGTAGTTTTGAAGTTACAAGACACTGAATATAACCTTTAACCAAGTTTAGACGCGGACGCCGAGCTACAAGTAATTGCAGTATGTTTGTCCCATTTGACGCATGTTTTGTTATCCTTTAGATATTAACCTGTTAAAACGTTTACAATGTATTTTGGTAGTAAGTTCTCGTTTGTTCTTCTCGTGTTTTGAACTTCGTTAATGTTCAGAATTAGTTAGTGTTAAGCGGTTAAATAACCACCCGTCTAGAGAAACTAGAAAGAATTATATCTTTAAAATTGTCGATGTAAGTCTTGAATTTAATGAAACAAGTATGTATTACTTTTATTTATCACTTCCGAACGTTTATACTATTCTATTATTGCAAATAGATTCACAAACATTCAATCGTTTAGATGTGGTTATATTTCTTTTGTGTACATAGACTGTTCAATTCAAATACTTATTCACGGGAAGTAATACCGTTTAAGAATAACGAAAGAGTTATATTTCTTAAAAAGTGCAAAGTTCGTCTGGTTATTATACACTCAATTACTTCCTTAGAACAAATTACTTACACGAGATACCAATACAGAATATGATTTTGACCTTTAAAATATGTTCAATTCGACACTTCGAAATTTGTTTCGATTTATCAGTGTTTATCGGCCAATAAACTACGATTTGGAGTTCTAATGCGTAGTAATTAACCACGAGAGCTTTAGATCGAGTGGATTAATAACTACGCATTAGAAAGACAAAGAGTTATTTCTTGGCCGATAAACAACGATAATGCGATAATTATTTTGATTATAACATGATTTGACAAATATTTTTGCAATTGTAACGAGAACTATATTTTACTATGCTGTGCTCAGAATCGGGACTACTTTTTGAGTTGTTTATTGGGTAGTTTAACAATGATAATTGTGTCCTTTGTCTATATAAAACTTTGCGAGTATCATGTTAAAACAGACATAAAATCACGTGTATAATAATTAATAGTTTAATTACAATTAATGTTCAACAATACCCTTTTGTGATTGACGTATTTCCTGTCCGCTAGTGAAACAGGAAATGATTTATCCCATTGTGATTAAAACTTATTTGACGAAAGTAGGGATTGTTTATTATGTGATAGCAGAATAGCATATGACATCGATCCTGGAGTGGTCATGGGTATTCGCCGAATTCATAGCGTCTTGGTTCCCTTTACCATGTATTGATGACGGTACAATCTGGTTGACAACACTTAGTCTGCTGACAACTTGCAGATAAAATGACAAATTACCCGTGGTTTGCAATAAGTGATCGTTTATCACTGGTAATATTCAGAACTAAGCTTATTTTCCTGTATCGTGTATAACATAAAAAGTAAATATATAGATGGGATTCTCGTAATCTAGTTTTCTCCATAAATGAATATATTTCATAAGAAATTATTGTTTATTTAGACCGACTATGAGATAACGTTAGACATCTGTACATTTTTTAATTGCAAGTGCATTATGCACACGATTTATGCCCGAAATGTTATATACTATTTTAAAAACATATTGATTGTGCTCAGAATATTACAACATGTATATAAAGTAAAATACATTTCTTTGATCACAATTGAAAAGTATAGTTAACGAAATTAGTTATCATTATTCATCCTCAAAACATGTGCCTGCTTAACGAATCTTTACGTTTAAGTTATATATAAATGATGTTATAGTTTAATAATAATATTGTGATCGCCCGCATCGAACCATTTAACTACCGTAGATTTATTGCACGCACAGTGGCATTCAGTGTTTTGTTTCTTCGTGTTTTACGGCCAATGAATGCCACCCAGGGTAAAGTTTTATTTCGAACAAATTTAAACATAATGGCTTATCCTGGCACTGGACGGTACTATATGCATGCAGCAGTAAACTAATCGAAACTGTAAGTTTTATTGGATATTAGCGAGACATAAAATGCATTTTGTCTTGTGCTGATTCAAGATATTTTCCACTATTACAACTGTTTATACCACATACGTGATCATTTCAAAGCTTATGTACACCATTACATATATTTAAATCGAATGTTTCATATTTCAATCGATTTATGTAATATTAGTGTTTTGTATTTCTCAAAATACGATAGCAGTTGCTTATTACGAAGTCGTGTAATTTTGTAATTTATACATATTATATTTTATGATCATTTTTCCCCATTGGGTTACATTTAAACGTGATGATAGCACAGCAAATAGTGTTCACTTCTAAAAACTGCATATTCATCTGCAAATTACAGAGATATTTCCGACGAAATATATGTATATTAAAATGAAAGCTATTACCACGATCGACATAAAGAGATTGGGCTTAATGATGAAATTAACTTACATAAAGTATGTAATATCGTCAAAGCCTTCTTATTTCTTCACAAAATGCATCTTACATAACCAATATTATATATTTTAAAATCAACCAATATCATTAAAATGTATATATCATGCAGAACTGCACTGTTCCTCTGATCTTTGCACAGACTATGAAAATATGTGACTTAATTTATATTAGTCAGAAATGTAACATCACACGTTGTTATGTTTGCAATAAGCATGTAAACACAAGCACCATCGACAGAATTATAAACGTGTTTTATTGTAAACATATCACGTAAATTTTACCACCACGTGCATGTTGAAATATTTTGATTTTTCATATTTAGATTATTTAACGGAGAACACCAATTTGCGAAGATTACGTTTAAAAAATAAGGCAAATAATTATTTCCATGAAATAGCGATTTATTTTACAATTGTGCGTACCATTTCTGTTTGTAAATCATCAAAGTCATTATTTGCCCCTATATGAATGACACAAATATTTCTTGGATGTTCTCTACAAATGAGATAAGCATTCATTGAAAGACATCTCGAATTGGAATAGTCTCCCTTTAGTCACATCTATTAACGTCAGTTTATGAAATGGTGTACAATGTATATTTATTTATGTGCTTATTGCTTTGTAATGGGTGTATATTGATAACTGAAGTTTACTGTTTTATAAACATGATGACGTATTCACGGATTAAGAATTATAAATTCATTGAAATTTGCTACACAAAAATCCAATTCATAATAATTATTACAAAAGCGTCACAAGTCCCGAATTACTGTATGTTGTGTATGATATTAAATATTACAAATAAATTAACACGTGATTACCTGCTTACTCAAATATATATTTGTTTCAATTTCAGTCATAAATATAAACTAAAATATAATATTAACTAATGGAATATAATGTAAATTGGCCATTAGTAATTATAGCGTACACATATGTTATGTAACATATACAAAACTTATTTCTTTCATTTAAAACAAAAAAAGGAAACAAAAATGGTTTAATAAAATATTTGGATCCATAAAATATATGTTATTGTTTATAATATCTTGATTAGTTAACAGTACATACATGTTCATTCCTTACGGCGATTTTAATAATATTGGTGAGTTTCCGATTGTAAATCATATGTTCCCTTCATTTAGTTCTTTTCACTGGTTGCCAATGACTAGAGACGGACTTTTCAAAGCGAAATTTCGCGAACGTCAGGGCAATAAATAACGGTGTCGTTAGGAGACTTGGGACATGATAGCGTTTCCTGTCCATGAATAGCGCCGGAAATGATTGATAACCTGAAGTGATGGGCGCCTGAAATGTAAACGTATTGTTTAAGGGATTTTTGAATACATTTTGTTAACGCCTTCATGGCTGACCTCGTCTGTATGTATTTCCAATTTCTCATTTCGGAAGCGGTGTTGTATGACTTCGTATTCAGATGGCATGTCGTCATTTGAGAACATTTAATTCGACAGCCGATTGGTCGCAATCAAAATAACGCAATGGTTTCTGATATTTGATACAAAATAGCTCTCATCGAGTGCGTTCGTTTAATGGTATTGGCCATTTTCTGAAAATAAGGCATACGGCAGTGTTTCTATTTGCAAAGCAATTCATTGGAAGAATACAACGTTACGCATTCGATTAGTCTCCCTTTACACATTTCTGTTACTAGAATGTCTTCCCGCAAGTCACTTCTAGTCCACAAATAACAAACAATATTCACGAAATGTAGATCTATACACCAGTATAAAAATCAGTACACTGTTTGTTGTCCCTTACAGAGTGAATATAGCACTATATACTAATATATTGTTTGCATAAATATGATTCTTTACAACACAGTGTAGGTAAACATGAACGTATCAAATATGAAACAATGTTTAAAAAATAACGGCAATAATTTGTTGTTTCTTTTTCTCTTGTTTTTCTTAATTACAATTATTTAAAAAAAAGATTTAACATAAACGTTTCGTAAACGGTTGCTAATCTTGGCCGTAAAAGAGCACTACTTAAAGCCCTAGAATGCATATGCTTTAATGGCCCCAACTGTCGAGTTACGGTAAAATGCAATGTCCAAATTTTAAACAAAACAAAAAAGCCGCAAAGTGGAAGAATGGATAATACAACACGTTCCCAAATATTATTACATGTACATAATTACAGTCAATATTGACATGTAAATAAAAAAAAACGGATCAACCGCAACCTCGTGTCGCAAACCATCACAGGACAATAACGTATTGGATAAAATATAGAATCACGGTAAAATGTAGTTCTTCAAATTACTAAATGTATCATTCAATATGGAAGTAAATGCATTTTTACATGTAATGATTTTGCGCATTCTGTGTAAGTAGAAACTTCACTCTATAAAATGTTTTTGTGAAAGCGTATATTATTCTTACATTTGACATATCATCAATGTTGTAGGTTTGTATGACCTTATTTTTCACAAATCCTCCTATTCACACACCTGTAAAGAATACGATCTCATTAGTCACATTTTTAAGTGTGAAGAATGTGATTGGCCAACAACGAGGTATACGTGAGGATTACGGAAGAATATAATATTATTGCATATCAAGAACTGGATGCGATCACAAACTTCACAGAAAATGTGAAGATTAAGACTGTGATACGTGAAGAATAACATCTCAATTTTCACACCTGTGAATAATGAGATCCTATTTTTCACAGATGTGAAAAATATTATTTGCGAAAAATATGGACCTACATACGTTTGTCCTTACCTGCGTTATTTGAAGCAAAGCGTTCTTGTCGTACATAAAAGAAACTCGCATCATTGTGTAATACTTCTTATTAATTTAACTTGATATGTAATGTTTATAGTGCACTAATACGATCGAATGTTTTGCTAGGCAGTAATTACTTCCACATGATCAAATACGTTAATTTCAAAAATATTCCCACGGTTCGATACTATTTTACCTGTTATTAGGGCTCATTATAGCATTAGCAATTATGGTTTATAAAACCTGGTTACATCCTAATTGTACATATAAACACGCCTGATATTTTATCACACACGTTTAATACGTATTTTGTGAACAAGAAGGTAAGTCAAGGAATGCCGGCACTGTGCGTATTTGCTGTTTCTGCAATTTTTATAGTAGAATTGAAGAAACATGCTACTCGTATTCATTGATAATCTACATTTGTTACTCGGGAACTTGTATTTTTAACAATATATTTTGTATGGCAAAAATGGTGCTGCATGTATTTGAATCATTCCATGTATTCTGTATAAACATTATTAATGGGCTCTTCTGCTACTACTAAAAAGAACAAACGAAAATGTTATGACTTTGTGACCTATACAGTATTTAAATATAATCGAGCTTACACTTAAAATCTAATAAATTTGAACTGTATCAGCAAACGATGAACTTTGTCAGGAAACGTTATGGCCGTTTTATACGTACATGTTTATTGACAAAATGTGATAATTACAAGGCATGACATATAGAAATACAAATAAATGATATTCAATAATGGAAAGACATTGGAAAACACAACCATCATGGCAAAACAATGATAAATACAAGACAATGTAAATTCGTATATGTTGTAAGGCATATACATAACCATGCAACTTTCATACACTGGTAAATTTAACTGACACTGGTACAGCTGTTACGTATGGACCATATAGATCTATCTGTATTTGCCATTGGTCCAGATGTGTGCACCAGGCTATTATGGTTGCGCTGGGTTCGAAATCAAGCCAAAGTTTGCCGTTAGGTCAGGGGAGGTGACGTGCGTAGCGCGTATGTATACAAGTGTGCCTCGGACCATTACCCCGTAAGACATGCAAGTGATACCCCTTTAATTAGCTACATGAATCGACTTGTAAATAATCATAAGTAGCAGACATCTCTAATTAGTGACCGTCTATTGACCCGGTTAGTGGCCTATCAAGAACCTCAAAACAAAAGCTGACCGTTCGAAGTGTATGCATACCCTTAAATATACGTAAGTTACAGAAAGTTATGCGCTCTTATATTATGAAATATTTGCTTATATATATATATATATATATATATATATATATATATATATATATATATATATATATATATATATATATATATATATATATATATATATATATATATATATATATATATTTATTTATGTAATAATTAATGTTTATTTTAATACATTTTCTATTCAAGTCAAAGAAACTTTCATCAATAATGTTTCAGATACATTGCAAAATTATGAACTTTTCTTCTAAGAAAAACTATTGTGTTAATAATCAAAACATTAGTAGCGAACTATGTGTAACTGATTTCTTATGAGAAATTAATATAAAAGTATAAAAAAGGATATTTTAAACATAAGTACATTGTATCATCTGAAAAGTAATGAAAATTGGCTTTTGCTTCTAAATATCTTGTCGTCAACTACATGGAAAATCTCCATCCTAACAATTACCCGCAGACAAACTCCAAATTTCTAAAACAGCGTTTCTGAATTTAATTACAGATAACACTGTGCATCATTAATGATTATGCATAACCAAAGTGCCCGACCTTAGTTCTGCAAAACATAATCTCAAACTGTTCCCCTGGTGTCGATTGCAACACCTGTTTAAAATCTCTTACTCATCCTACAGATGATAGCCTTTAATGCTGTCACGTGACCATTCTTTCATTTTATTTCGATTTCAAATGAAACCCGAAACCAGGCTAGATTTGAAAATATAAGGTAGATTAAAACTTTAAAGACGCGATAATCGTTCCGCGTAGCGCTGTAAAGTTTTTAACGTGATATCCCGCGATACCCAATGAAATATCTCGAAGGTGGAATCGGACGCCTGTGTATGTCTATTTGCTTTTAATTGAATGCGATTGGATTCCATCTGTTGAATAAAACAGTGAGATTACAACGTTTGTTGACGTAAAACTACGTTAAGAAAGTGCTCGAGTCAGACAGTTCACGTTCGGGTTAACAACATGATTTTTCATACAAATCCCAGCACCAACTTTTATAAATTTGTCCAGTGATGTATGCATGTAACACACAGTTTTAAGCCAGTCATATTACTCAAATGGGTATCATCTTTTAACGAAAATGTACACTTTCTATCAGTTTAAATAATTCACCCAGCTGAGCCAGAATAGAAGCAGCTTACACATAACATTAAACTTCTTTAAAGAAAAAAACTCATTTAAAACAGTTTTGAAGTTCGATGGTTATTTAATAACAAATTTGGTGATGTTATTCCTAATTCTTATATAACTATATTTGCGTGATTATTTGCAGGTTTTGTTTGACAAAATACCCCTTTAAATATGTCAACATATATGTCAATCATAATAACAAGAGATCAAAGACAGAAAGCGAAGTAAATGTTCGTTGAGAAACATACAGTAATGCAAAGTACCGTAAGTAACAATAGTAACAAAACACAATCATTCTCTTAAAATAATAAAGCACAATACATCACGATATTTAAATAGTTGAAAAAAAAAATCCAGCTGTATTTAAGTAACACACAATATGCGTAATAGCGAACATAAACGTAGCCCTGCCTATAAATAACACATACTCGTGTTACATCTGTTAAGAAGATGCTCAACGCCAGCCTCCCTCAGTTCAATGGTTCTGCGGTTTAGGCAAAGGTGAGAGGCCTGGTTTTCAATGACACCTTGGTGGTATGCATGCCGGAGTTGGCAGGGTCCGGTGTGTTAAATTTACCATGACCAGTCTTTCAAATTCGATATGGGATTAATGGCATTTCCATTCTTCCAACAGGCAGTCATCATCAGCTTTTCGTAAGGAAACATACCCCCATATGTTCCTTAGTTGCTTAAAATCTAAGGTTTAACTAGACATAACAACCCATCATTGATTTGCTATTGTTGTTGTTTTTGCTGTTGTTTTTGTAGCATATAAGTTGTATTAAGAGTTGTGTGGAGCATTTCACGCATTTTCAATGGTCTTAATCTCATTAGTATTTTTCAAATTTATATGAATACGGTGGTGTAAAATTGGTCCTTCTTATGGTCGTAACGCATTACGCAAATCTGTTATCATATGTCACGCAATAATCAACGCTACAAACATGTTGATTTAAGGAGGAAATAGGTGATGCCCATAATTATTTAAGAAACGCACACATTCTTTCTAACTCGTATACATTATGTTTCAGATAACACGAAATACATCGGGTGAGACGGGTTTCTTAACACTTCCTGACCGCAACAATCATCTTGGGAATCTCCTTCACAAATGTTATACACATTTCTTCAATTACCCCATACACCTAGCTAATGTATAATTACTTGCTTCACTGACCAACTTTTGATCATTAATTTGCAAATGATCCCCGTCACTCGGAGAGTTTCTCCTTCGCTCGTGCCTAAGCAATTAGCCGCACGCTTCTTTATCTTGGTCATCGCCGAAAAGATTTATTCAGTCTAACATTCTTTTTTGCTGTTTCTTTGCTGTTTTTAAATAGTGAACAATTTAATAAGTAAAACTCCTAATAATACTACTGTAACAATAATTTCTCTTGAAGTGTCACTTTCTTTTAATTTTAGTAAAACGCCTTTTAAACTTAACTTCTATTGTAGTTTCAATAACAATTGTGTTAAATTAAAAATTACTAAAATATCCCTTTTAGTTTCACTTACGCATACTTTAAGTAAAAATGTCCTTATAACTAAACTATTTCTCATGTCGTTTGACTTACTCGATTGCCATGTAGTATTGTGCCACTAATGTTAAAACTTAAATTTAGCCAAAGTTTGATGTGAACAGCACAGACAATTAAGGTGAATGCTTTTAAGATGGAAATACTGGTTTAATGATGTCGATGATCACCGCAGAGTCGGAGATTGGCACATTAAGTTTCAAATATTGTACTAAAGTTCCTTATAAAAAGTAATGAGTAAAATGTGTATAAATTTATGTGATTTCAATTTTTATAACCACTGTCATATGTTTTAAGGGGACAAGAAAACCGCTTCTGTTTCAACAAAGAATACTGCTAATTGAATAACTGAAACATCCCAATCACTTTTGTTTTCTGCATATCGCTATACTACAGTGTTGTTGTTTTTACAAAATGATATACAATTCTGAGATTTTGAATGTAATATTTATAAATGTTTATAGCTGGCATAATACTGACAACTTTAATAAAACAGCGATCTAAAATATGTGATTATATTTATATTGTTTAAGAATTTTATTTCTTAAATAATATTTAATGTTATATGTAAATATAAAGTTCTAATTTGTTTAATTAATTTTCGAAGACGTTAACAACAATAATTCGTAATGGTCCCTGAAACGCTGCCTGTGTAGTCTTAACAGTTTAAAAGTGAAATAAACATAATTAAAACCGCACACTGTATATATTACAGACCTACTGTATATGTTAGAGCACACTTTCAAAGCAACTGGGTCGTATTATACGGGCACACATATACCAGGATGTTCGCCGGTAATACAGCTATGTGGTGCTAAAAAGCAGTGATAGAGAATATATATAGAGAAGGTTAAGTGAAAGCCACGAAAATGTGAGATCATGTAAACATCAAACGCGCATAGTCAACTGTTGTGTCTGTAAAAGTCATGTGTGTTGGATATATATTCCGTTGTCGTGAATTTAATATCAACATTACACAAATATATAAATCTATAAATCTACATGGAACGCCATGATTTTTCGCGAAAATAATAAGAATGAAAAGAGGTGGCCAGTGTATAAACATCTGGATTTCATACGTTTGATGTATATAGGCAAATGAAACGCATACACGTATACTCGACTTTGAATTTGAGTGCAATATATACTATCAGAGAATTGGCTATAACAGAAACATAACCTTAAATTAGATTTAAGAAACTGAGATTTTCAAAGATATACAACGATAAAATGTATGACAAATTGAATAAATATAATAGGGATATGAATAAAAACATCTTTCCAATGGAAATGTATGGAAAAGTATATGTATTTACGCATGAAAATTGCTTACTTAATTGCAATTAGCCATAAATTGGCCATCCAGCGAAATAATAAAGCATTATAAAACCGAGAAAGAATACATAGGTGGGTGTGAGAGAAAAAAAGTGCTCATAGTGCTAGCGAAGTAGTTTTGATCAAGCGCTTCGATAGTACGTGGAATACAACACGGGCTGATGTCGGCTTCTTTCTTCAACAACAATGGGATTACAAGCCTAAGACTGGTGCTGATCAAAACTTCGTGAGACAGACTGAAGACCAATCACGGAGCAGTGCTGGATTCAAATTATACGAGGCTCGTGCACGAGGCGTTCGACAATGAACACCTTGCCGTTATGGACACTTCGGCAGATGTATAGAATACATTCAAAGAATAGCATTATAGTTTAATATTATATCGTTTAAGGGATTGGAAAGTCCAAACAAATGTACTTGTGTTAAATTTGAATTTTATTAAAGGGTTTAGATGGTTGTTGTTTTTTATTGTCAATGGTATCATTGCTTATAATCGAATATTAATAACAGTTAATAGGTTTATTACAGTTATTACATTGCAGCTTCCGTAATAAATATAATGTAATGAATTTAGTGCGTGTGTTTTATGTCTGATGATATAATAGATTAGTGATTTAAGATACTACAGGTATTTCTGCAGTACGGTTGAAGTGTACAAAGTAATATATACTCGGAATTAAAAAAGTATTTTCTTAAAATAAAAACAAAGAAAAGTTGGATATTATGATGTGCTTACGTGATCAACAAACTGGCTTTCTGCGGCCTCCGGACAGATGTCATCCTTACGACTGCTTTCCCCCGACGGTAGGCTTATGTGATTGTCGTAGTAACAACGTGTCACGTGCCTCCAAGTTATTTACACTGAAATGTGTCGTTATTAGTGTCACGTGAAGTAAAATATGTGTTGGCTGTTTTGTATATTTCCACTTTACCTGAGCCTTTAAGTTTTACGCGGAAATATATTATGTATCATTTCCAGGAAGTTTGTTTGCAATATAAATTGGCTGAGAATACATCAGAGCGTTCGGGTTATTGTGTGTTTGGTTAACTAATACTATTGCAATAAATTTCTGGCATATGAATGGCAAACCCGCTCGAATGGGCGCCAACTCAAAACATTTAAAGTGATTAGAATATTTGGCTCGAAGTTTCAGGCTGTTGGCTACCCCCGGATTTTCTTGGGTTCTGATTTGGCATGATTTTTCACGGCTTCCAAGCTCTACGGTTTTCCGGCTAAGGGTGGGAATTATCATTAATATTCTTAACTGCGGTTCGCTATCTAACTTTATTGGATTCAGGTCTTAATGTGTTTAATTAAAAGACATGTATTTTCTATATTTTATAAAGTTAAAAATACACTTCTAAATAGTATGATACTTTATAAATTCACTGAATACTCAACAGATCTCTTGATTTCTTTGCTTACATAAATTAACATCATTTCAGGATGAAAGCATTGTCGTTTTTGCTGTTAAGCACCAAAATCAACATTGTTGAGATACTTTAAAGATATAAATACGTTCACTGCAGTGTTTATTCGAATGCTGTGTTACATGTTATGTGGAATATATGACTTCGTATTCTCATCTAAAACAATGGTTGACCGTAAAATTAGTATTACACCGTAAGTAGTATTACCGTTATAAGGGTTATAAGTGTTAAAACGTTATTATTATGATTATGATTATGATTATTATTATCCATTCGACTTATTTTTTTTCCTTACGTAAAAACATGCTTACGTTAAAAACAAATGTCAACGTTTAGCTACAGTCACGGGCCTCATGGCTAAACAACTTAGTATATACTCATGTAACAAATATTTAATATATTTTAACAGTTCGCTGGACCGAGGCCACCGCCTGGCGACTGGTTCCCACCCTACGAAGGATATCCGCCGGTAGGCCATTTGCTTTACTATGCTACAAAAAAACGTTAAAAATAAATAACTTTAAAACCTGTTATCCGCCGTTAAGTCATTATTTTACTATGTGATATGCACATGTATAAAATAAATAGCTCTACTAGGTACTAACCACCGGTAAAGAGAAATAGCTTCTTATTATGCCGGTAAATCAGGTGTTTTACTGTATAATACCCACCTATACATACACATATAAACAGTTGTACAATCTACTAACCACCGGTATGTTATTTCTTTTGTTATGCAATACCCACTAGTACATAACCTGCTTAAAATATTCCGATTTATAAGTATTTTCAATAATTTTCTTTGAATTTTAAGATTAATTAAATTAACATTTCTTAATAATACGAGGTTATCATATATAAAGTTGCTAATAAATGTACTCAGGCTTCTTCTACAACATGGATACTCTTATAGTATTTTATAATGATGTTTGTTATTTATAAAAATATATGTTTCAAATATATATTTATTTTCATCATTACATTGTAAACATGAAATGTAAATTGTGCCATAACACTGCATAGAGGCAATTATTCATCAAACTTATTATTCATTAAAAATAATACTAGTTTAGTTAACATTACATTTAATTACTTCATTTGCAGATTTCATGTTATGGTATATAGATTTTTATAGTACTTGTACATAAATTGAACTATTATTTATAATATAACAAATGATTTGTGTAAGTAATGCAAATAATTACTATACAATTTAAGCTGCAAGTAAGGCAAAACAGGTTTTCAGAAAATGTGTAAGCAAAAGGTAGATATTTTTATTTCACGAATGAATCTCTAAACATACGCACATTTTATGTTATAAAACATTATTGCAGCATCTGCGAAACCATGCAAACATATAGTGTGCGCCAAAAATGCAATTGAAATTATTATAATAAAACATTGACTTCGTTCGTTATTGCCGTCAGCTGTTTTGCAGTGCTGTTGTTTTTGCATGCGCGCAAATGTTTAAAATCAAACTGCAAACATCTTGCTAACAAGTGTTAAGGTTTTATTTTCATTTAAAGAATGCATTCGTATGCGGTGTTATGGAACGGGAAAACGTTTAGATGCTAGAAATCGAGCATGTTTTAAATTCCGTTGATGGATGAGCCACGCGCCACGTCACAGAAAAATGAAAATAACAACATTAACACGAGATAAATGACTGGAAGAATGCTAACAAAGAATTGCTTATTCATAATATCATTTGTCAAGTTTTGCCGGCGACAAGAGGGAGAAATATTAGTCAATTACTGATATGTTTTAGATTCATGTGAATAACTGCATGAAATCTATTTACTATTAATGTCATTTGCAGTCGGGCTTTTTCTGTTGTTTTCTGACGGGTGCTTGTTAGTATTATTTCGCGGTAAATGTTTGACTTATTTTGTAACTACTAAGGTTTATTTGGTAAAATATGTTTTAGATTCATGTGAATAACTGCATTAAATCTATTTACTATTAATGCCATTTACAGTCAGGCTTTTTCTGTTGTTTTCTGACGGGTTTTTGTTAGTATAATTTGACTGTATTTTGTAACTACTAAGGTTTATTTGGTGAAATACTATTATGGCATAATAGTATTTTATGAAACATTTTTATTCTTATTGAAGTTTTTGTTCATGTGTTAATTCATTTAATTATTCAAGTAAATTACAAACCAAAAAAGTATAGTAAAGCCAACGAGCCATTTGAATTGCGTGAAATCTATTTACTATTAATGTCATTTACAGTCGGGCTTTTTTGTTGTTTTCTGACGGGTCTTTTTTAGTATAATTTGACTGTATTTTGTAACTACTAAGGTTTATTTGGTGAAATATTTATGGCAAAAAATATAGTTAAGCCAACGTGCCATTTGAATTGCATACTCATAAAATAATATTCATGCATATATTACATCCACAAATGACATGATACTGCTTCTATTAGCTTGTTAATTGCAATCGCCAATTTATCACGCACTCGTAAATGTAACTAGATAATTGCGATGCTATGAGGTTAATTTTTATTTACACTTACATGTTTTGTGAATAATTGTAGGCCAAGTGTGAGGTTCGTGCGCACGTAACCGGTTTAAAACCCCAATGCTTTGCATTGACCGTTCGAAGGCGGTGACACCAGTTTTATTCATGTGTGTTTATTGTATTTGTTATGTGTTTTGTGATGTGCTGTGTAATTGTTTGGCAACTTGTCACTTGCCATAAATAAAAGACCTCGGGCTGCTAATAATAGTTAGCTGTCGCAACTGGAGTTTCGCTTTGTTTATATTTAAATGTGTACATAAACTGAGAATTCCAAACTGGTGCATAACTTAAAATATGTAACTCACCTCACATCTAGACCCGTATTCACAAACATATTCTTAAACTTAAGACTAAGAAAAAATAATACTATGGCAACTGTAATTTTCTAAAAGCGCTGTAAATTTGGATCTTACTTGGCGGTCACTAACTATATTTACAGCATTTTGTATTTAGAACGATGTGTCAATGACATAAACAACAGTGGAACCCAGCATATTTGCAAACGTAGAAGTGTATTTTCATTAGTCTAAGTCTGTTCTTTATTCTTAAATCTTAAAAAGGGTTGGTGAATACGGGTCCTGGATTGTTTGACATGCTTCCTCAATGGTTTCATTATAATGATGTATTATATCGAACAGAACAAAATGACACTATCTAAATGTGAAAATGCTATTGATCATTTAAAGTATTTTTCCTATTCAAAGGTCATTCTGAACATTTATAAAGGTTACAAACAAAATTCAGAACATTTTGACTTGATACTTCTGAAAATTGTAAATCAAATACAAAGAGCATTCTATACAGTTTAACATGATACAGCGGTAATTCTAAAAAAAAAAAATCCTGACGCAAAATTTCACATGATACAGGGCTCGTATTTACCAACCTATTCTTAGACTTAAGACTATGAATATAGAATATTCTTGAAACTGTTATGTTCTTAGAGAGTTGTAAATATGAACATTACTTGGTATTCACTGAGTCAAATTACTTATTCTTTATTTAAAACAATGTGTCAATGACATAAGAAACATTGGTACTCAGAATATTAGCAAAGAAGTATATTTTCTTGAGTCTCAGTCTGTTCTTTATTCTTAAGTCTAAGAATTGGTTGGTGAATACGGGCCCAGAATATCGTTCACTGATATGACAACACTATGTGTATTTCCATCTGCCATACATTTATTAAACTGATAATTATAATGACCACTGTGTACATTATAGGGTTACAGTGTTTTGAATCACTTTAAAATATTACACTTTTATTACCGGGCCCGGCTAGCTCAGTTGGTAGAGCGCTGGACTGTCAATCCGTGGATCGTGAGTTCGAATCCGAGCCCGGCCACATAACTTGTGTGGGGTTTGGTCATGAAATTATTTCTACGGCCATTCTCCCCCTACCTCTGATTCCAGTAGGGCAGTTGTCAGTTACTGGCATAAATACGTGCACTTTGTACTGGTAAACCGCTGAGATCGGCTAAGCTTGCCCAGGAAAAGTGTGAGTAGGTTAACTGACCGCCATGATATGACTGAAATACTGTTAAAAACGGCGAAAAATCCAAACAAACAAACAAAAACAAATTAAACTTGTTACTGAATACTACTAACCACTTATAATTCGTTAATTGTTTGTACTGTAGAAATAATAATTAATAAATGTATTGACTTTGTCTTGAAATAAACCTAACTCAAACTGCTTCTCAAAATATTTTATAAAGCTTATCATTAAATGTACGTAACAATAACGTCAACAGAAATTCGACCTATGAAGTTTTGTTGATGTTTTTTTTTTAATGTTTTTGCTATTGGTGTTGGTGAAGTCTTAATATGGTTGAGGACGTTGTTGTACTTTTATAAGTTTATTGTTTTATTTATTAACTAAATTTGAAAGTTTAATATAATAATAAGTTTAATATAAGAGAAATTTCTTTCTTTATTTACTGCGTCGGATATTTATTTTTCAATCAATACCTTTCGACTTAAACAATATTTACAAAGAGCAATCGTATAATAAATTTAACTTATAATACATGTATATTTAACGGTTCTTGATTTTAATTTTCTTAATACTTCGATTTGCGGCATATTGTAATCCGTTGTGTTATTTAAATTGCCATTTGTTTTTACTTCGTTATGTTTTAAACTTGATTATTATTTTAACATATTACACGAAGTAACTTTACACGTGTATATAACATGTATTTTCAACAACGCCACACATCAGCCGAATGAAATCAATAACATTGAAAATCTTAAGTCAAAGGTTAAAATGCTTTGGGCCATATTACAGAAACATTTCAAGTTTATCTTTAAATATTTCAACTAAGTATCAAATCTTGAAATGTAATATTTTCAACCTACACGTATATTTGTGAATCCCATTACAGGCCTGTAAACAAAAGTAACTAATAGAATATATTTTATTTAAATGACCACTATCCCAGTAATATAAGTATTTCCATGAAGCCGTGGGTACACTAACTACTTGTTCTTGAGCAAAAAATGTAGTATATATCAACCACAATAGTTGCTTAAAACTTGTACACTATTCGTTGTATATCAGTTTTTCATTCGTGGGTTCCATATAATTTTACAAATTTTGCATTTGCTAATTGTAGCAACATTCATAGTAGTTATATCTGTTGTACTAAGGTTCACCTTAATCGAGCACAAGCTCATATATTGATGTTCATCTTCAATACAAGATATATCTTATGAACAATGCCTATTTTCCTTGTCTTAATTTAACTAACGCTTTTAATCATGCCATGAGCTTAGTTGACTTTGTTGTTGTTTGTTGTAGTTTGTTGTTGGTGTTGATTTGATAATTAAACATATTTTAAAGGGGATATATGCAATTTCATTTTCTCGTAATTTGAACAACCCAAACAGTGGACGAATATGATCGAAGAAAGTCTAAATAAAAACAATAATCAGTTATATATAGCATATTTCATATAGGGTTTTTTAACGAACTTCTTCATAACGACAAATGTATTGCCTAGCCTAACGCCGATACCGACACGCTTATTCGAATATGTGGCAGAAACAAAAACGTGTCCTTGTGTCGTATGAACAAATCTGCACAAAACTTAATGCTAGGTTCCCACTATAACGATTGGCGTCACGATTGAAATCGTGGTCTTAATCGTGGACCAATCGTGGTGATCCTATCAGATCTTATCAGATCTTGAGGTCAGTCGTGGAAATCGTGTTAATCGTAGAAAAATTTTGAACGGTTCAAAAATTCTCTACCATTAACACGATCAACTGCGATCATTTGTCCATCGGGATCATCGTATCAGGTCTTATTGCATCGTAACAAAGCGCGCCAAATCGTATCTAATAGTGCATCCAAATTGTGGTGATCGGGATCGATCTTGAACAAGAAAAAACACCACGCTCTATTAAGATGTGTTGCGATCTCAAGAAGCAATGAAGTTAATAGTCAGTCGGGCTGTATTTATAGCAATCGGGTCCAGTCGTAGCTCAAATCGTAAAAGACATCGAGAACACAATCGTATCCTATCGTAACGGAGCGCATTTATTCGTGATAAGCGTATTGGAACTTATCTGTACGTACTAGAACGTCCTGATTCGGGGAACGCGATCGTGATGATCGTATATGTTCGAGACCCAATCGTGAACTAGATCAAATCAATCCAAAAGGAACGTATGTAATCGTATCTAAACTGGAGATCAGACCGTGACAGATCGTGACAACTGTAATTAACAGATCGTGACCAGATCGCAACAGAGCGCAAAACATCGTATAAAACGCATGGACTCGCATCACATCGTATCCAAGCCTGTAATCTCAGAGAAATACCACGATTAGTTACGAGTGGTCAATCGTGGCGTTCCTAACGGATTGCACGATAGTGGGAACCTAGCATGAGTCAACACGCAACAAATATTGGGGATTTCCCAATATTGTACATTGTACATGTCTAATGTACATGAATGAGGTTTCGACTGGAAGAAGAAAAGTATTTTACCGTTGTAAAGCTCTAATTTCGAGGATTTTCGAGTATCATTTCTTCGGAACTTATATTTTAGTTTGTTATTTATCAACGTTTTATCGGTTTGATTTTACTTTCAGAGATTTCTATGAAAATTTGATAAGATCGTTCATCCCCTCCTTAAATGTTGAACTGTTGTTGTTGTTTTTTGGTGTTTTATTGATTATTCAATATACATGTATTTTTCATGTACGTAATTTTTAAAGATTCAGCCAATCCATCTTTATAATTATTGTGCTTAGATTATTTATTATATGGCAAAACTACAATTGTATTTATATTTTGTCCGATCTGATACATATCTCATATACTATTGTTAACAGAACAGAACAGAATATTGTATTCAGTTACTTGAACATATATACATGTTCCTCATAACATGATCCAATGCATAACAATTATAAACACATGACAACGTATAATATATGTACATATATACACACTTTATAACAGAAGAATTTTAACAAACACGTAGTTAATAATTCAATAATTCTATATGAATATCAAACAGTAGATATATAGTAAATTACAACGTAGTTTATAAACAAGATTCACTCCCCGAGGAGGGACTTATAAGTTATAGACGAAAAAGTACGAAAGAAGAATGACAAATTTGTACAAAAGAAAACAACAAATGAGTAGTTATTGGACGAAATTGATCATAATTTTTCGTCTGCTAAAAGCATGGTATGTATATTTACAAAGGTTTAATATAGTTTTATAGCTTTTAGATTTAAATAAATTTATAAATTTGACCATACTGGGCTTAGTATAATAATATTTACTAATATATTTTTTACGAATATCTATATACAGTGGGCAGATACATATAAAATGGTACTCGTCCTCAATATCATTTTTATTACAAAAAGTACAATATCTGTTACAATGTTCGATTCTGTTATTACCATGACGTCCTGTTTCGATTTTTAATTGGTGAGATGACAATCTCAATTTGGATAATACAATGCGATATCTTAGTGGAACTTTATCAAGGTAACATTCAAATTCATAGTCAGTTTTAAACAATTTATACGTGCACATAGATCTACTAATATTTATGGCTGTATACCACGATTGTTTGAATTGATCGTGTAGTCTTTGTTTAAATTCTATATGGAAACTTTTCTCGTTAACTCAATGCGGTGTAATCCAAACATATGAAAATCCATTGCTATCTAATTGTTATATTGTGTTCTTAAAATCTGTGTGTTTTAATATCATTGAATATTAAGTTTTATTTGCGTGTTATATTTTCAATGTTTATTAACTCAGCATATAAGGCAATGTACTAAAATACATATATCATTTTTCTCAAAATTCAATGTTTCATGCTTTTAACATTGATAATACTAGTACTAAATATAATGGTCGAGAACTATATATACCTTCTATATAACTAAGTCCCTTAATGTTCTATAGTATTATAATATTGCTTTCTGTGAAAACTTTTAATGTATTAATTTATGTGAAATCCTTACACAACCATTTTTATTTAGTTTCGATATTTACTATCGTTTGTCCAACAAAATGCATGATATATGAGAATCAAACATCTAAAAAATAAGAATTAAGTATAACAATTATAATTTGCATTAAATTTGTCTTAGAGTGATACAAAGACAAATCCATAAGTTTGGAACAAGTTTTTTTAACATATGAATGCACGTGTATGATATATATAAGGACTTGAGAGGAAAACTGTCAAATTTCACTGGTTTTCAACAATATTTGTCTTCCATAATTCACTGAACACCACACTCCCAATCTGACCTTTCTGTTAATTGTGAGTTTATGCATAAAGGGCCTTATAAAGTAAAATATGAAATATTTTAGAATATAACCTGCATTTGTGTTCCATAATTCATTGAACCTTGCGAAACAATGTCACAGTTTGAACTTTCTTAAATGTATTAAATTGAGATTTTATGCAAACATACAGGACCGTTTAAGTTTATTATACGAAATTTCACTGAACTTAAGCTACATTTGTGTTCCATAATTCATTAAACCTCATGAAACACTGTCCCAGTTGAAATTTCTGTTGAATTAATTGTTCTGCTAGCATAAAGGGTATTTTCAGTAAACTACGACATTTCGTTAGATTTTAAGGTACATCTGTGTTCCACAATTCATTGAACACTGTCCCAATTAACTTTTCTTTTAACTGAAATTTTATGCTAGCATAATAGGTATTTTAAGTAAACCACGAAATTTCACAGAACCTCCTGACGCGCTGTCCCAATCTGAACGTTCTGTTAAATTAAATGTTATGCTAGCATAAAGGTATACATTTGTGCTCCATAATTCATTGAACCTCACGTAGCGCTGTCTCAATTTGAACTTTCTGTTAACTGAAATTGTATGCTACCATAAAGGTATACATTTGTGTTCCATAATTCATTGAACCTCACGAAGCGCCGTCCCAATTTGAATTTTCTGTTAATTGAGATTTCCGTAAATTAGGCTAGCAGTGTTTACCTTCAGTCTGGAACATGTGAACGAAACTTACCAAGCACATCTGTTAGTCCCAGGTTATATTTATAATGCCTGAATATATACCGATAATCCGCTCTCATATTAACGAAGACGATACTTAACAGATTTATGGATTAGCAGGATGCAATGTAGTGAAAGCAATTTTCAATCCGAACCTCTGAAGGTGATTAAAACAATTTGATAAGAGGGCAAGAGAGTCTAGGAATGCTGTAGACAAAACTGAAACACTCGTGAGAACATAGACATATTCCTCACGGGTATTAACTCCAAAACAATTAAACAATACATAATGATCGAATAAAAGCTCTACATAAAACAAAATGTTCCGAGCAATCCTACTAAACGCGTTTGAGGTACAAAGTCGATAGATTTGTATTTTTAATTGAAACCATTACGGGAACAAATGAGCTATTGTGTAAGATAATGGTGATGCAGAATTTTGAAGATTTGAACTACGTTGATCTCCTTAAAATTCTCAAATTTTCAAATTTTGGGTTTGATAAATAACCTCAGTTATTCCATTCATTTCTGAAAACCGTGTACTTTATCGACAAACCTTTAACAGACTGTGATTGCTTGTTTAACTTTAAAAGTATATGTTACTTTATATTATATATTAACTGACCGTCACAAGATATGTAACTTTATTTAATGCTAAGAAGTGAAATATAGAAAAATATAAGTGATATATATCCCTATAGCACTCACAGTGAGGGGGTATTTTTTTGGGTCCCGATTTAATACAGTAAATGAAACGGACCGTCATCGATGACGGGCTCAAAACTGTGAAATAACGTTATTATTTTGACGTCATGACGTTATGATTCCCGCGATATTTTCCAATAAAATGTAAAACAAAGATTTAATAAAGCATAAAATAAAAAGAAAATGTGTTTGTTTTCGGTGTGATAACGCGTGATATCATCACCGGAAAGGGGAACAATTTACATATTTTCACTCGCGCAAGCGCTCGTGAAAATATTAATTGTCTCCCTTTCCGGTGATGATATCACGCGTTATCACACCGAAAACAAACAAATATCCTCTATGTATTATTGAGGAAAGGAACCCTACTAGCCTAGCTATCGTTCCAGTCCAAAAAATGTATGTCTTGTGTATTTGTCTATGCTATCCTTATTCCAAATAAATTATGTTTAAACCAACAAACTCTGATTCACTAAAACCGGCTTCATTAAGTGTGTGCGACTAATTAGAAAATTAAGCGTGCAATAAAATTCCACCCGAAGCACATGTCGGTTATGTTAACATGTTACAAGTTTCGAACCAATTCTTCTGTTTTAATTACAAAATTATTTACTTACCTTGCACACATGTTGGTATTGCGAGAACTTTTTAACATCTGGTTCCTATGCAAGGTCTGCTGAGGAAATAAATCAAACTCATTAAATTAAATCAAGGTGTTCTTTGTGTAATCGGTCTTCTCAATGAGAATTAATTATGCAATGGAAACATTTCTTAAATTTGTTATCCAATTATGCGAGTGGTATTTATTAAAATGTACATTTAGCATATATTTAAAATGGAAACTTTAGAAGCAGATTTGTTAAATATTATTTTAACATGATACTCGCTACGTATTATTATTTATTTATTTTTGCTATCATTATTATTATTATTATTATTATTAATCGTTTTATTTTTTGATACATCTCCTGAAGACTCATTGATATAAAGAGATAGCAACAGTGAAACAATCGTAATCGTATTCGTAATAAGGCTTTCAAACAACATATGTATATATACACAAACAAATAGTAATAATATATACAAGACTACTAACTGTACACATTATAATCTATACATGTGACGGACGTAATACAATTGAAACAGAACAACACACATTTTTATTTACTCCCAAAAAGAGGTTTGAACTGGAGTACCAAGAATACAAAGAAATACAAGAAATATTCTCAGCGTATGATTTTGTTGCTAACAAATTGCAAGCATGCACGCACACATGGACAAACTCATACGATTGCACGCATGCACGCACACATGGACAAACTCATACGATTGCACGCATGCACGCACACATGGACAAACTCATACGATTTCACGCATGCACGCACACATGGACAAACTCATACGATTGCACGCACGCACGCACACCCCATGGACAAACTCATACGATTGCACGCACGCACGCACACCCCATGGACAAACTCATACGATTGCACGCATGCACGCACACCCCATGGACAAACTCATACGATTGCACGCACGCACGCACACCCCATGGACAAACTCATACGATTGCAGCCATGCACGCACACCCCATGGACAAACTCATACGATTGCACGCATGCACGCACACCCCATGGACAAACTCATACGATTGCACGCATGCACGCACACCCCATAGACAAACTCATACGATTGCACGCACGCACGCACACCCCATGGACAAACTCATACGATTGCACGCATGCACGCACACCCCATGGACAAACTCATACGATTGCACGCATGCACGCACACCCCATGGACAAACTCATACGATTCTTGACTATGTCGCTATCTGAACAACGGACAATACTAAAGAAATGAGAAAGACATACACATTGCACTGTCCTTCCAAAAAGACATACACATTGCACTGTCCTTCCAAAAAGACATACACATTGCACTGTCCTTCCAAACAAACATAGAACTCAGTGGTTGAGTTTTTCATTAAAATACATTACATAAAATACATATTTTATAAGCATACTTGCATGTGTGATGTATATAAACTTCTACGTATTAATATTTGTAGTGTAAATTTGTTTAATTCTATCAAAATTCGAAATACATGTACAACTATTTACTAAAGAGTGTGTGTCAAGTGATTTTTTCCATGGTGTGTATTCGTTAACAAGATTATTATTACAATAAGTTTTTTAAGTAAAATTATGAATAATGAATATATGATTTGTACTTAAATTTATGATAATTAAAAATAATATACATGGTCCAGCTAATATAAACTGTAGAAACGATGACATTTTCTACGACCCAGTAAATAATCACTTAAAATTAAAAAGCAAAACGAATACCACTGCCTGTCATTATGAATAACATATGTGTTTATACGTTTTGAACTACATAGCTAAGTTCCTATTCCGTTGACTGTAGGAGTACAGTGTCTATGTATCTACATCGAGAAGTGACATAACTATGTAAGAAATGCGGGTTCACGTGACCTTGCCGTGTAACTGTACAGGAGTCGCAGAGCGGCATGGTATACGGCGGGCTACGACGTCATCAAGCGATATAAATGTCATAAGCAAAACAGCGAATATATATGGTACTTGCTGTTAAATGTATAAAATCTTTGCATTGTCATCGCTAAGTAATGTGTAAAAAATATATCAAACTACGTATGAGTAATATTTGTAGTATCGTTTAATTATAATTTAAATGTATATATAAATGTAAAAACATCGCATTATGACAGTTGTAAGTTAGCAAGTGACTAAATTATATGTATATATCGTATATAATGATAAAATACTGTATTGGTTACATGAAAACTACTGTACGTAGGAATGCTATTATACACAATCACATATATTTTAATTGTATGTTTATTCTGCATTGGCTTCATGAAAACTAGTTTACTTGGGGAGGCAATACTACAAATTGTAGTTCATATACGACTTCTATAATCAAACAAATATATGAACATAATTATGTTGGTTTGACATTCGTGTTATAACAATTGTAAATTAACACGTACATAAAATATATTCATAAAACCTAGTCTAGTGAGGAATAATAAAATATTAGTTCATTTTGAATTGATATAGTAAAACATCAGTAAAATTAACAAATCTGCATGCTTCAGGTGTAGAGATGCAGTTTTAAAGCATGCCATGTGTTTAAAATAATTAAAGACCCACGTGCCAGAATATTTTAGCAAATATAAAGATTCAGAATAACGGTCGAAATAATCAATCCCGTTCTTACTTTGCAATATATGGCATTACCATTAGATTCACCGCGCAGCGGGCTGCTGCAACTAAACATTTGTCCATGGAGCAATTCGCTTTCAAATGGCTTCCACACGGAGGAAGCAGCCTGGAGATGATTAAAAGCAGGTTTTCTGATTCTCATCCATGGATCATTACCTGAACATGTAGTTCTACCGTTCCGCTGCATTTGGATGGAACGTGTTTATTTTGTTCTTTTGAAATGTGGACACGTTGCCCATCGCGCGTAACGAATTCAGCCGCTCGTTTATATCTGGTTTTATTGCCATTTATGTCAATGCTTCATGCACTTTACATTGTAGGAAATCGAGATGTAAGCAGTTTAATTGCACTGCTGTTAGTGGCGAAATGAGGGTCTGTTTGCAAAATCAAAGATAGATATCAGCGATTCCTCATTTGTCTGTTTTAAGAGATATGCAAACGTGTAGGATGACTGCGAATCACGCTCGTAGTACGGCATATGACTCATTTTGATCTGCATCAAAGTACGGGCAACTGTAGTAAAAAAAATGAAAATTTAATATTAATATTTTCATATAGTACAGGTTAATTGGGGTACATATAATGGAAAAAGAGTGCAAAATCAAAGATAGATATCAGCGATTCCTCATTTGTCTGTTTTAAGAGATATGCAAACGTGTAGGATGACTGCGAATCACGCTCGTAGTACGGCATATGACTCATTTTGATCTGCATCAAAGTACGGGCAACTGTAGTAAAAAAAAATGAAAATTTAATATTAATATTTTCATATAGTACAGGTTAAATTGGGGTACATATAATGGAAAAAGAGTGCATGCATTCTGAGAAAAAAATCATTATTTAATAAGGTCGTGTCTGTTTGGCCCTTTATTGTTTACAATTTGACATCAGTTTTGTGGGTATTTTAGATACCCATAGTATGCAAATGTATTTTCACAACTCGGAATAGCGCAGTTGGTTACAGCGCTGTCTACTGTCATCTGTTCTTACTATTCCGTCGTCGTGAGTTCGATACCAATGCTGAGTTTTCTTTTCTTCAAGTACTTTTCCTTATTGTGTTTTTTTAATAATAATTCTCACTATCTAGTAAATTATTCATACGTTATGATTGCATACGCCTTTGTATTGCTCATTTGTTGAATATAATAACATTAAAATTGTTGAAGGACATCACCTTTTCGTTGGCATTGTCACTTTAGACAGTGACAATGACTGTGATATTTAATACATAGTTGACATAGTCCCTTTATGAAGTAACAATGTATGACTGTGATGTTTAATACATAGTTGACATAATCCCTTTATGAAGTAACAATGTATGACTGTGATATTTAATGCATAGTTGACATAGTCCCTTTATGAGGTAACAATGTATGAATGTGATGTTTAATACATAGTTGACATAATCCCTTTATCAAGTGACAATGTATGGCTGTGATGTTTAATACATAGTTGACATAATCCCTTTATAAAGTGACAATGCATGACTGTGATATTTAAAAAATAGTTGACATAGTCCCTTTATGAAGTGACAATGTATGTCTGTGATATTTAATACATAGTTGACATAGTCCCTTTATGAAGTGACAATGTATGACTGTGATATTTAATATATAAATATGATGACTGGCGGATTTTATTGTTTCTTATGTATATGAAATATATATATAAGTCAGGTATTATGTGCTTGAAAACAAAATTGTTTTTCTTAGATTTGTTCACTTTTGCATAGAACTGAATTGTGTATGGCAAATGTGGAAATATTGGTACACAAAGCGAAACAAACTTATACAGTCGAATTAATTTATGGAATAAATAAGATTTCTAGTCACTTATAGCGTCCATGCAATTATGGCAAATAATGCACAACTGTGAACAAAACACATCATATACCTTAAATTCAAATTAAAATCAAGTTTTTTATTCCAACATGTACGATATTGTGTAACTCCATTCACAGATGCGTTGTATCCCCAAGCTGACCCTGTCCTGCTGTTCCAACAGTTCTAGATCACGAGTTATTGACGCTGCTCTAGTATCATTAGATTAAACAGTATTTATTTAGTCAATCAAAAATAAAACACCAGCAATTACACAACATACTTATAGAATCAATATGACAATAATACATAATCACAAATTGTAAATTATTAAGAAAATGCTTACAATTTTTAGTGAAGAAAAATTGGCAGAATTGAGATGGAAGCCCGGAGCTTATGGTGTGTATCTCTTCAGCCTTGGGTTTGAGCTGCTGTTGCGATTGGTATTACGATGTGAACTATACCGAATGCCGAATACACATGTGATTATCAAATGTGATAGACATTATCGAGATTTAATTGTTGTAATTGTGATAAATGAAGGGTTACATACAACTTTATTAAAGAAATGATATAACATAATTAGACAGCATAACACAGTTATATATTCGGGTAGGGACTATGCTTACTGCTATATAGTAAGAGCGATATGGAAAGAGTGAAATGTTTGCAAGAGAATGGAAAAAGAAGTAAAAGAAAGTAGTTATTTAGAATATCATTGAGTATCATTGAGTCAAATGGAGATACTAAGACACCATTTTGAGTAAATATTAAAGTACAGGGTTTGAATACTGTTTTTCAAATAGCCAAAGAATGAAGAATTTGCTTATAAGATTTAGGAAATATCTGACATGGTTTTCCTAAGTCGATCAAGTAACAAAAGTATAGAACGATGCCTCGTTCTGCTGTTGTAGTCGATCGTTTGCATCTGCAAATACAAATCAGGCGTGTCTTGGGAATCCCAGGCTTAATGCATGTGCGTAAAGTGTCGTCCCGGATCAGCCTGTGGGGTCCGCACAGGCTAATGCGGGACGACACTATCCGCCTACTGTAGATGTATGTTAAAAAGATACTTTCTTGAAACAGATAAAAAAGCGGAAACTGTCTTCGCGGATCAGCCTGTGCAGTCCACGCAGGCTGATCAGGGACGACACTTTCCGCTCATGCATTAAGCCCGGGTTTCCCACGACAGGCCTCAAATATATTGTATTTCCATGTACTTGCTCTACAGTAGGCTAGCTTTGCTTGGAGTTATAATAAATGACAGTGTTATTCAACGATGCAAATTTATGGCAATAAATATACGTGACGTCGGTGATGTGGTTCAGCTTGTTGCTGATCAAATGCTTTGGTCACAAGTTCACTGGTGATACGTGTTTCTCCTATAATACTTACAATAATACATAGTTAACAGTTTAACGATTGATTGTACATAAGTACGCATTGTACAAATGCTACAACTTTGATTAAGTAAAAAAAAATGATTGTATTGCTAGTGTTAGCAACATAAAGAGAAAAGATAAGTTTTAAAAGAAGGGTCACATTTCTGATGGTTTTTACTAATACTTTTAACTACCAGTATAATAGCTAATTTATGTACGTCTGATTTGTACTTTTAATATGAATTAAGGGTAAGTGTCGTTAATACATGCCCAAATGCACACTGCAGTTTTATTGCATTCCGTGCCGAAAATTTGAAGACCAATATGATAATTATGAAGGTAATAATAGTACAGCTGTAGTGGTGCTGAATTTGTTGTTGACGTTGTTGATGATGACGATGACTTCAGTGATGCATCTTGCTAACATTAATGACGACAACGACGTTAAAAATCAAAAAGGAAGAATGATGATGATGGTGATGATGATGATGATAATGATGATGATGATGATGATGATGATGATAAAGAGGAGAAGGAGGAAGAGGGGGAGGAGGAGGACGGTGCTGCTGCTGCTTCTGCTGCTGCTGCTGATGATGATGATGATGATGATGATGGTGATGATGGTGATTATGATTATGATTAAGATGATGATTATGGTGATGATTATAATGATGAGAAGGAGGGTGCGAACCTGCTGTTTGTGTTTATGATGCTGGTAGTGGTTGTAGTAGTGGCATTGGTGGTGATTCTAGTCGAGATGATGCTTGTGATCAGAATCAATTACAAGCAAAATATATGTGATTTACATATAAATCAGCGAGATGCATACCCATCTAGCATTCGCAGCAATAAAGTCTCTCACAGTATGTTTTGTCCGTGTTATTTGTTATTTAGAGTGATGTACATCAATGTCGAGTGCTCACTGAGGAATGCGTGGACTGATGTAACATGGGATAGCTACCTTCCTCATGGGTATGCCCCGAGATATCTTTGGCCTCCCCTATGCCACGTGCATACCGTGTATTTCGTAGGAACACTTTCCTCGTATTACTAGGTAATACTCGATGGCGAATTCATAGGTAAACATTAATGTCGTAACATGTTACACGAAGAAACATGTAGAAAAATTTATTTCCATTAAAAAAACATGTTCCTTGTATTACTATGCAATCTTCAGTTAATGTCGTTAAATATTAAATGCGATAACATGTATCTGCGCTCTAATCGGTGTTTTCGAAACAGTAAAATACTAAACTACACGTAACTTGTTTATTCCAAAAAAAAGGAAGAACACACGAGTATCTATATGCATTCACACACTATAGAGGCGTACATATACACATGCAGAACACATATTCATACATATGACATGTTGGCACACGGCATTTGTTGTTCTGAAGAAATGTCATAAAAACAGACGAGCGTACAATATTTATATACCCAGAGACAACTGTACGCGCATATATACTTAACAATATGAAATGTTGGTCACTCCGATATTTTATTTTTGACCGGGAAAAGTGTCTTACAATAATAATAATAATAATAATAATTATTATTATTATTATTATCATTTATTTTATTATTGGTATTATTATTATTATTATTATTATTATTATTATTATTATTATTATTACTACTACTACTACTACTACTACTACTACTACTACTCCTACTACTACTCCTTCTACTACTACTACTACTAGTATTATTATTAGTATTATTATTATTATTATTATTATTATTTTCGCTGTTGTTGTTGTTTGTTGTAGTTATTTTGCTGTTGTTGAATTTTATTTGTTTTATAGGACTATTCCGTCGAGAAAATCATTCAAAATTACTTACAGTAATATTTTTCTGCATGTTAATAATGGATTACACATTATTGTTTAAATCACAGAAAATATGCTGCCATTGTGGAACAACAATTTTTTATGTTCAAAACGACTTAATCTCTTCTTTAGCGGAACCTCAGTTTTGAAAGAATCGTTTCTGATATGGTAGAGAAATACATATTGTAAGTAATTGTTGGATGATAGTCTGGAGTTAGAAGAGATTATTCAGTATACACATGTTTAATTTTGTTTTATATTTTATTAAATTGGAAATGGGATATAGTAATATTATTGGTACAGTGCTTTTAGACCTACAGAAGGCATTCGATACTGCTTACCACTGTGTAACGACCACGAAATTAGAAGCTACAGTTCTTGGTAATGATAATTTGACATCGCTTAAATCTTACATGCCCGACAGACAACGTGTCGATGTATCTGGTACTTATTCTACAATTACTCTTAGTTTATGTGGAGTTCTAGGATTCAATACATGGTCCGCTTTTATTTTTGCTGCATGTTCAAAATATGACAGCTGCAGTGGAAAAAAAAAGTATTTATGCTGATGATTATTGTATACTTGTGTCTTAAAACAATCGTATTTAGAGACTCAGCTTGCAAAGCTCTTACACAATAGAGGCAATAAGATATCACTCCATCTAGGAAAAACGGTGTCGATTGTATTCCATTTCAGGTTTAAACTAATCAAACCCGAAGCTTGATATCACTGAGCAGTGGCTCTGTTATTGAACCTTAGTCTTCTATACATTATTTGGGTGCCATTTTGTACCAAAACTTATCATTAAATGCATGACTGAATCAGGTCTCATAAAGGTCAATACTATGTTTCTTTCTCGAAATAGGAGAACCTAACTCAGCGTTCAACAAATAACTGATTTCGTCTTTGATCCAATGCCATTGTGACTATGTATGTTCCATATTGTGCAACGGTTTATCAAAATAGCTTAAAATTAGCTGCAGAGAGTTCAAATCAATCAAACGTCAATTCTTAGGTTATTTAATATAGTTTACATTGTTTATTTATGTAATTGATCTTTCATTACATATGTATGTTTAAGGCACTACAATGCACATGGCCTAGTAATGTATTTCACTTACTCGTTGGATTTCTGATGCTTTTAATGTATATGTAATTCGATAAGAAATGTTAATATTTGTTTTATCTTTGAATCCGTTTGTTTTTTATAACACAATGGTGATAGTGCTAGTGAACAGTATTGGGATAATAGATGTATAACAATAAAAATATTACCTCTTTATGTATTTAACATTTAGTACATTTTAGTAATATTTTCTACATATAAAATCCTATAATAACTCATTATATAGCCTCAAATCCGTGTATATGTATCCTTATGTCAAAGCCAACAGCAAAAAGGATCACAATGGAAAAAGGGTTCACCCTTTTGTGTAATACTAACTGCAGGTACGCATGTAGTAGATTTATAAGGCTCGAATTAGGCTCCAATTATATCGAAATCGCTTACATGTTATGTTATCTTTTCCTGTACAATGCGTTCTATTTATCATAATAATTACTTTTAAATATTTCAACCCATGACGTCCTATACAACATGCATGCTTATGAATATCATGAAACCTTACAGTTGTATGAAACCAGGTTGGTCTAAATAATCCCTTGCTAAAAGGAACAAAAAGCGTAAGTGGTAATATTGTGTTCTGAATTATTACCAAACATTTGTACGAAAGAACATTTAGCTGTATCAGTTAGAATTAAGAACGCATGAATCACGAATTATTTCAAACGAAAACCTGAAAACTCGATCTCTGGCTAACTGAAGACGATAACATTCGTTAACCAACCTGAAAAAATGGTTCGTGTCATATTTTTATTTCTTGGAGATATCCTAATTAAAATTGTGAGATCAAAGGGTTGTCGGTTTGTCTGAAATAAGGTCATTACGGTAAACAGACGGCATTGTTAGACAAGAAATATACCCGGTTTCAATTAGAACAATATTCGTAACATCTTGCTGTATTCATTTACTTAAATTTCACATACATGTTATTATGATTAGTTAGATTCGTGTGTTCCTGGTTTTGTTAATGGTATTGAAATAAATGCTGTAGAGTACCGGTATTATCGTTTAGTTGAAATTCATTCGAAACGCCTAAACATTTAATGACTGAGAAAGAATAATCATTTAAAATGTTACGTAGATAATCTATTTTAAAAATAAGATCGCTAACATTTAATTAGCTGAAATATGTTGAAAGACATCGGTTTAAAGAAACTCAAAATGTTAAATGACGGTTTTCAAATGTTTAAATATCAGCATTTTAATATCCAATGAAGAAATGGACGGTGTTATGAGATAAAGAATCATAGTTCTGAAACGTATAGTGGAATAGAATTTGCTATAATACACCGATCTTTTCGACAAGTACGTCTAAGGTTCTAATATAAAACACGTCCGTCAAATTTTGCTTTGTTTCGTAGGGCCGAGTAATTAAAAATCATAAGCTGTAAAATAGAAAACTTAAATGCTAAAATTCGAAATTGTATTATTGTTTGTTCATATGCATAATTTATTTGTGAGTCGAATTCAAATCCAAATCCTGTGCCTATTGTGTTTTTTCCTTATATTACAGTACATTTGTGTGCACCCATTAAATGACCACTTTCATACAAGTTTTATTACAAGCGGTACTTTATATCATTGAGATGCCTTTTCAAACGGCATAAACGTACATATGAAAGTGGCCATAAATAGACATTTGTTTTCAAAATCATCAATAAATGTCGCATACGTAGATAGAGTTTAAGTTGTAAATAAAATTCTGATTGATTATATAAAATTATACAAAGAAATAATTAATTTAGTGAATACAATTAGTATTACTATCATGCTAAATAAAAAAAAATAGTGTCGCTTTTTTAAAGATTGTTATATTTTGTATATTTTATATCAGCAGTGTTTTCAATATATCAAAGTTATATCTACACATATTATATACACATTCATAATACGTTAAACTCTATTTGAATTTGTTAATTGGTACATGCATTTATTTCGTTATTTTAGTATGATTTTGAAAGCCATTGTTAAATCAATGCGGACAGATATTGTAAAAAATAAGGCTAAAATCAGAATGCTAAACTTTGGTATAAATAGCATGCAACAAAAGATTTTGTAATGACAAACATATACGTATACATAATCTTGTTGGGAGAAGGGGATTTAAATATTGAACAAAAACAGTCTTTATTCCGTTTTAAATATAAATAATCTTAATATAATATTAATTTACAACTTTGTGCCTGGCGTGCCAGCATTTTCAATTTTCATTTTCAGTTCGCATAGGTACATGCAGTAATGATCGTTGTATGTTAGTATTAAGCTACTATTTCAATTATATCAATTATTAATATTTAACACATACAACCAAGCTATGTAATCTGGCCTTTTACATCATGTATTACGGCTTCTTCCTGAGATGCAGGACCATGATCTGTGATTTGTACTATAATTTTATGATGCTAGGTCTTGAAATCTTGTCAACAAGCAGGGATTTAGCTGATAATTATATTAACTTCATTTCATCGTGCCTCAGAAAGTTGCAATTCGGTTGCTCTGTTGAACATTATACCATTGTACAGCTGTTTAATTTGAATAGAAATGCAATGAGGTATAAGTTTATTTACAAGTTCGTGTTCTATTTGTAAAATTCTGGTCTAAGTGTGAGGTTCGGCATGCCTTTAAACCGGTTTAAACCTCCAATGCTTTGCATTGCGCGTTCCAATACGATAACCCCAGTTTTAATCATATTTATGTTTTGTGTTGTGTTGTATGTATTGTCCTGTATTGTGTAGGCAATTGACCACTTGCCATAATTATAGACCAGCGGAGGGTAATAAGGGTTTCTCTCCTGGTGATGTCTCTGGAGTTTTATTATTCCTATATTTATTTTATTGCGTGGTTGTGTTAACAGTTATTGTCCCGTTTTACAACTATGAAAAAATGTAAAGTTAAAGAACAATTTAGAATTCGTTAAGAAACACCACGTACAAAATTGCAACATTTCAATGTTTTCTCCACCAAACAGCAAAAGATAGCATTTAATGCTCATTTACATGCTATTTCGAAGGAGTCAAGATACAATTTCCGAATTACCTGTAATCTGTTCCACATGTTTTATTTTGTTGCTAAAAGCCATTGATAGGAACAGCTGAAAGCTCAAAAATCCACAATGATGTCGTTTTTTAATTACAATGCAATAGTGGAATCACCTTTTACTCGAACACGTTTATTGTTGATTGATATTCATAATACTACATAACTGTACTTGTTTAAAGTTGTAAACTTCCATCTTCAGTTATAATTACTTAATACAACGTGAAAGCATAAGTGCATGGTTGCACATTAAGACGTAAATTGTTAAGTGAATGAGTTTAATATTAAACCAGTTAAACTATAAATCCTATACATTTATCATATGTATACATTTCTCAAATTGCCTTATTTCTAGAGTAGGATTTACGTTGATACACGAAATAAAATTCGTTCTCTTAAAAGTTCTTCTAGAAAACCTGCTGAAAACAAACATATGTTATTTAAAACCTGACACTTGAAAGTTATTTTTGTCATTGCATTGGTGCGGGTTGAACAGGGCTTTTCACTGTGACTAAAATATCAGCCAAAATAACTGAAAAACTTACATAATTAAGTATTTTTACTAATACTAATTATTACTAAACATTGTTATAATCTAATGCGTTAAAAAAATGTATCATAAATATTATAGAAACCTCTATTTTTATTGAAAAACACGAATGCTGCATTTCTCCGATATAATTATATTGACATTTAACGTCCATTTATTCTCATACGATAAGATTTGATAATAACTATGACCTGTTAACTAAGCATTGCAACATGATGACTGTGTTCATAAAGTTTATGAAGTTAACAGTAATTAACAGTAAGTATGTAACAACAAATATCGGTACTCTTCTTTATGTACCGGATGTTATCATTTCTTGGTTGGTTCGTGGTTGTTGTTTTTGTTGTTTTTCATTTCCATTCTCTTCTGTAAAGTAAAAACCCGCGAGCAAATTTGCTTTACCTACAACATGCGTTATTTCTGTCGTACCTGAAATAACAGTATGACCTTCTATTCTCCATTGTAAAGTAAAAATTCAGCCAGCCAAATTCTACCAACAACATGCGTTATTTTTTGCCATACCCAAGATGTCCCGCATACGATGCCTGTATTCACGGACTTTCTTAGATGTGATGGAAACTATTGACGCGTCCGTCCTTTAATTTGCTATAGATGTTATATAATTATCATAACTTATATGTGTAGTTTTATCACTTATACGGTAAATCATAATGTACCATGAATATACTGCGGTTAATTTTACTAATTGGCAATATTTTACCATTGCATATTTATAACACAGGGCTTTGTCATGTTACTATTAATAAAATGTATGATATTTGTGATGTTTTGTCCAATTTTGACCAGAAAAAATACTTATATACCAACAGTTATTTGGTGCGAGTATATGTTTGAAAATCGAAACAAATTAAGAAAATACTACCAGTACTCTTTTATCCGTATACATATTCATCTGTTTGTTATTGTGGAAATTATATTGCAGTTGTTATTATTTGTTGGGTGGTTAGTGATTGTTGTTTCTTTTTTTCATTTCCGTTCTCTTCTGTAAAGTAAAATCCCGTACGCAAAATTGCTATACCTTCGAGCTGCGTTATTTCTGCCGTACCTGAAATAACATTATGACCTTCCATTTTTCCAGGATTCATTTTGTAAGTGCGCATGCCTGGTCTTATTCAGGACATTCTGTTATTTCGAGGAATATTTTATTGCAATGGTGTCATAGCTCGCATAGCGCGGTTACAATGTAACTATGAAGAGGTAACCGTGTAATGATTACCCGCTTCCTCGTTGATTAACTATGCAATCAATAGGTGATTACAAACACATAAAGGACTATAAAGCGCTTAGTGGATTTGGTAATCTAAACTAGCTGACAAGAAAAATGGCCCGCATATGTTGTCTGTACACATGAACATTCTTAGATGGTGATGAAAAACTATCGACACGTCTGTCCTTTAATGCGCTCTGTTGTATAAGTATCATATATAATTATTATAACTAATATGTGTACTTTTATCACGTATACGGTTAATCATAATGTACCATGAATATACTGAGGTTAATTTTGCTAATAGGTAACATTTTACCAATCCGGCATCTTGAAAAATGTTTGTATATTGATAACTAAGGGCATTGTCACGTTATTTATAAAAATGTATGAGATTTGTCATAATTTTGAATAGCAAAAATCAGTTATTTGGTGTGTGTATATGTTTGAAAATCAAAATTAACTTGAAAAGTGATACCAGTACTCTTTTACCCGTGTACATATTCGTGCGTTTGTAATTGTGGCAATTTTATTGCAGTTGTTATTATTTGTTGTTTGGTTAGTGATTGTTGTTTTTGTTGTTTTCATTTCCAGTCTCTTCTCTAAAGTAAACACCAGCAAACCAAATCGCTTTACCTACAACATGCGTTATTTCTGCCGTACCCTAAATAACATCATGACCTTCCATTCTAGTTTGTGAAGTAAAAATCCAGCAAGCCGAACTTTGCTTCGTACAACAGCATGCGTTATTTCCATCGTACCCTAAATAACATTATGACCTTCCTTTGCCCAGGATTCATGTGGTAACTGCGCATGCCTGGTCTAATTCAGGACATACTGTTATTTCGAGGAATATTTTATTGCAATGGTGCCATAGTTCGCATAGCGCGGTTACAACGTAACTATGAAGAGGTAACCGTGTAATGATTACCCGCTTCCGAGTTGATTGACTATGCAATCAATAGGTGATTACAAACACAATATAGGTACTATAAAGCGCTTAGTGGATTCGGTAATCTTATCTAGCTGTCAAGAAAAATGTCCCGCATATGTTGTCTGTACTCATGAACATGCTTAGATGAAGATAGAAAACTATTGACACGTATGTCCTTTAATTTGCTAAGTAACGTATGAAATATCTATCCATTGGCGAACATGTTGTAAATTATCACGTATTCATATTATTCATCGTTAATACATTTGGTTAATTGTTTTGTTGTGGTAAACATTGTAGCATTGTCGTATGTTTAACATATATTTACAAAGATTTGAGTCTATCAATACAGATTTGTGAATTTGTACCAAAATAATTTAAGCGGCAAAATTACCGGTACATTATCAGTTATATAATGGGGGTATGCTTAAAAATCACACCCACTGCTGAGACATTAACATATTTATAATAATTGCAAATCTTTAAAAATCAAATTCCATAACGCATTTGGTTTTAAAAAAAAACGTCATTTACTTCAGAATAGTATTTTTATTTTAATTTTATACCGCTTTGAAGACTTACAAACAGTGGTGATTAGGTAATGTTTATTAATAAAGATACATTAATCACCTTGTATGCAATTAGATTTAATGGTTATATTTTGGTACACTATAATATGTTATTAGCAACTGAATTAAATTATGATTATTTATTTGAGTTGTTCTAAATATAGGAGTTTTTGTGCTGTTGTTTTTTTGCAATATTGATAGTTCAGAAAAATTCTGAACGCCTTATAGTGAAACAGGGGCAAACTGTTTGTGGTTTTATGTCGGGGCATTTTTGCAACAACACTGTAAATGGTTAAATATTCGCATATAGCTTCTATATAATTATGTATATCCATAATTATAAGTTTTGAAAAATGAATAAAAAACTTGCATTTGGATACTTCTTTGTACATATATTTCATCATTGTCACAAAAATGTTACCTCTGTGAACATGACCACGATGTTACATTAAATTTACAAATAATCCTATGATAGGAATTGACAAAAATGTTCAATCCTTTTTTAAGATTTCCAAAAATGCGTACAAATATCTTAATCAGGTACGAGTCCGTGTTAGGTTAACGACTCCATTCACTAAATGCCAGTGAAGCCACACTGCACTTTAAATCTCTGTTACCCGGTGGAATTAATAAATTATATTGAGGTCTTAAGCAATGGTGATAAAAATATTACCCGCAGCTGCAAACGTGTTACTATATCTTCTGTCAATTTAAACGTCGATTATATCATACCCTGAACAAGGAGACAATAAAATCGCGCGCGCATTTCACATTTTAATTGATACGGAATGAGGAAAGCACGCCGAAAACGTGTTCGTGATTAAATCCTTTGATATGCAGCATATTAATTAGCATTCCATGAACTTTATTGCAACACTCTGCAATCTCGATGGTGCATTCCGCCCCGTAGTTAAGGTTTCGCAACAATTAACTCTCCTCTTCTGCGAGTTCTTTTAGGCATTATCATATATTTTTTGCTGTACGATCTTTTATAAAGCTGTACTAGTAAACTCGTAAAATAGAAAAATGTACTTGCATATCGCTTTACACTTTATCCACCAACTTTGTGTATTATTATTTATTTGGTTCAAGTACGCAAGTGTAATAATCTTCTTCAACAAGATCGTTATATCTGCTTTTATTATGCATCCTTTATTAGATACGTATACATTAACTTTGAATTGTGCCTATGTCTGTTCCTCTTGCAACCATATTCTATATTTACAGAGGTTTTCGTTTTAACCACTTAGTATTACGTATGTACAACATATACAACTATATTATGTACTTTGAACATATTATATCTACTATGAGTATAATTATGTTTCACAAACATTGCTACGCTATAGACAGGCTGTTTCATTTAATAATGCCTTTCATTTTTTGTGCTGCACAAATACATAATTATAAATAAATAGTTTGTACGTGGTATATGTATGACTATATGGCTGATTCTCAGTCATTTTATTGGCATTCCAGTCTAATTTAGCCTATATGTATAATATACTGTTCTATAATGAATTGATGAAATAATTTTTACTCTAGAAAGCAAATTTCCGGAAACGTTCATTAAAACGTTGTAGTGAAAGTTTATAGCGCTTCATTCAAATTACATTACATAAGATTACACTTCCACTCATAAGAAAGAGGCTCAGTATAGTTCCGTTGTTTTTCTGGAAAGGCACTTAGTATATATCCAGTATAGTCATCCATGTTTTAATAAGGGTGGCATTGTTGCTAAAGTAACTTTTTTTTGGTAAAGCTAATTTTACCTGTCGTAGGTCGGGTACATGAGAATGCTTGGGTTGTGCTGTATATTAGAGTTTAGAGTTTTTCTACTTTTGTCTGACGAATTGGCTTCGTAACAGATATAAATGGAGCTTGACCCTACGAGGTATTGTTTCATTTCCTCTCATAAATCAGTAGAGTTTTGACACAAATAGTGCATAATCCTTTGCAATGACATAACGCCCGTGAAAACATATGGATTTCAACAACATACGAGGCGTGTCATGGGAATCCCGGGCTTAATGCTTATACGTAGTGTCGTCCCAAATTAGCCTGTGCAGTCCGCACAAGCTAATCCAGGACGACACTTTCCGCTTTAATGGTATTTTCTGTTTCAAGGAAGTCTCTTCTAAAATCGGACTGCACAGGCTAATCCGGGACGTCACTTAACGCACAAGCATTAACCCCGATTTTCCCACGACACGCCTCATATATAACATAGATATGTAGATATTCAAAGCCGTAGTGTGCATATAACGACAAAAGTTCTTATTGTCAAACTTATTCTCAACTTATATTGGCCAATGGAATTCACAGCTTATATGTCACAACATATTTTATTGTTCAGTATTTTAAGTATCACTAAGATTTTTTATAGTCACAAGACCTGGACCCATGACGAAGAATTACATTCTTAAGCGTAATCTTTGTCTTTATACAAAATATTGACCAATAAAATTAGAACCCATATGTAAGACGCGTTTTCATTGGTAGATATTTGACAACTTTCGTTGTCATGAGACCAGTCCATTAATTAAGTCCTACGTTTATTAGCAATACTGATTTAATAATTTGTCATATGCTAAACAAAATAAAATTAGTATAGGAAAACTAAGTGGTTGTAAAGTAGTGCATATCTTCGGAATTTTTTATCTGGAACGTAGGCCTAATGGATTTACACGAAGTCAGACAGCGATCAAATATCCAAACTCTTTTGCAGACTAACAACTATGCAACGCTGCTGGAGCACAGCTATTAACACCTACGTGCTACCCCGGCTTAATAAGCATTCTGATTACAAAATGCAAAATTCGTTAACAAATTAGATATATCTCCATATAA
Organism: Congeria kusceri; assembly: GCA_027627225.1. Taxonomy (NCBI): domain Eukaryota; kingdom Metazoa; phylum Mollusca; class Bivalvia; order Myida; family Dreissenidae; genus Congeria; species Congeria kusceri. The sequence goes on along the minus strand of CM051032.1, from coordinate 35,604,363 downwards.
CAATAGGAACACAGAACTGAAAATATTTATTGCTACAAACTGCATTCATTTTGGTTTTGGTTATGTTTGTGGCCATGCATTTGGCGCGATGGGTGTAACCAAAGCAATAAATTAATATAATAACATATTTTAGTATCCATCTGGGCCGGTATTTACAAGTTCCTATGGAAATGATTAACCCAAGTCATTCCTATAAATAAAACAATGTCGTTCCTTATTAGCTGAATTTATTAATTAAGTGCAAACTATTAAAGATCAGCCATAACCTCTAGGAATGTATGGTTTTAAGACATTTACTTAAGTTTATCCTTAAGGAGTTTTGTGAATACCGGCCCGTGGTAATGCAGATGTGCAAAGAATGTGTGTGGTTTGAACCAATTTTCCTTAAAATATCGTGTCGTCGTCGTCGTCGTTTTCATGATTTCAGTGTGAACATCATTTTCTCTTATTGCATATGTGGACTTTTCAATAATTTGATTGCGACCACAGCATCGTCGGATAATATTTATAATTTCGTGCTAGACGTGTCATCGGTGTGTTAGGAATGTCTTTGTGATTTTCAAACAAATTTTGATACTTCATTAAAATATCATAGGTCGACCATTCCGATAAATATTGTCAAACAATAAAACTTCACATAATGTAGTAAATGTTTTCCAAACATATTTTGCATTTAGTAACATGCAAAATGCGCTAAACCTCGTTATGATTGCGGCAAAACAAAACTATGTTAGTGATTGTAGTAAAACAGCAATATGTTGTTGTGTATGTTCATAAAAGTTTGATAGCTTTGTAGTTAATTTTCATAAGTTCCATTGGCACCCTGCTATGGTCACAGTGTGGCGACTCTTATCAGCTGATATTAATACACGGCTGCAGAAGAGACAGTGCACTTAGCCATTGCTAAGTCAGCTGAGAGAAAAGATTGCAGATAATGATAACAGATTTTATGGCCGACCAATACACTGTGTGGAGTACCCCACGGAGACGCCAGACATTCTTTAAACTACGCCTTTAAATGATTACTTTTAGGTCGGTGCTTTACCTAATCAGGTTGGTTTATGGATTTAAGTACATTACTTATTAACATCAACAACACCATTGGGTGCCAAACATCTAGTTGCTTTGTTTGTTGTTTGCATTAGTTGTAATAAATATTCACTTGAATTCCGGTGTTAACCAAGTCTAAGTTTTATTTCCTAAAAAGCTTTTTTTTCTAAGAATATTACAAAGTTTTATTATCTTTCCCTTGCCCGTTCTATCAGCGAATAACGACCCGAAATTGACCGAGCCGTGTATTGTACCCCATGACACGTGTGCTCATAATGTTTAACAAGGACACGGACAATAAAAACATCAAACTGTTGAATTCCCTTACACCCATTGGTTGTGACTGCGAACAGCATAAAGCATGCAATTTCTGTCAATTACAATAGCGTTTGCTGGGTGATTCGCCGTTTATTACCAAAGATTATCTCGAATATGTACAAAGGATTGTTCGTTTACAAAATACAAGGCGAATGTAATTTGTGTCAGAAGCAATCGCGGGCGTCTTTTCTACAAAAATTAAATCGGTTTCTTGCATTCTTGTCCTTGATTGTGTACATTTGCAAAAAGCATTACTGTTTAATTGTGTATAATTGCCATGCTATTTGTTTCTTTACATTGCAAATAATATGACTCCATATATATAATTTATTTGTTTTCTTTACGTTGCAAATAATATGACTCCTTATATATAAGTACATGTGTATTTGTTTTCTTTACATCGCAAATCTTTCTTTACATTGCACATAATATGACTCATTATATATTACTATATTTATTTTCTTTACATTGCAAATAAAATGACTCATATATAATGTATTTGTTGTATTTACAATGCAAAAAATATGACTCCTTATATATAATTTTATTTGTTTTCTTTTCAGTCCAAATAATATGACTCCTTATTTATATGCATTTAGCATGTGCTTGTATTTTAAAATGACCGATAATAATTTATAAATTCGTTATCAGCGAAGCGAATTCCTATCCGTTGTATAATGTATAAATTATTTTAATATGTTCATTTTAATGTTATATGTTAAGTTAAGTTAGAAAGCCCTTAATGGGACTTTTTTCAGGCCTTGACTTTCTTATTATCTTTGATCATTAAATCTATTATGAGACTAAACTGTGAAATATAAACAAAATCTAACCACACGTTTTGACAAAAATGCGATGTTTGTTATAATCCCTAATTCTTCTACTTCAACCTAAAATTTTGATGGGGTACACTTACAAAAATGACTGACATATTGTCAAAATGTATTTTATTCATTCCTGAATAGCTTTAATTTATACGTTAAAGATGTATCTTATGAACCAGTATAACAAACATAAGTACTAAAGTTGACCAACAATACTTATGACATTAAATTTGGCCAAGCATATGGTAAAAAATAATAGATTCCATTACAGTAAAAATACGCCAAACACCAATTATTGTATTAAAAAATTACTTTTATTTTATGGTATGTCAAAATCAGTAAAACAAAAATATAATATAACCTTATCTGAGAGGAAAAAGGTATAAATTGACATAGGTTCACCACAAAAATCTCAAGGTATAACATTTGGAGTGAAGCAGCCCTATGTTATCAAAAAAAAAATGAAAAATATGAAAAATAAGACAAGTAAAAAAGCAAATATTTTTCTTCTATGTTAAAATATTTTTTCTCTTCTTATTATATTCTAATAGCAGTATCGATATTAAATGAATTATTTTTGCATTAATGTTTTAAGAAGTAGAGTTTTGTGTAAACATTTTAAATACACATGTAACTAGCTGTGGTTCATATATCCTTGGTTACCAAATTCAGAAAAATAATAAACATTTTGTATAAGTGTGTGTTTCAAAAAATTCAATTGACATTTTCATTACATTGGGTTAACAAGAGTTTCAAAAGACTGGCAAATCTTTGTGATAACTTCATCAAGACTCTTCTCTGACCTTGTAACTATTGGTCAAATGTCACTGTTTTTGGACAAAAAGGTGTCTCTTAGACCATTCTCGTCATTTCGCCGATACATAATTTTCAGATGTTTTTTACAGCGGTAGATCTCGTCAAAATTCCTCAGTGGAACAGGTCCACGTTTACACAATGAACAGTATTTTAAATTATCCAACAGAACACCAAACTCGATCACCCGACGTCCCGCTCTCCACCCATCTAGACGGACTAGTTTTTGGTGTGACTGAATGTTATTTCACAGCAAGGAGCACGTATCTCCTTCACGCAAATATGTTTTTATATACGAATAATTATGTTCAATAATACTAATAATCCTTGGACGTTTATTTATAACTATTTTAACTTTAGTGTAATGAAATACATCAGACATACCGCGAAAATGTCATGATTAAATGTAAACAGAAATTCCCCAAAATGACGTCGTTTGAAGGTATTCCCCATGCCAGAGTACCTTGTTTTTGTTCAAACTACATTTTTACTTTCATCTTTAAACACAAATAAGCATTTATTTCACACATTTAATTGAAAATATTTCAACATTCGAAAAGTAATGTTTATTTCGCGAAAATAATTTCTGTTTCGGATCAGATCGATTAGATTTACGGTAAGTGGCTAATGGGCCGAAGTTAACCGATATTTCGCGCGAGTATTTCGAAGTCATTAGGACCTTTCTACCTTATAGTGAAATTGGTGGTTGTTAAATTGTAATCAGCATCCATAATTTCTAAATTTATACAATGCAGAACTGACTTCATTCTAAAATACAGCTATTAAATCAAGCCGACGTGGTTGCAATATATTTCAGTGTGATAATTTTTATGGTTAATTTATATGTAAGGGAACATGAATGTAAAAATGAATCATATTATTTTCAATATACGTAAAGTTTCAGAACATTAGTTTGGGATCATGTCTGCTCTTTTCTTAAGGTGAACACTTGAAAGGGATCATGTTACACAGAGGACAAAAAGATCAGTTTTAATCCGACATCACGTGCAAAACTTTACGGGTTGGATAAGTAGCATCTGTAGTCACAAGTTTGTCAATGACCTCGAGATGTTCCACTCATTCTTTACCGTTATTTCTTCATTAATATCTTCATGGGAAAAAGATATTCATTTGCTGCAATTTTCTTTTCTATTTTTCACACAGACAAGTTATCCCGATTTATCAGCTTACCAGATTATAATGTAGCGTATTTAATGATAATTCGGAGCGACGTGTGATAATAATGTTGTTGAAACTGACGATCAAGCGCTGCCCAGGGTTCTTAGAAGGAAATCTAGCTTTGTCTGATGAATTGGTTTCATAACAGATTTAAATGGAGCTTGACCCTACGAGATTTTTTATTGTTTCATTTCCTCTCATAAATCACTACAGTTTTGACACAAACACTGCGTTATCCTTTAAAATGTCAGAAGTTCGTGTGAAGGATTTCTGCGATTGTTTTGTACTTGAATCCTGATAATGTTTCAAATTTCATTATCACTCTGCTTAGAAGCGGCCATAGCAGATAGTATCCATGTATTGAATCTGTAAGCTGTAAGGAGAAATAGTTTCGATGAAATATTGATATCTGCTTATCAGAAGTTGGAGTAAACCTGTATCGCGCCCTTTCATTCATATATACATTTTTGTGTAATGCATGCAAGCATGTGTGTTACTTACAAACTTTCACAATCGAAACCATATTCATTCACAGGTGTTAAGGTCTTATAAACTTATCTCCTAAACTGTATTGCGCCCTTCCATTATACACCATAGTGTAATGCATGCAAGCATGTGTGTTACGTACAAACTTTCACAATCGAAACCATATTCATTCTCAGGTGTAAAATGGAGTAAAATTGTATCGCTTTATGTCAATATATATTTGCAATACTTATTTACATTAACGTAAGTGTTCTTATCTATCACGGACATCAGTGTTATAATTACAATATTTGCAGAATCGTCCCGTTTAAGACAATGCCATAATAATCATAACGTAGCCTTGGTGACACTGTCATATTCATGATTTCGCTTTGACGACAATGACATGATTATAAAAAGTATGCAATTTATTGGTAACAGCACCATAACTCAATGCCATAGTTGTCATATTTGCAGTTATTTCTATGTTATTGCAATGACATAAGTGGTAAGATTTCATCTTGATCACGGCATTGCATTTATGGCAATAATACATAATGTCATCTCATGGGAGACGTTGGCAAAAATGTGCTAGATTTAATGGCGTATTGTCTGAATGCCACCATGGCAATGGAGTAATTACAAAACAAATATACAACGTTATTGCGTTAATAATATTTTGAACAGTGGTTCACGGTAACGCTCTATAAATTCAAGAAAAGTTATAACGCACAAATTGCAAATAAATGGAAATTGCAGTATTTTCTTCATTTACAAGAATTTCAGCTTCAAATGTCAGCTATGATTATTTGAGTTGTACATGCATGTGTTCATTGCAATATATTGGAAAAATAATATTAAAGAATTTCGTGTTTATCATGACGCAGCTGAATATAAATGAAGAAAATACAACAATTTCCATTTGGCGGGTTATAACTTTTGTTGAGTGTATATATCCCGTTTACTAGTAGTTGTTTGTTTTACATTTTCCCGCATTTGTTTCGTCATTCATAAGTTGTGTCATTTATGCTTGTGTCATTAATGAAATGTGTTTTATTGGTAAGGTGACGCGATGAAGAACTAAGGCGATGATTTATCTAATATTTGTTGCAAAAGTGATGACAACATTATCGTTTTATGTATTTAAGCTTTGACAAGAATTGCCTGTCGTTGCCGTTTAATGGAGTGGGCTGTGCACGATAATATAAGGTTCCATAACGAAAATTAGAGACACAGCTATCTGAAACCTGTGGTATTCCAGCAAATATATTTGGACTGGACTTCATAATAGTACTGCATAATGTAAAATTGAAAAATGTTGTACATATAAATAGCTATCTGTGTGACACGATCATCTCCGGAATGCGCGGAATGTGGCATGTCACTGGTTAACGGCATCGTCTGCTGCTCCTCATCGGCAATAAACACATCCCCTTTCTTCCTGTTTAAACGACTTGACAGAAAATGCATCTGTAAGCATCACTCATGCTTGCTGATTAACCAACGGGGCTTCTTGTAGAATCGTCGCATATTGGCCAAATGGCATTCTACCACCGTTTCCATAATACGGTGATATTAATCAATGGTTGTGTGCTTTGAGGTTTTGGTGATAGTTAATGACCTTTGGTTACGATGTTAATTACGTAAACGTGTTATGGCAAAATATTATATTGTACTATTATGTAAAATGGTTACTGGTGTTAATTGTTTAATTGTGTTAAAGCATAACGAATCGACAGCCGTTAGCATCTACAATCTTGACTATGTGCATACGAAAGTGATTGGTTCAGTATTTTCATCGTTTGCATATCTAACAAATATTAATAATATTCGCGTTTGTTTATGTGAGGGGAATTTAAGTACAATTTTCTTTTTGGCGCAAAAAATGAGTGGGCGTACACGACCCACTTAGCCGAACATTTAACCCACCATCGTTATGGCAAGGGCTGTAGTGCCGTCATAATTAAACACGCTTTTCATTCCCACCTGAGATTGATCTTCTGTAAATGTGCACGTCTAGACAACCACCTGTGCTGAACGCTGTACCCAGAGCAGCCGGCACAAAAAATGTTGGTGGATTACACTTTCACAGGCCTTTAGAACGAGGCCAGAAATATCGCTAATTAGTAAACGAATACGGGTTGTTCTGGGTTGTTATTGCGCCTATTTTGACCTTTACATTGATTGTAACGGGTAATTAGAATTCGGATGTTCTGTGTATCAACTGATGCTTTAATGAAGTTGGACACAACTTCAAAATGCGTCTGCGAAATTACGGGACATTCTTTTGGTATACTGCTAAGTCTACGGAAACAACATATTACAGATATATTTATAGAAAATAGTATGCATATCCTACAGTTACATTCATTGCAATAAACAAAGCCCGAACACACTTGTTTACAAGGAAAGGGAAGAACCAGAATTTTACAAATATTTATAGAAACATATAATGCGTTGATTTGCCTGCTTTTTCCGGTTCTGGCGGCTAATAGAGTAAAATGTTATATTTGTCCCATTGGTGTAAAAAAAAAAAAGTGGTGTTCTAATTTACTCTTGCATTCTTTTGAAAATGGCATTAGGTACGTTATTTCTTGATCGTCAAAATGCTCCTAGATTTTATTTCACAATTATATTTTTAAAAAGATGTCAAAGTTATTACTTTACCAAATTTATGATGGTTACTTTATTGTGAAAAATGTCACAATATGTTGCGGTCGTTTGTCACTGTGTGTTTTTCAAACATTATTTTTGGAGATTAAATCATGTCTAATTGTATTTAATAGATTTTATTGTATTTAATATTATAAGAATATAATTTATTTATTTTCTTATCAATGCTACAGAATTGAATTTTTTTTATTGATATGAAGCAATGGGAAATATATCGTTTCCTTTTCGCGCAGCTGTATTTTAGTTTGTTGTGAAAAATGTCACACTTTCGCTTAAAATGACGTTCGTCGCGCTCCATGATAATTCTTAATATAATTTGATATAAGTTAATAAGTTATTATAAGCACGTTATTTTAATAGTTTCAGTTATCAAAAGCAGAATACAGGAATAGAAATAAAAGAAAAAGCCAAATATCAACAAGATTCGATACCAAAACTTCAAATCCCTGCAACCTGTAAGATGTAAATCAATCTCGCCGGCGGGTATTCGGAAAAGACAGCCGGGCTAGCTCAGTTGGTAGAGCGCTGGACTACAAATCCGATGATCGCGGGTTCGATTCCCTGCCCGGCCACATAACTTGTGTGGGGATTGGTCATGAACTTATTTCTACGGCCATTCTCTCCCTACCTCTGTGCACTTAGTACTGGTAAACCAGCTTACCCAGGACAATTGTGAGTAGGTTAACTGACCGCCGTTATATGACTGAAATACTGTAGAATCCAAACAAACAGAACGGAAACGACAGCCATAGCTACAATGAGATTCATGTGTATCCGATTTTATTACATTGTGCTGTAATCATTTATATAATTGGTGAATATAAAATACGCTTAAAGTCCATGCAAAATGAAATACATCGCTCGTCTAGTAGAACGTACGGGAAATGCAGACGTTAAAACGATGTTAATTTAATGTTACAAAAATTTGCACCAACAACGCGCGTCACGTCATACTGTTTTTTTCAATGTATGATAGGCCTACTCCCGACAAAACAAAACTCGTAAAACAACAGATATATGCTGCTTTCTACATTCATTACATACAATAATAACCATTGGCAAAACTAAGATTGAGTAGATCTAGCCACTATTCGCAAAATAAAAAATAACGGTTTAAAATATGTTCAAAGTGAAATAGAAAAGTAAAATGTATACGCTAACATATATATTTATATGCACTTATTATACATTATTTATACATTGCGTGATATGTTATTGTTCATATAATTTTTTTTTATATATTTAGGATTAAATATTGCGGATTATCCTATCCATATGTAATATGTTCACAGTAAGACAGAAAAGTAAACTTCAAACATCGTAACTTCCTCCAATGCATGAATGGATATACAGTATGCTAACTGTACATATATCAAAGCAAAACATTGATGCGTTTTCGAATGTTGTATTCTAACATGATACTCGCTGGTTTTTCTTTAGACACAGAACAAAATTATCGTTGTTAAACTACCCAATAAACAACGCAAAATGTAGTCCCGATTCTGAGCGCAGCATAGTACAATGTAGTTCTCATTGCAATTGCAAAACTGTTCAAGTCAAATAATGTTATGCTAACGCCCTCGTGGTTTAATTCCTACGCATCAGAACTCAAAATCAGTGTTTACGGATCGATAAACAACGATCAATCGATAATTAATTTTTATTAAACAATACATTGTATTGGGCTTCTTACTATACGCGATGTATTTCTTCAGAGTATGTGTTAGGACTATTCCATCCATAGGTTCTCAGTCAGTATAACACGGGAACCTTTCCCAATCAGCTGATGAAACCTCAATGAAAATTCCTTCAGTGAAACATAGCTGAGAATAATTGGATTATGTTATATGTAAATATTATAACTATCTATTTTCATAATAGCGTGGGAATCTTAGTTTACCTAGTTAACATGAAACAGTTCTGTTGTCAGATCGCATCAGTGTGTTTCTTTGATAACATCCGAAGTGAGACTGTCTGGTTTAACTGGTTTGCCAACTATAAGAACTTTGATGATCACGTCTAGGAACGAACACGCGAAAAAAATAAATCTAAAACGTACAGAACTATACCATGAACAATTTACGTAAGAACTTGGTCCGACATTTCGGTCAATATTATAAGGGTGTATTGTTGTTTTTTTGTTTGTATTGTGTGTGTTTTTTTTTCTATTGAATTTTTGTCCTTTTTTATACAAACGCACTTGTTTACAGATTGGAAAATAAAGAACATTTATTATACTGTGATCACCAAAGGGGACATACTACATAAACCAAGAACACATGGCTGCTTGTACCGAAAATAAAATGCATTCAATAACTTTTGTTCTTAATCTAACATGGCACGGGAAGAGTTTTCTATAGATAAAGAACAAAATACACCGTTGTTAAACTACCAATAAACAATCCGAACAAAATATAGTTCGCATTGTAATTGCAGAAAATGTTATCAGGTCCTGTTAGAATCGAAATAAATTTCGAAGTATCGTTGTTTCTCGGCTAACGCCCTCGTGGTTTAATTCATACGCATCAAAACTACAAACCATTGGTTATTAGCTGATAAACAACTCTAAATCGAAAACTATTTCTTAATGGAACATTAAGAAATATCAGTTCTAAATGATAATTGCATTGCGTTTTACAGAGATAAAAGTAGTGCGATTGTGTATAAAGTCAGCATAATACATTATTATTATGTATAACTTTGATACAGTAAAAACAAAGCTCATTAATTATATATAAAGAAACAACGTAAAAAGGCGATCCTACTTTTAAAAGTTTGGATAAAAATATGAAGGGATTGTAACGCAAAACTTTTGAATATTCTTGAGTACTTCTTTCGTTTTCTTTTGTTTTCGTTGAAATTGTTGAAATTACGTGAACCACTACACGGACATTTATATAATCAGATTTTAACATGATACCGGTACTCGCTAATTTTTTTATTGACAGAGAACAAAATTATCGTTGTTTAACTACCCAATAAACAACGCAAAAAGATGTCACGACTATAAGTGTAGCGAAGTAAAAAAAAGTTCCAATTACAATTGCAAACATAGATGTCATATCATGTTATAATCGAAATAGCTTTCGCATTATCGTTGTATATCGGCCAATAAACAACTCTTTGTCGTTCTGATGCCAGGCTAATAAACAACTCGGGCTAACGCCCTCTTGGTTTAATTCCTACGCTTTAGAACTCCAAATCGTTGTTTATTGGCCGATAAACAACTATAAATGGACAATTATTTCTTAATTGTCCAAGAGGTTTGAGCGTCATACTCATGATACGGAGGTCGTAAGTTCGATCCCTTTTTTCTTCTTTTTTATGCTTTTCTTGTTATAATACTTGAGTTCTTTAGTTAAGATGCTTTAGTTTGTTGTCCAGTTTATACATTTAATGGCATTTTTTTAAATATACAAAATCTGTGAACAAGTCCCCTTTAAGTTGAATGCACTTTAGGTATGATAAGTCACTTGTTATGTACAATTCGTTGTTACGAACGTGACACTTTCTTCCATTTATAGGGGAGGTGCACATTTAGAAAAAATGCAATATGTTATTTTTTTAACTATGAATCAAGATGTTTCCAAAACATCGCGTTTTGCATTTGATTTGTTTTAAACTCGATGACATTCAACAGTCTTTTGACATTTACAATGAATTTAAAACAATAAGTGTAATTGCATACAATACAAATGTAGTGGCACCGATTATGATAGATGCTGTCATTGCATAAATAACTTTGAAAAAGATTTTTTTTTAAAAGGGGTGATACGGACTTTAATTAATTAATTAATTTGTTTATTTGTTTGTTTGTTTATTTGAATAAATGAATGAATGAATGAATGAATGAATGAATGAATGAATGAATGAATGAATGAATGAATGAATGAATGAATGAATGAATTAATTAATTAATTATTTATTTATTTTTATTTTTTATAAGATTAGCTAAAAACAATATCATTTCAATAAAAATGAATAATAACTTATCAGTTTGAGACATCACTGGCTGAACGAAAATAAAATAAACATGTATTATGCATGTGAAAAGTTGTATGGGCACAGACGTCAAGAACGATACCACGAATTTTGTGGAGTCTGCGCTATTTTATACATGGCAGAATCTACACTTCGTTAGCATTGATTATATGATAAAATATCATAATGAAACAAAGTAATACAATGGAACAACATACCGAGCGTGAAATGTATAGGAGTAGACCAATATTATATAAGTACACATTTCATTTAAAATGTTGTTAAACGTTTATAACATTTATATCGACTCGTACATCCACATGTATATGTACTTTAAATCCAAAAGTGTACTTGTTTACTGTTGCAAATCCGTTAACTTTTATTTCAAAGTCGCGTATAGATCTGGGTAAAAACAAAGGTGTTGTAAATTAGTTAACGCATCACGTCTCATAAATCGCGTCTTCATCTCTGGTTTTATCTAAATTTCTGATAAATGACAACCAATTTACTTAATTGCACAAACGAGAACAGCGGCACGGGTCAGGGAGCAAATCTCTCGTGCGTTCATAAATCCCAATTTACCCGTGCATATCGTGGCGATAAATCGGTGCAAATAATTGAATCACTTAATTGTCAAAGCCTGACGGCTTATCGGTGCTGTGAAAAGCTGGAAGGCAGTTTGAAAAATAGATTTGTGAACTTGCTGCACCATACGCTATCTGCAGGGGTATGGAAATATCAAAATTGTTTGCTTGTCCATGGACAAGTTAATTGAAAAAAAATCTACTTGTTCGCAAGCAACAGTTACTAGTCCAAACAAAAATATATTTTTTATTCCAGGCTTTCCTGATATTTTTTTATTAAATAATATATTAAACTCAATTTGTTTTTCGTTTTTCAAACGTATAAGCATATAATAATATAATAATAAATTTCCAATTTTTACGTCGGTTTCACATGCTGAAATTGTACTTGTCTTTGGACAACTAGACGTGACAAATGTACTTGTTCGCCAGTAAAATTACCCGCATACGTATACATCCAGCGCCATGTGTATCGTGAAGGAAACAGCTTAGATCCGGGTTTCTTTGCAATTAACACTTCCCCCACTATTTCGTACATTTATCGAATGTTTCTGTTCCATTCATTCGGATCACCTCGGCGTCGATCAGTTTGGGGTATCGTGCATATGACGAAAATACCCGGAGAAATACGGAAACACACATTTCAGTTTTTCCAGAAACCAGAAATTTGCAAGGGAGATCACTCATCCGAGATTCCAAGCGAGTCTGTCACAATCTTGCTTTCTGTTCCTTATTGGATGTGAATTATCTGCCGCTAGCGGCATACATGCTGTACTAGTTTATTGCCTGTACATTGCCGATAGTGCCAACACTATCAAATTATACGTACCTGAATATATAGAAACAACGCATGGAAACGTTTGGCAAAAAGTACCACTGCTAAATGCAGAAGCATTAAACATCATAAAGTAGAATCATAATAACGGAAAAAAAAGAGAGAACTGTACAAAAATTGGAGATACCAAGGATTGAACCCGGGGCCTCTGCATCTACTCATGTGTGTGCACATAGCACCCACATAGCTGCATGATGTATAATAATGTTATGCAAAATTAAATTAAAGTGAAATCGTTTAATTAAGAAATAATTTTCGATTTATCGTTGTTTATCGGCTGATAAACAACGGTTTGGAGTTCTGATGCGAAGGAAATAAATCACAATGGCGTTAGCGCGAGTGGTTTTATAACCGCGCATCAGAACGACACACAGTTGTTTAATTGAAGATAAACAACGATAATGCGAAAATTATTTAGATTTGAACATTACCTCACATTAAATTCTGCAATTACAATGCGAACTATAGTTTGCAGTTTCGGAACTTTTTCTCGCGTTGTTTATTGGTAGTTATACAATGGAGAATTGTGTTCTTTGTCTATAGAAAACTCTAGAATAGAAACATACAGCATGAAATATCGGATAAAATACCTAGATAATTGTGGAAACAATTATCAAAAAGGTGAACGAAGTTCAATTGTGCTTCTTTTCAAACTTCAAAAACGTACGTTCTTGGAACGTATTTCGCACAAAAAAATCTGGAGATGCCGGGGATTGAACCCGGGGCCTATCACATGCAAAGCGAGCGCTCTACCACTGAGCTACATCCCCGTTGCTTAATTTGTAATGAATATCTACATATGTTGATTTCAAAACAAATTCATATTAAAGGGACTAAACTCCAGATGGTCCAATCCTAAAAACGAAAGAAAATTGTCAGAAAATACACAATTTTCTTACATACTCGTATATAACACAATAGAAAATTGGACACGTATGTTTTTATTTACTTGAAAAACAATGATTTTATATAATTGTTCGTCTTTTTATCGGTCTAAAATCTATATCGTCTGCAGACGCTATAACCTATCGAGTAATTTAAAAATACACTGTTTATATTTAGGTTAATCACGTGACAGTTACGTTTTGTCAGGTCGCCCAGACTTTAATCAGGTGCGTATTGGGGGAAACCGCGGTATTTTTTAATCGGGTTCAAGGAAAGTGCGAGCTGACTAAACATCTATTTTTCAAATGAAATATACAGATTGTGACAGTATTTGATCGTGTTCTATACAAATAGTCATGGTTTAACGCATGTTTTACCATTAAGGCATAACTACCAAAAAAACCCGCACATTTTTATGATCATCTGGAGTTCAGTATCTTTAAACCCGGTAACTTCGTGCGTGCAAATGCAAATGCGTGCGAACAAGCATGCTGCTTGTTCACTCAGCTTGGACATCAGAAAAAGAGAAGAATACTGGCAGGGGCGTAGCTTCCTTTAGGCACTATAGGCACGTGTCTATACATTTTTTCCAGAGAAGAAAAATTCAAAAATGCCAAATATGCAATAAAAACAAGAGGGGGAATGGGGGGTGATAGGATCATTCTTGGCTGTGTTGATACTTCATTGTTTAACGAAGTCGACTACGTCAATATGAAATAAATTTTATAAACAGACAGGTGAGCGAAGTTCACCTCAAAACAGTGGACGTTCATAGAACTTCAAGCCAGGTAGTTTGTTTAAAAGTACCGGGGCCTCTCACATGCGAAGCGAGCGATCTACCACTGAGCTGCATCCTCACTGTCGCCGTCCATAAGTGAAACAGAACTAATTTGTAACACGTGCACTGTATATTACATCTGAACTAGTTACATTTAATAGAAACGGTGGAATGAAAAGGCCAGTACATTCCTTTAAATCCACGTAACGTTTTCGACGAAAAACAGTCGTTCCTCTGTCGTCTGCGTTAGTTATGTTTTTTGTTTCATTTTTTTTTCAGTTTTTTTGTCAGAGTCCATTTCTGAAAAACTATCAAAAGTATCCATTTGAAACTTTCAATGCTTGTTCTCTATCAAAAGGGTAATTCATTTCAACAAGGCAGGTGACAATGTGATTTGTATTTCCAGAGATTTCTGCCCTGGTATGGACTTACAACTTAAAATAGTTTGACAATTTTGTTTTATAAATATACAATTTCTCAATAACTATCAAAGATATTAAATTGAAACTGAAGCTACTTGTTTATGGTGCCGACCCCATTCTGCAGACATGAGGAGGTAAATCTTCAAGGATTTTGTTGGAGTATAACCTTGTTTTTCAACTAACAATTTTCGCTTTAGGTCAAATTTCTCATTACCTATATGAAGTATTGATTTCAAACTCAAAATACTTGATCACGCAGTGATGAACTTATTCTGTAGACAAGAGGAGGTAACTCTATCAAGGTTTTCGTTTGAGTAATTGCCCTTTTTCAACCGATAATTTTCGCTTTAGGTCAAAGTTTACAATACTATAAGACAGGGGCGGTTCCAGGATTTCGGGTTAGGGGGGGGGCGTAAGTTTGGTAGTGCAGTACGTTATGTTGTCTGTGGGTCTGCAGTGATCAGCTACAGATCCGTATGAAAGATAAATGAAACAACTTTCTCATCCTCCTCATCATGTTCATCACCATCATCATCATCATCAACATCATTAAATACACTTTGTTTAACTAAATAAATTAATTCTTTACCGTATTATGTTCGAAAGACATGTTAGTTCATGTTATGTCATGAACCTGTTTTAGCAGTAAATTGCCATTGTTTGATGTGCATGTCCACTAAATACGCATTTGACATTCAATGTTATATATATCAGGAACATCTTTAAACATGTAAAATCCGAAGTTGACTAAATTCAAACACACACGCATCGCTAATTATTTGTATTATTCGTTTATCGAAGTGTAATGATCTCGTTTTGAAGTGCATGTCATTTAATTAACTCACACGTTCACAGTCATGCTCATCAATTGTCTCCAAATGTGCTATGCACTGTGTTTTTTTGGTCATCGAACCGAAATAACGGACAGACAGACTCGTATGATTGCATTGTGAAATAATACGGCAAGTGATGTCGACGTTGTGTCAATTTCGCTGACTTATGGTGCCGGAAAAAATATGAAATCGCCAGGAATTGAAGCTAACATTGTGTACAACCCTCACTTTATCATTTTTATGAATATATGTACATAAAACAACATGAAATTTGGTGTGATTGCTAATGAACAAAAAATGTGTTTATTTCGATTTTTGGGAACTAAACTATTTATTGAGACATAACTGTTTAAACTCGAAAGAAGTCATTGATTTTATTTGAATTTCGACTTTAAATCATATTTATTCGAAAAGTATAAATGTCTTTTATGTGGTTACTGGTATATTGTGCCAACGGTATATTGAATATGATCTGAAATCTGTATGTAATATATGAATTTAAAAATAGAAAACAATATAATTCACAAATAAAGGTATATAAACCCATTGTCTATAGTTAATTGTTTTCGATTAACTTTTGCACCGGTACTGCGGTGTACGTAAGAAATCGTAGGGGGCGGGCTAGGTCGGGTATGTTTAACTGAATTTGATGTGCATCTTTTACCAAATTGAGCGAGCGAAGCAAGCGAAAAAAAAAGCACATATTTCCAGTTTTTACCGTTTTATATATGCCCATTTATGTATGGTCCGGAAGTTTTTTTGTAAGAGGTATTGACTTGACACTCAAGTACATGATCACAGTTAGGAACCCATTCTGTAGACAAGATGAGGTAACTACATATAGGATTTTGGTGGAGTTATTGCCCTTTATTCAACTTAGAATTTTAGCTTTAGGTCAAATTTCTCAATATCCGTGTAAGAGGTATTAACTTGAAATTCAACACATTTCATCACAGTGATGAAGCCATTCTATTAACAGAAGGCCACAATACGAGAAAGTGGAGCGTCTGGAGCACCCGTAAGCGGTGGGTGCTCTTGTAAAAATAGCATTCATTTATTAGATTAGCATATGTCAATCTTTTCGTATCTTACCTTTATATAATATGTTTCCTTATTAACTTGAAGAATAGTGTATAGCATAAGGAGTGCTGTTCACGTCTTAGTGGTACTGGTGGTGCTAGTGCCCGTTGTGGTTCTTGTGTTGTTGGTGGTATTTGTGGTGGTAATAGTGGTAGTTGTAGAGTTAGTGCATTAGACATTTTTTGTATAACTGGTGGTGGATAAGGTGGTGCTAATAGTAGCTGAGATGGTAGTGGAGTTATAACAACAGCAGCAGTAGTAGCAGCAACAACAGCAGCAGCAACAACAACAACAACAATACTTGTAGTATTAGCAGTAAAAGGATATGTATAGTTTGAATCGTTGTATATATAAACAATATACCATTCATATAATTTGATTTTTACCCTAATAAAGCAACTTTTAGGCGTCGTCCAAAGCTATCTGATAGCTACCTGTAGAAAATGGTGTCTCCCAAACCCGTGGAATACGATACATGTAAGGAAATCCTGCAATGGAATGACGTTTGGGAATTCCTGGGTCATTTAATAAGGCTACTTAAGAGCAAACAATAAATTTTCCTTATTTTAATTCATATCCAAAGTGAAACCGGTACGAAAAAACACGATTTTATTATATAGTTGTGTTCTACACGCTTATGTAAATGCATTTGTGTTTATTCCAGTCAATTAAAAGACGACATAATGTGTATTGAGGTGTGTTCTATGGGAATACCCTGCTGCGAACCTCGTACATGGGAGACAACTCACGCTTTGGCGGAAACTCCCGTTTTGATTGGTTGATATTTAGAGGATGCTACCTATGCTCCAAATATGGAGTCGGACAACAACAAATTACCCAAGTTGAAAACACTACGCCATTAACAAAGTGATGTTAGTGTAAAGGTCACAGAAAACTATATATTTATACTTCATGTTATATAATTGATCAGTAAAGACATATCTTATTGTGCAGAAGAAGGACTTATCTTAATTTTATTAGAAGAATAATATCAACAACAAAATGTGATGATTTAGAAAATCTCCGTAAAATGACCATGGTATGTGAAAGAAGTTTCGACTTCACTTCGGATTTTACGAAAACTTAAGATTCTTTATTCTATACATGGTAAGCTCCATTTTACCGGTGTGTGCTTCTCGTAATTTGCGGAATTGTATATGAGCCAGATAAAGTTTTGGCAATGGAAATTTTTGGGTTGTTGGCCAACTTTTTTGGGTTTCTTTGCCAGAACTTATTTTCAAAATGGCTGCCGATATCAAGTCCTGACGTGAATTTGCATCGTTTTTTAGCAATCTGCGCTGTTAATATTTTTTATAAAACGACCACAATTGTGTGTAATATGTGTGAAATTACGTGTTGCAAGGCTTAGTTCTTGTAAATGATGGATCTGCTTGGGATAATATTAAACAAATCGCATTATCTGTGCAAACCTACAGGTAAAATTCTACGTCGCTTACTTCATACAAAAATAGTTATTTGTCAATTGCAGTTCTACTTTCTGTTTGTTATGTGTAGAATTTTTGACTGTTTTGTAAACAGGTACATGTGAGAATATGTGATCAAATAACACTATACATCTTTTCAGTTTATTTACATGTAATGTGCTATGCATGACTGTTATTATTGCACATTTTCATCAACTGATATACTGGTTAACTTAGCGAGTATTTGTTGGACAGTAGTATTATCCGGACGTTTTTAAATAGTTTCGTAACCGCTTTTTGTATTTTATCATCATAATGCAAATAAAGGCATGTATTTTAAGTCTTGTTTCGTTTTTCTTTCGAAAATAGTGAGTTTATTTTTTGGTAAAACCCCAAATGTTTACGTTGATAGTCTGAAACGCATGCAACTGTCATCTGGGGAAGTAAAATGACGTGCGCATGCATGATAAAATTCCAATTTGGGGCCCAGACAGTGTTTATGATAGTTTTGGCTGTCGGCTTATTATAGCTGACGAACTCTGGCAGAACATTATTTAACCCGCTACGACGTTTAGGGCGTGCGTAGTAGCTACATAGATACGTTACGTCTAGTAAACTCTTTAAAACGTCATGCTTCCGTATTTGTTTTAACGCCTTACTTATATTCTCTAGTTATTATTAAGTCATTTGATACAGTGGTATTATCTGTTATAATTTGATAATTTATTTGTTTTCTAATATAGATTAATTAAAGTTATTAAGAATTTCTCCACATATTTCACTGTTTAAACAAATGTCCAGAAAATACTACTGTCAACGTGAAAAAGACGGTGTTTTATGTACCCTTTCAGGGCCTCTATTGTTGCGCATGCGCACAAGTGACACTTATTTATTTTGTTTACATATGCCAACGGGTGATGAACCCAGTATGTTACATGCAAATTTTTATCGTTGAGTTTGTTCATGAATTAAAACTGTTCCAAAATAAATTCATATTTCGTCCGACAAATACTCGCTCACCAGTAGTTTTTCCATTCATAAATTTTTTAGTTTTTAGGTCAAGCGCCTTTATAAAGCCATTTTATTTTTTGTTTATGTATTTTAAATGAAGGTTTTATGATAATTACATAGCACTGTGTAGTCTAAAAAGTGGGCGTGGCATGGAAAGTTAAAGAAACCATGCAGAGCGGCAGAGATGCCACAAAATTTTGATCTCGTAGAGGTGACAACAATATGACTGATATTTTAATGTACAGTGCTGAACTTTGTAAACTTGAAGTCTTTCAAAATGACTGCTACATCTTATTTACAGTGATCAAAATAGGTACAAGCCCAAATTTTGAACTGGGCTTGCTCAGATTCTCAGTTTTATATAGGCAGTCTTATAACATTTGCTTGTTTTAATGTTATAATATAACAATACAGGATTTCTTGGCAGAACTGCTAATTTCTGTATCTTATAGTTAAGTTAGACATATTTAACATATCAGCCCTGCTGCGCCCAATGAAATTGCCTTTTGCACAGCAATGTTTGGCCATGGTTTTTGGAAAGTGATGCATTTCCAGATGATCCTGGGGAATGAATCATTTACAGTTAATTTTCACGCGAATAACAATGGATCTAGTGGTACCTTAGGTGTAAACATCCAAAGTTCACGTTTATTTCGTAGTATTTGTGGTTTGTATATGAAGTTATTCCACAACGTTTTGTAGGCAACAGTTTGATTGGCTCCTGAAAAGATCATATGAACGTGACCCCTAATGCGAAGTCATCAGATCCAGTCAGTGGATAATATAGTAGCATCAGATTGGAGGTGATTTTAATGAGATTGACATATTTGAATATAACAATTCTGTGTACATATAATGAACTGTAAATAAGTGACAAATTCTTCAAATTAAAGTAACACAAAAAGTCATATTCATTAAAACTTGAGCTTTATAAAATATGTTTACCACAGGCATCCATACATCTTGCCACAGGCGAGATTAACACATGAAAGTAATTGTGGAAATACTTGTTGGGATTGAAAATGACTTTGATATACAAAAAATTCTAGTTAAAATTTCAAGATAATTATATATGTATTATATATCATGGAATAAGGAGGAAGACTGGTTGGAAATATTTTCCACTTGGATAGAACTAAAACTTTGAAATAACAAATTTTGGCTGTGGTTAGTAATAGTTGCTAGTAATATTTATTTTCAATTTTTATTTTGCTCAACTTTAGTCATTTCATTTTGCCATTAAAATACTTTGTCACATGTGTGGGCAAAGCTTTGTATGCAATTATAAAAAGAGTCGCATTTGTAACTTATAAAATATAAGCTGAAGAATCCCTCATGGCATTCCTTAGAGCTTCACAATTCAAGGTGTGGGGGATGTTCTGTCAACATTTTTATTTCGTATTAGGTTCCCCTTCCAGCCATTTTGTCCTTTTATATGGATGCATCTTTGGTGTAGGAGGTTTGTAAATATGACACAACACCAGACCTGGAGGCTCATTGCTTACAATTTTTCCGTTAAAAGGCAAAACGATGCATCAGCCTTCTTTGTGTATATGGTGATAAGCCCCTTTGGCTTTCAGTGGACAAATTATGTGAGGCAGCTTGACACTGCATTCTCAGTCATGCAGAGAGTGTGCACCACACCTGTTCTTGAATGTTCAGCTTTACCTGCAGATTGAGGCAGTTATCTATCTCATCTAGAATCAGAAGCCTCATGGATTTATTTTTTAGAGGGGGATGAGGGGGGTTGGGTGGTAAAGATCTGAAACATGTTGATACATTACATACACATTCAGATATACAGTTAATGGTACCTATTGAATTATACCAGGCTCACTTACTTCACCAGTTTCACATTTGCATTTGAGCATTCGACTAAACAAAAATTTTCTTTTAAAGATCTATATGGTACATACATACTTACATAAAATAAATTGAGTTAGATTTCATTGTAGTTGGGTGAAATTGGCTAAAGAAAATTTAGCCAGGTTAAGTTGGCTTAAGAAATTTAGCCAGGTTTTAGCTGTGATTTTAACAGCATACATAAATATTAATACAACTGTTTATGCTATAAAAATGACGCCATTTTTGCAACACAGGGAGTGTGAACTTTCTCATATATGTATATGTCAAGTGCTTATTTTACTTACGGGTTAGGAACCCAGTTAAGATTTTTCAGTATTAGTGTCAGGTAAATTTGAGCTTAAATAGGTTTAGAGGCAAAAAAGGGATATATCTTGATACACACCCTGCACTATTTGTTAGAAGTGTATTGAACAGAATGTGGGGCCTTTATTTTTCACTCCATGTCAGGGCTCCCCCTACCTAAAAATTTTCTTGAGCCAAATTCACCGTATTAGGTATATAATAAAGAAAAAATTGGAACCAAATTAAAATGACTCGAGTCAAATTTTTTAATTTGACCGTGGTGCCAATTACTGACTAATGTCGACCATGGTAGACCACGGTCAAATACAGTGCATTTTGTTTTTCTATGCTAGAATGAGGATGATACTAATGATTATTATGCCCCCCTTCGAAGAAGTGGGGTATATTGCTTTGCACCTGTCCGTCGGTCGGTCGGATGGTCGGTCTGTCCGTTTCGGCACGATATCTAGAGAATGCTTGGACCTATCTTTAAAAATAAATCCATAATTATACTCTGTCTTTCAGCTTTATATTTACTTTCTAAAGCATCAACTTTAATTTCCTCCCCAATGCGTTAGTGTGCACATACAATATTAAAAAAATCTCTTAACAATTGCTCATATTGACGACTTGACTGCAAGTCGGGGGGGGGCATACATGTTTTACAAACATCTCTTGTTTTAGTAGTTCTTTTAAATTGAAATATATATCAATATCCGAATTGTTTGTCCGAAACATTGGTACATCTATATTTCAAAACTAAATTCTATGTATATTTAACCTTACTTTGTTTATTTGAAACCATTTCTTGAAAAATATATATGCCAGACCTTATTCACATCTCAAACATTTGATACAGAGAGTGTGTAACATTTGGTAAACAACAAAAAGAAGTATTTAATTTACGTACAATTCATTTTCCCTCCATATAAATATTGGAAACTGACCAATCAGAAACGATGTATTTTCATACTGAAGGCAAATTTCCACTAACACTTATCCACACAGATCCTTGCAAGAATTGTTATTTAGATCACAATCTGAAACAATAAAGGTATTTTTGTATTTCAAATAACTGTTGTCTGTTATTTATATCTAGTTAATACACTTGAATCAGTGTCAATGAAAGGCATGATCATGATTTTTTTTGGATGATAAAGCAGACCATGGTATTTGATGGTCGACCATGGTCAGCTATGGTCGGCAGTCAAATACCATGCTGACCATGGTCGACCATGGTCATGATAAAGCAGACCATGGTCAAGACCATGGTATTTGATGGTCAACAATGATAGTCCATGGTCGACCATCAAATACCGCCATGGTCGACCATGGTGTAATTTTTGTTTCGGTACTCCCATTTAATTCTTAAATGAGTTAATTTGCCAAATTTTAAATGAGTATTTACCAAAAAGGGGCCGTATGCAACACTTTGTAATTTCACTCTGAATATTTCCCAACATTGTAGAATCCTGACAGAGTTCTTGAGGTTGTGATAGAGAGCATGTACTGTTGAACCTTCTTCACAATGGAGATCTATGCGCTCATAAATCACTGGTTTTATCATTGCTTCACAATATTTGTTGAAGTTTTTATGTGTTGGATACTTTAGACTGCTTCTGTTCTTTGGAGAATCCAGATTAACACCACACTTTTTGTGAATAGGTGAAGATGAAGTGATTTCATAGAAAATAAAACAATCACAGTTTACAGGGCAACGGTATGAAAAACGGTTTGCATTTTGTATTCAACGGCGAATGGAAAAAAGTTCATGTATGTGTGTAATATCTTTCGTCTAGTATTTTTTAGCTCACCTGAGCACGTAGTGCTCGGTGAGCTATTGGTATAGGGGAGCTCTCCGGCGTCGTCCGACGTCCATCTGCCGTCAACAATTTGGACCGTTATTGCAATAAAGACTACATTTTTTATTCAATCTTGACCTAACTTGCACAGTTTGTGTATGACCATAAAATCTCGGATGGGATTGTTATTGGGTCAGATCACACCAGTTACACTAGAGTTATTGCCCCTTTTGCATGCAAAATGTGCACAGATGCCTTTTTCCAACTTATAGACTTTATGTTCAATCCAATCTTAACCAAACTTTCACAGATTGTGTATAACCATCAGATCTCAGCAGATGCCAAAAATGGACCAGATCGTTTTTCAAATATCAGAGTTATTGCCCTTTGTTTATTAAAAAAATATACAAAAATGGATATAATTCAGGATAGAGACTTCATTTTTCATCAGTCTTCACCGATTACAGTTGAAGTCGAATGTAAGCAAGAGCGGACCAGAAACACCGGAGTTATTGTCCTTTGTCTGTGAAAAAAATATGCAAAAATGGACATTATTCATGATAGAGACTTCATTTTTCATCCGATCTTCACCTATCTTGCACAGTTTGTCTATGACATTAGATTTAAGGTGAAGTCGAAAATAAGCAAAATGGGGCCAGAAACACCAGGTTTATTATCCATTGTTTGTGAAAAAAATATACAAAAATGGACATTATTCAGGATATAGACTTCATTTCTCATCCAATTTTCTCCAGTGATGCACAGTTTGTCTATGAGTGTAAGACTACAGGTGAAGTCGAATATAAGCATGATCGGGCCAGAAACACTGGAGTTATTGCCCCTTGTGTTTGGAAAAAACATCAACAAGTTATCAATGATTGACTTGCACACACGATTTTTTATTCAAAGTTGACCAAACTTACACAGTTTGCGTATGACCATAAAAATTGATCGATAAAATTTGATTTCCAACAGTTGCAAACCTTGCATGCAGTTATTTGAGCATGCAACATTGGTCAGATGGCTTTAGAGCCTGCATTAACATCATTAATATCATCATTGGACAGAAAATTATCAAAGAAAAAGCAAAACTTGACCTCATAGCACAGCCATCGCAATTATCGCATTGCAGCTAGTTCTACAAAACTGTCTGTGAAAAAGACATCAAAATCTACTGTTTCTGCATTTTCTAGAATTGTCACAGACTCAATGAAAACGGTCAGGTAAGAATATTGAGAAAAATGATTTGAGAACCATTAGCAAAAAAAACGCACATCCACTACCCAACTCGTACTTTAGTTAGCCCATGTTTGCACTAACCGATGCTTTAAATCAAAATTGATCCTAATCCCCCTTTGCATATTGTTCAGATACCTTAATTTTCAAACCTGTCACAACAGCGTGGTCATCATCTGTACCAGTGCTCAGGTGGGCACTTTGGGCCGTCATGGCCCTCTTGTTTCATTTTGAATATGTTGATGGTTAGGATAAATTTTAAAATTTAAGGTTAGGATAACTTTAAAAATTAGAATAGTGAAACAGGTGCTTTGAAATGGTACAAAAGCCCAACAGTAACATAGTCAGAAAATGCGAATAACAATTTCAATGTCTAGTAATTACTTCGTTTTTTAAATAAAAATGAAAGTCTTAAATACATTTATCCATGTTTAACTTCTAATTAATTATATGAGGCGTGTTGTGGAAAACCGGTCTTAATGTGCGTAAAGTGTCATCCCGGATTTACCTGTGCAGTCTTCACAGTCTAATCCAGGACGACACTTTCCGCTTTTATGGTATTTTCTGTTTCAAGGAAGTCTCTTCTCAACATAAATTCACTGTAGGTGGAAAGTGCCGTCCTGGATTAGCCTGTGCGGACTGCACAGGCTAATCCGGGACGACACTTTACGCACATGCATTAAGTCCATTTTTCCCACGACGCGCCTCATATGTATTTGCTGGATTTTAACCTTAAAATTACAAATTTGGCACATCAGTCATGTATATTGTACATGATGCAATTTTAATGGCTGTAAAAAATAGCCAGTAAAAAATAGACAGTTAATATTGAATTGATAATTATAGTGCAGACAGGCAATCAGTGTTAAATGCAAACAAGACAAATTATAATAATTGCTGGAAAATTAATTTTGAATTTTGCCTATTTTAACATACAGCTAAGTCACATAAAATTAGTCTTTATGAATGATTTAAATGTCATTATTTTTGCCAGAAAATCGTTTTCAAATACAGTTTTAATGATGAACAGTTTGTAACAGGAAAATGGAAAAAGCAAAAAAAAACAAAACAACAACACCACGTGGTTTGTGAAAAAATCATGCCAACAATAGTAAAATTAACATAGAACAAGAAAATGCAAAAAAGAAAAAAAAAAACACAAACAATTTGTGACATTATCTTTTTATTGTCTGTAACAATTTAATATACATGTAATCGTGTGCATATTTATGTTGTATCTTTTCCGATGCCGAACAGTAACCACGTGATGAAAATGTTAATTTAAAATTCATACATATTCAACTGCTTTTATATATCCATGTACACTTTCAAGGCAAACATGCTATATAAACATTCACAATTGTATTGCGACTTTGAACAGTCTGTAGAGCATAAATAAAATTGCTGATAAATAGGGTGAAATTTGCTTAGCTGGCGGATATTTATTTTCCAATAACCCAAGTCGGAAGTTTTTATATATCGTTACAGTTCGGTGTCTTGGAATATAACATTCATCTTAAAAAGAGCTCTACTACTTACTTAAGCAAGCTTTGTACGCTTGCATGTTTGGAGACTCGATATTGTATCTTTATTTAAACACAGCCGATCAAACATAATAGAAATATTGAATGGCGACTTTTAAAGAACAATATCTTTGGATTGTAGTGATTATGTAGTACTCATATTTTGTTACGAGTTTAACTGATATATAACACTTCTCGCGTGTGTTATGTGTATGTGTCGGGATTTAATTAACTGGTCTATGTACTTTTTGCATTCAGGCGGGATTTAAAGACCATGTATTAAGTTGTATTGTGTGGTAGCTTCAAGGTCTTTTGGAAAGTTAGTTGGGCGTTAAGTAAAATGCTTAACTCGAACTTACTGAGGACCATTTAAATTATTATACTTAAGCAAGACTTGGTTGAATAGTTACTGTGGCAACATTGTTCAATATTTAAAAAAAAAAGTGTAATGTGCTGAAATGTATGCACTTTCAAAAAAAGATGGAATTACAAAATATATTTGGATCATTAATTGAATAAAATTATGTGATCTTTATACAATAAGGATTTGTATTTATGCTTTTAAGAAGTTGTTGCAACATTTTGTGGATTCCGTCTGCTAAATTGTCCTAAATTGTATGGATAAATGAAAATAATTTTGTTATGTGTTTAACTCGAAAAGCATAGAGTATATACCTGTTGTGCAGAGTAAATAGACATAGAAAATTGCAAAACGAGGTACATTTGTAAATGCCGTCATATGTTTTAGCCATTGCAGAAAAGAAATAAACTGTTTTTTTAATGTGAGCAGATTTTATATTGTCAGCTTGTTTGGAAATAAAAAGCTCATTTCGTTATGAAGCATACATAGAATTATTATAAGAACACAAGTGTTAGATAATGAACTTAATGCTGTACAAGGAACAAGTTTATGTGAAAGTGCAGTTAACATTAATTACGAGATCTTTGTAAGTCGTAGAAAATTGCTTCAGCAACTAAATCATGTGATGCACTTTGAAGATGTAAATTCTAGCATTTGTTTTACCTTTATGAAATTATTATCACCTCGTGTTGATGGAATTCATATAGCTGAACAAAATTATCACTTTGTTAAATCAAAGAGAAGTTAAAGAAGCTAGTTAATGTTGTTCAAAAGACAAATATATAATTTGTGGTTTTTACCTTATTTATTAAAGTGTATTTTTTCCCTCTACATGGATAAATCAGTTTTTGTTGGGAAATTTTGCAAATAATTATACAGATTTTGTTCTTTTGAAATGTGTTAAAGTACAAACTGAGAGAAAAGGTTATTTGAAATTGAAAATAGGGAAATGAATAACAGAATTCTCCTATTTTGGGACTCGCAAAATCTTTGCATTGAAATATGAGCCACGGAAAGCCAGCGCATGTATTGAAAATGTAGACAAAAATGACAAGGTTCAAATGCAAATGATTTATTGGCTGCATCAAGGTTTTCATATTGAAAATAAGTGTTAACTGTGTCCATTTGAAACATACCGACAACAGCACCGATGTGGGCAAATAGCATGATGTATGGTGATTATTCAAACATGGTAAATATATTATTTTATTATAATGCTTCTAAGTCTTTTGTAAGCACCGCCAACAGACAGTTAGCTTTAAGATGTACTAATTATTTTGTTGTTGTAGAAAATACAACAATTTGTAATATTTCTGTTTAACATACAGCTTTGTTGTTTATAGAAAAGTAATAGCATTTTTTGTGTAAACTGTTCCCTCAACGTTGAAGACTTTCTCGTGTGTTAGAACCACATTCTAGTGTGTATAAAATAAATAATGGTGATGGCACCTCTAAAATAAAAATATTATAAAATGTAGGAAGTCAGAAATACCTGACATCTATAAAATAGAAAAACTAAATTGCACAGAAGCATATCCTTAAGTAATATTGATATATATCTTTTAATGTAAATCATTATTTTTGGTCCACTATATAAAGTACACAATGTACATGATAAAGTTTATTATAATTATAAAAACACTCATTCCAATAGCATCTTGAAAAAAAAAATACAGCAAAACTTTTATTGTCGATTTATGTTTATTGATAATAAAAATAAAATGTCAGCGAACTAATTTTGTATATAGCAAATGCCTTTTGCTTCTGGGTGTCAGAAACTTTTATTGTATAATTTCTATTTTGTTTGATTGGCACGTTTAATAGAAGATATGTGGTGCCTCGTGAGAAAACCGGTCTTAGTGCATGTGCGTAAAGTGTTGTCCCGGATTAGCCTGTGCAGTTCGCACAGGCTAATCCGGGACGGCACTTTCTGCCTTTATGTTATTTTCTGTTTCAAGGAAGTCTCTTATAAACTTAAATTCACTGCAGGCGGAAAGTCCCTATATTTACCTTAAAATTCCCATCAGAATGTAAGCTTTATTAAAAAAAATTGACCAAAATCGGACAAAAATTGACGAAGACAAAAGGAATTTTTTGTAAACAATCCCAACAATTGTTATCAAACCATGTTAGTGCTTAGTCTTAGTTATCATTTGTAGCAAGACATTTCATTCATGTTTTATAACAAAGTAGAATGTAAACATGAAATAAGTCTTTTCCACACAAAAATCCCCTTTTGTGGTAAAATTCTCCGTCCGAAGGGCCCCGCCACCTTTCCCCCAAAGGTGAAAAAAAACTCACTGCATTTAGTTGTGTTTATTTTAAGCTATTGATCATAATGTTGATGACACGAAGCCACTTTTTCTTAAACTTATAAGGTCAAGCATACATTTAATACCACTTAGTTCCACCTATTCAAACTGGCAGCTTACTAGTAATTGTTTGACCCTAATTTGGTGTTAATTCAGCTGATATATATTTAATCCTTTGATATTGTATTTATTTGCAGAAATTCAAATATAACCAGTAAGCTTTAGGTTAAGGACTTGTTAAGCTACATGATTGCTCTAGTTAGTGTTTATACGCTCAATATGTTTTATAACTCACAAAACACATTAATTTTGTTTTTACCAAATAGATATTAATACAACATGTACATTTAATGCAAATAACGCTGGAGGAAGTAAATAAATAGTTGGCTATTAAACATTTTTCAATTGATCAATTGATATCTGATGTTCAGAAAATATTATCAAT
Organism: Congeria kusceri; assembly: GCA_027627225.1. Classification (NCBI taxonomy): domain Eukaryota; kingdom Metazoa; phylum Mollusca; class Bivalvia; order Myida; family Dreissenidae; genus Congeria; species Congeria kusceri. The sequence continues at coordinate 35,575,381 of CM051032.1, read as the reverse complement.
AGAAAGCAAGATTATGCGTGTCAGCATTGAAGTTAACAACATTTAAATGACTTTGGAAGCAAAACATATCGAAAACCAGACTTTAAATAGGTTTGTGGGTCCAATCTGCTACAATTACAGCCATTATTTTGAACAATTACCGCTCTGTACCATCTGTTCAAAATATCTGCAGTCTGGTCGGTTAAGTCTGCAGCTCAGGGTCTCTGCAATATGATCAGGATCTCTGCAGTATGATGAGGGTCTGTATAGTCTGATCAGGATCTCTGCAGTCTGAGCAGCATATCTGCAGTCTGAGCAGCATATCTGCAGTCTGTTGATGGTCTGTATAGTCTGACCAGTATCTTTGCAGTCTGATCAGGATCTCTGCAATCTGACCATGAGCTCTGCAGTCTGACCAGCATCTCTGGATTAGGATCTTTACATTGTGATTTGTGTAGTCAGATCAGGATCTGCACAAGCTGATCAACATCTGCACAAGCTGATCAACATCTGCACAAGATGAGCAACATAATAAGCTGATCAGGATCTGTACTAGCTGATCAGTATTGGAATTGTCTTATCAGGATCTTCACATGCTATCAGTTTGTGCTGATCAGGATCTAAGCAATCTGACCAGGATCTGTCCCAGCTGATCAGTATCTATGTTATATGACCAGGATCTTCCATGCTGATCTGTTTTCACTGATTAGGATATTTGTAGTCTGATCAGGATTTGTGTAGTCTGATCTGAGGATTTGTGTAGTCTGATCAGGATTTGTATAGTGTGATCATGATTTGTGTAGTCTGATCAGGATTTGTATAGTGTGATCATGATTTGTGTAGTCTGATCAGGATTTGTATAGTGTGATCATGATTTGTGTAGTCTGATCAGGATTTGTATAGTGTGATCATGATTTGTGTAGTCTGATCAGGATTTGTATAGTGTGATCATGATTTGTGTAGTCTGATCAGGATTTGTATAGTGTGATCATGATTTGTGTAGTCTGATCAGGATTTGTATAGTGTGATCATGATTTGTGTAGTCTGATCAGGATTTGTATAGTGTGATCATGATTTGTGTAGTCTGATCATGATTTGTGTAGTCTGATCAGGATTTGTGTAGTCTGATCAGGATTTGTATAGTGTGATCATGATTTGTGTAGTCTGATCATGATTTGTGTAGTCTGATCAGGATTTGTATAGTGTGATCATGATATGTGTAGTCTGATAAGATTTGTGTAGTCTGATCAGGATAAATTATGTCCATTTTGATCAAGGTTCATGAAAATTAGGTATTTGTCCAAACAAAATCGTGTTTTTGATCCAGAATATGTGTGATATGTTTACTCCAAGCCAGTGTTTCTAAACATATATGAAATACAAGCACACAAACATATAACGTAAGCAATGCTAATATACACTTGAAGGTGGGGTGGGGGAAGATACATGTCACTCACTGTGTACATGTATTATGTTTTATGTGCATATCTGGGGAAGATGCTATGCTTTCACTCCTCAGTCTATGTACCTGATGAGGAACATATTAGTCTCAATTGGAGCAACAGAGATATGAAAATCTCTATGGGCACTGTTTGCTGCATACATATGAGTGTCTTCCATAGTTATACCCCCACTACCAGTAGGTAGGAGGTCAATATAGGAATCACTTTGACTGTTTGACTGTCTGTCTGTCTGTCGGTAGGTCTGATTGTAGGTCTGTCCCGCAACTTGTCTGGGCACTATCTGCTCAATGCATTGAAGGATTTTGAAATAACTTGGCATAAATGTTAATTTAAAATATGAGACGGCGTGTCACACGCAAGAACCAGATGGCTACCTAAAGGCATGGCTCGCACTAAGGGAAGTCTGGGTGTAATTTACTCCCAGTTTTGGATACAGAATTTATACAATTGCAACCATGGATGATGGAAGACCCGTGGAATGATTAAAGTCACAAAAAAATACCTAAATGCTTGTCTGGGCTCATTCTTCTCAATGCATAGATGGATTTTGAAATAACTTGGCACACATGTTAACCTATATGAGATGGTGTGTCGCTGGCAGGAACCAGATGGCTACCCTAAAGGTCAAGCTGACAAAGTCACATTTTGAGGTGAAAGGTCAAAATGAGCACTTTATTGTCAAAAAAAGGCTATTCCGAGCTCTTACTTCCCCAAGAGTTATGACCATTGAATCATATAAAACTTACCTTCTTAGCCATTTCGCTCTTTAATTTGCTTGGAACTTAGAGGGGGCATAAGTGTTTTACAAACAGCTCTTGTTGTTTGTTTTTTTCTAAAATTTCACTGAACCCAATTTTCACTTTTACAGGCCGTGAACATAATGCTTATTTAAATGACTAACAATTTATCTTTAGTAAACCATTTTCACAATCAAAATGTTCATTTTTCATTACAATTATATTGCGCAGTCACATGAAACCTTTCTGCAGACACATGAAACCTTTCATTTTCCAAAAGGCTTATTCTCAACTGAAATATTGTACACAGATTTCAAGTTGGCGTTACGTGGCAAAAAGAGGTTCATTTAAGATTATGAATATTTAATACATTTTTAGATAACTTGCACAAGGGGTTATAATAATATGTGTTCCTGTAAAAACACTATTAAATAGGAGATAAAATAGTTTACATTTTGCACAAAATAAAAAGAAGAGATCACAGAATCTCAGAGGACACTCTGAAATACGTCTTGATTACAGTTACGATTAAATTCCTTGGAATAATTTCATTTGAAATACACCCCTGCACTTCAAACATGAATTGTTACTTGAAGATGAAAATACTATGTATTTGTAGCAGCATGGCATATTTTGTTTGTTGTTACCTGTTGAAGACTAATTTAGTGTTTTTTGCTATACTTTATTTCAAATAAGCACCACTCTGGAGATGTTGATTTAAACCATATCTGCAAAGTATGTTGAAATCTTCACAAATCTTCCTTCCCATGTTTCTTATCCAGTGTTTAGTCTGTTCGGTTTTCTTAATGGTGATTTTTGTCTAAAGAGCAGGTCTGATCATTGCTGACATTCTTGAAGCTGTGTTTTTGGTGTATGAAATTCTTGAGCAAAGGGTTCAATTGCCTAGAAAAAGCATTGAACAATGAAAACTTTTGTGCATAGCAAGATGGAAAAAAAACATGTACACCTGTTACATTTATAGCATCACACTAACATGATTGTATTTAAAAAAAAAGAAAATTGTTTCATTATGTAGCAAATTAGAAATAAAAAACATAATTTTCACTAGCACCAATACAATTTAATTTGACTTTAGACAGGGTGTTCAATGTATCATTTTAATGTTCTTTATTATATTTATCTTCAATGTTTTAAAGAGGTCTTTCTCAGTATTAATTGATAGATCTATTACTAAGATGTTCAGTTTTAATAGTTTTGTTTATCATAATTTTATAATGTCTTATCATAAAATAAGAGAGATAAATGTTCTATTTTATCATAAACTGGAGAAGATGTATTAACTAATTTGCTAGCCAACAGTCTTATTCAAATAAGATTATATGCTTTGGAGATCTTAAGATGAGTCAAGATTAATTTCATGCCATTAAAGTGAATACAAAAGTTTAGAACTCCAACAATACATTGTGCAGGGATCTCACTAGGATTTTAAAATAGGAGTCCTGGGACTCGTTCTCCCTAAAAAGTAGGAGTCCCAAATAGAAAAGAAATAACATTTAAGTATGTGACACGCGAAAGTGTGTGACGTTGCAAAATTTTGTACTTAAATTACCGCCAATATTGTTAATTTATGTCTTGTCATAGGTGTTATATACTAGAAAGTTCCTTAATGTATGATTACTGATTGATGCTTTTATATCCCTGTCAAAATTCAGCCCAAGATTTTCGTATAAAATTTCTGTCAAAACAAAAACTCCTATCACCGTATTACTGAGATTTAGTTGTTATTCATGAAATTGGATTGGCAATATAAATTAATAAAACCAGCTGAAGCTGTTTTTCACTCATTTTAACAATGTTGTTTGTTTTAAGTTGTCAAATATGTTCAAAAACTGTTCTTAATTGAGGACGCCTTTTGACACATTTCGGCGAATTCGCACATTCTAATTGACTTGTGCATTAAAGTACAGCAATGAGTGACAAATGTAATTTACCAATAAAAATTAACAGTAACTGTCTTGAATGGTGTGGGCGGAGCTAAAGGGCTAGACTTTGACAGCAGCAGTGTGTACTGGGGCCGATATTGATTTTATCACTACTACTGCCGAGTTTACTGCAGGCACACATGTATGTGTTAAGTAACAGGGTATACGCAGTAAGCCAAAAAGCATGCGTCCCATGGACTCTTGGCATGGGTTTGACATGCGTCCTTTTGAAAAAATATGCGTCCAAATACGCTTGATTTTGCGTTTCCGAGATCCCTGTTGTGCACGTACATGTATACATGAGGCGTGTTGTGGCAAAACCGGGCTTAATGCACATGCGTTAAGTGTTGTGATCTTTCCGCTTTTACGGTAGTTCCTGTTTAAATGTAGTCTCTTCTAAACATATAAATCCACTGGAGGCGGAAAGAGCAGTCCTGGATGAGCCTGTGCGGACTGCACAGGCCGATCCAAGACGACACTTTACTCACATGCATCAAGTCTCAGGTTTTCCCATGACACGCCTCACATGTAATATTTTACATGTATACATTGTTGAACTTACACTAGGGCCTTTATCGATGTTCCCTGTACATTAGGTTCCGTCACTACATTCCATACCATGTACAAATGTTGGAAGGGGTATTGTAATTAGTTGAACGGAATTGGTTATAATTGTTGAATAACTGCTCAATAAAAAACATTGTCCAAGTTGACTGAATATAAATGTATATATTACTTCAATGTTCAAAGAAGATTATTAGTTTATAACATTTGTTTGTAATATTTCGTCCATTTCTGTCCCATTCCCAATGCAATAGTTCTATCTACATGCATGTAGAAAAACAATAGAGAGCTGCTTTCTTTGTTGTCCGAAATAAAACTTCAGCCTAATAACCTTATTATAAACTAAATAAGCATGTAGAATTTATAAAGAACAGAAAATGGGAGTTTCGAAATGCGGTTACGGCCAATTTACTATGTCTGTTAGGTTAATTAAATAAAAATTTGTCTCCTCGGAAACGGTTCCCTATTAACTATTAACCTGTATGTTTCACAATCGTGAGAAATACATAATCGTTTATCTTTGGCCATAGTAGGGTGCAATCTTTTAGGCTTCAAAGATAAGGCAGTATATTTTAGTAGACAGGTGCTGTTTTTAATGGGACAGGTAATTATTTTGAAGCGTACAGATTGAATTAGTGTTCAGTGTGGCAAATGAGGCCTAGAGCATTCAACTTAGTTAGAAGGTGATGTGGGGTCATTGTCATGCGGTCTGTTGTTGGTTTTGGTCTGACACATCTGATCATGCGGTCTGACACATCCGGTCATGCGGTCTGTTGTTGGTCTTGGTCTGACACATCGGTGCATAAAGAATGTGGCTGTTCCAATGCTGGTCTTTATTCGCCAGTGTTGACTTAAGCTTTTTGGTGTAATATAAGAGTTAAAGTTTTAAACTAACCATATTAAAGGATAATATTTATTTAATTATACTATTGCTGTTATTGCCAAGTTGTCAGTCGTGATAAAAAGGGTATCATTAAAAAAAATATTGTTAATCGACAATAACTGTTATGCCGAAACAAGTCTTGATACATTTGATACAATCAAGATTGATATTCAGTTTTCTGATGGACTAGTTTGGTCCTATATTATTATATAGTACAGCTCACGCCAACCAAACACATTTTGCAACCCATTCACCGAAGTCCACTTTTCTATATGTATTTTTATGATGCCAACATTATTTCAATGTCTATTTGCAGGATGAGTTCCATCAATATCACAACGTCTGTTTGCAGGATGAGTTCCATCAATATCTCTATGTGTATTTGCAGGATGAGTTCCATCAATATCTCTACATTTTTTTTTTGTACATCTATTTGCAGGATGAATTCCATCAATATCTACGTCAATTTGCAGGATGAATTCCATCATTATTTCAACGTCTATTTGCAAGATGAGTACCATCATTATCTCTACGTCTATTTGCAGGATGAGTTCCATCAATATCTTTACATCCATTTACAGGATGAATTCCATCAATATCTCTACATCTGTTTCCAGGATGAGTTCCATCAATATCTCTACATCTGTTTGCAGGATGAGTTCCATCAATATCTCTACATCTATTTGCAGGATGAGTTCCATCAATATCTACATTTATATGCAGGATGAGTTCCATCAATATCTCTATGTCTATTTGCAGGATGAGTTCCATCAATAACTTTACATCTATTTATAGGATGAATTCCATCAATATCGCTACATCTATTTGCGGGATGAGTTATATCAATATCTCTACATCTATTTGCGGAATGGATTCTATCATTATTTCAACGTCTATTTGCAGGATGAGTTCCATCCATTTATTGAGGCCCTCCTGCCTCACGTGAAGGCGTTCTCCTACACATGGTTCAACCTGCAGGCAGCTAAACGGAAACACTTCAAGAAGCATGAGAAACGCATGTCCATGGAGGAGGAAAGGAGGGTCAAGGAGGAGTTACAGGTGACCTTTGACCTTCTGAGGTCGTTCGTTTCCTTAAAGGAAACATGGCCTAGATTTGTCATATCATTTTTTTTCAGCTTTGCAAGAGCAATCATATTAAGCATTTTTCCTTCATAACTTTCTCTGCATCTATACTGGCAACTTTATCACTATCTCCATGATAAGCAGTATCATTACTTACATGACAACCTTTCTTAGCATTTCCATGACAGCCTTTCTCAGCTTTTTCATGGCAACTTTTCTGAGCATTTTCATGGCCACCATTTGCATGATTTCTATGACAACCTTTGTGTTTCTTTGCATGGCAATCTTTGTCATTATTTCCATGACAGCTTGTATCATGCCTATGACAACCTTTCTAATTTCTATGACATCCTTTATTATTTCCATTACAAACTTTCTGATTTCCATGACAATCTTTGTTATTTCCATGACAATCTGTCTAAGCATTGATGAGACTTTTGACCAGTGTAAGCTTTTCAATGACAACGTTTATTTGGTGTGTGTTGTTTAAAAGCATTTTTAGTCATTTTGATTAGCTTGTTATTATTAAGAAGGTAAATTGCTGATGTGTTATCAACCCAAGTTGTCAGAATTCTTTTTAGCTCACCTCACGGTTAGCTATTGGTATAGTGGACATCTCCTGCGTCGGCCGTCGTCTGTCGTCCGTGTGCCGTCAACAATTGGTTTCGTATTCACGCTGGAGACTTCACTTTTTATCCAATCTTAACCAAACTTGCACAGTTTGTGTATGACCATAAAATCACTTATGGGATTGTTATTTGGTCAGATCACACCTGTAACACTAGAGTTATTGGCCCTTTTACATTCAAAAAAAAGAAGCAAAAATGCCTTTTTCAACGTATAGACTTTATTTTCCATCCAGTGTTAACCAAACTTTCACAGTTTATGTATGACCATCAGATCTCAGCAGATGCCAAAAATGGGCTAGATTGTGTTTCAGACCTCAGAGTTATTGCTCTTTGTTTATTAAAAAAATATAAAAAAATGGACATTATTTAGGATAGGGACTTCATTTTTCATCTAATCTTCACCAATCTTGCATAGTTTGTCTATTACCACGAGATTACAGTTGAAGTCGAATATAAGCAAGATTGGACCAGAAACACCGGAGTTATTGCCCTTTGTTTGTGAAAAAAAAAAAGCAACAATGGACATGTTTCAGGATAGAGACTTCATTTTTCATCCAATCTTCGCCAATCTTGCACAGTTTGTCTATGACCATAAGACTAAAAGTGTAGTTGAATATAAGCAAAATCAGGCCAGAAACACCAGATTTATTGCCCTTTGTTTGTTATAAAAATATACAAAAATGGACATTATTCAAGATAGAGACGTCATTTTTCATCCAATCTTGACCAGTCGTGCACAGTTTGTCTATGAACATAAGACTACAGGTAAAGTCGAATATAAGCATGATCAGGTCAGAAACACCAGAGTTATTGCCCCTTGTATTTGGGAAAAAACATCAACAAGTTATCAATGATTGGCTTGCACACACGATGCAAACCTTGTATGCAGTTATTTGAACATGCAACATTGATGTCTTCAGAGCCTGCATTAACATCAGAGTAACAGATAAGGATTCTGTCAGAATTGGGTATTACCCCATCATATTTTAAATAATTGGGTACTGAAAAATGTATTTGACTACCCATCAGAATGAAAATAATTGGGTATCAGACGAAGATGATCTCCAAATTAAGTAAAACAACCACAAAACGCAAATGGTGTGAGTTTTTCTTTTGTTCAACGCAAACATAACCAATTTTCTTGACACAACACCAAATCTACATTATTGCTCTAAATACATAAGTATCTAAACTCAGTATAAATTCTAAAAATAATTTAAACTATGTTTGGACGATAATGCAGTTTTCAAGTCAAAGTCTGGTTAGAAAACCCAATTTTGACACAGTATAAATCTTTGCCACAAAACATTTACAATGATTGTTTAATTCTTGTCTATGTTTGCCTCTCTGTATTTTGGCCTTTCAACTTGTTGATAGTTTTCATTAACAGCTGTCTAAATGAGTTCAGAAACACTCCATTATGCGAGTTCCCTGATATGTCCCAAGTTGATGTAATGTCAATGTATACATACAATATAACACTGAACATTTCAATGGTTTCTCAACTATTTTTAACTGAAACCTCACCTAATTCCACATTAAATTAACAAAATATATGATATCGTCAAATTCAGGGTACATCGAATTCGGGTTGCACTAGGATAATTCTATGTCAAAAGCAGAAATAACCGCGCTAATAATGTTATGAAAAATAGGCTGGACATTGGAAATCAACAATGACAATGAGTACGAGGCAAACAAGTCGGTAACCCTCGGTTTTTTGGTACAATTTCAGTTTGTTTTTATCTGCCCCTGTGTGCGACATTTTTCCCGCAATAATCACGAAGCATTCCAAAATCATTGAACAGAACAGAGAAATCGAAGCTGCATAATGACATCATAAAACACTGACCATTACGGAGATACTCGATAAATCATCGGACATTTGTGGTTTATGTTGAAAACAACATCAACTCAAACTGTGTCTGTCATTTCGTAACATAAAAATTTCGTAACCATTATTTTCAGCTGTTTTGTACGCATCTTTCGATCATTTTGTACCCATTTCAGTCTCTTTACGCTGTGAGTTTGCCGTTTATTGCGTATTGGGTTTAATTGAGGCTGTTAGTCAGAGATAAAATTAATTGTGTAAAAGGGGTTTCATAATTGCATATTAATGCAAATACGCGCGTTATCTTTGCTCTGAACATCATTAAATTTTATCATGGACAGAAAATTATCAAAGAAAAAGCAAAACTTGACCTTATAGCACAGCCATCGCAATTATCCCATTGCAACCAGTTCTCCAAAACTGTCTGTGAAAAAGACATCAAAATCTACAGTTTCTGCATTTTCCAGAATTGTCACTGACTTAATGAAAATGCATCAGGTAAGAATATCGAGAAAAATGATTTGAGAACCATTAGCAAAAACACCGCACATCCACTACCCAACTCGTACTTTAGTTAGCCCATTGCACTAACCGATGTTTTAAATCAGATTGATCCTATCCTCCTTTGCGTATTGTTCAGATACGTTAATTTTCAAACCTGTCACACTGTATGGTCTTCATCTGTACCAATTCTCAAAATTGTCCCAAAATAAATGCATATTTTGTCCAGCATATACTCGCTAACCCCTAGAGATTATTACTTGTAAGTAATTAATTTAGCCACAATGCCATATATCATGTTGCAACGTTTTGCCATATGGTTTCCAGAAAAGATGAACAGTCAGATTTCTATATTCATAGATTTGTACAGGTGCTTGCCCTTTGTCATGTTCTCTGGCTATATATGACCTGGTGTTTCTGTTACCTGACCCACTTGTGGGCATTGTATTAAAGTTGAACTGGTTCTCATAATATGATCAGGTATTTTGTCTTCTACTAATACAAAATATATACATGTAAACACTTTAAAAGAATAGTATTTTCATTGTCTGCAGGTGTTCATTTACCTACAGATAATCTACATTGCATGTAACTCTAGATAACTATCAACTGAGATGTTTATTTTAGAAGAGGAAATATTAATATCCTTGTTATAAAAATCATTGTTATTCTCAAATTTAAGGTGAGAAGTTGTACATTGTACATTCCAGACATATCTGTAGCTTTAGTGAAAATTGGAATGCAGCACAACTGGCCTTAACTAATGCATTCATAACCTTATATTCCTGAATAAACGCCCCCACCCTAATTAACGCCCCCCTCCCCCCCTATTTTTTAAATACTCAACCTTCCTGTCTGATTAATGCCCTCCTTTTACTATAAGCACTCTATGCAAATGCATATCTGTTTTGTAAATCTTTGAACAAATGTTTGCAGAATGAGCACACTCAAATGATCAAGTTTTCTGTATACCGCTTTATATGACAGACTGCCAAGAACTGGCCTGGTATAAAATGCTCCCTTGGGAAAATGCAAGGCCCCCGGGGCGTTTACTATGGAATATATGGTATTTTAGTCATCAAAATAAGCAGTTTGGTCAAGCAAGCTCCAATTCTTATATGAGGGGCGTCGTGGGAAAACCGGTCTTAATGCATGTGGATAAAGTGTTGTCCCGGATTAGCCTGTGCAGTCTGCACAGGCTAATCCGGGACGGTACTTTCTGCCTACAGTGGATTTATGTTTAGAAGAGACTTCTTTGAAACAGAAAATACCATAAAAGCGGAAAGTGTCGTCCCGGATCAGCCTGTGCATTTAGCCCGGTTTGCCCACGCCACGCCACATATCATTACTTGAGAGCTAGAAAATGTTACAAGCCCAGAACCCATATAAAACTTCGAAATTAAGCAAGCCTGGTTCAACATTGATCAGTGCAGGGCTTACAGGCTTGTGTTCATTTCAACCACTGTTATTTATATTTTCTTCAACCATTAATTGAACTACAAACTGTAAGAAAACATACTGTGAGAAATGGAAAACGACATTCAAGTTTAGAGATGAGTCAAAATCAAATGAAAAAACAAGTTATTTCTGCTTGTCTGTTGCAGAATGAAAAACCGGAAATCAAACAGAAATGGGCTTCCAGACTCCTAGCAAAGCTCCGGAAAGATATCACACAGGAATGTCGCGAGGATTTTGTTTTAAGTATATCTGGAAAGAGACCGCCGTCGTGCGTGTTAAGTAACCCCGATCAAAAGGGCAAAATGCGGCGAATAGACTGTCTTCGACAGGCGGACAAAGTTTGGAGATTGGATTTAGTCATGGTGATATTGTTTAAAGCAATTCCGTTAGAAAGTACTGATGGAGAGCGATTAGAAAAGTCACCGGATTGTATACACCCACAGTTGTGTGTGAATCCGCACCATATATCAGTGTCCGTACGAGAACTGGATCTCTACCTTGCCAACTTTATACATAGTTATGGTAAGTATTGGTGGAACCAAACAGTTGCACCTGGATTTTGATTGAATAATAAAATTGCATTACCGGGTACTGGCGATTGATTTTTGGTGGAGTTAATGCGGATCTTTTTTTTGGTGAAAGTAGTTGTGGTGCCTAAAAGTATTACCATGATTATGCTCAAATAATATAAATTTCATTACTGACGATTTATTTACGGCGGAGATAAATTTGATCTTTTTCGAAATGACGGTAGCCTGGTTCATGTTTGAAAATATAATTTGTTATTATGGTCTGCCTCGTTCTGAATATTTACTATTGACAGGAAACTGTTGTAACATCCACAGGATCTACGTACATTGGGATATTTGGACTTATATTTCATTTAATTTTCATTTTAACACAGTCTTTTAAATCTTAAATTCATGAATTGTGCCTATTCAGAATTTTATTGAATTAGTGGCGCCCTATGCCAAAATTTTGTACATTATTACTCAACGGAGAAACAACATTTGACATTCAAAGCAGTACAAGATTTTGCCACCCCTGCTTGAAAGCACTAAATCCATTGCAACACCAGTGGAATCCTAAAGGTTTGATTTCTCCAGCTACTGAGTTATGGCGTACCCTTTGTGTCAAAAGTACATATATGCACGGCAGCTAAATATAGATGTAACTGTTGTTATAAAATTGTAACCGCAGTTACAATTAATGACTGCAGTCATACATTTGTAACGGCAGTTACATTTACAGATATTATTGCAGTTACAATGTATACCGAAAGTAAAAAAATATGACAGTTGTCATAAAATTATAACTGCAGTTACACTTTTTTTTGATTCATTTATTTATAAAATATGTATCTTTAAATTGTTTTTATAATTTAAAAATTCATATTTAAATAAATAAACGCAATTTGACAAAAAGGCATTACATAAGACGTGATTTAATTCGCCAAACAGACTTAGAGTTTAAGTTAAAGGGACTTGTTCACAGTTTGGCAAAATGACAATTTTCAAAAAAATTGTCATAGATTCAAAAAAGAATGTATGCATTATATTCACACAAGCAAAATAACACTCCTGACTAAGAAAAATGTTAAAAAGATATGTTCGTTTATTTATAATCATCAATCGAAATTGGAAAAATAATAAAGCGTTTGTAACGCTTTTCATAGATAATTTAGCAAAAACGTGTATTACCGACATAGCGTTTAAACTGCCATCCAAATTCAAAAGCCTGCGTGGTGTAGTGGTAGCGCGTTAGCTTTTGCTTCTAGGGGTCCCGGGTTCGAACCACAGGGCAGGCACATTTTTTATTTTTATATTTTTCCTTATTATTATAATTATTTAAAATTATTCCTGATATGACAGTTTTGTAAGTAAATTCATTTAATGACATTTTTCAAAAATACGAAAATCTGTGAACAAGTCCCTTTAAGCATTTGGTCAGAAAAATGTAACCGCGGTTATAATTTTATGATTGCCATATTTTATGACTGTTGGTATAAATTAATGCTGCAGTTATATTTGTAAATGTAACTGCCATTACAAATGTATAACTGCAGTCAGAAAATTGTAACTGCGGTTACAATTTTATAACAACAGTTACATCTATATCTATATTTAGCTAGCAGGCATATATGTACTTTTGACCCAAAGGGTACGCCATACTGAATTGCATGAGAAGGTACAGTTATCAGTTGGTGTGAAAACCACAAACAGATAAGCAACTTGAGCAGCCCTTCTGTTCATGAGGCAATGATAAGTTAAGTAAATAATGGGTAATTGTGGATGTGGTGTTCTAGATATTCCAAATGTTCTAGCCTTAGTGGGGCAGTGTTGTTTTCAGATGCATGTTTTTCGGTCTTTTTCAGCGCTTAGCTGTCTAAGATCACTTTTGACCTAGATTTCTTGCCATAATTATGCAGCGGTAAAATTGAATGCCAATAGAATTTGTCAAATTTTCTATTGTTAGGGAATGCAAACTTACAACAGTGGTTTAATGTATACCAACAACTGTTGCATACTTTTGGGGATTAAAATGTACAGGATTGTTGTTAAACTAAAGTTATAATCATTTCTTCGACATATACTCTAGAACTGAACATAATAATGAACATATTGATACAATCCGGTACCAGGGGTAGTGATTTTATTTAAAAACTTACCTCGTCTTCTTGCATTTGTTGATTGCTACTGAAACAACTTACAGCTGGACTTCATTTAGCCCTTGTGTAATTTATAACAGCATTTATTTTCATATATATCCATTGCGAGTATCCATATCCCCAAGCTCCTGTTATTGTCAGGCTTTATTCAAGTGAACTCGTTAGATTTTTATTGTTTCTTTTTAGAAGCAGTTTTGTAATGTCACGAGTCATCACTAATTTCTGCACTTTAGTATCTTGTGAATAGTCGTAATACATTGTTTTTACTGTACTTACGAAACAGATTAGGTTCTTAGCATTATAATCCATGTTTTTCCTATTCATTTTAGTCACAGGTTGCCTTACATGGCTCATTTTTATCGTTTAACATTTTGTTGTTAAAACTGCAAAGTTCATTGTCCGCCATATTGCTTCCTGTGTTGCCTAGGAACTATAGAATATCGTACCAAATGCATGGTCGACGGACCAATATCTGTGGTCGTGCACGTTCGGTCAAGCTTTGGGTCAACCCGAGACGTATTGATGGTCGTGAGCGTTCGTTCGACCGTGTTTTTGGTCGTTCGACCTTGTTCTGAATCGACCGAAAGCTCTTAGTATATAAAGGGCCGATTTTTTGGTCAGAATCAGTCTGCAACATTGTCATCTTAAGAGCGACTCCTTCGTATTTCGAAGTAAATAAATGTCATACGTTTAAAGTATCAAAACTTAACTTACAGTATAGAATAACATTAATTTTAGGAAGTATTTATTGTGTTTAAGAAAGAATAATATTATATAAGGTGACTGACAGTGTGTTTATTTAACAACTTATTTTGAAGTTTACGACATTGCATTTTAAAACTTGTTTCGACGCATTTGTGCCATTATTATTAAAATATTAGTAGAACTAGTACGACATCGAAGGTTGACAATTTGTTTCATGATAACTCATTTGGCATTTATTGAACGTTGTATTTGAATAAATATACGAACATTGGAAAAAAATCGTCTGTTCATTATTGGAGGTTACACTCCACCAAACTAGTAGTATAACAGCAGCTGGAATTACAGCTCGGAACGCAACAATATTTTATCATTGTATGTCAAGAACAGAATGTTATATTCGTTCTCGGATTTAATCCACTGTTTTGTTTAGCCTAGCGGCACGCTCTATAAATAACAATTGATTCTAGCGAGTTCAACTCACCATCATTCTAAAATTAGCGCGCGTTCAGCTGCCGGTGTATAGCTGTTATAATATTAGGCATTAATTAGCGCCCAGAGAATCATAAGAGCGTAAATTTCAATAAATGGGGAATAATGTTTATAAACTTACTGTGCATGTTAATTGGAAATTGAATGGCGGGTGCGTTCTATTAAGCACTAAATAAAATTTCACATTTCTATCAACTTCTCCAGTATATGTTAATCAACCTATAAAAAGATAGCTTTCAATAAACAAAATGTGGTTAAATAAATAACGGAATGGGTCGAAATGTTATTCATGTTACTTTTACTTCATTTTCGTAGCATTAATACATTATTTGCAATACCAATTATACAAAGAAACCTTTGATACATCATATTCCTACCGAATATAATTTTAAATCGCCAGTCTAATGAAATTTTATGTTTGTGTTATCAAAAATGGAAGTCATCATTATTTTAAATGCGCTGAATGTTCCCTAAAGATTGCTTTTCATAAAGATACACAGTATAAATGATTAACTGACTTCGAAATGTGTATGTATTATGCATAGATAACTTCCAAGCTGACAAATTTACATAATAATGATGTTAACGTAGATTATTTAGGTTATTCATGTATCGCTGGTTAAAACATGGGGAGGTATGATCGGTTTATTCACGATACAAATAATAATAATTATTGAATTAATCACACATTAAATTTGGTATATAAGAAGTTTTCTTTTGGTGCTCAAAAAATCTGGGGTCCGAGATGTCGCCTTGTCTAGGTGGGGACCGACAAATCTGGGGTCAGAGAAGCCGCGTAACCGATCATCTTGGCTCTCTTATATTATGTTTAGGGTAAAATGATATCTCATTGTTAATGTCAACGCCGATTGTCTTTTTTAAAGGATATTTCTTGTTTTAGTTGCCCTGATTTTGTGTTCACCTATAAATGATTTTTTTACATACCGCAAAAAACGTGATTTACATGTAATGCTGAACTAGTTATATTGGAAACAGGTTTCAATTTGTACAGATGTTAGACTGCTTACTCTATCATTCTTAAGTGTCAAACACAGAACCTGTATTTCTGAACCTTTTTCATAGGTAGAAAAGCCCTTTAGAAGGAAAAACAGGTTACAAGATAAACAAGCTGCTATCTTGACCACTTATTATCCCATTTTCTGTTACATTTCCAAATTCTGAAAAAAGGTTTCCACATCCCAAAGTATGGAAAAAAAGGCGTTTTTCCTTTCTTTTATTTGGAGCCTTTACATTTGATTTAAAAAACGTGCATTAACTCCTGTATACAGTGTTATTGCCCCATTGTTTTAGCAGGAATGTTTGCAATTAGCCCACAGAAGCTGGACTGATGTAAAACAATAAGGAGTTCTGCAGTAGGCTGATGAAGAGTAATTGAATTACAGCATATGTCATGTTATCTCTGTATGTGAAAGCCTCATTGAGATAAGACAATTATTAGTACTAATCACCCGATTATGGAGGAGAGAGAGATGCTGTTAAGTGAATAAGACAGAAGTAGATTTATCTTGTGGGTGTAGGTAAAGTTATGAGTGATAATAATTGGTACTTGTAGCCTCTTTAAATACAAATCATTCTCTATGAAGGTAACCATAAATTTATGTAATAAGTTACCTGTGTCCTACATAGACTAAAAGTGCTTATACAATGTACTATTATCGCTATATCATTCATAATCATCATCATTGACTTTGTTGTCATCATCGTCATCATCATCATGTTATTGTCATCATCATCATCATCATTATCATAATTTTATTCATCACCATCTTTTTATCATAATCACCATCATCATAATATATCATCAATTCATCGTCCACTTTGTCATCTTTATTAAACTAATTGGTAACTATAAATCCCAAAATATTTTGTAGATCAGAAAAGCAGGTAGCAAACAAGATTGTAAATAAGAACATTGATTGATATCTGTAAAATTAATTACAGGTATGTTATAAATGCTTGCTTTGTATTAGACAAATTCTTTTTTTGAAAATTTCTTGAATTACAACATTCTACTGTTTCTAGAAGAACAAATGTACCCCCATATAATATTTCCAGAGAATTCACAGAGTATTCAAATGCCAGGTGTTTATGTCTTGAAGTATAGGTAACCCTCTTATATGTACAGCCTTTTCCTATTAACTTCTGAGCAGATTTGCCCCAGACTTGATTAAGCCTCTATTCAGATACTTATCCTTGCAATTTCTTGTTAGTGTAAGATCATCAGTAAGGTTTGAACATGTTCTATTCTTAGGAATTGTCTTTGATATTGGCACCAAGTGTTTTCGTTTGTGTTGGTTGATGTATTGTCATCGATTGTCTGTGTTTCCAGTTATAATTTCTTTATAAATGTTCTGTAATACATGTTAGGTATATTCCTTCAAGGGAAACATTCCCGGTATAAAAATTAAAATATGAATTGTATGAATAACAAATGCTTTTTTTTACTCCAAATAAGCTACTTGCTTTTGACAGTAGTTGCTCCATCCAGAATTTAAGATGGTGTTAAAACTGAAGAACTGCATTTATCAAACCATAAGGGAGTCTGCCATAAGATATCAAGAAAACGGTTCACTTTGATAGGACTGTGGCAGTTATGTTCATAGTTTATATATGGAGACTTGACGTTTTCTGCATTTATCAAACCATAAGGGAGTCTGCAATAAGATATCAAGAAAACGGTTCACTTTGATAGGACTGTGGCAGTTGTGTTCATAGTTTATATATGGAGACTTTACGTTTTCTGCATTTATCAAACCATAAGGGAGTCTGCCATAAGATATCAAGAAAACGGTTCACTTTGATAGGACTGTGGCAGTTGTGTTCATAGTTTATATATGGAGACTTGACGTTTTCTGCATTTATCAAACCATAAGGGAGTCTGCAATAAGATATCAAGAAAACGGTTCACTTTGATAGGACTGTGGCAGTTGTGTTCATAGTTTATATATGGAGGGAGACTTTACGTTTTTCGATATGCAGTGAGAGGTACATAAAAATAATGAATTGTCATCATTTGCATAGCTGCTGGTCCCAGTGGTGGTGGGTAATGGGAGGCCTAAGTGCTGGATAGTGTAGCCTGGTGTTGATAAAGAGAAATAGTCCAGGAATACAGGAGCAGTCCACAGGAATAAAATATAATTAATGTTGTTAATGTTTAGCGGGTGTGGCTTCTCAGTAGGCTTAAAGGTACATATTCAAGGCTGGCTTCTCAGTAGGCTTAAAGGTACATATTCAAGGCTTTTTTTTCAGAGGCTCGGGTTGGGGCTGAGACCTGTGGTTTTGAAGGAAAATTACTGCAACAAATTTGGTAAATGAAAACCAAAAAAATCCAGGTGTTATTTATGTGAGCTTTTGGGGGAAAAGTGCATGATTTTAAAAAGACGTTTATTTAGGGGATTGCACCAGTATTTGGCCAATATTGTATAAGAAAACATTTTCTAAGGCATGACTCCAGTATTTTCCTTATATAACAGGGGCTGAATAAAGGAATCATCCTCAAGCAAATTTTTTTCAAAATCATGCAGTTTTCCCCCAAAATTTACTTTAACCCAGGATTTTGTGTTCCCCTTTACCAAACTTATTGCAATAATTTCCCCAAAAACCTAGGGCCTGGGCCCCATCCCCAGCCCCTGAAAAAAAGCCCAGTGGCCCATGCTAGCGTAACTCCATTAGTATTGAAGGGATTCAAATAAAACTTCATATAAGGATAGAGGACAATGAGAGGAAGTGCAGAGCACAAGGACCATCACTGTTTCTTCAATATTTACAGAGTTATTGCCCTTTGTTTAAATTTCTTGTACGGAGCATAACTCCATTAGTATTGAAGGGATTCAAATGAAACTTCATATAATGATATAGGACAATGAGAGGATGTGCAAAGCACAAGGACAGCAACTCTTTCTCCAATATTTATGGAGTTATTGCGCTTTGTTTTATTTCTTTATATGAAGCATTAATTTCTTGTGCTGAGCATAACTCCATTAGTATTGAAGGGATTCAAATGATACTTCATATAATGATAGAGGACAATGGGAGGAAGTGCAGAGCTCAAGGACCATAACTCTTTATTCAATATTTATGGAGTTATTGCCCTTTGTTTATTTTTTGTGTGCAGCGCATAACTCCATTAGTATTGAAGGGATTTTAAATAAAACCACATTATATTGATAGAGGACGTTGAGAGGAAGTGCAGAGTACAAGGACCATAACTCATTCTTCAATATTTATGGAGTTATTGCCCTTTGTTTTCTTTGTGAAGTTAATTACTGCCTTAGTAAGGAAGGAATTTAAAATAACACCACATAATTATTGATAGAGGACATTGAGAGGAAGAGCAGAATACAAGGACCATAATCTTTTTAGCTCAACTGAGCTCAACGTGCTGATGGTGAGCTTTTAGGATCGCCTTTTGCCCGTCGTCCTTCATGTGTCATCCGTCATGTGTCAACATTTTCATTCAAATAACATCTCCTAAACCGCTTGGCAGATTTTCACCAAACTTCACAGGAATGATCCTTGGGTGACCCTCTTTCAAAATTGTTTAAATCGTTCTGGTCCGCTGCATATGTAGGTCACCAGAGCTAAAAATATATTTAAAAAGTGAAAACTTTAAAAATCTTCTTTTCTGAAACTGCTGAGAGCTTTCATATTTGGTATTTGGCATCCACTAGTGGTCCTCTGCAAAGATTGTTCAAATGATGCCCCTGGGGTCAAAACTTGCCATGCCCCGGGGGTCACATGGTTTATATAGACTTACATAGCAAAATGACTTTAAAGATCTTCTCCTCTGAAACTGCAAGGCCCAGAGGTTTCATATTTGGTGTGTAACATTGCATAGTGGTCCTATACAAAGATTGTTCAATGATGCCCCTGGGATCAAAACTGGCCATGCCCCGAGGGGCAAATGGTTTATATAGACTTAAATAGCTAAATGACTTTCAAAATCTTCTCTGAAACCGCAAGGCCTAGAGGTTTGGTATTTGGTTGGTAACATTGTATAGTGGTCCTCTACAAAGAGTGTTCAAATGATACCCCTGGGGTCAAAACTGGCCACGCCCCAGGGGTCACATTGTTTATATAGAGTTAAATAGCGAAATTACTGCAAAAACCTTCTCCTCTGAAACCGCAAAGCCTAGTGGTTTCATATTTGGTATGTGGCATCCTCTAGTGGTCCTCTACAAAGAATGTTCAAATTATGCCCCTGGGGTCAAAACTGGCCACGCCCCGGGGGTCACATAGTGTATATAGATTTAAAAGCAAAATGACTTTAAAAATCTTCTCCTCTGAAACCGCAAGGGGAAGAGGTTTCATATTTTGTATGTAACATTGCATAGTGGTCCTCTACAAAGATTGTTCAAATGATTCCCCTGGGGTAAAAACTGGCCACGCCCCAGTGGTCACATGGTTGATATAGACTTTAATAGCTAAATGACTTTGAAAATTTTCTTCTTTGACACCGCAAGGCCCAGAGGTTTGTTATTTGGTTGGTAACATTGTATAGGGGTCCTCTACAAAGATTGTTCAAATGATGCCCTGGGGTCAAAACTGGCCACGCCCCGGGGGTCAAATTGTTTGTATAGACTTAAATAGCAAAATTACTTCAAGAACCTTCTCCTCAGAAACCGCAAGGCCCAGTGGTTTCATATTTGGTATGCAATATTGCATACTGGTCTTCTACAAAGATTGTTCGAATGATGCCCCTGGGGTCAAAACTGGGTTGCCTTAAACTCAGGTGAGCGACCTAGGGCCATCGTGGCCCTCTTGTTTTCAATATTCATGAAGTTATTGCCCTTCAGTTAATTTTCTGGTGCTGTGCATAACTCCATTAGCATTGAAGTGATTTATAATAAAACCACATATATTGATAGAGGATGTTGAGAGGAAGTGCAGAATACAAGGACCAAAAGTCTTTTTGTAGGAAGTGTCATTTTTGCCATCATGTGACTGACATTGTGTTGCTTTCGTCTGAAAAGCATATGCTTCGGGGGGCATAGGTCACATCCTGTGATAAGTCTTGTTTATTTTAAATAATAATATCCAGCAGTTTTGTGCACAGCAAACTAAATTCCATTGTTGTATCACTGCCTCAATATGAAGTATAAAATCAGTATTTACTTGGATATATCTTTGGTGAATGTTTGGACATACATGTATAGTTTGAGTGGCTGACAATTACTTTAAATGCAATTGTCATAGCATAGGACTGTAGAAGATTTGATGTTAAAAGCATATATTTAATATATATGATTTGAAAGCCATTTCAATATGTTATTAATAATATTGCATATGAATGAAATTTCAAAGTTGTAACCATGAAAATCCAAGTTAGAATTTATGCCCTTGCCATTTTTGTTACATAAATATATACTGCAAAACCATTAATAATCGTGGGGCAATAATTTTCGTGGATTTCGAGGATGGAACGATCCACGAATTTAAGTTTCCAACAAATAATTATACGGCTAGCTATTTTTTCGGCCTAATTTGCGCTCTAAAGTGTAGTTTTTGTGTCGCCTAGTCAAACTTTAACTTCATAGGTAGATAGATCTCATTGGGGAGAAGTGCAGTGCACAAGAACCGTTACTCTGCACCTCATACTATTGCCGTTTGTAAATTTTCATACTTATTTTTGTGTCGCATTTTTGGTTTTAATAAGTCTTTTCTTTGCAATTAGCCAGAGTGCAGTGCTTTTGAAGATTTCTATAAATCTGTTAAAAAAAATTTGAGCATTAAAATTAAGTGCATCTTCATTATGATTCACGTAAGCTATCTGGCTTCAGGCGACATCCGACTCGCGGAGTTCTAGTCTAGTATGTATACCTACATGAAGACAATGTAAATATAATGGTTATAGTAGTTAAATGATGTATAAGAGTTTTTTTATGATAAATATATTACCTTAAACATGATGTGCATTTAGATCATAAATTTAAGTGCCCACGAAATTGTCATTTTTCAACAAACCACGAAATTTCATGCCCACGAATATAAATGGTTTTGCAGTAGTATCTTACTCCTCAGTGTTAAATAGTTACATCATTCTTGCACTTATCATATTGTCGATAAGTAAGTCATACCATATAAAATGTCACTGTTATGAAAATATGAGTATCAAATTAAATAGTGTCTGAAATTTCACAGTTATCAGATCCTTAAATCGGCTGATTAGTAATAATATCCACACACTTCTATTTTCATGGGCCATTAGTTTAGTTCCCAAGATAAGATTTCTTGATCCAGTATGTTAAGGGGCACTCTTTTTCTGTAAGTTATTACTACCTGCATTAGGCCAGTTATGTACCTCAGTATTGTATTGGAAAGGTTTCGATAACCTGACTAATCTTTCACAAATCGCAACAGGTCTTCTTTACCATTCGACTTTTTGCTGAATTTGTCCTTGTATTCTTTCTGTGCCTATCTGTTACATTGTTAGCACTGCTTACAGTTACGTGGAGTTAATTTTATTTGCTACATTCACTAGCGCTTGTTAAAACAAGCCTTTAGAAATTGGACAGTTGTCATCAAGAAATTTGGCCAAGTTATGCAGTCCACACAGGCTAATCCAGGACGGCACTTTCTGCCTACAGTGGATTTACGTTTAGAAGAGACTTTCTTGAAACAGAAAATACCATAAAAGCGGAAAGTGCCATCCCGGATTAGCCTGTGCGAACTGCACAGGCTAATCCGGGACGATACTTTACGCACATGCATTAAACCCGGTTTTCCACGACATGCCTCATATATTTTTCTATTTTAACTGCTGCCCAGTCTCGTCAGACCTCCGACAAAGCCAGTAAACCTGCATGAGGTCCAGGAACAATGACCTGAACACTGGCCCTCATGGCTGGACAAATGTTCTTGTGTGGCACGTCGTGAGAAAACCAGTCTTAATGCATGTGCGTGAAGTGTTGTCCCGGATTAGCCTGTGCAGTCAGCACAGGCTAATCCAAGACGGCACTTTCCGCTTTTATGGTATTTTCTGTTTCAAGGAAGTCTCTTCTAAACATATATCCACTGTAGACGGAAAGTGCCGTCCTGGATTAGTCTGTGTGGACTGCACAGGCTAATCCGGGACGACACTTTATGCACATGCATTAAGACCGGTTTTCCCACGACGTGCCTCATGTTATGTATTAACTACTTGCATTTATGAATGGTATATAAGTTTAATGGCAGTGCAAGAAGTTCATCTTTAATTTTGGCTAAAATTCACAATCTTTTGGTAGACCTGTAAGATCTTGATTCCATCTCCTAATTTGTACATTTCTTATGTAATGACATTGCACCGTTAATAAATCACAGAAGTTCTGTTACAATTGGTCCCGTGTTTGTAAGAACTCATCAGAGATAGAAGTGTATCATTTCTGGTAGATGCAATCTTATTGTGTGCATATTTAAAGCCCGTGATTTTAAAAGGCCATTATCGTGTGCTGCCATCTGTATTTACTTTACGTGGTATTTAAATGACATTGTTCAAGAAGAATTCATTGTTTCCAATGTTCAATGGCAATAGGCCTTTGACTGTATGATAATTGACTCTATTGTAAATTACGGAGGAAAGATACATAATCTTTCAATTTCATAAATGAAGTAGCGATTTAAATTTATAGATTAAAATATTGGTAAATAATGTAGGTTATAGAGAACTTGTAACATTGATTTAATTTAGTTATCCTTTCATGTTCTTTGTTTTAACCCAATTTACCATGTTACATTTAAATGCTACTGATTAGGTATTTTAATAATGCGTTATGATGAAACCTTTATGCCAGACGAAGTTTTCTTTATATTATAGCCAAATGTTTAAATTTATAGAAATTGGCTACCTAATAAAATTACATAATTTAAAGGACAATAAGGTTGAATTTACTGGTCATATTGTCATCATACTGGAGACTTTAGTAACACAGCTTACATGTATCTCAGTGGCCGCAAATTTCCCACAACAGACACTGGCTACATTTAAATCAAATGAGGCGTGTCCCGGGAAAACTGGGCTTAATGCATGTGCGTGAAGTATCATCTGGGTTAGCCTGTGCGGACTTCAAACATTTATTTATGTGTTTTATTAATGTTATTTAATCGACTCGATGCGACCGAAGCGTGTTTGAGCCAAACGAACGATTAATATGTACAAAGTAGGGTTGGCATCGAATACCAAAATCGGTATTCGCATTTTCATTCAATGGAATATTCGAATGGATTTTCATATTAACTACTTTGAGCTTTGTGATCTAGTCGACATAAAATAACTATTTTGTATATATAACTTTTCAGTACCAGTTACCGAGTAACATCTTCATTAACAAATTGCACAAACATTTTATTAAATTAATGAGGCGCTGTTAAGGATTAAAGGTCCCGGTTTTAATTATTCTTTTGTTAAAGAAGTAATTAATAATCCCTAATCCACATATTTCTAGTCTGTTTGTACATCTCAATAAGCAAACATTTAATTTGAGCAATATTTCTTAGCTATAATGACTGCTAAATGTGTGATCGCACTTCTGTAATAAATTGTTGTTACACTTTTAAGGTCTTATTTCCAATTAACCCTTGTGGTTTCACGTTGTCTGATGAAGGCGTGTCTTACTGGCAACAAGATGAATGACCGCTGACCTACTCGTATATTCTATATCTCTTACATGTAGTCTGACACATGACACGGGACCTTTCTATTGAAAACACGGAATAACTTGAGGATCTATTGGTGAAATACTTTGTTTATATTGAAAGAACATACTTTTTATGATCAGGTTTTTAAAGCAATACAAATTTGCGAATATTCGACTGGCGTTTTAACTATTGGCATAGTGGCCATTCAATTGAATATTCGAATATTCTAATAGTTTTGCCATCCCTAGCAATAACTGTAACTGGGACTGTGATAACACTTCAAGCCATCCAAAAACTCGACCCTCGCGAATTTAAATGATTTAAATATTCAAAAGTTTTTACCTGGAATTACGAACAATTTATTAAGATTGTGTTTTGTTAGTAATATTAATCCCATACTGCACCCCAGTATTATCGACCAAGCATTTAATCATTCGAGACACTTGTTTCGTTAGAAATTATGCTAATTATTGAATTTTCTGGGTAATTGCCAGTCAATATTTTTGAGCATTACAAACATGAAGGATCTTTCTTGGTTACCGTAGTTACATCTTCTGGGACCTATTACTTATAATGTGGCGTGAGTGACTTCTATCAACAGTTGATATGTTAATAGCCTTTGATGTAGTATTACATTTGTATTTAGCTGATATATATCAAAGTTTTTTTCAGAGTGTTTAAATATACAGACTTTATGGAAAGACTTGCGGATATGATGTAGAATACTTAAAATTTTTATACATATATCATTGTATATGAGAACTTTCCAATTTTTCAATTGAACTGAGTTTATAAGGGGTAGCAATTTTGTTCATATGCTAAACATAATTGCAATGACATACATGCATGTGCTCTTAGTAAAGCAGGCAAACAAAATGCACATGTACATTCATTCATTACAATCAATGAAATGAACAAAATAATTAATATTTACAATTGAAATTGTGCTCCTAATTTCTTTATAGAGTTTTATAACAAGACCAACTTTGTAGCGATAATACCACACTAAGTGTAAGTGTTTCATTATAAACCCCCCCTCCCCCCTGTAACTCAGGACTACATTTGACTGTACAAAATGTAATGGCGATAGGGCTGCTCTAAAGTCTTTATCTACTGTTTGATTATTAATAGCATCATGAATATGAAATTCACATAAAAAATGAATTATAGCAAATTCATTCCTCCCATATGGGATACATTCATGCCATCTATAAATAATACAGATGATGAGGAATGAAAGAATGACATCCCCATGTGCAATACACTGTGTACTCTAAAAATCAATGTATATCGCTAGATATTAATTTACACAAGCATCACCATGAAGCCAATGAATTTTTAGCATTGCCTGCTTCCATGTTGACAAGTGTTGAGAATAGTTTTATTAAATTGACATGATCTTCAATTTCATTGAAATTTACTCGTTCGCAGTTTTTAATTGCACATTTATGAAATGGGCCTTTTCAGATAATGTCATGGTTATTTTTTTTTTATAACAGAGGAATTTGCTAAGTACATGCATTTATTATAATAATTACAATCAATTTGGGTGAAAAGTAAAAGGGTGTGTACATGACATGTGACTTTAGGTTATTGTTAATTTTATGCAAATGCAATTTTATTCAATTATTTATGAGTCATTTTTATAGTATGGTGTTAGTTTGCATGTATTAAATTGTTCTCGAAGCAGAACTAATTGGAATTCATACTGTATACTACCGCACTCTACAATTGAGGTGTATATACACAATATCATATTTCAAATATTTCAAGTGTTACAATTAATTGTTTATCTCAGTTAATTTTAATGCTATAAATTTATTATTAAACTGAAGATTTTACCTTTTGTATAAGACAAGGGCCGTAGATACATGCAATGTACAAGTTCAGGTTTTTTTTGTGGGGGGGGGGATGGAGCTACAACTATTAAATAAATTCTATCCGCAGTCAATTTAGGCAGTGTAACTTTAATTGTACCTACTGTAAATGTCGGCAGTATAACTATCTGCAGTAAATTTAAGGCAGTGTAACTATATTTGTATAAGCAGTAAATTAAGGCAGTGTAGCTATAATTGTGTCTGCAGTAAATTTATGCAGTATAACTATAATTGTACCTGCTTTAAAAATTCGTAGTGCAACTATATTTGAATCTGCTGTAAATGTTGGCTGTGTAACTATTTTTATATCTGCAGTAAATTTAAGGCCGTGTAACTATAATTATATCTGCAGTAAACTTATGGTGGTGTAACTATAATTATATCTGCAGTAACTTAAGGCAGTGTAACTATAATTGTATCTGCTGTAAATGTTGGCAGTATAACTTTGACTGTACCTGCTATAGATGTTGGCAGTATAACTATAATTGTATCTGCTGTAAATGTTGGCATTATAACTATAATTGTATTTGCTGTAAATGTTGGCAGTATAACTATAATTGTATCTGCTGTAAATGTTGGCAGTATAACTATAATTGTATCTGCTGTAAATGTTGGCAGTATAACTTTGATTGTACCTGCTATAGATGTTGTCAGTGTAACTATAATTGTATCTGCTTCAGATAAGGCCAAATAAAAATATAGTTCTGTTTCTGGTACCCGGCCCCCAAAAATAAGGGTAGGTAGGTAGGGATTTTATTTTTAAATTATTATTTTTGTGATGTGGGGGATGGTGTGTGTTCCCAGTGTGTTTTTTATGGCCAAATCTGCGCCGAAATTTGGCCCCAGTCCCCAGCTGAAAAAGTACATATTTTTCCCCTATATTTACCTTAAAATTCCCCTCAGAGTTGAAGCTTTATTTTGAAAAAAAATTACCAAAATCGGACAAAAATTGACTAAGAGGAATTTTCATAAACAATCTCAGCAATTTTTTTATCAAACCAAATTTGTGCATAATCTAAGTTATCATTTGAAGTAAAACAATTCATTAATGTTTTATAACAAGTAGAATATACAAATTTAATAATGCTTTTATACCAAAAAAAATCCCCTTTTGCCATAAAATTCCCTGCCTGAAGGGCCCCGCCACCTTTCCCCCAAAGGTGAAAAAAACACTGGTTCCATATAGGTGTCTATTCAGATGGGACATACAATACAGATGAGTAATGTGTTGACAGATTGCAAAACCTTTATCCCAAACTGATCGACCAACATGCTGACATAACTGCCTGTTAAAAGTTGAAAAACTACTGGTAAAACCATGTATTAATTCAAAGGCAATGCCCAACTTTTCCGAGAGAAATAAAGATACAAGTAATTAGTTCGACTGAAGTACCTTCGATGCCAATGAATTCCTTTAAAATATTGGTAAGTAAAATGAGCAAACAGAAAATTAATCGGTGGAAAGAAAATTAAAGAAAATAAATATTTTTTTTTGGACCAAAACTATGTAGGGTAGGCAGCAAAAGTAAAGGGTACATGTAGGTAGGGAGGCCAGATACTGGACTATTTTTTATTTGGCCTATGGCAGCACAACTATAATTGTATTTACCTTAAATGTTAGCGGTGTAAAAACTGTGTAACTATAATAAAATTATTTTATCTGATTTAAATTTAGGCAGTGTAACTTTAAATGTATCTGCTTTCAGTTCCCGACCCCAGAGATCCACGGGCAGACTACCAAGAGATCCCCATGAATCACCATGATCAGGATATTAAAGGTACACCACTCTCAGATGCTGTGCTCAGAGTTTTCTCCCTTGAACTTTTACAATAAAAATATAAGCCAGTAGAAAAGAAGACGAAACAAACTGGTGAGGGTTGAGGGTGGGTAGGGAGACTCAAATCAAACAAAGAAATAATAATGCATGAAATGAGCACTATTGAAAAATAAAGAATTTGACATGAAAAATGTATATATTTTTTTATTGTTTGTTTTAAACGTCAAGACCTTGTAACATTGTTAAATAAGATATTTTTCTGCAAAGGGAGGGAGTTTAAATATATTTTGTGTATATAAATTTGAAATATTTGTTCGGGTAAATAAATGTAATATCTGCATCATGGTTGAACCTAGGGGGTCTCTTGTGTGTTACAGCTTTTGCTCTGCTTTTTACTGGATGACACTAAACACTGAAAAACACCTGAAGCATGTGGATTGAAGTGTTTTGCAGTGCTTATTTTTTCACATTATGTAGTTGCGTTATTATTATTTTCATTTTCTTTCCAGCTTCACTTGTCTTTGGTATAGTCAACCTTAATTATACATGTATCAGAATAGTTGTTTTTAGTAAGGGTGGTGAAATCAGTTGGCCTTGTTGCCCAGCTTGTCCCAGAGCATGTATGGACAATAGAAATTTGCCACGGATACTACACTATATAATTATGCCCCCCATCGAAGATGGCGGGGTATATCGGTTTGCTTATGAGTCGGTCGGTCTGTCGGTAGACAACTTTTGTTTCCGCTCTCTTAGTTCAACAGTTTACATCTGATCATTACCAAACTGTATTGTAATGTTTGTGGGCATAATATCTAGGTCGAGTTGGATAATCAGCCAAATGGCCCCAGCAATTGTTGAGTTATTGTCCTTGAATGATCTAAAAGTAGCATTTTTAGACGTGACCGTTCTCTAAGACCAACAGTTTATAGCCAATCTTCACCAAACTTAGTGAAAATCTTTGTGGGCATTTTATCTCAGTTATGTTCGATAATCAACCAAATCATCCCAGTAACTGTAGAGTTATGGCCCTTGATTATCTTAAATTAGCCCATTTAGCTATTTTAACCTAGAGGAGGCATAACTGTTTACAAACAGCTCTTGTTATGTTCTGTGAGGACAAGTGGCATTTAACACCATTTGTCAAAAATTGACAAGTAAGGCATTTAGAGATTTTTCCACCCCTGTCTTGCCAATAGCTGGACAACTGAATATTCTTTAATGTAAACATTAATTATGTCATGTATTGAAATTCACCCATTAATGTCACCTGTTTGGTGACATTATAGCCCTGTTAAAATTACTGTACAAATCTCATTGTTTTCTGACCAAGTATCTGATGGGTCAGTCCAGGTAAACAAACCCTTAAACTCAATGTACAGCCAGCTAGGAGTATTGCTGGAGTGTTATAGGTTGGTTAATGTGTTACCTATGATGGAAGGCATGTAATGGGAGGGTAAGACACTTGGCAGCCCATTTGCAATGAATAAACCACTTGAGGTGTGCTGGCCAGTGACACCAAGGGTAGTAATCAATGTGTGCTGTGTGCACATTCCCATTTTGACATACTGGGATCTGTCAGTTAATGATGCTTTTCAGGGATTCTCAGGAAATAAACTACAGATATGTAGAATTACCGGTAAATAGCGCAAAGTACGAGTCTGAATTAGTATGCACTCGTTGTGCTTCTTCAGGACAGGTAGTCATTATAATATTCATACACAGCTATTGCCCATTAGCACTTTTCAGACATGACTTAATCAAAAATTCATGCTGATGATGCCGATAATAATTTTTGTGTATTCATATATTTATTTATGTGTAGTTATTGCCCACTATTATAATTGCCTTTCCTGATCTGACATACAGACAGTTTATGATTTTAAGCTCACCTGAGCACGTTGTGCTCATGGTTAGCTTTTAGGATCGCCTTTTGTCCGTCGTGCATCGTCCGTCATGCGTCGTGTGTCAACATTTTCATTTCAAAGAACATTTCCTCCTAAACCACTGGGCAGATTTTCACCAAACTTCACAGGAATGATCCTTGGGTGACCCTCTTTCAAAATTGTTCAAATCGTTCCAGACCGCTGCATATGTAGGTCATCAGAGCTAAAAATAGTTTTAAAAACTGAAATCTTAAAAAATCTCTAAAACCACAAGGCGTGGAGCTTTCATATTTGATATGTGACATCCTCTAGCGGTCCTCTACAAAGATTATTCAAATGATGCCCCTGGAGTCAAAACTGGCAACGCCCCGGGGGTCACATGGTTTATATAGACTTGAATAGTAAAATGACTTTAAAAATCTTCTCCTCTGAAACTGCAAGGCCCAGAGGTTTCATGTTTGGTATGTAACATTGTATAGTGGTCCTCTACAAAGATTGTTCAAATGATGCCCGTGGGGTCAAAACTGGCCACACCCCGGGGGTCACATGGTTTATATAGACTTAAATAGCAAAATGACTTTAAAAATCTTCTTCTCTGAAACCGCAAGGCCCAGAGGTTTCATATTTGGTATGTAACATCGTATGGTGGTCCTCTACAAAGATTGTTCAAATGATGCCCCTGGGGTCAAAACTGGCCACACCCCGGGGGTCACATGGTTTATATAGACTTGAATAGCAAAATGACTTTAAAAAGCTTCTACTCAGAAACCGCAAGGCCCAGAGGTTTCATATTTGGTATGTAACATTGTACAGTGGTCCTCTACAAAGATTGTTCAAATGATGCCCCTTGGGTCAAAACTGGCCACACCCCGGGGGTCACATGGTTTATATAGACTTGAATAGCAAACTGTCTTTAAAAATCTTCTCTGAAACTGCAAGGCCCAGAGGTTTCATATTTGTCATGTAACATTACATAGTGGTCCTCTACAAAGATTGTTCAAATGATGCCCCTGGGGTCAAAACTGGCCACACCCTGGGGCTCCCATGGTTTCTATAGACTTAAATAGCAAAATGACTTTTAAAATCTTCTTCTCTGAAACTGCATGGACTAGAGGTTTCATATTTGGAATGTAACATTGTAAAGTGGTCCTCTACAAAGATTGTTAAAATGATGCCCCTGGGGTCAAAACTGGCCACACCCCAGGGGTCACATGGTTTATACAGACTTGAATAGCAAAATGACTTTAAAAATCGTCTCCTGAAACCGCAAGGCCCAGAGGTTTCATATTTGGTATGTAACATTGTATAATGGTCCGCTACAAAGATTGTTCAGGTGATGCCCCTGGGGTCAAAACTTGCCACACCCCGGGGTCACATGGTATATAGACTTAAATAGCAAAATGGACTTAAATAGCAAAGTGACTTTAAAAATCTTATCCTCTGAAACTTCAAGGCCTAGAGGTTTTATATTTGGTATGTAACATTGTGTAGTGGTCCTCTACAAAGATTGTTCAAATGATGCCCCTAGGGTCAAAGCTGGGCACACCCAGGGGTCACATGGTTTATATAGACTTAAATAGTAAAATGACCTTAAAAATCTTCTCTGAAACCCAAGGCCCAGAGGTTTCATATTTGGTATGTAACATTGTGTAGTGGTTCTCTATAAAGATTGTTGAAATGATGCCCATGGGTTCAAAACTTGCCACACCCCGAGGGTCACAATGTTTATATAGACTTAAATAGCAAAATGACTTTAAAAATCTTCTTTCCTGAAACCGCAAGGCCCGGAGGTTTCATATTTGGTATGTAATATTGTTTAGTGGTTCTCTACAAAGATTGTTCAAATGATGTCCATGGGGTCAAAACTGGCCACACCCCGGGGCTCACATGGTTTATATATCCGTAAATGGCAAAATGATTTAAAAATTCTTCTCGGAAACCACAAGGCCCAGAGGTTTCTTATTTGGTTAAAACATTATATCGAGACCTCAATTGGGATTGCATATGGGATGGGTGGGGTCTAGGTCAATGTCACTGTTACTAAAAATAGAATAACGGTTTCCGCTCAATAACTTTAGAACGAATTGAGATATTTTAATGAAACTTAATACATAGATACCTTATATAGACACCTCGCATGGGATTGCATAATTGGGGTGGGAGGGGTGAAGGTCACTGTTACTAAAAATATATAAACTGTTTCCGCTCAATATTTTGAGAACTATTGAGATATGTTCATGAAACTTAATACATAAATACATTATATTGAGACCTCGATTGGGATTGCATATGTGGTGGGTGTGGTCAAGGTCACCGTTATTATTAATAGTAGAATAGTTTCCGCTAATTATCTTGAGAACGCTTGAGCTTTTTAATGAAACCTAATACATAAGTACCTTATATCGAGACATTGCTTTGGATTGAATATAAGGTGGGTGGTGTCAAGGTCACC
This sequence comes from Congeria kusceri, assembly GCA_027627225.1. Classification (NCBI taxonomy): domain Eukaryota; kingdom Metazoa; phylum Mollusca; class Bivalvia; order Myida; family Dreissenidae; genus Congeria; species Congeria kusceri. The sequence goes on along the minus strand of CM051032.1, from coordinate 35,542,822 downwards.
GTTACTGGAAATAGTAAAATGGTTTCCGCTCAATAACTTGAGAATGCATTGCGATATTTTAATGAAACTTAATACACATATCTTATATCGAGACCTCACTTGGGGTGGGTGGGGTCAAGGTCACTGTTGTTTAAAGTAGAAAAATGGTTTACGCTCAATAACTTAAGAATGCATTGAGATATTTTAATGAAACTTCACGCATAGATACCTTATATCGAGACTTATATCAAGACCTTGCTTTACATATGTGGTGGGTGGGGTCAAGGTCAAGGTTACTGTTACTAAAAATAGAAAGCCAGTTTTTGTGCAATAACTTAAGAACGTATTGAGATATTTTACTTCATACATAGATATCAGGTGAGCGACCCAGGGCCGTCGTGGCCGTCTTGTTATTTAGACCATGTGTGCACAGAATGTTTGTTATATCCAAGTCTAAATCCTTTATTTAGTCTGATACTTTCATATCGGATATGTCTCTTGTTAATAGGTGATGAGCATTTTCCCCTGTTTTCCATTATTATTATTATTATTATGCACACTACTTAATGAATTTTGCACAAGAGACCTAATTATTAATCCAATCTTTAGGGATGTAAAAAAAAATTTCAAAGTCTGTCTTGATATATCAATACATATAAAAATGTATAGTGGCCCAAAATTTTCAGAAAAAATAGTAATATGTTAATGATAATAAGTGTGTAATAAGTTAATGTCGCGTCACAGTTGAGTTCCTAGCTGAGTTTATAGAAATTCTTACTTTTTAACCACATTCATTGTATATTTGAGGCATTTCGTGCACAGGCTAATGCAGGACGGCACTTTCCTCCGTTAGTGGATTTATGTTTAGAAGAGATAATTAATTTTGCATATGAGAATTTCAGTTTTTGTACACAATAAACCAAAATGTTCGTGTTGAAAATGCAGATAGTCTGCTGTGTGTTTATTGTAACGTCTCGTTTGAATAGAATTGTAATATTGTGCGGCTAATTTCTGTTCAAAGACTCTAATGTCTGTTCACAGTATTGTTATGTCTTGCAAATGGTATGTCGTTAATTGACTGGTACTTTTTGTGCATTTGGAAAATAATGATTTATTTACATAATGCCAATGAAGTCAATGACAGTTAAAGGTTGATTATTCAAATGAATTATTTTAATAATACACTGCCCCTGGAGCTTGATGTATTACCGTATTTAATCTATATTTTGAGACTACTTAAACATACATATTTTTTCGATGTCAGAATATTTAGTCACAAAAAATCATCAGCAATATTATTGTAAAATCGCAAATAATGGATGCACTTTGTGGTATTGTTATCTGCGATTATGGTCTACCTTTATTGCAGGAGGCATTAATTTAACGAGTATCTGTTCGACAACATAGATCACAATTTAATTCCTTTTCTGCATGTGTCTGAAAACATAGCGACACGAAAAATAATAATTTTTTTCCGAATTTGAGGGTGTTCAAACACATAGTGTCCAAAAATATAGATTAAATACGATAAACTGATTTTCCTGATTTAGCAACATTTCATAACTCACAACAAAATTGTACTAATAGTTTTATTCTTCTCTATTCATATTATATAATACTGTAATCCTGGCTCAATCAGGTTCTGACATGACTTCAGTAACTGAAGATTTTATATTGTCCAGAAATCAGCATGAGATGTTATTGAATATCAGGGTCCAGTGAAGGAGGGGCTTAATGTTAATACAGGACAGATCTTGAACTGTGTTGGTGTAAGCTCATAGAGATGTCATAGTAATGGACAATCTGGACTTGGGTTTCATGGATATTGGTAGTTTTTAGTGTTCCTCTGCCAAAGTTTCTTAATTGGTTCTAGTCCAGTACACGCTTTGATTTGGTCACTTGAGCTATATTGTGGTCCTTTCCCTTTTGACCCACTTCCCACTTCTGCCACTGTCGATCCTCTTGGGCCTCTTGTTACATTTCTTGAAATAAAACTGCATCTTATAGAACCATGGTTTTAAATTAATTTTCACATAAATTACGAAATATTAGTAATATACTCCAAAGTTAACAAATGTGAACCAAATATATTAAAAAAAATAAATTATTTTTGATGTCAGAACTTCTGTCGTCTTTGAAATTATTTTACCTAAAAGTTTATGCTGGCAACAGTAATTCACACGAGACAAAAAAAATCTAGGCATGCTTGGAGTATCTAGCCTGGTAAATTCTGAGAAATGTCCATGGGTAATCCAGTGTTTGATGTACTGATACTGCTGTCATCCGTTTGAATTTTAAGACATTAAAATGAAAGATACATCTTCGAATGATCATCTCGTTGTCGACTGTAAGCATGAATTGTTTGCCGTAGATTTTCCGTACATCCCCGCGGATTACTATTGTCATAACGTACAGCATATAAAGCATGTTGAATGCAGAACAAAAGCTGCTGACTTAACCTCTGGGAAACCGTATTGTCTCAGCAATGATTCCTTAAATCCGAACGGAAAATACAAGGCACGGTTTTCTGAACATTCTTGCCAAAATATGTCACAGACTGCTAACGATGGGGATCTCGTATTCAAATTGTGACTTTGTAGGTCGAAATGCAGCATGGATTTTATGACATAAGGCATTCTGGGTTAGTTGTGGGTGACCAAGTGCATGGATGAGGTCACAAAGGACGCAAAACTTTGTCAGATGGTTCAGTAGTACATATCAGACAAAAACCATGGATGTCTGACAAAATTAATAGGAGACGCGTCGTGGGAAAACCATGCATGTGCGTAAAGTGTCATCCCGGATAATCCACGACGGCATTTCCCCCTTTTATGGTATTTTCTGTTTCAAGGAAGTCTCTTCTAAACATAAATCCACTGTAGGCAGAAAGTGTCGTCCCCCCGGTTTTCCCAGGACGTGCCTCATAGCATGACTGGTACATAATTTATTGCCAGTTTGACAAATACTATGGTGGAATCATTGCTGTATTACCGAAAATTCTTGCTGCATACAGCTGGTCTTTACTAAGTAAATGTACTATTAGCATATTACAGGTTTCTGCACATTAAAGACAGAATGCACTTATCGTCAGAACTTTAGTTAACATTATACATACAATCTTCCAAAATGTTTGTATCTTTATCTTTTACAAATTGATGCAGTCAGTAACTTATAAAACTATGTTAACTAATATGTCAAAAAAAATAATTGCACTGTGCCATCAAAATGAGCCATTGATTGGAAGATTGAGAATCACCAAATCACAAAATATCTGCTTTATGAGTTACTACAGTGGTAAAAAAATCTACCGGTGTATACAAAAAATATATAAATATCATAACAAATTGGCTTGAATGCCATTCTCAGTTTAAATAGTTGAACAACTAAAGGGAGACTACTGGTCCTTGTCAAATGTTTTTCATTTCCAATAAATTGCGGTTTTCTGTTATCGGATGTGCCAGACAGACATCATTTAACCCCGTGCAGTTAACCCTTTGTCGTTGTTGTCGGCCTAATACCCCATATCCACAGCCCATTTCCTTGATGTTTTCACTCTTCGGAAAATTTGATTAGCCTAGAGATACTCGTAATTGAGTTATCTAAATGATGATGGTAAAAACATCCATCAAAAACAAATTTTTCTGCACAGAAAATTCTTCAAGATGTTGCAGGAATGAACATTTATCTGTCTTGACGTAGTTATCATTTAAAATTAAAAAAAATCCCTTCAGGTGGATAATTTGTATCTGCTAGATGTTGCAACAGCAATGAACTTTCACATAATTTTTCATTTTATCTGTTCTGTCTCTTATTTCATGCATCATTTTTCACTTCGCTGATCTGATTTCCTATATCATTGTTGTGTTCAGCTAATCCACTGCTTCACATGGATAAATCACTTTGGCTATTGCAGGTGTATTATAAGGGCGGAGTAGATGATATCATTTTTGAAAATTTTAATAACCGGTAATTACAATCATGTACTTGTTCCGGAACAATTTGAACTATTTTGACCATCTTCGCGAAATAATCTTGATTTAAGATTTTGAATAAACTGCTTTGTTTAGCAGTAATAATATTACTGTGATGGGAATCTGGTGTCAAAGAAACATTTTTATTCAAGAATGCACCAAGAACATTTAAAATTTGAGTCTATGCAGTGCTGATTTAGGGCCAATTTGAGGCCGAAATTTGGACCCATTCCCCTCCTTAAAAAGTATATATTTTTCCTGTATATCTACCTTAAAATGCACCTCAGAATGTAAGCTTTCAGGGCCCTCAATCAGTTTTGGGGGAAGGGGCCCACCACCCTCTGGAAGGGGAATTTTGACTGACCGGGGGAATATTTTGATATGGAAGTTGTTACAGATTAACTGATTTGAAAACTAACTCAACCCTAACAAACTCGCGTCTAATTGTCGTTTGGTAAAAACGTCATGTAATCTTTATGGCAAATGAAACTCCTATAAATATAACTTTGATTATTTTTTAGCACAAAAAAATGTAGCTCAGAATCTACTAAAAAGCTTAAAATTTGGACTAGGCTTCGGTATACATGTAACTTGCAGCTATACACGCGTCATTTCCACCAGTTTTTCGTGATTTCGCCGGTGTTAATAAATAGTTTGCGCGTTTTTCTAGCCCAGCACGATTTTATAACGGAGATATGAAACTAATATAATTAATATCAATATGCAACACATATTTTGATGTAAAAGTAATTTGAAGTCCCGCTTTTTAAATTATTAATTAATTTAATGTATTCATTTAAAAGACCGAAAATGGAAATACACTACAACTCCATTATATTGCAATTCGCAGGGTCCATGGATCGCAATCGCAATATAACTTGTCAGGTCATTCATGTGCATATACATGTAAACACAAGCCTATTTTCGCTATCTTGAAAAGTAAATGTAATGGAATCACCTTTTCATTGTTAACATCCATAATGTGTTATATCCATATGTAAAATATTCTATTTGTATATAAAAATATTATATAGTTTTTTGTATTTAATTTTAAATCAGAGCACATATGCTATATCAAAATACGAAACGCCTATTCGAATTTTACTGTTCACACGTTATAAACACAAATGTTATTTAAAGTTAAAATACACATGTACTTCATGAAAGGCCTTTGTTCCGCTAGAAAAGCGCTAGAAAATTATGCTGACATGTACAGCGTCCCGTCATCCGCATGGAAAGCGTGGGTGCATTGATGGCCATGTAAAAACTTTGTAGCGCAGAGAACTGTGAGATCTTTACTTTTGAATAAAAGTTTCGTAGCGCATACCAACCAAATTTTTTTACCGCCATCGATGTGCAGTTAATATTTCCTTTTAAACAAACAAATTACTTTTGCCGTATCGATATCGATGTGCAGTTAACATTTCCTCTTAAACAAAAAAAATACTTTTGCCATATCGATAACGTTATTGTCGTTCAGATAGGTCAGTAATTATTTATGACATACAGGCACTATGTACACCCTCCACGTGAACAGCGTGAAATTCGGCTGCTAATTAAAGCGACAGCAGTGAAACGACGTTGTCATGGGTGGCACGCACGGTATAAGCTGATTACGTCAAACTGTTTCACTTTGATGTTGAACGGATTGGTTTATTGTTAATCGCATGTGTCAATAAAATATTAGCGATGTAGAGATCTGGACCAAAACGGCTATACTTATGATGGCGAAGATTATTGGCATCTTAACTAGGTTTTCTGTTATTTTTTTGGTATTTTTTTTGGCAGACCTCCAGGGTGGAATTTTTCCATTTTTTAGTGGAAAAAAACATACTTTCCAGGTGGGGGAGTGGGGCCGATATTCGGCGGCAATAATTGTAGATTGAGGGCCCTGGCTTTATTTTGAAAAAAAAAGAACTAAATCAGACAAAAATTGACTACGATATAGTTGTTTACGTAAACAGTCCCAGCAATTTTTCATCAAACCCAGTTAGTGCATAATCCAAGTCATCATTTGTTGCAAAACAATTTATTAATGTATTATACAGTGTTCTGGCGAGGTATCACGAAAGGTGAGACATTTGTCTCACAGGTCATGACAAAATTGGGACATTTCCAATTTTTTGGAGACACAAACAAAATACACCTACACTTTCCTACAAATGATAAAATAACAAGATTTATTTACCTTGACTAGTTGTGTGTTGTATAAGTGTCAGTGGTTGGTATGAGTTTAACCAACAGCAGTTAACATTAGAAACACAGTTAATGTTTTGTTGTTGTTTTTTTTAATTATAAACTGTTCAACACAAATAACTGATATAACTAATAATTTAAAAATTAGTGACTTTCATTGGAAATTTTTTATCCTTTTTGTGCATAATAAAAAGTGAATCAAGAATTTTGGAATTTTCGTTTAGGTTTTTATGTCAAATTTGTGACACTGTCACTTTGAGTTTCTGTCAAAGAAACTTCTAGACCGTCACCAGCTTTATTGATAGGGTTGCAGGCAGCTTGCCGTAGCGTAACCAACAAACTCTAATGTTTTGATGTTTTGCGAGGAGAAATTATTCAATATAACGTTCAAGGCTTTTTTTCTTCGGGGACGCAGCAGACAACTACATCTTGGAAAACAAAGTGAACACTCTTCAATATGAAGATAAAGCTCGAACGCATAATGTAATCGATTGGCTAAGATTGTAGTGCCATATTTAATTAAACCAATCAGAAAGCAGACCTCAACCGGATGTTTGGCTCGTACTCAGCACACTTTGAGAGATTTGATATTCGTCCCCAAATTGTTTCTCATTTTTGACGATTCGTCCCATGAAATTTTGTATGTGACAAAAATCTACTAGACCAATTTTTTTGCGACATTTGTGAAAAATAAGCGATACAATCGCAATTTTGCGGCCTCGCCAGAACACTGATTATAACAAAGTAGAATATAAACATGTTATAATGCTTCTCTAAAAAAAAATCTACTTTTGCCGTAAAATTCTCCGTCTGAAGGGCCCCGCCACCTTGCCCCCAACGGTGAAAAAAAAACGCTGCTATGGCATGCACTGTTAATTAATGAACTTATTTAAAAGAAAAAATTCATTATGCCTGTAAGATGGAAACAATAAAACTCCAAAATTTCTTCTTGCTATATGAGAGTTACCAGTAGCCAAAATAGCCATTAGCTACTCAAAGTTCTTAAATTCCATAAAATTGAGGTATTATTTCACATTCTTATTCTGGAGAAATGGCTGTTATTTTTGCAAAATAGAGACTTTGCCTGCTAATTGTTATTTCTTAGCGCCGATCCAGCTCCTCTTTGATATAAGATATTTGTTTACCCCATCATCATCTAACCATCATCATCAGGGCATGTTAATCGTTTCAGTGCCCGGCAACATTCATTCGGGAGTCTCTGGCAATGACAGTATTATGGCCACGGGGGTTTTCAGTGCTCGAGAATTAATGCGGGTCACGAGACGTAAGTATTATGCATGCAAACGAGTACCTGTAATACGTGTAACTTGTATGTCGTACCCAAAACATTAAAGACTGGGAATGGATCAGGTCTGTTTGTAACATATCAGCTTGTAGCAATATATTGCAACAAAGATCAAGACCTGTTACATGTAGACAGGGACTGGATCAGAATTTGTATTTAACATATGGCATAGTGTAGCCATCTCGCACCAAAACTATATGATAAACAAATGAATTTTTGTTCAAAGCCAGAAATGCTTATCAGCAAAGGGACCAATTAAGGTTTATTATTATTTTTGGCATTTAATGTAGGCTTTTACAAGTTCTCTTAGCAAATTGCTGGTGTATTAGGCCCTATTCCATGACATTTTCCAGAATTGACTCCCTATGCCAGCATTTTATTTGCCATTACTCATTGTCAATATTAAATGTGGCGCGTCGTGAGAAAACCGGTCTTAATGCATGTGCGTAAAGAGTCACCCCGGATCAGCCTGTGCAGTCCGCACAGGCTAATCCGGGACGGCACTTTCCTCTTTTATGGTATTTTCTGTTTCAAGAAATATCTTCTAAAAATAAATCCACTGAAGGCAGAAATTGCCGTCCTGGATTAGCCTGTGCGTACTGCACAGGCTAATCTGGGACGACACTTTACGCACATGCATTAAGACCGGTTTTCTCACGACGCCCCTCAAATATACTTTTATGTGACTGATAAAGCGTACTCAGCTGAACTACCCAAAGAAATATAATGATGTGCTTATTTCCTGGATTTAATAGCATGTCCATAAATTTACTAATACATGTATTAAGTGTTGGCCCTTGTACATATAACTTTATTATATAAGTGCCAAATTTAGGTTTTACAGGGAACAATGCCAGTTCGCTAGACACAGTTGTTAAAGTAAGGAAAACAACAGCATAAACCCTATTTGAAAAAATAATGAACGATTCCAATTTTCAAATTTATCGTTTGTGTTTTGAAATAGCTGTTTAATATCAGAGTAAGACTTTATCATTTAAAAATATTCTTCTAAACTGTTTGACCCATTCACATGATTTACAGTTGACATGTTAATTCCTCATTTTTCAGCTGCTAAAGCAACAGTTAATCGGTCAAAGAAACTGCATAAGCTTTTTGTCTTAGACTGGTATCAGAAAACGAAAATATTTATTTTTCACGATTATCATTTTGGCACATGGTCCGCTATAACATGGTGATCACTGAATAATTCTGACACGTAGATTACAAGAGACAAATTGTGATATATTCCTCGAGATATCACTGTTTTGCTTGTATCATTTGGCTAGATTAATTGTATGCATGATAATACTCCTGGTTTGACATGCAGGTATTAGAAAGGTTCTTCTGTTTTCATTTTTTTCTGATTATTTTTTGTACTGAGAGTTGGGGATAGGGGCACACTTTTGTGATGTAAAGTGCAGTAAATATGATGAACAGGCAGATGAACATTTAAATGGTCATACATGGATAAAAATGACAGAATTATTTCCTTAAAATGATAAGTCAAATGATAAATATATTTGCTGTATATACAAAGTATTTTTTGTCACCTAATTGTTTGAAAATAATATTTTATGGTTCTTTTTGATAATAAAAAAGACAATGTAATAATAATATAATTAAATCATAAATATTGAGAGATAAGTTTTTGTTCAGTTATTCACCTGACATACATAAATACATCAGATAGCGCAATATGATATATATAATTGAGTCATGTCATGGGAAACCCGGGCTTAATGCATGTGCAGAAAGTGTAATCCCGGATTAGCCTGTGCAGTCCGCACAGGCTAATCTGGGACGGCACTTTCCGCCTTTATGGTATTTGCTGTTTCAAGGAGTCACTTCTAAACATAAATTCACTGTAGGCGGAAAGTGCGGTCCTGGATAAGCGTGTGCGGACTGCACAGGCTGATATAGGACGACACTTTACGCACATTCATTAAGCCTGGTTTTCCCACAACAAGCCTCTATTATATATTTACAACAAAGTCAACTGGTTGTATTGTTTGATTATCTTTGTTTATTATTTAGAGATTGGGAACAAAAAGGCGACAGGTGCAATAATATTGTCAGTGCCTGCTGTGTTCTTCCAAATCCTCTTCATTTAATCATCATCAAAAATGTCATTACTTTGGTCATTATGTATGTAATGTAAAGTCAGAACTATCATCACTAAACACCCTTCAATGTTCTTGTCATTTGCTCTTAATCACAGTTTAACATTATCCATTATTCTTTACCAAAGGTTGTCGGGCCCGGCTAGCTCAGTGGGTAGAGCGTTAGACTGTCAATCGGGGGAATGTGAGTTTGAACCCCAGTCCGGCCACATAACTTGTGTGGGGATTGGTCATGAAAAAATTTCTACGGTCATTCTCTCCCTACCTCTGATTCAAGTAGGGCAGTTGTCAGTTACTGGCATAAGTATGTGCACTTAGTATTGGTAAACCGCTTAGATCGGCTAAGCTTGCCCAGGAAAAGTGTGAGTAGGTTAACTGACTGCCATGATATGACTGAAATACTGTTAAAAACGGCGAAAAATCCAAACAAACAAACAAACTAACTTTACCAAAGGTTAATTTTTCATTCGTGTTTATTGTTAAGACAATATCAGCCATAATTAATCTTTAATTAACTTTAGCTGCACTAGTTACAGAGTTATTTTCCTTTGTCAATTTTCCTTGTCCGGCTATTTTCTCAAAAATTACTGAAGGGATTGAACTCACACTTCATACATGGATAGATGGTTGTTAGGCGGAATTCATTGCTCAAGATTTATAACGAGCTGCATTATTTACTTATTATTCCCGTTTGTCAGTTTTCCTTGTCTGGCAATTGTCTCAAAAACTTCTGAAGGGATTGACCTCAAACTTCATATATGGATAGATGTTTGTTACTTGGAGTGCAGTGCTCAAGAATTATAACTATAATTATTTACAGAGTTATTTATATTTTTCAATTCTTTCCCAAGTTTAATTTGTACACCTCAAGACTACATGTTGCTTATTATCAATATCCTTGTGACAAAGAGGCATGCGGAGGTATTTGGGCCATGACAGTGGCAGTTCTAGTTTGATTTTTTGGGGGGGAAAGACTACGTGTTACAGGAAAGGAACTCCTGTAGAGATTTAGTTCAACTTAAAGTATCGTTGCATTTGTCTTTTGCGTGTCTTTATTGTTGAATTGAACGCCATTGTTTTTAGCTAAGTCTATGTAATTTTTTTACAATAAAATTGCTTTCTTTCGCTGAATTGTACATTTAGGCTTGCATGATATTTATGCTGTTCAGTTTTTATTGACAATTGATGTAAAAGTTCAATAATAAATATGCTGCTTTGTATCTGAGATACAACACTCCTTGTTTTCTCAGGCCATCAATTCTAGGACAGTTTTGACATTCATTTTGGCTTACAATAAATTTGTTTCTTTCTGTCTGTGTAACCATGTAAATTCATGGTCCCAGTTTTAAATTTAACAATAAAATCTTTTACTTATCATAATAATAATGGTTTGGATTTTCATAGTGTGTTCTTCGTATACTTCCATACAACCCTTTTCTTGCAAAACACTAGACCATATGAGGCGTGTCGTGGGAAACCCGGGCTTAATGCATGTGCGTAAAGTGTAGTCCCGGATTAGCCTGTGCAGTCAAAACTGGACAGACTAATCCAGGACGGCACTTTCCGCTTTTAAGGTATTTTCTGTTTCAACCAAGTCTCTTCTAAACATAAATCCACTGTAGGCGGAAAGTGCCGTCTTGGATTAGCCTGTGCAGACTGCACAGGCTAATCAGGGACGACACTTAACGCACATGCATTAAGCCCAGTTTCCCCACGACACGCCTCATATTGTTCTAAACACTAAATACAAGAAATACAAATAAGTAGCCATTTGTTTGTAGTTTGCAAGAATATCTATGAATTTAAAATATGTTTTTCAGAAAATGTGAAAATGGATTTACATAGAATTTCAGTAGCCATTTACTTCACCATTGGCTATCAGTATCTAATGGCCACTGGTAACACTGATATATGTAACTATTTATATTAATTCACTTTACTTTTAACTTTATATGTAATTAAGATTAGCCATAGGCAAAAATTTAACACAAAATTTCTCTATCATAGTTCTGTATGAGCAATATATCAATCCAGGTAATCAGAATATTTGGTTTTCTTCTCTAATACAGAAGTACCGATGGAAGTTATTGGTTTATCAGACAAATGTATTTATCCTGTGTTATCGAATTCACTGAAACAACAATAAAATTCTATATATATAACATTATCATGAATTTATCAAAGTTCCTCTGGAAAACAAACACATCAATTTTTGGAGAACATACTGAGAGCTAATATGTTGTATTGCATCAAGAAATATGAGGCAGATAGACTACTTCAATTTCAAATAACAGCCAGCGGTAACATAAAATATGATTCCATGCATTTTGAATAACTTCGTGTTTCCGTTTATTTAATATTCGATAATGTATAGCAATGGTTATATGTGGGTAATTCAGTCAGATTAATCTCACAGGCAAAACCTTTCATCTTTATTATTAATTATTAATATTATATTAATAAGTTGGTTTCTTTCATCAATTGTTCCTTTACTAGCTCATTTTGTGTACATCTATCATGTTTGCCAAACTCATTTCTGTGTTCATGTTGATAGGTTTCAGGGGTGTGATTTCTCCCCCTTTCAGCAGGTGTCATACTCATATTCATATCCTTTCAGATATGTTACGCAATATTTAGTTATTGTTATGCGGGAACAGAAAATGTGAGGATTTGGTGAAGTTGGGCGGGACTGGGGGTGGGTGGGTGGTGGGGGGTAACTGTAAGGTTACTAGGGGTGTTTCCTGGTGCAGAAATCACATGTCTGATTTTATACGGGTGGTATTCAATGGGCACGCATTTAAACGTTGACATACTGCCATGTAACGATTAATTATGGTTTTCAGGGATTATCTGGAAATAGAGGGCAGGTACTGGTTTGTTTGAAAACGTGACAGATTATCGTATGTTGTCATAATGCAATGCATTCAACTTAGATCACTTTTTGTCACATTTCAGAAAAACAGCGTTAATATTTACACTTATCCCTCAGCTCCTAGAACAGAGGGGATATTTGTTTGCAATTTGCTCTAGAAAACTATTTAATACCCGTCTTATTTTTTTCGATTATGAAAATCATAATTGATACATTGCAGTATGGCAACATTGGATGTGCAGTATGTCAACTTTGGAATGTGCTCTCATCGATTATCACCCCTGATGTATATTATCATTGTGTATCATGGTACTCATTTCATTGATCATCCATCATTTTCATTGTAGACTCATTTGAGAGTGAACATGAAGACCTGGACGACAATAGTCCTAATGGTTGGTATCCCCTCCATTGTAACACTCCCCCTTCCAATATATCTCCCCTCTGTCTTCTGTCCCCTCTCTACTGTTCCAACATTCCCCTCCTAGTGGATGTTGGTTGCTTCGTAGTTCCAAATGTCCTTGTGTTGCAATTGCATATTCTAAATAAGTTTGTTTCTTGATCGTGAAATTTAGTGACTTCTAGACCATGGCAGTAATTATGGCAATGGCAAAAGTACTATAAATGGTATATAAAATACTAGCAGTTAACATACAGCTAAACTACGTTATCTCAAGCGGCCAGGAGATAAAAAAATACTTCAAGATATCAGAAGTTTGATTTAGCCAAATATAGACTTTGTAGTATATAGTCAAAATGTTTCGTATATCATTATAAAATAGTGATCGTGTATACATATATGTAGGAACTAGAAACCAGTCATCGATTATTCAATTAAAGTAAACACAAACTTGTTTAGAATTGTGAAAAGAGGTGTTAAGATGTTTGCAATGTGAGACCAACATGTGTCGTAGCTTGGTACGTCTTGCCACAGGCGTCAACCCTTCGAGTTTAACGGAAGCAATAAGTGTAAAAGTGCTTGCAGGGATTGAAATACACTTCGACATAACCGATAATTCGAGTTAAAACTTCGAGATAACCGTATATATTTTATATAAAATAAGAAGGGTGAATGTCGAGAATTATTTTCGACTACGACATATCTGGAACTTCGACTTAAGCTAGTTTGAGATAACGAAGTTCAGCTGCTGGAACTTCGACTTAAGCTAGTTTGAGATAACGAAGTTCAGCTGTAGTTTTTCATTACTGAGCATTCAGCTATCATTGCATTTATGCATCTCAACAATTCAACAGCTGTAATGGGATTAGCGCTTGTCCAATGGACACCAACAATGTCTGTAAGGTTGTGACTGGGCCAGCGGAATTTATAACTGTTTAATTATATTAATTATCAATTCTCAGTTAGATACTTGCCTATAGTAGAGGTAAAGCTATAAGTAAAATCGGAACCTGAATTTGAACTTTGACTGTTGCAAACTAGCGAAATATGGCATTTCTTTTGTATTTCGCCCAATGACATAATTACATTTATAGCGTGTATTCGAAAACATGTTTGGTGTAACTGTCTTCATATTTATGTACATAGTTTCCTGCCATTATGTCACCTGTAGAGCAGAATTGGGTGGCCACTGACTACGGAAAACAGTCGAAACAGGGCACAAATGTGAAAATAATTCACTGCAGGGAAAAATCAGGGAATTGGAAAATTGTGAAAAAAATGTGGAAAAAAAATCAGGGAATTGAAGCAAAAGTGATTTTTATCCAAGGTGACAAAGTGAAATATAAAATCTTGCAATAATTTGACAATAATTTTTTTTTTTCGTATAATAAAAATGTAACTGATGTAAAATGGCAAAACATAGAGAATGGTGACCATAATATTACGATTATGTACCTTGTCACCAGTATGCACTAATTATGCTGGTAATTTGACAATAAATATCAGGGAAAATCACATACCAGTCAGGGAAACATCCGGGAATTTTGGTTTGGAATTTCAGTGGCCAGTGCCTGGGAAGTCATTCTGTTCATTCCTTCAGTGTGTCTGCCTATTTCTAAGGTCTAAATAATGCTAGTCTTTGTCATTACTGTTTGTTGACAAGTTATATGCTAACTTTTAAGTTACTGGATTTTTAAATTTACCAATGGTTACAAACATTTAGTGTAAGTAAGTATGACCCTTAATAGTACCATTAGTTCAATTTTTAATCCTCAATATAACCAAATCCTGGTATATGAGGAATAAAAAAAATCCTACAAAAACTACCACGCTTTAAAACGTTATTTCAATTTGTTGATACTTTTTATCAAACTCTCTCTGCAGCATATATGTGGGCTGTCTGAGCAAGAAATCGGTGCTCATTCAGTTCATTTTAGCTTTTTGTATACTATCGCTCATATTTTCCTTCATTCTCCATTAGTAAGGAACTTCTTAGGTTAATATTTTTCTGTTTTGTGTATATTTTTATTGTAATTCTTTGTTACACCCTGTACTCTGTTTCAAATGTAGTTGTGACTTTTATCTTTTTATGCATTTTCTCAACCAAATGTTACAAAAATACTTAAAAGTTTACTGTAATGTTGCCATGAAAACTTAAAATATAGTCTGTTTAGCTTATTATTTTTATTTCTTTATTACTGGTAGGTTATTATTATGGACTTAAAACAATGATTGTTTGTTATATCTGTAAATCATGGAGACTGTGTTTTGTTGCCGTAGCTGATAACAATAAAAACATTTTGAAGAAAGTTACCATATGGCATATACGTTCATATGGCATATACATTTAGCTTCACCAGATGCATGCATCATTGCATACATCATAAGGCCCCCCGAAAAATTTCTGTGTTTCAACCAACCCGACCCTATCTAGCGAAAACTGCCCAACTCTAAAGTTTTTAGCGACGATTGTTTTCCGTGAAATCCCTATTGATAAGATTTTAGATAATTTTCCTTTTTTTTTTACCGACGTGTCTTGAAAAAAAACAACTCAATCCCGACAATACCTAACATTTTTGAGACTGTTGCCCAAAACACACAATAATTTTTTTTGGGCCTAAGCATTCATAAGCAATCTCTTGGTGGAGGTTTGGAATACAACAGCCTGGCTTTTAGTCTGAATGTTTCCTACATTACCGGTATCGCTTGTCTGCTTTCAGCTTCCATAATGATGCCACACAACGGCACTCATCCCATGTTGCCGCCGCCCAAGATTGACAGCCCCAGTTACTATAACTACAGTCCCCACCCTCAGGATCATAACCAGCACATGGCGGCTATGTCCTCTCACCATGGGATGCCGAACGGACAGTCCCAACTAAGCCCCTCAGGTATGGTTTAGGGGAAATTAGTGTAGCCCTTTTTGTATGACATGAACTCTGTATAGCTATGATGCTCGGGTATGACATAAAGTTCAGTTACATTGTAGTAGTGCAACTTTTCCTCCAAAACGAGAGATGGTTCAGTGTAGCCCAATCAGTATGATTATACTCTTTGCTTAACTTTGCTCGTTGCGATTATACAAGTACTTACCTGACTGCAGCGATTATTCGTATTATTACATTTTCCATAAAATTGCATATTTCCTTACAAATACAAAATGTTTAACATCAGTTGTATGTCAGTTGTGATTTCTAAGAGAAAAAAAATACTTCAATAGTTTAGGTTGTAACGTAAGGGAGACAACTCTTATTGTCCAAAAAAGTGAATGTTTTAAGATATAAATTTCAAATTAAAATCCAGTAAGTTCTAAATTTAAAACATATACTTTAAATGGAAACAGTTCCAGACTCAGGAGATGGAAATAATTATTATTATGTTTATCTTGAGCCACTTCTAATTTGATAATTGTAAACATTTGATTAAACATCATCCATTCAGGAAATCCCCACAAGAGACTGAAGCGGTCGACGATGAGTTCTATCTCGAGCGCAGACGAAGACCAGGAGAGCATTGGAGACGACACGGAACAGATGTCCAGCTACTACAAGGCTTCTGGCGGGATGGGGGCGCCCACGGCGGCATGGCAACAGGACCCAAACATGGACCCAGGTACCGAGATTTGGGACCTGGTGGGGAATTTGTTACATTAATTGATAGCAGGCAATTTCATTAGAATCGTTTCCAGTCAGACGCTACTATATCCACTGACTGGATCTGATGGCATCGGTTTAGGGTTCGTGTTCAGATGACCTTTTCAGTAGCCAATACAATGGCTGCCTTCAAAATGATGCGGTATAACTTTATAAAAACAGTTTCAAAACGTATGCATGAAATAAACATGCAGTTCAATGTATTATCAACTTGTGTAACACTATCTATATGTTAAGGGAACATTTTACTGTACATTACATTTTTTAAAACCTGTTTTTGCTGTGTAACAATCCATTTCATTGGATGCATAATGGCCGCCTGTCTTTTGCTTGGAACTTCAGCTAAAGGTGACCTGATTATGCGATGTCTTATGGTCCTATCAGTGGACAGTTTTATAGTGAGCGTTATGATTTATTTTAATGAAATTGAGATAGCTAGAGTGTTTTTGAGGATGAGTTGGAATGTCTGTTTATTGGATTTTTCTGAAAGATTTGTTTACATGTGTATTTGGATTGTATTGCTTGAATCTGGATTTGCCACCTCAGAATTAAAAACTTAGTGTGCAATTTTCTTGGATTGTTTACAAATAGTTATTAATGTGAGGGTTTGATCTCTGTGTCTAACAGCAAGATTTCTTTACAATTCTTGTGTTTTAATTTCCTGTTTTAAACTAACAATTAGATTCTAGCACAGTTTATTGTTAAAACAATCATCTGGTTTAATGGTTTTCTTTGGTATTTCTCTTTACTGTCATTGTAACATTTGACACACAATCCAACATACTAATGAAGCAGTTAGTACGTGAAGCAGTTAGTACGCATAGTGCCTTGTAGTTAAAAAAAGTTACCAAAATAATTATGTCAAAGAATAAGATTTTGGCTAATAGTAAAGATTTTTTTTGCAAAGTATATCTGCTTCATTTGTTTGTTAAATATTTGAGTATGGCTAAAGACATGTTTTAGTTCAATTTTTCAATATTTTATATAAGTATACTAGGCAAATAGTGCAGTTTCCAGCGTTGTTTTTAGTTTATTTAATAGCTAAAACTTATAAAGCTAATGAGGTTTCATGTTATAGAAAATAGATAACAATAACTCTTCAACATGTTTAAATGTATTCTAACCTTTTGATGCCCCCGGCATCTTGATGCGGGAGGCATATAGTGATTGTCCTATCCATCAGTCCGTCCCTCCTTCCGTCCGTCCGTGACAAGGTTGAATAGATTTTACCCTTTCATCCAGCACCAGCACCGCTTACTACAACACTTGGATACTTACACAGTTGTTGCTTATGACCATTCCCTATCCACCCATATTACCCAACCTCACTTTGACCTAATTTGCACTTAGAATAATTCGAATGGGCTGTTTCTTGGTTAACTAGATTTTACCGTTTTGTCTAGCACCAACACCGCTTACTACAACACTTGGATACTTACACAGTTGTTGCTTATGACCATCCCCAATCCAACCATATCAACCAACCTCACTTTGACCTTGACATAATTTGGACTTGTAATTATTCAAAAGTGCCATTTCTTGGTTAACTAGATTTTACCGTTTCATCTAGCACCAACACCACTGTCTACAACACTTGGATATTTGCACAGTTCTTACTTATGACCGTTCCCAATCCACCCATATCACCCAACCTCACTTTGACCTTGACCTTGACATAATTTGGACTTAGAATAATTCAAATGGGCTTTTTCTTGGTTAACTAGATTTTACCATTTCGTCTAGAACCAGCACGGCTTACTACAGCACTTGGACACTTACACAGTTGTTGCTTATGACCATTCCCAATCCATCCGTATCACCCAACCATACTTTGACCTTGACCTAATTTGGAATAATTCAAATGGGCTGTGCAGCACTAACTGGGGGCATGTGTGTTAATCGAACACAGTGTCTTGTTTAAGCATATATTTTTAGCTCACCTGAGCACAAAGTGCTCATGGTGAGCTTTTGTGATCGCCCATTGTCCGTCGTCCGTGCGTGCGTGCGTGCGTCCGTCCGTCGTCAACTTTTCATTCAAACGACATCGGCTCCTAAACCATTTGGCAGATTTTTACCAAACTTTACAGGAATGATCATTGGGTGACCCTCTTTCAAAGTTGTTAAACTCATTACGGTCCGCTGCATATGTAGGTCACCAGAGCTAAAAATAGATTTAAAAAGTGTAAACTTAAAAAATCTTCTTCTCTGAAATCGCAAGGCCCAAAGGTTTCATATTTGGTATGTAACATCCTATAGTGGTCCTCTACAAAGACTGTTCAGATTGATGCCCCTGGGGTCAGAACTGGCCACGCCCTGGGGGGTCACATGGTTTATATAGAATATATAGCAAAATGACTTAAAAATCTTCACCTCTGAAACCGCAAGGCCCAGAGGTTTCATATTTGGTATGTAACATCCTATAGTGGTCCTCTACAAAGATTGTTCAAATTATGCCCCTGGGGTCAAAACTGGCCACGCACGGGGGTTCACATGGTTTATATAGAATATATAGCAAAATGACTTTAAAAATCTTCTCCTCTGAAACCGTAAGGCCCAGAGGTTTCATATTTGGTTTGTAACATCCTTTAGTGGTTCTTTACAAAGTTTATTCAAATTAGCCCCTGGGGTCAAAACGGCAGGGGCTAAATGGCCACGCCCCGGGGGTCACATGGTTTATATAGAATATATAGCATAATGACCTTAAAATTCTTCTCCTGAAACCACTAGGCCCAGATGTTTCATATTTGGTATGTAGCATCCTATAGCGGTCCTCTACAAAGATTGTTCAAATTATGCCCCTGGGGTCAAAACTGGCCACGCCCCAGGGGGGTCACATGGTTTATATAGACTTAAATAGCAAAATGTCTTTAAAAATCTTGTTCTCTGAAACCGCAAGGTCCAGAGGTTTCATATTTGGTATGTGACATCCTATAGTGGTTCTCTACAAATATTGTTCAAATAATGCCCCTAGGGTCAAAACTGGCCACGCCCCGGGGGTCACATGGTTTAAATAGACTTAAATAGCAGAATGACTTTATAAATCTTTACTTGAAACCGCAAGGTTTGTTCAAGATTGTTCAAATTATGCCCTTGGGATAAAAATAAGCCACACCTCGGGGATGCAAGTTCCAATTTACAAGGTCTCAGGTGAGCGTCCTAGGGCCCTCAGGGCCCTCTTGTTTATTATATATATATACCACTATTATCATCCTCCTCCTCCTCATCATCATCATCATTATATCATCATTATATGTTCGTCACTATCATCATACAGACATAAACAATAGTTGTTTCCATATATCATGTGTGTATTGAAGAATTTTAATTTTTATGCATGCTCTATTATAAATCCTTCAATGTGGACCACAACGCAGTTTTGTTTGCTTTTCCAAATAATATTGATTCCATTTTATTCAAACCAATATATCGTCCCATGAAATTCAGAATGGGTCATTAGCATCTGTGAAAAGAATGGATATTATAAACCCCTTCCGGCCATAGAAGACGATATATCCATAATGCAATTCGTTATTTTTCACACTAGGTTCCGCCCCATCATCATCGTCTGGATTGCACTCCCCTCGCATTTTACACTCACTTCAATCGTCCTCGTCTGAACGCAAGGGTTTCACGCCCGTGACCCCTCGACCCGAGCACGTGTCCACCCCTCCACGACTACTGAGCAATCATGTCCGACCACTTGAACTCGCGAGGGAACCGTCACGTAACCCTCTGAATCGTGTTGATGTTACAGGTGAAATTTATTGGCTACTTTTGGTTACAAACCTTGGGGGAATATTATCTGTCTGAATTTATTGCAAGAATAAGCATGTAGGTTTCCATTTGTGGTTAATATTTAAAGGTGCCTGTTCACAGATTTTCAAATTGACAATTGTCAAAATTGTTGTCATAGATTCCAAAAAGAAATAACACTCATCACTAAAAAATGTGTTGGAAATATGTTTTGATTATGGATAATCATCAATCGAAATTATAAAGCGCTTGTAACGCTTTTCATCTTTTTTTTGGAAAACACGTGTATCACTTGCATTGCATTAAAAATACACAACCAAATGTATGATCCGAATGGCTGAGCGGTTATCACATGAGATTTTTTTATCTCAAAGGTCCGGGGTTCGAGTCCTGGCGAAGACTAATTTTGTAATGTTCAATTTTTTTCTTTATATAATATTTGTTAACTAAATATTTCGAAGAAAAATTTCAGTTATTGGATTGGGGTATTTCGTTGGGCGGGCGGGCGGGTGGGCAGGCGGGCGGGTTGGGGGCGTCAACTTTTCGTTTCCACTCTCTAACTGGAGAACGGATTGAGATATTTTAATGAAACTTCATACATAGATATCTTATATCGAGACCTCGCTTGGTATTGCATATGGGGTGGGTGGGTTCAAGGTCAAGGTCACCTTGGATAAAAATAGAAAAACGGTTTCCGCTCAATAACTTGAGAACGCATTGAGATATTTTAATGAAACTTCATACATAGATACCTTATATCGAGACCTCGCTTGGGATTGCATATGGGATGCGTGGGGTCAAGGTCACCGTTACTAACAATAGATAAACGGTTGCCACTCAATAACTTGAGAACGCATTGAGATATTTTAGTGAAAGTTCATACATAGATACCTTATATCTTGACCTCGCTTGGGATTGCATATGGGGTGGATGGGGTCAAGGTCAAGGTCGCCATTACTAAAAATAGAAAAACGGTTTCCGCTAAATAACTTGAGAACGTATAGAGATATTTTAATGAAACTTCATACATAGATACCATATATTGAGACCTTGCTAGGGATTACATATGGGGTGGGTGGGGTCAAGGTCACCATTACTAAAAATAGAAAAACAGTTTCTGCTCAATGACTTAAAAATCCATAAAGATATTTTAATGAAACTTTAAACATAGATACCATATATCGAGACCTCGCTTGGGATTGCGTATGGGGTGGGTGAGGTCAAGGTGAAGGTCACCGTTACTAAAAATAGAGAAAAACGGTTTCTGCTCAATAACTTGAGAAGGCATTGAGATATTTTAATGAAACTTCAATCATATATACCTTATATCGAAGCCTTGCTTGAGATTGCATATGGGGTGGGTGTGGTCAAGGTCAAGTTGACAGTTACTAAAGATAGAAAATGGTTTCCGCTTAATAACTTGAGAACGCATGAAGATATTTTAATGAAACTTCATACATAGATACCTTATATTGAGACCTCTCTTGGGATTGCATATGTGGTGGGTGGGGTCAAGGTCACCGTTACTAAAAATAGAAAAACGGTTTTCACTCAATAACTTGACAATGCATCAAGATATTTTAATGAAACTTCATTTATAGATACCTTTTATCGAGACCTCGTTTGGGATTGCATATTGGGTGGGTGGGGTAAGGTCAAGGTCACTGTTACTAAAAATAGAAAATGGTTTGTGCTCAATAACTTGAGAACGCATTGAGATATTTTAATGAAACTTCATTCATAGATACCTTATATCGAGACCTCGCTTGGGATTGCATATGGGATGCGTGGGGTCAAGGTCACCGTTACTAAGAATAGATAAACGGTTTCCGCTCAATAACTTGAGAACGCATTGAGATATTTTAGTGAAACTTCATACATAGTTACCTTATATCTTGACCTCGCTTGGGATTGCATATGGGGTGGATGGGGTCAAGGTCAAGGTCGCCATTACTAAAAATAGAAAAACGGTTTCCGCTAAATGACTTGAGAACGTATAGAGATATTTTAATGAAACTTTATACATAGATACCATATATTGAGACCTTGCTTGGGATTACATATGGGGTGGGTGGGGTCAAGGTCAAGGTCACCATTACTAAAAATAGAAAAACAGTTTCTGCTCAATGACTTAAAAATCCATAAAGATATTTTAATGAAACTTTAAACATAGATACCATATCTCGAGACCTCGCTTGGGATTGCATATGGGGTGGGTGAGGTCAAGGTGAAGGTCACCGTTACTAAAAATAGAAAAACGGTTTCTGCTCAATAACTTGAGAAGGCATTGAGATATTTTAATGAAACTTCAAACATATATACCTTATATCGAAGCCTTGCTTGAGATTGCATATGGTGTGGGTGTGGTCAAGGTCAAGTTGACAGTTACTAAAGATAGAAAATGGTTTCCGCTTAATAACTTGAGAACGCATGAAGATATTTTAATGAAACTTCATACATAGATACCTTATATTGAGACCTCTCTTGGGATTGCATATGTGGTGGGTGGGGTCAAGGTCAAGGTCACCGTTACTAAAAATAGAAAAACGGTTTTCACTCAATAACTTGACAATGCATCAAGATATTTTAATGAAACTTCATTTATAGATACCTTTTATCGAGACCTCGTTTGGGATTGCATATTGGGTGGGTGGGGTCAAGGTCACTGTTACTAAAAATAGAAAATGGTTTGTGCTCAATAACTTGAGAACGCATCAAGATATTTTAATGAAACTTCATACATAGATGCCTTATATTGAGACCTCTCGTTGGATTGCATATGTGGTGGGTGTGGTCAAGGTCACTATTACTAAAACTACAAAAACGGTTTTCGCTCAATAACTTGACAATGCATCGAGATATTTTAATGAAACTTCATACATAGATACCTTATATCGAGGCCTCACTTGGGAGTGCATATTGGATGGGTGGGGTCAAGGTCTCCATTACTAAAAATAAAAAAACGGTTTCCGCTCAAAAACTTTAGAATGCATCAAGATATTTGAATAAAGCTTCACACATAGATACCTTGTATCTAGACCACGCTTAGGATTGCATATGAAGTGTGTGACATCAAGGTCAAGGTCAGTGTGACTAAAAATACAATAACGGTTTCTGCTTAATAATTTGAGAACACATTGCGATATTTTAATGAAACTTCATACATAGATACCTTTTAACGAGACCTTGCTTAGGATTGCATATGGCACCCAGACGTTTCTTTCATTATAGTGCTGACTTTTATGCATTTCATTAGAACAATTTGGTTTTCATGGAATTTCGACTTTTCTTGTTTTAGATTATTGCAGATGCTGCAGTTTTTTGCAGTAAAGACATTTAATGACATTTTTCAAAAATACAAAAACTTTGTGAACAAGTCCCTTTAAGGTACCAAATCATTTTGAGGTCATCTCATTTGTCTTTGCAGATATTCAGATGTAAGAACCCCATGTGCTGGAGTTCTGAAAATGCATTGCCTATACATAAATTAAAACAAGTGCCAGTTACTGTGTTAGAAACACTTTCAAGGGTCCAGTATACCATTTCATTTGTTTTGACATTGTGTAATGTTTTTTTCGCCATTTTTGTACATTACTTGCATGTCATCAACCATATCATGCAGTTTTCCACTTAACAAACCATTTCAACATGTATCATTTTGTTGTGTGTCTTTTTTTTCCCCATTAACCCTATGTTACTCATGTGCCCTGTTCTGTTTCATTGCATCTCATCATCATATCGTGTAGAAATCTCAGACAGCGACGAGGAACGGGAATCCCCGCAACGATCGCAGGACCGCCCGGCGATCTCCGTCGGCAACGCTAGCTTTCATCCGCTACTCACCACACTAGTTGGTATGGGGGAGAACAGTAACAATTTTTCATTCAATTATTCTCTCTCCTTCTATTGTCTCGTCTTCACTTGCAAGTTATTCCTCCAGCAGTCTTACTTCCCCTTCTGTCGTAGTGGTGGTGGTGGTGGTATTCGGTACATAACCTAGAGATTTCATTTTCAGGTGAAACCGATATTGTTAATAATTATATGTCATACCTTGTCATCGTATTGTTTCCCCTATGTTTTTCAGTTTGTTTGTTTTTTTTTTAGTAAATGTTATAGTTTGTCTAATTTTGATAACAATTTAAATTAGAACTTGGTGAACATCTCCATTTTGGTACATATATGATCTGTTAGGTAGACAAAAGAAAATTACACGAAAATCATGTTTTTCTTCTGTGTGAAATTTGCTTGTAAAGTTGTAATATTTTTATGGTAAAAACAGTATTTTTTCAACCAAATGCAGTACAGATAATCTACTGTCATACACAGTTGTAAATGATTTTACTGGTAGGTATTATTACTAATTTGGTATTTACAGTCAAATGGCGATAATTATATGGTCTGAACAGTCAAATAGTGGTTATCAATGTGTCTAGTTGTATGTCAAAACATATTTGGACTTAACAGTTGAATATCATTAATTATTAAGTCTTCACTGTAATTGTCAATATAATTTCTTCTTTACAATCTTATGTCAATAATTATTTGGCCTTTACAGTTAAATGTCAGTAATTATTTTGCCTTTACAGTCAAATGGCTATACTTATTTAGTCTTTACAGTCAAATGTCATTACAACTATGTGGTCTTAACAGTCGCATGTCAATAATTATGACATGTACTCTTCACATTCACATGTGACTTTATATTTAACCTGTGTTTTGCTGATAATATTAAGAGTAATAAGTTTCTGGCAAATTATGAAAATATTTTCTGGTTTTTTGAACATTTTTGTGTGGATAAAGGTTCCTTAGTGTAATATTTTTTTCCATATAAATTTGTACTTTGTTTAACTGTCAGAACCATTATGCAAAATATTGTTTCATCTGTTAGACTGAAATGATATTATATTGTCACCAACTTTTCTAAAATAAAGCATATTGGTACTAACACTAGCTTCTCAATAAAAGTCTTGTGCACAAAATAAATCAAACTTCACTGTTAATTTCTGTAGCTGTAGCAAGTATCATTGTAACACTCACTGTATCATATAATCATGGTTTTAATGGCTCCCACCATTATGGAAGTTTTAATTTTGGTCAATAAAAGTGGCTCTTTTATACTGAATATTAAATGCTGGCCAATGAAATTCACTCTTTCAGTCTGAAACTGAAATACTGGCCAATGCAATGTTCTGCTCCATACATCGATGCAAGATCCAACCAATGAGATTTTCTGTTTCATACTGTATATGAATAAAAAAAGTGCTATGAAAATTACTGGCCACTGAGACTGGCCTGTAAATCAATGAAAGATTTGGTTAGCACATGTGAAGCCTGAAATATTAATATAGAAGTTCAAAGTCTCCGTCTCACACTTATTTATTGGCCAGTGTTTATTTCTGAAGAAAGTGTAATAATAATTGTGATAAAATGTTTCTTTCAAAGTTGTGGATAGGGTCTACTCTGTTTGTTTTTTCAGCTGCATGTTTCAAGAAGATGTTTTGTCCATAATATTTGTAAAAGTATTTTTTTCAGTAACTGAACTTTTAAAAAATGTCATGAAATCAACATGTATAAACCTTTTTCCAAATGTTGAAGTGTTCCAGTGTCAAGAAAGCAGCAGTTAATTGTCTTAGATATTGTACCTAATGTTTAAGTGATGTTTATATTTGATAATGTATATTTGTTCATACTGAAATATAAAACATGCATAAGAAATCAATATATGCATGAAAGGTATATATCAAACAATATAATATTGCTTGTCATACAATTTGCTCATATGTGGCTCACATTTCAGTATATTTGGATGAGTACTATTTTGTAGCATGCATGAATCATTTAATTTCAAGTCACTCAGTTGTGTGAAAACCAAAACCATTCCATTACACTCCACACTTAAAAAAGCACTTCAGGTTACCTTCCCTGCTGACTGACCTCCCTTGCTCTTCAGGTATGCAGCCCATGGTGCTGAATTCGAGTCACGGCCACGGAGTCCTGAAGTACTCTGACCAGGGCGGCCACGGACACAACAGCGACACATTTCATGACTTTGTCTCCCTAGTTTGCCAGGAAGCCCCAAACTCTCAAGGCCAGGTGGGAACCTTATGTGTTTGAGTGGTTTGTCTCAAATAGCTGTATTTTATTTGGTTGTCTCCCTAGTTTACCAGGAAGCCCCAAATACTCAAGGCCAGGTAAGAACCTTGTGTACTTGAGTGGTTTGTCTCCCATAGCTGTATTTTATTGGGTTGTCTCCCTAGTTTGCCAGGAAGCCCCATGCCCTCAAGGCCAGGTAGGAACCTTGTGTATTTGAGTGGTTTGTCTCCTTAGCTGTATTTTATTGGGTTGTGTCCCTAGTTTGCCTGGAAGCCACAAACCCTCAAGGCCATGTAGGATGTGTATTTGAGTGGTTTGTCTCCCTTAGCTGTATTTTACTGGGTTGTCTCCCTAGTTTGCCAGGAAGCCCCAAACCCTCAAGGCCAGGTAGGAACCTTGTGTATTTGAGTGGTTTGTCTCCCATATCTGTATTTTATTGGGTTGTCTCCCTAATTTGCCAGGAAGTCCCAAGCCCTCAAGGCCAGGTAAGAACCTTGTGTATTTAAGTGGTTTGTCTCCCTTAGCTGTATTTTGTTGGGTTGTCTCCCTAGTTTGCCTGGAAGCCCCAAACCCTCAAGGCCAGGTAGGAACCTAGTGTATTTGAGTGGTTTGCCTCCCATAGCTGAATATGATTGGGTTGTCTCCCTAGTTTGCCAGGAAGCCCCAAACCCTCAAGGCCAGGTAGGAACCTTGTGTATTTGAGTGGTTTGTCTCCCTTAGCTGTATTTTATTGGGTTGTCTCCCTAGTTTGCCAGGAAGCCCCAAACCCTCAAGGCCAGGTAAGAACCTTGTGTATTTGAGTGGTTTGCCTCCCTTAGCTGTATTTTATTGGGTTGTCTCCCTAGTTTGCCAGGAAGCCCTTAACCCTCAAGGCCAGGTAGGAACCTAGTGTATTTGAGTGGTTTGTCTCCCTTAGCTGTATTTTATTGGGTTGTCTCCCTAGTTTGCCAGGAAGCCCCAAACCCTCAAGGCCAGGTGGGAACCTTATGTATTTGAGTGGTTTGTCTCCCATAGCTGTATTTTATTGGGTTGTCTCCCTAGTTTGCCAGGAAGCCCCAAACCTTCAAGGCCAGGTAAGAACATTGTGTATTTGAGTGGTTTGCTTCCCTTAGCTGTATTTTATTGGGTTGTCTCCCTAGTTTGCCAGGCCCTTAACCCTCAAGGCCAGGTAGGAACCTAGTGTATTTGAGGGGTTTGTCTTCCTTAGCTATATTTTATTGGGTTGTCTCCCTAGTTTGCCAGGAAGCCCCAAACCCTCAAGGCCAGGTAAGAACCTTGTGTATTTGAGTGGTTTGCTTCCCTTAGCTGTATTTTATTGGGTTGTCTCCCTAGTTTGCCAGGAAGCCCTTAACCCTCAAGGCCAGGTAGGAACCTTGTGTATTGAGTGGTTTGTCTCCCTTAGCTGTATTGTATTGGGTTGTCTCCCTAGTTTGCCAGGAAGCCCCAAACCCTCAAGGCCAGGTGGGAACCTTATGTATTTGAGTGGTTTGTCTCCCATAGCTGTATTTTATTGGGTTGTCTCCCTAGTTTGCCAGGAAGCCACAAACCCTCAAGGCCAGGTGGGAACCTTATGTGTTTGAGTGGTTTGTCTCCCATAGCTGTATTTTATTGGGTTGTCTCCCTAGTTTGCCAGGAAGCCCCAAACCCTCAAGGCCAGGTAGGAACCTTGTGTATTTGAGTGGTTTGTCACCCATATCTGTATTTGATTGGGTGGTCTCCCTAACTTGCCAGGAAGCCCCAAACCCTCAAGGCCAGGTAGGAACCTAGTGTATTTGAGGGGTTTGTCTCCCTTAGCTATATTTTATTGGGTTGTCTCCCTAGTTTGCCAGGAAGCCCCAAACCCTCAAGGCCAGGTAAGAACCTTGTGTATTTGAGTGGTTTGCCTCCCTTAGCTGTATTTTATTGGGTTGTCTCCCTAGTTTGCCAGGAAGCCCTTAACCCTCAAGGCCAGGTAGGAACCTAGTGTATTTGAGTGGTTTGTCTCCCATAGCTGTATTTTATTGGGTTGTCTCCCTAGTTTGCCTGGAAGCCCCAAACCCTCAAGGCCAGGTGGGAACCTTATGTATTTGAGTGGTTTGTCTCCCATAGCTGTATTTTATTGGGTTGTCTCCCTAGTTTGCCAGGAAGCCACAAACCCTCAAGGCCAGGTAGGAACCTTATGTGTTTGAGTGGTTTGTCTCCCTTAGCTGTATTTTATTGGGTTGTTTCCCTAGTTTGCCAGGAAGCCCCAAACCCTCAAGGCCAGGTAGGAACCTTGTGTATTTGAGTGGTTGTCACCCATATCTGTATTTGATTGGGTGGTCTCCCTAATTTGCCAGGAAGCCCCAAACCCTCAAGGCCAGGTAGGAACCTAGTGTATTTGAGGGGTTTGTCTCCCTTAGCTGTATTTTATTGGGTTGTCTCCCTAGTTGGCCAGGAAGCCCCAAACCCTCAAGGCCAGGTAGGAGATTAGCCTGTGCAGTCTGCACAGGCTAATCCAGGACGACACTTTCCGCCTACCGTGGATTTATGATTATAAGAGACTTTCTTGAAACAAAAAATACCATAAAAGCGGAAAGTGCCGTCCCGGATCAGCCTGTACTTTAAATCATCACCTGTTATGTTCAGCATCTTTCTTGTAATGTTCTCAGTCATCACAGCGTCGTCCTGGATTAGCCTGTGTGGACTGCACAGGCTAATCCAGATTGACACTTTACGCACATGCATTAAGCCCGGTTTTTCCATGACACTCCTAATTTTGAGATTTGTGATATGTTTGCATTTCAGTCCAACCCATCTTCCCCACCAGGCAAGGGCTCCAGCAAGATGACGTACTACACCCCGGGGATGCTGCCCCCACCCCCTCCACCCCCAACCCTGGCGCGCCCTGTGGCGTTACTCCGCACCTCAGATGGAACTGTGATCAGTAGCAACAACACGTCAATGTTGAGTAAGTACATTACTTGTGGCTAATCTAGGATGTGGGTGGTAAAAAGACAGCCATTATGTGAACCATTGCATGGACCAGTAGTCTATACAAGTATGTTCATCTATAAGACATGCTGCTTCGGTTTACCCAGCAAAAGTAGTTTGAACAGGAGTCGTTTCGAGAATTGCCTTACAGTAACTCACTTGCACAACTACAGGTACTTTCTTATATGGTTTCTTTATAGCAGCCGGGCTGGGCTAGCTCAGTTGATAGAGAGCTGGACTCTCAATCCGGGGTTTGTGAGTTCGAGCCCCA
This sequence comes from Congeria kusceri, assembly GCA_027627225.1. Taxonomy (NCBI): domain Eukaryota; kingdom Metazoa; phylum Mollusca; class Bivalvia; order Myida; family Dreissenidae; genus Congeria; species Congeria kusceri. Next base: position 35,513,256 of record CM051032.1, on the reverse strand, counting down.
GCCCGGCCACATAACTTGTGTGGGGATTGGTCATGAAATAATTTCTACGGCCATTCTCCCCCTACCTCTGATTCAAGTAGGGCAATTGTCAGTAACTGGCATAAGTATGTGCACTCAGTACTGGTAAACCTCTTAGAAAGGCTAAGCTTGCACAGGAAAAATATGAGTAGGTTAACTGACCGCCATTATATGACTGGAATACTGTTAAATATGGAGAAAAATCGAAACAATCAAACTTTATTATCAGGTATTTTCATTCCATTTTCCATGCCTATTGATCTGTTTCATTTTGCTACCATGATAACTGCATTTCTAATTGTAACCAAAAAAACTTCTATTACTCTGCTCGTTACCACGGCAACCTGTCTATTTCAGGTTCTACAATCAGCAGCTCGGTTAGCCAGGTGAACGTGAGCAACTCGCCTGGGACGCCGCCGGCTAACCGGTCCATCATGTCTAGTCCGTTTGCAGTGCTGAACCGACCCGAACACGGCTTTGCACATATCCATCCCCAAGGACATCAGGTAGGGCAATCTCAGACATTGCTCTGTGTTAACAGTGATTTTTTTCTCTCACGGTTTTGAGAAAGTGTCACTCAAGGAATTAGTGGAATTAAGCTGCTGGTTTGCACCCGATAGATTTTGCATTTGTTGACGGTGGTCTAATAAATAAATGTATATATGGGTAGGGGTTGACCGGCAATCCTGTTGTGAATAACAACACAATAATTTCAGTGTCTGAAATATTAATAACATATTGAATATATTTAAGTAATAAGTGTTTTACAGTCAAAGTCACAAAAGCAAATATGTCAAATACATAACAACCAAAGGATTTTTAACATATTGTTAGCAAGTAAAATAAATTTAATTATTTGCCCCTATATTGTTTCATATGGAGAGAAAAAGCCAACATTTGCTGGTGATTTCGGGCAGTGGCCTGTGTCTGTGATTAGCTATTAATGGTTCCTATTGCTTTGAATTGAATGACTACACTTCCACAATTCCAGTTGTTGGCATTAGTGTTATGGATATGTTGTCCGCTGTGCAATTGGGAGACTATACTAATTTCAGTTGTTCTCGTACCCTAACATCAGTCCAGTGAATGCCTTCAGTGGTGTGATCAGCCCGACCACGTTGAGTCTCATCTCGTCGCCCGTGGCAACCCCGCGGACTACGCCACGATCCACGCCCATTCCTCGATGGACCACGCCATTTGGAATACCTCTAGACGATAACATGGACTATAACAGTATGATCGCCACCATGATGCATGTGAACCCAGACGAGACACTCATGAACGAAGGTATCACTCTTTTGGCTGTGATTTGTTCAAAAATAAAGTGTCCATGTATAAAAATAAACATAGTTATCAGTTAGCATTGAGAATTTGTCTGCTGTAAACTAAGTTTTTCAATTCATGTATATACATTCCTTAACATCCAATTTCAGACCGGATTTTCCCGGTGCTGCATAACTCGGACAATGGCATGGAACCGTCCGGCTTAGGTAACGGAACCAATAATGGGGGCGGAGCCTCTGGGCGCTCCCAGTCTGGCCCCGCCCACGTGCCTGCCAATCACCAGGGACCGCCCACTCCAGGCCCGCCCACTCCCAAGCAGTCATCCCAGCCCTCGCAGCAGGCTACGTGACAATCACTGTAGAGCCAGCTTAACTCCGCCTGTGCTGCCTTAGAGCTTGTTTTGTTACCATATGACGAAAAACATTATGTAGATCATGTTTAGTTACCAGTGTTGAATACTTACGGAGCATGTTTTATTACCAGATAATGAATATTTATAGAACATGTTTTGTTATGAAATGATCAATTCAGAGTTGGGCTTAATATTTCAGTTGATAGAAAATGTATTTTGTCAGTGTTTTTTCTACAAGAAGTTAGAATCAGCAAAGCTCCGCCTGATGTTGTCATAGAGCATGTTTTGTTACCAGATGACGTATATTTATAGAACATGTTTTGTTACTAAATGAAGAATACTTAACACAGCATGTTTTGCTACAAAATGACAGTTACAGATTTTTCAATTGACAGAATCAGTATTTAGATAGAAATGTGTATTTCCTTGTGTTATTTGATCACACGAAAATGTTTTTCGAAAAATTGTAACATGACACTTTCTGGAGAAAAAAACTAAACAAAATTGTTAGCCATACTTATGTTTTACTTTCTAATTGTATTATAGCAGTTGTTGTAAATGAATGACAACAATACGGAAATATAAACGTTGACAAAAATATCAGTTGATGGGCTAGGGACAGTCATAGATAAATGACTGAAGAATAATATTGCCAAACTATATATGAGGCTTGTCATTGGAAATATTGGGCTTAATGCATATGCGTAAAGTGTCGTCCCGGATTAGCCTGTGCAGTCAGCACAGGCTAATCCGGGATGACACTTTCCGCCTACAGTGGATTTCTGTTGAGAAGATACTTCCTTTAAACAGAAAATGCCATAAAAGTGGTAAGTGTTGTCCTGGATTAGCCTGTGCGGAATGCACAGGCTAAACAGGACGACACTTTACGCAAATGCATTAAGCCTGGGTTTCCCACGACATGCCTCATGTTGTGTAGTATTGTGTTGCTATTTGGTTTGTTACTTGTGACGGGCTGGGTTATATAATTACATGAAAATGAGATTGCACACATGATGTGCGGCCAGCTGTGATAACTTTTTGTTAATATTATTTTTTATTTTATTATTATTTTCTCCATGAAGCCATGCTGACATGATTGTGTTTCACATAAAAATGCTGATTATTTATTTACAATATTTGTTTTTTGAGCATGTAAGGGATAGTGAGTGTTGTTCTTTTTATGTAATTTATAGAATCTGATGAACTTGTGAACAAGGTTGGATTTTCATGCTTTCATAATTATCTCACAATCTTGTTCAAATGTTTGTCATTATCTCATAAACTAAGTACTGCTTTTCTTCCTGCCCATCCAAATTCTTCCCGTGATTTTTGTTTATTTCCGTTTTCGATCATTAAGCTTGTCCAAATAAACTACAAGTGCATATAACAAGGAAATAGTTTTGAAAAAATCAAAGGTCAACATTTATTTCAAGGTCGCTAAATAAATCAAACTCAGGTTCAAACTCAGGTTTGATTTAATAAACAATTTCATTGCTGTAAATGTGAAAATAAAGGATTGAAGTTGTTAACCCTTGGGACTTCGGTTAAAAACCATCGCCCGAGCAAAAAAAATGTAAAAAGCCATTAAAGCAAAAAACTAATTTTTTTTCCACAAAATTTCTAAAAAATGACTCGCGCATTAACATTGTGATTCTAACACAAAGGTCAAGGACAACTTCCAAGGTCACTGTGTGTGAATGTTCTTCTGAGCAAGGTTTAGAGATCTCTTGGGCCATGTACCGGGCCACTGTTCGAGAAACAAAACTGTCCTATTTTCAGACTTAATTACCCCCCCTTTTCCCCCATAAAGGCCAAAGGGGAAGGACAACAACTTATGCTACTTCGGCGCGGAAGGACCTGTAAATAAACATCGAACAACACTACAGGTTTAGGGATAATTTAAATTGCAGTATTTCTGTAACATAGTTGAAACCTAGTTGAAGGTGCACGATGAAGTATTACTTACGAAAGAAAAACCACATATGTTTACTGTTTTTGGAGTAATACAGGTGTATACCGATTGTCTGGTTCTTCCTTAAAGTGTAAACCAAGTTTCCAAAAGAACCAAGTTTCCAAAAGCCTTACCTTTTTCAAGACTATCTTAATGTCGCGTCGTGACTTTCGTCGTGAAACCGGACTTAATGCATGTGCGTAAAGTGTCGTCCCGGATTAGCCTGTGCAGTCCGCACAGGCTAATCCAGGACGGCACTACGCTTTTATGGTATTTTCTGTTTCAAGGAAGTCTCTTCTAACCATAAATCCACTTTAGGCGGAAAGTGTCATCCCGGATTAGCCTGTGCGGACTGCACAGGCTAATCTGGGATGACACTTTACGCACATGCATTAAGTCTGGTTTTCCCACGACGCGCCTCTCTTATTATTCTCTATAGATGTGAATATGTTATATCCAAACTACTTCACAAATGTTGTGCATGTATCTACCTCATTGCATAGCTAATAAGATAGCACTTTGTTAGATCAAATGTTGCATGGAAAAAGTTTCCAATTTGTATCTGCTTTTTCAGCTGTTTCTGAAACTTATTTTTTTTTACTCCGTCAGGAAATTTCATATTATAGTTTCATTTTATTTTGAATTCATGACATTTCTATTTTCCAACCGCTTCTTGATTTAAAAAATATTTGATGACTTTCATGCTACCAATCGTCACTTTCTTCAGTGTGTACTATGAATTGTATTTGTTATATACCATGGTAGTCCAAAATGTACCATTATTAAGAGGGCAAATTAATTTAAAGTTTATTGAGCTAATGAATAATGCATGCTAAAATAAAATATGCTGTTTCTAATAGAAACTTTCTGTACATTCAGTCAATGTAAACATGCGCTAAATAAAAATAATTCTCAAGTAATGAAATACACACTAAAAATGAAAAGTAAATGTAGATGGTTATAACTTATAACCTATATAAAGTATATACCATGTCTGTGCTACCACACCTAACTGCAATATTGATTGCTGAATATTGCGGTTCTATGTGATTTAAAGTTGTTTGATTGTATATGAAATACCCATGAGTGCCAAATCACCATTTGCTTTAATCATGTTAATATTTTTCATGTGTTTGTCTTTGTTGTGTGAATAGAGGTTTTCATTAGACACATACATGTAAACGTAAAGAATTTGTTGAAAAATGGCTGTAAGTTATTGTGTTTGAAATTTAATGAAAGTAACAGTATTTCTTCTTGAATTGAAGTAGTCATATTTTTATCTCACATATGTCCGTTTGTCTCACTTTGGCTAGTATGTAACTCTTGTTCCTTTATAGTAGCTAGATAAAGAGTTGTTATGTGGAATTCAGCTGAATTTCGTTATCTCAGTTTGCTGGGAATTCGAAATTACTTCTTCATGTTCAATGTTTGACTTATCTGAATTCAGACTCAATAATATATTTAGTCAAAATAGTAAATCATACTATAAAATAGCAATAGTGTATGCACATACTGTACAGTAAACAAAGGATCATTTACTTAATTGCATGACATAATCTCTAAAATCCGTGCAAAGAAGTGGCCATGTGTGACAAACGTGGACCGTGGTCGCATACATCTTGTCATGGATGTGAACACTTTGAGACAAACACATAGAAAAAAGTTTGAAAATACTATTTGGTATAGGAAACCACTTGGACATGCCAGAAACTTTGCGTTAAGAGTTTGAGTTAACCAAGTTCATCTGTATATTAATAAACCTATGCTGGGCAAAAATATGTCGTCAATTTTTGCAGTCTCGTTACTTAAACTCACTAGCATTGAGTTACCAGATCTGGGTAGATTAGATTAGTAGTCAACATATTGATTGTTTCGAAATGATTTGTACCAATAGAAGACCATTATGTAACTAATACATATCTCATTGATCACTATGAATTGTTGTTTACAGTTTGTGTACTGTTACGAGTGTGTTTCGCCTTTCTGAGTTTTGTTTTCAATTTATATCCTGTTGGTGGATTTATTTTATATTGCTGTAAATAGCTTGTTAACTTTAATGTAAAACATGTAAATAGTGTAAATACATACTATGTTCTGTAAACATAGCAATTAATTTATTATTGGGCGTGTTGTAACAGATGGTTTGTTTTATATATTTGATGACATTGTGGTGACAATGTGTTGCCATGGAAACCTATTAACTGGTGTTTCCATGGTTTTAGGAATTTTGGAAGGTTTATTATCAAAACAAAAGAAGCTGTGATGGAATATACAAATAGACTTATTCTTGTTTGATTTTCTTTCTTCTGCAAATTGTTGTTGTTTTATTTCTGTACCATTTTCTTCTGTATCCTTATTTTATTTCTGAAGAGGGTTGATGTATTATGTGATCCTATCTTTAAATCATTTCTACAAAGAACGCACTATATATTGGCTGATTAATATAATGTCACTTTCTTTGAAGCGAATACATACTTTATTTATTCAGTAGGCTTTGGGAAATCTCTTTATTTGATTTGTATTGGAAATGATTTTTTTTAATCACCAAAGCTTAAATTTGTTTGTTAGACATTGTCTTTCATTTCAAGTTTAAATTATTGGTGTCTATTATATATGTGTTGTGGAGGTACAAAAAGTATATTTGAGGCGTGTTGTGGGAAAACCAGGCTTAATGCAAGTGTGTAAAGTGTCGTCCCATATCAGCCTGTACAGTCCGCACAGTCTTATCCAGTATGACACTTTGCGCTTTTATGGTATTTTCTGTTTCAAAGAAGTCTCTTCTAAACAAAAATCCACTATATGCGAAAAGTGCCGTCCTGGATCAGCCTGTGTGGACTGCACAGGCTGATCCAGGACGACACTTTCAGCACTTACATTAAGCCCGGTTTTCCCACAACATGCCTAATTTGTTTGAACATTATTTTTTCTTTGTACACATTTAACTGTGTTTTCAACTATTACCCCAGCATACTACATGTATATTTATAGAAAGTTAAAGAATTGGAAATCATGACTTTCATTTAACAGACATAAAATGTGATGCAGAAATTTAATTCGCATTTTGTAACATTTGGCTTCTTTCCCAGGACTCCATATTTAATTGGTATATTGCTTAAAATCTTCGTAATACAAAACTCAATTCTGAATTCAATTAAGTTACTTTTGTATACTCTTCATGGAATCTTAACTTCTCTCATTTTGGTATTGTAAGGCCAGCTTTTGACTTCTATAATGGATTGTCGCTCTATCATCTGCTCTGTCCACTATTGTGCATTTCTTATTCGTGCATCGTAGCCGAGTTGTTGATTATTATAGTTTTGCATTTGAAACCAAAACGTTACAACTTGTTGCCTTACTATTGTCATAGTCTTTCAGTATTATGCAGACATTAGCTGTTGGTTTGCATGTTATGCCGTGTTATTTTGCTGATTCAGCGCAGATGTTGTTTATTATTCGATCATGATTTGAGACGTGTTGTGGGAAACCCGGACTTAATGCATGTGCATAAAGTGTTGTCCCTTTACGGCACTTTACGCCTAGAGTGGATTTATGTTTAGAAGAGACCTCCTTGAAACAGAAAATACCAAAGAGGCGGAAAGTGTCGTCCCGGTTTAGCCAGTGCGGACTGCACAGGCTAATCCGGGACGACACTTTCTGCACATGCATTAAGCCCGGTTTTCCCACGACACGCATCATTTATGCCTCAAAATTTGAAATTGAATTTCTGTTCTCACAAACTTTTTGTACACTTAAAAGGACCTGTTCACAGATGGGCAAATTGACAATTAAAAAAAATATTGTCATAGATTCCAAGAAATTATACATTATATACGAACAAGCGAAATAACACTCATGAATAAGAAATACATTGGAAATATCGTCTTGTTTATGGGTAATTATGAATCGAAATGGATAAAATTATAAAACGTTTGTAACGCTTTTCATCAATACTTTGGAAAACACATGTATAACTTACATAACGTTTAAAATACACAAACAAATGTATAAGTCTGAATGACCGAGCGGTTTGCGCATTCGATTTTTTTATCTCAAAGGTTGCGGGTTCGAGTTGCGGCGAAGGCAAATTTTTAATTTACCTTTTTTTTCTTTATATTATATTTGTTTTAGATTATTCAAGATGCTGTAGTTTTTGCAGTAAAGACATTTAATGATATTTTTCAAAAACAAGAACAATCTGTGAACAAGTCCCATTAAGGGCGTGTCAGACAAATATTGTTTATTTACTTTGCTGATTGTATTTTGAAATGAAATTACATATTTCTTAAAGAAGTTGTCACATTTTTTTTATCTAACAGGTGTGAAGATATATAGATTTTTCAAACCTGCCATAAAATATAGTGGACTAAATTAGAATTTTTTTTTCTTTCTTCGTCTTTTTGAAACAAAATCCTAATAAAACAAACTGTTATTAACAGTCTATTATTTGATGATTGTAAAGTAAAAGCTTACTCTTTCTGTTCGAATTAACATTAAACAATAATAACAATAATAATAATGATCAAAATGATGCATGTATGCAAAGTGGACAAAATACCCAATAGCTGCATCTATGCAAGTTGTTATAGCAACATTTTGTCATTATGTAAATATATTCACCAGTTTGTGTAGTGTTATTTTATACTGTAATTCAAGTATATATACACAATTTGTAATAACAGTATATTGGAGAAGACTCCAGAACAAGTTTATGAAAACATGTTGGTAAGTTGATTCCACTAACACTTCATGAACATATTTTGCCAGTATATTATTTATATATATAATAAATCGTTTTTTAATCCCAAAATAAAAAATCATGGAAGTGTTATATTGAAAGAAGTTATAGGTTTGTGTTGTTGTGCAAAAAAGGAAAGTATTAAATTATGAAAGAAAGGCAATAAAGTAATTTTAAAAATCGGACAATTAATATAGATAACATTAGTATAAAACAAAAGCAAAGAAATTATAACTTTGGTAATTTTTATTCTTGTAAAAAGTGTTTTGTAAGTTCTTTTTAGCTCTGTATATTTTTAATATCTAAAATCACTTGTTAAAAATCCACTTTTTCATTTTGATGTTAAATGTAACTTGCTGACATTTTTGAAAGAATAAAGGTCAACATTTTGTGCGAAGTTTTACACAAAAAAGTGAGAAAACTGGTATTTAAATTAAGCAGCCTTGAAAAAAATAGATACCGGTACAGAAAATGTTTCTGTTGAATAATACACTTCCCAGATACTAAATCTTCCTAACTTGCTCTTTTTTCCGTCTTTATCTTATGTGCCAAACTATTGTGAGTGCTTTTGTTAAGGGAGGTCTTTGCAAGATTTTCCTTTTTTGATTATTAAGTGAGTTATGCGTGTGATGGTAGAGTCTTGTTGGGAACTGAGGATAGTGGTACGTACATTATACAGTCACACCTCACATGAATGAACTGTCTTTGTAAGTAGTGTATAACTGTTACCTCGTTTTTGTTGTATTTTAACCTGTCGTGCTCCCTGTTTTAAGTCAAAGCATATTGCTATGCTTTGATAGTTTTACTGAAACTTAACCTTTGAAAGCCGGTTACTTTCTAAATATGTACAAATCAGAACTTTGCCCAAATGCAAGTGAAGCTGATGATACATGTGAACTGTCAGATTTCTGTTGTTGCCATTTCCAAAAGCAGAAAAATAATGTTAGTCGGAATTATAATTGATATCTATAGTTATTAAATAATGTCTGCACAGTTTGAAGGTTATTATACATACCGGTATATGGAAATTGACAAAATTCTTAAAACAGCTGAAGCGATTTTCATTGACGGTGCTTTTATAGGAGGTCTGACTGTAAATGTGCAGTGGACTTGAAAACAGTAATTGCATATAATGTGTGTTGCAGATAAATAAGGATAAACCGATAATACTCGGTGTGATAGGATTGATTTCGAATCTCATGAAATCCATAGATAACCAAAGATGAATTTTGAGAAAATTATACTACAAAATAATCTGACTTTTGACTGTCATTTGCGTTAAAATTGTGTATGATTACCTTTGCACAAAATGCTATGCTGTGGTTATGATGTAATTTATATTGTGTGAACTTTGCTATATACATGTATTTAACAAAGCATTTGTATAAACCTGCTTTTCTTCAGTGGCCACTTAAAATTTCTTTGTGTAGCACTGTTCAAGTACACTAATTCAACATGTGTGTTAAATTGGATCTTGTTTAACTTTTCTTCTTGAATTTAGCTCTTTTCAGTCACTCTGCAATGTAATTCTGTAATCTTACACTGGTCACTCAGAATATTATTTGTATTTTTATCTTAACTCTCTCAGTTAATATCGATTAAAAAAATTAATTATTAAAACCCGTTTTGAAAAAAAAGTTTTCTCTATATTTTAACATAAATTTCAACATACAGTATAGTTGGTGTAATACTATCACCTTTGTAAGAAAAGTTCAAAAGCCAAAATGACGAAAATTAAAAACTGTTTTAAAAGCATTTCAGAAAAGATGATGTTGATCTGTAATTTGTGAACTATTCACTGAAAATTGTCTTATTATCCATAAGTTGTTTTATAACAGTATTACGAGTTGTAGTAGGTTTGAATTGAGTTGTGCAGATTTTGTGGTGTAGTATGGTATTGTTGTAAGGGTTATTTCGATAACAAGGTTTGAAAATGATTGTAAACCTTATGTTAATGCAAGTCTAAATATTGTATGACATTTTTTGTTTTGTTTTAAGCACTGGTTATTTATTTTTTAGCCATTTGTATTTAACTTAATATTTTGACTGAATAAAGTTATGGAGTAAAATTGTTGTTTCTTGTCAGTGTTTGTTGACTCGGGTCATCTTCCTGAACTTGGCTAAATATTGATAATAGGATATCATATATTGGGTATGAAATATAAAATATTGGGTATAAAATAAAAAATCCTGTGTATAAGACATTGAGTATTATTTAAGTGACAACACACTGCCTATTAGTGGGTGTGAGATATCACATATTGAGTGAGATTCATCAAATAGTGTGTAATCAAATATTGGGTAAGAGTCATCAAATAGTGTGTAATCAAATACTGGGTAACATTCGTCAAATAGTGGGTAATCAAATATTGGGTAGGATTCATCAAATAGTGTGTAATCAAATATTGGGTAGGATTCATCAGATAGTGTGTAATCAAATATTGGGTAGGATTCATCAAATAGTGTGTAATCAAATATTGGGTAAGATTCATCAAATAGTGTGTAATCAAATATTGAGTAGGATCCATCAAAAAGTGTGTAATCAAATATTGGGTAAGAATCGTCAAAAAGTGTGTAATCAAATATTGGGTATGATTCATCAAATAGTGTGTAATCAAATAATGGGCAAGACTCGTCAAATACTAGGTTATCCAAATGCGAATCAAATCTGTCATAATTGTGTTAAGGTGATGCACACTTTACATTGGTCACAAATTGAGAACAGTGATCAATGCAAAGTTTAAATTCGTCACAATTTGATAAGATTATGCACAGTTTACAGTCGTCACAAGTTGTTAAAGTGATCGACAGTTGGCATTCGTCACAAGTTGATAAGATGATGTCCAGTTTACAATCGTCACAATTGTTAAGATGATGGACAGTTTACATTTGCCACCAATAGTATAGGAGATACCCAGTTTATTTCCATCACAATTTTATAAAGAAACACCCGGTTTACAGCTAGATCGTCATAATTTTCTAAGGAAATAACCCGTGTACATTCGTCACAGTTTTCTAAGGAAATTCCCAGTTTACAGTCGTCACAATTTTCTAAGGAAATACCCAGTTTACAGTCGTCACATTTTTCTTAGGAAATACCCAGTTTACATTCGTCAAAATTTTATAAGGAAATATTCAGTTTACAGTCGTCATAAATTGCTAAAGAAACTACCCAGTTACATTCGCCACAATTTTCTAAGGAAATACCCTGTTTACAGTTGTCACAATTTTCTAAGGAAATACCGACTTTACAGTTGTCAAAATTTTCAAAGGTAATACGCTGTTTACAGTGTCACAATTTTCTTAGTAAATACCCGGTTTACATTCGCCACAATTTTCTAAGATACCTTGTTTACAGTCGTCACAATTTTCCAATGAAATACCCTGTTAACATTCGCCAAAGAAATACTCTTTTAACCATAATTTGCTAAAGAAATAACCAGTTTAATGTGTCGCCATTTGTAAATGAAATACGCAGTTTACATGTATTACAATTGCTACGGTGATGCATTGTTTACGTTCGCCACGATTTGTTAAGGTGAAGTCCAGCTTACATTCGTCACAATTTGTTAAGGTGAAGTCAAGTTTACATTCGTCACAATTTGTAAAGGAGATGCCCAGTTTACATTCGTTAAAATTGTTCAGGAAATCACCGTTTACTGGATATACCCAGTTTACATTCGTCACAACGGTAAAGGAGCTACCTAGTTTAAATTCGTCACAACGGTCAAGGAATTACCCAGTTTACATTCGTCACAACTGCAAAGGAGTTGCCCAGTTTACATTCGTCACAATTGTAAAGGAGATGCCAAGATAACATTCGTCACAATTTGTAAAGGAGATGCCCAGTTTACATTCGTAACGATTGTTTCGGTGATGTCCAGTTTACATCCGTCACAGTTGTTTCGGTGATGCCCAGTTTACATCCGTCACAGTTGTTTCGGTGATGTCCAGGATGTAACCGTGACAGTTGTTTCGGTGATGTCCAGTTTACATCCGTCACAGTTGTTTCGGTGAGGTCCAGTTTACATCCGTTACAGTTGTTTTGGGGACGTCCAGTTTACATCCGTCACAGTTGTTTTGGGGATGTCCAGTTTACATCCGTCACAATTTTGTTTTAAGATGAAACTCAGTTTACCATCGACACAGATTGAGTTAATGTGATCCACACTTTATAATCGGAACTTTTTACTGCTCGTTATACCTTTGACAATTGACATAGTTTTGTTAAGATAATATTCAGATCACAAGCGACATAACTAATGATACAGTTTCAGCTCGCCACCATTTTGTTCATTGGAAACTCAGTTTACAGTCGTCACACTTTTGTTAAGAAATTCCCAGCTTACGTTTGTACATTTCAATCGTTACAATCGGTGCAGTTTCTTAAACTTATGTTGAAAATGGAACCTGCAGATGTGTGTTAAAATGATGCTTTTTACCAAACTTCAGATGTTAAGGCGAATCTCTGTTTGGTATCGAAAATATATTGTCACTTTTAATGAATCATTCATATTAAGTTCTTTTTTGCGTACAAGAATAGAAGATATTTCTTTTACAGCACAGGCATACGGACCTCATCAGAATACTCTAACAGACACAATAAAAAACCTCCACTGCTAAGAATTGTGTTTATTCTCTGAGTGCAACGCTCCTCTCAACATTCGCACTTATCTATCAAGAGCAGTGCGCCTTATCTCTTTTACAAAATTTCAAATCATCGAGCAGAAAGTTCGGTTTTCGGCGGACAAAATGATTGTCTCGCGAGCTTTGTTATGGTGTTATTTGTGTGCGGTCACTTTGGCGGTGCCTTCTAAACGCGGGCCTTTGTCGTCCATTGTGGAGCGAGGGTGCATCCCTCTGGCACAGTAAGTACCTTTATAAGTGTTTTAATACTTTAAATCTAGACATTTTAGCTCGATTATGCAACAGCCCTGGTGTCATTTTGAGACAATTTCTCGACTTCCTTTGATGGGTAGACCAGTACTTGAAGTCTCAACAAAGATCGCTCGAACCTTTCACTGAGTAGGGATTGCACTCAAGATGTCACAAGGACACAATATTCATTGTACCACTTCAACTGGGTGTTTTTACTATAGGTATCGTTTCTACACAGGAAAAGTACTTGTAGTGTATATTAGATTCTCAGTGATTCAGTTGCGTTAAGGCGTTTATACTATTGGGAATATGTGTGTATCGCGCTGACGTAAATCTATACCACTATTAACTTCAGTAAAATGACTTTTAATGACCAAAAATCGTGTAATTTAATAACGATTATAAAGGCGAAAAGACTCATTAATTGCGTTTGTTCATGATAGACTCATATGTAATGTGCCAAACAGTTTTGTTAATTTCACAGTCGAAAAAAAAAAGGATTTTTATAAATATGCCAGGAATTTAATATATTCCGTCCATGATATTTAAACGAAAATTTTAAACTTTGAATCCATCAATTTAGTCGAAGTTATAAACGTGGTTCGATTTATTAAAATTTTAAACATGTTTTATATCAGCTATGTCCGAGTTAACTACTACAGCTACAGATTTCGTCGCCAGGCAAACGTACCCTTGGCAACGCCGCAACCAACATCAAACGCCACTGTAACTGTTGCCAATACAACGGTATCCATGACAACCACACAAGTCCCGGACACCACGACCCATATTAACTGGGTCAGCTTCGTTTACGACCAAATGAGGGCCGACTATGTTCCCATGGAGCTGTTTAAAGGTAAGTATCGAGTATTTCAAACAGACATTCCATTTGACTATACACGTATGTGCGTGCTGAGGTGTTTGTATGTATTAACAGCCTGTACGTTAGTTCTACAAAACAGGCTTTACATTCAAACATGGTTTAAAAGGAAAGTTCTGTGACGTGACCTACTAATGATTTCATGGCGTTTGTCCAGTGTATATATGTGCTTTTATTTGGGATTTTTAGACTGTTGGCGCTAGCCAACAGGATTAAGTAGAACTTTGTATTCAGAAATCGGTCTTGAGGGAACTACTTCTTTACGCTGCAGGCTACGAGTCAGTAAATCGATAAATTACTGCGCTTCGCAGTGATGCTTCCCGATATCGATGCTACTTTTTATGAATAGATGACAAGAAATACATCCGACTTAAACACTAATAAACAATAATAATAATCCAGTAAGTCCACATCTACAAGTGAATTCATTTTACGGTTTTTCACACAGATATGATGGCGTATCTGTTTGTGCTGTTTACAGTACTAGTTAACTGCGTACCTTTCACATCATATTGCGGATGTTTAACAACAGTATATTGACTCAGTACATATCGCTGAGCAATCGTAACCACTCGACGATTGCCATTGTTTTTGGAGTATGCGTCAGAATTGTGGAAAAGCACTGTACTTCTAAAGAGTTTGATATGTATTTTATTAAATTATTTTTATTTAAATCGGTCTTTACAGAGCATATCGCTTGTGATAAAAAGCACTGACCGTTGATTTGAACTTGTACGGTTCATCGACCATTTTTACCCGTTGTAGATGGACTTGTATGCATATAACTCTAGTTTGCTTTTTAAATAGTTTGCACAAAAAATATTTGCCTCCCACGACAAACACAAAATAATTATGAGAATGTCGTAGATAAATAGCATTGAATTAGACGCGCGCTATGCAAGTTACCTGGATCTCCATCTCCATCTTCAATTAGGTCAAATACCAGCTTATACCAATTAATTTCAAGTAGAGTGTATAGTTATGAGTTTCGATATTTGTTTTATAGAAACGATATAACAGACATTAGACTTACTTCAATGAATGTTCCTTATGATAAAAATCCTCTCATAATTCATTTGCTTTTAAGTTCCTTTTTTCGCCAACACTCTACGCTGTCAGCGTTTTATTTTAAATACGTTCACTCTGTGTACATGTATGTCATTGGTTTTAGCAAAACAAATCTATTCAGCATGCATAATAATGTTGCCCAAGAGGGTAGGCGGGTGGGGATGGGGGAGTACTACAAATACACATGGAGCTGCTATTTCGCTATTCGGGTCTTGTATTTATTCGGTTGTTTAAAATCGGTTATTATCAGTTTATTTATTCAGAAACATATTTATGACCGGTACATATATGTTTTTAATGAAGCACTTGTAACATTTCTGAATGACCAGCCTAAAAAATACATATGGTTTAATTTCTTTAGATATATATTTTTATATCTTATTATTAAGTGTACGTGTATTTGGCGAAACACTCGTTACTTTTCCGAATTAAACAACTGTTTTTAACTACCTTATTCCGATATACATGTATGCACTTGTTTTGTCAAGCGCGAGGTTTTTGCGTGTCATCAAACCTGGTTCAAAAACCCAATGCAAGGCGGTAACCCGAGTTTTAATGATATTCTCCACTGCTTATGCAGCAGGAGATCCATTATTTTTTCATATTTTATGTGCATTTCCACATAATCAATACATGTAAAACGCTACAGAAACACAAGTTAACTCTCGTTTCAAACATGTTTTCGCTGTCATATTGCTAGTTATGTGTACTATATATTCCCACAGGTCTGGTGAACTGTGGTCGGGAATACTCCCTGTTTGCGATCAACGCCCCGATGAGTCTCCTACAGCGACTGGCGGTCAACTACGGGGCAGTTCCGGGCCTCGTAGGCTGACGGGAAGTTCCGGGCACTTTGCACCAATGTTGATGCAGACGAATCATGTTCATTTCAAATGAATTGCTTTCATGTAGTTGGTGTAAAATTAACAGCATACGTACATGTATTCTTATGAGCCACTGACATATTTTATATTAAGTAAATGTGTTTTGCTACAAATACGTGTTGTAAATTAAGTTTACTTTTGTTGTCTATTATCTAAAAAGTTATCTTTTAAATGGTAAAATTTCTTGTTTTTTTCCCATGACTAATAAAAAGCCTTACTAGTCACTTCACAAAAAAAACACTGTTGTGTTGTTTACCAAATAACATAACACAGGCAAACAATTCATTGTTGTACATTAAAATGATCCATAACTAGGTATTACCATAACAAGATGATTAAATAACACTATGAATCAGTCTTCAGTTCAATTTCTGTCGTTTCCGTCCGTTTTTTAAGCCTCTGTAGTCGACGTTTCTGTGACCTTGACATTGGTTTGGTGACCTCTCCTTGACCTTTGACCTTTACTTTATCTGACTTCTTACTTTTCTTTATCTGTGTAATGGCATCTTTAGTGTTTTCTGAAAAAATATACCTCTAAAAATTTAATCTTGTTGTTAAAAAGGTACATGTAAACCAACAACCACATAATCAAAAAATGAAAGTTATTAAATTTTATAAAACACTTTTCGTGTCATACCAAACTAAACTTTCATTCATGATAATTTGCCTATCAGCTTTACTACAAAGTTCACGTGTATGCAAAAGTTTAAATATGTGACAAACATGTTTTACCAAATAATTAAAGTCTGATATACAGTCTTGGAACTACAAATGTAGTAAAGAGAACAGTCTAAGAAAATGAATAACCATTTAAGTAAAATTCATGGATATATTACATAAATAATGTTGATATGATTCTATTAAGTTCCTCTTTGGTAGTTATTTAAATTTCGAGTTACATCTGGTTTCAATTCATCCAACATATACCTGTATAAGAAGAGCCTCCCGCTCAAAATATGTTTCCAAGCCACTTACCATCTGTCGCCGGCAGTACCAATTTCCCGGATTTTGTCGGGTACTTTGTGAAAGACGAGTGCGTGTGTACCGGTTGTTTGAGCATCACAGACAGCTCGTGCTTCATGTGCTGGAGATACTGCATGTGTTTGGCCTGCTGCACATCATCACCTATGTCATCCAATCTGAGACCAAAGGTCAAGGTCAAATCTGCAACAATTCCATGATTAATTCCTCCAAACAAACTGCCTTTAACAATTGCTATTACAACTGTGGCAAGTATATTTCATTATTACATGGAGGCTGCTACGCATAAACATTGCAACCAATCTAGGGTATCAAAGGTCAAGGTCAAATCTGTGATTATTCTTAGTTTCGCTCCTCTAAACAAACTAAACCCTTTTGCTGCAAATAATGCACAACTGCATCCAGAACTGTCTCTGGATTTCATATCACTCATTTCGGTAGCTAAGAAGCTTACTGTAAAATCTATATTGTGTTAATTTTGACTAAAGATTAAGCTTACCATCTTGGGAATGTTGAATGAAGATCTAATATGATATAAACTATGGATCGACTTAGTAATCGTAAACTGTAAAAATCGGACCTAGGTGATCATGAAAGATCTGACTTTGGTGATCATAAAAACTCTGACTTTGGTGATCATGAAAGATGCCGAATGTTTGTTTATCTGCGCTATTTATACCTGTCGCACAGCAACTTAGGATTAGGGTTATGAGCACCAACCAATCAAAATGACTTAGGAATTTCCTCAGCCAATCAAAATGACTTCGAATTTACAACAACCAATCAAATGCATTTAGGAATCCTAATCCTAAAACTAGTTCTGCAGCGCCAAATATTTAAAGATAAAATTAATATTTTACACCAACAATAACAATTTATGTACACAAATATATATACACAAAAGACTTCGCATTAAACAATAGACAAATATACTACTGTCTAACCTGAACAAATTTGCAGTTATAACAGAGAAGAAATATATCGGGTACAAAATATCCGAAAACATGCCACAGCTAAAAAGTTCCTTTGTACGTTTCGTTTTTCTTCAAAAATTGAGAGTTTATTTATTGGTAAAACCCCAAATGTTTACGATGATAGTCTGAAACGCATGCAACTATCGTCTGGGGAAGTAAAATGACATGCGCATGCGCGATAACATCCCAATTTGGGGCCCAGACAGGGTTTGTGATAGTTTTGGCTGTCTGCTCATTATAGCAGACGAACTCGGGCAGAACATTATTTAACCCGCTACGACGTTAAGGACGTGCGTAGTAGCTACATACATACGTAACGTCTAGTAAACTCTTTAAAACGTCATGCTTCCGTATTTTTTTTTCAACGCCTTACTTATATTCTCTAGTAATTATTAAATCATTTGATAAAGTGGTATTATTTTGATTAAATTATGCATCTGATTATTTATTTGTTGTCGAATATAGATTAAACAAAGTTATAAAGCATTTCTCCGTATATTTTACGGATAAAAAAAAAGTCCAGAAAATTGTACTGTCAACGTGAAAAAGACCGTGTTTTATGTACCCCTTTCAGGGCCTCTATTGTTGCCCATGCGCACAAGTGAAACTTATTTTGTTTACATACGCAAATGGATGATCAACCCAGGATGTTACAATTGAATTTTCATCGTTGAGTTTGTTCATGAATTAAAACTGTCCCAAAATAAATTCATATTATGTCCGACAAATACTCTCTCACCAGTATAAGTTAGTTTTTACCTTCTGGCATATTTTTCTCTGACTTTTCAATGACTTTGTAGGAATTTGATTTTTCACTGACCTTTTTTCAAAATTCCCTGACAATTCACTGACCTTGAAAAAATCAAATTTCCCTGACTTTTGAAGTCTGGTGGCAACCCTGCTCTACACATCTAGCATATCACTTGGATGCCAATAATGAGTGTGAACATGCAGAACTAGATGCAGATCAGATGCAGTTTAACCAGACCACCAAACTGGGGAACAAGGGTCAGAGACATATCTTTCACTTACAAAACCATCCAGGCTGTTGCAGTGTCTGTTATTACAAGAGTGTCATGAATCATTTCAGATCAAATGCAGACTGAACATTTATTCTGTTTTGACACCATATTTTAATGGTTTGTAAGGTTACAACAAAGTGTAAAACTTAAGAAACTAGACAAAAAGTGTCAATGTCAACTTTTTGAAAGTCATCATTACAAATCACTGAGTACCAAAAATGGTGAGACGACCAGACCATTGCCAGTAAAGGATACAGTCCTTCATCCTCAATATCCACCCCTGCCTCCTCGGCTGCCTTCTCGAACCAGTCATTCTGGCGCTTCTTCTTCTTGAACCTGGCACAGATAAAACACATAGAGTACTAGGTTACAGTTGAATAAAGCTATTAGAAAACCTGAACCACACTTTCCTAGTATTCTATCTATCTTTAAATAAATTAAAAAAAACAACATACTAAACACACACACATAAAAAAATGACATCACGAAAATTAACAAAATGACATCATGAAATTCAACAAAATGACATCACAAAAATCAACAAAATGACATCACAAAAATCAACAAAATGACATCACAAAAATCAACAAAATGACATCATGAAAATCAACAAAATGACATCACAAAAATCAACAAAATGACATCATGAAAATCAACAAAATGACATCACAAAAATCAACAAAATGACATCACAAAAATCAACAAAATGACATCACGAAAATCAACAAAATGACATCACAAAAATAAACAAAATGACATCCTTAGACTGTGTGTGTTTGCTTTATCCAAGTGTTGAAATTTATTCAGTGGAGGTTTCTTTTGTCAATGCATACACAATGATCAGATAAAATGGTTAAATTAGTGAAACAGAAATGTAAGATGAACGTACATTGATTATTTAATACAACATTCAAAATTTAAACACTAAACATAGATAACGTAGAACACACTGTAATTTGAGAAAAAAAAAGAAGGACCTTGCAGAGCTTGTTAAGATACCCCATATAGCTATGAGCCAGGCAGACTCATTTTGCCTAAATTCAAAAATGAGAACTCAAAAACACTGAAAGGTCTGGACCTCATCTCTCAAAACAAGAGGGCCATAAGCCCCTATGTCACTCACCTGAAGGGCTAAGGAATTAAACTGTTCTGAGCAAGATACATTAAGATTTGATGAAATTGTGGCCTCTAGATTGTTGGCAAGCTTCTTTTTTTTTCAATTTGGCCTGGTGACCTAGTATATTTACCACATGTGACCTGGGTTCAAACTTGTCAGAGATATCATTGCGACAAATGTTCTGAGAAAGTTTCATGATGATTGGGATACAAATGTGGCCTCTAGAGTGTTCACAAGCATTTAAAAAATTTCAATATATCCATATAAGGAAAACTGAACCCCCTCCCCTCCCATGGCGGCCATGTTTTTCAAAGGACCGGAACCATTTTCAAACTTGGCTGAGATATCATAGGAACAAAGGATCTGAGCAAGTTTCATGTTGACTGGGCAAAAAATGTGACCTCGAGTGTTCACAAGCTCTTCCTACAGCCATATAAAAAAACTGCCCCCCCCCTGGCGGTCATGTTTTCAACGGACCGGAACCATTTTTGAACTCAGCCGATATATCATAAGAACAAAGGTTCTGAGCAAGTTTCATGTTGATTGGGCAAAAAATATGACTTCTAGAGTGTTCACAAGCTTTTCCTATTGCCATATAAGGAAAACTGCCCCCCCTCCCCCCCCGTGGCGGCCATGTTTTTCAACGGACCGGAACCATTTTCGAACTCGGCCGAGATATCATAAGAACAAAGGTTCTGAGAAAGTTTCATGTTGATTGGGCAAAAAATGTGACTTCTAGAGTGTTCACTAGCTTTTCCTATAAGGAAAACTGCCCCACCCCTGGCGGCCATGTTTTTCAATGGAGTGAAACCATTTTCGAACTTGGCCAAGATATCATAAGAACAAAGGTTTTGAGCAAGTTTCATGTTGATTGGGCAAAAAATGTGACTTCTAGAGTGTTCACAAGCTTTTCCTATTGCCATATAAGGAAAACTGCCCCCCACCCCCTGGCGGCCATGTTTTTCAACAGACCGTAACCATTTTCGAACTCGACCGAGATATCATAAGAACAAAGGTTCTGAGCAAGTTTCATGTCGATTGGGCATAAAATGTGACTTCTAGAGTGTTCACAAGCTTTTTCTATAACCATATATTATATAACGAAAACTGCCCCGCCCCCTGGCAGCCATGTTTTTCAACGGAGCAGAACCATTTTCGAACTGGGCCGAGATATCATAAGAACAACGGTTCTGAGCAAGTTTTATGTTGATTTGGCAAAAAATGTGACTTCTAGAGTGTTCACAAGCTTTTTCTATAGCCATATTAGGAAAACTGCCCCACCCCCTGGCGACCATGTTTTTCAACAGATCGGAACAATTTTCAAACTAGGCCAAGATATCATTAGAAAAAATGTTCTGAGCAAGTTTCATGTTGATTGGGCAAAAAATGTGACTTCTAGAGTGCTCACAAGCTTTTTCTTCAATTTGACCTATGCATGTTCCAATGGTTGCGCACATTAACTGCTTGAGTGTTTACTGCGACTTCTAGAGTGCTCACAAGCTTTTTCTTCAATTTGACCTAGTTTTTGACCCCACATGACCCAGTTTCGAACTTGGCTGAGATATCATTGGGACAAATGTTCAGACCAAGTTTCATGAAGATTGGCCAATAAATGTGGCCTCTAGGTTATGTGTGTTCACAAGGTAAATGTTGACGAGAAACAATTAAAGACGCACGACGGACAAAAGGCGACCACAAAAGCTCACCATGAGCACATTGTGCTCAGGTGAGCTAAAAATATACAACAGATATACACTACATGAAGATCATGCCAATAAAGGTATTTTAAAACCTTTAAAAATATCGCTCATTTGTTCAATGAGAATTGTGCATTAGGACAAACCAAGCAAACCAACAGATAAACATGACCTCTTTACTATATACCACCTTCAAACATTGATTTAAATAAGAAACTACCGACAAAACTGCAGTGTTATGGAAAATGAGCTTGCTTCAATTTCTTTTTTAGTTTTACGCAATTTTAAACCCACCTGTACTCTTCTGTCTCAATCTTGCGGACCAGATTCACCCGGTTTCTAATTTCAGCAACATATTCCGGTTCTGTCGGAAATAATGGAAGATCTTCATCTGAAAATATTTTTTTACATGTATTTGAATTATGTTACTCTATTGGCTAGAGGGTTAACATAAATATTATTTTTATTAAACTTGGGTAGCGCATTTACAGAACGTATGTAATAAAATATGAACAATACATACGATTGTTAACATTTAAAGTAAGATTTAAGCATTTGCAATTCATTGCTTTTGTTGCATATAATCAAGCAATTCTGACGATTTTGGTTAAAACTACTTAAACAAGAGCTACCGGGTATTTGTAAAACAGGTATGCCTCCTCTAAGTTAAAAGCAATCTTTAAAATATTATGTGGTGAAAATTGGATGAAAACTGTTGGACATAGCGAGCGGAAACTGCTAAAATGGCCAATTTTAGTTACAGGCCCCCTAACAGACCTCAATGAAAATAAAGGTTTTTATAAAGGTTCAAAATTTGCAAAATAAAGGCTTTTTAGGGAGATTTCAATAAAAATAAAGTGGAAATAAAGGCTAATTTTGACATTCTAATCTGATGGATATTTAACGAAACATACCCTTATTTGAGAAAATGACCCTAAATTCAACTTGCACACCAGTATTATACTGACAAAAGACCATTTTCTTCATGTTTTTAAAAAGCCACTTGATATGAATTAAATGTAGTTCAACTGTAAATGAAAAAAAAAGACAGCAAAATAAGCACTGCACACTTATTTAAATAAACACAACATTGCAGGGATATAAATGATGGATGCTCCACAATATTCACTCTGGCAAGTTTTGGGGAATGAAATAAAAATCACTAATCGCAATGTCAAATCAATAAGCAATACTCTGTTTGAGCATGAAACAAAAGTACCGTACAAACATGCAGATTATACAAAATCACTATAAAAATTCCCTAGCTTTTAACTTCAAGAAAATTATGTAGTAAGAACATCATCGTATCTCTGTATGTTAGCTTCTGGTAAATTTCCATTGAAATTCATACAGTAGTTCCAGAGAAAAAGTCCTGACACAAATAATACAGTTTGAGGTTCTTAAAACAGTAGCAATGAGTAACACAATATAGCTGACATGCACACTTCAACAGTAGCTACAAGCATGTAAAATTCTTAACCTAAAATATCAACCAGAAAGAATGACCAATGTGATGGATTATACAACTTGAATGGCAGTCCTATGATTTTGTTATTAAGTATACTGCACATGAAGAGTTAATAATTATTCTTACAAGTTAAAACTAGTAAAAAAAATAGAATATTCTATATCTATGATCTTGCCTATAATTATCACAACCTGATAACTACCACTTTCAAGGCCAAGAGTTTTTATCTAACTTTCTTGCTCAGAATGTAAAGCAAAGTGCAGGTATTCATTTTGCTGGGCATCACTACAAATATGTACAACCAACATGAGTCATTCTACTGACGAAGTAAATTACCATTTCAATCATTCGTACTTCAATTGTTTCTAATGGTTTATAGTTTTAAAATAATTCATACAAACAAGCTTTTAAACATCATGTCTCTTCATTATCTTGTTTGAAAACAATAAAATTCAGTATTTCTCAATATCTGCAAGTTACAATATATTTTGTTTTTGACAATGGAAAGCCTCCATTTGATTACTTCTAGGGCCTTCCATGTCAAATTTGGTATCAAATGATAACTGGTACTTTAATACACATGACGTTTAGTATTGTCATTAATATGCAGGGTAGTTGCAGAGATATTGCTGTTTATAAATATTTTAGGGTTATTGCTACACTGCTGAATACACAGCATTTTACTTGTAGTATTGTAAAATTTAAGTTGCACACAATAATTTCAAATGTTTGAAAGAACATTTGCATTGGTCTTCTACCTGTTTGTTTATATATTTATTGATACAAAAAGATGCAGCAAACTGATTGAAAAAAATATAAAGGTGTTGAGAGCAAATTACAGGTTATTTCAGGTTTGTCAAGAAAAATAAAAGGTTTTAGAGGATTTCCCAAAAAATAAAGGTTTAAAAAGGTTTTAAAGGTTTCACTAGGAGGCCTGTAGTTAAATCAAAGGCCATAACTCTACAGTTCTCTGGGCGATTTGGTTGACCACTAAACTTGACTACGATATAATGCCCTCAAACATTTCATCAAGTTTGATGAAGATCGGATGAAAACTGGTGGACTTAGAGAGCAGACATGGCGGAAACGGCTAATATTAGATCAATCAAGGGCAATAACTCATCAGTTTCTGGGACCATTTGATTGACTATCAAACTTGACCGAGACATTATGCCCATAAAGATTTGTATAAAGTTTGGTGAAGATACGTGTAGAATGAAAACTGTTGGACTGAGAGAACGGAAACGGCTAAAAAGGTTGATTTGGGGTTCATTATTGAACATGGCCGACATATAATGCCAACAAACATTTCCATGAAGTATGGCGAAGATCGGATTAAAACTGTTGGACTTAGACAGGGTTTGACCTTGAACTTTTTGGAAATATTGGTCCGCAGGACTGGCTACCTTCAAAACCTAAATCATTAAATGTCCGATACTGTATGAACAATTTAACATTTTCAAAGCATTTAAAAGTAACACATGTCAAAAATAAAAAATCTATGAGTTACTTTTGTTGAGCGTGCTGATAATTTTCCTGTAGTTCTTCACGTCATCAGGTCCTACGATCATCACACTGAGGCCCTCTTTACTCGCCCTGGCTGTGCGGCCACTGCGATGCACGTAGTTCTGAAAGAGCAGTGGGGTATAATACGACAGTAACAAACCTTACATAATAGGACAACATTAAATATTAGGCAAAAGTTATGGGATAGGCAAATGTTACATGAGACTATGATGAGAGGCAAACATTAAACATAACACAAAGTTATGTGAAATGCAAATGTTATGAAAGGCAAGCAGCTTGTGATAGGTAGACAGGTATAAGATGGGCAAATGTTATGTTAGGTAAATGTAAACATACACAGCTTCATGTCAGTTGGTAGTGTTTCAAGACAGTCAAACCCTTTGTGAGTAGACACAACAGCAGCTGTGTACAGGTGGTAACAAAACAGCACTATAGAGCACAGATCACGGCCAAGATTGGTAACCTGCTTAACAATTAAATATTCCAGTGATAGGTTACCTCCCATGCCCGTTCTCCCCCCCAAAAAAAATTAGGCGTGTTGCGGGAAACCAGGGATTAATGCACGTGCGTAAAGTGTCGTCCCCGATCAGCCTGTGCAACCTGGTATTTTCTATTTTGAGGAAATTTCTTCTAACCATAAACCCACTGTAGGCGGAAAGTGCCGTCCCTGATTAACCCGTGCAGTCTGCATGACATGTTACGGACATGCATTAAGCCCGGTTTTCCCACGACACGCCTCAAATTAACTTCTAAAATACTCCATGGATACAGGAGATCCCGATCACCAGTAAAATCATTTGTTCATTGGCCCATTGTCAAGCTTTCCTGATATTTCCATAAAAGTCTGTTCAAGAGTTTTCGCATTAGGTTACTAACAGACCGACAGATTAACAAAGCAGCAGCAACAAACACCTCAAATAGATGGGCAAACCCTCTTTTGAGAAGATCTAATTTCGTTCATAATCACTCTGTCATTGACACCGGAGGGCTAGGGAAAGATCTAGGATCTAATAAGGTACAGGGTGCTGATCAAAAAGAGCATGGTGGAAAGCAGGAGCAGTTATTTGATATTTTCTAATAAATTGTAAAATCCAATGTGTTTATCAGTAAAATGCTTCTAAATAAGGTCTATTCATTTACCACCGGGCCTGGTAAGCTCAGTTGGTAGAGTGCTGGACTGTCAGTCCGGGGTTCGTGAGTTCGAGCCCCAGCCCAGCCACATAACTTATGTGGGGATTGGTCATAATTGGGAATAATTTCTACGGCCATTCTCCCCCTACCTCTGATTCAAGTAGGGCAGTTGTCAATTACTGGCACAAGTATGTGCACTTGTCTCTGGTTAACCACTTAGATCGGCTAAGCTTGCCCAGAGAAAGGTAGGTTAACTGACTGCCCTTATATGACTGAAATAAGGTTAAATACGGCAAAAAATCCAAACAAACAAACTATTCATTTACCATTGAATACTTGCAAAAATATATTGAATTTCAAAATATATTCATTATCACTATGTTGACCAGCACAGAAGGGCAGCAGGGTGGGGACCAAAAAGAAGCATGGTGCAGCACCCTGATATTTTACCCTGGCATGGTGCAGCACCCTGATATTTTACCCTGGCATGGTGCAGCACCCTGATATTTTACCCTGGCATGGTGCAGCACCCTGATATTTTACCCTGGCATGGTGCAGCACCCTGATATTTTACCCTGGCATGGTGCAGCACCATGATATTTTACCCTGGCATGGTGCAGCACCCTGATATTTTACCCTGGCATGGTGCAGCACCCTGATATTTTACCCTGGCATGGTGCAGCACCCTGATATTTTACCCTGGCATGGTGCAGCACCATGATAATTTACCCTGGCAGGGTGCAGCACCCTGATATTTTACCCTGGCATGGTGCAGCACCCTGATATTATACCCTGGATCCTTCTCTATCCAAACATAGCCTGGTAAACCCTCGGCACAACTACAAAGTCGCTCACCTCGACTGTGTGAGGGACCTGGTAATGGATCACATGCTGCACGTTGGGAATGTCCAGACCACGGGCTGCCACATCTGACGCCAAGAGCAAACCTCGGGGGTTGGCTAGAAAAAGTACCCACACAAAATATTTAATTTGGATTGTGTCTCCTTGACAGTAAAAACATCACTCTTTGGAAGTCTTTACTGTTAGTTACAATATGGGTAAAAATTACCCCGGTATATATGAATTTTGTATCTGAAATGCGCCTTAAACCTGAAGCCAAAGATTAACATATTCGATTGACATATCCAGTTTAAACACTCTATATGAAAATAAAAGTACAATGTTGAGATAGGAAACCGCATTAACATATAAACAAAAGTTTTGTGAAAAATGTGTGATAGCCATCAATAATTATATATATAAAATTACAAATGATACACTCAGGCATTGTTTAAAATATATGAGGCATGTCGTGTGAAAGTTGGGTTTAATGCATGTGTGTAGTGTCATCCCGGACCAGCCTGTGCAGTCTGCACAGGTTAATCATTGATGACTCTTTTCGCCTGCAGTGGATTTATATTTAGAACATACTACATCGAAACAGAAAATACACTAAAAGCGGAAAGTGTCATCCTGGATCAGCCTGTTTGGACTGCACAGGCTGATCCAGGACGACACTTTACGCACATGCATAAAGCCCGGGTTTCCCACAACACGCCTCAAACTAAACCAGTTGAAGTTCAGCCGTATAAGTTAGGCACACCTGTAAATCTATCGAGATTTTTTAGCCGCTGTCGCTGGTGCATGTCTGCGTGTAGAGGCAGGGGCTGGCACTGGAGAAGCGTGAACACAGACACGAGGCGGCGGATGCAGTCCTTGCTGTTCGCAAACACGAGCGTCCGCCCGGGGTACTGCTTCAGGAAGTAGTACAGGTAGATGTCCTGAAAGGTGGGAAATGCCACTGAGGAAATAACAGACTAATCTTTTACATATATAGGATCTGACACTAGTTGTCATTTCATACCATATTTAATTCAACGAGTTCAGGAATTGTGTTAGTAAGCGAGCCTTTGACGAGCTTACTAACAAATTTCCTGGACGAGATTTATAAAATATGGTATGAAATGACGAGTGTCACATCTTTTTTATCACATGCTTTTAAACGAAAAAAAACATCATTATAACTATTCCAAAATATGTTAATAAATCCTAACAGTTGTGTAATGACGTGACATCATTTCATGCTGACGACGTCATTTCCACCAATATAACGTCATGCGATTGGTCAGTCAAAGAATATGTAGCCAATGAAAACACTCAAAATGTTTTCTTACACATGTGTAAGATACAAATATTTGTATTGGCTATATTACACAGTAAACAAGGTATAGCATGTGATAAAACTTTGTATGTCATATCCCTTAAACAAAATGCAAAAACAACATTATACATAGACTTGTTTTATCACATTTAGAGTGATATTTCATTAGGATATCAGTTAAGAGAGAACTAGAATTGTCACATGAGTGACGGATATATCCGCACAATATGGCCTTGTCACAAAACTATGTCATCCATTAAAAAGAAATGGACACAATGAAAATCCTTTAATTTGTGAATGTTCAAGAGTGTATTTGGAAAAATTTAATTTCAATAGGAGCCATAACTCTGTCAACATTTAGTGGTTTGTAACCAAAGTCGAACCTGACCTGTATTTTAAGGTGTTACACCTACCTGGTATGTCGAGCCATTCTTGAGTTATCGTCCAGAAACCATGTTTTTAGGGAATTTAATTCCAAAAGGGGCCATAACTCTGGCAAAATTTAGAGGTTTGTAACTTCGAAAGTCGAACTTAAACTGTATTTAATGATAATACACATGTGTACCAAGAATTATTTGAATATGTCAAGCCATTCTTGAGTTATCATCCGGAAACCATGTTTTTAGTGAATTTACGTTCAAAAGGGGCCATAACTCTGTCAAAATTTAGTGGTTTGTTACCAAAGTTGAACTTGACCTGTGTTCTATTATGTTACACATGTGTACCAAAAATTATTTGAATATGTCAACTTGACTCAAGCCTTTCTTGAGTTATCATCCGGAAACCATAAAACCAACAGACTGACAAGCTCACTCCTAAATCCCACCCCCCAACTTCGTTTGTACGGGTATAACCAAACAACTTATTAAACAGACCAAACAGTGTGTTTTGTACAAATGTATAAACATGCAAGATGTACACAGACGCGGGTGCCCCCACCACACGTTTGGACATGACAAAAGGCATGTCGTAAACACTAGATAAATAAAATTATTTGAATATTTCAAGCCTTTCTATATTATACAGAAACCATGTTTTTAGGGAACTTAAGTTGAAAAGTGGCCATAACACTGTCAAAATTTAGTGGGTTGTAACCAAAGTCAAACTTAAATGGTATTATATGATGTTACACCAATTTACATAAAATAAATCAAATATGTGAAGTTTTTTATGAGTTATTGTGCAGAAACTATGTTTTTAGGGAATTTTAGTCAAAAAGAGCTATAACTCTGTATAAATTTTGTGGTTTTTAACCAAAGTTGAACTTGACCTCTATTGTATGATGTTACAAATGTGTAACAAAAATTATTTGAATATGTCTTAAGCCTTTCTTGAGTTATTATCCGAAACCATGTGTTCGAGGATTTTCGTCGAAAAGGGGCCATAACTCTTTCAACATTTTAAGCTTTTCTTGAGTTACCATCCGGAAACCAAAAGCCAACAGACCGACAGACCAACAAGCTCACTCCGATATATACCCCCCCCCCCCCTAAACTTCGTTTGTGGGGGTATAATTACACATTAAATTCTGAATAAGAACAGTTGCTATTCTACAACACTTATATGGTAAGTTACAATGTATATGATTGTTCCCCAATATCATATTGCAACTATGTTTTCGGACACATAAAAACAATGTAAATATTTAAGCGTCTGAATATACTGAGTAACAAAAATCATTGTTCAACAACAATGTAGCAACAATGTGAAAATGTCCATCCTTACAGGACCCCTGTATCACAATCTCTAGAGGGTACACTGTCACCTAACCTTTTCCTCCTTGGTACAGTTAATGACCCCTGTCCCACAATCACTAGAGGGTACACTGTCACCTAACCTTTTCCTCTTTGGTACAGTAAATGACCCCCATCCCACAATCACTAGAGGGTACACTGTCACCTAACCTTTTCCTCTTTGGTACAGTTAATGACCCCTGTATCACAATCTCGAGAGGGGACCCTGTCACCTAACCTTTTCCTCCTTGGTACAGTTAATGACCCCTGTTTCACAATCTCTAGAGTTACACTGTCTCCTAACCTTTTCCTCTTTGGTACAGTTAATGACCCCCATCCCACAATCTCTAGAGGGTACACTGTCACCTAACCTTTTCCTCCTTGGTACAGTTAATGACCCCTGTATCACAATCTCTAGAGGGGACCCTGTCACCTAACCTTTTCCTCCTTGGTCCAGTTAATGACCCGTTTCACAATCTTGTAATCCATTTGCGTTAGGTATGTGTTTTGTTATATATATGTGTGTTTTTAACAGCCGCGTTAGTAATAAATTACTACAAATTAAATAGTAAATAAATAAATAAATATAATAATTTTGGTGAATTTTGGTGAAAGGAACCGTTTGCTAAGAATATGAATTACGACGTCATTTAACTCGACAAACTGATCGCGTCAAACGTCTTATTTTGTTTTAAAAAAAAATTACTATATCTAGTAATAATTTACGAAAGTGTTATTCAAACTCATCACTGCACACGGATTAGAATTATGCAAAAACTTTGGCTGAGGCAACATTTGAATGAAAGTTTGCGGAACTAAAGTCTTTGTCAAAAATGAAAGTAAATAAACTTCAGCGCCTTTTCTTTTTATTTTATCAAAAATGTTGTGTTGTTTTCTTTTTATTAATGAAGAAAGTCCTATTTGTTTTTATTTCCATAGAATGCTAATTCATTTATGCTCTAGCATTTGCGTTGTTCAGATACAGTATTACAGATTGATGCTTTTAAACACTATTCACGTGCTAAGCGTGTAACACGCTTTTCAGCTACAAACTGCTAGCCGCAGTTTGACAATCACCGTTGCTATGGCTGTTGCTAACAGCTTTCTGTTTTGGATGCCCAGCAAATTGCAACATCACGCTATTACTCCTTAGTTTTAACAGGTTTTTATTACTTACATTCTTGTTTTTAACGTATGTTATTGTTTGTTAAATTTTGATAAATTATTGTTAGGTAAATAGAACATAGTATTATGTAAATAAGCAGAACGTTATGAATCTACTACAACGAAAATATTAAGAATAAATACTATAACGTAACATTTCGAACATAAGGAAAACATGAATGAAAATGTTTATACAAATAAAATATTTTTCCGACCTACTGACCCACCCTTCATTAGCATGGGTCGCGTGAGGGGAAAAAACAATACTTTATTTTCGGCCTAATGACCCCTGTCCCACAATCTCTAGAGGGTACACTGTCTCCTAACCTTTTCCTCCTTGGTACAGTTAATGACCCCCGTCCCACAATCTCTAGAGGGTACACTGTCTCCTAACCTTTTCCTCCTTGGTACAGTTAATGACCCCTGTCCCACAATCTCTAGAGGGTACACTGTCTCCTAACCTTTTCCTTCTTGGTACAGTTAATGACCCCCGCCCCACAATCTCTAGTGGGTACACTGTCTCCTAACCTTTTCCTCCTTGGTACAGTTAATGACCCACATCCCACAATCTCTAGAGGGTACACTGTCTCCTAACCTTTTCCTCCTTGGTACAGTTAATGACCCCTGTATCACAATCTCTAGAGGGTACACTGTCACCTAACCTTTTCCTCTTTGGTACAGTTAATGACCCCCATCCCACAATCTCTAGAGGGTACACTGTCACCTCACCTTTTCCTCCTTGGTACAGTTAATGACCCCCATCCCACAATCTCTAGAGGGCACCCTGTCACCTCACCTTTTCCTCTTTGGTACAGTTAATGACCCCTGTACCACAATCACTAGAGGGTACACTGTCACGTCACCTTTTCCTCTTTGGTACAGTTAATGACCCCTGTACCACAATCACTAGAGGGGACCCTGTCACCTCACCTTTTCCTCTTTGGTACAGTTAATCCTCGCCTCTGTCAGAGTCTCCACAGTCCCAACCTTGGTGGTCAGGTCTACAACCTTCGGCTTGTGTTTCAATCCCATCTTCTTCATGAGATAAACTGAATGGAACAACAGCTTGTGGGAGAAAAGCTAGTATATTAATAGCGGGTCTTAATAAGATTAAAAGGACAGTCGTTGTTTTGTTAAATGAAACATTTGTTAGTCCATTTTTATTACCATTAGCATCAGATTTTATGATACATTCTTATAACAATAAAGCTATCACTTATTAGTGTTAACAAGAATAAGTTTATATAAACAAAGCAGTATTTTTTTATCTCTTTAAATTAGGGATGTCAACGAATATCCGGATAACCGGTTACTACCTTCCGGTTACCAAGTTAGTAACCGAATATTCATATAAAAATTGAAAATCCGATTTTCCACGTTTTTTGTTAAGCATACAAACGCCCTTCTTGCATGTATATTATTAACACAACACAGCTACATGTATAGGCCTCTACAGGAGGTCTCCACCTAGTACTGCGGACGTGTCATAAACACACCCCTCAGTCGGAATACGATTATCATAAGACAACAGGAGGTGCTTTCACACCACGCTAACTTTGACAGGCCTATTAACAAACAAGATGTCACAATCGATTATGCCAATTAGGTGCGTCCCTCTTGATAAGAGATAGTTCTCTACCAGTTAACAATGCCAATTAAAATAAATATATAGTAACATCGATCCATCCTTGTTTTTGTGTTTATGTGCATTTGATTAGCACATTGCGTGTTTTACTAAAACATAGCAATTTACTGGTTAACCATACACCAGTCAGCCTTAACACCTACTTACCTTTACGCAAATCAAATGTTTAATTGGGGTACTTTAATTGAAGGGCATAACAACATTGAACGCTACACAAAACAAACAAAACGCACAATTTACGAACAGAAATCGACGTAGTTTGTTACATGTACTTTTTTCAATAATGAAATAGTATTGTGTTTTCAAAATAGAAGTATCGTCTAGATGTGAACTTAATTTTGCAACTTTAACATGTGCCAGATTCCGGCCGCCAATGCCGATCTATACGGTTATTCGGATAGTATCTGTATATTCCTTAGACAATAATATACCCAGAGCTGGGCCGGGCATCTATAATCGACCCGCTTCCGATATAATGGCCCGAGGGCCGTTATACGGCTAGGGCCGATTATAGACGCCCGGCCCAGCTCTGCCGTATATTATCGTTTATAATACATATTATCCTGTCACAAGAAAAGAATCATGTTACTTTCTTTATTACACAAAATGTTAACAAAAAAACCAAACAAACTTTCCGTACTTTTATTTAACATTCAACTAATTACGCAATACGTGACGCAATTTTAACGAATGACGTAATTTATAAACAGAAAAACAGTGACGAAACAAACCAGTTTTCGCTGGACTCGCAGTTTTGTTGTGACAACGTTATGTCGTGTCTGCTTTTATTTTTAGTAAAATACATTACTATTAGTTTAATAAATCATGCATGGACGAATTCTGAATGATGAATGTGTCAGTTGGATAAATAATATATTTTGAGACTTTGAATCGAATAAAATCAAACGTTCTGACCAGTCATTGCAATTTCGTAAATCGTGTTTCTGGTCAGAATGGTTCACATGAAATTAATATCATGATTGTTAAAAATTAAGGCATATGGATACAAGACAATGGAATTGAATGCTTACAGTATTGTTGGATTTTTATTGTTGGAAGCAATGGATTGATACAGTAAAAGTTTCCGATCTGTTCAATTTTGTTCAGTGATTCTTTTTCTCAAACTAAAAGATGCATAGGCTATAGATCGTATATATATTTAATCAATTTAACTACAAACTTTCGTTAATATTCAGTATTTGCATTTTCGGATATAACTGTTTAATTTTGACTAAATACGCCATTCGTGGTCGTAGACGTCGCGCGATCGGATTCTCTTCGATTATCGAAAAATCGGCCGCGGCCAATTATAATTATATCGGCTCAGCAGAGCCGCGTAACGGCCCGTAATCGACGTCAAAATGTTACTATTTTTAGTAACACTATGTATTATATATGAATAACTGGATACCAATTTTGGTAGCCGTTGACATCCCTACTTTAAATATATATGGCATGTTTTAAATGTGCAAATAACACCTTGTATAAAACAAAATAAACAAGATTCTGTGTTCAATTAACACACATGACCCTGGTTGGTGCTGGGTAGCCCATTTCATGGTCCAAATTAGATCAAGGTCAAAGTGAGGTTGGGTGATATGGGTGGATTGGGAACGGTCATAAGTAACAACTGTGTAAATGTCTAAGTGTTGTAGTAAGCGGTGTTGGTGCTAGACGAAACAGTAAAATCTAGTTAACCAAGAAATGGCACTTTTGAATTATTGTAAGTCCAAATTAGGTCAAGGTCAAAGTAAGGTTGGGTGATATGGGTGGATTGGGAACGGTCATAAGTAACAACTGTGTAAATGTCTAAGTGTTGTAGTAAGCAGTGTTGGGGCTAAACGAAACAGTAAAATCTAGTTAACCAAGAAATGGCACTATTGAATTATTATAAGTCCAAATTAGGTTAAGGTCAAAGTAAGGTTGGGTGATATGGGTGGATAGGGAATGGTCATAAGCAACAACTGTGTAAGTATCAAAGTGTTGTAGTTCACAGCTTACTAAACTTGTTCTTTTAAGTCCATATTTTTTTCTTTCATATGTACATGCTCTCTGCAGAAAATTATGCCTCTAAAGGTTTGAATGACTTTCAGAAATCCAAATTCAAAGAACAGATTACTAAGTTTAGTTTTTTCATCCATCTTCTTCTTGCGTTTCTTCATGACCCTCTGCGGCCCAGTGTGTATGAGCGTGAGAGTGGCAGAGAAAACGTAGGTGTGGCGGTTTTCACGGTCCCCTTCCCTGCAGACAGCATTCAAAAATATTGACGTAATGTCAGGAAACATTCAAATGTATAATCAATGACCATAGAATACATATTTGTCTGGGGTTATTCCACATTATTTACAAGGCTATATCTTGTACATGTGTTCAATTAAGCAAAGTGCATTTCTTTACATAAATTTTAAAGAATTTCACATACAGTATATGATTCTAAGCTGTAGATTTTTTTTTTTTAAGTACAGTGTATAAGAAGATGTATTTACAATATGTGCTCTGTCCATATATTCAGTGAAAGCCAATTTATGAATATAATTTTAGTACAATTAGTTTTATAGTAAGAAAACATTAAAATCTGCAATTTCTGAGCAATCTTCATTAAAACATAAAATTGAAACAGAAATGAGGCAAAACAAAAATACAGCCAATTGTAAATGTGACCATTCTTAATGTGGCCAAACATAAACATGAGATCGCGGTGGCGTAGTGGATATGGTGTCCGCCTAGCGACCGGGATGTCCCGGGTTCGATCCCCACTCTGGGAACGTACTCAAGATATCCCCCATTGACACCAAGTACTGGTTCTACCCAGGAAACGAACTCGAGAGTGTCTCAATAAGCCTTAGGCTTTCGATGCAATCGAGCTAAAATACATACGTTTAAACTAAACTAAATGCAGCCAATTGTTAACGCAGCCAATCGTAAATGCTGCAAATAGTTAAAATAGCCAATAGACACTTCCACAAATGTCAATCATATTCAAATTAGTCTGCAATATTATCCAATCATCACATTTGAATATCACATGTTTATCAGCAGTTAAACTATTTCACACAAAAGAGCATGTGCATACCGTTTGTGATATTCAAATGAGCACGTGGTAATGTTTGTGATTTTCGATGAATGGAAATTAATCCTTCAACAATAGCTGGGGAGGAGTTTCAACTATTTGTGGCAAAACCCGGATTGGTCTATTGTAAACATAGCCAATCATAAGCACATAAAATAGTAATAAACACAGCCAATCGTAAGCACAGTCAATCACCAAAACTGCCAATAGTCAATTCGGTCAATCGTAAATGCAGCCAATTGCAACACATCCAATCGTAAATACAGCCAATTGCAAACACATCCAATCATAAATGCAGCCAATCATAACGCAGCCAATTGTAAACGCAGCCAATCGTAAACGAAGCCAATCGTAAAATGAAGCCAATCGTAATCAATACCAACTGTAATCACGACCAATTGTAAACGCAGTTAATCTTACCGTTTCATCCTCTCCAGAAGCTTGGAGAGCTCCTCAAAGTGTCCCTTTTCGATCATCCTGTCTGCCTCGTCCACCACCACGTGGGGCGTCTTCTCCACCTGTGACAGGTACACCTCACCCTGACAAAAAACCAAGAACGTGTAATTCACTAGTTTGTAAAACCTCACAGTCACACTGTTCTTGTCCAGTAAAAATCATGGTGCTTGATGCTCAATTGCATGAGGGTGACTCTACTTCTTACAATTATAACTCATGCAGACGTACAAAAACAATCTTGTGATTGCTTTCAATTCAATGAATCTGTAAACAACTCACACAGGACCGGCCACTGAAAATCATGGGTTGCTGTACTTTTACATGTGGGTCATTTTCTCTACATCCGACAGTTACACATTGATCTGATATACAAAAAGACCTAACATAATTGTAAAGCATACAAGCAAAATATTTCATTAATATAATGAACTATTGAACTTATTTTTATTGATTTTAGTAATATCACTAAACAGATATCATTAAGAATAGCATAAGCATGTTAAATCCAAGGGTTCTGGGCTGGTATCCACAAAGCTCCTACAGAAAATCTTAACTTAAGACATATTTAAGCGGAACATTCAAATTGAATTGTCCATGTGAAAATATTTTACATGTGAAATATGGTAAAAAAGTAAGCATCTGTTCATTCTTTACCAGATTAAACCCATTTAAGACAAATTAAAATTTAAATAAATCAGCCACACACTCAAGGAATTTTAGGAATTTTCTACAGTTTTAACAAAGGAGCTTTGTGGATATGGGCCCAGACTACCTCTTGCACCAGCTCCCACAGGCGACCGGGCGTGGCCACAATCACGTCGGGACACTTCTTGAGGACTCTCCTCTGCTTCTCCAGCGCCAGGCCACCAACTATAGCTGCAATCTGAAACATTTCCAATAGGCAATCAAACAAGACAACTTTTAAACTAAACAGGTTTATGGGCACATTAAAATCATATTTATTAATGGTAAAATCCTATTACTCTGGTATAATTTTTATTTTTCATCTTTTTTATTGTAGGAAATATTTTTATTTTAAACATCATGGTTTATATGAATTATGCTGTTGATGATGACCTTGCTACTACTATTTTGATTAATGATGAAAAGCAAAAGTCAAGACTGAACATTAAGAAAACAAACATTGAAATTACGATTGAAATGATTTATGCGAATGTTTGTCCGAAATTATAGCTAGTTCTGCAATTCGTTTTTTTTCAGGGATTTTTGGTTATTATTGGAAAAATATTGTATACACATGAATTTTTTCATAGTTTATGAATAAAGACGACACTGAGTCTATATTTATATGCATTCTGCCCTTTGTTATCACGTTTATCAAAAAAATTCACCGAACAAAAACATGTAA
This sequence comes from Congeria kusceri, assembly GCA_027627225.1. NCBI lineage: Eukaryota > Metazoa > Mollusca > Bivalvia > Myida > Dreissenidae > Congeria > Congeria kusceri. The sequence continues at coordinate 35,475,691 of CM051032.1, read as the reverse complement.
GAAAGTGCATATGAAAACGAGGCTGTTAAAAGCAGACAATTTACGCTCATTTTTTAAAAACAAAATCGACATGTTTTTATTGTATCTGGACACAAACTCGTAATCTGACTGCCCTTACTGCTGATCTTATCAGTTGGTCACAGATTAGTTTATAATAACATGCAATCACAAAGGACCCTCGTTAACAATCAATACAGTCGATAGATAAGAGGGCACGAGGCGCTGATTGCCTTTGAAAAGGGCAGGGTGGCGGATCAATAAAGGGTCATGGCGCGGCGCCGTGTTGATTAAGTCTGGATAAAACACTAAAATACAATGCGCAACATTACAAGGCAGTTGTGTCCGATAAAAATGTCACAGAATTTATAACAGGTCTCATATATAAGCATCATATTTGATTTATAAAAACATTTCCATGCCATTTGGTAGTTTGAGTTTTGTTTTATTTGTTTTGTTTATATTTTTCGCCATATTTTAACAGTATTTCAGTCATATCACGGAGGTCAGTTAACTTTCTCACACTTTTCCTGGGCAAGCTTAGCCGATCTAAGTGGTTTACAAGTACTAAGTGCACATACTTTTGCCAGTAACTGACAACTGCCCTACTTGAATCAGATGTAGGGGGAGAATGGCCGTATAAATAATTTCATGACCAATCCCCACACAAGTTATGTGGCCGAGCTGGGGTTCGAACTCACGATCCCCGGATTGACAGTCCAGCGCTCTACCAACTGAGCTAGCAGGGCCTGGCTGGTAGTTCAAGTGGAAGAAAATATAATATAACAAATGTAAATTGTATTCATAAGAAATGAATGAAACATGTTTAACAGAAGGCATAGATTACATCACCGATCATACTCACCTGAACTTATACAAATTAACACATTTCAATCTAGATTGCAGATTAAACAACAAACGATTATCTTAAACTAAAAAGCCTCGCTATCAACATACCTTAACATCAGTGTATTTAGCTGCCGCCTGAAGGTGGTTCCTAACCTGGATGGCCAACTCTCGCGTGGGTTCCAGAATCAAGGCCCGGGGGTACGACCTTTGCGGAGTAGTAACTCCTGAATGACCTTGACCCCCTTGGTCAGCGGTCATCCAGCTGAAGTCAACGTCCTTCACTACTCTGACACATCCTTTGCCGTCGTCCTAATAGAAAAATACAACATGTTAATATATTCTAATTTGTATAGTGGGTAGGGGTAATATATTTGTTTGTTTTGTTTGTATTGGATTTTTTGCTCTTTTTAACAGTATTTCAGTCATATCACGGCTTTCACTTAACCTACTCACACTTTTCCTGGTCAAGCTTAGCCGATCTAAGCAGTTAACCAGTACTAAGTGCCAGTAACTGACAACTGCCCTACTTGAATCAGAGGTAGGGGGAGAATGGCCGTAGAAATAATATCATGACCAATCCCCAAACATTTATGTTGCCGGGCTGGGGTTCGAACTCGTGATCCCCGGACTGACAGTCCAGCGCTCTGCCTGAGGATCTTGCCGGGCCAGGCTGGGGGTAATATTTTATTGGGATTTACCCACAAAAGAACTCGGAAGCTGTTTACTGTCAAGGGAATCCTTTAAATTTTTTTTGGTCATCCTTGTACAAATACAAGACTTTTTGTAAATGATTTCATTGTTAATACCAGATTACCAACCAAACTTGCTACATAAACATTGGCTCACTTTATAACATTAAATTTCTCACAAAAGAACTCTGAAGCTATTTTCTGTCAATGACAGCCTTTAATTTTTTTAACATCCTTGTACAAATACAAGATTTTTTGTAAATGATTTCATTGTTAATACCAGATTACCGACCAAAATTGCTGTTTAAACATGAGCTCACTTTATAAAATTAAATTTCTTTCTAAACTGTTTAAAAACTTGCAACAATATATATTGATTTGTGTGACATTGACCTTGTATTCATAAGGATTTTCTAACATACATTCTCGAAAAAATATCACATGTTCAATGCGTTTCTTTTAGCAAGCAAGGTTCAAGCAAATGATTAAAAAAGTACATACAGGTATTTCTTCTAATTCTTCTTCCTCAGAATCACTGCCTCCACCTCCTTCCTTCATTTCAGGGTCGCTCTCATCCTTCAAGACTTTGGTATCTGCACTCACACCCTGTTCACAGTAAAATGGTTTCAAACTCTATTCAGGCCCCAAAAAAATAATTGTGTGTTTCGGGCAACGGCCTAAAACAAAGTTAGGTAGGGTCGGGATTGAGTTTAAAAAAACAAAACGAAAGACACATTTCGGTAAAAAAAAACATAGAAAATTATCTAACATCAGACAAATACGGATTTCACGGAAAACAATTGTCGGTAAAAAACTTAGGGTCGGGGGGTTTTCGCTAGGCATGGTCAGGGTTTTTTCGCTAGGTAGGGTCGGGTAGCTCCAAAACACAGAATTTTTTCTTTTGGCCTCATTAGGGCTGCAACAACACAGCAACAAGCGGCACAAGAGTGCCTGTATAGCTCCACTGGAACATTTCTGTGAAGTTTCATCAAAGTCGGCAGACGGTTTCAAAGATGTCGTTTGAAGAAAAGGTTTACGCACACACGCACGCACGACTGACAAACAGTCATGGCAAAAGCTCGCCTCGGTGGCCTTTGTCCAGTGGAGCTTAAAACTGTATTGCAATACTTTGTATATATCGCAATACGGCAAAAAACAATCTACAATACAGTACCGAGCAACAAACATAATTCGTGATTCACTGAGTTTGGGCGATAAAGTCTTTATTAACTAACCAAATGACATTTTATAGTTGCATTTATATAAATATACACATATCTTTAAGCTGATAGTGCATATGCCACCCATAACTGTTTTAGATCTCATTTTCTGGAGTTTCAATTTATACGCACGAACGTATAGGAGCATGCCTAATTACTCTCCTGAACAATCTGACTTTGGGGCGGCAATTCAAATATTTGTTTCATTGAGCTGTACTGTATATCGCATACTTACAAAATTACACTAATGGATAAAACATGCTATTCATTTTGTATTGTGGCAATTCACCCCCTCCTACCTGTTGAGCCTTCTTGTCTTCTTCATCTGTGTCAACAAATGTGCTATCTACACCACTGTCTGTGGGATTATCCACCAGCCCCTTTTCTGTCGAACATACATTTCTAAATCATATTGTTTATTCACAATCAAACGTTATACAGATACATTTTCCAAATTATGGATACACACTTTGCTTGGTTCTCTATAGCACAAACTGAGGTTTAAAACATCCATAACATAATGATACAGATATGATTAATGCCAATTAATACTCATTCTGCTAAATATGCTACATTACAATGAAATATATTATATCCGTTTCAAAAGATTTACCAATGGCCGCTTTATGTGTCAAACACAAAGTAACAGAAATCTGTGAGCTGTCAGATACAGTGTTCACAAAAGGTATAGACTGTAACAGTATAGTAACATAGAAAGGTGTAAACTGTAACAGTATAGTAACATACAAAGGTGTACACTGTAACAGTATAGTAACATACCAAGGTGTAAACTGTTAAACTGTAACAGTATAGTAACATACCAAGGTGTAAACTGTAACAGTATAGTAACATACCAAGGTGTACACTGTAACAGTATAGTAACATACCAAGGTGTACACTGTAACAGTATAGTAACATACCAAGGTGTAAACTGTAACAGTATAGTAGCATACTAAGGTGTAAACTGTAACAGTATAGTAACATACCAAGTAACATACCAAGGTGTAAACTGTAACAGTATAGTAACATACTAAGGTGTAAACTGTAACAGTATAGTAACATACTAAGGTGTAAACTGTAACAGTATAGTAACATACCAAGGTGTAAACTGTAACAGTATAGTAACATACCAAGGTGTAAACTGTAACAGTATAGTAACATACCAAGTAACATACCAAGGTGTAAACTGTAACAGTATAGTAACATACCAAGGTGTAAACTGTAACAGTATAGTAACATACCAAGGTGTAAACTGTAACAGTATAGTAACATACCAAGTAACATACCAAGGTGTAAACTGTAACAGTATAGTAACATACTAAGGTGTAAACTGTAACAGTATAGTAACATACCAAGGTGTAAACTGTAACAGTATAGTAACATACCAAGGTGTAAACTGTAACAGTATAGTAACATACCAAGGTGTACACTGTAACAGTATAGTAACATACCAAGGTGTAAACTGTAACAGTATAGTAACATACCAAGTAACATACCAAGGTGTAAACTGTAACAGTATAGTAACATACTAAGGTGTAAACTGTAACAGTATAGTAACATACCAAGGTGTAAACTGTAACAGTATAGTAACATACTAAGGTGTAAACTGTAACAGTATAGTAACACACCAAGGTGTAACCTGTAACAGTATAGTAACACACCAAGGTGTAAACTCTAACAGTATAGTAACACACCAAGGTGTAAACTGTAACAGTATAGTAACACACCAAGGTGTAAACTGTAACAGTATAGTAACACACCAAGGTGTAAACTCTAACAGTATACATGTAGCAACATACCAAGTTCCAACTTCTTCTGCTCCAAGATGAAATTCAGAACTGGAATTCCAAATGCCAATGTCTTCCCACTTCCCTGCATTGAAATGATGACCAAGTGTATAACATAATGCATATAAACTGCAGCGGGCAACAATTTGATTTATTATACCTCACTTGATTATTTTTCTATATAAAGCATATAAACTGCAGCGGGCAACAATTTTATATGTCGCCCGCTACCGCTATGTCGCCTGTTGCGCAAATGATACGGGATTGTTCTGTATAATAAAATAAATATTGACTTCCTTGAGGGTGTCTCGTCAACCCTCGACAAACACTGTCAACCTCAGCTAAAGCCTTGGTCGACAGTGTTGCCTCGGGTTGACAAGACGCACTGTCACCCTCAAGGAAGTCAATAATTATATAATATGTACCACGAACTTTAAGTACTTAATATTCTGTTAGCATTCAAAGGACATGCATGCTAAACAATAAGGCTTTAGAAATCAATTCACGAAAGTCACATTCATGCTAAATGGATCAAGACAATAGTTTTATAAAAAATTCTTATTATAATATTAATTGCCAAAGCTACTTTGGAAACACTCTCAGTAAAACTACTCCCTTTCTACCCAGTTAACTGCATGCCAAAATTGATGGTGGACAATTCATAAAAGTACAAATCATTATAATAATTTCGAAAGAACATGGGTCTTATGCACGAAAAATAATGGTAGTAAAGAACAAAACAACCTAGAAATCTCACCGTCTCTGCAGCACCAACAATGTCCATTTTATCTCTGATGGCAGATGGCAGGATCTGGGCCTGTATGGGTGTGGGCTCCTTGAAGCCTAGGTCCCTGAGAGCCCGTAGCACCTCCGTGGGGACATATAGCTCCTTCCAGGCCTCCATGCCTGCAAAGGTCAGGGCAAGTAATCACTAAGTGCCTTAGTATCAGGAATTGGATTATATGCATATGAGGCGCGTCGTGGGAAAACCGGACTTAATGCATGTGCGTAAAGTGTCGTCCTGGATTAGCCTGTGCAGTCCGCACAGGCAAATCCAGGACGGCACTTTCCGCCTACAGTGGATTTATGTTTAGAAGAGACTTCCTTGAAACAGAAAATACCATAAAAGCGGAAAGTGCCGTCCCAGATTAGCCTGTGCGGACTGCACAGGCTAATCCGGGACGACACTTTACGCACATACATTAAGTCCGGTTTTCCCACGACGCGCCTCATATGTTAAGATCTAGAGCCAAATAGCAGGGTACTGCAACCTGTTCCTTTTTGGTTCCCCTCCTGCTGCCCCTCTGGGTTGGTAAACACAGAAATGTTGAAATTCCATATATTTTTGCAAACATTCCATGTCAAATGAATAGACCATGTTTCAAAAAACCGTAATTAGTAGCATCAGACTACAAATATCCCTGAATTTAGCAAATTATTAAAAAATTTCAAAGAATTGGTCCGTCTTTTCACCCTGTTCCTTTTTAGAAGCACCCTGTACCTTTTTTGATCCTAGATCTTTCAATAATATACAGCATATTGGACATTAAATGTGGATGTATTGGAAAAAAGACCAGAAGGTGGAGGATATAAGGAAAACAAGATTTGGAAGTTTTCTCTGCCCAAATTCCAGCCAAAATAGGCGTAATAGGCATTTATACATATTTTCAATAGGGTTGTAAAGTTAACAAAATGAAGCAAACATCCCTCAAATTATATTGTAAAGTAAAGCAAGCAAAATGACAAATACCAAATCACAATCCTGACACTTTTCAATGCACAGACTTAAACAATGTCAGAACCTACCATCTAATGACTCATCAGTTGAACAACTTTCTGAAGAAAAGTTTTGTAATTTCTGTTTTTTCGTTTGTGGCTGATCTTTGCTATCTCCATTCTTTTCTTCTATCTTCCTTTTCTGTGTTTCCTTTTGTTTCTTTTTCAATTTTTGTTTTTCCATTCGTTTCTTCTTCAAATCAAGCTTTTTCTTCATTTTTAGTTTTTCTTCTTCTTTTTCTTTATTTGTCTTTTCTTCAATAATCTGATTAATATCAGCAACTTTTGCATTATTGGTTTTTAAAACAGATCCAACTGAAGATTGTTCACCAGCAAGATCCACAGCTTTTTCTGAGTCATTTAGACTTTTTGTCTTCTTTTTAATTGTGTTGGTTTTTCTTTCTGAATTGATGGATTCCGCCACATTTGTTGACAACGCTGTTTTGCCTGCATATTCTTTATGTTCCTTTTTCTTTTTCTAAAATCAAAGTTAAAGTTAATTTTGAATTACTGCAATAATAACATTCAAATGCATCAAATCTTAGACTAGTCAGATTTTAAACAAAGATTATATGTAATATGTTACAACAATACATATAATCTTTGCTTAAAATAACATGATTTAAAGGGACCTGTTCACAGATTCTCATATTTTTGAAAAATGTCATTTAATGTCTTAACTGCAAAAACCAAAGCAGTTTGACTAACCAAAAGCAAATATTATATAAAGAAAAAAAAGATTTGCCTTTGCCGGGTCTCGAACCTACAACCACCGGGATAACAAATTATCTCTCTAACCACTCGGTCATTCTGGCTTTCAATCTAAAAAGTAAATTTTTAACGCTATGTAAGTGATGAAAGTGTTTTAAAATGAAAACGATGAAAAGCGTTACAAATGCTGTATAAATTTATCTATCAATTGATGATTTTATTAAAAGGCAATTATATTTCCAATATATTTCTTTATCAGTAGTGTTACTTCGCTTGTTTATGTACATGTTGTATATCATGTATTTTTCTTTTTTTGGATCTATGACAAACATTTAGATAATTTTCAATTTGACTATCTGTGAACAGGTCCTTGGTTCATGTACGAGATAAAGAGTATAGTTATGCATACAAACATCACTTGGAGTCTGTACTCATTAATACATCTCAATGTGCTAATTAATGCATGTCAACACCGTTCAAGAAGTTGAGGACAAAACTCAAAGCATTATTCGTACTGTTTGTGATTGAAACCCACAAGGGAAGTCTTATTCTCAATGCAGTACAGATAGACACCACCCAATTATGTAACAGGATATAAGCAGTGAGCAGAAATGCACGAGTACCATGACTCTTTTTCTGGTTTTGACATGCATACTTTTGATAAAGGATGTGTTTAAATACGCTTGATTTTGCGTTTCCAAGATCCCTGATACAGGGTATGTATGGATGAATAACTCTGCAAAGAAAGCTGTGCATTTTTCTTACTTGTTTCTCCTTTAGTTTCTTCTTCAATTCAAGTCTTTTCTGCATTCTTAGTTCTTCTTCATCTCTTGCAATATTTGGCTTTTCTTCCAAATTTCCACCACCATCAAGGTCTACATCCATGTCGGACTCAACTAAAAGTTTTTGCCTCTTCTCCTTTTTCTTAGTCTGTCCTTTGCTGGATTCCACTTTATTTTTTGACAGCATCGCACCATCTGCATCTTCACTACAGTCCTTTTTCTTTCTCTGAAACAGTGTTAAAGTAAAACTTTTAATTAATGAAACAAAATGTTCTGCAAAAGCTATATTGGCTTGGGAAGTTTACAAGCAAAGACACTAGGACCAGTGAATTTATTTCCTTATTTTACTGGGTCCAGTAAAAGGGCCCATTCCCAATGAAAAATATGGTTTATTTTTCCAAACTGGAATAAACAATTCCCACATCTGAAGTGAAAAAATCCAGAATGCATCTGAAAATATGGATTTATGTTGCAAATCAAGAAATGACTTGTATGGTTGCGGATAAGCACTAATAAATACCAAGTTTGACCGATTTAACCGTGTGTAAGTAATTTGTTAATTAAATTTATTTCTTAATGTCTCCCTATTAGTAAGATTTCATAGCGTGACATTGCCAATTTAATTGGTACAGGGACCTATAAACAAATATGTTTTTATAGGTCCCTGATCCATAACCAGTAACACAATCGCTGAGAACATTACTGGGAGGCCAACTTTTTTGAGGAAGGAGTCCTGGACTCCATGTTCTGAAATCCTAGCTAGAAACTCATTTCATCTTTGTAATATTGTAAAATGATAAGGCTATGCTACTTCTTTTAGCGTAACCAGTAACCAAAATAGCTAATGGCAACTAAAATTTCTGAAAATATTTTCACACTTTCCAAGGAACATAATTATATCGATATAACTGGTAGTTCATTTATCATAATTGTGCTTAAAGAGGCTCTGAAACAATTTCATTATTTGTGGTTACTAGAACATTAACAATTTCCAAACAGATGTGATTGGGTACGAAACTAACAAGGGACGAAAGGTATTAAGTAGACTATGTTTGGGTGAATTTTGCTACCTTTTTGCCACCAACATCACTATTCTTGATAATTTCATAATCAGTGAGTTCTTCAAAACTAATCAGACCGTCAAAATCACAATTAGCTGTTTTCAGATGGCTAAAATCTACTGATCTCCACTCTGATTTTGCCTTCACGTGGATAATATCAGCCATGTTGGATTTAATCTCGTTATTTGTTTACAAACATTTCATTACTATCAATTTAAATATGTATACTTATTTCAAGTGTAAACTTTCATCACATCTTATGAAATCACAATATATAGTTATATGTTTAATATATTGAATATTGATCAATCCAAGCATAAATAATAATGGCTAAAATATGTAGTAGAGAGTAACTAAATTTGGCGGGAAATAAATCGAAAGTAGAAAAGGACAACACAATGATTTGAAAATAAATATCGAAGACAAATTATTCAAAGACATACGTTGTATCAATGCCAAACGTTGAAATATTAGTAATGATGCCTTTTGTATTTATTTATTAATCAGAATGTGTATCAAAACCAAAAGCCCTAGGCTAAGGTCGTGTGTTGGAAACTTCACTGGCCTAGTGGTGACCTCCAGATTTATTTGAGTTACATGTATTAGATTGGGGATTTTTACAGTGTCAAATTTTGCTATTGTTTAATCCATAAACCTGCAAGTCTTTTAATGATTTACAACCAAAGTTCACATCTCTATCAGCATCTTGTTTTTGTCACTAGACTCAGTACAGATTTGAAAATTTTCATTGTGGGAAAACTCGTGTGTTGCAGCATTACTTGTGTAACACATTGCAGCGACAAAATTTGTGTCGATACTTTCATGTACAGAAACGGCAGGATTAGCATAAATATTTTGTTATAAAATTTACATACCTGCAAAGAGAATTTATTTCTCAATTATCAATAATGTTTCATAAATATTTGTAGGATAACATTTCCATTTTGGATGCATGATGCATCTGCAATTTATTCCTTCACACATTTGCATTTGAAGGCTGCCAATGTAGCAATCTCTACATAAATGTAGTAGATTTATTTTTAAATTGAAATTAAATTAAATGAATATAGGAGGTAAATTTCAGTGCATGTAAAGCAGTTTATGTGTTATTTATAGGGATGACATCGAACCCCAAAATCGGTATTCGAATATTCTCTTTTTCATTCAATCGAATATTCGCATAGATTGGTATTAACTATTTTGAACTTTGTGGCCTAGGAGACATTATTAGCATTTTTTGTATGACATTTAGTTACGATATTCCAGTACCGTCATATTTTCATTAACAATTTGCGCTTTCTAATTAATGTATAAATTGAACAGTATAAAAGCATAAACAACTGCAGTATCCATTTTAATTGTACATTTAATCAAATAGTTTTCAAAACACTACGCATTTTTATCAACATGAAAATGCTCTGATAATCATAAGTTTATAAGCAAATTTGAGAGAAGTTTCTCAACTATAATAACTGCTAAAATTTCTGATCGTACATTTTTGTTACCCTGTTCACAAGTCTCTACGCGAGTTGTTATTACAATTAACAGCTGTCAAAACTGGTGACTATACGAGTGGCCGCTGACACTGACCCGTATGTTCAATGTCTCTCAGTCTGACACGTGACACGGGCCCATACTAGTGAAAACACGGTATTAGGTATCGATTGGTGAAATACTGCCTTTATGTTGACAGAAAAATACTTTCTACAATCAGGAAATTATTGTTTTTTAAAAAGCAATACAAATTGGCGATTATTCAAATAGCGTTTTAACTATTCGAATGGCAATCATTCAATCGAATATTCAAATAGTTTTGCCATCCCTTTTTATTTATATAATTAAGTACAGTGTACTCTCTTAAAACTGAACTCTCTATAAACCGGAACTCTCTAAAAACCGAACAGACGCTCCGGTCCCGGTTTTTTTGCTTATATGTTTAATGAGCGAAAACCCTCGGTATACCGGAACCTCTGTATTCCGAATATCGAACATCAGGAGCGGTACATCGCTTTGTTTGGGAGTACAAATTGACCTCTGTAAACCGAACATGTGTGATAATCTGATGTTATCAATTATCTTTAGCACGCGATTGTCTTGCCGCAGGGTGATTGTACACTTAATCAGATAATTAAGGGCAACAGTTCTACATCATATTAGGACTCCAGTTAAGGGTGTTTAGTCGTTAAAAAATGGGTATTGCCTATAAAGTGTGAACAACAAACAGTATGTTAATTATACTGTTTTCATTTGTTTAGAAAATATTTAAACATTTTACAAACAATTTATATAACTCAGGTAATAACTATTAATGATGTAATAATTATTAATGATTACTTTAATTAAAACATAATTTGAATGATGTTGGTCGAATTTACAGTCTATCAAAGCATGTTGAGCAGAACCGGCTTTCTTGAAAGAAATGATAGAGTATTTATGCTCGATGTTACTTATGAACTATCATTCTTCTGCAAAGTTAGTACAGTGTTAAAATGTCTGAGCCACCTTCTAAATGTCGACGGGTTGACTTAACTCTCGAAAACAAAATAAAATTGATCAGTGATGCAGAATCTATCCCCAAACCCTTGGTCTACAGTTAGTGACATAATTTGTCGAAAATCTACTTACTGTGAACAGTGGGAGAAAAATGCTGTGCGGGAGAATGAAGTTTCGGAAATGCATGCAAATTTGACAAACTTAACGATCTGGGCCCAGTTGCTCAAAACTTTAACGGCCAATTAAGCTAACAGCCGTTAACTTTTGGATGAAGTTTAAATAAATTGATATGCTCAAATAATTGACAAATGTTTCATATGCCAATTGTTGTAATATTAGTTTTATTTACATCTAAAGTTAACAGGCCGTTAGCTTAACCAGCTGTTAAAGTTTTGAGCAACTGGACCCTGGTTTGATTTCAAAATGTGTTGTATGTTATAATAATGCGTTACCTTTTAAATATTCAAGTACTGTCATAAAACGCCATAGTTGAATAAATGAGAATAAAACGATTACATTAAATAAATTAATCTATATGCATTATTGTATTTTGCCTCAAACCCTCAGTAAACTGGAACTCCCTGAAAACCGAATATCATTTGGTCCGGTCCGGTCGGTGTTCGGTATAGAGGGAGTACACTGTATATTGATGGAAACTTTAATGGGAATTTATAAAAAGTACATAAAAAGTATCACTAAATTTGTTGCATGGCTTATTAATGAGATTAGAAAAAACTCATTCTTGGTATCCATTGTAGAACACAGAATGCAGAGTTTAAGGAGTAGCCACCACATGTTCATTCAAGCATTCATGTCTCGAGGTGTAATGAACGGCGAAGAAGTCTTCAGTCTTCTCAAGCTATCATGTGAGAAGTATGGCGGTAAGTCGAAATATAATTTACTGTTTCAGCTTTATTCTAATTGGGAAAATAATGCATTGCATTCCTTTCATTTTGGACATGGAGTTTTTAACCTGCAAAAAGAATTTCAGAATTAGAATTATTGATTTCAATCGAGAAAGTTCATAAATTAGGTGTAAACAGTTCTTCTAGTTCTGAAGTAGTGGAAAAAATTGCTGGTACATATTGATATTGAAGACTGCAAACCAAGTATCTATAGTTTACTTACTGGTATATAGCCACATGACATGGTTGTAGCTTTAAATGTGTTTTGTAAATAATGACAATGAAGCTCAAGGCTTTTTTTCGCCTCTTTGGGATGGGGCCCTTTGCCCTCATTTTGGGGGAAAATAGCGGTATTTCTGGCATTTTGGGAACAATGTTCATAGCAGGGGAATGAAAAATGCTGGGGTAAGATCAGTTTTAGGGGAAAACTGCATGATTTGAAAGATAGTTCTGGGGGGATGACGCCTTATAACGACCCTTACTATACAAGGAAAAAAAGCCCTGGAGCTAGCTGTATCAGTGGTACATTTTAGATTACGACGAGGCCAGTAGAATCCAGTTGTTGTTGGATTACTGCCATGCTATCAACAGCAACATCGGCATGCTGGGACTGGAAATCAAGAAAGGGAAGGATGAAAGTGATGGCACCAGTTACTATGGGCTGGTAATTTGGCGATTATTTCCTTTTTGACAAGGTGACACAATTCTTAATAAATAGGAAATGTGAATTTAAGTTGTAAATCATGAAATTACCTTTATATTTATGGATAAACGCCTTAAAATTCCTGGATTCAACCAATACATCTACAATTGATGAAATTTTGTACAAGTTTTAAACTAATGTGCTCATAAAAATGGTCTGTGTCTATTGTTTCAAAATAGCTAATGAATGCATAATCCCATATTTTAGCAAGATTGATAAAAGTTCAAAGAATCATTCACTGTAACAGCAGTCTTCGACAAATGTTTCAACATTTGATTGGCTTTTCAGGTGAACACGGTGGAAAGCAATATCACTTTGCTGGCATCCCAGTACACAGAGAACGAGTTGGAGTTCTTCAAAAAGTTGGTATGTCTGTCATGATGTGACATAATGGACCTAGTTATGGACCTAGTTTGAATTTAACTGTGGTTACAAATTACAATGTATATGCAGAGTTTAATTTTTAAATGTGTTGATGTCCAGCATTTAATCAAAAGGTCTAGCCTGGTTAGGGCGAAGACTGTTTCTGAAAACATGATGCCAGAAATACTTACCCGAGCAACAGATAAGGCACGTAAATACCCAATTCTGAATCACCATTTACTCGATCAATATAAAATTTAATGAGTGACAAAACTCACTCTTGTACACTCTTGTATACTGGATGCTCAAAGACCACCAAACAGATTGCAATGTTTAACTGATAGTCGGCAAGCAAAATATGACATGACTTTGTGACCTGTAGTATTTTGATGGCATCACTTATGCAACGTTTATAAAATGGTAGGCATAATGATGGAATTTGTATGTTGTGATTGTTTTACACGATTTTGTATTTCCAACAATCAATTTATGTTAATCTATTGAGTAGCATAATTTGAACATTTTTAAGTACTCGTTTAGAACACTCAGTACTAAATGATTATAAATATGATTGGGTAATGCTCAATTCACAATGTCACCATTTTAAATATTTTAGATTGAGGAGCTTGTGAAGTCAGACTCTGGGACAGTAGGGTCGATAGCAGCCATCGACATCTCTGAAAAGCTTTCAAAGAAGATGAGTAAAAGCGACGCAAACCATCTGCTTGAGAGATTTGCGAGGGAAAAATGGATAGGCAAGGTATATTGTTTCTATGCTTTGTTTTGGATTGATTTTCATTATTACAGAAATTTCAATGAAAGTTATAGTTACATAAAACAATGCTACCTAAAAAACTATAGTTCGGCCACATTAAGTTGATTAACTTGGCACTTATGGACTCTTATTAGCAAAATTACGCCCTTAAATTGTTTCCTACATTCATACTCAGTTGTGTTCATAAATGGGTCAGTGCTCCAGATAAATATTTGTACTGGGGGTAAATGTATGCTTACTTCTAAAAATTTGGGAGTAAATGTACAATCACTTCAGAATTTGTGTTGTGTGTGTGTGTGTGTGGGGGGGGGGGGTAAATGTACACTCTATGTAGGATTAGTGGTTTAAATTTACAGCCAACAATACATTACGATATGAGCAGAAGTCCAGATTATTATACAATGTAATAATAATCCTTTCTAATGCAGTCATTTGAATAAAGTAATGCTACAATTCTGAGCATTTTTTACTCCTAACTACTGAATATATCAGCTGCACATTCAGATAGGCATGTTTGTCAAAACTTATCTGTTTCTGTGTTCCAGTTGCCTAGTTCGGACTTTAACTACTATCATATTGTTTTCTTGTCAATGTAACAGATAACTTCAAATATAATAACAGTGCATACCCCAGTAAAAACAGTTAAAAACCACATTTGTATGAATAAATCTACATTAGGTCATGTTTGCTTGTTGAAAATAATTGATTTTAAAGTATGTTAATTTCGTTTTCGTAACTTTTTCAACACTAACTGATACATATGTAGTGAAAATTGTTCTTTGCTTTAATTTCAGTCAAAAGAGGGCCGGATGTACCTTGCTATTCGCGGGATGATGGAAATGGAGCAGTATATATTTGAAATGTTCGAGGACTATGCTTTCAGGTGTAACATGTGCAAGAAACTGTGTGTACAGGTTAGGTATTGACTAAGTATTTACTGTGATATAGCTCAAAGAAAGTAACACACTGATCTTTATGCATGAAAATATTGCTAATCAATTACAATGAAAATATTAGTTTCCACACTGGAATCATTTTAAATATAATGCCAGTATATTTCAGTGATTAGAAAATTATTTTATCAATACCAATGCGAAACATATGCACGAACAAAACTGATTATTAATACATGTATAGGAAATTATACTATTAAAGTTCGTGAGTGTTAGGTCAATTTATCCTAGCTATTACAACATTGAGTTAATTTTGTTTGTGTAAATTTGGACATTTTTATTTTTGCTGCCTAGAATAGAAAACTGCCCAGGTTTTTTTTAACACTGATGGATGCATATAAATAAAATACAATATAACATGCTGCATTAAAAATTAAAGTCTTGTTGCTTGTAGAACAGCTGTTAAATATGTGTAATTTACAACTATGAACTTGATAAAAACGAAAGAATCCTTATTTATACACAGCACAGGAACAGAATTATGTAACCAATTTGCTTTAAGTGAATTTGAAAGCACTACAAGAACACAGACCTTTGCCAAGATAAGACTTAAAGTTTCCAGTGATAGGTTACCTCCCTTGCCATGTAAATAACTAATTATGTAGAAGGATCCTGGATCCTGACAGTCATTTTGGATCACCACCAAAATTTAATCATTTTGTTCATTGTTCCATTTCCAACCTTCTCAGAATATTTTGTGCCTGTCCCTTCATAACTTGTTGCATAAATTTGCTGAAAAACAGACAGACAGATAAATATACGAACCAATGGTAACAAAAACATAACAGCTGGTTACCTCCTTGGCAGAGGTCATAAAGTACCAACGCTATCATCACCTGGCGTCTCATTCACGTGTTTCTGTGTCGTGTTTACACAGGGTGCCAGATGCATGAACGGCGAGTGTGACACGCGGATGCACTTCCACTGCGCGCACAGGCTGTTCCGTGGGAAGACCAATAAGCAGTGTCCTGAATGTAGAGGGCCATGGGAAGAACGTAAGTATGCATTGATTATTTTTATGACCAGGGCCCATATCCACAATGGTCCGTAGAGAAATCTTCAGTAAATTTCTTAAAATCATAAAACTCCTTAAATCTGTGACTGTTTGATTTAAACTTTACTTTGTATTAAACTGTTTTATTCTGGTAAAGAATCAACAGAGGCTCCTTATTGAACCATATTTGGAAAATAGTGATTTTTACAACAAAATTTTTATTTTTGTATTTTTTACTTAAATGTGACTTAAAGACCTGGTTTAAGGAATGTCTGGCATCTCCATGGAGGAATTCCACTCTTGTGTATTGGTCCGCCTTAAAATTTCTGATCATTATCTCCAATCTTTTCTCTCAGATGACTTAGCAATGGCTAGCTGCACTGTTTCCTTTGCACCAGTGCACTGATATCAGCTGATATGGGATGTCACACTGTGTCCATACTGTGACCACAGCAGGGTGCCAATACACAGGGGTACAATACCCCAGATTTTTTTTTTTTTGGGGGGGGGGGGGGGGTGTCAAATAAAGAAATATTAAACTAGGCCTTTAAGTTATGATTTTCCTTGGGATCTTTGTGGATATGGCCCCATCTCTTGGATAGGGCTTTTTCCTTAAGATCTTTGTGGATATGGCCCCATCTCTTGGATAGGGCTTTTTCCTTGGGATCTTTGTGGATATGGCCCCATCTCTTGGATAGGGCTTTTTCCTTGGGATCTTTGTGGATATGGCCCCATCTCATGGATAGGGCTTTTTCCTTGGGATCTTTGTGGATATGGCCCCATCTCTTGGATAGGGCTTTTTCCTTTTGATCTTTGTGGATATGGCCCCATCTCTTGGATAGGGCTTTTTCCTTGGGATCTTTGTAGATATGGCCCCATCTCTTGGATAGGGCTTTTTTCCTTGGGATCTTTGTGGATATGGCCCCATCTCTTGGATAGGGCTTTTTCCTTGGGATCTTTGTGGATATGGCCCCATCTCTTGGATAGGGCTTTTTCCTTGGGATCTTTGTGGATATGGCCCCATCTCTTGGATAGGGCTTTTTCACTGGCTGTAGAAGCCCTGAAGGGGCCCAGTCCCTAGAGTAAAGGGGGGGGGGGAATGTTACAATAATTGTGGTGAAGTGGTAGTTACAGTGGCAATGAGGGTGGGGAGATGAAGTCAGTTTGGAAGGAAATTTGCATAATTGATTAAGTTCTGTTTGAAGAAAATTTGTCTGATAAAAAAGCCTATATAAACCATAATATATGCGTTCGTTACATAAATAAAGATAAACAGCCTTGTTAGCAGGTCAAGTTTATAGTTTTAAAGTCAACTGCAGTGCCTTTGAGGTACTGTCCTTAAACCCAGGTCAAGGTTACCAACATCTGCTCGGTATTGTGGGGTAGAAATTTTAAACTCTTGTCATATGCTAAATTCTAAATACTCATTGCACAGTTCTGTCTTTAGTGAGTATTTATATTGATGACAGTTGGTGTGTTTAATATTGTGATTGTTGTTTTTGCCTTTTCCAGAAAGCAGATGATCTAGTGGAGAAGACCTCTGACACAGTGATTGCTATATGGACCTTTGTTATAAATAAACAGCCCTGTGTCATTGGAAGGATTTTAGAGTAAATTAGCAGGGTATTGCACTAAACTTGCACAGTTTGTGTATGACAATAAAATCTCTGATGGGACTGTTATAGGGCCAGATCACTGGAGTTATTGCCCCTTGTGTGTGGAAATAACCATCAACAAGTTATCAATGATTGGCTTGCACACATGATTTTTTATTCAGTGTTGATCAAACTTGCACAGTTTGCGCATGACCATAAAAATTGATTGATAAAATTTGATTTCCGACAATTGCAAACCTTACATGAAGTTATTTGTACATGCAACATTGATGGCTTCAGAGCCTGCATTAACATCATTTTTCTCCATTCGACAGAAAATTATAAAAGAAAAAGCAAAACTTGACCCTATAGCACAGCCATTGCAATTATCGCATTGCAACTAGTTCTCCAAAACTGTCTGCGAAAAGACATCAAAATCTATTGTTTCTGCATTTTCCACAATTGTCACTGACTATGAAAAAGGGTCAGGTAAGAATATCGAGAAAAATGATTTGAGAACCATTAGCAAAAAACGCGCATCCACTACCCAACTCATACTTTAGTTGGCCCATTGCTCTAACCGATGTTTTAAAACAAACCGATCTTATCCCCCTTTGTGGAAACGTGTATTGTTCAGATACCTTAATTTTCAAACCTGTCACAACAGTATCGTCTTCAGCAGTGCCAGTTTTCAGGTGAGCGCTTTGGGCCATCATGGCCCTCTTGTTCTACTTTTAAGCAGCACCTTGTACTTTTTTCATGCAGCCGCATTCCGAAAACATCTTAAGTAATATCTTATCCTCAACATTAAAGTCAACATTTTATTACCCTGTTTATTTCATTTTTACTGGGCATTGTGCTAAGTGTTCAATAATTATCACCTATAGCATCAATATTTGTGTAGATAAATAGAAAATGTATATATAAATACCCAAATGTATATATACTTCTTAAAATTTAACATTTTGAAATTATTAAGTGACAATATTTTAAGATACACTTAAGATGTTTCTGGAAGATGGCCCCTGGCCCATATTCGCAAATCTCTAATTTTCTTAGTCATACAATTCCGAAAGTTTGTGGCTGTTTCAGGTATATGTTTTTCAGATTAAAATGTTTTAAACTAGTTAAAATTGCTTAGCTGTTTAGTATTTTACCCTTTTGTCTACAAAAATCATTGGATTTCACATAGAACGTTTGATATGGAATTTTCCCTTAAGTGCACCGTAAGTTGTGATTTCCTTTAGGAGCTTTGTGAATACCAGCTGTGATCACAGATCATTCCCTATTGTACCAGTCGCTCTAGACATAGCTGGATATGGCGTGTATATACCTTTGTGCAAATGGAGACATGTGCAATATTAATACACACATAAAATGTCAAATGTTTTACTCTGTAGCCGTTTGTGTTACTAGTATGTAGAAAAGTTTGAATTATGACAATTGTTAATGTTAACTGCTACTGCAAATGATGTTAAATACATGTAAACATCGTTTTCTGTTGCTGTGATTTACTGAGATTTGTATTAATTTATTAGTGTGCATACGTAACATGCTTGTTAAGAACTGAACAAAAAAAATACTGGCACTTTTTTCAACGTGTAATTCAAACTAGTTGTAAACCATTGATGAAGAAAGGTCCAGATAGAGGCGAAACGTCCAACGGCGAAAACGACTTTGTTTCGAATTGACCTGTCGTCATGAAAACAAAAGATTTAATGGTACTTTTTTCAGCACACTTATTATTTACATGTTGGTTAACGGTACTGTGCTATTGTGTCGCCTGAAAAGGCGAAATATAGAGGTTACTTTTGTCGTCGGCGGCGTCCCCTTCAGTTTGTACAGACGATAACTTGAAAAAAAAATTGTGTAATCATTATGAAACTTTATGGAAGTGTAAGTAGTTTGTTTGGATTTTTTCGCGATTTTTAACAGTATTTCAGTCAAATCACGGCGGTCAGTTAACCTATTCAAACTTTTCCTGGGCAAGCTTAGCCGATCTAAGCGGTTTACCAGTACTAAGTGCACATACATATGCCAGTAAATGACAACTGCCCAACTTGAATCAGAGGTAGGGGATAATGGCCGTAGAAATTATTTCGTGACCAATCCCCACACAAACTGGCCGGGCTTGGGTTCGAACTCGCGATCCCCGGATTGACAGTACAGCGCTCTACCAACTGAGCTAGCCGGGCCCGGCTAAAAAAAGTTAGTAGGCATAAAAGGAAGGTTAAGCTCATAATTGCTCTTATCGTACTTGAGTTATGCCCCTTTTTGAAACAAGTTCAAATAAGGCTTGTGCTGACAATAACTCGATAAGTTTTTGTGCATCATCATAAAACTTTAAGGAAGTGTTGGTAGGCATTAAAGGAGGGTAAATTTCAGGCTTATTTGTCGTCATCAAATAATGAGAAACTGATGCCCATAAATGTCATGCACAACTACGTTTACCGTATATAGTTCCTGACAGTTGGCTTAACCTAATAACCAATTAACCAAAAATATCCAACTAGCAAACTTGCGCCCAGCATACACACGTCATTGCATTATTACATAATTGTTAAGACGACAATACAAGTTTTATAATTACAATATACTGTTAAATGGACCTGTTTACAGATTTGGATATTGACAATTTTCATTTTTTGTCTAATTCACAAAAAGAAAAATACATTATACATAAACCAGCTAAATAGTTTGGTTTACAAAACATCAGCAATATAAATGGATAAAATTATACAGCTTTTGTGACGGTTTTCTTCGGTATTTTGGAAAACACGTGTATTACTTGCATTGTGTTATAAATTCACTACCAAGATCTTAAGTCAGAATGGCCGAGTGGTTAGCGCGGCGGTTGTAGGCTCGATACCCGGCGAAGGTAAATCTTTTAGTTATTTTTTAACTTTATATAATATTTGTTTTTTGGTTAGTTCATCTGCTTTAGTTTTTGCAGTTAAGACATTAAAATACATTTTTCAAAAATATGATCTTTGTAAATGTCCCTTTAAAAAAATAGTTTATGTACTGGAGAGTGGTTTTAAAAGGTCCCTCTGTTCTGGAGTATATATTTTCCCACCCACCGCTCCTGTCAAGTTTGATATCTTGATTATTTTTTTGTTGTATGATGATGAAACCAAACAGACATATCAATATGAACACTGTGTTCAGGCGTAGTATAACAGGATGTACAATGTGATATGAACATAATCTTGATAAAGTATTGGTTTTCTTTAATTTCTAACTTTGTGTGTGTATTTCGAAGTTAATGAGGTCCTTCTGCGCCTGAGGCTGCAATATGTGAGAACCCAGAGTGTGTCTCAGCACTCGTACCAAATTAACTTGCTAGAGACGCAAGAAAGTTGGGACGAATTTTGAATCACAGCTGCAATTTCCAGCTATTTTTTTTACTGGTGAGCACCAACCAAACTCAAATGCGCCGAGTGGGAAGCGAACCCGGGACGCCTAGGTCAGAAGCGAGTGTAGCAACCACTGCGCTAGCCGGGCTGCCTCATTTCTAACTTTTCGTTATTTCCCGCCACAAAAGGGCACTGCCGCCATTCCCCCAATGACTGAAAAAAACACGATTGAAACACTTGACTGTTTCGTTTGTCCTATAAAACCATACGATGGTCTTTACCGTGATAGGTGGGTCATAATTAATTATTCTTATTGTGCCCGTCATAATTACTGGCCATGATTTTTGGCGTGATAACGTTTTTATTGCGAGTCAACGGTCCAGAAACGACGAAGGGAGCGTTCATGTATATTGACTGAATGCACCATTGCAAATGTGTGAACGACGAAACGGTGAGGTTCAGAAAAAATATTGATGTTTAGGACTAACTTTGTCGAAGTTACATTATTTGTAAAAGTCGTCATTTGTGTTAACGGCCTAGTTTACGGAATGTCTGGCGTCTCCGTGGGGTATTCCACTATTGGTCCACCATAAAATCTTATAATTATCTGCAATATTTGCATTTAGCTGACCAAAGATCTATCAATGAACATTAATTAATAATTAACATGTTAATAGATTTCTGAGCTTACTGAGCAATGGCTAAGTGCACTGTTTCCTTTGCAGCACAGTGTTTTGATATCAGATTGATACGGGTCGCCACACTGTGACCACGGCAGATATGGGGGTGGGGTGGGGTGGGGTGGGGGGCAAATAAAGGATTGAACTAGGCCGTTAAGTCCAAAAATTGGTCCAGTACGAATTGTTTGAAACACATTTAACTAAAATAATTCACGCGTTTTATATCGACGATTTGAAATAAAAAGGCAGCAAATCAGTTAGTAATTTGTTGATAAATTCGTACACCTTCAACTTGATTTCTCCCAGCAAATGTAGGAAGATGTTATGAGAAAATATAATTAGTCGTAACGCAGAAAACAAAAAGTATATGTACATTTTGAAGTCAACGACCTCGATCCGCACCCAGGCTGCATTTTGGCGGTGTGTCCACTCCCCATTCACCGGATTTTTGGACCCACGGAATTTCATGCGGACTTTTTATTTACCAAACGTAGTGATTACCCACTAGATTATAGTGCCTTCAATGGCATAGGCAGGTTAAGAGGGGGCGGAAGCGGCGTAGGCCCCTCTAAAATTGTCCAACTATTCGAAAATTAAAACTCACAATATATCAAACCATACGCATTTCGTTGCAATTGAAGTTTTCTTCCATCAATTTATTGTCATAATCAAACCCATTATTCGGTGTTTTCGTTAAATTTTTCGGTTCCGTCGGTATCGCACCTTTCGCAGTTTCAAATGTTGGCAGCTTTTAACAGAATATTTCCGCCCCTCTATCTCAAAATCCTACCCGCGTGTGCATGGAGACCAGAATACCAGTAAGTCGAGACGGAGAATCGAACAAGTGTCACCATGCTGCAAACTAAGTGTATACTAAGTATAGTTAGTCACAGAAAAATAGGTGTCAAATACTTTGATTGCAAGTCAAGTTGGTAAACGCACGAACCGATTTCAGGTCAAACTGGCCTCGACACAAATCGGGTCACTGTAAATAGTCCCAAAATAAATCGGTTCAATGTCATTTTGGTCCTAAAACAAATCGGTTCAAGATAAAGTTTGACTAGACCCCGGCCACGCGGTCTAAGTAAAGTTGGTTACAAAATAATTCAATTCCAAGTCAAATTTGTTCGTAAAGCAATTCGGTTCCAAGTTGTTTGACACAAAACAATTCGGTTCCAAAATCATTAAGTAAAGATCGGGACCAGAATACAAAATTAGTTGGTTCCAGGTCTAGTTGGTCCTAAACAATTCTGATCAAAGTCAAACTAGTCCCAAAACAATCCGGTTCCAAGTCGGGTTGGTCGCTTAATTCTAGTCAAAGTCAAATTGGTCACAAACTAGTTGGCTTTAGGTCAAGATGGTCCTTAACACATCGGGTTAATGTCGAGTTGGTCACAAGTCCATTCGATTGCAATTCAATTCAAACAAAAAGTAGGTCATTATTCAGGTAAGAAAACAAATCGTGTATCAATTAAAAAATATAATATATTACAAATATCACAGAAACTGACTCGTATTTGAGCCGTGTGTGATCATAATGTTATATTACATGTGTTGATATTGTGTTTTGGGAAAAACCATGACTACATCGCATCAGTATCACTTAGTAAATACTTAAAATAATAATTACCGTACCAAACTATTTATTTGGCAATAAACAGTTAATATTGCTAGCCACTTTACAGTAAAGGATATATCCAGAGTCTTTTTGTTATCGACAGAACGAAATATTTTATAGAATTATTATCTTTAAGAGAAAACATTAATTCAGTAACCCGCACATATGATTTTAAATTTCAGTGTTTTTAATACACTTGTTATTCAAAGTTTGAAACTGAGCGGCAGCAATGTTCTTGCGAAGTTTTGCTTAAATATACTAATAACTTTCATAGTGAATATATACTTCTTAAAATATATTTACTCATTTATTATATTCCAAATCGTATTTCAAAACATTGAGCGTCAGCGTACTATTACTAACGCAGGGATTTGCGTTGTGCAATATTGATTACATGCTCGTCAAATAAAACAATTAATTGCCTTATGCAATTATTACGCTATTAATAGAATTGCAAAGGTTGTCAAGCAATTACAGTATTGGGAGACGGTAATGGCTAAACGTTTACGTCAACGACGTTTCATACGTCGCGCCTCAGTGGCTTGTATCCCAACGTATACGACTTGAAAGCGTGTATGAATTACGTTGACAGTTGTTGATCGATTAGCCTGATGTACAGTGGACTGATCATAGAATCATAATTTCATTTTCAAAATTCTACGAGGACGATATACTGGATTTTCTAGTTTCTTAAGAAATGCAATGGTGTAATTATTAATTAAAAAAGAAGAAAAAGGGTTGATACCGATATTTTATTGATATCATTTGATACAGTGTGCGTTTTAAAACGATGTTAGAGTGAAACGGATTATAAATGTATGAGCTAGCTTGATAATACAAATAATAATTTATCAGTTGCGAAAATAATTAAAAACAAATGATAAAATTTACATATAACTTTGCAAAAGACCACATTCTAAAATGATAAAGCACAAACTGTCCGTATGACAACGGAGCACTTTGCTGCATTTGATAATTTATATCTAGGAAACTAGAAATTCTGTGAAATCCAAAACCATTAAAATTATTATATTCACCGAAAATTAATCGGTGAATAATAAATAACCATGGAATTTGAGACCAGCTCTGGATTCTTTGTAGTTATTCTAATAATTGGAATTACGCTGTCAAAGTCCACCGATGGAACATTCGTAAGTATTTCGTTACATTTAAATGATCGTCGCCGCTTCGGACGTACTATTTATAGCTCTTATTATTATATTAAATATTATTGTTACACTACTATGTGTGTACTTTGTTGTTGTTATATTTAAGAAATACCATCCTTCTTATCATTTCCAATCCAAAAATACAGTTCAAGATAATAATAAACAAAAGAAAAACGCAGTCCAATCGATGC
Organism: Congeria kusceri; assembly: GCA_027627225.1. NCBI lineage: Eukaryota > Metazoa > Mollusca > Bivalvia > Myida > Dreissenidae > Congeria > Congeria kusceri. The sequence goes on along the minus strand of CM051032.1, from coordinate 35,451,024 downwards.
GTTTATGTGCCAACAAAAGATAAACAATTGCACATGTTTTAACATATTTTAAAACAATAATGGTATAGAACTACATGTATTCTCTATTTAACAGAATGATTAATTACAAGGAAATATATTCATGATTATTATCAAACCAAATAATAAATCATTTGTACAAATGAACTATGCGGACAAATTCACACCGGCTAATCACAATTTTAAATGGGTTGTGGTTGTTAGAAAAATGGTCCATTACATGAACAAATTAGAACATAATATGAGGCGTGTCGTGGGAAAACCGAGTTGAATGCACGTGCGTAAAGTGTCGTCCCGGATCATCCTGTGCTGTCTGCACAGGCTGATCCAGCACGCCACTTTCCGCCTACAGTGGATTTATGTTTAGAACAGACTTCCCTGAAACAGAAAATACCATAAAATGGAAAGCGTCAAAAGGGACAATACTTTACGCACATGCATTAAACTCAGTTTTTCCACGACACGCCTCAATGATTTATTCGCCTGTCCTAATTTGATCATTATATTTTGCAAAGTAGTTGATTGTCCTGCAATAACGAGTATTATAGTGTTTAATTAATTATTTTTAATTGGTATTAAAACTGCATCAAAACTATATCTCACCTCCTATATAAATGACGCGATCCGATTGGCTAAGAGAGGTCACATGACCCTGGTGTATTTTCCGGGTAAATTTCTATACTCCATAGAAAGTAAAACAAAATGGCGTCTACCGGATGATATGTCGTAATTCTTTATCAACTTGACATGACATGGCATACTTTTATGTTTAAATGCAGATTCCAAACTAATTTAACTTAATACATTGAACGAACTGTCTAAAGTTCATCAACTATAAAATTTAAGTAATCTTACCTCGTTTTTTGTGTGCTTTATATCAACCTGGAAAGTGTGTCTGACAAAAACAAAATACTGCTTTGTTCTTGTCATATTTTAATAAATCAAATTTAAGAAATCCATTTTCACATGAAACATATTATTTCAATTGTCCATATGTTCATTTCACGATTAGTTACACTGTCTTAAATATCCAATGTGCTGTAATGGATGACACTCCACTTGTTTAATTATATGACGTAACTTACATGACGTAGATCTACTGTTATTGTCTGTTTCTTGGTAGACACATTGCTTACAGTCAGTTCCAGTTTGTTAAATGGGCACTCTTGGATAAAATAACTATTGAATATTAGCCTATAATATTTTCACAATCTTTACTAATTGGAACCATAACGCGGTCATTATAAATTTCAATAAGATTTAATAAAAGTTTCTATTACCAATAGGCCTAATTATTTATTACTCAATGACTAATATGGGCGTACCTAGATACAATTAAAAGAAACCAATGAAAGGTAGTCGGTGAGATATATTCGTTACACTGTTAGTAACTGATGATGTATGGTATATACACCCTCAGTGGCTTCATGCTACTCGAGCTTCGCTCTCGTATGGTTTGAAGTCACTGAGAGTGAATATCCCATACACCCTCAGTTACTAACAGTGTAACTAATAATACTAGTAAGTGGCATCATAACATTTTACCAGGGGCCACAATCTAGAAACATCCTAAGTTAATCGTATGTATTTTCACTTTAGTTACGATTTTTGTAGAGTAATTTTTTGAAAACAACATAAAAATTAGTGAATCCAATTGCAGTTAAGTAAAGAGTAATTAATAATAAGATGCTAATTGGTGAACACTAAGCAGAAATGCATGTTCACATGGAATAAAACGTTAAAGGAAAATGTTGATTTTAAGGTAAAGGATAAGATTTCGCTTAAGATGTTTCTGGAATATGAACCCAGTTGTATTCGTCTTATTGATTCGTGTAGTTCTCATTCGTTTTTCCTTGCAAACGTTTAACAGGGACCATATTTATAAGGCTATTTATAAGCTATTATTAATTATTAAGTCAGACTAAGGGTTTGTGTATTTGTACGATTAATACTAAATACATATCTTGACAAAGACTTGGAATTATTTTGCAACTTTTGAGGCAAAATATTCAAACAACGCATGTCATTGTCAGAAAATACAGTTATAAAAGTTCACAATCTTAAGACATTTCTTAAGTTTCGCCTAAGATTCTTTATAATAGCCATCCCTGATTTCGTAGTATCTATCATACACAGGTTCATGCACTTTTCATGATCTGGGGTCATAGACTTATATCCATTCTTGTTCATTTTTTAAGACACAAGGCAGTTCATTAAGATGAGATATTTGCATTTGGGTCTTTATATGTCCAACTCTTGAAATTTGGCGTTAACAGTAATGTTGGTTCTTGATATAAAACGTACATCATTGTCACCATATGATATATATAGCTTTTGATCTTAACAAATTGTATTGTTGACACCAATATGGATATAAATGGTTATAATATGTTATATATTGTTCGTTGAAAGCCAGACAGTGCTATCAGCCTTCTATGCACATATGCTGATAGAACCTTCTGGCTTTCAAGGCACGATATGTTTCATTCTTTAATGTTTCTTGCCTACAAAGATCGAACACAAATGTTCCGTGTACATAAGTTCATGAACCATACAATGTCATTAAACTAATATCATGACATACGTTATACAGCAATAATTTGACATCAGTGAGTCCAAATAGCAAACAGGCATGAAGCATAATGTTTAGAAAATCTTTCCAACAATTTTTTGGTCAGACATGTCTGACTGTTTGACAAGTTTTTGCGTTTAATTTAATATTGCGTATGTGACGTATACATTTCATTTTAACAAGATCTAATTCGTATTGGTGACGATTTATTCATCTGAAAATTATAAATCTTTATGCTTAATTTTTTGTGAGTTTGGTTGGTGGTCACCATACAGGACAGGTGGGGTTTTCTCCGAGTACTCTTGTTTCCCACCATAACACATGAGCACACCAAAATTAAAAGTTTTTTTTTTTTTCAGTAAAAATAAATAGCCGGAAATTGCATCTATGATTCAAAATTCCGTTCCAACTTTCGATGTGTCTCTATTATGTAAATTAGGTAAGAGTGCTGGGACACACCACGGTCGTCACATGATGCATTTTCGGCGCGAAAGGACCTCATAAACTTAGAAATACACATACACCCGCACCACACTTTTTTTCTTTTAATGTACTCGTATACCGTTATTTACACGTTTCTCTCGTGTACATACATGTTTACTTATAGCCGACTATAAGCATCTCTTTTGAGGCAAAAATGTAAACATATTTGTTGAAAAAATATATTTTATTGTAATATGATATATGAATTAAAAACTATTTTAATTTTATAGAGGACACATTTTCACAATTCGTATAGCCAGAACATTTCAAAATGCATATTTAAAATGTATATGACAGTTGTAAAAGTACTAGAAGTAAAAGAGATATTTTATGTTCACTTCTCATACATGGTAAGCTTGAAAAAATAGATCACCTTCTTAACAGCTTAATTTGTATATAATTGCCGTAAAACAATAGATCACCTACTTAACAGCTTAATTTGTATATAATTGCCGTAAAACAATAAAACCTACTTTCTTTTAAAACATATTATCGAGGAAGCAAATTGCAAATGATGGTATCTTACACATCACATTTGTCATTGTTAAAATAAAATGGTTACTATTTTAACAAGCCGTGCGACATGCTAAACAAGTGATGCTAATTTTAATACTCGGAGTAGCGTACTTATAAATCATTTTAAGTTGAAACGTGTTTAGTGTTTTATTTTTTGACACAGTTTAACAAATAGTTGACAATGCTGTCGACACATACTGTCATATTTCGCTTAAACTACAAGCGAAAGGCCGTTGTTAACGTTGTTGGGATGTTCTTGAAAGAAACTGACTCAGTCTAATACATTAACACTATCTAACACTGTGTTGTTGCGCCTTGATGCTTTTGCTTTATTTGAAATACTAAACAGCCAAATATTTTGTTAAATAGTTATTTTGAACAGTGTATACATTTCCATATGATAAAATTTCGTAAATACAATAATCTTGTGTCTTTCCAACTCACTCTTCCTTGTTGATGTGGACCCTGCAGAATTTAGGATTCAGATAAAATTAAATAAATGGAAACTCAGTGGTATATATTACTTTCATCGAATCTTAAAGCCGCAGCCCATAGAATATAATTCAATACATCTTAAATTGACATTAGTTTTAATGAACGTAAATGACGTTATTCGACTTAAAACTGTATCTTAGTCACAAAAGTCATTTTATAATGTGTATGTTCGAAAACGCTTGGTACGAACGGAATATACACTAATGTACATGCTGATTGTCTCCAGAGGCATCACCAGCTTTCGCATACAGATAATTTTAAGATAAAAAGTTACCAAAACGTTATGATTTTACCGATTGTGCTGCGTTTTTTTTTTTTTTTTTATTTTGATCGGTAAGATGTCCATTAGAAACGATTTCTGCAAAGTTTTATTTTTAATAACATACTTCTGGACTGCTTCTTTAACTAGATTGGCTAACCTTTTATGACATGTTTCGATTTCAATGCAATCTTCTAACGCTCGCGGGTTATACATTCCTTTTAACAAACCGATGTTTTCCAAAGCCGTAAAAATACTGAGGAAAATTAAATCTTAAAGTCTAACTAGTAAATTTTAACCAAATATCCATGTGAAAATCAATATTTTATATTTGAAATATAGTAAGATAAGATCCATCCGTTGGTTCTTTGCCAGAAGAACGATATTCAAACAAAACAAACTTGATAATGAAGCAGCCTCTAACTTAAGGAATTTTATGATTTTAAGAAAGTTACTGAAAGATTATTAAGGTGCTTTATGTTTAAGGGCCCATGACATGGCCAGACTAGACGTCAATATGCTTCATGTAAGCAAATAATCTACTGAACATTCAAATGTATTTGAAACAAATAAGCAACTTTGTAAACAATCCCAAGCACCGTCGTTATTAATTATCATATAAACTTGAATCATACGTATCTGTCAGACAGCCTGGACCGTTGGGGGAATTTACTTTCACACTTTTACTTATGAAATGTGTTCATTGAATTTCTTTTAATTTTCCGACACGGTATGTTAGGCCAGACTTTGGTGATTTTAAGTTTCTATGACCCGAAGTTTTTGAAAAGAGCCAAACAAGGACATGATCAAATTAAAAAATAATGCACCATCGATAATGACCATTTTCTACATATTTGTTCCTTGATTTTGGTTTTCATTATAATTGTTACTTTTACCGTTAGTCATTGATCAACCTCATGTTTGTAATACTAATAAATGTTTCTTACTGATTTTCCTTATTTTGATTGTGTTTTATGCATATGTGTGTGTAGCTGTCAAAGATATTAATACAACCTTACAAAGAAGATTTGCTATTGTATCAATATTTGTTAGAAAAATACTTCAGTTTTTTAATCACATTTGCCCAAATGTGTGTTCTAACTTCGACATTTTTATTTGTTTTTATTTTATTTCCTCCTGTAACTAGACAATTTTCCAAAAATGTCAAAGAAACTAAAAAAAATTTCTTTCTCCTCAGTGTAATATAATTATGCTTGTTTACTGAAATCTAGTTAAACTTATTGAATCCGCTTCTGACAAGTGATTTTTGTATTCAAAATGCCTGAGGGATAAGGAAATACACTAAATGGCTTGAAGGGGGGTTGTTTAAATCAAATGTTATTTGCAAATGGTATATTTTCAAAGGAGTGAATAAATAGATCCATAACAAGATTTCATCAATACACATCATGCACATGTCAACACATGTATGTACAAGGTTTTGAAGTCATGTACAACTTGAAAATACATTACTACATAGTCTATTTTCTATACGCTATAACGGAACTGCATTCGCACTTTATACGGACATTACGTTTCAATTAATAAAACATAATCATGAAAATATGCAACAAACGCATAATATAGTTAAAATATTATGATTGGGTATATAAAGTTAACTTTATACAAAATATAACTCCATTTCGACAGTTTTATAGACTAGTTTAAGTATTAACGGAAAATAGAAGAGTTGAATGCTGCTGGGAAAGGCAAACATGTACAACATGAAAATAAGTGGCACAATTTTGAAATTTTATCCCTGTCATATTTTTCTTTGTCTAATATTTTTTTTACAGATTAATATGATTTATGTTTTGTGTTACCCACTACCACTGTTACATATTTTTTTATCATTATCATCGCCCATTCATTATTTCATCATTATTGTTTGTATTAACATCATATTACTGTATTATGTCTTTACTATAACTTGGATGGATATAAATGCTGTAAATGCAAACTTTGAAAATAAATTATATATATATATATACACAACTATTATATTTTAACTCCACTTGCAGATTATTATACACTGAATAGTTTTAGAAGACAAGTATCCCCAGATAACAAAAGTTTTGTGGTCATTTCAACATTGTACATAACACAAGTACTCAAAGCAATGCAAAATGATCACCTTTTAATACTGAGTTTATCTACAATGATCATTTTATTTGACTAATTATGACATCGTAGTGATAGGGCGTATAGCTGGTACATAGTCAATTTGGCGTTGTGACGTTGATTAGGCATATTGTAATTATATGCATGTCATTGCACAGATTTGTAAGAAATACAAACTCTACAAAAATGTTAACACACATTTTCACATGTTCACTGAGGTAGTCTTTCATTCTGTTGCATGTTAACGTATGTCTGAACATAGCTATTAATTGCATACATAAATTGCAATAAAGCTGACAAGATATAATTAACAATGGCGAATTTGACATATAACATGCAGGTCAAAATGAAAAAGGGAGGCAAGCGGGTGTGAAGTGAGAAGGCTATTATATTCATTGTTATTATAACTGTCAAATGCGAGCTTTAGTGTCTAGTTGGGGTTTGAAATAATGATGATTGTGATGAGATTATAAGTAACGATTGTGATGATGTGATGATGATGATGATAATATGATGATGATATATATTGAATGATGGGTGATGATAATGCTGCTGCTGCTGCTGATGATGATGATGATCATGATGGTGATAATGATGATGTTTATGATGATACTACTGGTGGTGATAATGATGATGATGAATATAATGATGATTGTGTTGATAATGATTGTGATGATAATGATTGTGATGATAATGATTGTGATGATAATGATTGTGATGATGATGCTGCTGCTGCTGCTGATGATGATGATGATGATGCTGATGCTGATGATGATGATAATGATGTCAACTGAAAACACACTGCAAAAGTTAGTAACAAAAACTGGTCTACGTTTTTTCCACTAACATTGTTTCCAACGTTCACATAAGTTTGTTGCAAAACGTCTCTTTCATGATTTCCAAAGTGCAGAGTTGAAGCTATTATGCATTCAAAAAAGGGTGCAACCATGACACATTGAGACATTTGTAGTTTGAACAGAACACTTTTATTGTTTTTGTTCCCATGTTAAGTTAAGTTGCCAGGTTGCCTAAAGTGTCATATTATGTGTTTTTAATTATTTATATCACACAAAAGATTTACATGTTCTGATAAAAATACAGTTTATGAATAAAAAAATCACGATGTGGTCTTTGTCATAAATGTCACAATCAAACTGATGTAATCTATTTATAGATGAATTGTTACGAACATAATTTAAATGTAAATAAAGTACAATATCCTTTCAACAACTCCGGAAATGTGATACGCTCCATATATCTTGTGTACTATTATGTAGTAATTAATTAATAATGTTTCCGGTGAGAGCCCGTTGCCTGAAAGCTGTTGCCAAGTACATTGCTTTGCATTACGGCTGCGTCCTGAATTGTATAACGATGATATGGGTTCTGGAACCCTTTATGAAACACTATATTAAAATCTGAAGAAATAATAATAAGAAATTTAGTTGCTGCACGTTGTATTTCATTTCATCGTGTTATTATGTTGCTCGTGTTAAAATGACTAGCGTCTAACAATTAAGTGCATGCAATTAAAAAGTATTTACATCGATAATGATGCTTTGTTTTCTTTTTACTACACTTTGATTTGAACAGACCTTTCCAGTGATTTGCCACTAACTTTTAATCTCCTCCTCAGCTATTGTTAAAGGCTTATTCTAGCATGATACTCGCTAATTTTGATATAGACAAAGAACAAAATTATCGTTATTAAACTACCAAATAAACAACGCAAAAATTAGTCCCCATTCCTAGCGGAGCATAGCCAATTATAGTTCTAACACAATTGCATTTTTTTGTCAAATCATGTTAGAATCGAAATAATTGTCGCATTATCGTTGTTTATATGCTTATAAACACCGATTCGTCGTTCTTATGCTAACGCATCGAAATTACAAATCGTTGTTTATTGGCAAATAAACAACGATAAATCGAAAATTATTTCTTACATTTCCATCCATCCATACTTCACATGCAATCACTTCGCAAGCTTTACCAAGTGCTCCTTTGTTTAAAAAAAGTTAACAGTCAAACATTGATATCCAAGAGCAATAATGGATAAAACTCAGTTTAATTTGCACATGATAGACATTTGTGGAAACGTCTGTTGCAATCCCAAAACCTGGTCATCAGTTTTCTGGATACTGTGACCTCTAAAGACATTTATGAGCCCAATAAACTAAAACTTTACCCTTAATCGTGTTAATTAAGCAGAGCTCCAGATAAGAGGGGTATTTGTGTTAGTACCCTTAAAAATATTGCAAATACCCTTTAGAAATTGTAAATAGGGAATACTAGTACCATTTACAAAATTAAAGTGGGGGTACTGGTCAACATTGAATAGCTTGCCCAAAACTTATTAACTTTCAAAATCAAGTCTCTTAATGTATCTAATTAAACAATGCTAGTACTTCAGAAAATGTACATGCACATTTATATACTTCATACTTAATATCCTGGGATTAAAATACCCTTTTAGACCCACTCCTATCTGAAGCTCTGAAAATACTTTTTACGATTCTCCAATACCCTTTCAAGCTGATGGTCAGGGGGGCAAAATACCCTTTGACAAAACAGGTCAAGAGGTACAGTACCCTTTAGCATGTGTTTTGTGTAAAACTTTATCTGGAGCACTGATTAAGTTCAAACAATACGTTTTTTTGCCATACCCGAGCTGAACTTTTCAATCTCACATATAGTAAAATAAACTTCAAGTAAAATATTGAGCCACGAAAGTGATAATTTCAGATGAAATTTGATTTTTATTGACAAATATTTTAGTTTAAGTTGTGTGTTAGTAGTCTACTCTTGGCCAGTTTACATTAGTTTTAGGGATACATTCAGATCAATTAGCCAACGGCAATCGATACTTAAAATAGTGTAAAATGAAAATGGTTCGTATGAGCATTGACATCTATACATTTCAGATCAATTCACCAACGGATGCTTCCAATTCCATCTTAGAATCCAAATTATTCCAACAGCAGATCAAATCAGCGGAAAATATTTATAAATCATCAACAAAGGACGGTAAGTGATGCATTACATATATATCTACGTGCGTTATCACCAAGCTATATTGTAAAAACTTACCTAAATTTCTTAAAACAATACATTCTTTAACAGTGTGGCTTTTTGCTTTATATGTAAACTAGTTTTAATCTAGTTAAGAGATAACAAGAGGAACAAATTTACTATTGTATGTACACATAGCATCGCATTTCACATAGAATTGTTGATCTGATACTTTCACTTTAGTAAAACTTCAGTTGAAATGTTCCTAACGAGCTCTTTAAACACCACTTATCAACAAATAAGTATTCAGAGAACAAGATAACGACGTAACAGAACAGAACAAAACATACATTTTATTAGCGACTTGTACAAAGTGCAGCGTCAAAACAAATTGAATTCAAATACATGTACTTGCTTGGCATGTTCACAGTGTACAGTAATAACCAAGTAACTGTAGCAAGTATTTATAGTAAGGCAAATTAGGTCTAATTGTGACTTTATAATTGGTGCAACTTCTGTGCCAATTGCTATAAAGTCTAAACTGATTAGAAAAAATATCTGTTTGCAGCTCTTACTCCAGTTTAATGAAATTTCATTTAAACAATGCAAACAAAACCAAATCACCATACATAATTTTACCAATTCTACTGCGTGTTTAAGAGGACACAGTACTAGAACTTTAATGAGAAACGCTAAAGTACTTAATATTTGTAAATATTTATTCAATGTTATCATCCTAATTGACATAGAATCAGGTCGTTTGCGCAGTTAACAGCTTAGTTTGGCGTGTTAAGGCTCGAAATTTCAAGTTTTTGCACGAAGCTCAATGCGCCCCAGTGTACTATTGCAAGGGTTAGATTTCAGAAACTACTAATGACCTTGTTACGTCATTTTGGAAAATATGTTTATTATCAATTGCGCATTATGATGACCTATAAACACTGCAGTTACTGTAAATATACCTTTTTACGAGCCATGAAATAGTGATCAGATGTATAATCGAGTCATTTTGACGTAGGATTCAATTACTCGCTAGGTTTTCTATGTAAACACGTGACCAGCATTGTATTGCTTATAAATGTCAAAAAATCACGCGCTGTCAAGAATGTAGGCGAAACGGTCAGCCTGGGACGGGGCGGTATTGCTTTAAATGGTTGTTGATTAAATAATGATCGATGTCCACACGTGCATGTCCCTTTGATTGGAAACATGTGTATGAGTCATAGGGCTTTACGTGTGTCGATGGTAATTTTTTTCACAACATACATCAGACACTCTTATACATGTATATTTCTTTACATAATAATTATCTTCTATAATAACAATTTTAAGATTGGTTTGAATTGCATTTATGAAAAAATATGTATGATAGAGGAATACGATTTGTAAGAGACATATTATGTACCTCTGGAAATTTCAAGACTAAACAAGATATTGAGATTTGTATTGGTAAACGAAGGACTAAAAAGAACTGTTTCAGAGTTCACTAGAAACTCTGGTTTTGATACAATATATAAACCAAATATTAATGGTGTTTTTATTTCTTTTTATTTAAGTGAACTTGTTTTGACGCAAAAACAAAACAAGTCAGTATATAACAAATGTATTGCCAATAATGACACACCTTCCAGTCAAATCAAATGGAACGAAATCTTTATTGATATCGATTGGAAATATGCATACAGTTTTGTCTTTAAATTAACCAGAGATACATATATACAATGGCTTCAGACTAGAATTGTACATAGAATTTTAGGAACTAAATCTCTGCTATGTAAAATGAAATTTGTAACTGATAACATATGTTGTTTTTGTAAGAAAAACGAGGAAACTTGAACTCCTCTTTTCTGGGAATGTGAACACATCCAACCAGTTATTAACCATGTTAAAAATGTAATAAATTCAAATTATATCAACTTGCCTACACTTTCTTGTCAGGACGTACTTCTTGGAATCTTTAATGAAAAAATGAACCCTATAAACATTTTATTTATAGAAATTAAAAGATACATCTTTATATGTAAAAAATCATGTAACCTCCCAACCATTACAGGGCTAACGACAAGTCTACAATTAGTATGGGAAATTCAAAAACATACAAATTACCGTGACAATGAATTCCAATGAATTGGGCAGTTGTAAGATAGCTGATACAATAAACCCAAAACTATGCAATACTTTTATCATAATATTTATGTACACTTGAATGACTCAATACTTGCAGTACACTGTGGCCTAACCGCTCTTTTTTCTATACCTTGTATATACCTTGTATATTTAAACATTTGCTGTCAAGATTAATACATGTTTATTTACCCAAAACTAGTGAAGCAATGCAACATAGATTATACACATCTTTTTGTCTTTAATTATGTAATATTCATAGCATGTAGATATCATAATGATCTAGAATACTTATATCTATATAATATTAGTATTTCTGCTGTCTACAATTTTTGCAAAATAGATTGTACACATTTTCTTTTGTATTCTATAATATATACATATTCAGTGTCAACAATTTAATATTCTTTATCATATGATATTATGTTGTTAAATTATTTATCATAAGATATTATGCTTTTAAAATAGTTCAATTGGTACTAACCCATATATAAAGAATACAAATGCTACTAACATATTTTTTGTACGGTATGGAGCAGGATGGCCTCGACCTGCACATACCTATGGACGAGGTAAATAAACTAGTTCATCCCCCCCCCCAAAAAAAAGATTATCTTCGTGGTTCTAGCAATACTGCTTATGCTCTGCCAATTTTACTGCTGCTACTGATGCTGCTGCCGAAGCAGTAAAACTAGTAGTAGTGGTAGTAGTAATAGTAGTAGTAGTAAAAGTAGTAGTAGTAGTAGTAGTAGTAGCAGTAGCAGCAGTAGTAGTAGTAGTGGTAGTAGTAGTACTAGTAGATGTAGTAGTAGTAGTACGGTCATCAATAAAGCGAGCACTTAAAGACGTGTCGATTAAAAAGACTGTTATGTAAATGGGTTTGTTTATTTTTGTTTTTATAGCTTCACTGCCCTCATTTGTCTGCCTAATTTGTAATGGATTACAATTATACATATGCTAATATCTAATGTATGGCAACTAGAGAATATTTTGATTTGATTAAAACGTCTCTATCTGTCAATGCCTTTGGTTTTTCAGATAAAGATGAAATAGCTGTGTTGACAAACACAATAATGGATCACCAACACATATTTTTCCTCGCGACAAAAGCAGATAATATAAACTAATTAAAATCAATGAGGTTTAAAGTTTTTTCTTTACATATAGATATACACTTACAAACTTAAAGAATTTCAAGCGAATATTTACCGAAAGCGTTCAGTCTTAAGGCTTAACTTCCTTTTTTACAACTAGGTTGCACATAAGCAATGGCCATTTATCATTTTCTTTGGTAAAAATAAATGCAAGCACGTCCCAAACTGTGTGCCCCAGCTACCATCATACTATTCTCCTCTTGCCCGTAATGCCAAAGCTCCTTCATTCAGTCAGTCATTCATTCAGTCAATACCGTCGGTGGCTGGTTCATTAAAAGTTAATTTTGCCTTGAATGTTGTTTATCTGGTAAAGAAACATCAGTTGCTTCTTATTTTACCATATTTTGTTGCACATACAAATTATTGATTATAACAAGCAATATGTTATGTAGTTTTTTTTCAATTAAGTATGGCTTAAGTTAAGATTTTCGTTATAATAATTATTTTATCGTATGAGATATATCCAAGAGACGTAATAAACATTCAATTAAAAATGTTTACTTGGCGCACTCATTATGCCCGTGCATTATATCTAACAAGATCCTCGCATCGTAGGGTTGAAATACACGTGTTCTGTATCAACCGTATTCTGCAATACTGAAAAACTTAACCATATGAGAGCCAGAATGATGTAAGAAAAAGAAAAAATCGCTAGAAAATTGAGACATGCACATAATATGACGTTTAAAGAATGTGAACAAGTATCAATCATTGGAAATTAAATTAAAGTCTTTGTTTAGTGACGGAGTTATGACATTAAGCCTTTATACATATTGGGCCATTAATTTGTATAAAGATATTGTTACCGATGCATTAAGAGAAATAACTTTAACAACCCACGATTGATGGTCTGGCTGAACGCTCCAATACACACATGTTATCGCATCTTTATTTGTTAAATTTTACTTTTTAAGAGGCAAGTAGTCTTTGATAAAAGTAAAAATCAAAGCGCTGAAAGCACCGCAGTTGTTTGCGTAACACTAGCCACAACTCTTTTTTTTTTCAAATGTCAATAGAAAATGCGAAGGAAATAACAATCACTGAACAACATTGATGTTATCTAGCCAAAACCATATATAACACAGCATGATATATGAAATAACATTATCTTACCATCGACCTTCAAACTTTAGGTACATTAAATTTTTCTGCGAACAACTTAAAGACAATGCAGTGCGACCAAAACGTATACAGATACGATTCATACCGTGCAGATTGTGTACTTAAAATCACTTAATTAAAATACTTAATATTGGCAGTGTTTTATATTGCGTGTAAGCAAATATCCGTTTGTGATGTCCGAAAGCGTCTGATCCTTTTCTTAATTTATATTGATACAATGGTTGTAATATGTTGTAAATAGGCTGCACGTACATGTATAGCTAACGAACGCTATGTGATTGATACTGTTCGTTTTTGAATATGATATACATGTGTCTGCCAAGGATGTGCTCTTTGTCCTTTTTTATTTCGATCGATTATTCGATATCTCTCAACGGTACCTTGTCAATTCGCAGCTATTTGCTACGGATACTCTATCTATCAAACTTGTATATCAAAATACAGAAATAGCACGTATATACATGTACTATGGTACTGTGGCATAGCATATATACATATCCTAGGCAGTTGAGGGGTATAGTAAATATTGCACCTCGAGAAGAGTGATGTCAACCGAGGCGAAGGCCGAGACTGACATTAGTCTTCGAGGGAAGGGGGGGGGCAATATTTAATACCCCTCAACATACCTGTGATATTTATTTTATTACACCGAACAAAAATACTGTAATTCAAAGAACAAACTAGTCGTACATTGTAAACAAAAGTTAATTGTTGGAAAATCAAGCGCGCATTGACACTGATTTTTTAAAATACATTTTAATAAGCGCTTACTGATCAATAGCGAATACGGATTTCTCGGAAAACCCGAGTAGCTATTTTAAGGCCCTCGCGCGGGGTATATTTTAGTCACGGGCGGTGTATATTAAAAATTATACCCCGCTCGGTGCATATTACTTTCCAACGCCATGACATATTCAAATTATGCAGGGATGGGTATATGGGATTTTACAATGTGAAAACGAAGTGAGGTATAATAATACATAATATACCTCATCCATCGCTTTCCATCTCGTAATTAACTATAGTTAAGCAATGTTCACAGTCGTTAACATTCTTGATGGATTCTAATGGGACACTTTCCAATGCACATATAAACTATGTATTTGTTCTTCTCTCCCAGAAAATGTAATTTTATGTTGATCGTGTTATTTTATATGTTCTATTTCGTTTTATATTGTCAAAAGAAAGATAGACAATGATTGGATAAATATAATACTAAGTATCTTAATTTAACACTTATCAGTATTTTCTACATAATTTTCTTTCTAATATTCCAGAAAATATTCAAACAGAGCAACATCCTGCAGAGATATCAGTTGTTGGCGATCCACAGATCGATCCAGAAATAACTCTACATGTGCACACGCCTGTTCGTAAATATAATATTAGTCTCCAAAAACTCAATAGCTCCATTTTACATGAGGATTTTAAAGTGCTGCACGTGTTCACTGACAGCAGTGGAAAGACAGTCTTTCATGAGGACAATACACATGTAAGTATTATGAACTGTAATAGTCCTGTGTACTCAGTTTCTTTCGGAAACAATAAATATATCATGTTGGATTTATTCATCCAAATAAATAAAATGACTTGCGGCAAAATTCATTCTGATTACATGTATATTTTACTATAACACCAAACATCAATAGTAATCTATCCTTGAAATATTCTTCATGTAAATAAAACGAAACTTGTATTTCCCGAACTGCAGTGGAAAAGAGTTACTTTTTTTCGAAATGTTTATGAAATGGCGTGTATGTGTATTGATTACCCCAAAACAATGTAAGGCTACATTTTATGCCGAAATAAAAGCCAGAAGGTTCTATCAGCCTTCTGTGCCCCCTCTGGCTTTCAATGGACGATACATATTATGCGAAACATGGTTTACAGTTGGTTAGAATGTCATGTGCTCTTCATTTCGGCGATATAATTGATTCTTAAACATGTTATAGGGTCATTTGTTCGATGTGCACATTTAGTTAAAATAATACGAAGAGACAATTTGATTGTATAATTAGACATTCAGTAAATCATATGACATTTCCGACAAGAACATACACGTTTCAAATGCACGCTTTTATGTTTTAAATAAATGCGACATATTCAAAATGAGGCCACGACTGAAGCAATTAAACACTTATAACGCAAGAAAAAGAAAATACCGACACGCATTTTCTTACGAATGAAGGTATGTGCCATGCATATAAACCAGAAACATTTTAACTATTTTTTCAACAAAAAGAACAAGTCGATTTTAATATAATTCAATGGCTAATATATTTTTTATTTCTAAACACTAAAAAAATACAATGACGGGATTTCATACAGCAATTGGTCATCCATACAAAAGCGTAGACCAGACGGTATAGATAATTTCGTATACGTCGTTATTTACGAAGGCAACATAGTCACCGTGTTGTTTCAGGATATGAATCATTAAACCGTCATTATTAATATTCATTAAAACAATCAATATCAGCATGCGTATATCAATTGCGAAAGCTATAAATATCATGCATAGTTAAAAAGGTCAAAGTTTTTAGGAACATTAAAATTCACATGTGTTCGAATTATTGAAGTATTACGTTAGCTAGAGAAAATGTATTTTGTGGTTCTTCAGAAATCCTTTGGCAATCTTTAATTTGATTATTTACAGTTTTGGTTTCTTTAAATTGGAAACATGTTTGTTATTAGTTCATATCAATTTTACCACACTCAACAGTGTATCACAAATATGTAAACCATACATTTACACTATTGAACGGGTTTGCTGAGTGTTTTTTATTCCCAATAATTTATTTTACTGAATGTCTTGCATTAATTGTCATTGATATGAGAAGAATTTTTTAATGTCTTCGTAGATATTTATATGAATATTTTGTTTTAAACTTTAAACTTAAAATACGTCTTTCATATTCATTTGGTACGTTTCCTACTCTGTATATAAATATATAAATATATAAACATTGGCTTAATGCATGTGCGTAAAGTGTCGTCCCGGATTAGCCTCTGCAGTCCGCACAGGCTAATCCAGGACGGCACTTTCCGCATTAATGGTATTTTCTGTTTCAAGGAAGTCTTCGAAAATGTATAAATCCACTGTAGGCGGAATGTGTCGTCCCGGATTAGCCTGTGCGGACTGCACGGGCTAATCCGCGATGACACTTTACGCACATGCATTAAGCCCGGGTTTCCAACGACACGTCCTATATATATCTGTTGCTTCAGCACCAACTTCACAAAAAGGCGGACCAGTTGCACTTCTACCACGATGTGGAGTCCGGTACATTGGTCAGTCTGCGACACAACGAAAATCACGACGGGGGTCCCATGAAGCACTTTGTGGTGAGTTTTATAAATGGCGACAACATTTAATTGATTAAATCATCCAAACTTTAAATACAAAAGAAACAGAATTGGCTTTTCAGGCCAGAGTTGGTCTTTCTTATGAATACTAGTGACGTGTAGTTTATAAATCTTGAATCACGAGACCGTATTGTTTTTAAAAACCAGTTCATCGTTTTCTTCGCTCATCAATCTGAATTGATGCAAACTGAAATGCAATGTCAATGGATATAAAGCACAATCGTTCTTCGAAACCAGTTAAAATCAGTGACTTTGCCTGTCCGGCACGATTTGGCCATTGTAATGAATATCAGTGTGTTTTTAGTCCGTAAATCTAGAATAACGAGACTGCGCTTTTGTCAAAACCAATTCATCGTCTAGTAATTGTTTTTTCATCGCTCATTCATCTGAATTGATGCTAATCGGAACGGCAAAAAATATAGCCACATTGCGGTCGCCTGTCCGGGGCATTGCACAGTCCAAAAGGCATAGCATTTGCTGACGTATTCTCACGTACTTATACTGAGGTTCAGCAGTTAACCGTTAGTAAATGATTCATTATTTAGGCGTTCGATAATGCATCGCCAAATGATTAATAATTGGCAAATCATTACCATACTGATGATGCAAACACTTTTTTTTCTGTATCAAATAATGATGTGGTTTTTACATAATATTATGATTTAATTATCAATAAGGAAACACATGCATATATGATGTATGGAAATGGTGTCAAATTCGTGTGCATGTGTATTTACTTCATGGACTTGTGGTTGCTAAACATATCTATGACGGGTTCTTTTATTATGCCGTAAGTAAATTTATTATTATTATTATTATGGACTTTTATCAGGTTTTCTAAGGATTCAAATTGCCTACTCTGTTGCTTATTTTTGTTCTTCAATGCTGTATATCATTTCAAATGTCAAATGTATCCAAAAACTGGTGGTTCTTATAATGTAATGTGTAATAAACTAGATATAATCATCATGATACATGATCAACACACGCTGTTTCTTTGACTACAGGAGGGCATCATTCACGAGGAGATGGTGATAGCACCACCAACAGCCCACAAAAGACATAAACGTTCTCTGCACTTGGACACCCACACTATATGGAGGAAGTCCCCTGACGTACACACATTCTCAGACGATGAGTTATTTGGTAAGACAATATCATACGTATCAGTCAACTGTGTGTGTTTTTAAAGACAATTCTATATCAATATATATTTATTAACTGGTGATCAATCATACCCCGCAAATCTCATTAACAACATGGCCAATTTGACGCCACTATGCGCTCGTGCAATGCGCTGACTAGTTCTGATGACTTCGCATCAAGTGACATTTTCCGTAGCCAAATAAGTTGTCGCCATCCAAATATAGTGGTATAACTTATACTAATATACAACGAAAACGTACGCATAACGTTCACGTTCATTTCGATGTTAAGCACAGCTGAAATTAAATATTATTGAATAATGTATTGTTATTCACGATAATCGTTTGAATTGAAGGGAGTTTCTTTTATGATTATGATTATGGTTCGAAGTCATATATATGTTGGTTGTTATACGACGTCTTTAGATCTTTGCATGAAAATGTATTCGAGCGATCGTTAGTTTTTGTTTTAACCCGGAATTTATTCTGATTAAATGACCATTAAATTGAACACCATATTTCATAGAAACGGGTTTTGTACAATACAGTGTCAATCAATACAGTTTTCTGAGGAGAAAAACATACTTTGTGAAACAGCTGAAAAGAATTATTTTTAAACATATTTGCACAACATGTGAACTTTGACAAGTTTTTTTTGTAAAAATATTGAATGTTAAATTTTAGCTGGCAGATAAGTAGTACTCGCAAGCACATGTCCCCCCCCCTTACTTTAGACATCTGTTTGTAGCAGTTTGTAAGGAAAATTAAGTCAAAATGTTCGAATTAGAGTTGTTTATTGGCTGATAAACAAAGATTTGGAGTTCTGGTGTGTATGAATTAAACCTCGAGTGTGTTAGTCCGAGTTGTTTAATATACCTCATCAATACGACAAATCGGTGTTAATTAGCCGATAAACAACGATAATGCAAATTTATTTCGATTCTAACATGACCTGACAACATTATCTGCAAATACAATGCGAACTGTATTTTACAGTTTCGGAACTATTTCGCATTTTTTATTGAAAGTTTAACAACGGTCAGTTTTGTTCTTTGTCTTTAGAAAACTCTGCGTGTGTCATGTTAGAATCTATTATAACTATAAATAGATAATAAGTCCCTTTTGTGTATGTTTAATTTAGATTATTTTTGTTTGCAATTTGAAATATAATAACAAGCTCAAAAAATATATTTCCGCTTCTGTGTCTGCCATTTGTAGTTGCAGCTGTCATACAAATAACATCTTAAGACTTCATAATTGCTTGCCATTTATTTTAATGTGTGCTGTAAACCTTGCGTTAATAGTTTCGGACATTTTAATCTGAATTATGAACTTCTAGATTCTTATAATTTTTCAGTGTTTGCACTCATTTTCATCAGGTATTTTTGTCGAGCAACACAACAAATATTCTACTCATTGCACTTGTTCATCTTACGATAGAATGTTATGTGTTTAGGTTGTTCAGAATTAAGCGGATGACTCGTATATTATATATATTATATCATTATATACTAGTATTATCACTTTGGTGAAGAAATGTTATAATACATCCAAACCAGATGTAAGGAAGTTGTATTGAATTTTCATTTTTAAATTGAAAGTTTTGATTTAAACGTGCAGTTAAATGAAGCTTTTACATGGGAATTGTAGATGTATTATAAACTCTATCGCCATTAACTGCTTCTTTGGGCATTTTTCTAGCAAATAAATGTACATGTATTCGCTTTCCACAAGTACTGAAAATACCCGTACTATCGCAAATATACCCTTGCATTTCTGTTCCAATTGCAGTTCCTCCAAGCGTAGAAAATTTGAAATTCCCGTCAATGGAGACCTTAAATTTGAACGCATCGAATAACATCGAGTACAAGCACGTCTTTCAGCGACGTAAGAAACGTCAGGTAACTCTGAGCTCGTCCAAGATCGAGCCCGAGTTACTGCTCTTCTGTGATAACGCCATGGTCCAGCAGTTTGAGGGGGACACGGACGAACTGTTGGAATACCTCTTGCATTTCTGGCATGCAGTGAGTGGTCCTCACTTAATATAATCATTGGTTTGCTTAGCAAATATTTGAAACGCGTGAAGAACAGGTAGAACTGCTTGTGTAACGGCATCTGTAGTCCTAGGTTATTGATTTGAATGTTGTCGCCTTTTGAAAATAATTGTATAAGTTATACAATGTCCAACAATCATGCAATAGACAACATTTTATCTATTATGGTCGCCTTTCCAAAATAATTGTATAACTTATACAGTGTACAACAATCATACAATATACAACATTTTTATTTATTATGTTATTATATTTGCATTTTAAAAAATATATATAACACGCTTTTGTCTTAAGTGCATGATCATGTTGCACTTTTAATACTTGCATAACTACCTGTAATAATCATGTGTTTTGCCTATGCTTGGGCCTATATGAAGTGCTTTTAAGCTTTTACTTTGATATGAACCGGACACGAATCAATATCAGTGCCTTCTTTGTGTATCACCATTGAATACTTGCACATACGTTGCGTATTACATTCTCAACGAAACTTCGACATTTGATACAACCAGACACGTATTTTCAATGATCTGTCTAGGTTAAGAAATCTGTGCATATTTTTCAGGTCAACTGGAAATTCCTGACAATCTCTCTACAACGCAAATGGCCACACATAGATATGAAAATCCGCGAGATAGGCGTGTTCCGGGACTCCACTGCGCAGCCGTTCATCGAGGAGAACCGGATACGGCGCGGCAGCAGGCTGTTCTCGCTTTATGACGCCATGGACAGCCTCCAGCGGTGGCTGGTCAAGTACGAGACGGTGTTGCCACTCCACGATGTGGCATTTCTACAGACGGGGTATGTGTTTACTAACGCAGCATGTCATACCGTGGGGTCTTACTTTCTGTATTTACTGACATACTCATCTTCGTGTTACACATCTTTCAGACTACAACTGATTTTACTGATCTTATCTTATGTAAACTATCATTCGTAGCTGAGTCCAGAGGTCTCGTCTTATCAATTAAACTATCATTTATTTCTACAGACGAGGTTTGTTCATTTTTATGCTCCCGGCATCTTGATGCAGGAGGCATATAGTGATCATATAGTCCATCCTATTTTTGAAAGATATTAATAAGATAAACGTGAACATTAACGTTAGATCTAACGTGAACATTAAACATTAGACCGATGAGTATAAATTGCAATGTACTGATATTGTTGGATGTACTTGTGTCCATGATTGATCTGTTCAAGTTTAATGAAATGACATGTTAACAATATTTTCAGACATTTTATTGCCCCCCCCCCCCCCCCCCCCGCGAATGTGTACTTTTGACTAAGAACAACGATTGTATGTTCTTAGATACGCCCTAACCTGCATTTAAGGAGAAGGGATATTGCATTTACTAACTTGTATGAGGGGTTTATCATAATAATGGTAAACAGTCACTTATAATTACAACTTGTCGCTGAAAACGCATTAAGTTAACTTAAATCAAAGAACGTTTTAAATAAATTAAGAACAAGTTTAGCAAGGATAACAGCTTTAGTCCAGTCAGAGTGTTTTTGGAAATGAAAATGATTGTCATAGGAGAATTACAAAATAATGTCCTTGATCAAGTAATATTCAGTCTTTTAATTAGTCTTTTGATGTTACAATACAATATTAATAAGAATAGAATTATTTGGTTGATTGCAAATTTTTAAATGTATACATTTGTATGTTAAAGTGTGATTGTGAAGAATGTTTGCTATTGTGTCAAAACGGAAAAATGGCATTGAAGTATACTAACTAAAAAAAGGGGACTGTTACGTTTAACTTTACATTTCTGTATTTCACCTTAAAACCGCTTCATTCCGAAAATAAGAAATAAAAATTGTAACTCATGACGTTTCTGAATAGAGTTACCATTAAGCTAAATGTTGGTACCAAAACATGTATAGGTTTTACTAGGTAAATACTCCAAAAAGTTCCTTAGAAAAAGTGTCCAGTTTATTTTTTTGTAAGTACTGTACTGTACTGTACTGTTTTCGCCCATAAATGTTTCTGTGCTGTCACTCATAATGCGGCTGTAAATTATTTCGCCATCCTACGTCTCCGCTTTGAGTGTTTCATTGCTTGACTTGAATAATCCACTTGGATTATTATTTGGGTTACTAGTTTGCTAAAAGAGGTCGAACTGCATCGGTTGTTAGGCTTTATTAATAAGCATCGCAACGTAAAACCAACCGTACCCTCAACATATAATATCAATAAACATGCTGATTATATACCTGTATATATGACTTACACGTACAACTCCATGTAAAATGCCAACGCATGTTGGACATATGCCGTGTTGGATAAGCTGTCATAGGAAAATTACCATTGTATGCACAAATAGGCATACTATATGATTAACAAAATATGCGGTATACAGAAAAAAAGAATGTCCTGACTGAACCAAATAGCGAAATACATTGAATAATGCATCCATACAACACAGCGTTGAGTTTATGTACACGAAAACGCATTTTGTAAACATAGTATGCATGATTTGCTTTCGCCAACACTCGATAAATCAAATCAGTTACACAGCATTGAGTTGTGTGTATAACTATGCTTATGGGGCCATGTCACGCTTTGAAAAAATAAAATCACCAGTGCCGTTCGTGTAAACATTTTAACACTCCTTTTTTGAATATTTGCCGTAAAAGGACAATATTTACTCCAAGGGCCTCAAGGGGCAAAATAAGGAATAATATCTGAAATTAATGTTCCCATACAAATGATATAAAAATAAGATACATAGTGGGACAAGGGGAACATTATGAGATTGTATATAGTATGTCGTGCTTGTTTGGCCATCTTCTTGTTTACACTCATTCGCCAAGTGTAATATGCGACACTTCAACCCTGTTAAAACACCCAATAGTTTGTATTGACCATTTCAAGACGTTGACCACAATTGTATGTAAATTATTTTCTGTTTAGCGTCTGTGTTGTATAAACATGAAGTGTTGTACAGTCAACATGCAGCATGCCTTATATAGGCCTTAACTTCAAAGGTCGTTTGGTTTCCAGGAATGACGCGTGCCGCATGACGTCACACACGCGGAGGTTCAAGGACAGTCGGTTCACAAGCGATGAGGACGAGGAGGAAGTGGACGGGTGTGTGGCGGGAACAGCCGGTGAGTGATTGCAGGTTACTAGTAACCATTACATATACATGTCGTTGTATGTCGTAGAACAATTTCGTTGTAGATATTTGACGTCTTTTAAGGTTGTGTTCCTCTTTTTAGTTGGAATTGCAATGCGAAGAGGTTAATATACTAATTAAGAAACTAAACAGTAACGTTTTAAGCTATGACTTTGTGTTGCAAACTGACAATTATTGGGTTTTACCTTGATCTCACTTCATTCCGAAAACAAAAAAATGAAATAACTGTAAGTAATTATGTTTCTAAACAGAATAATCAATAAGCTAAATCTTGGTTCCAAATATGTATGTGTTTGACTTGACAAATACCTAATAAAATAAATATTGACTTCCTTGAGGGTGACAGTGCATCTTGTCAACCCGAGACAACACTGTGGACCGAGGCTTTAGCCAAGGTCGACAGTGTTTTTCGAGGGTTGACGAGACGAACTGTCACCCTCAAGGAAGTCAATATTTATTTTATTATACCGAACAATCCCGTATCATTTGCGTACCGGGCGACATAGCGGTAGCGGGCAACATTGCCGGGCGACATAGCGGTAGCGGGCAACATTGCCGGGCGATATATAAAATTGTTGCCCGTTTATATGCATTATATAGAGAAATAATGCAGTGAGTTATAATAAATATATACACATTGTGTTTAGCCATGTTTTCTTGCGAATGTGATATTACCGAAGCTCTGAAAATTAGTTTAAAACAATCCCCTGATGTATTTTAATACCCGTCTAGGTGTTGCCTATGTTCGAGGGGCGTGTCTGTCCGCACCCTACTTCCGGAAGTTGGCATACAATTTCGGGATTGGAGAAGCGTCTACAAGTTTCAATGGCGTCATCATCGCTGCCCACGAAGTTGGTCACCTGTAAGTTCAGCCGTTGTTAAAACTAGTATTTCAAGTGCTTTTACTCTAAATCATTATAAAATAAACATTTTTGTTAAAGGGTGTTGTGGTTTAGCGTGCACTGGCGAAGCACGCCCTCTTGCAGAAATGTCTGTTTTATAAATGAGAACACTGCATTTTATACGCGGTTTTTATTTACACACCAATTAATGTCTAAAAAGCGTGTTTAAATATGAGAAAGTGATTTTATATCACATAGAGTAAACTTAAAGTAACGAATAAAACAGTAAATTGTCGAATAAATAAACACATAATTGTGTCAATTTTTGCATCGTTTATTATTGTCTCTTTTTCCTTATATAAGAGACGGCTTATACATGTAATGGTGTTAACAACGGTACAGAAGAAAGTTTACTGACACAAAACTCGCCTGTATTTTCTATCCATCTTTTGTCAAACGCCTTTTGAGGACTGATACACTTTGCAGTCGACCAACAAATCGTTAGAATGTAATAAAATAATGAGCGTTAAAAGGCTTTACAATAATCTACAATGTTAAAAGATAAAAACAGATCGGATTTACTGGAGCATAGGTCACCAACCACACACCCTATAACGCGCCACACATTGCTACAAAAAAAATCGTTTGATGTAATAGCTACTTTTAAATTGGACTGGCATTTCTGTTAGTTAAAGCTCATATTCCAATCTGCTGAAAGAGACATGTATATAACTGTGCCATTTGCAAAAGTCGGACTGTCGAATGTTTAATATAATCAGGGTGATCATTTATGTACATCAAGAAAAGTAGGGGACCTAGGAGAGAACCCTTAGAAACGCCTGAAGAGACTGGTATGGTGTCAGATTTGGAGCCATTTAGAACTACAGTTAGTGATCTTGGGTTCTACATCACTAGAGATCTTGGCTTTTTATATTTACAGTTCTGAGAATATCTTTGACAATCAATAAACGTTGTCTCTAACAAGATCTATTCTCTCTGAAGCCGTGTCACGGTTCAAAGAAGAGATTATTTGTAGTGAACTAATTGTAATGCTTATAAATACCATGTGCTCCAGAGTCTTGCAAAGCATATACGTAATTGGGCGATAATTGTCTAGGTCCGTCTTGAAAGTCCCCTTTTTGGGAGCAACAAAAGCTTGTTTCCAGATATCTGGGATTGTGCCAGTTTTCAGACACTTTGGGAACAATAACAGCGAGTTTTTTTTCTTCTGAAATGGTTCTTCACACTAAACTGTTCGTTTATTTTCAGTTCAAATACATGACAATTAACTTCATAGAATTAATTGTACTACTAATAATATTTATGTTGACAGATCTTATGAAATACCTTTAACGTATTTCGGTTTTTAGAACCAGAGCTTTGACTGAGGTAACATTAGGCCTACCAAACTTACAATTAATGAATAAATAATCAATGCATTATACTTGTTTATGATTTAGATCAATCACTACGCATTTAATATTTTATACATGTAGAAATTGCTGAAGCAGTATATTCGAAATAAATAAATAAATAAATAACACATCTATACATGGTACTGTGTATTTATTTTGAGCAATCATCAACAGTTCAAGGTTTGTCATCTTAATGATTATTTCCAGAGCCTAGACTAACTATATGCATTTCGCATTAGTAACACAGTCGTCTGGTATATACTTGGAGACACCAATCTGTCGAGATATTCATCAGCGATTCAGCATCCTGGTAGCCTAGTCTTTGATTAATTGGATATTAATTAAAATGCACGTTTTACCATTCTACTATTATGTTTAAAATGTAAACAATATTTTCCTGATATGAAACAAATCAACGAAGGCGCCAAATTTGCACCAACTTATGTAAATTAATTCTTGATAGATAATGACGGTATTTTAGTAACTTTTTAACCTTTGTTAATGTGTACAGGCTTAAAGTGAAATGAAATTATTATTTCTTGAAAAAATAATAGTGTCTATAAACAGACAAGACTACAATCTTGATGCATTTCAAAATGAAAATTAATTATGTTATACTGATGTTGAAATAATTCCTAACAAATTACTATAAAATCAGAAAGGGTCCATTTTAAATAATTGACATATCGCCATACATGTAATGACAATGATTAATTTAAATATTTACAATTATAATCATGTAAATACAATAGTTTGTTTTATTCAAGAATTTATAAAAAATCAACCTACCAAACAGTAAAACAATTTGAATAGATCTAGTTTATTATGTCACTGAAGTTACATGTTCGTTGCCATGGAGGGCTAAAAATTATTTAGTTCTATTGATTACAAGATATATTTACACATGACAAATAAATATCAAAACACGTGCACGTGAAAAAGTACTTGGATATTTTAACAAATGTGTTTACTGTTTAATGCTATCAAGTCTACATTCTTGAGTGTATCTAACTATTTTGTTGGTTCTTTTTATGTACATATATGCTGAAGAATATTGTGTTGTTGCTTTTTTGTTCTAAAATCTATAGGAAAGATTTCTCATCTATTAAATCGATCAGTGAAATGAACTGATATATCTGTTATGTCCTTATCCCCCATTAGATTCAATTAGGTAAGTTGTTCAAACCACACACGAGGCGAATTGAACTTACTACTTTATATGCAAAGAACATTTGGCAAGAAAATTGAATGATTTAAAACTGACTTGAAATGTTATGCACATTGTTTTCCGCAACATGTCCTTTCTTGTCACATTGTACTTAAATGACATTAGAGAGTCTCATTCTAATACTAATTAATTAATTTTCGTTCTCTAATTAGGCAACACAATTTTCAGACTTTCGTCGACTGCATGTGTTGATGGATATAACATGTATTATCCCGCAAGAGACATAATTATTGCAGTAACATTTACATAAAACATTTATTTCGGTTTTTACATCTTCAAAGTGTGTACTACTAGCACAGAAATCAGACGAATGCTTTTGAAATTATGTATTCAATGTTTTCTTTAAGTTTATGTTGCAAAGAATTTATGTATATACGTGTATACGTTTGCGTATATTTGGTCTAGGTAATTATAAATGAATGATATATAGCTGCACTAACGTAAACTTCAGATATACATTTGTGTTGTTTGTTTGCATACGTTTTGGGCCCATGACACCAACGAATTTGATATCAGACCTAGACTTAACTTAAACCAATGGCCAAATGAAACGGTTGTTTCATGTTAGCTTTGATTTTTATCTCGACTTTTTTTCTTCTTATTGTCGTCGTCCTGTCGTCTGGGTCAGTTAAGTTTTTTGGCTGTTTTTTGGTTAAGGTTTTTGTAGTTTTTTTTGGTCAGAATCCATTTCTCAGAAACTATCAAAGGTATCCATTTGCAACTTCCAATACTTGTTTACTATAAAAAAGGTACTCAATTACAACAAGGCAGGTAAGCCTATGATTTGTATTTCCAGAGTTATCTACCTTTGTTTGGTAAATATAAAATTTCTCAATAACTATCAAAGACATTGAATTGAAAATCATGGGTACAGTTTTAAAGTGCTGATACCATTCTTCAGACAAGAGAAGGTAACTCTTCCAAGGCTTTTACTTGACTAATTGCCCTTTTTTCAACTTAAACACTTTGCTTTAGGTCAAATTTCAATATCTATAAGAGGTATTGACTTGAAACTCAAAGAACTTGATCACAGTGAATAACTTAATCTGTAGACAAGAGGATGTAACTATATCAAGGATTTTGGTGGAGTTATTGTCCTTTTGTCAACTTTTTTTTGCTTTAGGTCAAATTCTCAATATCTATAAGAGGCATTGACTTGAACTTCAAAATACTTCATGACTTTATTCTGTAAACAAAAGCCTAGAGTACTATCGATTATGAGAAAGTAGAGCGTTCAGCACCCGTAGGCGGTGCTCTTGTTATTAGGGCCCCGCAATTTTTTTGCGGGTGCCCTATAGTTATCACCCTGTCTGTCCGTTTGTCCGTCTGTCTTTCTGTCCGTCCGTCCGTCCGTCTGTCCGTCCGTCCGTCCACATTTTTCATGTTTTTCTTTCATAACTTCAAAACCGATTCAGCTATTACTTTAAAACTTCATGGGTGGATAGATCTCATTAAGGAAAAGTGCAGTGCACAAGAACCATTACTCTGCACTTCATGGTTCTGGAGTTATTGCCTTTATTAATGTTTCATACTTCATTTTTGCCTGGAGCATAACTCTTAGACTATAAGAGGTATTAACTTGAAACTTCATAGGTGGATAGATCTCATTAAGGAGAAGTGCAGTGCACAAGAACCGTTACTATGCACTTCATAATTCTGGAGTTATTGCCCTTTGTTAGTTTTTCATTTTCAGGCGGAGTAAACCTTTGGTTTCAGCTCTCTAACTTGAGAACGAATTGAAATATTTATATTAAACTTCATCCATAGATATCTTATATCGAGACCTGGCTTGGGATTACATAGGGGGTGGAAGGGGTCACTGTCAAGATCACCGTTTCAAAAAGTAGATAAACGGTTTCCGCTCAATTACTTGATAATAAATTAAGCTATTATAATTCAACTTCATACATAGATACCTTTTATCAGGACATCGCTTGGGATTGCATAGGGGATGGGTGGGATCAAGGTCAAGGTCACCGTTACTAAAAGTAATTACTCAATAACAGATCGAGCTATTGTAATGAATATAGAGGGAACATTCCTTGTGAATGCAACTCCTCCTACAATTTCCAACAGACTTTCTTGAAAACTTGTCTTCATTGTTGAGGTTAATATGTATTAATATATATTCCACGAAGCTTTAGGTAATCTTTGACATAGATAGAATTGCTGACATGAACTAGTTACTTTAAAAAACTGGCTGACCCCTGCCTTCAACAATGCTATCAATCGGGGCCCGCTGTCACCCATGTGACAAAGTTCTAGTTGCCTTATATTTAAGATCATGTCACACTTCAGTTATTTGTCACAGTATTAGGAATGGGACCGGTACTCATATGAGTGTGAATGTTCGTGTTGTCACATAATGCCAAATGGGACAAAATATGAAGAAAAAAAACTATATTTATAGTATTTAAGGTATTGGCATATAAGTTGATCTCAGTATTTAAATGTTGTTATTTTGCTTAATCAATATACGTGCAAATCATATAATGATTTACTACCTAATTTCCTATGTATTCTGGAGTATGTCACTACGGATTTGGAAATTATTATTTTGCAATTGAGAAAAATGCCTGTTTTAGCATTGGAAATGGATCCTTTTAGCATGACAAAGATGAAGAATCGCTATACCGGTAGTTTGAGTGTAAGAATTTTAGAGAAATCCTGCCCCGATGCCTGAACCCAATGATTTGCTATATTGGTAATATTTGTAGGTTAGGTAACTATTACAAAGAGGTAGCGAATTGTTCTGCCAGTTTCACATGCTTTGACGAGGAAGCAAATCATTCTGCCGATATCACATGCTGGCTATGTCGTTGTTGTTGCAGATTCGGTGCGTGTCTCGAAGGTAGCGAATCAGTGTGTGCTGATTCAGTGCCTATCACGTTCTTCAAGTATCGCATGACTTGCTAAGCTATGATTACATTGTTAAGTATGACATGTTTTGCTGTGTTATTATTACATTGTAAGTAATCACGAACAGGTAACGAATCACCTGTATGCTTTGTCATTAGCATTATTACATCGTTGTTACTGTTTGCAAACTCAGCGCCTACCACGAATAGGAATCAAATCGTTATGCAAGTATAGGATAGGATGTTTTGCTATGGTTATCACCCCGTTACTTGTTTGCAGATTGGGCGCCTACCACGACGGCGAGGCGGAGGCGAGCCCCTGTGCCAGCAACTCGGGCTTCATCATGAGTTATTCCCGGGAGGACGCCTTCAAGTTCAGCAGATTCTCGGACTGCTCCATACAGAGCTTTCAAAACTTTCTCAAGTAAGGATATACGTTGCTTCCAAATTCACTTTTTAATTTTGTTCACGGATAATATACTGGAAAGCGCACCCCTGCATGCATGTTTTATAAATAAACATGCTTCAACGTGATTAACTATAAACTCTTCTCGGTCCTACTAGAGTAGATATATTCAACATTATACGAGTATTTCTTCATTACGAGTTTTGATCATTTTATGTTTTGTGTTGTATTGACAATTGGTCACTTGCATAAAATAAAGGATCAGTGGATAGTAATAAGGGTTTCTCTCTTGCTGGTATTTCTTGGGTTTAATTTATCTAACATTCGTTTAATATTGACGGTATTAACGTTCAATCTGTTTAGGAATATTTCAAAGTGTGTCTCATTATGTGTTCCATAATGTGTGTATCTAGTGTATGGAAAAAAATCTAGTGACTTGTCTTGTATATGTACACATAATATAGGTGACTTCCTAAAATCCTGTTTTAAGCATGGACCGTTCTGGGTGTCTCAAACAGCGGGCAAGCAATGAGATCATGCAATTCCCTACGTCATTTCCGGGCACGTACATGTCCCTTACGGAACAGTGCCGGCGATTTACTGGGGGACCGCCGTGTGAGGTCTGTTATTTAGTTGTTGTATTTTTGCTTTGGGCATAATATGAGCTATTGTTGATTGAATTGTGTTCATGTGTGTACGTTGAATTTGCTTCTTCAAAGAAAATGTTTTATATTAATTTAAATATTTGATAAGCATTATACTCTTGATAAGGGTATTTTTTATACTTAAAGACGATGCTTACGTTGGTGATAAATCGATTAACGTTGCTCCTGGTTTGGGTAACTTATTACATGTCTTGCTATGCTATTATGTGTATGGTTAGGTAAAAACTTGTCATTTCTTGAAAAACACTTTGGGCGTAAAACGCTTGTCGGAGGATCACAGTCACGTCGGTCTGTGTGTGCTTTGTAGGTGGGACCTAAGCAGTGTGAGCACCTGTGCTGTGATGATGCCAAGGGGCAGTGGAGGTACACGCGCTCTGAACCGGCCGTGGACGGGACGGCTTGCGGGACGAGAAATGTAAGTTGTCATGGTAGTCATAGAGACGCCCTCGGTTAGATTGATTGATTCGGGTTAAAACACACTTTTTAACACATAACATATTCCGATTTAAGATACAGAACTAACTAACTTACATGTATTTATGAAACTAAATTAGGCAAATAACGGTCAACTTTTGCTCCTTGAACTGCAAGTACATAACACTTGAACGTCATTACTCAAGTACGTATAATTAAATATGCTAATTTTTTTTTATTTAGAAACAATTTAAGTGGTATTTGTTTAAATCGATTCGAAGTGAGGTTACGTTAGGAATCTAGGATGGCGCATGAAAGCTCATTTCCGATGGGGTCCTTGTTGCTATAGTAATATAAGAAAAATGCCGAAGCTCACACATACGCTTAGTTGCGATGATATGGTTGAGCAAGTGGTCCGATTTTATATTGATATAAAGTTTTAATGTTACTGTGTATGTACACAATTTGGTTTCTAAATTCATATCTTCATACGATAATTCAGTAGCAAAAGCTGAAGGAGGTGTTTTTAAAAAATAGTGAATAAATTAAATCCATGGAGAATTCTGTTTTCTCAACATATATTTCAACCTTTCAATGTGCCTTACCTAGTACTGCATTATTTGCAAGGATTGTTAATGCAATATCTTATGTTATTCCTATTTCAGGTGTGTTTGAATGGCCAATGTATATCCCTGTCCTCGTTTGGATAACACTCTTATTTTCGGTAAGACCACTTTTCTGTATTGATTCTTGCAATGTATGCAAAATTGTTTTACGTTTAATATTCGCAGAGCATTGGTGCGATAGGCCAAATATCCAATATTTATCAGCAGTTATATGCATTTTCAATAAATATCCTACATGACACTGAAAAAGCTCTTCTTTTGGAGGTGTACTTATCAGTTTCTTAACTTTTGGGGACTATTTTGGGGACTATAATAAACTTGAAGTCGAAACCGACTTATAATTATGTATAAAAATACATTAATAGCTATTCACAAGGATATATCACTTACTTACCTGTCCATTATGTGTGATGTCTGGCTGTTCGTTATGTCGGTATGCAAATATGTGTGCTTCTATCATTCTTTTTTTCAGACAGTTTAGAAACAAAGACTGTAATTAGCTTCACCCAGACACAAGAGAAGAATACGGAGAAATGGACTGTGAACGCGTCGTGTGTCAATAAACGTCGTGCTTAAGTGAAAGTACTACGATGAGTTAGTTTGCGCACGACTACCAATGAAAATACCTACTTTGGATCACGTGACTTTCAATATTCAGCATTAAACAATGACCATGTAATGTCATTCTAAGAACGTACAACTTATAGTTGAGACTTTAGTATGACGTTAACATGATAATAATATAGGAGGAAATATTAACATGTGAAATTTTGTATGTTCGGATCATTTATGATACATATGGAATATAAAAGGGGATTTTTTTATTTTGGTCTGCGGACACATTTTTGACAGCATTTCCTTTCATACATTTATATATTACAGCTTCATGTTCTTTTTGTCAACACAGTTACGGAACATGTTTATTTTTATACTAACACATGTAATTAGAGAACGTACGTTTTTTATGCCCTAGAATGGAACTTCTGGGGCATATAGTAATCGCATCGTCCGTCCGCCCGTCTGTCCGTCCGTCCGTCACGCTTCTTGTGCGGAGCATAACTCTATTAGTATTAAAGGGTTTCAAATGAAACTTCATATAATGATAGAGGAAAATGAGAGGAAGTGCAGACTACAAAGACCACAACTCTTTCTATAATATTTACAGAGTTATTGCCCTTTGTTTAATATTCTTGTGCGGAGCATAACTCTATTAGTATTGAAGGGATTCAAATGAAACTTTATATAATGATAGAGGACAATGATAGGAAGTGCAGAGCACAAGGACCACGACACTTTCTTCAATATTTACGGAGTTATTGCCTTTTGATTTATTTCCTTATGTGAAGCATTAATTCTCTTGTGCGGAGCATAACTCCATTAGTATTGAAGGCATTCAAATGAAACTTTATATATAAATAGAGGACAATGAGCGAAAGAGCAAGGCATAAGGACCATAACTCTTTCTTCAATATTTATTGCGTTATTGCCCTTTGTTTAATTTTCTTGTGCGGAGCATAACTATATTAGTATTGAAGGGATTCAGATGAAACTTCATATAATGATAGAGGACAATGAGAGAAAGTGCAGAGCACAAGGACCACAACACTTTCCTCAATATTTCTGGAGTTATTGCCCTTTGTTTTATTTCCTTATATGAAACATTTAATTTTCTTGTGCGGAGCACAACTCCATTAGTATTGAAGGAATTCAAACGAAACTTCATATAATGATGGAGGACAATGAGAGGAAGTGCAGAGCTTAAGGACCATAACTCTTTCTTCAATATTTATTGAGTTATTACCCTTTGTTTAATTTTCTTGTGCGGACCATAACTCCATTAGTATTGAAGGGCGTCAAATGAACTTCATATAATGATAGAGGACAATGAGGGGAAGTTCAGAGCACAAGGACCACAACACTTTCTTCAATATTTATTGAGTTATTGCCGTTTGTTTTATTTTTTTATGTGAAGCATTCATTTTTTTGTGCGGAGCATAACTCCATTAGTATTGAAAGGAGTCAAATGAAACTTCATATAGTAATAGAAGACAATGAGAGGAATTGCAGAATACAAGGACCACAACACTTTCTTCAATATTTATGGTGTTATTGCCCTTCAGTTAATTTTCTTGTGCAGTGCATACTTCCATTAGTATTGAAGTGATTGAAAATAAAACCACACATATTGATAGAGGATGTTGAGAGGAAGTGCAGAGTAAAAGGACCATTACTTTTTTTGTAGGAAGCGTTATTTTTGCCAACATGTAACTGACATTGTGTTGCCTTTCTCTGACAACCATATGCTTCGGGGGCATATGTCACATCCTTTGACAATCCTTGTTTTAAATTTAAGATTTTATTAAATCAATACATTTAATAATAACTCTTTTTCTATTTGATAGGAATAACAGTACGTTTTAAAAACCTTTTTTTAATGCGAACAATTACTGGGGTATCCATTCATTGCGTACTGAATTGCATATGTACAACATTAAACCTTGATATCCATCTGTAAGAAAACTAGCAAGGACTGCGTTCTTGAAAGAAGATTAATGATTGTTTTATAAAACCATAAAGGATGGCATTGTTAATAGAAGATTGATCTTTGCTTTATGCATCCATCATCATACCCACATCCAGACAGAATTGATTTATGTAATGAGTTGTTATGAAATGTTTTGTTGGCACTTTCACAAAAACTATGTCTGCAAATGTGTATGTAGTATAACCACACATTGTCTGTGGCGTTTATTTATTGTACAGTATTTATGTAATTGGACTATTTAGTCATTACTGCTATTATTGATAATGTATTATTTAAATGTGGCATGGTGTAGATATGTATTTGCTTGTTTGCTTGT
The DNA here is from genome assembly GCA_027627225.1 of Congeria kusceri. Lineage (NCBI taxonomy): Eukaryota > Metazoa > Mollusca > Bivalvia > Myida > Dreissenidae > Congeria > Congeria kusceri. Next base: position 35,416,119 of record CM051032.1, on the reverse strand, counting down.
TGACATTTTGACACCGCCACTCTGACCTTTTACTTACAATTTGTATTAGAATTATATGATACAATATAAACTTCTGAAAACACTTAAATGATCTAATATCGTATAGACGTAATGGCTTTGACATTCAGTGACTTATATTAAAGAGTAAGACAGAGTTTAAAAACGTTCGTAGTTATGAGGACAGTAAATCAATAAATTACCGTTTGAAACCAACTATATTATTTGCTATACTACCAATATTTAACTACCAATATTTTACTACCAATACTACCAATATTTAACTTTTAAACTTTGTTCTCGCGTTGTTTTATAATTATAACATGTACTAAACTCAAATATTAAACGTATATATATATTATATGTATGTACCATTAATTTGGACTAAATAATTCCATAAAAATGTTAAAGCTGATTTTGTGAAGCCACACAAATGCAAAATTAAATGTGGTCTCTTGCAAGATCTGACCTAAAAAGACGCATGACTCTTGCAGAACGGCAATACTGTATCTATCAGTACCTCAGTTTCAAAACTTGTGCTTTGTACAAGACTGTCTCAATAAGAATACGTGTTTTAGCACCATGTTGGCATGTCATTCCGACATATAAATGGGTTGGTGAACTGTGTATACTTTGTGTGATGTTCTGACTTTTCAACACCTTATTCTGTAAACTGGCTTATTATGATTTCAGGATAAATAAAAGTAAAAACATATGTTTCTTTAATCTGTTTGCCTTAAGGAGTATTATGCGATCAATATCCAGTTATTCATATATAGGGTTTTAAAAACTTTTTTTTTTCTATAAATATAAGTGTTGACCTTATATTCAAGTGTAAAAATTGATCTGTGAATCTGACTGAACTACCTCATCTTCGCACAATGATGAAAATTTTAATTAAAATACAATTCTTTAAGGGGCCTTACCCTTCCACGTCGTTGTAAAATTAGGAATTAAATGTATGCTATTTAGAAGTTTATTTAGAGTTTAAAGTATTATCAGTGTGTATAAAACGTAAAAATAATGCATAACTATAATCTTGATATCGTGATAACAATTCGCATTAATTATATATTGAATATTGACAAACGTTACAAAAGAAAGTGTGTTTACAGTTTATATACTAACTTCAAAATGTTTTTATCATATTTAACGACATTTTTGTATAATGTTGACTTTGTATACTCTATCATTGAATTATTTATATACATACCACAGTTCGTAATTGTAGCATTATTCAAAAGGGAAATTCATCTTTAAAATGATGTAATTAGTTTTGTTTATCAAAGAATATCTCGACCAATCAGAGTAGTGGCTAAAGCAATGAAACTTATAATATTTCAAATGTTATTAATTTAATTGACGTTTAGCTGACCAAATAAATACGAAATACATGTATAGCCTTGGTATTCAGACGTTCAAATGAATTCGTGATTTTTAAATTGGAACCTGGAGATTCGAACCCTTAAATGCCTACCTTGACTTTCAAGACGCCGATTGGCTGACGTAGAGGTCACCAGCACGTGAGCTTTCGGTGGTCCTCAGATGGTCATGTTTTTGAGACTATTATCAAAATATATTGAAGTATTTTATACAACATTGTATATTTGATATAAAAATACCACATTGTATTAATGAAGATAACATCATATAATAATGTAAATGCCGCGGGTATTTTTTATGTTCGTACGTTTGCCCCTTTGATGAAATTCTATATTTAATTTCTCTTTTGCCTGCAAACAGCCCGGTTTTAACCGCTATTATATTAAAGTCCTTTGTAAACATTGTTTACCGATCTATTCATAAATCATTCTTAGACCATTATGCATATTTAATATCGAAAATTTCAAATATTTATAACAACCACAAAATCGCTTTTACCGGTTGTTCGTATCCTGTTACGTGCCTTTATTGCGAATGTGCAATAAATTAAACTCAAACAAACTGGATCTAACAAATCAACAATGGACTTAAATGAACAATCGGATCGATCGATTTTCAACTGATTTCTCAATGGGTTTAGTGGGTCATTAAATATACGGGGGATCTACAGAGCGTGTACGATATGTAAAGTTAATACCCGGTGTAGGGTGCTACATGTAAAGTGATTTCGAAACTGCTGATCCAAGAAAAGCGTTTTGATAGGTCTTAATCGTATAAGCTAATATTAAAATATTTGATTAAAAGTTAAATTGAAAATGAAACGGATTTATACAAAGGTAACTATTTATAGATGTTGATTTTTTTTAAATAATTGAAATAACAGTATTGTTACATTTTTATGTTCAAACTGTCTGCCATCGTTAAGAGTATACGACTTAATGTTTATACCAATGATTTCATTATGTACTTACATACACATTATGGTATTTAGTCATTTAGAATTAATACATATTTACATATTGAACAGGTTTTATGCAGTCTAACTACATTGTACGATCCACCTGATACGTAGCGTATTTAGGCGTAGTCGCAGATTGGTGTATATGTATATCCAAACCAGTATTCAGGAATATATAATTATCTCTACAATAAACTACGATTGTGTATGCAGAGAACTCCAGATAAGAAACAAGATGATAAAAGGCTGTTGTTGCATACGAAAAAACTTAGTGGATCATCATTCCGCCACCTTTTTACGCGCAGTTTAACATATTTAACATTTATGTTATTTTCAACTTTAAATAATAAGAATAAAAAACTTATTAATTTTGTTGATGCATAGTGGATCATCATTCCGTCACTTTTTATGAGCAGTTTAACACATTAAACAGTTATGTTTCTAAATTTGATTCACCCAAGTTAATATATATTTTGCAATTAAGCACAAATTTGTAGATTAACATTTACGAGACATTAACGATTAAATAATCTAAGTCAAAATGATGAATTAATCTACGATTAATCAATTAATCATGTACAATTGAAGTATCTCTGGCGTAGGGATTTATTAAGTTACGGTAAATAACATAACCGTGCACTCTCATGTGTGTTACAATTTACAAGGCATTTCTATAAAAGAAATCACCAATTTTCTGCGTTTCATTAACTGCTTTTTTCCCAAATAAAGTTTCGAATTTGTGCCCATGTAACGCTTATATTTTCTTGGAAATTCCATCCAACAAGCTATATTCTTTCCGTTTATATAGTTTAGAAATGTCGTCGACACCCATTATCTTGAAATTAGTATGTCTTCCAATACACCATAAATAAAACAACTGACTTTTTAAAGGTATACACAGTCCGTCTGCCAGTTTGAAGCACATTTGAGGCGTGTGAGGGAAAACCGGGCTTAATGCACCTGCGTAAAGGGTCTCCCCGGATTAGTCTGTGCAGTCCGAATAGGCTAATCCAGCACGGCACTTTCCGCTTTTATGGTATTTCCTATTCAAGGAAGTCTCTTCTAAACATAAATCCACTGTAGGCAAAAAGTGCCGTCCTTCTGCAGGTTTTGGTCAATAATTCCATATTTAAAATTTGTTCGTTCCATTTCAATACATATAACAGTTCTATATGTCTTACTATACCATGTACTGGGCTAAAGGATATTTACATGATGATCCGAAAGTAAGATCTGATGACGACCTATATAATGAATGTTCTGCTTGAAATTGCTGATTTCCAAACAAGTTATTTATATCTCAAGCAATACGTGTGCTCGCTTAACAAGGCTCGGCTTATTTGGTGGGGAAATTCACCAGTGGTAAATAATTGTGTATGTATATGACAGCAATCAAATCATTCAACGAACACTATGCGGCATACCCAATGCAAAAGTCAATGATGTCCGAATTGTGCAAAGGCAATGCAAAAGTCTGGGGCGTGTCGTGGGAAACCCGGTCTTAATGCACGTGCGTTAAGTGTCGTCCCGGATCAGCCTGTGCAACACAGGCTGATCCGGGACGACACTTTCCGCCTTCAGTGGATTTATGTTTCAAAGAGACTTCCTTGAAACAGAAAATAAAAGCGGAAAGTGTCGCCATGAATTAGCCTGTGCGGACTTCACAGGCTGATCCGGGACGACACTTTACGCAGATGCATTACGCCCGGGTTTATCACGACACGCCTCATATGCTCTACTTTCACTTTCAATACTAGGTTCTGTTTGGTTGGCCGAAAGGTCACCAGACATGTCCCTCTACCGGTCGTCCTTAAATCCTATTGGGTAGCGTATTTTAGGAGCAGATTTTAATCAGGTTGGCTGTACAATTTCAATGCAGAAAGAATTCGAACAAGAACTACAAGACGCAGGCGACAGACTTGTGGCCGTGGACTTCAGAGCTGATTGGTGCAAGAAGAATACCAAAGTCCTCCGAACACTGAATGACGTCATGTATCAGTCGGAATTCGCAGAAGTAGTTTTCCTACAGGTTGACGTCGATGATAACGAGGTATCTGAATGAATACACATAACGTACTATTATTATATGCATTTTAGTGAAATATTAAGAATTTAATTGAAGTAAAATTTTATATTTGCACGTGGAATAGTGAAAATATAAAAGCAATACAAATATCACAAAACGGACTATTTTTTTTTAAATAGCTTACCAGTAGTAGTTCACCTCTATTGGCAATTGAATATGCATGTACAGTATTTACATACGTAAAAACATACAAGACATTTTAAAATTACATAAAAAAAACATCATTAAGCGACAACGACGCAGAAAGTATTACACTATTTTCCCGCCATATTACCGGTACGTAAGTGACAAATTTGGAATTATTAATGACGCCATTAGTGAAAATATTTTTTTCTATAAACACTCCAGAAACACAATTCGATTACTTTTCCATCGCAATCGGCAACACATGTGTATATGGAGACATATTTCTGTATTTCTTCTTTCAGGATACGGCGCCGTTTTGTAGCGTTGACTTCTTACCAACTATTCAGTTCTACCGATATGGTCGAAAGGTAATGGATTTAATGTTATTCTTCGAAGTGTTTAGTATTTATCAATTTGTACCAGCTGTATATTACCTCACCTGAGCACGAAGTTCTCGGTGAGCTTTTGGTACAGCGGACCTCTCCTGCGTCGTCCGTCGTCCGGCGTACGTATGCCGTCAATAATTTGACCGTTATCGCGATAAAGACTTCATTATTGTATTCAATCTTTGGCTTGCACTGTTTATGTATGACCATTCAATCTCGACCGGTGTCGATAATGGGTAAATTCAGACCAGAAATCCTTGAGTTATTGCTCCTTTTTTATTGGAAAAATACCAAAATGCCTATTTTTCCACTATAAAGACTTAATTTTTCATTCAAAGTTGACCAAACTTCGTTTGTGTGTGGTCATAGGATTTCAGTAGAAGCCTAAGGTGGGTAAGGCTGGACTACAAACACGGGAGTTACTGCCCCTTGTTTTTGAAAAGATGCAAAATTGCCCTTTTCCTTGATAAGCACTTCATTTTTTATCCAGTTTCGACCAAATCTTGACCAAACTAACACAGTTTTGTATGTGACCATAAGATTTTAGCGGAACTCAAGAAATGAATGGGCCCGATTGGGCCACAAACAGCCGTGTTATGGTCCCTTGTTTGTGGGAAAAATGAAAAAAAAAAAAGCCCTTTCCTTGACAGAGCCTTTTTTCATCCAATATTGACCAAACTTCGACAGTTTGTATGTGACCATAAGATATCGGCAGAAGCCAGCAATGTGAGAGATTTGGCCTCAAATTATGGCCCGTTGTTTGTGAAAAAAAAAACCCACACAAATTGTCTCTTTCCTGCATAGAGACTTTTTTCATCCAACCATGATCACATTTTCAGGTTTTGAGATTTTGCCCCTTAATTCTGAAAATAAATGCATTAATGGACTTAATTCAGGACAGGGACTTCATTTACCACCCAATCTGGACCAAACAATTTGTCTATGACGAACAAATCTCTGTTGAAATCGAATATTTGAAGTGTACATGGTAATACACTCCACTCTACTGAATAAGATGACAAACATGGCATAACCTTTGCACAGCCGTCGCCATTATCTTTCCGAACTTCAGCATTACCACTCTTCCTTCGAAGCTGCTTGCGAAAAAATGGAAACCAGGGTAGAGAAAATATACCCAGGCCCCAATTTGCTAAATGGCTGTGAGTTATTTGTTTGTTGTCGATAAGCAGGGCAGACAAGTAGCTAAAGCAATATAGTAGTTAATCAGCTAGACAAATGATTTTAGTACATTGTGCCGTGCATTCCCAACCTTTGTTCAAGCTCTTCACAACAGTAAGGTCTTCATCTTTGCAGGTACACAGGTGAGCCCTTTGGGCCATCATGGCACTATTGTGTTTGCTTCGAGTCCGATTAATGGTGCCTGAGGAGTGAATACGGGACGTAACTGCAATACTTTTAAATACATATTTCCATGAATAGTTTTCCTTTAAATTTTACCAGATATGTGCTTATTTTCATTATCATAAGTTTCCTAAAATGTAATTTATCATGACAATATGGTCCCATCAGCTTCATCATCATTATCATCATCATCAGCAGCATCAGCAGCAGCAGCAGCGCCGCCACCCCCACCATCACCATAATCATCATTAGGAGCAGCATCATTACAGTCATATAGCTAAGAAGAGCATCTTGTTGTTGTGTTTGGTAGCACTGACAATGACAAATATGACATTACGTTACAGTAGTATGAAGCGTATGTTTGAATAGTATCGTGTCTGAAAATCGATTTTTATAATAATATATTAAAAAAATAATTTTCCATTTTTCGTTGTTTATCGGCTTAAAAACAACGGTTTGGAGTTCTGATACGTTGGAATTGAATCCCGCGGGTGTTAGAAAAACAACGATAATGCGAACATTATTTCGATTCTAACATGAAGTGACAATAAATTATGCAAATACAGTTGCGAACTATATTTTTTAGTTTCGGAACTATCTTCTCACAAACATCAGAGTAATGGCCCCTTGTTTGTGGGGAAAAATGCAAACATTGCCTTTTTCGTTCACAGAGACTTTATTTTTCGCCCAATCTCGACTTAACTTCCACAGTTTGTGTATTATCAAAGATCGAAGCACAAGCCAACAATGGCCCGGATTGAACCACAAACACCAGAGTTATTCCCCTTTTTTGTTGAAAAAATAGGCAAAAATGTCCTTTTTACCTTGATAGAGACTTTATTTTTCTTTTATTCTTTAATAAACGTCCACAGTTTGAGTGCAAAAATCAATATTTGGACCAGATTGGGCCACATACACTGGAGTTATGATCCCTTCGTTTGAAGAAAAAGACAAAAATTGCCTTCATTCAATCTTGATCCAACTTCCACAGATTTTGTATGGCCATAAGACCTCAGCACAAGCAGCAACTGCGACAAATCAGGCCACGACCACTGGAGTTATGTGAAAATTAAAGCAAAGATAGACTTGATTCAATTCATTTACAACCAATCTAGACCAAACTTGCAGAATTTGCCTATGACCATAAGCTCTAAAGCGAATTTGAAGATAGGAAGAGAAGATCGCAATACACTCCACTCTTTGAAACAAGCCGGCAAGAATGGCACGACCTTTCCGCAGCCATCGCCATTATCTTTCCGAACTGCAGCATTAACACTATTCCTCCGAAATTGCCTGCAAAAAGTTACCAGGATAGAGAAAATATACCCATGTCCATAATTGTTTATGACTATGAGTTTTTTTGTTTGTCTTTGACAAGCAATGTCAAGCTATGGAGAAAAAGAAAACACGTATAAGAGTTAATTAGCTAGACAAATTATTTAAGAACATTATGGCGTACTTTCCAACATTTGTTCAATCCTGTCACAACAGTAAGGCTTTCATCTTTGCCAGTACTCAGGTGAGCCTTTCGGGCCATCATTGCCCTTTTGTTGTTTTATTGTTGTTCTGTTTTTGTTATAGGTGGCTGAACTGTATGAAGACTCAATAGATCGACTGAAGTCCATTTTACAGCTTCATCGATGAATAAATCTTTGTAATAGAAACAAGTTTATAAACTGTATACATTTGTATTATTTGTTGTAAATAAATCAATCATGTTTGATTTGTTTAATTATTATTTCAAAGACGATGACGATGCTTATGCTAATTAAAATTGGTGGTAAAAAAGATAACGACGTTGTTGATGCTGCTGCTGCTGTTTTTGATGATGGTGTTGATAATGATGATTGTGCTGCTGCTACTGCTACAGCTGTTGTTGCTGCTGCTGATGATGATGAGTATGAGGATGATGAAGAAGAAGAAGATAATGACGATGACGACGGCAATGATGATGATGATGATGATGATGATGACGATGATGATGATAACAACGTTGTTTATGATGATAAAGTCGATGGTGATAACGATGATGATGACGACGACGACGACGATGACGATGATGATGATGATGATGACGATTTGGCCGTTTACTTCAGTTCTGCAATATAAAGAGTATAACATGACGAGCGTGATGATGGTTAAGTTGATGATTGGTCTTCATCACAACATAGGAGACGGGAATGACGAACGAAAGGTGAAAAAATATGGATATAACGAAAAGCCCAAAGTCTGGCATAAACAAACATTTATAAATTATTTCGTGGCGTTTCTGTCCCATTTTTCAACCTCTATTCAAACCTAGTCAACTGTAAACCGTACCCTGTAAGATGTAAATCAACTCTATTTAACTTCATGCAAGGTTGGCTATTGGTTTAAATCTAAAGGCATTTTCATAAAAGTGTTGGATTCTATGTCTATTATTGGATTCTATGTCTATTATTAATCGGTGTGTACATGGTGTAGAGATACGGGGGTCTACAAAGACGCGTTCTTCTTTTAATATGCTCTATCTTAACACAGCATTTAAAATTGAAAAAAAAACGTTCATAATATATACTCGTATAACAGTATCCGTTTTAAATGTGTTTGTGTTGGTGTTGTTTTCTGTTGTTTTGTACTTAATACAACCTTGCATATTGCACTTTCGTTTTGTACGCATCGTTGGCGTTCAGGAGTAAGCCGGAAAGCGACTGCATACGGCGGCATGCTTGTACTAAATTACGAAACAGTATGTATCGTTTGCAAAACGTTTCAGGAAATAACTTATGACATATGTTTTGATTGAATTTGATCAAATTTACCGCCGACATGCCCCTTTAAAAATCTAAAATATTTTTTATTCTTTCTTTGTAACTAACGTTAATATGGCGAAATTCATTATCATCCGTCGTTCGCTGAAAACACGTCTAATGGGAATGTTCGATCAACCATTGATATGTCAAAGCTAAACAAATAGTGTAAATTTCGGGTATATACATATATATACATGCCAAGAGGTTTATGACTTACGATTTTAATCAATGAAGACTCAAGACACATGTGTTTAGGCCTAAAGAAGACACGTTATTACTTACTGATTAACGTTTTCTATAGGCTGCATCGAGTACAAATAGGTTATACATGTACGAACATATTATTTTCAATAAATGCGTAAGACACCAATTATTATAACAATATGCACATCAATACGCATCGATCTTTTCTTTCACGTGTATCACATAATTAATTATCATCGATATATTCACTACAGACGCGAAGATGTTCGTTGCACTGACAAAGTTTGTTAACGTAGAAGTAAGAACGGAAACGTAGCGTCTGTGATGATTGATTTATTCATGCAATAATCTCATGTTTATATCATCGAACAAGCCTCGTTCAGTCCCTTATGCTCAGTAAACGACGTCTTTCTGTTGTTCTGCGCAATGCTCGAGCGAATTCAGAAGTCAAATGTTCTTTCCGCATGAGTATTCGAAATTATATACATGAAAATGAAAAATGCGCGAAATTAAGACCATGCGAATTAGTCGTTTTACAAGAAATTTAGACAGCTCGATATAAAATGGGTTTACAGTATGACAATTCAAAGAGCCTTTGCACGTGTTTGCACAATATTTCGTTCGTTATCTAATGCAATTAATCAACACAAAGTCCGTGTTTCTACCAAGCGAGACAAGATACCACAACACACGTTTGATGTATTGATTTTATTACGTAATGCGAGGTTCCCACTATTACGATTCGCGCCACGATTGAAATCGTGGTCTTAATCGTGGACCAATCGTGATGTTCCTATCAGATCTTATCAGATCTTGAGGTTAGTCGTGGCAATCGTGTTTATCGTAGGAAAATTGTGAACGGTTTAAAAATTCTCTACCATTAACACGATCAACTGCGATCAATTGTCCATCGGGATCATCGTATCAGATCTTATTGCATCGTAACAAAGCGCGACAAATCGTATCTAATCGTGCATCCAAATCGTGGTGATCGCGATCGATTGTAGACGAGAAAAAAACACCACGCTCTGTTAAGATGTGTTGCGATCTCAAGAAACAATGAAGTCAATAGTAATTCGGGCTGTATTTATATAATTCGTGTACAGTCTTAGATCAAATCGTGATGTCCATCGATCATGATCGTGAAAGACATCAATGTCACAATCGTATCCTATCGAAACGGAGCGCATGGATTTGTAACAAGCGTATCGAAACGTATCTGTACATACTAGGACGTCCTTATTCGGGGAACCCGATCGTGATGATCGTGTCAGATCGCGACCCAATCGTGAACAAGATCGAAACAATCCCAACGGAACGTATTCATCGTATCGAAACTGGAGATCAGACCGTGACAGATCATGACACCCGTAATTGACAAATCGTGGCCAGATCCCAACAGAGAGCAAAACATCGTATCAAAACGTATGGACTCGCATCACATCGTATCCAAGCCTGAAAAATCAAAGAAATACCACGATCAGCTACGAGTGACGGATCGCACGATAGTGGGAACCTAGCATAACGTACATTTGTACGATTTCCCGTAGTCGAAAACTAAAACAGACCCTTTATAATATATATTTTTTATTATTTAATACCACTTTTTATATAAATTGTTTAAATGCGTTTTTGACAGAATGTTTTTTTTTTTTTCTGGGTGGGGGTGGGGAGGGGAATCAAACTTTTCATCTTACAATCCATGAATGGTAAAGTTGTAACACTCTCGAAACAAACAGCAATTAATTAAAGGACATTAAACGATTGATAGGTAATCGGATGCCAGTCGCATTTTAATATAAATCAGACGGTATTTCTCCATGATAACATATAGGTCTCGCAAGTCAGCTTTGCACCTCCAGGCTTTAAATGTGCATGGAATGGATTTGATTCCGGAGGGGAATGTACATTATACTATATTACATATTATAATAAATGCAAAATATACTAGGGCGTCATAGTAAGTCGAATGTAGGACAGCAAATAGCCGAATAAAAGTTTAACCAAAATGTGAACCTCCTTTCAAGCCCTACTTCACTACACCACGTTATACAATTTATTATAAGTGTTCTAATAAGCCTCATAGGCGGATTCAGAGGGGGGATGCGGACGGGTGCGGTGGGGCGGAAGCGGCGTACACCCCCCCCCCTCGAAAATTGTCCAAGTATTCGAATTGTAAAAGCTTCTTGGTATCTATAAAAACATGTAAAAGTGACCAAAAGCAGTTTCAAATGTTGGCAGCTTTGAACATAATACTTCCGCCCACCCCCTCTATCTCAAAATCCTGTAACCGCGTCTGAGCCTTATACATATAGTCATCACAATCTTACATGAGGGTTCATTACATCATATTATGTGTGTGTGTGAAAGCATCGTAAGTTAAATTTTATCCTTATCCTTAAATTTGGAAATTTTATCACTTGTAAAATTCCATAAAGAAACAATTCAGCACTAAGTAACACTTGAAAATAACATCATTATGAAAGTGTTATTAGAGGAATATCAACAACATATGCATAATAATGTTTATTAAGTAAAGAAATATAAAACATTCATATTTTGCACTTAAGGTAAAATATTCAAGAACTTACTGAAGATGCTTTGTGAATACCAACCCAGATGCACACGAATTTCTCTTTTATGCATCGTCGACCATGGGCCATGAGTCGTATATTGAAACATCTTAAGCGCAATCTTATCCTTAGCCTTAAAATCGTCATTTTTCTTAAGCATTTTATTCCATGTATAGATAAAATTCTGCTAAATGTTTACTAATTATTAACTTATTATTAACTACTATTTATTTAACTGTAATTAGATCCACAAGAAGACGAACTTAAATGAAAATGTTTTAGATTAACTTAAGATGTTTCTGGAATATGGCCCCATTATCCACACTAAGGAAACTCTTAACTGCAGTCATATTTAAATGAACAATTCAAATACAATTTTCATGGAAAAAAATATCCCAGTATTTTTTGTTTGAAATGTGGTTAAAAATTAAGCATCTGTTGACTCTTTATCAAATTCAAACCATTTCAGACAAAATAAACACTAAATGAACAAGCCACAGACTTAAGGAATTTTATGATTTTTAGAAATTTACATAAAAGTTTTCACTAAGGAGTTTCTGAATATGGTCCATTGTTTATTGTTTGTGTTCGTTGTCGTTGTAGTTGCTCATGATTGATAAACGTCATTTATAATACTCATGTATGAAAGACTAATACACGTCATTGTAGTGCCGACAAAATTACGAAGGCGACGTCGAGTACGAAAATACCGGGCAGTTTTTAACCGAAGAAAAATTTCGGTTATGACATTGGGGTATGTCGTTGGACGGGCAGGCGTAGTGGCGGCGTCAACATTTCGTTTCCACTCTCTATCTCGAGTACAAATTGAGCTACATGTATTCTAATGAACTTCATGCACGATACCTTATATCAAGACGACGCTTGGGATTGCATATGGGGTAGGTGGGTCAAGGTCATTGCTGCTAAACATAAAAAACTGTTTCCGCTCAATAATTTGAGAACGAATTAAGATATTAAAAAAAAACTTTATGCGTATATACCTTATATCAAGACCTCGCCTGGGATTCAAATTGGGGTCAAGGTCATACACAATGATTACATAATTATGCTGTGACAAGATCGATACATTGTTTGCCAATATACGCGGCAATACATAAAACTTCACTTCACAAAGTGGGTGGGTAATTCGAACCTTGATGAGTACAGTAGTAAATTTATATAAATTAGTTCTAATTTGACCATTAAAGCCACAAGAATCACAAAATAACGTCTTATCGTGATTGATTAAACATTAAAGAATTACGTCCATTATTATGGTTTTAAAATATCAATCAAACGTGATGTTTAAAATGAAAATAAATGCTAGCCAATATTGCAATCATGAATGCCTATTGACGAGGCATATATGTTGTATTGAACATACTATTTTGTTGAAACTCGAAATGTATTGTGGTCTTGCGATTATAACGTGACATTGCAAAAATAATGCTGTATTACCAAGCTGTGTGCGTTTGCGCGTATCAATTAATGTAAGGAGCATGTCTACGGATTTTAGCAAAATAACAAACGGACATGACCCCGGTTCGATTCCCGGCACGTTTACATTATTTGCTTCCTGTTTCCTTTACTTTATTTTCCATGTAATACTTTCATCTGGTTAAGTGTTTTTTGTATTAAAATCGATCAAACATATCTTATAAAAGCCACAATATGTGAGTAAGCTTCTATAATAATGAGAATTTTGTCCATGAAACGAAAATACTTACTCACCAAGTATTCTTCTGCCAACACTTCCTGGTGCCAGGTGAGAAATGTTTTTATTTCGTAATTACCACTTAACAACACGTAATGACGACATAATACTCGTCAACACGACTTAGCTATCTCGTTATTACGTCTATAAATAAGTCATAATTACTAGTTATACACTTGTAGGTCGTTATAATGATATCATAATATTAGTTTTGAAAGTTTGTCTTTTTGTCGTAATTACGACTTGATAACTCATAATATAAGTAACTAATAATTTCGAGAAACACGTGTCCGACCTGGCACCAGAATGCTTCCATATTCTTCCCCCTAACTTACTCGACCGGGCACCAGTAAGCTGTCATAGTGTTCCCCCGAACCGCACTGATTCTTTTGCCCCCTTTCACCAACCCATTCTTAGACTTAAAGATAAAGAACAGACTTAGACTCAATAATAAATACTGTTGAGTCCGTTAGCGGATACGCTGGTACCAATATTGCTTATTTCATTAACAAATTGTTCTAAAGGCTGTAATCAGAGTTGATTAACCAAATACGATTAAAAAACATCTTCTTGAAAAGATCAATTTCAATGAAATTCTTTATTTTTACATCTTAAGTCTTAAGATTGGTTAGTGAATATGGGCCATGGTCTACATTCCATGCAGGTATCGGTTCGGCCTTCCTGAAAGTGGCGGCCGTCATCGTGGTGCTCGAGTACTTCGAGGACCTGCGCATGCGCACCATCGCGTTGAGCGGCCTGGGAGCCGTGCTCATCAACTTCCTGATGATCGCGATCACCTTCATTGACGGCATCGACCTGGAGTGGAAGAAGACTTTCAAGTTTCTGGCCATTCCAGCAGGTTCGACCATTCGCAGCTTTCATTTTTCGTATGTTACAACAAACTAACTAATACGCAATCCCAGCAGGTTTGTCATCGTGTTTCATTCTTTTCCAGTATATCTGCTAGAACTGGTAAGATATTTCAACAGGTTTGAACGAAATAATCGAAAACCAGACAATTTTGTCGCAAGGAATCACCTTGGCTAATTAATGAATATTTAAATAATCATTTGGGGGGGGGGGGGGGCGGAAACGGCGTACGCCCCCTCTAAAATTGTCCAACATTCGATTTTAATATTGATTTTGAATTAAATGCTATGCATGATAACAGAAAATGTATTTTCCCAATAATATTTTTCTTAAGATGTTTCTGGAATATGGCCCACGACCATTTTATTTGCCTTGTTTTCATTACTTACTGTATTTCGTTGTAAGGTACCAGCCTGATTGCCGGAAGCTGGAGTAGTCCTCGGAGAAGGCGAGCTGCAAGGGGAAGTGCACGGACTACGTGTTCAGCAAGGACCGGTTACGGACCCGCACCTGTACCTCGTGCTCGCGCTCTTCCTCCTCGACCAGACAGGTATGACAGGATATTGGAATTACAGGGTGTCTTCCCTTGTTCAGTACCAAGAGTTGTTGTTCCTTAATACTCGATTGTTTTGTTGGTCCTCATTACTCGGTTATTTATTTATTTGGTTTCTTTGATTTCTGAATTTCTGTTGTTTTTTAACCGTTGGGGATAAGTGAAAATAGGTACAAGGTCCTTTAATTCCCGTAGAGTGTGTTATCGATAATATCGAGTGAGTGACTGGGATAATTTACATTTTGAAAATAACGAGAATTAATGAATGATTTTCGATCGAGTTATCTTCAATTTATAAATATAAAAATGGAAACAAGAGGGCCATGATGGCATTGGGTCGCTCACTTGAGTTTAAAGCATCATGGCTAATAACAAGAGGGCAAAATGGCACTAAACCCCTTACCTGAGTATAAAAATCTGGGTCTTGCAGGTTCAAAAGTTTTTTAGTCTATATAAACAATGTGACCGACAAGGCGTGGTCACTATCTACCCCAGGGGCATAATTTTAAAAATATTTGTAGCGGACCACTATTCGATGTTACATACCAAATGTGAAACCACTGGGCCAGAGCAGAAGATTTTTGAAGTCATTTTGCTATTTAAGTCTATATAAACCGTGTGACCCCCGGGATGTGCACAGTTTTGACCGCAGGGACATCATTTTAACAATCTTTGTAGAGGATCACTACCGTAAATACACAGTCATAAACCGAGATTTTAAGCCTCTGAAATCGTGGTTATGAAGTCATTTTGCTATTTACATGTATTTAAACCATGTGACCCTCGAGGGGCATCATTGGAACAATCTTTGTAGACCACTCCACAATGTTTCACGCAAAATATAAAACCTCTGGGCCATACAGTTTCAACAAGGAAAATGTTTAAGGCCCACTTGCCATATAAGTCTATATAAACCATGTGACCCCCGAGTCATGGCCACTTTTTACCCCAGAGGCATACTTTGAACAATCTTTGTAGAGGACTACTATACAATGTTACAAATCAAATACGAAAACACTCCGGTTTCTGAGGAATTTTAAAGTCATTTTGCTATTTAAGTCTATATAAACAATGTGACCCCCAGGGCAGGGCCAGTTTTGACCACTGGAACATCATTTGGACAATTTTTGTAGAGGACAACTATACAATGTTACATACCAAATACAAAACCTATTGGCCTAGCATTTTCAGAGGAAAAGATTGTTCAAGTAATTTTGGTATTTAACTTTTAAGTCTATGTAAACCATGTGACCCCCGGGGTGTGCCCAGTTTTGACCCCAGGGGCATCATTTGTACAATCTTTATAGAGGACCACCATACAATGTTTTTTAAGTCACTTTGCTATTTAAGTCTAAATAAACCATGTGAACCCTGGGGTAGCCCAGTTTGACCCTAGTGGCATCATTTGAACAATCTTTGTAGAGGACCACTATACAATATTACACACATACCAAATATGAAACCTCTGGGCCTTGCAGTTTCAGAGGAGAAGATTTTTAAAGTCATGTTGCTATTTAAGTCTATATAAACCGTGTGACCCCCGGGATGTGCACAGTTTTGACCCCAGGGGCATCATTTTAACAATCGTTGTAGAGGATCACTACCGTAAATACACAGTCATAAATCGAGATTTTAAGCCTCTGAAATCGTGGTTATAAAGTACATTCGACTTATGAGGTAGTTCAAAAAAATTCGTAGCATATTTTATTGAAATATTTGTCAAATGCATTTTATTTCTTACCTGCATATTTCCAATACACACACTATAATCCATTCATAATTATCAAAGTTTGCCCTTTCTATTAATTGCCGACAATTAAGACAAAATGCATAACTGTTTAATTATTAAATACGATGCAAACTGTGAATGAAACTATCTACTATATGTTAATTGACTTAAATTCAATTTAGGCCCCAGCTAGACCGTCAGCCTCCAATAAAAAATCAATAAACCTGCAGACAAATCCCACGATTTTCGTGAATAGCATATTGCTAATTAAACTGGCTGGAACCGGTTTTTACACTTCAAGGCATTTACTGCATGTACCGTATATACCTACTTATTAGGGCATACTCTGGCCAATTTTCAGATGGTGTTTAATGATCGTTCTAACTCGACTTATGCAATGGTTATTGTTAAGAATACGTTTTTGGAATGAAGTTTAACTTCTTGACTTATGAGACGTCTAGACTTATGACTGCGTATTTACCGTATACAATGTTACATACCAAATATGAAACCTCTAGGCCTTGAGATTTCAGAGGAGATTTCTAAAGTCATTTTGCTATTTAAGTCAATACAAACCATGTTACCCCCGGGATGTGGCCAGTTTTTACCCCAGGGGCGTTATTTGAACAATCTTTGTAGAAGACCACTATACAATGTTACATACCAAATATGAAACCTCTAGGCCTTGCTGTTGCAGCGGAGAAGATTTTTAGTCATTTTGCTATATAAGTCTATATAAACAATGTGACAATCGGGGCGTGGCCAGTTTTGACCCCAGGGGCATCATTTCAACAATCTTTGTAGAAGACATCTAGAGGATGCCACATATCAAATATGAAAGCTCTGAGCCTTGCGGTTTTATGGGAGAAGATTTTTTTTTTAAAGTTTTCACTTTTTAAATCTATTTTTAGCTCTGGTGACCTACATATGCAGCGGACCGGAAAGAATTGCTTAACTTTGAAAGACATCCACCCAAAGATCTTTCCTGTGAAGTTTGGTGAAAATCTGCCAAGCGATTTAATAGGAGATGTTATTTAAATGAAAAGTTGACGACGCACGCACACACGCACGCACACACGCACGCACGCACGACGGACAACGGGCGATCACAAAAGCTCACCATGAGCACTTTGTGCTCAGGTGAGCTAAAAAAAGAATTGGATCGTTTATGAAGCGACACACCTATTTCTTTCGCAGGACGGCCTATCTTTGGCGAAGGCATGCAGCCTCTTTTGGAGGAAAAGAAATTCAGTCAGACCCAAATTGACCAACCGTTCATCGAAAATGGCGGCGCATTGCTGGGACTGCTGTTGTTGTTCTGGAAATGGCACAACTTCGCAGAGAGTCTGTTCGTGCTCGCTGACATGGATACGCTGATTGGCGTCCTGGCGCTCCACACAAAGGAAGTGGCGGCATACACTTGGGTTGGCCGCCTACTCCGCTATCTACGGATTTATTGATCAGAAGTTATTATTTGTGTGTGTGTGTGTGTTATCTTTTCAAAAACTGGTGACGTCAGAAGTTTTTAGGGTTTGTTTTGTGATATCTTTTCAAAAACTAGGTATTTAGTTTAACTTACTTATCGGTTGAGTAAACAACATGTCATCCACAAATTTTCTCAGACCTCGTGTTTTGTTTACTACTTTATCATACAAGATTGACGTTAGGAAAAAAACGACTACATATATACTGTAAGCAAATGTATCCACAGATATTCACAAACAGTGTTCTATAGATCTTGCCGTTACCGTCACCTGCTTCATGTTGTCAACGTGTGTAGAAACTACATGTTGTTTATTTTGTTTTCATAATGTTTACAATTTACCGTTTAATATGCAGCTGTCCTCGGTGGTTCAAAACGTTATACCGGAAGGATTCGTGCGACGTCACATCCGGATAATTGCGGACCTGCTGAGACTCGTCGCTGGAATCGGCGGCATCATTTCGAACTGGATTGCGGGTATTTAACAAATATTTCAATTTCAAAAACTGTTTGTATATCAACCCATCCGTGTACAGTCGCACATTGAAATACTCATGTTTGAACATGTCATAAAACAGGATTATATCTCTACTACTGAATTACACAGTAAATAAATTAAATAATCAAACTAAATAAAGAAATAAAAATGTGGCGCCATCACCCTCATTTAACTGAACGCTATTCACTGAAAACGTATGCTATCTCCAGCACAAGAATTTAAAACTGATTGCAGAGACCTTAACACATCTGATTCTGAGTTCAATATACAAAGTATACCGTTTATGTCATAATTTCAGACGCTCTCGACACAAGTACGAAGGCCAGCACGTGCCATTCTACTTCTCGGGTACGTGTCTCCATGGGGCGGCCGCGCTGTCAATCATCGCCCACGTGGTCGTCCTCAAAAGGGAGGAGGAGGGGGAGCAGGAGGCGGAACCGGAAGTCGGCGGGACGAGCGCTTGCACGACCGTCGAATGCCAAGCACCGTTGAAGGCCTTCGACGGTATGGTAGTTTTGAGGACCGCCGATCGCCGAGTCGCTTCGAAGGCCACGCACCAGTACACTTTGGGGGGGGGGGGGGGCGGGAGGCCAGACGCCGTATCAGTACTATTAAATTATATTTTTTTACAGTGTTGGCTGGTTTGTATTTCTGGACTTCGAATATTCTGAATCTCAAACATAGTCTCAACTTAAAAATATCTATCAATGTGATCAGCTAAATATTAGTCTTAATCGTAAACATTCAACCAATGGATTTCAAAGCTCAAATGTAACAAACATTCTCATTGATCAATAACATTCGACCAATGGATTTCAAACCTCAAATGTAACAAACATTCTCATTAATCAATATTTTTAAGTTGATAATTATTATGAAATCTAGAATGTTCGTAGTCGTGGGGCCAGATTGCATCGTCGGACACCCACGATCAATTCATTACGTTACTCTCCATTACTAGAAAGTCCTTTAAATGATCGATTTTGAATAGTTCACATGTTAATTTCAACTCAACTTCTAAGGTGGCCGCCATTTTGAAAACTGAACCGAATGTAGTTTAATACGAGTGATGGATTGGTTTCAGCATGCAAGACAAAAATTGTCCTGCAATTTAGGTTATATTCAAAATAAGTTGCGCTCGTCCCGCCCCTTCTTAACCAATAAGATTTTAATTAATATGTTATAATTATTAAATATGCTCAACACCGAGATTTAAAAAAATTTCAAATTGCTTTCGCAAGCTATGTCTTTGCCTAAACGTTTTATGGTATTACTATAATTTACCTCGCTTTTGTACAATAAAGACATACGGCCGGTACCGTTTTACATGGTGTGTTCATAAGGTCGTGAGAATGGACCCACAACAGTGTGTCGACATTGCAACAGCCGATAATACTCAGTTTCATCATATAAATGCTCTTTGTAAAAGTCCATATTCCGATATGTGTTTTAGTGATGTTTAATGTACTTTATTGGGCATATTTCAGCTTTTTGTTTTATGCTTTTCAGTATTTTATAGGGAAATATCAGTGAAATAAAATTGGTAATTCATTGTTTAAAACAGTGAAAATTACCAGTCTGATAATTAGTGTTGTGCCGATTAATCATTTCGTCGATTAATTAACAACTATAAAGAAATGTTTAATTAGTCTATTAAAAATTGGAATTCGTCGATTAATTGAAAATATTTAAGTACGAGTTTCAAACAAATCGAATCCCTTACTAGTACAAAATAACCAAATACTAGTACAAAAAAAAATACATACACACATACATAAATGCGCTGTTCAGTAGAATAAAATGTATACTTTTATATATTTTAATCTGATTTGGAGAACTTATATTCGTCTCTAGTAAAGCTATTTTGTCTTTATTTGATTAACTGTCATATTTCGTAAGCTCATTGTTTTATATTGATTATCAAAAACTAACGACTTGTCATTATCCGGGTATATTTTCATTCCCCTGGTATCCAAAGTTTCGCACTCAGTTTTGAAGGAATGGTTTTAATTCTGCGTATGGGAAGATAATATGAATGGCTGTGCAAAGGTCAAGTCATGTTTGGCGTCTTGTTTTGCTTCTTTTCAGAGTGAATCTGTGTTGTCATCTACCCTTCCTATATTCAAATTTGTCTGAGATCAGATAGTCATAAACTAATAGTGAATGTTTTTAGCGATTAGGTGAACAATTTACTACCCTCAGGTGCCTGAAGTCCATTTGTTTATTTCCGATCACTTAGTGTTTTTTGCCCGATTTGGCCCATTATGGATTCCATCGGAGATTTCGTGAAGACGGAAGACAACAAGGTCCCTTTGCCAATTGCTCATCAAGCACTTCACACCTCTAGATTTACATGTTGTTTTATCGATGGAACGTGTGTTGTAATTTTTCATAAATTTTGAATTTTTTTGTACCCAACACAAGATAAGGATCTATAATGTGTGGTTGCTTAACTTGTCAATATCAGATTTTTATCTTTTCAATAGCCCAGTGCGTTAGTAGAATAATGCAGTTCACCAACTGTATTCACAAAATATATTGTATACTTATTTCCGTCATAATTGCTATATAAATCAGACACATATTCATTTCCAAACTAAAAAAACAACAATGTATATCATTGAAACACTGCAGTCTAGCCCTTAATTCCTTTACTTTCAAGAATCCTGATTAATCGGTTATTTGTCAGAACCTGTTGCTGAATAATCGACAAAAATGTTGGACTGTGATTAACAACACTACTGATTGTTGTTTACTGTTTCATACAGATTCCCGATTTAAAACAGTAAATGAAACGGACCGTCAACGATGCCGGACTAAAAATTGTCAAATGAGTCCCACGGTATTTTCCAATAAAATCTACTTAGATAGCAATTAAAAAACGGTGGAAGACATAAAATAAAAAGACAATTTGTTGTTGGTTTCGGTAAAATATCGACTTTTTATTCACTCATGATCATAGAAAATATGTGTTTTCACTCGTGGCTGTGCCACTCGTAAAAATATTATTTATATGATCTACTGTACTCGTAAATTAAAATCGATATTCTACCGAAACCAACAAATATCCTCTATATATTGATCGCTTATATTTACTCTATAGACGTGTATCACGATAAATACGAGCCGTATTTTGGTTCATTCATTTTTTAGACCTCTTGACTAATGACTATCGCCAATGGTGTGGGGTTTTTTTCAGTCTGTAAGTGTTTATATCCTGTAATGATTTAGCTTTAACACGGTTGAAGTTTGCTATTTAGCAGCAACGCCATTGAGAAATATCTTAATTCAGTAACAATATCTTCTGTTGGTTTGTTTCGCAGTATTTAACAGTATTTCAGTCATATAACGGCGGTCAGTTAACCTACGCATACTTTTCCTAGGCAAGCTTAGCCGATCTAAGCGGTTTACTAGTACTAAGTGCACATACTTATGTCAGTAACTGACAACTGCCCTACTTGAATCAGAGGTAGGGGGAGAATGGCCGTAGAAATTATTTCATGACCAATCCCCACGAAAGTTATGTGGCTGGGCCGGGTAGTGAACTCACGAACCCCCGATTGACAGTCCTGCGCTCTACCAACTGAGCTAGCCGGCCCGGCTTACAATTTCTTCTGTATCTGTACAGACTGATTCAAATATAATGTATAACAAATGGTATTATTAACTAGGAATTAAAATGCATGTTGAATAATAACGATTTATGCGCACATTTTGTTTGCCAAACATACATTTAAAGTCGCTGTCATTTCTTTGGACGCATGCATTTTGTTATGCGTAATAAATATTCTGTTTCACGATTTTCCATTCCACCATAAAAAGTATTTGCCCAAGCAAATAACAAATACATGTATTCGAAAACGCGAAACAAAATGTTATAGGCAGATATTCACAACGTACTTCGTTACGTGTGAAAATCTAAGATCTAAAATGCATTTGGACATTGCTTAAAGAAATATAACATTTACATTGTACTTATTCATGTTGCTTGAAAAAAATAAAGGGACTTATTCACAGATTTTCGTACTTTTAGAAATGTCTTTAAATGCCCTAACTTCATTACCTAAAGATAAACCAATATACATTTATTGTATGTCTTTTTTTTTTTTGAAAATTATTAAAAATTGACAATCTGTGAATAGATCCCTATTCTAATTATAACGGACAGTAATTGCAGAAGTAAAACAATAATTAGAAGAAAAAAACTAAAGAAGATTCGAGGTCAGTTTTATTTGTCGGCAGAATATTAACACACTATAGTTGCAGCTGAAAAAACTGGAAACGTTTTAAAATACATCTATCTCACATTGTTCAATTTTTGAACTTCAAATATTAAACCAATCAATGCGTTGTCTTGAGAAACTAAAGTGGATGCAGAGAGGTATGTTTTGCAGTAAAAAACCTGCATTTAGTCTGGCAACGTAAAGAACGTCAACGTGTACGTCACGTCAACGTAAGGCTGTGGGCAGCAGGCGTAAGTGACGACGTTACGTCGCGCAGTGGCTGAGACGAAGTGAAGGTTGCTATTTCCGTGATGCAGCAAGTCTGAGTTTAGGACGTCATCCTGGTTAATGACGTTAATGACAGTGCCGTCATATGTCCAGGGCGAAAACTGGAGGTCACATGACACCCATTCCTTGTTTTCCTGGAAAATCAGCATTTCATTGTTGCTAATATAACTAATGAACTTTAATGAAATTAGCCAATGACTGATCTTAAAGTTTAAACAGTTTGTTTTTATAGTAATCACAACGAGCGGTATTTAATGCGAAATTATACAATGTTAAAGATTCAAATGGCATAATTTCGTTGCAAATTTAATAAATATAGTGCGCAACGTTTTGGACGTGAGTTAGAATAGCAAAGGATTATTTTATTGCCAGCATTACCTTGTTATTTTCCTATTTATTTGCCATCATTTTTTTAAGTACAGCAATTATTAAAAATATAGTAAAGTGTGTTCTATTATAGTGTCAGACCTCGCGCTTTAGGGCCAACCCGATGTGACTTTAGTATGAGACACCTTTACTGATGAACATCTTTACTCCCGATTCCTATTCTATATGCAGGAAAGTAATCGGTATACCCTTTGATTTAACTAGCTGCTGGGTAGGCAACAGGCTATATCAGAACGAGCCCTGTGCGAGACACGAACATTCGACCTCCCGACCGTAGGCGAACGCCATAACCACTAGGCCACGAAATACTTAATAAAAACATAGAAACTACACCGTTTTAAACGCACGTCTGTATTTCCGTTCAATACTGTCGCTATCGTTCTTTAATCGTTCGTGCAATTCAACCGTTACAACTCACCTGGCACTTGTACGTGTTCATAATCTGGTTGTGGGTTGGGTACAGAATGGTGCCGTCTGAGAACAGCTGCAGACGATGTGCTTTCTCGGAATCCCTGGGCAGCAATTCGTTCGCGCTGCAAAATAGTTCCGGATTATTTACATGCATACATGCATGTACATTATTAAGCAATTTATAGCGAAGTTTTGGAAAATTATCTTCAACGAAGTTCAATAAATGATATTTTTTGCATACACAATACAGATCCTAACCAAGAAGCAACTGTACAGTCATTAACTGACTCAACTCATCTCGAGAGTTTATAAACGGTGTCCGAAATCCTGAAAAGAGTAAAGTTATGATAATGCGTACATATTTTGACCGTATCCAAGGAATGACACATGCAGATTTACATTCGGTACATGGCATCATGACTATATATTTGTCAAAACAACCCATATAAAAACAACAAAAACGCATTACACATATTATCTTTATCCCATATGTTTTCTGCCTCGTTGCTAACCACCATATAAATCAATTTGATGAACAAAAGTTTAGAAAAAGTTGCAGCAATGTACCCGGCATAATGATGGAGATCAGACAAACCTGAAGAGCTGCTCCACATCCGGGGTCCACAGTATTGTGACTGGCATATTGATGGAGATCAGAAAAACCCGAATAGTTGCTCCACATTCGGGGTCCACAGTATTGTGACTGGCATATTGATGGAGATCACACAAGCCTGAATAGTTGCTCCACATCCGGGGTCCACAGTAATGTGACTGACATAATGATGGGCATCACACAAACCTGAATAGTTGCTCTACATCCGGGGTCCACAGTATTGTGACTGGCATAATGATGGAGATCACACAAGCCTGAATAGTTGCTCCACATCCGGGGTCCACAGTAATGTGACTGGCATAATGATAGAGATCACACACACAAACCTGAATAGTTGCTCCACATCCGGGGTCCACAGTATTGTGAGTGGCATAATGATGGAGATCACACAAACCTGAATAGTTGCTCCACATCCGGGGTCCACAGTACGGAGTGGCATAATAATGGAGATCACAAAATGCTGAATAGCTGCTCCACATCCGAAGTCCACAGTTTTGTGAATGGCATAATGATGAAGATTAGACAAACCTGAATAGTTGCTCCACATCCGGGGTCCACAGTATTGTGCCTGTCATAATGATGGAGATCAGACAAACCTGAATAGTTGCTCCACATCCGGGGTCCACAGTATTGCGCCTGTCATAATGATAGAGATCACACAAACATGAATAGTTGCTCCACATCCGGGGTCCACAGTATTGTGCCTGGCATAATGATGTAGATCAGACAAACCTGTATAGTTGCTCCACATCCGGGGTCCACAGTAATGTAACTGGCATAATGATGGACATCACACAAACCTGAATAGTTGCTCCACATCCGGGTTCCACAGTATTGTGACTGGCATAATGATAGACATCAGACAAACCTGTATAGTTGCTCCACATCCGGGGTCCACAGTAATGTAACTGGCATAATGATGGACATCACACAAACATGAATAGTTGCTCCACATCCGGGGTCCACAGTATTGTGCCTGGCATAATGATGTAGATCAGACAAACCTCAATAGTTGCTTCACATCCGGGGTCCACAGTATTGTGACTGGCAAAATGATGGAGATCACACAAACCTGAATAGTTGCTCCACATCCGGGGTCCACAGTATTGTGACTGGCATAATGATAGACATCAGACAAACCTGAATAGTTGCTCCACATCCGGGGTCCACAGTATTGTGACTAGCATAATGATGGAGATCAGACAAACCTGAAATAGTTGCTCCACATCCGGGGTCCACAGTAATGTGTATTCTGTCCTTGATGACTTATTCATGACAGATAGCGAACCTGATTCTTATAACCTTTATTGCAGGTAAAAACTGAAAATATACAATGAGTAACATAGTTTTTAGACTTGTACATAACACACAAAATACTGTTAATAACATTGTCAGGATTAAACATTGCCTAAATCAATGAATGAAAAACTGGGTACATTCATATATATATATATAGCACCATGAATACTGAAAGATTCAATATATAATTTAATGTAGAGTATTTTTGAAAATATGATATAAAAACTTGCCCTCAATTTGGTAAAATTAAGGTTTGTAAGAAAAATCGTTCTTCAGAATTCCTAAGCTTTGAAATCTGCGAAAATATTTATTTTTTACATAAATCTACCACAAATTACCAGAAAGAAAAGAATTATTATCATTTCATACTATAAGACAGTATAAAACATGAAAACACTTTACTTACATCGTGATGGAAGAGGATTTATACATCTTGGAAAGCAGATTCCATTACCGGAAGAAAAACAAAACGTGCAGAAAAATTTCTTGTTGTAAAAATCAGTTTCGGTTACATTCCAGTAAATTCTTAAACCTTGACAACACACTCCCCACCTGATATTGAAAATATCACTTAATAAGGTACAACTTATAAAGAATAATACTGAGGCAAAAATGGTTTACTGACCATAATAAGAGCAATAACAATTAAGCAAAACAATGTCTTATTTAGCTAGTCTCAAAAAATCTAATTAATATAGATTCCTTAAAAAGACAAAAAAGAACAAACATTTAACAGTCTTGTCTTCAGTGCAATAACCTGGCATCATCAGTCTTAGACAAGTTTCACTAACTCGACAACTGGGCGAATGAAAATGGACTTCTTGCCATCCTTTACAATACAGAGCTCCACCTTTCTAACTCTGTCATCGTCACTAGGAAAAACCCTCTGAACTCGACCCATTGGCCAACGCAAACGACCAACTCCAGAGTCTTTCATTAGAACAACATCACCCTGTTCAAGATTATCTTTCTCATCTGTCCATTTTCTTCTAGGCTGCAAAGACTGCAGATAATCTCTTCGCCATTTGTGCCAAAACCTTTCAGCAAGGAACTGCACCTGTTTCCAATGACTTTTGTACAGATCTTTTATGTTAACATCTGCGACAGGCAATTGGTCACATGCAAACTTCATAGTCAACAAAACAGAGGGGCTAAGAACCTGCGGGTCTGTAACATCACTAGAAACCGCAGCAATGGGGCGCGCATTCATGATGGCACTCACCTCTGCCATAAGAGTTGTTAGAACATCATGCGTGAGCGTTTTAACCTCTGTGAGGACCGACTCCAAAATACGCCTAGCAATGCCTATCATTCTCTCCCATGAACCACCCATATGAGAACTATGAGGTGGGTTAAAAATCCAAACAGAATCTGTTTCGTACAAGTACTTCTTGGACAGATCATCTTCAACATTGATTGCATTTATACCCAAACTGTCTGTTGCACCTACAAAGTTTGTACCTCTGTCTGAACGGTACACCATCACCTTACCCCTTATAGCTGTAAAACGACGAAGAGCATTGATGAAAGCTGATGACGTCATTTCGTCAATCACTTCTACATGGACTGCACGAATTGCCAAACATGTAAAAAGAACGGCCCATCGTTTTGAACTAGCCTGACCACCACGAGTGCGCCGTGAAACAATCGTCCATGGACCAAATACATCGACTCCGACATGAGAAAATGGTTTGGACTCCTGCACTCGGTCGTAGGGTAAATCAGACATCTTGGGAGACTCAAACTTTCCTCTCATCCTTTTGCAAATGACACAACTATAAATGAGTGACGAAACTAGACGCTTTCCCCCAACAATCCAAAAGCCTGCTGAACGAACCGCTCCTTCAGTAAGAAGGCGACCTTGATGTTTGACTGATTCATGATAATGACTAACAAGAAGTTTAGCTACATGGTGCTTTCCTGGCAAAACTACTGGGTGCTTCTCTTTGTCACTTAGAGCTGACTTAGCCAATCTTCCGCCAACACGTATAATACCTTCACCGTCTATGAAAGGATCTAACTGAAACAGTGTACTTTGTTTCCTCAAAGGTCTACCAGCCTTAAGACTTGAAATTTCCTCATAGTAGGTCTCTTGCTGAACCTCTTTGATAATCATCTTTTCTACCTGGTGCTTCAGATCAACAGACTTTGCGTCGCTGCACAGATGCCAACTACTGCAAGAGGATTTCTTGGAATAACATTGAGAGACATGCTTAAGAGTGGAAAGAGCTATTACTAGTCTGAGCCAGTTAGAAAACCTCTCAAATCGCTTTGTACCAAGACCATTGACCTTTGAAAAGTCACTTGTGTCATCCACTACAGTTGCCTTTGTTGAAACTGTTGGTCTCAATTCACCATCATGATCAGGATCCAGCAAAGGGAATGTCTCCGGCTGGTCATCTACCTCGTTTTGTAACATGTGAGGACCTGAAAGCCATGCACTACATGTTAGCCTATCAGCAGATATTCCCCTACTGCCAACATCAGCAGGGTTGAGTTCAGAGCGTACAAATTTCCACTGCTCAGGGCTGCTCGAATTTCTAATTCGCTGTACCCTATTGCTGACATACGTATAGAAACGTCTACTACGATTGTTGATATAACCAAGAGTAACTTTGCTATCAGAATAGAATCGAGTAGAAGAGCTGTCAATATCAAGATGATCAGAGATGGCGTCTGCAAGCTCAACAGCAAGAACAGCAGCACACAGTTCCAATCGTGGAATTGTGTGGCCGTTGGCAGGTGCTACCTTTGCTTTCCCTGAAACAAAGCCAATAGGTTTGCCTACTTCTAAATCACCAACAAGGTAAGCAACTGCCGAGATTGCTTTTTCAGAAGCATCAGAGAAGATATGCAATTTAGCATTTGACATCTCGCTGAGATTCTGGCCTGGAAAGTATGTACGGGGAATCCTAATTTGCTCTAAATCATGTAGAGACGAAGTCCACGCTTGCCACTTATCCAACAAATTGTCAGGAATAGGATCATCCCAACCAACATTGGAAGCTGTCACATCTCTTAAAATCAATTTGCCTTCTAAAGTCACTGGGGCAAGAAAACCTATAGGGTCAAACATACTATTCACAGTGCTCAAAATACCTCTGTGGGTGGGCGGTTGGTCATGCGGGCCAAGTTTGAAGAAAAATGAATCAGAACACAGATCCCAGGAAATACCTAGACTGCGTTGCTGAGGCAATTGGCTCTTTTCTAAATCTAAATCCTTCAAGTTCTTTGCTAATTCATCCTGTGGAAATGCCTTCATGACTTCTGGGTCATTTGAGGAAATCTTGTGTAGGTGTAAACCATATTTACTCAACTCAGACCTGGTTCTCTGCAACAAATCAACTGCTTTATCAGCTGTAGGCAAAGATTTGAGACCGTCATCTACATAAAAATCATTGGTAACAAAATGTCTCACATCAGAGTCTGAGTTTTCTACAGATCTTCGAAGCCCATATGTCGCAATGGCAGGGGATGGGCTATTCCCAAATACGTGCTTACACATGCGATACTCAACAATCGGCTTACATGAATCATTGTCTAGATACCACAAGAACCTCAGAAAGTTTCTATGTTCTTCCAACACACTAAATGAGTAGAACATCTGCTCTATGTCTGCCATAACCGCAACTTGGTCACTGCGGAAACGCATCAGGACACCAAGGAGGTTGTTGACAAGATCTGGACCCTGCAACAAAACTGAATTCAGAGAAATGCCCTGAAACAAAGCAGAAGAATCAAAGACCATCCTTATTTGGTCCGGCTTCCTTGGGTGGTAAACACCAAAAATGGGCAAAAACCAACATTCCTCGTTAGGTTTCAAATCTGAGGCAACTTCTGCATGTCCATTATCAAGAATTTTGCTCATAAACTCTACACAATGCTGCCTTTTGACCGCATTCCTTTGTAAGGAAAGGTCAAGAACATGGGCTCGCTTGAGGGCCTGATCACGGTTGTTTGGTAACCTCATCCGTGGGAATCTGAAAGGGAGAGGAGCTACCATATGATTCGATTGATCAACATGGAAACTTTCTTTCATTATTGCCAAAAACTCCCGATCATCAACAGAAAGTGATACTTTGTTATCATCAGGTCTGCTCTCAAAAACTGAATCATACTGAAAACTTGAGTCATGGTATTCAGTCACAGAAATCTTGCTCTCACATGGTTTAAACAAGGACGGGCGTCCATTGGTCAAACAATTTATCTTATTGACATTAACAACAACTTGTGAATGCATGGTATTGAGGCATAGTTCCCCAATAACCACCCAACCAAGACTCAAACGCTGTGCAAATGGTGTCCCTGGGCTACCTGTAACTTGTTCAAAGACATGATGTGCATCAGTTACATCTCTACCAAGTAACAACAAAATGTCAGCATTAGCATCAACTTCCGGTATAGGCAAATCTCTCAAATGTGCAAAATGCCGTGCCTGCTCGGGTCTGCAAATCTCATCTTTACAGCATGGGAGATCGGCACACTCAATCAAGCCTGGTACCTTGTACGATACAGACTGGTCAACAGATTCAACAATACAATTATGTACAAAACGACCATTTGTAACAACTGAGCCTGAACAAGAGTTAATTGTATACTCATGATCTGGTGAATTTACATTCAAATGTTCAAACAAATCTGGCTTAGCTAAAGAGCGATTTGATTGATCGTCAATAATGGCATATGTACGAAGCTTCTTATCTCTATTAGAGTCAAGACAAACATTAACGAGAACAACTTTAGCACATGAAGATACGCCTTTTAGGCCACAAATGTCTGTACATTTGCTCGAAACTGCAAACTGATTTTTGGCTTGGTCACTCTGTCTCTCTTCTTTGGGCTTGAATTGGGTACTGAGAGGTTGACTGGGCTCCCCACCATCGAAATGCATCACTGTAGCATGCCTTTTGCCGCACTTATCACACTGAATGTTCCTCTGACAAATTTTACTGACATGATCATTAGCAAAACATTTGAAACACAATTTTAAATCACGAAGAACTCTTATTTTCTCATCATTGGATTTGCACACAAATGTATTACACTCACTGAGGCTGTGCCTACTCTTATGTATAGGACAACGATTTTCCGAACTGATATTTTGAGAAGACACACTCAACTTTGCTGCCTTTAACACTGATTTTTTGTTTGCACTTGCTCCTGAAGACACACCACTAGGCGATGACGTGAAGCTTTCGTAGTTGAAGCTGGGGTCATTTCGGATCCTGGACTGTCTTCTTACATACTCACTGAAGACAGAAAACGGTGGGTAGGGGACGTCGTAGCATGCCTTGTACTTCGAAGCTTCCTGTGTCCAGCGCTCTTGCAGTTGGTGAGGAAGTTTAACAACAATTGGTGAAACACCAATAGAACAGTCATAATGAGAAAACATCGTCTGGAACTTTGGATCTGCCTTCAACGACTCTATTTCAGCCAATATGTCACAAAGTTCAAAGAGCTTTTTGTTGTCCTTGGCACCGATCTTCGGAAAATTGGTCAATTTTTGTCTTATGGACTGTTCCACCATCTCAGGGTAGCCGTATCGTTCTTCCAGCCTGTCCCATATCTGTTTAAGAGCTTGTTTAGGGTCATAAACGTTTGCTGCCCTGATAGTTTTGGCTTGGTTGGATGATGAAGGACCAAGCCATTTCACAAGCAGATCAACTGTTTCAAAATCAGTCAGCTGAATTTCAGCAACAATGCTCCGAAAGGAATGTTTCCAGGTTTGATAGTTCTCTGGTCTGTCATCAAAGTGTGTGAATCTTGACAGAAGTATCTCCTTCTTCAACAGGAACTGACTAAACTGATTCATGTTATTTGAGACAGCAGAATATACTGGTGCAGCAGGATTGAGCCGACTTGTAGTATTATCTGTCATTGGAGCAGGAAATGTAGTCGGTGTAGTGTCGGTATTCATAGGATTTGAACTTTGTACAAAATTAGCTGTTCTGGTCAGTGAATTTTCTTGAGGTACTGGTATTAATACAGAACCATGTTCTGTCTGCCCCTCCAAAACTTCCGCTTCAGCTTTCGCCTCAGCAGCCTCCCTTTGCTCCCGGAGTAATATCATGTCCGCCTCCAAATCATTCTTTCTTCTTGCTGCTGATGCAGCAGCAATTAGTTCTTGTTCTTCAAGAGCTGCTTTAGCTTTCTTTAATTCAGCCTCTTTAATGGCAAATTGAAGCCTTGCCTGCAAACCTGATGCTCTTGCAAGCTTCTTTACTGAGTCACTTGTACAACTACTACTAACGCTTGTAGCTGTTCTTCTGCCCAGCAACTGAGCAAATTTGGCACAAATCTCATCTACTAGATGGGTTATTTGTCGAATGTTTTCTTGGAGTCTGTCGTTTTCTTCCAAACTTTCTTCAGTTCTTTGATTTACAAGGTATAATTCAAAGTCCTTTGCAATTCTTTGAAACTTAGCAAATTCGGAAAACACATGTTCTTCAATTGCTTTTATTTCTTGTGTACTACTATGGGTGCCAATGTTTTTGTCTCTTACTTGTTCTAATGATTTAACTTGTTGGTCCAACTGAGTATGGAATTCTACTATCCTTTCTTCATACATGGTTTGTGCCTTCGAAGTTAGTTTCCGAATGCGTAAACTCGACATTGACCGGAACGTCTCACTTGGTAGCTTGTAAGTTGTCTTCCACGATTTTTTACTATTCTGTCCTTGATGACTTATTCATGACAGATAGCGAACCTGATTCTTATAACCTTTATTGCAGGTAAAAACTGAAAATATACAATGAGTAACATAGTTTTTAGACTTGTACATAACACACAAAATACTGTTAATAACATTGTCAGGATTAAACATTGCCTAAATCAATGAATGAAAAACTGGGTACATTCATATATATATATATAGCACCATGAATACTGAAAGATTCAATATATAATTTAATGTAGAGTATTTTTGAAAATATGATATAAAAACTTGCCCTCAATTTGGTAAAATTAAGGTTTGTAAGAAAAATCGTTCTTCAGAATTCCTAAGCTTTGAAATCTGCGAAAATATTTATTTTTTACATAAATCTACCACAAATTACCAGAAAGAAAAGAATTATTATCATTTCATACTATAAGACAGTATAAAACATGAAAACACTTTACTTACATCGTGATGGAAGAGGATTTATACATCTTGGAAAGCAGATTCCATTACCGGAAGAAAAACAAAACGTGCAGAAAAATTTCTTGTTGTAAAAATCAGTTTCGGTTACATTCCAGTAAATTCTTAAACCTTGACAACACAATGTGACTGGCATAATGATGGAGATCACACAAACCTGAATAGTTGCTCCACATCCGGGGTCCACAGTATTGTGACTGGCATGTTGATGGAGATCAGACAAACCTGAAATAGTTGCTCCACATCCGGGGTCCACAGTATTGTGACTGGCATGTTGATGGAGATCAGACAAACCTGAAATGGTTGCTCCACATCCGGGGTCCACAGTATTGTGACTGGCATGTTGATGGAGATCAGACAAACCTGAAATAGTTGCTCCACATCCGGGGTCCACAGTATTGTGACTGGCATGTTGATGGAGATCAGACAAACCTGAATAGTTGCTCCACATCCGGGGTCCACACCATGTCGATCGGCAAACTAAGACTTGACACATCACTGTATTCATCTGGTTTCCATGCCAACCGTCTATCTTCCCAGCTTAGCGTCTCCCACACATCCAACGTCAGAATGCCATTCTCCTGTCATGTTAATAAAACATCTGACATCTAATTATGTATTATTTTATACCATTTTATGTGTGTCAGGGTCGGAATATTATTTAATTAAGAACAAATAACGTCATTGATGATGTAAGAATGTTGTATTTCAATAGTGCATATTTTTACATGCGTCAATGAACACCGTTAATGAAGCAGTGAAATGTAGGGCCTTTTCAAGCTTCAATAATAAACAAAGGACACAACATTACTGAACATAATACGATCATATGAAAATGTACCAATTATTTGTGGGCAGCTCATAGACTATGTAAGGAGTAAATAAAAGCATGCTAAGCAATTGGCATTTGACAAATAGCAATTGGCAAATAGCAATTGGCATTTGGCAATTAGCAATTGTCATTTAGCAATTAGCATGACACACCGGCCTTCCATAAGAATGCATATAAATACAATTGCCCGTTGATATTTGTGCATGTATGTGTCGTTAAAGTTTAACATTCTAACGTGAGCGTTTGTCAGAACTTTTATTTTTACGAGAACTATGAATCAACGGGTGTGGCTTTACGGATATGACGTCAACGTTGTTAAGATTCTACCACGCAAGTATCAAAACTACAATCCAAGTTTCTCGCTTTTATTAATGAGTCACGTTCGTGTACCTACATAACCCACGAGACGCCTGATCTGGAGCATGTGGGTGATATTGAGCGGGTTATCTTGCGGGCCCACGGGCTCGATGGCCTTGCTGTACTCCAGAAATAGTTCATCCACCAGCCGAACCTTCACGCTGATGTCCCCTTGAACTAGAAAAGATCAGTCATAGAGATCTTGTGAGATGTTGCAAGGTTTTTTCACTGGCTCTCATATTAAACAATTTTATCAATATTTGAGCCAAGCGCTATAACAAGGGCATGTATTCTCGTTCTGGTCTGTCAATCCGGGGTTCGTGAGTTCGAACCCTAGCCTGGCAACATAACTTGTGTGGGAACTGGTGGGATTGGTCATGAGATTATTTCTACGGCCATTTTCCCCCTACCTCTGATTGATGTAGGGCAGTTGTCATTTACTGGCATAGGTATGTGCATTTAGTACTGGAAAACCGCTTAGATCGGCTAAGCTTGCCTAGAAAAAGTGTGAGAAGGTTAACTGACCGCCGTGATATGACTGAAAAACTGTTAAGAACGGCGAAAAATCGTAACAAACAAACAATCGTCCATTTATTCTTGAATTGGAGACGGGGAACATTGACGTAATACAAGCAGACATGTACACAGATTTTTTAAGAGTAAATATGATTCAATTCAGTTTATGTAAGATAATAGTAATAGTTTGCTTGCGATGAAACAGAATAAACATATGTTCTTTATGAAACAAATTATTTTGCGTTTCTATATCTTCCGTCATTTGTGCTTCCAAAACATAACATATTTGGGAATCATTAAAACATATAATTTGGGTCAGTTTTCGAAAACGAACGTCACATTATCATTATTAAGTTAGACAAAAGCTGATTAGATAATCATTTTAGAAATAGTAATTTAGATTAAACAACATGGTTTCAAAAATTAAAGAAAAGAAAGGTAGGTAGAACAACTTGATTGAATGATAAAAGCTTGTTAAAATATTATTAGAATTATTTAAATTTAATCTTAAATCTTTTGTTGCCTTTAAATAAATATTCTAATTTAAAACACTGCTAGCTTCAATATCACAAATGATGGCGTAGTCGTTTTATTATTCTCAAATGTATATATATAAACCAACGAACAAAATCCAATAATCGAAAGAAGGACAACCACAAATGAAACCTGAACATCGATCATTTTCTAAGTTGTTCTTAACAAGAAACGGAAATGTTAAATTATCTAAATTTAATTAAGATAAGGCATATTGAAATAACAATTTAATCTAATAGTATTGAAAATAAAATAAAGTGTAAATGGTCGCGTTATATAATCAAATTGTATGTGTTATTGTTCTTAATACTTCACATACAATGTGCTTTTTTCATAATGATTTTAAACGTAATTAGTGTAACTAAAAACATTATCTAGCGAAATATAGATGTTTCGTAATTACTGAAAATACAAATGCATACGATTAATCAAGAACCGACAACATCGAACCGTGATGTAGAAAAGAAAAATAAAAGAAAATATTTACCAGTCGTCGCACAGACAAGAAATATGCCGACAACCCAAAACCTCATCTTGCGAACTATTCCGTGCCGCTGTATAAAGTATATGTCTTGAATGTATATGTAAAGTTAGTTATATACGCTCTTGTAGCCACTTCTGAGAGTCACGAGGAGCCAGCGTGTGTCGGAAACAAGTTCTTCTGGCGTTAACATATATAATTTTAAATGACTGCTAAGTGTTTTCTATAATTGGGGTGAACTGGTGGAAACCAGATTTGTGTTCCAGTTTCTTTTGTAAGTATGTTAGTCACATATGTATGTGTGATTCGGTTTGATTCTGGTTGTTTATAAAAAAAAAAGTGTTTGGTGCTGTCTGATTAAGATTTAAAGAATGAAAAAATTGAAACGCAACGGTGAAGATATATGGAGGTTTTCAGAAAGTTTTAAACATGCTTGATTATGTATGTAATTTCAGAAAGTTGTCTGCAATAAGATGTTTCTTCAGTTCAATGCAATATAATGTATCCTAGCTCTTAGTTTACCAGCACAATGTAACGTTCAATCATTCTGGATTGACACTTAAACAACATTAATATGCCTAAACATTCTAAAATGCAGACTGAGTAAGTGTGGTCTCTATCTGAGCAACATAAT
Source organism: Congeria kusceri (assembly GCA_027627225.1). Classification (NCBI taxonomy): domain Eukaryota; kingdom Metazoa; phylum Mollusca; class Bivalvia; order Myida; family Dreissenidae; genus Congeria; species Congeria kusceri. Next base: position 35,379,691 of record CM051032.1, on the reverse strand, counting down.
CAGAACCATTGTACATGTGTGTGCGTTATCAGTGCCTTAATTATTTGTTCCATTGCGTTTATGTTTGTTTTTAGACATCAATTCGATCACGACCTCTTTTTGCTTCGATATCTTAAACAAACGAAAATGTGCATTTCAAGTATGTGGTTCTGCATTTAACTGTCAATACTTAACTTGGCAAAAAGCCATGTGGCAAAAGACATAAAGTGATGGGATACTAAGGAATTCTAGGTAAGTGTTGAATAAAGATAAGTGCTTTTGCTCTCACGAAAACGTTAACCATAGGCCAAAGCTCGTGGTTAATGTTCTCTAAGCCTCGCTACATAAACTTATCTTTATTCAACACTCACCTAGTATACTATATTTTTATTCTGTAAATACAACGGTTATTTTGGCACTTCTTCATTTACAAGAACGAAATAAACCTATATTATTAGACAAATATTAAACACGTTTCTGACCGAAATTTGAAACAACAAAGACATTTAGCCAGGCAGTTGATCAGTGCACCGAAAGATCCACTATGACACACAATCGTATATAATTACGCGGGCCGCCATTTTGCTTTCTGTATTAGAATGACTATGTATTGCGATAAATAATGTCAAAGGTGTACCTTTTTATACAACGCAATAACCGAACAAATTCTTTATTTCAGCTGTATTAAAGAATTTGAAAGGTTCGCAATAAAATGTATTTAAAGTTTTCCTTTTAAATTTACCACAATATCCAAGAACACCGAACACATTACATACATAATCAGGCATGTTTGAAACGTTTAACTAGATCAGAATTTCAGTGGCAGACAGTCAGAGGCGTAGTTCTCCTTAAACGGCTTTAACGCCAAGCTCATATTGATCAATACAGTATCTGGGTGTTGTGTTTGCGCCATTATATAGCCGAGCGCCGTTGGGAGATCTAAAAAAAAAGTACACTTCTTGAAATACAAGGACTGAAAAAGTTTAGTTGACCACTCAGAAAAAAATTATTAGGTCTACTATGAAACAAGTGTTTATAAGGGCAAAAGCGAACATACCCTGATAGTCTCTTAATATTAGGTTTCTCGTAGTGGTTTCTCAGTTGCCGCGCGCTAAAAGAATGTAAGCTAATTGTAACGATTCTTTGAAGACTTTTTCTTTTTCTTTGTACACACAAATGTTCTATATTTATGCATATTCGGGGCCATTTGCTTATGCTTATATTTACCAACGGTCGTTGGGATTCGCTTGTGGCACTGATCTTGTGTACTTTAACTCTGTTATATAGTCATGCATAAAATTATGTTTCAGGTTAATTTTCCGCGTTATACGCCATTAAAATTTATACAAAAGGATGTGCACAATAAAAAAGGTTGAGTGTACTGATAAAGGATTAACTACATACGCGTTAATATTCACTTAAAAGCGATACATATTTCTAATACAATACAATTTACGTGTGACCGAATAAGGCTTGAGATTCGAAATTTTTTAGTTATTATTGTAACCCAAATCTAATACGCGAACACACCGTACATAAATATTGCCAAATGAAGGTAAGCAGTACAAACAGATAAAAGTAGACATTCAATAACGGCAACTGAATCGATACTGCTCCTTGTTGAATACTCGGTGAGTGATAACCAAATGTGTGCAATATTTAAAGAGCCGCCTGCAACTGTGTAAACTATTGAGATAGTGACATATTCTTCATTCAAAGTGTAAGTAAGTATTTTTGTTTCCATAAATAGTCTACATATTATTGTAAATTACACCATAATGTTAAGGAATACCATATAATCACGTGTTATTTACATTGGTGTCACACAGATCATTCAAGGATGACCTAATTTAAGTTTTCATGGCGATTAGCGCGGTAAATAAACTTTCTTATGTTTGAACATTGTATTTTTGATCCATTTTAGCTAATCCTAAAATATCCCCATTCATAAATTAAGTTTTCAGTAATTTCTGATTGATTTAAAAAGTTGAAAGTTCGTCTGCTTTACACACCGTGCATACCATAGTAGTCACGTGATGTTTATGTACAGTCGTAGTATACTGTTCACATAAAAATGGTGTCGTTATTTTAAGCAATCATTACACACACAAAAACTTTTGTTGACTTTTGAATTAACGTTTAGAGTTTTTAAGACATCTATAAATAAATTTCTTGTAACCAAAAGGTTCCACGAGAGGCTGTTATCGAAAGTATAGTGCACATGACCTCACAGATGCTTATAATGCTGTTCTGGAGAAGGGCATACCTGTTGAGAGGGCTGCCAAGATGTATGCTGTGCCCATTAGCACATTAAAAGACCGGGTCCAGGGCAGGGTATCAAAAGACACAGTAAGATCTGGGCCCTCAACTGTTTTCTTCCATGAACAAGAGGCATTCTTAGCCAACCATCTAAAGACCATGGCTGAAGTGGGATACGGGTACTCCATAGAAGAAACCATCAACCTGGCTTCTGACTATGCTAGTCATCTAGGTTTAAGAACAGCCACACAGTCATTAGGTTTTGATTGGTTTTATGCATTCTTGTCAAGGTGGCCAAATTTGAAGTTGGTCAAGCCCAGGAGTCTGGAGATAGCCAGAGCAAAATCAGCCACTAAAAGTAAAATTGACACTTATTTCAAAGAACTTCAAAACATCTTGGAAAAATATGATTTAGTAAATAAACCAGAACGCATCTTTAACATTGATGAAACAGGATTAAACTGTGAACATCAACCTCAAAAGATTGTAGCTGGTAAATTGTACAAAGCTCGGGCAACCACAACTGGAAAATCAAAAAATGTCACCTTGATCGGATGTGTAAACGGTGTGGGCCAACAAGTACCCCCGTATTTTGTATTTCCAGGCAAGCGGATGCTGGACTCGTTACTGCAAGGAGCTTCACCAGGTGCCACTGGCACTATCTCAGAATATGGAAGGTCAAATTCACTTGTATTTGAGAAATACAAGAAAGAACATTTGATCAAATATCTTCCCTCTAGAAATGATGGATATGTACTTATTCTTTATGATGGACATAAAAGTCATGTTACATTGTCTTTAATTGATTGGGCCATTCAGGAAAACATTGTACTTTTTGTTTTGCCACCCCATTGTAGCCACATACTGCAACCCTTAGATGTCAGTTGCTATGGTCCGCTTGAGCAGGCGTGGAACTCGGCTTGTCATAAGCACATGCGAGAAAGGGGTGGTAATGTCAACACAAGATTTGATGTTTGTGGAATTGCTTGCAAGGTGTACAACAGCACACTGACAACTTTGAATGTCCAGGCAGCGTTTAAAAAATCAGGGGTGTACTCATTTAATCCAAATGTTGTAAGCCCTTCAACTGTAGCACCATCCACTGTTTTTCAGAACAATTAAGCCAGTCAGTCTGCTAATGAAGCAACACAACAAACACCTGTTGATTTATTCTTTGAAGCTAAAGGTGGGCAAATTTTAAAACAGGTAAACATTGCAAAACCAAGGAAAACACTTAGCAAAGTTGTTGGTGGCAAGGCAATTACAGAATCTTCAGTTGTTAACGCAGTTAAATTTCATTTTGCTTCACAAAACGAAAAAACAAATCAAACTGCTCAGAAGTCATTACAGGATTTGACAATGCATTGACTGTTCCCAGCACAGCACCTCTGGCATTCAGCGAAAAAGAAAACAGCCACCTATTGACCTTTGGATAGCTCTGACTCAGATGACAGAGACATTCCTGACTCGGACAAGTGCATAATGTGCAAAAAGTTCTACCCTCCTAACAATAACAAAACTATCTCACATTAACATTGTCAAGTGGAGTTGCTGTGATTTGTGCCATGGATGGGTACATCTAGCTTTCTGTTCACCCATTAAAGTATTGAGATTAGGTGATACCTGGGTGTAAATCAGAAGACTAGTGAAATAGTGTTCAACACATGTAACTACAACTGTAAATATGTTTAAGTTTATATACAAAAAATATCAACACAGTTTAAATACACTTTAAATAGTTTGAGGTTTTATTTTGACAGTGCTGCTAAACTTGTTTGAACAGTATAGTGCAGTGGATTGTGAGTGGAGTGCGACTGTCGAAAATACCCCACGTGACTTGCCGAACATAACCGGTTAGTGTCGGCCATTTTAGCATAATGTAAACAAACATACAAGCTTTAGCAGTTTCCTTTTCGTAAAATATTATTACATATTGGTTTTGTGTGTTTAACCTACATTAATATTGCTATTTGTTTGAAAAACATTGCATCGTCGAAAATACCCGACACGAGGATATATTTGTTGTAGGCGGATGCCTCACCATTTTGCAATTCTAAAATAATAATTCTGCTGTTAAATGCAGCTTTTGACACGTTTATTTTTGCCGTTCACGAATTGTGTTACCAAAGTTCAGGATGGTTTATTATCCAACGCTTGATCAGCATTGTGGTTTATTTTACCAGGTGGATCGATTTTAAAAAATAGGACGTAAAAGAACAAAGGAATGAAATCTCGAATATCTCAGCAAGAATTGACGGGATTCAATATGGCTGCGCCCAGTAATATCATAAACGCACTATAACTGTAAACGTTCCGGTCTGTCGACAGATGTGTACTTGAGTACCGGAAATTACGTTGAGTAACTCGCACTGCCTGCCAAACGATGTCCGGTCTTCGCTACGGCTGCAAAATGCGTCAATTGCCAGGAATGGATTTGAGGATTCAGTTTGACGTTCAACATCCTGACAGGCCATCTTTTCTGGTTGCTGTTATTCACCTTAATCGATCTATCTACAGTTAACAAGCTAAGTATACCCTTCTTTTTACGGGTGGCTTGTTATGCTTGTAAGCCTTGTACGGCAGTTTTTATTTTGACATTATTGTCGCAAAGCAATCCGTTTATTCAGCCTTAAATTGGCTAGATATTGACGTGACATATACAATTTATAACTTGCCCTGTCGGTGTTGCTATTTTTGCATTGACATAATAGTCAAATAGCAACTTGTAAATTTAGTGTATACATGCATGACATACTTGACGTTTATGCTATTTCATATTTATTATTCTGTGTGATGGATTTCATACTACACGCCACATACTTTTATTCGTGTGCCTTTTGAGGGCGTTATTTTGCGTGATTTAGTTTATAGTTCACGCCACATTGTTTTATTTCTATAATGCGTGATTTAGTTTACAATTCACGATGGATTTCTATATTTTTCTATGTGTGTCATTGTTTAGAGTTCACACACGTCAATGCCATACTCGTACTGGAGTTGGTTTTGGCCAGTTCACGATGCATTATGAAACTTATGCCTTATCTAAGCAGGGTTGTCATTATGAATGGAAACAAGCGATATTTATCGAAATCTAAGTGATTTGACCAGGGGTCTATGGGGCCCATTTGTGGTATTGCCTATTGCAATTTTTAAGTTCCTGAAAAAACGACAGATTTTCTCATGATTTTAAACGATGAATTTGATCGGCAATCAGTTAATAATGACAATCCTGCTACGGTGATTTAAATCCAATTTCATACGGTGTTTATGTGTGAATCGCTTAGCTCTTCACACCACTACTACATTACAGATATTTATTTAATTGATGTGATTTCATTCACGTCTTTCATTGCTTATTCCATTTTGGATTACAGTCAGTTACTATGACTGCCATAGCTTTTTAAGTACCCAACTTACACAGCAGCTGTTACTAGATTTTGTTTTCTGCGTTCTTTAATTACATTTTCAATCCATATATTTTGAAAACGGTCAGCGGTCAGTATTCAGTATGTGTTGTTCACTAATACACCTATGTTACATTTATATCATTGCATGTTTTTCAGACAACACCTATCGACAGGAAGTCATCAACTTCACAGCAGGGCTGCAGTTTTCCACCAATCGACTGTGCCATCAAGTGCTTCGGGCAACCTGGCCTCTAGAGTGGCCTCTCTTCCATCCAGGACGCATCTACCCAACGCTGGCCAGATGGAAATTTACGGTTACCTTCCAGACATCGCCTTGTACAACTAAGCTGTGAAAATCCTGTCCACCACCTTCAAGTGCATTCACAGCCAGTTTGCCGCATCCGGGGTTTGCGACGCATCTGTATATTACCAAAGTTCCATTTTAAACAACGTTCCATTATCAACATGCATTGTGTGTTCTGTCCATTGCTCCTTTAAATTGATATGGCCATTCACACCACCAAACTCACAGTCACATGCATTCTTACCCTTGCGGTTTTCAAGAAGGCGGTTTATACATTTTCCACTTCACTTGCCAACTCTTCTCACATCTTTCACTACCTACATATAGTCTTACTACTATATTTGTATTACCACGCCATATAGGCATTATTGTCATTCAATAATTCCTGTTTTCCTGTAACTCCACAAAAGGGTTATGTCTTCCTACTATGTTTTTTTCTAACACTGCCCTCAGATTATGTTTCAGTGCTGTTTTCTTCTACAAATGGTTACTCTAAGTCCGAGATTGTGGCAAAAATATTTCAATACTATTGGATATGACGTCTGTCTCCAATGATCTATCTACACTAAGTGGCTCTTAAGTCTTTTCCTCTGTTGGATGTCTCTATTATCAGTATACCTCTAAGTGCTACAGCAACTTGCTGTATGCTGTTTTGGTCACAACCCATGTTATGACTTCACCACTACACCAGCAGTTCCCATTTTATCTGACTGCCTTAAGTGTACTCGCTATAATTGTATTTTTCTTGGTTGCTTTTAACACTCTCAATCATTATGCCCTATATTTTATTACACATTAACACATACATATTGGTCTCATGCTGTAGGTTCTTCTTAACATAGTCGTACAGTTTTACTGATATTAGCTCAGAGAAAACTTATATGTTCTGAAATTGTTGGCATTTATGTTCAGTGTGTTTGTGTAACTGCTGTCACCTTAAATACATTAGTTGTTTTGTAAACCAATAACATCACATGGTCCGGTTTAACAATTTTTGATGCATATTAACTGTTCCCATTGGCTCTTGACAGTTTGGGGCTGCAGCGCTTTATAAACATCCTGCCATACTTACATTATAATATTACATTGTTTTGTTACCTACTTTCCATTAACTTAGGCTGGTTTGCCAATAATTCAAATCGTAATAATTCAAGTTTGTCATGATTGACATTTTAAGGCTGCAGAGCTTCCCTATTACTGCACATGTTCTAATATTATTACTTTACAATAGCTTCCTGTGAGAGTCAAACTTTCCGTTATGGCTTGTTTGCCAACAAACATTTTTTCACTTGTCATCCTCTGAAAGTCTCAGGCTGCAGAGCTTCATAACTTCTCTGCATAATTATGTTAGAATATTGTTATTTTAAAATCTAGATTCATGTACATTGTTTCCTTAACAGTTGTATGTCAACATGTAGGTAGACAATTTTATGGTCTGACAGTCTAAGACTGCAGAACTTTGTCAATTTTGAACATGATTTATTAATACTATTGTTTCGTTTTCTATTGGGAATATTGATATTGTATCCTTTAATGAAAGTTTGTACAATGTATTGGTTATTTTATGGCATTTTAAATAAATGCCCTTTTTCGATCCGAACCCACGTGTTGTTATTCCTTCAATGTTATACGAGTTCGACCGCTCCTTAGACTTCCCGGGGACAATACATAAAATATAATGGTAATACGGGTATTACATATGTTCGTCTATCTGTCCAAATGTTCTCCGTAAATGTTGTAGAGTCCTAGGTTTCCTGTTATGACACTGGAAACAGATTCTATACTCATAACTTTTAATTTATTATTATCAAAATTATATTTCCCGATCCGTGTTTATTGAGTTTGATAAATCCTTTTCATTTCAGTTTAAAGATCTGTTCGACTTCATAGACGATTTCATGTTTTACATCACAGAGCAGCTAGTCAACATATTAAGCATAAACCCCTTTGTTCCTTGCAAAGTGAACGACAAACTACTACATGTAGAGGGAGAATTGAAGACAAACCCAGACAACAATGGATACGTTGGAGGTTGAAAACGAAGAAAATTCCATTTTGTTGAAATTCATTAGTTTGTTTGGCATAGGTTCGCCATCTGTATGCTTCGAACAAAGTCTTTCATAACCATATCGCCCTGTATGCACAGTAACATTTGTCAAACATGTATTTCTCAGATGCTTCTGAATGACTACAGATACCCATTGTGTAGGGGAATAATTGAGTATATACATACATAATTTGTCATGTGACAATTAACCCTGCCTCATGTTGACACCATGCTACTGTCTTTCATTTCGTTTGATTGTTTTATGTTTAAACTATTTGAATATTCAAAATAACATTAATCTAAGCTTTCATGATTATGCAATGTTACAAACCACCAAACCATTTTACAGAAAGGGCTAGTCCTGTTTGAATGACTAGATAAAAATTCAAATGGCGGACAGGCAACCTGGGCCTGTTTTCACAAAGCTTCTTCGGGAAAACTTAAATTTATTTCTTAAAATAATGAAATTCTTTAAGTTTTAAGCTGTTTTATATTAAGGAAATTTTACTTTAAACTGTTTTACAGATTGCATACGAAGAAAGCGCATTCATACATTGGAGATTCCAACATGCCGTGTCAAAGAATTAGTTCTGCGATACTTGATAGTGATCTGTCTTGGGTCTGTGACTTGTCTGCTATTTTACTAATGACAGTCACGTGTCTGAATGTAATCCCTGATACGCTTGCGACAAATAAACAACAAACACGTATACATCCGCAACACCAAAGATCTATATAATTTAAAAAGATTATTTGACAAAATTTTTTGCAAATTTCCATTCATATGTGAAAATCTTTCTTAAAAAAATGTTTTATTTACTTTTTGTTATTGTATGGCTGATGCCTTAACATACGTAAGTACTTCATATATATTTCTGATTTTGAGAAATATTGTGAGACAACGCCTTTCCAATTCTCGCATATTATAAATAAACAAACAGTTAAAACAGGACGGTGGTTTTAAACAAAAATTTAGGTCTGTACGGCAAACACGTCGGGTTTTAGAAATGGAGTTATAATCTGGCGCTTGTATACATCTATCAAGTTAAAACATATATACATTATTGACATATATAAATATCTAATTTATTTATATACAGCTATATATTATATACCCAAACTATAACTGGCATTAAGGATTGTACATGTCACGAATAATTCGATTAGCGTTTAAAACAAAAGTAAAAAAGGATATGGTTATTTTTTTTTTGAATTGGTTTCAGATTATAGTTTAGATCAGCGACTATAGCATTTGGTCACATACGATATACAACGATAATTCTAAAAGATGCCAAAACTGGGTTCACCTAAACATACATAGAGTTAACAGTTTAATAGTCAGCTGCCTGTAGAAAATTACGCGACATTTGATGGTTTACCAAAGAAATGTCCCCTAAATTTATATTTAGTTCTTTTATAATTAGCGATTTGCGTAATTTGAGAATGTTCAACGACTGATTGCTAATAATGCTATACGATATCGAAAGTGGAAATTCAATTAATGTGTGCATTCTTATAACAAAGCGGAATTGTCATAATTTTATCCTCGACGTATGCAAAGACTTCTAAAAATCAATGTTTAGTGAAAATGTTGTAAATTTCATATAAATTGTTGAAAAATCCAATCTCTATCGAAAGTCGCTGGTAACCAAGTTGATGTTCTCAATGTTATCATTTCAGAAGAATTCATACGCTGCAGGGTCTCACAAAAACAGTAGACTATATGTGTGGCGTATAGTGGGGAAACCGCGCTTAATGCATGTGCGCATTTAAAGGGTTGTCCCGGATTAGCCTGGTTTCTCTTGTTTTAGGTAAAGGGGCAATCCTAATTTTCAAGCTCAACCGTCCATGAGATAATCGAGTCATATATGACATCTAACCACGACCACACAGGAATTTACGGCGGAAAAAATAAAATGAGCGAAAGCGTGAATTATCCATAGAATAATGTTTGTATGGTAAACTATATGGTTTAAATGAGTGATTATCAAACATATTTTTACAATTTACAAGGCATACAAGCTTATTTCTTCGTGAACACTAAAACTTTATCAAGGCATGGAAACAAAAGAAGTAAACACGGAATCATACGCTTCCATGATTGTTAATGGTATCAGTTTACTTGAGTTTTGCTTGCGAACTCTTATTGTTATTGTTGGAACTAATTCCGCTCTTAATACATTGCCCATCTGATTTGGACACATTTCAACTGGCGTAATGTACATAGCGACATAAGTATTAGACGTTGCATTTTGTTTGCCAGTCTCAATAGTTTTCTGGATACTAATATTATTCGCTGTACAGACATTGTGAAAAACACGCTTTATGTTGCTCTGCGTTTCATTTTGCATATCGTTTCAGAGAAAATAATAAGTTTACTCAATTGTGCAACTTGTGAAATTTCATATGTAATTATGATGTATTTTCAGTTCCTACGATTTATCGTCGCTTGTGTGTTTCCGGTACTTTTTAAATATATCAGAACGATGTACTATGTAGCCTGCACCTTCGTTCCCCAACGTTTTATTGACTTGATCTGGTTTTGTTCTTTTGTTTAGGTGGTGTTTTTGCGTGTCATTGAACTCAGCATACTAAATTAAATATGTCAACTATCAGTGATATTGTTTTAATAGATATTTTTATTGAGAACACAGCACATTCGTTTCTGTTAATGTATGTATTTTACCCGTGTGCGTACTTTATTATATTTTGTTGTTTAAGTTTATGCGTTTGTTGTGCAAGATTTTACCTTTGGTATGTTCTACAATTTATTTTGAAGGAAAAAGAGGACACGTGTGTTATATGTTATAATGAAATATATTTTGTAACTATCGTGCCATGTATGCAAAGCAACATGTGCAATATTTGTGTATCGAAATTGCATGAGAGTTGGTGGCATTTTTGCAGGACAGAAATTGAGGACGTAAGGCGATCAGTTTGCAGAGTAAAACGAGACAACATCGTGTTTTATATGTTGTAATGATATCTTAGTTTAATACTATCGAATAATTATGTGTAATGTGTAAATCCAAATGGGTAGTCATAAGAAGTGTCTTTGTTGCAGGACATAAACTGAGGATATAAGGCGATCAGGATAATATTTTCACAAAAACGGCCAAAGGTTTCGCGAAAATTTTTTCAATATTTTGCGAAGGTTGCCACCATTAGACACCGTTGTAAATGTGTTTTTCTATACAAAGGCGGTTTGTATAGGCGCTTGTATAAATTATTATTTATCACATGCTTAATCTTGTTTTCCGTGTAATACAACCATTACGAATATTTTTATCTTACACATGTGTAAGATCACATTTGAGGAGTTTTCATTGGTTAAATATTCTTCGACTGACCTACGCATGACGTTATTTCGGTGAAATGACGTCGTCAAAATGAAATGACGTCACGTCAGTACACACAATTTTAGAATTATCAGCATGGTTTGGTAAAAATTCGAATGTTTTTTTCGTTTAAAAGCATGTGATAAAAGAAATCTGACACTCTTTATTAAACTCGTCCAGGAAATTCGTTAGTGCTCGCTAAAGGCTCGCTTACTAACAAATTTCGTGAACTCGTTTAATAAAATATGGTATGACATGACAACTTGTGTCCGATCCAATACATAGGTTTTCTAGTTGGGACAGTTTCTTTGTGTCATAGGGGCGATGTAATATAGATAAAATGTTGTTTTGCCTTGACTTCGGAAGTATTCTTTCAATGTAAAATATGTCAGTCAATATTTGCAACTCAAACTAAACCTTTCAGCCTATATGTGTGACTTTTTCAACTAACCGTCAGTAACTTGTGATTGTTTATTAATCTCGCTTTATATCGGTACTCGATTGGGCCTAAAACGACTGTACAAAGTAGGTAGCATGCCTGCCGTACTTGTTGAGGAGTTGTATTTGAACCATTGAATATTGCTTACGTCATACTTTGCAAAACATGTTAAAGTTGTTGATTATATGAAGCTCTGTCTTAAACAATGGATGACGAATGTTTCGTTCAAGTATCAAAACGTTTTCTTAACGATGTGTAACGTACCGATGGTTATTACATAAAAGAGGACAATCAATTATATATTTATATTTTTAAAATATACTTTGCTTATTTATGTTAAGATAATGATTGCCTTTCACTATCAGACGATGATCAACCACAGAATATATATTATCAATTTTCACGGGCTACTTTGACGTTTTTTTAAGTACTATATCAAAACGATGTTCCACTCCACCTAATTTTAGAGCTCTATCATCCACCTCTATTGAGTTGCCTATCCTTCTTTTTCGGTAACCTCAGCTTACCATTTCCCCTGTTCCACAGAACGCAATGCTCTGTGCAATTATTACTTAGCAGACAAAAATCTTAAAGTACCAACGCGAAGATATTATTTTCATTGTAGCAGGTCTTGACCACTCGCGAGCTACATTAAGGCTGACGTTTCTTCGGCTACGTCGCGCGATTTTATACCTTAATGAGCGTCTGACTGAACGCGCGTTTTCATAATCATATGTCCAAGGGGCTTTTGTCGATAATCTGTTTCGCGATTTTGCTACAAAAGCACGTGACTTTTGAGTTTTGAATGTTTTATATGTTTTAAGTCCTCAGATTGTGCATTATCAGTACAGCATGTCGAATTTTACAAATGTGTAACGTATACTGTAGTGTGAGGAATATAATATGATCATTTCTGTACTCCAGTACTAAGTTTCAAAACAATGCGGACGATAAAGCAAAACACACTTGACACCGACAGATAACAATTCTAATTTTACATGCGCTGAACATATATGCGAGACAAGTAAACGAGACTCAATATATATGTGGAATAAAGCATTTAAATAAATTAATCCTTTATTATGTTTTACTTCGGCTATTTCTAACATACGTAAGTACCTAGCAGTTCGTTATTTACCCTTTAATTAATAATAATTCAAGATTTAGTTTAATAAAAATGATACGCACATAATTCATAAACATGTTTCTCATATTAACTGAGTTCAAACAATTTTTCCTATAAGATATAACGAAAGTGGATATGGGAAAGAATTTAAATATGGCTAGTGTAGAGAATAACAAACTTGTTTGTATAATAGTATGATACATATGTATGAAATGTTGATACAATTATAACATGCATTATTACAATAAAGTAGTAATGAAAATTATATAACTTTCTAAATACAAAGCAAGAGTGCATTGTTTTGTTCTGTTTCGACGAAAAAGAAGAAACACTTTGGAAATAGGCAGGTACATAGTTACGGAATTAGTAACAAGAAAACAATTAAATAAGCAAACTTGAATTGATTAATTTAAAGTAAGTTAGAAAACGAAAGTAAAGTTCGTCTGAAATAGCTATGAACAATAAATTTATATAGAGCGAATAGATCGTAATGTAGAACGTCCCCGTTAGGCGCAATACTGATATGTTTTTATTTAATTGTTCGCTAATGTACATTCATAGTTATTAAACGACACACACACACATAACTACGCATTGTGTCTTTAATGCCCGTGGCTATTATTCTATACATGTACATGTTTTAATTAAAACCTGTAACTATTCATTGATAGAACAGAACAGAATATTTTATTCAGTTACTTGAACATATATACATGTTCCTCATAACATGATCCAATGCATAACAATTATAAACACATGACAACGTATAATATATGTACATATATACACACTTTATAACAGAAGAATTTTAATAAACACGTAGTTAATAATTCTATATGAATATCAAACAGTAGATATATAGTAAATTACAACGTAGTTTATAAACAAGATTCACTCCCCGAGGAGGGACTTATAAGTTATAGACGAAAAAGTACGAAAGAAGAATGACAAATTTGTACAAAAGAAAACAACAAATGAGTAGTTATTGGACGAAATTGATCATAATTTTTCGTCTGTTAAAAGCATGGTATGTATATTTACAAAGGTTTAATATAGTTTTATAGCTTTTAGATTTAACTAAATTTATAAATTTGACCATACTGGGCTTAGTATAATAATATTTACTAATATATTTTTTACGAATATCTATATACAGTGGGCAGATACATATAAAATGGTACTCGTCCTCAATATCATTTTTATTACAAAAAGTACAATATCTGTTACAATGTTCGATTCTGTTATTACCATGACGTCCTGTTTCGATTTTTAATTGGTGAGATGACAATCTCAATTTGGATAATACAATGCGATATCTTAGTGGAACTTTATCAAGGTAACATTCAAATTCATAGTCAGTTTTAAACAATTTATACGTGCACATAGATCTACTAATATTTATGGCTGTATACCACGATTGTTTGAATTGATCGTGTAGTCTTTGTTTAAATTCTATATGGAAACTTTTCTCGTTAACTGAATGCGGTGTAATCCAAACATATGAAAATCCATTGCTATCTAACAGAGACTTAACATCAGTTAGCCAGTTAGATTTGCCTTTGTTAAAATCATCTAGCAACGCTTGGTACAACCGATTAATAATAATATTGTGACTATTTAATAACTTTAGCCAGTATTTTATTATGCGTGTGTGTCTATTGATATGAAGTGGGAATCGGCCAAGTTCACCGTATATTGCCATTGTACATGTAGATTGTTTAACTTTAAGAAGATTTTTACAAAATTTCAAATGAATTCGCTCTACTTTTGTGGATTTGCCAAATCCCCATACTTCGCAACCATAACTCAAAACTGATCCTACAAATGCGTCAAATAATTGACATATGGTACTAGGTTTTAAAAGGGCTGTCTTGATATTACTCATAAGAGTATTAAGAGCTTTCAGTCCTTTACCAGAAATGGTTTCGCAATTCAGAACGAAGCTACCTGTATAATTAAAAACAGTTCCTAAATAGTTAAAATCATCTACAACTTCTAACGGGATATTATTGTAAACCCATTTTTCTTCATGTTTTAAAGGACCTCGTTTTCTAAATACTACGACTTTGCTTTTGTCGGGGTTAACCTCAAGTCCCCATGAATTACAGTAAATTTGTAGACGATTTAGACTGTGTTGGAGATCTGCTGCAGTTTTCGCGAGGATAACCATATCATCTGCAAATAGCATCAAGATAAAAGTCAAATCATCTATCGATAGGCCACTATTAATATCATCACAGAGGAATAATTGGAGATCTTCTAGGAAGAGAGAAAATAGTATCGGCGACATTACTTCGCCTTGTTTTAAACCTACAGCGACTTCGAAGAATTCAGAATATGAGTTACACCCTTTTATACAAGCTTGCACTTTCGAGTACATATCCCTTATTACCCGTAAAGTTTTGCCTCTCAGGCCTATTTTAAATAATTTATACCACAAACCATTTCTATATATACTGTCAAAGGCCTTTTTAAAGTCAACAAACGCACACGCTAGTCTCCCATTTTCATTTAATACTTTACTTATAATTGCATTTAAAACAAATATAGCATCTACGGTGGAACTCCCTTTTTTGAAACCAAATTGTGCATCACTTATTATATTATTATCGGCCGCCCACTTCGAAACACGTTGATTAATAATACCAGTCAATATTTTGGAAAAGCAGCTATTCAACGTAATGCCTCTATAATTATTAGCATCATTAGGGTCACCTTTCTTAAAAATAGGTACAACTAGTCCGTTCATCCACGATTCTGGGTAGATGAACCTAATGAATTAAATAAAAATTAAATGAAATTCATGATCAACATTTTCTTTTTCTTGATTATTGTTGAAATATCTGCCTTCGCGAAAGGCTGCATTTAACACTCGAGTTATTTAGCCCCCCCGCCCCCCCCCCCCCTCCCCCCTCCACCTCCATAAAATACATCATACTCAATACAAGCTAAAGAGAGGGTTATTATAGGGATAATACACATATTTGAGGTCATTAACGTATGCAGAGGGCCGAAATATGGGTTAAAGCCCTAGTGCGTAGCAACTATTTTCATGTTAAACATAAGTGATTGTGTACCTAAGACTCTGTAAACTATCATGTATTGGAACCATTGGATAAATGTGTCTACTTATCTTGAACACACGTTTATATATGTTTTCAGTCATTACCAAAAATTCTGAATTCCATTTAGTTTGACTGGTTGGGGTATCAATGTAATTAATAAAAACTGTATATCCATATTTTGTTTTCTTTAGGACTTGTAACTATCTTCTTTACATGCTGAACTTACCGGTTATTGAGTTTTATCGTCAAAGTTAAACTTTTTACCAAACTTCTTAATGTATTTACTTATAACTCTGATCAAGCCTTGATACAGTAAAACTACATTTGTTCCAATGTAATATTCCAAAGTTTATTTGGCAAAACAAGGATATCATTAAAACTGATGAATGCTCCCCAATGCACTTTGTCAAGTAATTGGAGTGCAATCATAGGGCAAAGTTGTTAAAATAACTAAACACTGATATTTTGGAGTTCATCTCAGCTTTGTGACACAGTTTTTTTTAGCTGGCTTGTTTTTTGCAAATAACTCAGTGATATCAGTAAAATAATAAAAGTAATGTGATTTTTGGTATCAGATTGAAGGGAAATAAATATTCTATACAGTGATCTGGATTGGTAAAACAAATCACAAGTGAGAAATTAGTGCTTAAATTAGGACCTAAATTACGGTGACAAGGGATTAAAACAGTTATAAACACATTAAAGCTGCTATATTTTAACATCAACATTCTACATGAGTGGAAACGACACTGTAAACGGGTTGAAAAACTCTAAATTTCAACCACCTGGAAAAAATGCAGGCCAAAGGTGACGATAGACCAAAACGTACCAACTCAGAGGTCAGCAATGACAGTATAAGTATTGGTTCAATCAAACAACAGATTGAGTCTATGGAGCAGTCCCTGAAATATCTAACCAATGAAATGAAGTCCATTTTGAAAAGAGAAGAAATCGAAAGCCTGATTACCAACACCATTTTGTCAATAATTTCTGAGGTTGAAAAGCGCAATGAAGAGAGGATATCCAAAATGAAAAAAATACCTAACCAAAGAAATGGAACACCAATTACAGCAGTGTGTTCAGAAGCAAATAGAGGAAACAACAACAGATTTAGCGGAACATATTAAGTGTTTGGAATTTGAGAATGAAACACTTAAAGAGAACATATCCACTCTAAAAGCTGAATGCAAACAAACAATGGAGAACATTGCAACACAAGTAAAGGAAAACACACAAAAATGTAGTGATGCCATTAAGCGCTCAAATTATAATGAGCAGTATTCGCGTAAAAACAATGTAAAAATAACGGACATCCAAGAAGATCAACATGAATCTGTCTCAAACCTGACTACAAAAGTCTTAGGACTGCTGCAGGGTAAAGGAATCCAGATAGAAAACGAACAAATACTTGCAATTCACAGAATTCAAAGTAAGAAAGGACAGATCAGACCTGTTTTAATGAAGCTTAAGTCCAACAACGACAAAACAATAATTATGCGTAAGAGGAAGGATATGAAGGCAGCGGGGCACAGACTTGTCGACGGCGTCACGGCTCTAAACAGTGCGTTGATGAACAGACTGTCCCTACATCAAGAGATATAGACCACCTGGTTCTCCAACGGCTCCGTGTTTGCGCTCACCAAGAATGAGAAGCGCATAAAATTTGACATACATGACCATATCGACAGTGTCATAAGTGAATACCGCGCCAATCGCCGGAAATAAACTATATTTTATAAGTGGAATGTGTGGAAATACCAGGACTATAAATGGAAATACCAGGATTTTGCAAGTAAGCGAATGTATACAAACAATGATATAATTGCATATTTAAGATAAATATAGTCATTGGATACATATCTACATTTTGTTTATTGTGAACATACAATAAGTGTTGCTCTTTCACCTTGAAGATGCTGAAATGTATATTTGTTCGTTTTCATACACCGGTTCACTTTTATATTACTAATCGCAATCTCGTTGTGATTGAACTTTTATTGCTTTTATCTGTTGAATCACGACACAATAACACTTATATTAAACGACCGCCATTGTTAAAAAATCTGATTGTGAATAAACAGCTTTAAACCTGCGGAAGTCATCACTTAATTGTATCCGCAATCTATTTTTAGAATAGGTTTTTTTTTCCAATACTGACTTTAATCACTGGATTGCATTTACTGTCTATTTTTAAAAAACGGTTTTTTCCAGTAATGACCGTAATTATTCTGATGTAAATAAGTAGATCTTGAGTGCTTCTGTCCTAAGTAGCTTGCTAATATTGATAATTAAAATGCTCCAGATATGTTATATATTTGAATTTAAATAAATTGGAGCATTCAAATGTCAGTTGATCATATTCAAAACTACATTTTCATGCAATACAAACTCATTGTTTGTAAATGTAAACAATGACACAATCAGATTTTTGTTTCTCTTCAGGTACACAATTACTTTTAAAAAGTATATATTCATATTATGAAGGTAAACAATGAACACTGAAGATTTTGTTGTTCTTTCTCATCCAAGCATATGATGATAAAATAATTACTATGTTTAGAACTGCCTTAAATTACTAAAAATACAGTTTTTGCCACATAAATTAAGAAACTGAGTTTATTATGCAAAAAACAGCAAGCTTTGTTCACTTGTTTGATGTTTTGTTCAATTACTGTTCAGGACATTAGTGTAAAGAACAATTTTTTTTTTGTGTACATAATTTTAGCATTCAAGTAAGAATCAGATGTCACATTTTGAGAATATTGATAATTGGGTTGTGTTGTTTTATGATATACCAAATGAAAAATTTGAGCTTTTATAACAATGGTTTACTTAAAGATTATTTCTTACAACTGTCGCGGCCTTAATGATTGTAAAAAACGCAATGATGTATTTGATTATTTAAAAAACAAAAAGCGCATGTATATTGTTTACAGGATTGTCTTTTTACCCCATCTATGGAAAAACAAATATATACACAGTGGGATGGGGAATGTTATTTTAGTCATGGTACTTCCAACTCTAGAGGTGTATGTATTTTGTTTAAAAAAAACATAACAGTTAAAGTGCATACAACTGAAAAGGATACTTTTGGTAATTATTTACTCTTAGATTTAACAGCTGATTCAAAACGATTTACTCTATGTACCCTGTATGGGCCTAATAATGACAAACCAATGTTTTACACTGAGCTTTGTTTGAAAATAGACTCTTTTGGAAATGACCATTATATTATTTGTGGGGATAACACTCTTGTACTAGACTCAAAATTAGACTATGTTAATTATAGAAACCTGGATAACAACAAGAAATCAAGGGAACTGTTATCTTCTGTTATAAATGATAGAAACTTGATATACACTTTTAGACTAATGAATGGTGATGCTAACCAATATACATGGAGAAAACCAAACACTCTACAGCAAGGCAGGCTAGATTTCTTCCTTGTCACTAGCAATCTTGTACAACATATAAGACAGTCTGATATAAAAGCAAGCTACAAATGCGATCATTCAGTTATAACTTTAGATTTAAATCTCAGTGAAGTAAACCATGGAAAGGGACTTCGGAAGTTCAACTATTCTTTATTACATGATGAAGAATATTTAAAGTGCATAAAAATAAAAATAGATGAAATTAAAGAACAATATTGCTTACCTGTATACAACACTGATTCATTAACTACCATTGATAATAACATGCTCCAGTTTACTATTAATGACCAACTATTTTTAGAAACCCTATTAATGGAGATCAGAGGCAAAACAATTTCCTATTCAATTTATAAATCCCAAAAGAGGAAAGAAAGAGAAGATGTTCTTGTCAAACAAATTGAACTTCTAGAAAAACATATTAATTAAACAAATATTGAAGAATTAGATTTACTACAAGAGGAGCTTTCAAATTATACGTAACATAAAAATGAAAGGATCATTTATAAGATCAAGAGCCAAATGGATCGATGATGGTGAAAAACCCACAAAATACTTTTGCAATTTGGAAAAACAATATTCATCGAGTAAAACAATACCTTATATAGTAAATGATAACGGCCAGAAAATATATAATCAAAAAGATATTTTAACAGAAGCTGCTAACTATTACAAGACATTATATACTAAGGCTGCAACAAATCAAAATAATTATAATAATGATATCTTTGATGACCTTGAAAGAACAGAAACAGTAAAACTAAGCTATGACCAATCTCAAACATTAGAGGGCTTGTTGACAACGGAAGAAATCTCAGCTACTTTGAAAAATATGAAACATGATAAAAGCCCGGGCTCAGATGGCTTTACAACAGAATTTTTCAAAGTTTTCTGGAAAGATTTGAAATGCTTTATTTTAAGAAGTCTTAATCATGCTTTTTCTTCAGGGTCTTTGTCAGTCACTCAAAAGCAAGGAATCATCACCTGCATACCAAAAGATAATAAACCAAGACATTATTTTAAGAATCTTAGACCTTTAACACTTTTAAATGTTGTATACAAAATAGCCTCAGGTACAATTGCTAATAGACTAAAAGAGTTCTTGACAAACTTATTTCCAAGATCAAACTGGTTTTATAAAGGGGAGATATATAGGAGAAAACACAAGACTTTTATATGATATCTTAAAATATACAGAAGATAACAAAATACCAGGGCTTTTAATGACATTAGACTTCGACAAGGCATTCGATACATTGGCATTTAATTGTATTGAAAAAAACGTTAGTATACATTAACTTTGGTACAATGTTCAGAAAATGGATCTCTCTTTTTCTATACAACACCATGACAGCCATTCAGATCAATGGGTTTTTATCATATTTCATTAAAATTGAAAGGGGTTGTCGTCAGGGTAACCCAATCAGTTCGTATATCTTTATATTATGTGCTGAAATTTTAGCAATTAACATAAGGAATTCTAAACAAATTACAGAATTAAAATTGAAAACATAGAATACAAAATTTCCAAATTTGCAGATAACACATCTTTATTATTGGATGGCTCAGATAGTTCACTAAATGCTGCAATTGATTTATTGCAAGTTTTTGCACTAGAATCTGGACTTAAAATTAACTATGACAAAACAAATTTGATATGGATCAGGTTCCAAGAAATATAGTACATACTCAATTTAAACTAAGTACAAATTAGTGTGGGGCACAACCAATTTTAAAGTGTTAGGCATTATATTTGATGTAAATTTGTAAAAAATGATCGACCTCAATTTTTCAAGCAAGTTGACCAATTTACAAAATGTTATACATTTTTGGAAAAAAAGACACCTTACACCACTAGGAAACTTAACCATAGCAAAATCTTTATTACTTCCCATTTTCACATATTTCTTTATTGCTCTCCCCAGCCCTGGATTAAATGTATTGGAACAATTACATGACTCTTTTTGTAACTTCATCTGGGATGGACCCATAAAAATTAAACACAATATTCTCATCAAACCCTATGAAGAAGGAGGACTTAATATGATTGATATTTACTCATTTTAAAAAAGTATGAAATTGACTTGGATAAAGAAAATAGTAACATGTACAGGTAAATGTTTTCAATAAGTCTATTCCATGATGTTTGATGTTTAAAAAATGCTAAATATGGGGAGTGCTTTTGTTCAGAAAATTGTGAACAGAATAGGTAACCTCTTTTGGAAAGATGTCCTTATATATTATATTATGTACATAAATAAACTGAAAGCTTGTAAATTTGATGATGTATTAAATATACCATTATTCTACAATAACAATTTTAAGATTGGTTTAAATTGCATTTACGAAAAGAATATGTATGATAGAGGAATACGATTTGTAAGAGACATATTTTGTACCTCTGGAAATTTCAAGACTAAACAAGATATTGAGATTTGTATTGGTAAACGCCTGAATGTTTTATTTTACGAAGGACTAAAAAGAACTGTTTCAGAGTTCACTAGAAACTCTGGTTTTGATACAATATATAAACCAAATATTAATGGTGTTTTTATTTCTTTTTATTTAAGTGAACTTGTTCTGACGCAAAAACAAAACAAGTCAGTATATAACAAATTTATTGCCAATAATGAAAAACCTTCCAGTCAAATCAAATGGAACGAAATCTTTATTGATATTGATTGGAAATATGCATACAGTTTTGTCTTTAAATTAACCAGAGATACATATATACAATGGTTTCAGACTAGAATTGTACATATAATTTTAGGAACTAAATCTCTGCTATTTAAAATGAAAATTGTAACTGATAACATATGTTGTTTTTGTAAGAAAAACGAGGAAACTTTAACTCATCTTTTCTGGGAATGTGAACACATCCAACCAGTTATTAACCATGTTAAAAATGTACTAAATTCAAATTATATCAACTTGCCTACACTTTCGTGTGAACCCTATAAACATTTTATTTCTAGAAATTAAATGATACATCTCTATGTGTAACAAATCATGTAAAATCCCAACCATTACAGGGCTAAAGAAAAGTCTACAATTAGCATGGGAAATTCAAAAACATACAAATTACCGTGACAATGAATTCCAAAATTGGGCAGTTGTAAGATTGCTGATACAATAAACCCCAAACTATGCAATATTTGTATCATAATATTTGTGTACACAGTACACTGTGGCCTAACCACACTTTTTTTCTATACCTTGTATATACCTTGTGTATTTTAACATTTACTGTCAAGATTAATACATGTTTATTTACCCAAAACCAGTGAAGCAATGCAACATAGATTATACACTTAATTTTGTCTTTAATTATGTAATATTCATAGCATATATATATCATAATGATCTAGAATACTTATATCTATAAAATATTAGATTTTCTGCTGTCTACAATGTTTGCAAAATATATTGTACACATCTTCTTTTGTATTCTATAATATATGACATTCTGTGTCAACAATTTAATATTCTTTATCATATGATATTATGTTTTTTTATTATTTTTCATAAGATAATATGCTTTTCTATTATTTCAATTGGTACTAACACATATATAAAGAATACAAATGCTACTAACATATTTTCTGTACGGTATGGTGCAGGACGGCCTCGACCTGCGCATACCGATGGACGAGGTAAATAAACTTGTTCATCCAAAAAAATAACTAAAAACCTCTATCACTGCAGGACCAACTATGCTGTCAAAACTGTATTTGAGCATGACATAAACATACCATACAAACACGTATTACTGAATTTCATACACCATATAATAAAGTAGCTGCTGAACAACAGCCCGAACAAGAATTGTGCACTATATACTAATTTCTGCAGTCTTCATAGGCCAATAACTCCGAGAAAATACACTGAACCTCAAGTGTGCGGTATTTTGGTCAGTCATTGTTGTCGTCAGCAATTTAGGAGGATGATCCCGGGATTGTTCTTTACCAAATTCCTTTAATTAAATGTAACATATGTAAAGCTCTGGTTGTCATTGCAACCAAAAGCCTTAAAAACTACAGGCTGGGTTTCAAAATAGCTTTCAAAGAAATATTTCTTGTGTAAGCCACTATCAAACTCCTTCAAACACATAAATCTTCTTGTCAGAAACAACTTTCTGGTTGAAAAAAACAACAATAACACCACATACTTGTTTCATTGTTTCTTGGGTGACTCTTACAATATTCCTTCAAATCAGTTGGATTTGTTAAGAAAAATGGTCGACATCAGGTGGGGCAGTTTCTTTATAATGCTTTATGGAAAAGTTTGTCAGAAACCATTAGTTGGATTTTAAAATAATTTAACATAAATGTTTCTTACAAGACCCTGTACCAAATTCATAGAAATTATTTGGATTCAATTCGTTAAGAAAAACATTCCTACCTGGGGTGGGGCAGCTTTAGTTATATAGTTTTTTGACAAATTTGACAATCTTCTCGTACGAAAATATTATATTTATTTAGAACACATTTATTGGAAATGTTCCTTGGATAATGATCGTGATCCCTTTGGCAGTTCTTTAAAATCAGATTGATTTCTTAAAAACATGGCTACCACGACCACGGGAAATTTTCATTATTTCGCTTAAATGTCAACATTGAAAGTCTGCTGGTGTGTAACTTTCCATATATGGGATGTTTAATGCGATTGCATGGTACCGTTTTCCATGATGTTGTACTGCTGGATCATATATGCGCTTACTGCATTTTAAGAATAACCCATTGTGCATGGTATGATCTAGTTAACGATCTCTGGAGTTATCGTTTCATACCTGTAGACATGTCTACAGCATACAACTTTGAAAACAAGAGGAGGATAAATTAATGCTTTAAAGGTGTTTTATTTTTTCAAACCTGTTTCAAGTAGTTTGCTTTTAATAAACAGCCACACCCTGATCAGAGAGAAAGGTCTCGGACAAACGATTAACTACAAACAGAAATAAAAGGGTTAGGGCTAAATGACTCCAGTGGGAAAAGTTAGACGTAGAGATTTGTAAATTTCTGCGGAATTTTCGCTTTCGTACACATAAAAAACCATCAAGGATGAGACAAGTTTGATCATAAAAATGTCATGGTTACATGTCGATTTCAAATAATTTCATTCTTCATCATGATGAATGAATACTCAGCAGTCGTAATTACAACATTTATAGCGATAATAGTTACTGACATGAAGCCTAAAACATTCCAATGTTATACAAGCGTCCTCTGCACTAAATGCGCGCATCTCCGCCTGAAAAGCGTGTTTGCAACAAAAGCCGGCATATATTCCGTCGATCGTTACAAAGTCGCGGACGTCTTGATATTAACGTGCGATCAAGCAATGAAACGATTCTTCTAGTTTTTTGCCACTTCCGCTTAAACTCCTTTCCAACTATTGTTTAAGGATTAATTTCCATTTATCCATAATCACAAACACATCACAAGCGCGCCCACGTGCCGCTTTGTATACAATAGTTTAACCGTTTAACCCGTGATATTCAATTACAATGATTGAATAAAATACTAGTTTGATTGGCATAGGATTGACATTTGTGAAAACGTCTATTGACGGTGGAACTTATAACCACGCCTACATAGAATTTACGGTACGTTATGGGATTTATAACCACGCCTACTTATAATTGACGGTACGTTATGGGATTTATAACCACGCCTACTTAGAATTGACGATAGGCTTTGGAACTTATAACCATTCCTACTTAGAATTTTGACGATATGCTATGGGACTTATAACCCAGCCTACTTAGAATTGACGATATGCTATGGGACTTATAACCACGCCTACTTAGAATTGACGATAGGCTATGGGACTAATAAACAAGTCTACTTAGAATTGACGGTAAAGTGTTACTGGTAGTTGTTATGTTTAACCGTTTCAAGAATGTGATAAATGTTGTGAATTGCCATCATCTTATGCAAAATACAGGTCTGTTTGAATTTCGACTTATATTTACATTGCCCGTTTAAAAATAATGTTGGTATTTTTAATTTCCAATTAAACTGTATTACTGAGATGATAATAATTCCCCTTAGAACTGCCAAAACAATATTAATTGACCTTCACACAAGTATAATACTTTTATTATCTTCTATGTAAAGTGGCACACCCATTTCCCAAACTAAACAACCGATATCTACAATACGTTTACTATTCACGTTATTCAAAACAATTGACGTGAAGCAAGGTAGCTATCGTATGACCGAAAGATGTGCTAATACAGGCGGTGACAACATGAACAACGCTTATTTGTAAGTAAACACTGACAAATCCAAGCAGGCTTCGGAACAATGGAATTTATTATGGAAACGGACGCGTCTATGATGCTTAAATTTGTCCTTTCATGTGAGTCTTGTTTGCAATATCTTATTGGCAGAATTATTATCGGTCTTGATATACTTACATTAGGATTAAATCACTGTTTAACTAAAATAATTTATATAGCGACAGGAATTTTGGACTTTGCATTTAGTGCGACTGTCCAAATAATTTTTTGGATAATCTTTGCAATCCAGGAAATTTGGAAATCATACGGGCAATAATGCAAAATACACAATACGTTGTTTTGGACATCGTTCTACAACACGTTTCAGAAAGTTTAATAACTTTTGTTTATTACGTAACATATGTTGTGCATGTTCTGGCAATATATCCTTTTCAATTACTTCAATTGATCGCCTCGCAAATATTTACAATAATTACTCATTACGTCAGGGCCATTGACTATGTCGTCTTCGGATTTGTCTTCCCAGTTGTTGACGTCATCTTCTGGCTCTGTGAAATTCCCTTTGCTTTAATTTGTGTTTTGTTTGTTGCCAATTTTTCACAGGGCAATGGTTTAATCGTACACATCAACAATATGGAATTTTACCGGTATATTTCATTTCAGTGTTTTGTTTTCTTGTAGGATATTTGTGGGAATTTGTGTGGTGGTTTCTATTATGTTATGTCCTTTACTCTAGTGTATACTTGTTCTTTATTGGAGGAATAAGTTTCGGTGTTGTTATTGGTATGAAAGTGTTAATTGAATTATATATTTCGGGTATACATCGGCTGCTCTTTAGATTTAAAAGAGCCAGGCCAAATAAAAATCACATTTGGTTGGCATTCAGAAGACGTTTATAAATGGTGGAAGACAACCATTTCACAAAATGAGAGGTCAGAACAGACACATTGATCAGTTCAACGAGGACCCAACGAAAGAGTGTGTGGTATGCGTTGAGGAAATGTCTTTCGTGACAATCCTCCCACGTAGGCACACGAACATGTTGAAAACGTGTGCAGGACAGTTATAGTAAGAGTAAGAGCATAACCACATGAACAAAGTGTCAGTTTGTTTTGCAAATGTACTTATGTTATTGTTAAGATAGAGCTGTGCAAGTAATAACTTTACCTAATATATTGCCATATAAGAACTGTAATACCCCTGTCACACTATACCGCGTTTCCACTGCGTTGGCACGGCGCCGTTTAATTTTCCAGAGCGCCGTGAGATCTCAAGTAAAATCTGATATCTTTCGTAAAGATGGACATCTCTTCGGAGCTCCCATGGCGTTCTATCGCGTTTGTCTGCGCTTTCGCGGCGCTTCCACTGCATGCACTGCACTTTCACGGCGCTCACACTGCGCGGACGGCGTGTTGAAAATGTTTTTGTTCGTTTTTGTCATGCAAACGCTGATGGACGCGATAGAAGCGCATTTGGAAGCGCAATGATCGCCCTGACATCTCCCTACAGTGGTTGTAAGAGCGCAGTAAAATAAATATCACTCCGTATAAGCGCCGTAGACGCGCCGTATAAACGCGGTAAAGACGCATTGACATCTCAGAAAACGCCGTACAATATCCGTTCAAGTTCCACCGACCACTACAGCGTTCGCACTGCGACCTCTGTGCGCGCCCGTTGAGCTCATGTGATGTTGCAGGAGACCTTACTGCGGTGCTATGGCGACCTTGCGGCGGCCCCACTGCGCTCTAATCAGAACGCCGAGCGACGTTGTTTGTATTGTGCATGCTCAAAGTGTGCACCGTTGCTCAGCGTTCTATGCGATCCCAACGCGTCTACTGATGATGCCACTGCGTTTCTTCGGCGATGCTTGCGATCGTACTGCGCGCACCTCGGCTTTCTGTTTTCTTTGACGCCGTGGGATTGCCGTGAGAACGCGTCCCTAGTGTGACAGGGGTTTAACTAATAGATGTTCATTCTTAAACAAATAAATACATGTGTTAAGAGAATAGTAGGGCATTCCGGTTGTGTAACATTAACGACAATCTGTGCTAGCGTTAACTTATACGATTATAAAACCATGTTTGTTCTGCAAGAAATATATGGGCCGCGCAACAGTAACAAATATATGTGCATGATTCAACTGTAACGAATTAAAAAACATCTTTGACCTGTACCGACTGATAGGAGATGTACATCATTATATGTTTACCTTTGTATTTTGTATTTGTAACAAAAAGACTGACACGTTAAATATTTCAATTAAAGTATTGAATTGGAAAGATTTGAAAAAAAAAGGTTTATATATTTGTTTTTGGAATGTCAACGTCTATTATTTGTTTTAATAGAAATGATTTTGAATGCCACTGTTTGCTTTCAAACCAAACTATGTCACGTTTTATATGGAGACCACGATTGACATATTAAACTATTTTATTAGTTTTAAATTTTGAAGTGTATGTGCGCTTCCATAAAGACATTATATATGTGATAATTCTTGATATGCATTAAACCGATACGTTATGGCTTTATTGTGTCTTTTATAAATATATTCAGATTGATTTTTTCTTCGTTTATTTAAAAAACAACAACATTAATTTATGTTAATATAAAACATCAGTAAATATTTTGGTTTTAGAATTTATCTAATATATAATGAACGATATTTTGTTACTATCGTGTCATGTATGCACAGCAATATGTGTATCGAACTGGCATGAGTGTCACAATGGGTGCACTTTTTGTAGGACAGCAATTGAGGACGTAAGGCGATCAGTTGCAGAGGAAAACGAAAAAAACAAACATCGGAAGTGTGTATAATATGTCGTACTGAAATATCTTAGTTTGATATTATCAAATAATTATGTGCGATGTGTGAAACAAATGGGAAGTCACAGCAAGCGTCTTTGTTGCAGGACATAAACTGGGGAGGTAAGGCTATCATGATCATACTTCCACTAAAACGGCCAACAGGTTTAACGAACGATTCAATAATTCAAGAACCTCTAGTCATGCGTTCAAATGTTTGCTTACATCTAATGTTGATTCTGACGATGGAACAAAACCTGACACGTATAAGGTATTACGTAACAATCAACGTTTTTTCGATTCCGAGAATATATAAACAAGAACTAGCATATTAATGAGCCTCGTAAACATATATTTCTTGCAAAATTATAAGTATACTGTAGAGTGTAGAACAGATCGCAAAATGAGAATTACTGGTATTTGATGTGTAACGTGTCGAGGATTATTGAATAAAAGAGGACAATCAATTACAGTATATATTTATATTTTTATATATTTATATTTTTATATATGTATATTTTTAAAACCTACTTTGCATAACAATGTTTCGATAATGATTGCCTATATCTTTCAGACGATGATGAACCACATAATATATATAATAACTTTTTATCGGGCTACTTTGCCGTATAACTATTATGTACTGTATCAAAACAATGTTCCAATCCACCTAATTTTAGAGCTCTATCATCCACCTCTCATGACTTTGCCGTAAACCTGAGCTTGCTGCTTTTCCTGTTCCACAGAACGCAATGCACTGGGAAAATTAAACACCGGAACAAACCTAACTGTGAAGATGTTATTTTTCTTGTTTCAGGTCACTCGCGAGCTACTTCACAACTGACGTTTTTCGGCTAAGTCGCTCTTTTTTATACCGTCAGTACGGCATGGCTTCATTGAGCATCTAACTGAACGCGCGTGTTCATAATCAAACGTCCAAGTGATTTCTTGCAAAACAAAGGGGCTTTTGTCCATAATATGTTTAGCGATTTTGCAATAGATGCAAGTGATATAATGCATACAGCAAAAGCACACAAACACATACAAAAAGCTAATTGAATATGTGACACGCTATTTGTTTTAGTATTTTTGTTTGCTAAATATGTTAGCGAGTGATCTTGAGGTCAGTGTTTTAAAACAAGGCGGAAGGTAAAGCAAAATAGATATAACACCGACTGATAACAATTCTAATTTTAAATGCGCTTAACATGTATGCGAGACATGTTAACTAGGCTCAATATATATGTATAAACATTTAGATAAATTAATCCTTTATTATGTTTTACTTTGGCTATTTCAAACATACGTAAGTACCTAGCAGTTCGTTATTTACCCTTAAAGGGACTTGTTCACAGGTTGACGAATTGACACTTTTTTAATTTGTGTCACTGATTCGAAAAATAAAAGAACATTGTATACAAGGGAGCAAAGTTAAGACAATTAATGGCATACTTAAACAGTGCTTTAATCTGTAAACAAATTCCTTGAAATAATAATAATTCGAGCTTTAGTTTAATAAAAATGATACGCCAAAATAATTATGTTGTAAACATGTTACTAATATAACTGAGTTCAAACAATGCTTCCAATCAGAAATTATGAAGATGGGTATGTGAATTAATTCGGATATGACAAGTGTAGAGAATGATGAACTTGTTTGTTTAATTTTATGAGACAAATGTATGAAATGTAAATACAATGATAATATGCTTTATTTCAATAAGGAAGTAATGAAAATAATGTAGCTTTCGAAATACAAAGCAAAAGTACTGCTTGTAAACCTTGACTTGTGTAATAATTGTTTTGTTTTGTGCCGTCAAAATGGAAGGAAATATTTGGTGGCATAGAGCTGCCATACGATAACCACTTAAGGTTTGCGAAAACATTCGTGTTAACTACTCAGCGTTCGCGAAATGATTCGTGTTAACACTTATATATTATGATATTTACGTGAATATTAAGATAGCGCTTGCGAATATTTTTCTGCAATATATATTATTATTATACCCAATGGCCTTTAAATGCCCAGAACTGACATTAGATAAATTTTCTTGGGGGTGAGAGGTCTTCCGAATTATCTTACTGACACAAATATTATCATGATAATGACCTTACAACGCGAATCTTAACTAGATGATATTCGTGTAACCACTTAATTCGGCGCGATATCTTTATCATCTTACTAATACGAATATTATTATGATAATTATTTGACAACGCGAATCTTAACTAGATAATATGTGTGTTACCACTTAATTTGTGCGTGAGGTCTTCCTTATTATCTTACTCACACGAATATTATCATGATAATTATCTGACAGCGCGAATCTTAACTAGATAATATTTGTGTTTCCACTTAATTTGTGCGTGAGGTCTTCCGCATCGTCTTACTAACACGAATATTAGTATGATAATTATCTCACAACGCGAATCTTAACTAGATAATATTCGTGCTACCACTTAATTCGTGCGCGAGGTCTCCTCAGTATCTTACTTACACGAATATTATCGTGATAATTATCTGACAACGCAAATCTCAACTAGAATATATTCGTGTAACCATTTAATTTGTGCGCGAGTTCGTCCGCATTATCTTTATAACGCGAATATTATCACGACAATTATCTTACAACGCAAATCTTAACACGTTAATATTTGCGATACCACTTAATTTTTATTGATCGCACATGTATTCGCAAACCAATTCGTGTTGCCAGTTATCTAACACAAATAGTATCATGATAATTATCTGACAACGCAAATTTCAACTAGTTAATATTGTGATACCATATAAGTTTTTATTAGCTGAAATTCTTATGTCAGTTCTGGGCAGTTTCAGGCCTGTTTTCATTAAGCAAATAAATATCTTAAATCGAAAGAAATCGCAAACGCTATTACGATATAAGATAAATAACATGAAACTTAAGTGGTAACACGAAAATTTTCGCGAACCTTAAGTAATTATTGTAAGGCAGTTTTATGCCACCATAGAAATACGTTGGAAATAGGCAGATGCTTATTAAGGACATGAAAATAATACTTTTTGTACTTGAAATCAATTGAACAAAAGCAATTCCGAAAGCCGCAAAAAATATTTTAATTTTATACTTAGGAGTACCCTCACATGATACGTAAACGCTTTGGTTGGGTAATTGCAGCTATATTCACATTGGTACCATATCAAAAACAAATCGCTAACATATAGGATAATTTATATTATAAGTGGCTGTGTGCACCTGTTATACCAATATCAAGGAAAATTAGACTAAAATTGTCACAGTAGAACCAGTATTAGCCCTTTGCGAAAATCACATGTCTTACCGTATATGCAATTCATCACGTGAGCAGAAAATGCACATGACACTGTCAGGCGCCAGCGTTTGTTGAAAGAATTTATGAGGGCTTGTGTTGCAAATCAATGTAATTGGTGTAGAAAACGACTGTATAACAAAAGAATGTAATTTGTGTTATTTATTAAATATAACGAAAATAGTTTAAATATAAGAAAAAACTCCAGAAACATCACCATGAGAGAAACATTTATTAATATCCGGTGGTCTTTTATTTGAGGCAAGTGACCAATGGCCTATACAATACAGGACAACACGCACAACACAACACAAAACATAAACATGATTAGTACTGGCGTCACCGCTTGGAACGACCAATGCAAAGCCATTGGGGTTTAAACCGACTTAAAGGCATGCCGAAACTTACAATTAGCCCGGAATTAATCACTATACACCCACTTGTACATAAAATTAAACCTCATAGCATTGCAATTCAAATTAAATAATAATAAAAGAGAAAATTAATTCAATTCAATGACAATTTAATTACTCAGTGGCTTAATGTTCACCAAAGCAACAGAATTGCAACTTTCTGAGGCACGATGAAATGAATTAAATACAAGTATCAGCTAAATACCTGCTTGTTGACAAGATTTCAAGATCTAGCATCATACAGTACATATAACAGATCATTGTCGTGCATCTCAGGGAGAAGCCGTAATACATGGTGTACATAGCTTTGTTGTATATGCTCAGCTTTTGTTATTAATATTATTCAAATCAGTAGTTTAATATTCTACGAAAACGGTCGTTTCTATCTATGCAGACAGAAAATGAAAACTTGTTTAATTCTATAAATCGTTAAATACTTAAATGCTAATGCTTAAGACGAATGGAATTAGTAACAATAAAACAATTAAAGCAATAAACTTAAATTGATTCAGATAGAGCTAGTAAGAAAACGAAAAGTTCGTCTAAAATAGATATGAACAATCGCATTATATTGAGCCCTATGAGCGAATAGATCTTAATGTAGAACGCACCCCCTAGGTGCTATAGTGGTATTTTTTTCTGATTTTGGTCGAAATTTAGAAAACGTCTCGAAACTCAATCAGATTGTTCGTTAATATAATGCATTTATAGTTATTAAACGACACACGAAATATAACTACACGTTGTGTCTTAAATGCCTGTAGCTATTATTCTATGCATGTTTTAATTAAGACCTGTAACTCTTCATTCATGAACCGAATGAATTAAAGGGACTATGCCAACGAACAGGCCTCAAGGGGTAATTTCTTTAAAAATTATCATATTTAGATATTAATAATGGCATAGTATAACGGTAAAAACAAGGTAGATCTATATATAATATTTCGTATTCGTAGATGAAAATAAATTACTAATATGGTTTGTGTTTGTTTGGCGCTTTTCATGCAAGGTATTTCTGGTAGTTGTTATGTTTATCCGCATCAAAAATATTATAAATATTGTAAATGCCATCAGCTTGTGTTAGAAGGTCATGTAAAATTCACGTCTGTTTGAATTTTCGACTTATATTGCCCGCATATGGAAGAATAACCGCCACGAGGTAATCGATATCCAGCCTACAGCGGTATATAGAAATATATAGGGAAAAAATCTTTAACTCGTCATAACTTTATTATCGTTTAAATGAATCCTTAGGTGCAAATGGTTTGATTAAATTCAATCGTCTTTTTATTCATTGGTATATTTTTTAATGGTTTAAAGTTAAAAACTTTTAGTCCTTTTAAAGCTTGAAATAGGTTACCCTCTCAATTTACTATATATTTCTACTGAAAATCTGAATTTTTTAAATAGTTTTTACGCCAAATTTCTGAACGTTTGGCTTCGATGTTCGAAAAGTATTCTACCAAAAGCTTAGGTGCAAATGGTTACACAAAATATAATATTTATTTTATGCAATATGTAAATTTCATGAATTTAAACAAATATTCGTTTAGTCCTTTTTGCGTTGAAAATAAGTTGGTGTTATACCTTTTTGGTTTCCGTCAAACTTCGGGATTTTCCGCGACTTTTGCTCGGGGATGACCACTATCAACTGATAAGATCTGTGTTTGTCTCGGTGATATTGGTTTTATGGGGTAATAAAACAGGGACCATATAAAGTGGAAACTTAGGTTTCCTACCAGTTTCATCATCATATATCGAGTCATGGTCCCCGAAAGGAGCTTGACTCCATGGAAAATAGAAGATCACACCGACATTAAATGAAATCTGAACCTTTAAAATAATTTCACGTTGTTAAATAAAGAATATATTGGAATCTTGATGCGAGTTTTTTGGACACGTATTAAACAAACATCAATAAGAAAATACATAAGTTCAATGGAACTAGCGAATATATCTCAATATATTCGAAAGAAAGTCATATTATTAAAAAAATGTATTTTATGAAACTTTTTATTTGGAACGTTGTTTATTGCATGAATGTAGAGTTTGGTGCTGTTTGTTTTCTTCTTACAATTTGAACAAATAGTAATTTATATTCGAACAATTAACCTACGGGTGAAAAGCTAACTTTAAAAAATTGAGCAGATATTTCAGTACATGTGAGTGGAAAACTTGATTGCAAGATAAAATGGACTATGTTTATTTCATTTTGTGTATTTAAACGTGTTCTTTTCAACTTTCAATTTATTTGCTTAACGGATATTTGTTAGATTTTAAAATAATAAAAATAATTACGATTTTTGAAGATTAGGTGTGCACGGATTACAAATATTCGTATAGTCAACCTATTCGGCATATTAACTATTTTGAAGAAACATAATCAGCTGATAGTTTGACCCTTCTTCAGTTGTGGCCCCACTTCCGTGGTCAGCTTAATCCGATTAGATTTTATAACGGTATCATAAAGATGGCTATCTGAATACCACGATTGTTATCAGGGATAAACGTGTCCGTTGTGGAGGGATAACATTTATTAATTGATAAGAACATTACTT
The DNA here is from genome assembly GCA_027627225.1 of Congeria kusceri. NCBI lineage: Eukaryota > Metazoa > Mollusca > Bivalvia > Myida > Dreissenidae > Congeria > Congeria kusceri. The sequence continues at coordinate 35,344,967 of CM051032.1, read as the reverse complement.
TATTAATTCATTTAACTTTTATAATCAGAGGAAAATAAATTTGGTTGTTTTGAAAGGGGTGAACACTTTTGATGATAAACTAAATCCCTGAAGAAACTTTTTTTCATCAAACCTAAACAATGAACAGTATCAGTATACAGTCGGATAAGGTCTATTGTTTCTGAGTATAAGACACCATTTATATACAATTTAAAAGTATAACCCATTCAGCTGATTTCAGCAGCTGCATCATGCTGAAGTATGATTCCTTCATTTAATTAAATAACGTTCAATCGATTAATGCACATTATGTACTATTTTTTATTCTCAGAAATTTAGGAATCAATTTATTTTTATCTATTTAAGGACGATTCTTGCGGCATAACATTGCAATTGAACTTTATCAGTAATTTTCTGATTGCCTGGGGGCTATATTTTATGGCCCCTATCGATTGAAAGCAATAAAACATCGGAAAACGACGCCGGGTTTCTGCAATGATCGGCTGCAATCGCCGAAGCGGCTAGGTGGATTATTGGATTTTAACTAGTGCACCACAGTGGCGGTTATTCTTCCATATGTATAAGTTGGTATTTGTAAGTTTCCAATAAAACTGTATAACTGAGATGATAATAATTGCCAATAGAACTGCCAACAAAATTATTTGACTTTTACAAAACATAAAATGCTTTTATTATCTTCTAGGTAAAGTGCCACACCCATTTCCAGAACTAAACAGCCGATATCCACAATACTTAAACCATTCACGTTATTCAAAACCATTGACATGAAGAAAGATAGCTATCGTACGACCGAAAGATGTGCTAATACAGGCGGTGACAACATGAACAACTCTTATTTGTAAGTGAACTCTGACAAATCTAAGTAGGCTTCGAAACAATGGAATTTATTATGGAAACGGACGCTTCTACGATGCTTAAATGTGTCATTTTATGTGAGTCTTGTTTACAATATTTTATTGGCGGAATTATTGTCGGTCTTGATACACTTACATTAGGATTAAATCACTGTTTAACTAGCATAATTTATATAGCGACAGAAATTTTGGATGTCGCATTTCGTGCGACAGTCCATATAATTTTCTGGATAATCTTTGCAATCCAGGAAATTTTGGAAATCATGCAAGCAATAATGCAAAATACACTAAACATTGTTTTGGACATCGTTCTACAACACGTTTCAGAAAGTTTAATAACTTTTGTTAATTACGTAACATATGTTATGCATGTTCTGGCAATATATCCTTTTCAATTACTTCAATTGATCGTCTCGCATATATTCACAATACTTATTATATACGTCAGGGCCATTGACTATGTCGTCTTCGGATTTGTCTTCCCAGTTGTTGACGTCATCTTCTGGCTCTGTGAAATTCCATTTGCTTTAATTTGTGTTTTGTTTGTTGCCAATGTTTTCACGGGACCCTGGTTTAATCGTACACATCAACAATATGGATTTTTACCGGTATATTTCATTTCAGTGTTTTGTTTTCTTGTAGGATATTTGTGGGAATTTGTGTGGTGGTTTCTATTATGTTATGTCCTTTACTCTATTGTATACTTGTTCTTTATTGGAGGAATAAGTTTCGGTGTTGTTATTGGTATGAAAGTGTTAATTGAATTATATATTTCGGGTATACATCGGCTGCTCTTTAGATTTAAAAGAGCCAGGCCAAATAACAATCACATTTGGTTGGCATTCAGAAGACGTTCATAAATGGTGGAAGACAACCATTTCACAAAATGACACATTGATCAGTTCAACGAGGACCCAACGAAAGAGTGTGTGGTATGCGTTGAGGAAATGTCTTTCGTGACAATCCTCCCACGTATGCACACGAACATGTATAGTAAGAGTAAGAGCATAACCACATGAACAAAGTGTCAGTTTTGTTTGCAAATGTACTTGTGTTATTGTTAAGATAGAGCTGTGCAAGTAATAACTTTACCTAATATATTGCCATCTAAGAACTGTAATACCCCTGTCACACTATACCGCGTTTCCACTGCGTTGGCACAGCGCCGTTTAATTTTCCAGAGCGCCGTGAGATCACAAGTAAAATCTGATATCTTTCGTAAAGATGGACATCTCCTCGGAGATGCCATGGCGTTCTATCGCGTTTGTCTGCGCTTTCGCGGCGCTTCCACTGCATGCACTGCACTTTCACGGCGCTCACACTGCGCGGACGGCGTGTTGAAAATGTTTTTGTTCGTTGTTGTCATGCAAACGCCGATGGACGCGTTAGAAGCGCATTTGGAAGCGCAATGATCGCCGTGACATCCCCTACAGTGGTTGTAAGAGCGCAGTAAAATAAATATCACTCCGTATAAGCGCCGTAGACGCGCCGTATAAACGCGGTAAAGACGCAGTGACATCTCAGAAAACGCCGTACAATATCCGTTCAAGTGCCACCGACCACTACAGCGTTCGCACTGCGACCTCTGTGCGCGCCCGTTGAGCTCATGTGATGTTGCAGGAGACCTTACTGCGGTGCTATGGGGACCTTACGGCGGCCCCACTGCGCTCTAATCAGAACGCCGAGCGACGTTGTTTGTATTGTGCATGCTCAAAGTGTGCACCGTTGCTCAGCGTTCTATGCGATCCCAACGCGTCTACTGATGATGCCACTGCGTTTCTTCGGCGATGTTTGCGATCGTACTGCGCGCACCTCGGCTTTCTGTTTTCTTTGACGCCGTGGGATTGCCGTGAGAACACGTCCCTAGTGTGACAGGGGTTTAATTAATAGATGTTCATTCTTAAACAAATAAATACATGTGTTAAGAGAATAGTAGGGCATTCCGGTTGTGTAACATTAACGACAATCTGTGCTAGCGTTAACTTATACGATTATAAAACCATGTTTGTTCTGCAAGAAATATATGGGCCGCGCAACAGTAACAAATATATGTGCATGATTCAACTTTAACGAATTAAAAAACATCGTTGACCTGTACCGACTGATAGGAGATGTACATCATTATATGTTTACCTTTGTATTTTGTATTTGTAACAAAAAGACTGACACGTTAAATATTTCAATTAAAGTATTGAATTTGAAAGATTTGAAAAAAAAAAGGTTTATATATTTGTTTTTGGAATGTCAACGTCTATTTATGATTTTGAATGCCACTGTTTGCTTTCAAACCAAACTCTGTCACGTTTTATATGGAGACCACGATTGACATATTAAACTATTTTATTAGTTTTAAATTTTGAAGTGTATGTGCGCTTCCATAAAGAGGTTATATATGTGATAATTCTTGATATGCATTAAACAGATACGTTATGGCTTTATTGTGTCTTTTATAAATATATTCAGATAGATTTTTTCTTCGTTTATGTTTAAAAAAATAACATTAATCTATGTTAATATAAAACATCAGTAAATATTTTGTTTATAGAATTTATCTAATATATAATGAACGATATTTTGTTACTATCGTGTCATGTATGCACAGCAATATGTGCAATATGTGTATCGAACTGGCATGAGTGTCACAATGGGTGCACTTTTTGTAGAACAGCAATTGAGGACGTAAGACGTTCAGTTGCAGAGGAAAACGAAAAAAAACAAACATCGGAAGTGTGTATAATATGTCGTACTGAAATATCTTAGTTTGATATTATCAAATAATTATGTGCGATATGTGAAACCAAATGGGGAGTCACAGCAAGCGTCTTTGTTGCAGGACATAAACTGGGGAGGTAAGGCTATCATGATCATACTTCCACTAAAACGGCCAACAGGTTTAACGAACGATTCAATAATTCAAGAACCTCTAGTCATGCGTTCAAATGTTTGCTTACATCTAATGTTGATTCTGACGATGGAACAAAACCTGACACGTATAAGGTATTACGTAACAATCAACGTTTTTTCGATTCCGAGAATATATAAACAAGAACTAGCATATTAATCAGCCTCGTAAACATATATTTCTTGCAAAATTATAAGTATACTGTAGAGTGTAGAACAGATCGCAAAATGAGAATTACTGGTATTTGATGTGTAACGTGTCGAGGATTATTGAATAAAAGAGGACAATCAATTACAGTATATATTTATATTTTTATATATTTATATTTTTATATATGTATATTTTTAAAACCTACTTTGCATAACAATGTTTCGATAATGATTGCCTATATCTTGCAGACGATGATGAACCACAGAATATATATAATAACTTTTTATCGGGCTACTTTGCCGTATAACTATTATGTACTGTATCAAAACAATGTTCCAATCCACCTAATTTTAGAGCTCTATCATCCACCTCTCATGACTTTGCCGTAAACCTGAGCTTGCTGCTTTTCCTGTTCCACAGAACGCAATGCACTGGGAAAATTAATCACCGGACAAACCTAACTGTGAAGATGTTATTTTTCTTGTTTCAGGTCACTCGCGAGCTACTTCACAACTGACGTTTTTCGCTCTTTTTTATACCGTCAGTACGGCATTGCCTTATTTAGCGTCTAACTGAACGCGCGTGTTCATAATCAAACGTCCCAGTGATTTCTTGCAAAACAAAGGGGCTTTTGTCCATAATCTGTTTAGCGATTTTGCAATAGATGCAAGTGATATAATGCATACAGAAAAAGCACACAAACACATACAAACAGCTGATTGAATATGTGACACGCTATTTGCTTAATATTTTTGTTTGTTAAATATGGTAGCGAGTGATCTTGAGGTCAGTGTTTCAAAACAAGGCGGAAGGTAAAGCAAAATAGATATAACACCGACTGATAACAATTCTAATTTTAAATGCGCTTAACATGTATGCGAGACATGTTAACGAGACTCAATATATATGTATAAACATTTAGATAAATTAATCCTTTATTATGTTTTACTTTGGCTATTTCAAACATACGTAAGTACCTAGCAGTTCGTTATTTACCCTTTAAAGGGACCTGTTTTAATTTTGTGTCACTGATTCCAAAAGTAAAAGAACATTGTATACAAGGGAGCAAAGTTAAGACATTTAATGGCATACTTAAACAGTGCTTTAATCAGTAAACAAGTTCCTTGAAATAATAATAATTCGAGCTTTAGTTTAATAAAACGATACGCCAAAAAATTATGTTGTAAACATGTTACTAATATAACTGAGTTCAAACAATGCTTCCAATCAGAAATTATGAAGATGGGTATGACAAGTGTAGAGAATGATGAACTTGTTTGTTTAATTTTATGAGACAAATGTATGAAATGTAAATACAATGACAATATGCTTTATTTCAATAAAGAAGTAATGAAAATAATGTAGCATTCGAAATACAAAGCAAAAGTGTTGCTTGTAAACCTTGACTTGTGTAATAATTGTTTTGTTTTGTGCCGTCAAAATGGAAGGAAATATTTGGTGGCATAGAACTGCCATACGATAACCACTTAAGGTTTGCGAAAACATTCGTGTTAACTACTCAGAGTTCGCGAAATGGTTCGTGTTAACACTTATTTATTATGTTATTTACGTGAATATTAAGGTAGCGCTTGCGAATATTTTTCTGCAATATATATTATTATTATACTCAATGGCCTTTAAATGACCAGAACTGACATTAGATAAATTTTCTTGGGGGTGAGAGGTCTTCCGAATTATCTTACTAAAACAAATATTATCATGATAATGACCTTATAACGCGAATCTTAACTAGATGATATTCATGTAACCACTTAATTCGGCGCGATATCTTTATCATCTTACTAACACGAATATTTTGTTATGGTAATTATTTGACAACGCGAATCTTAACTAGATAATTTGTGCGTGAGGTCTTCCTTATTATCTTACTCACACGAATATTATCATGATAATTGTCTCACAACGCGAATCTTAACTAGATAATATTCGTGCTACCACTTAATTCGTGCGCGAGGTCTCCTCAGTATCTTACTTACACGAATATTATCGTGATAATTATCTGACAACGCAAATCTCAACTAGAAAATATTCGTGTAACCATTTAATTTGTGCGCGAGTTCTTCCGCATTATCTTTATAACGCGAATATTATCACGACAATTGTCTTACAACGCAAATCTTAACACGTTAATATTTGCGATACCACTTAATTTTTATGTATCGCACATGTATTCGCAAACCAATTCGTGATGCCAGTTATCTACGAAAATAGTATCATGATAATTATCTGACAACGCAAATTTAAACTAGTTAATATTGTGATACCATATAAGTTTTTATTACCTTAATTTCTTATGTCAGTTCTGGGCAATTTCAGGCCTGTTTTCATTAAGCAAATAAATATCTTAAATCGAAAAAAATCGCAAACGCTATTACGATATAAGATAAATAACATGAAACTTAAGTGGTAACACGAAAATTTTCGCGAACCTTAAGTAATTATTGTAAGGCAGTTTTATGCCACATAGAAACACGTGGGAAATAGGTAGATGCTTATTAAGGACATGACAATAATACTTTTTGTACTTGAAATCAATTGAACAAAAGCAATTCCGAAAGCCGCAAAATTTATACTTAGGAGTACCCTCACATGATACGTAAACGCTTTGGTTGGGTAATTGCAGCTATATTCACATTGGTACCATATCCAAAAAAAATCGCTAACATATAGGATAATTTATATTATAAGTGGCGGTGTGCACCTGTTATACCAATATCAATGAAAATTAGACTAAAATTGTCTCAGTAGAACCAGTATTAGCCCTTTGCGAAAATCACATGTCTTACCGTATATGCAATTTAATCACGTGAGCAGAAAATGCACATGACACTGTCAGGCGCCAGCGTTTGTTGAAAGAATTTATGATGGCTTGTGTTGCAAATCATTGTAATTAGTGTAGAAAACGACTGTATAACAAAAGAATGTAGCGGATCCATTGTGTTAGTTATTAAATATAACGAAAATAGTTTAAATATAAGAAAGAAACTCCAGAAACATCACCATGAGAGAAACATTTATTAATATCCGCTGGTCTTTTATTTGAGGCAAGTGACCAATGGCCTTATACAATACATGACAACACGCACAACACAACACAAAACATAAACATTATTAGTACTGGCGTCACCGCTTTGGAACGACCAATGCAAAGCCATTGGGGTTTAAACCGACTTAAAAAGGCATGCCGAAACTTACAATTAGCCCGGAATTAATCACTATACACCCACTTGTACATAAAATTAAACCTCATAGCATTGCAATTCAAACTAAATAATAATAAAAGAGAAAATTAATTCAATTCAATGACAATTTAATTACTCAGTGGCTTAATGTTCACCAAAGCAACAGAATTGCAACTTTCTGAGGCACGATGAAATGAATTAAATACAAGTAACAGCTAAATCCCTGCTTGTTGACAAGATTTCAAGATCTAGCATCATACAGTACATATAACAGATCATTGTCGTGCATCTCAGGGAGAAGCCGTAATACATGGTGTACATAGCTTTGTTGTATATGCTCAGCTTTTGTTATTAATATTATTCAAATCAGTAGTTTAATATTCTACGAAAACGGTCGTTTCTATCTATGCAGACAGAAAATGAAAACTTGTTTAATTCTATAAATCGTTAAATACTTAAATGCTAATGCTTAAGACGAATGGAATTAATAACAAGAAAACAATTAAAGAAACAAACTTAAATTGATTCAGATAGAGCTAGTAAGAAAACGAAAAGTTCGTCTAAAATAGATATGAACAATAGCATTATATAGAGCGAATAGATCTTAATGTTGAACGCACCCCCTAGGTAATATAGTGGTATTTTTTTCTGATTTTGGTCGAAAATTATAAAACGTCTCGAAACTCAATCAGATTGTTCGTTAATATGATGCATTTATAGTTATTAAACGACACACGAAATATAACTACACCTTGTGTCTTAAATGCCTGTAGCTATTATTCTATGCATGTTTTAATTAAGACCTGTAACTATTCAATCATGAACCGAATGAATTAAAGGGACTATGCCAACGAACAGGCCTCAAGGGGTAATTTCTTTAAAAACTATCATATTTAGATATTAATAATGGCATAGTATAACGGTAAAGACAAGGTAGATCTATATATAATATTTCGCATTCGTAGATGAAAATAAATTACTAATATGGTTTGTGTTTGTTTGGCGATTCTCATGCAAGGTATTTCTGGTAGTTGTTATGTTTATCCGTATCAAAAATATTATAAATATTGTAAATGCCATCAGCTTGCGTTAGAAGGTCATGTAAAATTCACGTCTGTTTGAATTTTCGACTTATATTGCCCGCATATGGAAGAATAATCGCCACGAGGTTATCGATATCCAGCCTACAGCGGTATATAGAATTATATAGGGAAAAAATCTTTAACTCGTCATAACTTTATTATCGTTTAAAGAATCCTTAGGTGCAAATGGTTTCATTAAATTCAATCGTCTTTCTATTCATTGGTATATTTTTTTATGGTTTAAAGTTAAAAACTTTTAGTTCTTTTAAGATTGAAATAGGTTACCCTCTCAATTTACTATATATTTATACTGAAAATCTGAATTTTTTTATTAGTTTTTACGCCAAATTTCTGAACGTTTTGCTTCGATGTTCGAAAAGTATTCTACCAAAAGCTTAGGTGCAAATGGTTACACAAAATATAATATTTATTTGATACAATATGTAAATTTCATGAATTTAAACAAATATTCGTTTAGTCCTTTATGCGTTGAAAATTAGTTGGTGTTATACCTTTTTGGTTTCCGTCAAACGGATTTTCCGCGACTTTTGCTCGGGGATGACCACTATCAACTGATAAGATCTGTGTTTGTCTCGGGGATATTGGTTTTATGGGGTAATAAAACAGGGACCATATAAAGTGGAAACTTAGGTTTCCTACCAGTTTCATCATCATATAGCGAGTCATAGTCCCCGAAAGGAGTTTGACTCAATGGAAAATAGAAGATCACACCGACATTAAATGAAATCTGAACCTTTAAAATAATTTCACGTTGTTAAGTAAAGAATATATTGGAATCTTGATGCGAGTTTTTTGGACACGTATTAAACAAACATCAATTAAAAAAATACATAAGTTCAATGGAACTAGCGAATATATCTGAATATATTCGAAAAAAAATCATATTATTTAAATATGTATTTTATGAAACTTTTTATTTTGAACGTTGTTTATTGCATGAATGTAGAGTTTGGTGCTGTTTTCTTCTTACAATTTGAACAAATAGTAAATTATATTCGAACAATTAACCTACGGGAGAAAAGCTACTTTAAAAAATTGAGCAGATATTTCAGTACATGTGAGTGGAAAACTTGATTGCAATATAAAATGGACTATGTTTATTTCATTTTGTCTATTTAAACGTGTTTTTTTCAACTTTCTATTTATTTGCTTAACGGATATTTGTTAGATTTTAAAATAATAAAAATAAATACGATTTTTGAAGATTAGGTGTGCACGGATTAAAAATATTCGTATAGTCAACCTATTCGGCATATTAACTATTTTGAAGAAACATAATCAGCTGATAGTTTGACCCTTCTTCAGTTGTGGCCCCGCTTCCGTGGTCAGCTTAATCCGATTAGATTTTATGACGGTATCATAAAGATGGCTATCTGAATACCACGATTGTTATCAGGGATAAACGTGTCCGTTGTGGAGGGATAACATTTATTAATTGATAAGAACATTACTTTATTAATTCATTTAACTTTTATAATCAGAGGAAAATAAATTTGGTTGTTTTGAAAGGGGTGAACACTTTTGATGATAAACTAAATCCCTGAAGAAACTTTTTTTCATCAAACCTAAACAATGAACGGTATCAGTATACAGTCGGATAAGGTCTATTGTTTCTGAGTATAAGACACCATTTATATACAATTTAGAAGTATAACCCATTCAGCTGATTTCAGCAGCTTCATCATGCTGAAGTATGATTCCTTCATTTAATTAAATAACGTTCAATCGATTAATGCACATTATGTACTATTTTTTATTCTCAGAAATTTAGGAATCAATTTATTTTTATTTATTTAAGGACGATTCTTGCGGCATAACATTGCAATTGAACTTTATCAGTAATTTTCTGATTGCCTGGGGGCTATATTTTATGGCCCCTATCGATTGAAAGCAATAAAACATCGGAAAACGACGCAGTGTTTCTGCAATGATCGGCTGCAATCGCCGAAGCGGCTAGGTGGATTATTGGATTTTAACTAGTGCACCACAGTGGCGGTTATTCTTCCATATGTATAAGTTGGTATTTGTAATTTTCCAATAAAACTGTATAACTGAGATGATAATAATTGCCAATAGAACTGCCAACAAAATTAATTGACTTTTACAAAAAGTAAAATGCTTTTATTATCTTCTAGGTAAAGTGCCACACCCATTTCCAGAACTAAACAGCCGATATCCACAATACTTAAACCATTCACGTTATTCAAAACCATTGACATGAAGAAAGATAGCTATCGTACGACCGAAAGATGTGCTAATACAGGCGGTGACAACATGAACAACTCTTATTTGTAAGTGAACTCTGACAAATCTAAGTAGGCTTCGAAACAATGGAATTTATTATGGAAACGGACGCTTCTACGATGCTTAAATGTGTCATTTTATGTGAGTCTTGTTTACAATATTTTATTGGCGGAATTATTGTCGGTCTTGATACACTTACATTAGGATTAAATCACTGTTTAACTAGCATAATTTATATAGCGACAGGAATTTTGGATGTCGCATTTCGTGCGACAGTCCATATAATTTTCTGGATAATCTTTGCAATCCAGGAAATTTTGGAAATCATGCAAGCAATAATGCAAAATACACTAAACATTGTTTTGGACATCGTTCTACAACACGTTTCAGAAAGTTTAATAACTTTTGTTAATTACGTAACATATGTTATGCATGTTCTGGCAATATATCCTTTTCAATTACTTCAATTGATCGTCTCGCATATATTCACAATACTTATTATATACGTCAGGGCCATTGACTATGTCGTCTTCGGATTTGTCTTCCCAGTTGTTGACGTCATCTTCTGGCTCTGTGAAATTCCATTTGCTTTAATTTGTGTTTTGTTTGTTGCCAATGTTATCACGGGACCCTGGTTTAATCGTACACATCAACAATATGAATTTTTACCGGTATATTTCATTTCCGTATTTTGTTTTCTTGTAGGATATTTGTGGGAATTTGTGTGGTGGTTTCTATTATGTTATGTCCTTTACTCTGTTGTATACTTGTTCTTTATTGGAGGAATTAGTTTCGGTGTTGTTATTGGTATGAAAGTGTTAATTAAACTATTACCCTATATATTTCGTGGCATACAACGGTCTATATTAAGAAGAGCCATGACCGATAGAAATGACAATTCGTTGATACGTCAGCAGACTTTTATAAGTGGTGGCAGACAACCATTTAAGGAAATGAGAAGTCAAAACGGAAACATTGATCAGTTAAACGAGGATCCAATGAAAGAGTGTGTGGTATGCTTTGAGGAAATGCCTTTCGTTACTATCCTGCCATGTATGCACAAGAACATTTGCAAAACGTGTGTTTCCCGGTGGCGTCAAGATGACAATCGGTGCCCTTTGTGCAGGACAGCAATAGTAACAGTAAGAGCATAATTACATATACGAAGTGTCAGTTTTGTTTGCAAATGTACTTGAGTTATTGTTAAGATATAGCTATATGTGCAAGTGATATTGTATAACACTGTTTGCTTTCAAACCAACTCTGTCACGTTTTATATGGAGACCACGAATTACATATAAAAATATTTGCGGAGTTTTAAATTTGTGCACTTGTATAAAGATAGTATAAATGTGTTAATTCTTGAGCTGCATTAAACATATACGTTATTGCGTTATTGTGTGTTTTATTAATATATTAATATATATGTTTTTTCTTCGTTTATGTTTAAAAATACCATTGTTTTATGTAAATATTAAATAATAGTAAATATGTTTGTTATAATTTAGCTTATATATGGACAATACCAGAGCTTTGATCATTTTATGATGTAAGTAAGCGTTTCCAACTATCATATGTTCATATGACATGGGATGTGTGCAAAATATATTAAATATTAACAAATATTTAGCAATATTGTTTGACCAACGCAGGTGACACAAAGGACTGGGAAAACGAGAATGAACAGCATATTGTTATTTCATTCCGGGTCTTTGAAGATAATGTTACGAAAAATGAGTATTTGCTTAAGTGATTGGATAATGTTACAAACAATACGTACAATCAACGGACTGTTGTAGCTCACAAGGACAAGAACCTGATTTGCGCGGTCGTGGCTTCAACAAAATTAGAATAAGCTGGGTATGTATTTGGCAGAACGCCCGCAACAACATTTGACACATCAAATACATCAGCAAACGACCTTGATGGACACTTGTGTGTCTCAGATACACTGTATGGTTTCCATTGTGCAGGATATTTATTGTGGCCATACGTTCATTACGTCCCATAGGGCCATGCAAGCAGTCTTTGGTTGAGGTTTTGCTAATAAGTCTTTTATCTTTTTTATTTCCAGGTTATAAAGCGTTTTAAATTTTCACAATAGTATGTAGATAATCAGTTTTCCTGTTGAAAAAAATGTTTTAATGTTTAATTATTTTTTAAGTGTTTATTGCTTAAATTTTAATGTTCAAAATAAGTTTCAAATTAATCAAAACGTTACCGGATACTGAGCAGATTAAAACACGGAGTGTATTGTTCGAATGATTGTCTAGATAAGAATTCAAGAGAAGTTTGTCGCATGCAATTCATTCTTCTATACAACTATTAGATTGCATCAACGATATTGTTCCTTTTTGAACATATTTTAAAACAATCATAACAAAACGATATTTCACCAGACAGGAATTTATAATTAACTAACAACCACGTTTCTATCCTTACTGTGTCAATTGGTAATCGTACATTACTTAGAATATTATCTTGATGTTTTACTGTCAGTACTTCACATTTTTTTACTGTCATACACTATGTTTGAGCAAGCTGATTTTTTTCTCTTTTCCCTTACGCTAAGAAATAGTATTAACAATACTAGTTTAGTAATAAAAGAACAATATCGTTGATGTATTCTACATTTCCTTGAGATGGTCAATCATTACAAGAGTTTATATTGAATATTCACAATTTAAGCCCCGGTCACACTGTCACGATATTGGCTACGATAACCTACGATTGATCGCGGACGTATTAATCTTGATGAGTCGGATGCACCGTGTACCGACTGAATCTTCCAACGTATACCTACGGTTGTTGTAGGATGAGGCTACGAATATCCACGACACTTGCAGCCGATTCACCACGGTTTTACAACATATAATACGACCTGTTACGGTTGTAATACGCTAGCGTCAGGTATACGCTTCGGAAACAGACGATTCACACAATTGTTAACGTTGCTCCTAAGATTGTAGTAAGTATAACGAAGATTCATCACGATGAACCTACGAGCAGCCAATAATTTTTACGCTTCATTACGCTTCAAGGCGATTTGGACATCACGATGCATCGTGCATAAACGTGACACCAAGGCAAACGTAATGAGTGCATAGTAACATCGCGATAAACCGTAATGGCAACGCGACACAGAAGTCGCGTTGTGGTGGTCCATCGTGTATATTCGTGAGTTGTAATGATAGTTGTTGCTAAGAATCGTAACTGAACCGTAAGGCAAACGTAGTAATCCGTACCATATACGTAGCAAAACTTGCCATAACGTTCTACAGACTTGTAATATATATGCCATAGAATCAGTCACGATTAATCACGATTAAACACGAAAGGCCACGAATGCCTCTACGATGGTTGTAAGAATTAGCCAGACTGAGATACGATGGCACTAGGATTGTGCTATGTTTAAAAAAAAAAACGTGGCGGCGCTACGAATAGCCACGAATGTTTTGAACATATGAAAAACTGTCGTAGCAATTCCCGATCGATAAGGATTCCTCAAGATTCGGCAGGATTCAAGCTGATGCCAGTACTTATGTGCTCAGACTTTACCACGCTTCACCAACATTGTGTAAATCGTGGGCAATCGTAGCCAAAATCGTGACAGTGTGACCGAGGCTTTTGTAAGCTCTACACAATATGCTCTATAATTCCGTATATAAATGAAAACTATGGAGGTGATTAAACACAGTCTTAAACAATAGTCAAGCGTAGCAAGCTTCTTTATTTTAACAAATCCTCATAATATTCTGTCGCTTGAAAGCCAGAAGATGCTATCAGCCTTAGTTGCACATTTGCCGATGATACATTCTTCGTTACAGGGTACGATTTGTAAGCATGCAATTACATGTTAATATTGGCGAGTTTTAAACACACAAAGCATCTGCAATAGTTATTCCAAATAAATTTGTCCATGAATTCCAGGAATTAATCTTTATTTAGATCAGCGAATGACTATATCGGGAAACTTTTTCCATGGAGTACAATAACAGGCGGGCGAATTCGAAAGTCTTTATTGTATGTCGACACTGTTATGCATAAGAAATCAGGTACTATTATTAAAGATATGGAAAAAAAATCAACTTTTCACAATGGAAATATTGAGAATTTTTACAAAAATGAATAATTTGCGGGAAAAAAGTTGAATTTTGATAAAATTGGCTGATCTTCATGTAAACAAAGATTGATAAGGAGTAAAAAAAGAAAGTTTTTTGTTTCCACTTACCCGACCGACCATGTTTTTTTTTGGCCCCCACTATAAACTTTTTTTGGCCGTTTGGAAATTGTTCTTTTAAATATTGGCGTTTTGTTTTCGAATAATATTGAATAATATTGAACGTTTCGTTATGAAGGCAGTAACAAGACTGGGATCCGATGATATTTTAATATTCTATTACAACCGCGGAACCAGTCTAGGCAGCAACGCCAATATTATTGGTGTTGTTGAATCGTGTGTATACAATAGTTTTTGCCCTTTGTTACAACTTTGCCACGGTTCGTAAATAAATCACATTTCGCAAAGTTCGTAGGAGCTTTCCTCCTAAATACTGACATTAATTGATCAATTGGGCGCACATTTAACAATAAAAAACGTCTATGCCTTAATTAAGTTTGAATGTGTGCAGGTGCTTATGAATAATAAATGGCAAAAAAGCGTCTATTGATGCAGAACCTGTGTTCTTATCTCCAAGAGGTGTTGTGACCAGGAAACAATTGTGAAAACATGTGTGTGAAGCACATTTTTATTGAGAACACGGGGATTCTCTCCCATATGGCTACCGCCCCCAGAAGTCTTGTTAGTTGGGTTTAGGGCATAGTGCATGATACAGAACACGCCCCGTACCAGAGGCGTCCCTGGGTCTTTTAGTGCTCGGTGTGAAGCACCTAGTACACTGCACCTCGGTTTAATGTCTTATCTGAAAAACAAGTTAGTAGGTTAGGGTGTGGATGGATCGACCTGCGACCCCTGGATTGTGAAGCTAGTGCGTTACCACTAGACCACGGAACCACCTGCAAAAATTATGAAAACCCTATGGAAACATGTTTTTTATATCTGCAAATTTAATTCAACTTCAATGATGTTTGTGGCCAGTGTGGCTTCACTGGTGCAAGTGTTGAAATCACACTACAGAAGAACTACTAATTTGTACAGTGTCACTATGTGTTTAAATTGGGAAAAATCCAAGAACAATGCGCCCGAATGGGAAAAGGAAATAGGAACTCAAGATTGTGAACTTGGAAACATCGGCTTTGGTTTTACATAAGCTGCCTATTAAATATCGAGTGTGTCTTTGTTTTATAGTTAGTTGGAATATGTTATAAAAATTAAGTTATACCCAATTATTAAAAAAGTTGTAAAAGCTGATGTAGACTTGTGCTCGTTGGGTCACAAAGGAAAAAAAAGTTAACGAAAAAAAAGTTATGCCTACCTACCCACCATACTTTTTTCCAAGACGTTAGCGGATACAAACAACTTTGTTTGGCCTTACGGGAATTCTTGGACAAATTAATTTGGAATGACTACTGCAGATTTTTTGTGTTTAGAACTCGCCCATATTAAAATGTTATTGCATGTTATTAAAAGTAAATGCATCTTTTAGAAATATCGTTCTTTACAATTGGTTAAGAATTTAAATATACATGTAGATCATTTTATAACGGGAACCTTTGGCAACTGCCACTATTGGTGGTTACCAAGTTCCCTATTTTAAACAAAAGTGCATACATAAAGACTGCTACATAAAACAATATGTTCATTTCCCCTCGCTTTTTTGTTCTCAATGTAACATAATTTATATGGCAGTTACTTCGTAATTAACATTAAACGAGGTGGTATAGTTTTATTTAAATTGTATTCTTTCTAAAAAAGGAGAGGACCCACAATTTACTTATATTCAGGCATTTTCATATTACATAACTTACTTCTGTTAAGAAAATTGATTATATAATAAAATTATAGATGCTATTTGTTGAATTATGTTCAGAATGGAATTTTATTTCAAGTGTGGACAAAGTAATCACATGTTCACGAGAAACATGATATTTACTGTTTAAACATGGAGCATAACTTCGTTAAATGGATGCTGAATTTAACATTTTAATTGCGGTATATGTGTGTCCAAATAAACAGAAGCCACGTTGAAGTCAGGAACAACATTTTTTTAAATTGCTTGTCTAAAGAAATAAAAGTAGATCTAGCGATGCAAACATTTTTTGCATCTAATGTAGAAGATATTGTCAAGTTGCTCTGGGTTGCATCTAGCCATTGGGTAATTAAATGGTAATTAAATTGAATAATATTATTTTTTTATTGCTGTTTAATTTGAATTGCGATGCTATGAGGTTAATTTTTATTTACACTTACATGTTTTGTGAATAATTCTGGTCCAAGTGAGAGGTTCGTGTGCTTATAAACCGTTTAAACCCCCAATGCTTTGCATTGACCGTTCGAAGGCAGTGACCCCAGTGTTATTCAAGTGTGTTTTGTGTTTGTTATGTGTTTTTGTGATGTCCTGTGTATTGCTTTTGGCAACTGATCACTTGCCATAAATAAAAGACCTCAGGCTGCTAATAAGAGTTCTCTCCTGCTGTCGCTGCTGGAGTTTCGCTTTGTTTATATTTTTACTAATCGTTGTCAACGTCAAGCGATTTTTATATCAATGTACTCTATGTTATAAATACATGTAAATAGTATTTATTGAAATCCGAAAATATGTACAAACTCATTTAATTGTAGCATACTAAATCTTAATTTGAATCAGCAAACTTGAAATATAAGGCAATGATCTGAGGGGATGTTTTAACCTCAGTGTGTTCAATATTATTAGGTTATTTAACAGCGTTCTGTACTTGTAATACGGTGATATATTTGGACGAGTACACAGCTGACATACCGTATTGGACCAGCCGATATGTGAGTCCAATGTGATTATACCAACTGTGTACGAGTCCAAATATTGTTAAATAATCTTTTTATTATATACCTATTTATATTGCTCTATTACATAATATTAACATTAAACCACACAGTCTGGGTCACCGTGACCTCGTTCACGATATTTATAAATGACACCGTGAGAAATTACTTGCAAAAAAAATATGTTTAAATAATAATGATTTGTCTTTTATCCTGTCACATTTGCATCTTACTTAAATTGAAGTAACTGTAACTGAAAAACGTATTTCCTACACACATATTTCGCAGAAAGCGACCTTTACATTGTTCTAAAACTGTAAACATTGAGTGTGTAGAAGCTATATTTAGACGGGTTAAGTTTAAAAGAGGCGCGTTATTTTAAAGTGTGTATGTACGATCATTTATATCAATTATTTTAAAAATAAGAATATGAAAGTGACAATATAACTTGAAAGCAGATAGATTAACATAAACATGACGAATGAAGCACTATAATGTCGAATAAATCAACAAATACGAGTGTCGAATTTTGCATCATTTATTAGTGCTGTTTAACCTTAAGCAACTGTCAAGTCAACGTATATACATGTATTGGAGTTTCCGGTTGTACAGCCGATAGCTAGTTTTTGGTTAAAATGTAGCAAAATTATACATTGTTCAACAATGGTTCTTATTAACTTTCCTTTCATTATAGATCGAAGTATATGATAATTAAACATATCGGGTTGTTTTAATTTATGTCAATATATCTGTTGTAAGATCGTAATTCTTTCTCTAAATCAGTAGTTAAACATGGTGAAACACGGATATTCGTTATCGAATGACACATAATGGAATATTTAAAAATATACTTTATGATCGGTATCGATATTTTTGGCAATTTGCAAATAAAGCGGACAGTGAGGAGTGACGGCATACACCTGTTTTCGCTAGATTCACTGGGTTGTTGTGTGTCGTGTCGTTTGTTTTTTTGTTGCAGTTTAATAAGCCATGTATCGGTCAATTGTAAACTTATTTTGGAGGTGATCTCATATTCATAATCGGATACAGCATTGGGGACAAGTTTACTTTTACTCAACTCATACGTTCTGACCAGTTATGGCGAAAACAATCGCGTTTCTGATTAGCACGGTTTACACAAAATAAAATAAATGTATACATCTTCGTGGATAAAAGAAATGGAATTACAATTCAATTCGTGTTGCTGGATTTTGATAGTTTGAATCAGTGGATCGAAGTTAAATCAGAGAGGTAAACTTTGCATATTCATAGTTTTGCATATTTGCCACATCTAGTGGACGACAGTGGAACGGATGATAATGGAAATTTGACGCCTAAATCCACTTTGTCGAGCTCGAAGCCTCGTGGTTCGTTGAAGCCGAATGTGCCAGATTTGGATAAGAGAGTCTCGGATATGGAAAAAAAAAGCTGGATTCGAACATGGACATAATTCTCCAGTCTTTAGAAGCCGTGAAAAAATGCACAATTATCAGGTGGTTCTACCTTGCTGAAAAGTGCAAACAATCAGTCAGCAGTGGGTTCTGCCCAGCTGAGATCTGTTTCAAGGGCAAAAAAAAATACTGTGACTGTAAGTAGATCCTGCCTAAATAATGGCATAGACGATGACATTGTGTCTGATGATGTATTGTCAATATACTATCGTGAACAAGAAAAACAAGATTTGCTTGGTTTGTGTGACGACAGTGTGTCCGTATATTCACATACATATGATCAATTTAGAGAGTACAGAAATCCTGAAACACATTATTTGTTCTCAGACCTTTTTGGGACTGAGCATTTGAAAAAGAAAGAGGGGGGAGGTTTAATGCTTGATGACTCCCAGACCTCCATATTGTCTCGCTCGTGGAGAACTCAAACGCCTGACAGAATATCGGCCTACAAAGATGAATACCGAGTATGCTTTCCTGTACATGACCAAAGTAAGCCTCCGTTAGATTTACCCTGCTTAGTTGATCTATTAGAGTCTATGTTACAAAAGCGTCACGGCAACAAAATGACTAAAGCTTGGGCCAAAAGTAGGCAATTGTGTACTCAGCCATTCAAATATATTGAGACTCTAAGTTATCAAGGACATCTAGCTGCACGTCTTAACATTGTTGCGACGTATTACATGCAACTAGGTTTATGAAATTGCCTCTCAGTTCTGAAGTCTGAAGAACCAAATGTAGACAAATGCGTACAAACAGTGCGTGATTTATTTGACATTTCAAACAAAGCTTTAGATCAGGCAGACAGAGCTGGTGCTTTTCATCATTTAGTTAGGAGGAAAGCTGTGGTTACTGATACTGGTTTGGTGTCATTTCATTGTGCCTCAGAACATTGCAATTCTGTTTCTCTGGTTTGCATCTAGTCATTTAGTAATTAAATGGTAATTACATTGAATAGTATTCTCTGTTAATGCCGTTTAATTTGAATCGCAATGCTCTGAGGTTATTTTTTATTTACACTTACATGTTTTGTGAATAATTCTGGGCCAAATGTGAGGTTCGTGCGCATGTAAACCGGGTTAAACCCCAAATGCTTTGCATTGACCGTTCCAAGGCGGTTTCCCCAGTTTTATTCATTCGGTTTGGTGTTTTTTATGTGTTTTTGTGATGTTCTGTGCAATGTTTTGGCAATTGGTCACTTGCCATAAATAAAGGACCTCGGGATGCTATTAAGAATTTAACAAAATTTTAGAAAGTGGATATTTCCCACAGTCATGGGGTACAAGTGTTATCTGCCCCATATTTAAATCGGGATCACTTAACGACGCAGGTAACTACAGGGGCATATCAATTACAAACACAATGTACAAAATATTTTCTGAAATTATTAATAAACGACTATATACATGGGCCGAGAACTACAATAAATTTGATGAATCGCAAGCAGGTTTTCGACATGGGTATTCGGCAATTGATAATATATTCTGTCTACAAGCTATGATACAAAAATACCTATCCAAAAAGAAAGGCAGGTTTTATTGTTTGTATGTTGACTTCCGTAAAGCATTTGATAAAATTGACCACTTTAAATTATTTAAGTGTTTGGAAAGAAAAGGCCTACATGGCAACTTCTTAAGTACTCTAAAAGCAATGTATAGTAACTTAAAATCTTGTGTTAAATTATCTAACAAAAATATTATGTCCGATTGTGATAACAAAAACGGTGAGCACGTGGTAACTAGTTGGTTTCCATGTAACATCGGGACCCGTCAGGGAGATAAGACAAGTTCGACAATTTTTGCTCTTTTTATCGATGAGTTATCTACCCTTTTACGTGAAAAATGTGGTACCGGCATCTTTATTACAAATGAAATCCCCGATATTATTTGTTTAATGTTTGCTGACGATATTGCTAATTGCGCAGAAACTGTACAAAAGCTGCAACAGCAGCTAAATTATATTGATATTTTTTGTCAGGACACTGGTATGGAAGTTAATTTTGATAAAACTGAGATAATAGTTTTTCGCAATGGTGGACCACTTAAGAATATTGAAAATTGGTATTTTCGTGGAAAACAAGTAAAAATAACATCCTGTTATAAATACATGGGACTTTTGTTTACTCCCTCCCTATCATGGACCTTAGCACTTAATAAGTTAGCTGTTCAGGCACAAAAGGGTATCTTTTCAATTTACAAATTTCAAAAGCCATTTGGTCATTTTCCACTAAATGAAATGTTTCAATTATTTGACTCGATGATTACGCCAATACTTTGTTATGGGTCACAAATATGGGGGTTTGAATATGAACAGACTGTCGAATCTATTCACCTTATGTTTTGTAAACGGTACCTTAAACTAAAGAAAACCACAAACAATTGTATAGTTCTGGGTGAATGCGGTAGATTACCACTATGTGTAACCTATTATACAAATTGTATACGATATTGGTGTAGTTTACTTCAAATGCCCTCTCATCGTTATCCTAGAAATTGCTATTTATTACTTAAATCTCTTGATGAATCTGGTCGGACATGTTGGGCAACGAAAATTCGACATTTATTATTTATATATGGGTTTGGATATGTTTGGATTAGCCAGGATGTTGGAGATAAAAACATATTTCTATCAAATTTTAAACAACGTGTAATTGATTGCTGTACACAAAAATGGCACGATGATGTATCAAACTCAAGTCGATGTCATTATTATAAACAGTATAAAAGCTTACTTAATACAGAAAAATATCTAACAATTGATACACCAAGAAAATATAAAATTGCTATGTCAAAATTTCGATCTGCAAACCACAAGTTATCAATCGAATTGGGCAGACATAATAATATACTAAAAGAAAATAGAATATGCAACCTCTGTTCAACCGATGAAAATCATGTTTTGGATTGCGAATATCATGCCTTTTTTCATTGCAATAAATATAATGAAATAAGATTAAGATATTTATCTTCATGGTATAGAGCTGGTAATTCGATACATGATTTTTTTAATATAATGGGTTCTAATGACGAAGCAAAAATAAAACAAGTATCATGTTATATATATCATCTCCTACAAATTGTTAACTCTCAAAATACTTAATATTTTGTTACTATTTTTCCTATTCAACTGAAACTGTTTATTACATTTTGATTGTATTGCATTATACATGAACGTGACACAACTCTCCTACTTATCGTATTATGTTATTATATTGACATGTATTTTGGGCCGGAGGCCTTTGTTTACGAATGGAAATAAACTTGTAAACTTGTAAACTTGAATACTTTGAAAGACATTCATTCTAAGGTCATGTATTTAACTTTGTCTTCAGAAGGATTGCTTGGTTCTGGGTTGCAGTCTAAACTCAAAAGCAGAAAAGAACAGAAGGATCAGTTAAATGATCTCATGTCTGAATTTTTGGAAAGACCTAAAAGAAAATATATGTCTAACTCTTAATGCAAACCTGTGTACAAACAGCCCAGACTCCAATATAATACTGTGGGCCGTCAAACTTAAAGGACAAGTTACCAGTCCTACTCGGCGAACAAGGATATCGGCACAAAGGAACGATGTCGGTTTCACGTAACCAGAGGACAAAGGAAACAGATGTCTCAGTGACATCTTCCTTTCGGATTCCCAAAAGCAAGGACACGGTACGTACACAATTGTCTCCAAATCACCAGTGGGAGGTCGCCTCAGATTTTGTTCTGCCAATATGGTAACAAATTACAACAGACAGATGGGTGCTGAACATAGTAAAGAGGGCTATTCTCTGGAGCTCAGAGAAATTCCGCCCTTCCCCGGCATAAAAAGTACAATAGTACTTCGTAAAAACATTACATTATTACAAAAGAAATTTCTACTCTTTTAGAAAAAGATGCCATAGAAATTGTAATTTTTCAACAACAAAATCAAGCTTTTACAGTACCTTCTTCTTGGTTCCAAAAAAGACCTGTAGTAAAGTTGAGGCCACTAAACATGTAACTGAAGAAAAAACATTTCAAAATGGACACTTTAGCAAAAGTAACAAACCTGGTGGAACTAAAAGATTGGGCAATATATATAGATCTATGCGATGCATACCTGCATATACCAATACTACCAAAAACACAGGTAATTGTTATGGTTTGCCTTAATGGTAAGTAATGTGCTTCGGACCGACAGTAGCATGCAGAGTGTTCACAATACTAGTTGAAACAGTAGCAGCTTATTTGAGAATGTTAAATGTGCGTCTAACAGTTTAGACGATTGGATAGCATTGAAGCAGTCACAAAAAATGTTGATTTCAAATCGAGATACATGCCTAAATCTTCTGATATAATTAAGTTTCGTATTAAATCTGGATTAGTCCAGCCTGTATCCTCAACAAGCATAAGTTTACATAGGGGCTCTGTACAATTTAATACTAGGTCGAATATTTCCAATCCAAAATCCAGATGGCTATAGCTCAAATTTTAAAGGGACATGTTCAAGTTCGAAGTTTACTACATGTTCTCGGCCCGATGGTATCGTGCATAGAATAGATTCACAATGCACGTCTTTATATAAGACCTATTCAGTTGCATCTTTTCAGTTTTTGGAAACCATCTCGGGATTCTTCAAGTATGAATATACCATTTACTCAACATCTAAGAACACATCTGAAATGGTGGCAAAACACAGTAAACATTTTAAAGGGTCGGTTATTAGTACAACCGTTATTAGAGATAACGATAACCTAAGATGAATCAATGACATATATCTAGGTCATATGGGGAACAATTACATTCAGGGCTCATGGTCTCAATATCAAATGAAATGGCATATGAACTCTTTGGCAATGGAAGCTGTCATTTTGACATTAAAACATTTTCTCCGTCAAATTCAGGGGGCATCTGGTTTGATCAAGTCCGACAATACAACAGTAGTAAAATACATCAACAAACAAGGGGGTACAAAGTCCAGTAAATTATGCATTCAGGTTTGGAATCTATTAAATTTAGCAATAGAACACAATGTGTTGTTGAGAGCAGTTCATACTGCAGGGAAAAACAACTTCTTTGCATATCATTTGAGTCGAGTCAAGGTACGGGCAACAAAATGGCCTCTGAATCCCGTAGTAGTCAACAATATATATATTTTTTATTCCCGCAATACTGCATATGCAATAGATGATCTCAGCATTTCGTGGGAAAGCATGTTTGCCTATGCCTATCCACCAATTTGTTTGATACGAATTCTGAAACATATGTTGCAATTCCATTGTCGAATTATTCTCATAGCTCCACAGTGGCAGAGGAGACATTGGTACACAGACATTCTGAATTTACTGGTAGCAGTCCCAATGAAACTGCCGAAACTACCAGATCTTCTTTAACCAAAAATAAGCATAAATCATCCAAACACAGAAATGTTCAATTAAACGGCATGGATTCTGTCGACAAACAGTACAGAAAGATTGGATTTTCTAAAAACAATAGAAAACCTTCTCCGAGCAGCAAGGAGAAAGGGTACACAGAAAGACTACTCCAGTATTCAATAGCTGATGTAGTGCGCAGAAAATTGATACCTATTCTGTACAATATATACAATATATACAATAACACACAAAAAACATACAAAAAGTATTTTGCGCTACCCCGGTAGTTATGAGGACCGCCGAGCGCCGATTCAGTGCACTTTGGGGGGAGCCAGTATTAGTACCATTAAATTCTGTTGTTTTGTTTTACAGTATTGAATGATTTGTATTCCTGACTCCACGACTACGAATATTGTAGATCTCAAACCTAGTCAAAATTTAAAAATATTGATGCAAATATAACTGATGAACTTAAATGAATTTAGTCACTGACTGATCTAAAAATTTAACTGTTTGTTTTTATCGTTAACACAACGCGCGGTATTTAATGCGAAACTGTTCAATGTTAAAGATTCAATTGACATCATTTCGCTGAAATTTATTGACATTAAATAAATCAAGCGTAAAACTTATTGGACGTGAGTTAGAATGGCAAAGGATATTGTTTTCTACCAGGATTACATTGTTATTTTCCTATTTCTTTTTGGACATTTCCATCAATTTTTTCTAAGTGCTCCTATACATACATAAATACATATTTAAAATACATAGAAATTACAGCGTTTCAAACGCATGTCTTTATTTCCATTAAGTACCGTCACTATCCTACTTTTGGATAAATGTAGTCTAGCGTAGGGGAGTTTCCACTGAATTGCGTGGGTTCGAATCCTTCTAGAATCGTGTATTTTTTGGCTTGTATATATTTTTTCTTATCGTTTCCTCAATATATTATTGCTACTAGAAACATATATTAGTGAATAATGGGGACGTGTATTGTTTTAATACGTGTCTAAATTCATGGAAAATAACGTCGATATGCAGCTTTAATCATTTGTGCAATTCAACCATTACAACTCACCTGGCACTTGTACGTGTTCATAATCTGATTGTGGGTGGGATAGAGAATGGTGCCGTCTGAGAACAGCTGCAGACGATGTGCTTTCTCGGAATCCCTGGGCAGCAATTCGTTCGCGCTGGAAAATAGTTCTCGATTAGTTACACATAACTGCGTACATGCATGTACATTATTGAGCAATTAATAGCGAAGTTTTGGAAAATTATCTTTAACGAAGTTTTATAAATGATACTGCATACACAATACAAATCCTAACGAAGTATCAATTGTGCAATCATTTACTGACTAATCTCATCTCAAGAGTTTATAATCGGTTTCCGAAATCCTGAAAACAGTACATTTATGATAATGTGTACACATTTTGACCGCATCCAAAGAATGACGTATGCAGATTGACATTCGGTTCATGGTATCATGACTACATATTTGTCAACACAACCCATCTGAAAACAACAAAAACGCATTACACATATTATCTTTATCCCATCTGTTCTCTGCCTCTTTGCTAACCACCATATAAAGCAATGTGATGAACATAAGTTGATGACAAGTTACAGTAATGTACGTGGCATAATGTGGAGATCACACAAACCTGAATAGTTGCTCCACAGCCGGGGTCCACAGTATTGTGACTGGCATAATGATTAACATCACACAAACATGTGACATCTAAGAATGTATTATTTTATTCCATTGTATGTGTGTCAGGGTCCGAGCATTATTTCATTAAGAACAAATGACGTCATTGATGAGAATTTCGTATTTCAATAGTGCATATTTTTACATGGGTCAAAGAACACCGTTAATGAAGAAGTGAAATGTAGGCACTATTCATGCTTGAATAATAAAGGACGCAATATTACTGAACATAATACGATCATATGAATATTTACCAATTATTTGTGGGAAGCTCATAGACTATGTAAGGAGTAAATTAAAGCACGTGACTGGCATAATGATGGACATCACACAAACCTGAATAGTTGCTTCACATCCGAGGTCCACAGTAATGTGAGTGTAATAATGATGGACATCACACAAACCCGAATAGATGCTCCACATCCGGGTCCGGGGTCCACAGTATTGTGACTGGCATAATGATGGACATCACACAAACCTGAATAGTTGCCCCACATCCGGGGCCCACAGTATTGTGACTGGCATAATGATGGACATCACACAAACCTGAATAGTTGCTCCACATCCGGGTCCGGGGTCCACAGTATTGTGACTGGCATGTTGATGGAGATCACACAAACCTGAATAGTTGCCCCACATCCGGGGTCCACAGTAATGTGACTGGCATAATGATGGAGATCACACAAACCTGAATAGTTGCTCCACGTCCGGGGTCCACAGTAATGTGATTGGCATAATGATGGAGATCACACAAACCTGAATAGTTGCTCCACATCCGGGGTCCACATTAATGTGACTGGCATAATGATGGAGATCGCACAAACCTGAATAGTTGCTCCACATCCGGGGTCCACATTAATGTGATTGGCATAATGATGGACATCACACAAACCTGAATAGTTGCTCCACATCCGGGGTCCACATTAATGTGACTGGCATAATGATGGAGATCACACAAACCTGAATAGTTGCTCCACATCCGGGTCCGGGGTCCACAGTATTGTGCTGGCATATTGATGGACATCACACAAACCTAAATAGTTGCTCCACATCCGGGTCCGGGGTCCACAGTATTGTGACTGGCATAATGATGGACATCACACAAACCTGAATAGTTGCCCCACATCCGGGGTCCACAGTATTGTGACTGGCATAATGATGGACATCACACAAACCTGAATAGTTGCTCCACATCCGGGTCCGGGGTCCACAGTATTGTGACTGGCATGTTGATGGAGATCACACAAACCTGAATAGTTGCCCCACCTCCGGGGTCCACAGTAATGTGACTGGCATAATGATGGAGATCACACAAACCTGAATAGTTGCTCCACATCCGGGATCCACAGTAATGTGACTGGCATAATGATGGAGATCACACAAACCTGAATAGTTGCTCCACATCCGGGGTCCACATTAATGTGACTGGCATAATGATGGAGATCACACAAACCTGAATAGTTGCTCCACATCCGGGGTCCACAGTAATGTGACTGGCATAATGATGGAGATCACACACGCCTGAATAGTTGCCCCACATCCGGGGTCCACAGTAATGTGACTGGCATAATGATGGAGATCACACAAACTTGAATAGTTGCCCCACATCCGGGGTCCACAGTAATGTGACTGGCATAATGATGGACATCACACAAACCTGAATAGTTGCCCCACATCCGGGGTCCACAGTAATGTGACCGGCATAATGATGGAGATCACACAAACATGAATAGTTGCTCCACATCCGGGGTCCACAGTATTGTGAGTGGCATAATGATGTACATCACACAAACCTGAATAGTTGCTCCACATCCGAATTCGGGGTCCACAGTATTGTCACTGGCATAATGATGGACATCACACAAACCTGAACAGTTGCCCCACATCCGGGGTCCACAGTAATGTGACTGGCATAATGATGGAGATCACACAAACCTGAATAATTGCTCCACATCCGGGGTCCACAGTATTGTGAGTGGCATAATGATGGACATCACACAAATCTGAATAGTTGCTCCACATCCGGGGTCCACAGTAATGTGACTGGCATAATGATGGAGATCACACAAACCTGAATAGTTGCTCCACATCCGGGGTCCACAGTATTGTGACTGGCATAAGGATGGAGATCAGACAAACCTGAATAATTGCTCCACATCCGGGGTCCACAGTATTGTGACTGGCATAATGATGGAGATCAGACAAACCGGAATAGTTGCTCCACATCCGGGTCCGGGGTCCACAGTATTGTGACTGGCATAATGATGGACATCACACAAACCTGAATAGTTGCTCCACATCCGGGGTCCACAGTATTGTGACTGGCATAATGATGGACATCACACAAACCTGAATAGTTGCCCCACATCCGGGGTCCACAGTAATGTGACTGGCATAATGATGGACATCACGCAAACCTGAATAGTTGCCCCACATCCGGGGTCTACAGTATTGTGACTGGCATAATGATGGACATCACACAAACCTGAATAGTTGCCCCACATCCGGGGTCCACAGTAATGTGACTGGCATAATGATGGAGATCACACAAACCTGAATAGTTGCTCCCCATCCGGGGTCCACAGTAATGTGACTGGCATAATGATGGAGATCACACAATCCTGAATAGTTCCTCCACATCCGGGGTCCACATTAATGTGACTGGCATAATGATGGAGATCACACACGCCTGAATAGTTGCCCCACATCCGGGGTCCACAGTAATGTGACTGGCATAATGATGGAGATCTCACAAACTTGAATAGTTGCCCCACATCCGGGGTCCACAGTAATGTGACTGGCATAATGATGGACATCACACAAACCTGAATAGTTGCCCCACATCAGGGGTCCACAGTAATGTGACCGGCATAATGATGGAGATCACACAAACCTGAATAGTTGCTCCACATCCGGGGTCCACAGTATTGTAAGTGGCATAATGATGGACATCACACAAACCTGAATAGTTGCTCCACATCCGAATCCGGGGTCCACAGTATTGTCACTGGCATAATGATGGACATCACACAAACCTGAATAGTTGCCCCACATCCGGGGTCCACAGTAATGTGACTGGCATAATGATGGAGATCACACAAACCTGAATAGTTGCTCCACATCCGGGGTCCACAGTATTGTGAGTGGCATAATGATGGACATCACACAAACCTGAATAGTTGCTCCACATCCGGGGTCCACAGTATTCTGACTGGCATAATGATGGAGATCAGACAAACCGGAATAGTTGCTCCACATCCGGGTCCGGGGTCCACAGTATTGTCACTGGCATAATGATGGACATCACACAAACCTGAATAGTTGCTCCACATCCGGGGTCCACAGTATTCTGACTGGCATAATGATGGACATCACACAAACCTGAATAGTTGCCCCACATCCGGGGTCCACAGTAATGTGACTGGCATAATGATGGACATCACACAAACCTGAATAGTTGCCCCACATTCGGGGTCTACAGTATTGTGAGTGGCATAATGATGGAGATCACACAAACCTGAATAGTTGCCCCACATCCGGGGTCCACAGTAATGTGACTGGCATAATGATGGAGATCACACAAACCTGAATAGTTGCTCCACATCCGGGGTCCACAGTAATGTGACTGGCATAATGATGGAGATCACACAAACCTGAATAGTTGCTCCACATCCGGGGTCCACAGTAATGTGACTGGCATAATGACGGACATCACACAAACATGAATAGTTGCTCCACATCCGGGTCCGGGGTCCACAGTATTATGACTGGCATATTGATGGAGATCACACAAACCTGAATAGTTGCCCCACATCCTGGGTCCACAGTTATGTGACTGGCATAATGATGGAGATCACACAATCCTGAATAGTTGCTCCACATCCGGGGTCCACAGTAATGTGACTGGCATAATGATGGAGATCACACAAACCTGAATAGTTGCTCCACATCCGGGGTCCACATTAATGTGACTGGCATAATGATGGAGATGACACAAACCTGAATAGTTGCTCCACATCCGGGGTCCACATTAATGTGACTGGCATAATGATGCAGATCACACAAGCCTGAATAGTTGCTCCACATCCGGGGTCCACATTAATGTGACTGGCATAAAGATGGAGATCTCACAAACCTGAATAGTTGCTCCACTTCCGGGGTCCACAGTATTGTAAGTGGCATAATGATGGACATCACACAAACCTGAATAGTTGCTCCACATCCGAATCCGGGGTCCACAGTATTGTCACTGGCATAATGATGGACATCACACAAACCTGAATAGTTGCCCCACATCCGGGGTCCACAGTAATGTGACTGGCATAATGATGGAGATCACACAAACCTGAATAGTTGCTCCCCATCCGGGGTCCACATTAATGTGACTGGCATAATGATGGAGATCACACAATCCTGAATAGTTGCTCCACATCCGGGGTCCACATTAATGTGACTGGCATAATGATGGAGATCACACAAACCTGAATAGTTGCTCCACATCCGGGGTCCACATTAATGTGACTGGCATAATGATGGAGATCACACACGCCTGAATAGTTGCCCCACATCCGGGGTCCACAGTAATGTGACTGGCATAATGATGGAGATCACACAAACTTGAATAGTTGCCCCACATCCGGGGTCCACAGTAATGTGACTGGCATAATGATGGACATCACACAAACCTGAATAGTTGCCCCACATCCGGGGTCCACAGTAATGTGACCGGCATAATGATGGAGATCACACAAACCTGAATAGTTGCTCCACATCCGGGGTCCACAGTATTGTAAGTGGCATAATGATGGACATCACACAAACCTGAATAGTTGCTCCACATCCGAATCCGGGGTCCACAGTATTGTCACTGGCATAATGATGGACATCACACAAACCTGAATAGTTGCCCCACATCCGGGGTCCACAGTAATGTGACTGGCATAATGATGGAGATCACACAAACCTGAATAGTTGCTCCACATCCGGGGTCCACAGTATTGTGAGTGGCATAATGATGGACATCACACAAACCTGAATAGTTGCTCCACATCCGGGGTCCACAGTAATGTGACTGGCATAATGAAGGAGATCACACAAATCTGAATAGTTGCTCCACATCCGGGGTCCACAGTATTGTGACTGGCATAATGATGGAGATCAGACAAACCTGAATAATTGCTCCACATCCGGGGTCCACAGTATTGTGACTGGCATAATGATGGAGATCAGACAAACCGGAATAGTTGCTCCACATCCGGGTCCGGGGTCCACAGTATTGTCACTGGCATAATGATGGACATCACACAAACCTGAATAGTTGCTCCACATCCGGGGTCCACAGTATTGTGACTGGCATAATGATGGACATCACACAAACCTGAATAGTTGCCCCACATCCGGGGTCCACAGTAATGTGACTGGCATAATGATGGACATCACACAAACCTGAATAGTTGCCCCACATCCGGGGTCTACAGTATTGTGACTGGCATAATGATGGACATCACACAAACCTGAATAGTTGCCCCACATCCGGGGTCCACAGTAATGTGACTGGCATAATGATGGAGATCACACAAACCTGAATAGTTGCTCCACATCCGGGGTCCACAGTAATGTGACTGGCATAATGATGGAGATCGCACAAACCTGAATAGTTGCTCCACATCCGGGGTCCACAGTAATGTGACTGGCATAATGACGGACATCACACAAACATGAATAGTTGCTCCACATCCGGGTCCGGGGTCCACAGTATTGTGACTGGCATATTGATGGAGATCACACAAACCTGAATAGTTGCCCCACATCCGGGGTCCACAGTTATGTGACTGGCATAATGATGGAGATCACACAAACCTGAATAGTTGATCCACATCCGGGGTCCACAGTAATGTGACTAGCATAATGATGGAGATCACACAAACCTGAATAGTTGCTCCACATCCGGGGTCCACATTAATGTGACTGGCATAATGATGGAGATGACACAAACCTGAATAGTTGCTCCACATCCGGGGTCCACATTAATGTGACTGGCATAATGATGGAGATCACACAAACCTGAATAGTTGCTCCACATCCGGGGTCCACATTAATGTGACTGGCATAAAGATGGAGATCACACAAGCCTGAATAGTTGCCCCACATCCGGGGTCCACAATAATGTGACTGGCATAATGATGGAGATCACACAAACTTGAATAGTTGCCCCACATCCGGGGTCCACAGTAATGTGACTGGCATAATGATGGACATCACACAAACCTGAATAGTTGCTCCACATCCGGGGTCCACATTAATGTGACTGGCATAATGATGGAGATCACACAAACCTGAATAGTTGCTCCACATCCGGGGTCCACAGTATTGTGACTGGCATAATGATGGAGATCAGACAAACCTGAATAATTGCTCCACATCCGGGGTCCACAGTATTGTGACTGGCATAATGATGGAGATCAGACAAACCGGAATAGTTGCTCCACATCCGGGTCCGGGGTCCACAGTATTGTCACTGGCATAATGATGGACATCACACAAACCTGAATAGTTGCTCCACATCCGGGGTCCACAGTATTGTGACTGGCATAATGATGGACATCACACAAACCTGAATAGTTGCCCCACATCCGGGGTCCACAGTAATGTGACTGGCATAATGATGGACATCACACAAACCTGAATAGTTGCCCCACATCCGGGGTCTACAGTATTGTGACTGGCATAATGATGGACATCACACAAACCTGAATAGTTGCCCCACATCCGGGGTCCACAGTAATGTGACTGGCATAATGATGGAGATCACACAAACCTGAATAGTTGCTCCACATCCGGGGTCCACAGTAATGTGACTGGCATAATGATGGAGATCACACAAACCTGAATAGTTGCTCCACATCCGGGGTCCACAGTAATGTGACTGGCATAATGACGGACATCACACAAACATGAATAGTTGCTCCACATCCGGGTCCGGGGTCCACAGTATTGTGACTGGCATATTGATGGAGATCACACAAACCTGAATAGTTGCCCCACATCCGGGGTCCACAGTTATGTGACTGGCATAATGATGGAGATCACACAAACCTGAATAGTTGATCCACATCCGGGGTCCACAGTAATGTGACTAGCATAATGATGGAGATCACACAAACCTGAATAGTTGCTCCACATCCGGGGTCCACATTAATGTGACTGGCATAATGATGGAGATGACACAAACCTGAATAGTTGCTCCACATCCGGGGTCCACATTAATGTGACTGGCATAATGATGGAGATCACACAAACCTGAATAGTTGCTCCACATCCGGGGTCCACATTAATGTGACTGGCATAAAGATGGAGATCACACAAGCCTGAATAGTTGCCCCACATCCGGGGTCCACAATAATGTGACTGGCATAATGATGGAGATCACACAAACTTGAATAGTTGCCCCACATCCGGGGTCCACAGTAATGTGACTGGCATAATGATGGACATCACACAAACCTGAATAGTTGCTCCACATCCGGGGTCCACATTAATGTGACTGGCATAATGATGGAGATCACACAAACCTGAATAGTTGCTCCACATCCGGGGTCCACAGTAATGTGACTGGCATAATGATGGAGATCACACACGCCTGAATAGTTGCCCCACATCCGGGGTCCACAGTAATGTGTCTGGCATAATGATGGAGATCACACAAACTTGAATAGTTGCCCCACATCCGGGGTCCACAGTAATGTGACTGGCATAATGATGGACATCACACAAACCTGAATAGTTGCCCCACATCCGGGGTCCACAGTAATGTGACCGGCATAATGATGGAGATCACACAAACATGAATAGTTGCTCCACATCCGGGGTCCACAGTATTGTGAGTGGCATAATGATGTACATCACACAAACCTGAATAGTTGCTCCACATCCGAATCCGGGGTCCACAGTATTGTCACTGGCATAATGATGGACATCACACAAACCTGAACAGTTGCCCCACATCCGGGGTCCACAGTAATGTGACTGGCATAATGATGGAGATCACACAAACCTGAATAATTGCTCCACATCCGGGGTCCACAGTATTGTGAGTGGCATAATGATGGACATCACTCAAATCTGAATAGTTGCTCCACATCCGGGGTCCACAGTAATGTGACTGGCATAATGATGGAGATCACACAAACCTGAATAGTTGCTCCACATCCGGGGTCCACAGTATTGTGACTGGCATAATGATGGAGATCAGACAAACCTGAATAATTGCTCCACATCCGGGGTCCACAGTATTGTGACTGGCATAATGATGGAGATCAGACAAACCGGAATAATTGCTCCACATCCGGGTCCGGAGTCCACAGTATTGTGACTGGCATAATGATGGACATCACACAAACCTGAATAGTTGCTCCACATCCGGGGTCCACATTAATGTGACTGGCATAATGATGGACATCACACAAACCTGAATAGTTGCCCCACATCCGGGGTCCACAGTAATGTGACTGGCATAATGATGGAGATCACGAAAACCTGAATAGTTGCCCCACATCCGGGGTCTACAGTATTGTGACTGGCATAATGATGGACATCACACAAACCTGAATAGTTGCCCCACATCCGGGGTCCACAGTAATGTGACTGGCATAATGATGGAGATCACACAAACCTGAATAGTTGCTCCACATCCGGGGTCCACAGTAATGTGACTGGCATAATGATGGAGATCACACAATCCTGAATAGTTGCTCCACATCCGGGGTCCACATTAATGTGACTGGCATAATGATGGAGATCACACAAACCTGAATAGTTGCTCCACATCCGGGGTCCACATTAATGTGACTGGCATAATGATGGAGATCACACACGCCTGAATAGTTGCCCCACATCCGGGGTCCACAGTAATGTGACTGGCATAATGATGGAGATCACACAAACTTGAATAGTTGCCCCATATCCGGGGTCCACAGTAATGTGACTGGCATAATGATGGACATCACACAAACCTGAATAGTTGCCCCACATCCGGGGTCCACAGTAATGTGACCGGCATAATGATGGAGATCACACAAACCTGAATAGTTGCTCCACATCCGGGGTCCACAGTAATGTGACTGGCATAATGATGGAGATCACACAAACCTGAATAGTTGCTCCACATCCGGGGTCCACAGTAATGTGACTGGCATAATGACGGACATCACACAAACATGAATAGTTGCTCCACATCCGGGTCCGGGGTCCACAGTATTATGACTGGCATATTGATGGAGATCACACAAACCTGAATAGTTGCCCCACATCCTGGGTCCACAGTTATGTGACTGGCATAATGATGGAGATCACACAATCCTGAATAGTTGCTCCACGTCCGGGGTCCACAGTAATGTGACTGGCATAATGATGGAGATCACACAAACCTGAATAGTTGCTCCACATCCGGGGTCCACATTAATGTGACTGGCATAATGATGGAGATGACACAAACCTGAATAGTTGCTCCACATCCGGGGTCCACATTAATGTGACTGGCATAATGATGCAGATCACACAAGCCTGAATAGTTGCTCCACATCCGGGGTCCACATTAATGTGACTGGCATAAAGATGGAGATCTCACAAACCTGAATAGTTGCTCCACATCCGGGGTCCACAGTATTGTAAGTGGCATAATGATGGACATCACACAAACCTGAATAGTTGCTCCACATCCGAATCCGGGGTCCACAGTATTGTCACTGGCATAATGATGGACATCACACAAACCTGAATAGTTGCCCCACATCCGGGGTCCACAGTAATGTGACTGGCATAATGATGGAGATCACACAAACCTGAATAGTTGCTCCCCATCCGGGGTCCACATTAATGTGACTGGCATAATGATGGAGATCACACAATCCTGAATAGTTGCTCCACATCCGGGGTCCACATTAATGTGACTGGCATAATGATGGAGATCACACAAACCTGAATAGTTGCTCCACATCCGGGGTCCACATTAATGTGACTGGCATAATGATGGAGATCACACACGCCTGAATAGTTGCCCCACATCCGGGGTCCACAGTAATGTGACTGGCATAATGATGGAGATCACACAAACTTGAATAGTTGCCCCACATCCGGGGTCCACAGTAATGTGACTGGCATAATGATGGACATCACACAAACCTGAATAGTTGCCCCACATCCGGGGTCCACAGTAATGTGACCGGCATAATGATGGAGATCACACAAACCTGAATAGTTGCTCCACATCCGGGGTCCACAGTATTGTAAGTGGCATAATGATGGACATCACACAAACCTGAATAGTTGCTCCACATCCGAATCCGGGGTCCACAGTATTGTCACTGGCATAATGATGGACATCACACAAACCTGAATAGTTGCCCCACATCCGGGGTCCACAGTAATGTGACTGGCATAATGATGGAGATCACACAAACCTGAATAGTTGCTCCACATCCGGGGTCCACAGTATTGTGAGTGGCATAATGATGGACATCACACAAACCTGAATAGTTGCTCCACATCCGGGGTCCACAGTAATGTGACTGGCATAATGAAGGAGATCACACAAATCTGAATAGTTGCTCCACATCCGGGGTCCACAGTATTGTGACTGGCATAATGATGGAGATCAGACAAACCTGAATAATTGCTCCACATCCGGGGTCCACAGTATTGTGACTGGCATAATGATGGAGATCAGACAAACCGGAATAGTTGCTCCACATCCGGGTCCGGGGTCCACAGTATTGTCACTGGCATAATGATGGACATCACACAAACCTGAATAGTTGCTCCACATCCGGGGTCCACAGTATTGTGACTGGCATAATGATGGACATCACACAAACCTGAATAGTTGCCCCACATCCGGGGTCCACAGTAATGTGACTGGCATAATGATGGACATCACACAAACCTGAATAGTTGCCCCACATCCGGGGTCTACAGTATTGTGACTGGCATAATGATGGACATCACACAAACCTGAATAGTTGCCCCACATCCGGGGTCCACAGTAATGTGACTGGCATAATGATGGAGATCACACAAACCTGAATAGTTGCTCCACATCCGGGGTCCACAGTAATGTGACTGGCATAATGATGGAGATCACACAAACCTGAATAGTTGCTCCACATCCGGGGTCCACAGTAATGTGACTGGCATAATGACGGACATCACACAAACATGAATAGTTGCTCCACATCCGGGTCCGGGGTCCACAGTATTGTGACTGGCATA
This sequence comes from Congeria kusceri, assembly GCA_027627225.1. NCBI lineage: Eukaryota > Metazoa > Mollusca > Bivalvia > Myida > Dreissenidae > Congeria > Congeria kusceri. Next base: position 35,307,824 of record CM051032.1, on the reverse strand, counting down.
TTGATGGAGATCACACAAACCTGAATAGTTGCCCCACATCCGGGGTCCACAGTTATGTGACTGGCATAATGATGGAGATCACACAAACCTGAATAGTTGATCCACATCCGGGGTCCACAGTAATGTGACTAGCATAATGATGGAGATCACACAAACCTGAATAGTTGCTCCACATCCGGGGTCCACATTAATGTGACTGGCATAATGATGGAGATGACACAAACCTGAATAGTTGCTCCACATCCGGGGTCCACATTAATGTGACTGGCATAATGATGGAGATCACACAAACCTGAATAGTTGCTCCACATCCGGGGTCCACATTAATGTGACTGGCATAAAGATGGAGATCACACAAGCCTGAATAGTTGCCCCACATCCGGGGTCCACAATAATGTGACTGGCATAATGATGGAGATCACACAAACTTGAATAGTTGCCCCACATCCGGGGTCCACAGTAATGTGACTGGCATAATGATGGACATCACACAAACCTGAATAGTTGCTCCACATCCGGGGTCCACATTAATGTGACTGGCATAATGATGGAGATCACACAAACCTGAATAGTTGCTCCACATCCGGGGTCCACAGTAATGTGACTGGCATAATGATGGAGATCACACACGCCTGAATAGTTGCCCCACATCCGGGGTCCACAGTAATGTGTCTGGCATAATGATGGAGATCACACAAACTTGAATAGTTGCCCCACATCCGGGGTCCACAGTAATGTGACTGGCATAATGATGGACATCACACAAACCTGAATAGTTGCCCCACATCCGGGGTCCACAGTAATGTGACCGGCATAATGATGGAGATCACACAAACATGAATAGTTGCTCCACATCCGGGGTCCACAGTATTGTGAGTGGCATAATGATGTACATCACACAAACCTGAATAGTTGCTCCACATCCGAATCCGGGGTCCACAGTATTGTCACTGGCATAATGATGGACATCACACAAACCTGAACAGTTGCCCCACATCCGGGGACCACAGTAATGTGACTGGCATAATGATGGAGATCACACAAACCTGAATAATTGCTCCACATCCGGGGTCCACAGTATTGTGAGTGGCATAATGATGGACATCACTCAAATCTGAATAGTTGCTCCACATCCGGGGTCCACAGTAATGTGACTGGCATAATGATGGAGATCACACAAACCTGAATAGTTGCTCCACATCCGGGGTCCACAGTATTGTGACTGGCATAATGATGGAGATCAGACAAACCTGAATAATTGCTCCACATCCGGGGTCCACAGTATTGTGACTGGCATAATGATGGAGATCAGACAAACCGGAATAATTGCTCCACATCCGGGTCCGGAGTCCACAGTATTGTGACTGGCATAATGATGGACATCACACAAACCTGAATAGTTGCTCCACATCCGGGGTCCACATTAATGTGACTGGCATAATGATGGACATCACACAAACCTGAATAGTTGCCCCACATCCGGGGTCCACAGTAATGTGACTGGCATAATGATGGAGATCACGAAAACCTGAATAGTTGCCCCACATCCGGGGTCTACAGTATTGTGACTGGCATAATGATGGACATCACACAAACCTGAATAGTTGCCCCACATCCGGGGTCCACAGTAATGTGACTGGCATAATGATGGAGATCACACAAACCTGAATAGTTGCTCCACATCCGGGGTCCACAGTAATGTGACTGGCATAATGATGGAGATCACACAATCCTGAATAGTTGCTCCACATCCGGGGTCCACATTAATGTGACTGGCATAATGATGGAGATCACACAAACCTGAATAGTTGCTCCACATCCGGGGTCCACATTAATGTGACTGGCATAATGATGGAGATCACACACGCCTGAATAGTTGCCCCACATCCGGGGTCCACAGTAATGTGACTGGCATAATGATGGAGATCACACAAACTTGAATAGTTGCCCCATATCCGGGGTCCACAGTAATGTGACTGGCATAATGATGGACATCACACAAACCTGAATAGTTGCCCCACATCCGGGGTCCACAGTAATGTGACCGGCATAATGATGGAGATCACACAAACCTGAATAGTTGCTCCACATCCGGGGTCCACAGTATTGTAAGTGGCATAATGATGGACATCACACAAACCTGAATAGTTGCTCCACATCCGAATCCGGGGTCCACAGTATTGTCACTGGCATAATGATGGACATCACACAAACCTGAATAGTTGCCCCACATCCGGGGTCCACAGTAATGTGACTGGCATAATGATGGAGATCACACAAACCTGAATAGTTGCTCCCCATCCGGGGTCCACAATAATGTGACTGGCATAATGATGGAGATCACACAATCCTGAATAGTTCCTCCACATCCGGGGTCCACATTAATGTGACTGGCATAATGATGGAGATCACACAAACCTGAATAGTTGCTCCACATCCGGGGTCCACATTAATGTGACTGACATAATGATGGAGATCACACACGCCTGAATAGTTGCTCCACATCCGGGGTCCACAGTAATGTGACTGGCATAATGATGGAGATCACACAAACTTGAATAGTTGCCCCACATCCGGGGTCCACAGTAATGTGACTGGCATAATGATGGACATCACACAAACCTGAATAGTTGCCCCACATCCGGGGTCCACAGTAATGTGACCGGCATAATGATGGAGATCACACAAACCTGAATAGTTGCTCCACATCCGGGGTCCACAGTATTGTAAGTGGCATAATGATGGACATCACACAAACCTGAATAGTTGCTCCACATCCGAATCCGGGGTCCACAGTATTGTCACTGGCATAATGATGGACATCACACAAACCTGAATAGTTGCCCCACATCCGGGGTCCACAGTAATGTGACTGGCATAATGATGGAGATCACACAAACCTGAATAGTTGCTCCACATCCGGGGTCCACAGTATTGTGAGTGGCATAATGATGGACATCACACAAACCTGAATAGTTGCTCCACATCCGGGGTCCACAGTAATGTGACTGGCATAATGAAGGAGATCACACAAATCTGAATAGTTGCTCCACATCGGGGTCCACAGTATTGTGACTGGCATAATGATGGAGATCAGACAAACCTGAGTAATTGCTCCACATCAGTGGTCCACAGTATTGTGACTGGCGTAATGATGGAGATCAGACAAACCGGAATAGTTGCTCCACATCCGGGTCCGTGGTCCACAGTATTGTGACTGGCATAATGATGGACATCACACAAACCTGAATAGTTGCTCCACATCCGGGGTCCACAGTATTGTGACTGGCATAATGATGGACATCACACAAACCTGAATAGTTGCCCCACATCCGGGGTCCACAGTAATGTGACTGGCATAATGATGGACATCACACAATCCTGAATAGTTGCTCCACATCCGGGGTCTACAGTATTGTGACTGGCATAATGATGGACATCACACAAACCTGAATAGTGGCCCCACATCCGGGGTCCACAGTAATGTGACTGGCATAATGATGGAGATCACACAAACCTGAATAGTTGCTCCACATCCGGGGTCCACAGTAATGTGACTGGCATAATGATGGAGATCACACAAACCTGAATAGTTGCTCCACATCCGGGGTCCACAGTAATGTGACTGGCATAATGACGGACATCACACAAACATGAATAGTTGCTCCACATCCGGGTCCGGGGTCCACAGTATTATGACTGGCATATTGATGGAGATCACACAAACCTGAATAGTTGCCCCACATCCGGGGTCCACAGTTATGTGACTGGCATAATGATGGAGATCACACAAACCTGAATAGTTGCTCCACATCCGGGGTCCACAGTAATGTGACTGGCATAATGATGGAGATCACACAAACCTGAATAGTTGCTCCACATCAGGGTCCACATTAATGTGACTGGCATAATGATGGAGATGACACAAACCTGAATAGTTGCTCCACATCCGGGGTCCACATTAATGTGACTGGCATAATGATGGAGATCACACAAACCTGAATAGTTGCTCCACATCCCGGGTCCACATTAATGTGACTGGCATAAAGATGGAGATCACACAAACCTGAATAGTTGCTCCACATCCGGGGTCCACAGAATTGTAAGTGGCATAATGATGGACATCACACAAACCTGAATAGTTGCTCCACATCCGAATCCGGGGTCCACAGTATTGTCACTGGCATAATGATGGACATCACACAAACCTGAATAGTTGCCCCACATCCGGGGTCCACAGTAATGTGACTGGCATAATGATGGAGATCACACAAACCTGAATAGTTGCTCCACATCCGGGGTCCACATTAATGTGACTGGCATAATGATGGAGATCACACAATCCTGAATAGTTGCTCCACATCCGGGGTCCACATTAATGTGACTGGCATAATGATGGAGATCACACAAACCTGAATAGTTGCTCCACATCCGGGGTCCACATTAATGTGACTGGCATAATGATGGAGATCACACACGCCTGAATAGTTGCCCCACATCCGGGGTCCACAGTAATGTGACTGGCATAATGATGGAGATCACACAAACTTGAATAGTTGCCCCACATCCGGGGTCCACAGTAATGTGACTGGCATAATGATGGACATCACACAAACCTGAATAGTAGCCCCACATCCGGGGTCCACAGTAATGTGACCGGCATAATGATGGAGATCACACAAACCTGAATAGTTGCCCCACATCCGGGGTCCACAGTATTGTAAGTGGCATAATGATGGACATCACACAAACCTGAATAGTTGCTCCACATCCGAATCCGGGGTCCACAGTATTGTCACTGGCATAATGATGGACATCACACAAACCTGAATAGTTGCCCCACATCCGGGGTCCACAGTAATGTGACTGGCATAATGATGGAGATCACACAAACCTGAATAGTTGCTCCACATCCGGGGTCCACAGTATTGTGAGTGGCATAATGATGGACATCACACAAACCTGAATAGTTGCTCCACATCCGGGGTCCACAGTAATGTGACTGGCATAATGAAGGAGATCACACAAATCTGAATAGTTGCTCCACATCCGGGGTCCACAGTATTGTGACTGGCATAATGATGGAGATCAGAAAAACCTGAATAATTGCTCCACATCCGGGGTCCACAGTATTGTGACTGGCATAATGATGGAGATCAGACAAACCGGAATAGTTGCTCCACATCCGGGTCCGGGGTCCACAGTATTGTGACTGGCATAATGATGGACATCACACAAACCTGAATAGTTGCTCCACATCCGGGGTCCACAGTATTGTGACTGGCATAATGATGGACATCACACAAACCTGAATAGTTGCCCCACATCCGGGGTCCACAGTAATGTGACTGGCATAATGATGGACATCACACAAACCTGAATAGTTGCCCCACATCCGGGGTCCACAGTATTGTGCTGGCATATTGATGGACATCACACAAACCTAAATAGTTGCTCCACATCCGGGTCCGGGGTCCACAGTATTGTGACTGGCATAATGATGGACATCACACAAACCTGAATAGTTGCCCCACATCCGGGGTCCACAGTATTGTGACTGGCATAATGATGGACATCACACAAACCTGAATAGTTGCTCCACATCCGGGTCCGGGGTCCACAGTATTGTGACTGGCATGTTGATGGAGATCACACAAACCTGAATAGTTGCCCCACCTCCGGGGTCCACAGTAATGTGACTGGCATAATGATGGAGATCACACAAACCTGAATAGTTGCTCCACATCCGGGATCCACAGTAATGTGACTGGCATAATGATGGAGATCACACAAACCTGAATAGTTGCTCCACATCCGGGGTCCACATTAATGTGACTGGCATAATGATGGAGATCACACAAACCTGAATAGTTGCTCCACATCCGGGGTCCACAGTAATGTGACTGGCATAATGATGGAGATCACACACGCCTGAATAGTTGCCCCACATCCGGGGTCCACAGTAATGTGACTGGCATAATGATGGAGATCACACAAACTTGAATAGTTGCCCCACATCCGGGGTCCACAGTAATGTGACTGGCATAATGATGGACATCACACAAACCTGAATAGTTGCCCCACATCCGGGGTCCACAGTAATGTGACCGGCATAATGATGGAGATCACACAAACATGAATAGTTGCTCCACATCCGGGGTCCACAGTATTGTGAGTGGCATAATGATGTACATCACACAAACCTGAATAGTTGCTCCACATCCGAATTCGGGGTCCACAGTATTGTCACTGGCATAATGATGGACATCACACAAACCTGAACAGTTGCCCCACATCCGGGGTCCACAGTAATGTGACTGGCATAATGATGGAGATCACACAAACCTGAATAATTGCTCCACATCCGGGGTCCACAGTATTGTGAGTGGCATAATGATGGACATCACACAAATCTGAATAGTTGCTCCACATCCGGGGTCCACAGTAATGTGACTGGCATAATGATGGAGATCACACAAACCTGAATAGTTGCTCCACATCCGGGGTCCACAGTATTGTGACTGGCATAAGGATGGAGATCAGACAAACCTGAATAATTGCTCCACATCCGGGGTCCACAGTATTGTGACTGGCATAATGATGGAGATCAGACAAACCGGAATAGTTGCTCCACATCCGGGTCCGGGGTCCACAGTATTGTGACTGGCATAATGATGGACATCACACAAACCTGAATAGTTGCTCCACATCCGGGGTCCACAGTATTGTGACTGGCATAATGATGGACATCACACAAACCTGAATAGTTGCCCCACATCCGGGGTCCACAGTAATGTGACTGGCATAATGATGGACATCACGCAAACCTGAATAGTTGCCCCACATCCGGGGTCTACAGTATTGTGACTGGCATAATGATGGACATCACACAAACCTGAATAGTTGCCCCACATCCGGGGTCCACAGTAATGTGACTGGCATAATGATGGAGATCACACAAACCTGAATAGTTGCTCCCCATCCGGGGTCCACAGTAATGTGACTGGCATAATGATGGAGATCACACAATCCTGAATAGTTCCTCCACATCCGGGGTCCACATTAATGTGACTGGCATAATGATGGAGATCACACACGCCTGAATAGTTGCCCCACATCCGGGGTCCACAGTAATGTGACTGGCATAATGATGGAGATCTCACAAACTTGAATAGTTGCCCCACATCCGGGGTCCACAGTAATGTGACTGGCATAATGATGGACATCACACAAACCTGAATAGTTGCCCCACATCAGGGGTCCACAGTAATGTGACCGGCATAATGATGGAGATCACACAAACCTGAATAGTTGCTCCACATCCGGGGTCCACAGTATTGTAAGTGGCATAATGATGGACATCACACAAACCTGAATAGTTGCTCCACATCCGAATCCGGGGTCCACAGTATTGTCACTGGCATAATGATGGACATCACACAAACCTGAATAGTTGCCCCACATCCGGGGTCCACAGTAATGTGACTGGCATAATGATGGAGATCACACAAACCTGAATAGTTGCTCCACATCCGGGGTCCACAGTATTGTGAGTGGCATAATGATGGACATCACACAAACCTGAATAGTTGCTCCACATCCGGGGTCCACAGTATTCTGACTGGCATAATGATGGAGATCAGACAAACCGGAATAGTTGCTCCACATCCGGGTCCGGGGTCCACAGTATTGTCACTGGCATAATGATGGACATCACACAAACCTGAATAGTTGCTCCACATCCGGGGTCCACAGTATTCTGACTGGCATAATGATGGACATCACACAAACCTGAATAGTTGCCCCACATCCGGGGTCCACAGTAATGTGACTGGCATAATGATGGACATCACACAAACCTGAATAGTTGCCCCACATTCGGGGTCTACAGTATTGTGAGTGGCATAATGATGGAGATCACACAAACCTGAATAGTTGCCCCACATCCGGGGTCCACAGTAATGTGACTGGCATAATGATGGAGATCACACAAACCTGAATAGTTGCTCCACATCCGGGGTCCACAGTAATGTGACTGGCATAATGATGGAGATCACACAAACCTGAATAGTTGCTCCACATCCGGGGTCCACAGTAATGTGACTGGCATAATGACGGACATCACACAAACACGAATAGTTGCTCCACATCCGGGTCCGGGGTCCACAGTATTATGACTGGCATATTGATGGAGATCACACAAACCTGAATAGTTGCCCCACATCCTGGGTCCACAGTTATGTGACTGGCATAATGATGGAGATCACACAATCCTGAATAGTTGCTCCACATCCGGGGTCCACAGTAATGTGACTGGCATAATGATGGAGATCACACAAACCTGAATAGTTGCTCCACATCCGGGGTCCACATTAATGTGACTGGCATAATGATGGAGATGACACAAACCTGAATAGTTGCTCCACATCCGGGGTCCACATTAATGTGACTGGCATAATGATGCAGATCACACAAGCCTGAATAGTTGCTCCACATCCGGGGTCCACATTAATGTGACTGGCATAAAGATGGAGATCTCACAAACCTGAATAGTTGCTCCACTTCCGGGGTCCACAGTATTGTAAGTGGCATAATGATGGACATCACACAAACCTGAATAGTTGCTCCACATCCGAATCCGGGGTCCACAGTATTGTCACTGGCATAATGATGGACATCACACAAACCTGAATAGTTGCCCCACATCCGGGGTCCACAGTAATGTGACTGGCATAATGATGGAGATCACACAAACCTGAATAGTTGCTCCCCATCCGGGGTCCACATTAATGTGACTGGCATAATGATGGAGATCACACAATCCTGAATAGTTGCTCCACATCCGGGGTCCACATTAATGTGACTGGCATAATGATGGAGATCACACAAACCTGAATAGTTGCTCCACATCCGGGGTCCACATTAATGTGACTGGCATAATGATGGAGATCACACACGCCTGAATAGTTGCCCCACATCCGGGGTCCACAGTAATGTGACTGGCATAATGATGGAGATCACACAAACTTGAATAGTTGCCCCACATCCGGGGTCCACAGTAATGTGACTGGCATAATGATGGACATCACACAAACCTGAATAGTTGCCCCACATCCGGGGTCCACAGTAATGTGACCGGCATAATGATGGAGATCACACAAACCTGAATAGTTGCTCCACATCCGGGGTCCACAGTATTGTAAGTGGCATAATGATGGACATCACACAAACCTGAATAGTTGCTCCACATCCGAATCCGGGGTCCACAGTATTGTCACTGGCATAATGATGGACATCACACAAACCTGAATAGTTGCCCCACATCCGGGGTCCACAGTAATGTGACTGGCATAATGATGGAGATCACACAAACCTGAATAGTTGCTCCACATCCGGGGTCCACAGTATTGTGAGTGGCATAATGATGGACATCACACAAACCTGAATAGTTGCTCCACATCCGGGGTCCACAGTAATGTGACTGGCATAATGAAGGAGATCACACAAATCTGAATAGTTGCTCCACATCCGGGGTCCACAGTATTGTGACTGGCATAATGATGGAGATCAGACAAACCTGAATAATTGCTCCACATCCGGGGTCCACAGTATTGTGACTGGCATAATGATGGAGATCAGACAAACCGGAATAGTTGCTCCACATCCGGGTCCGGGGTCCACAGTATTGTCACTGGCATAATGATGGACATCACACAAACCTGAATAGTTGCTCCACATCCGGGGTCCACAGTATTGTGACTGGCATAATGATGGACATCACACAAACCTGAATAGTTGCCCCACATCCGGGGTCCACAGTAATGTGACTGGCATAATGATGGACATCACACAAACCTGAATAGTTGCCCCACATCCGGGGTCTACAGTATTGTGACTGGCATAATGATGGACATCACACAAACCTGAATAGTTGCCCCACATCCGGGGTCCACAGTAATGTGACTGGCATAATGATGGAGATCACACAAACCTGAATAGTTGCTCCACATCCGGGGTCCACAGTAATGTGACTGGCATAATGATGGAGATCGCACAAACCTGAATAGTTGCTCCACATCCGGGGTCCACAGTAATGTGACTGGCATAATGACGGACATCACACAAACATGAATAGTTGCTCCACATCCGGGTCCGGGGTCCACAGTATTGTGACTGGCATATTGATGGAGATCACACAAACCTGAATAGTTGCCCCACATCCGGGGTCCACAGTTATGTGACTGGCATAATGATGGAGATCACACAAACCTGAATAGTTGATCCACATCCGGGGTCCACAGTAATGTGACTAGCATAATGATGGAGATCACACAAACCTGAATAGTTGCTCCACATCCGGGGTCCACATTAATGTGACTGGCATAATGATGGAGATGACACAAACCTGAATAGTTGCTCCACATCCGGGGTCCACATTAATGTGACTGGCATAATGATGGAGATCACACAAACCTGAATAGTTGCTCCACATCCGGGGTCCACATTAATGTGACTGGCATAAAGATGGAGATCACACAAGCCTGAATAGTTGCCCCACATCCGGGGTCCACAATAATGTGACTGGCATAATGATGGAGATCACACAAACTTGAATAGTTGCCCCACATCCGGGGTCCACAGTAATGTGACTGGCATAATGATGGACATCACACAAACCTGAATAGTTGCTCCACATCCGGGGTCCACATTAATGTGACTGGCATAATGATGGAGATCACACAAACCTGAATAGTTGCTCCACATCCGGGGTCCACAGTATTGTGACTGGCATAATGATGGAGATCAGACAAACCTGAATAATTGCTCCACATCCGGGGTCCACAGTATTGTGACTGGCATAATGATGGAGATCAGACAAACCGGAATAGTTGCTCCACATCCGGGTCCGGGGTCCACAGTATTGTCACTGGCATAATGATGGACATCACACAAACCTGAATAGTTGCTCCACATCCGGGGTCCACAGTATTGTGACTGGCATAATGATGGACATCACACAAACCTGAATAGTTGCCCCACATCCGGGGTCCACAGTAATGTGACTGGCATAATGATGGACATCACACAAACCTGAATAGTTGCCCCACATCCGGGGTCTACAGTATTGTGACTGGCATAATGATGGACATCACACAAACCTGAATAGTTGCCCCACATCCGGGGTCCACAGTAATGTGACTGGCATAATGATGGAGATCACACAAACCTGAATAGTTGCTCCACATCCGGGGTCCACAGTAATGTGACTGGCATAATGATGGAGATCACACAAACCTGAATAGTTGCTCCACATCCGGGGTCCACAGTAATGTGACTGGCATAATGACGGACATCACACAAACATGAATAGTTGCTCCACATCCGGGTCCGGGGTCCACAGTATTGTGACTGGCATATTGATGGAGATCACACAAACCTGAATAGTTGCCCCACATCCGGGGTCCACAGTTATGTGACTGGCATAATGATGGAGATCACACAAACCTGAATAGTTGATCCACATCCGGGGTCCACAGTAATGTGACTAGCATAATGATGGAGATCACACAAACCTGAATAGTTGCTCCACATCCGGGGTCCACATTAATGTGACTGGCATAATGATGGAGATGACACAAACCTGAATAGTTGCTCCACATCCGGGGTCCACATTAATGTGACTGGCATAATGATGGAGATCACACAAACCTGAATAGTTGCTCCACATCCGGGGTCCACATTAATGTGACTGGCATAAAGATGGAGATCACACAAGCCTGAATAGTTGCCCCACATCCGGGGTCCACAATAATGTGACTGGCATAATGATGGAGATCACACAAACTTGAATAGTTGCCCCACATCCGGGGTCCACAGTAATGTGACTGGCATAATGATGGACATCACACAAACCTGAATAGTTGCTCCACATCCGGGGTCCACATTAATGTGACTGGCATAATGATGGAGATCACACAAACCTGAATAGTTGCTCCACATCCGGGGTCCACAGTAATGTGACTGGCATAATGATGGAGATCACACACGCCTGAATAGTTGCCCCACATCCGGGGTCCACAGTAATGTGTCTGGCATAATGATGGAGATCACACAAACTTGAATAGTTGCCCCACATCCGGGGTCCACAGTAATGTGACTGGCATAATGATGGACATCACACAAACCTGAATAGTTGCCCCACATCCGGGGTCCACAGTAATGTGACCGGCATAATGATGGAGATCACACAAACATGAATAGTTGCTCCACATCCGGGGTCCACAGTATTGTGAGTGGCATAATGATGTACATCACACAAACCTGAATAGTTGCTCCACATCCGAATCCGGGGTCCACAGTATTGTCACTGGCATAATGATGGACATCACACAAACCTGAACAGTTGCCCCACATCCGGGGTCCACAGTAATGTGACTGGCATAATGATGGAGATCACACAAACCTGAATAATTGCTCCACATCCGGGGTCCACAGTATTGTGAGTGGCATAATGATGGACATCACTCAAATCTGAATAGTTGCTCCACATCCGGGGTCCACAGTAATGTGACTGGCATAATGATGGAGATCACACAAACCTGAATAGTTGCTCCACATCCGGGGTCCACAGTATTGTGACTGGCATAATGATGGAGATCAGACAAACCTGAATAATTGCTCCACATCCGGGGTCCACAGTATTGTGACTGGCATAATGATGGAGATCAGACAAACCGGAATAATTGCTCCACATCCGGGTCCGGAGTCCACAGTATTGTGACTGGCATAATGATGGACATCACACAAACCTGAATAGTTGCTCCACATCCGGGGTCCACATTAATGTGACTGGCATAATGATGGACATCACACAAACCTGAATAGTTGCCCCACATCCGGGGTCCACAGTAATGTGACTGGCATAATGATGGAGATCACGAAAACCTGAATAGTTGCCCCACATCCGGGGTCTACAGTATTGTGACTGGCATAATGATGGACATCACACAAACCTGAATAGTTGCCCCACATCCGGGGTCCACAGTAATGTGACTGGCATAATGATGGAGATCACACAAACCTGAATAGTTGCTCCACATCCGGGGTCCACAGTAATGTGACTGGCATAATGATGGAGATCACACAATCCTGAATAGTTGCTCCACATCCGGGGTCCACATTAATGTGACTGGCATAATGATGGAGATCACACAAACCTGAATAGTTGCTCCACATCCGGGGTCCACATTAATGTGACTGGCATAATGATGGAGATCACACACGCCTGAATAGTTGCCCCACATCCGGGGTCCACAGTAATGTGACTGGCATAATGATGGAGATCACACAAACTTGAATAGTTGCCCCATATCCGGGGTCCACAGTAATGTGACTGGCATAATGATGGACATCACACAAACCTGAATAGTTGCCCCACATCCGGGGTCCACAGTAATGTGACCGGCATAATGATGGAGATCACACAAACCTGAATAGTTGCTCCACATCCGGGGTCCACAGTAATGTGACTGGCATAATGATGGAGATCACACAAACCTGAATAGTTGCTCCACATCCGGGGTCCACAGTAATGTGACTGGCATAATGACGGACATCACACAAACATGAATAGTTGCTCCACATCCGGGTCCGGGGTCCACAGTATTATGACTGGCATATTGATGGAGATCACACAAACCTGAATAGTTGCCCCACATCCTGGGTCCACAGTTATGTGACTGGCATAATGATGGAGATCACACAATCCTGAATAGTTGCTCCACGTCCGGGGTCCACAGTAATGTGACTGGCATAATGATGGAGATCACACAAACCTGAATAGTTGCTCCACATCCGGGGTCCACATTAATGTGACTGGCATAATGATGGAGATGACACAAACCTGAATAGTTGCTCCACATCCGGGGTCCACATTAATGTGACTGGCATAATGATGCAGATCACACAAGCCTGAATAGTTGCTCCACATCCGGGGTCCACATTAATGTGACTGGCATAAAGATGGAGATCTCACAAACCTGAATAGTTGCTCCACATCCGGGGTCCACAGTATTGTAAGTGGCATAATGATGGACATCACACAAACCTGAATAGTTGCTCCACATCCGAATCCGGGGTCCACAGTATTGTCACTGGCATAATGATGGACATCACACAAACCTGAATAGTTGCCCCACATCCGGGGTCCACAGTAATGTGACTGGCATAATGATGGAGATCACACAAACCTGAATAGTTGCTCCCCATCCGGGGTCCACATTAATGTGACTGGCATAATGATGGAGATCACACAATCCTGAATAGTTGCTCCACATCCGGGGTCCACATTAATGTGACTGGCATAATGATGGAGATCACACAAACCTGAATAGTTGCTCCACATCCGGGGTCCACATTAATGTGACTGGCATAATGATGGAGATCACACACGCCTGAATAGTTGCCCCACATCCGGGGTCCACAGTAATGTGACTGGCATAATGATGGAGATCACACAAACTTGAATAGTTGCCCCACATCCGGGGTCCACAGTAATGTGACTGGCATAATGATGGACATCACACAAACCTGAATAGTTGCCCCACATCCGGGGTCCACAGTAATGTGACCGGCATAATGATGGAGATCACACAAACCTGAATAGTTGCTCCACATCCGGGGTCCACAGTATTGTAAGTGGCATAATGATGGACATCACACAAACCTGAATAGTTGCTCCACATCCGAATCCGGGGTCCACAGTATTGTCACTGGCATAATGATGGACATCACACAAACCTGAATAGTTGCCCCACATCCGGGGTCCACAGTAATGTGACTGGCATAATGATGGAGATCACACAAACCTGAATAGTTGCTCCACATCCGGGGTCCACAGTATTGTGAGTGGCATAATGATGGACATCACACAAACCTGAATAGTTGCTCCACATCCGGGGTCCACAGTAATGTGACTGGCATAATGAAGGAGATCACACAAATCTGAATAGTTGCTCCACATCCGGGGTCCACAGTATTGTGACTGGCATAATGATGGAGATCAGACAAACCTGAATAATTGCTCCACATCCGGGGTCCACAGTATTGTGACTGGCATAATGATGGAGATCAGACAAACCGGAATAGTTGCTCCACATCCGGGTCCGGGGTCCACAGTATTGTCACTGGCATAATGATGGACATCACACAAACCTGAATAGTTGCTCCACATCCGGGGTCCACAGTATTGTGACTGGCATAATGATGGACATCACACAAACCTGAATAGTTGCCCCACATCCGGGGTCCACAGTAATGTGACTGGCATAATGATGGACATCACACAAACCTGAATAGTTGCCCCACATCCGGGGTCTACAGTATTGTGACTGGCATAATGATGGACATCACACAAACCTGAATAGTTGCCCCACATCCGGGGTCCACAGTAATGTGACTGGCATAATGATGGAGATCACACAAACCTGAATAGTTGCTCCACATCCGGGGTCCACAGTAATGTGACTGGCATAATGATGGAGATCACACAAACCTGAATAGTTGCTCCACATCCGGGGTCCACAGTAATGTGACTGGCATAATGACGGACATCACACAAACATGAATAGTTGCTCCACATCCGGGTCCGGGGTCCACAGTATTGTGACTGGCATATTGATGGAGATCACACAAACCTGAATAGTTGCCCCACATCCGGGGTCCACAGTTATGTGACTGGCATAATGATGGAGATCACACAAACCTGAATAGTTGATCCACATCCGGGGTCCACAGTAATGTGACTAGCATAATGATGGAGATCACACAAACCTGAATAGTTGCTCCACATCCGGGGTCCACATTAATGTGACTGGCATAATGATGGAGATGACACAAACCTGAATAGTTGCTCCACATCCGGGGTCCACATTAATGTGACTGGCATAATGATGGAGATCACACAAACCTGAATAGTTGCTCCACATCCGGGGTCCACATTAATGTGACTGGCATAAAGATGGAGATCACACAAGCCTGAATAGTTGCCCCACATCCGGGGTCCACAATAATGTGACTGGCATAATGATGGAGATCACACAAACTTGAATAGTTGCCCCACATCCGGGGTCCACAGTAATGTGACTGGCATAATGATGGACATCACACAAACCTGAATAGTTGCTCCACATCCGGGGTCCACATTAATGTGACTGGCATAATGATGGAGATCACACAAACCTGAATAGTTGCTCCACATCCGGGGTCCACAGTAATGTGACTGGCATAATGATGGAGATCACACACGCCTGAATAGTTGCCCCACATCCGGGGTCCACAGTAATGTGTCTGGCATAATGATGGAGATCACACAAACTTGAATAGTTGCCCCACATCCGGGGTCCACAGTAATGTGACTGGCATAATGATGGACATCACACAAACCTGAATAGTTGCCCCACATCCGGGGTCCACAGTAATGTGACCGGCATAATGATGGAGATCACACAAACATGAATAGTTGCTCCACATCCGGGGTCCACAGTATTGTGAGTGGCATAATGATGTACATCACACAAACCTGAATAGTTGCTCCACATCCGAATCCGGGGTCCACAGTATTGTCACTGGCATAATGATGGACATCACACAAACCTGAACAGTTGCCCCACATCCGGGGACCACAGTAATGTGACTGGCATAATGATGGAGATCACACAAACCTGAATAATTGCTCCACATCCGGGGTCCACAGTATTGTGAGTGGCATAATGATGGACATCACTCAAATCTGAATAGTTGCTCCACATCCGGGGTCCACAGTAATGTGACTGGCATAATGATGGAGATCACACAAACCTGAATAGTTGCTCCACATCCGGGGTCCACAGTATTGTGACTGGCATAATGATGGAGATCAGACAAACCTGAATAATTGCTCCACATCCGGGGTCCACAGTATTGTGACTGGCATAATGATGGAGATCAGACAAACCGGAATAATTGCTCCACATCCGGGTCCGGAGTCCACAGTATTGTGACTGGCATAATGATGGACATCACACAAACCTGAATAGTTGCTCCACATCCGGGGTCCACATTAATGTGACTGGCATAATGATGGACATCACACAAACCTGAATAGTTGCCCCACATCCGGGGTCCACAGTAATGTGACTGGCATAATGATGGAGATCACGAAAACCTGAATAGTTGCCCCACATCCGGGGTCTACAGTATTGTGACTGGCATAATGATGGACATCACACAAACCTGAATAGTTGCCCCACATCCGGGGTCCACAGTAATGTGACTGGCATAATGATGGAGATCACACAAACCTGAATAGTTGCTCCACATCCGGGGTCCACAGTAATGTGACTGGCATAATGATGGAGATCACACAATCCTGAATAGTTGCTCCACATCCGGGGTCCACATTAATGTGACTGGCATAATGATGGAGATCACACAAACCTGAATAGTTGCTCCACATCCGGGGTCCACATTAATGTGACTGGCATAATGATGGAGATCACACACGCCTGAATAGTTGCCCCTCATCCGGGGTCCACAGTAATGTGACTGGCATAATGATGGAGATCACACAAACTTGAATAGTTGCCCCATATCCGGGGTCCACAGTAATGTGACTGGCATAATGATGGACATCACACAAACCTGAATAGTTGCCCCACATCCGGGGTCCACAGTAATGTGACCGGCATAATGATGGAGATCACACAAACCTGAATAGTTGCTCCACATCCGGGGTCCACAGTATTGTAAGTGGCATAATGATGGACATCACACAAACCTGAATAGTTGCTCCACATCCGAATCCGGGGTCCACAGTATTGTCACTGGCATAATGATGGACATCACACAAACCTGAATAGTTGCCCCACATCCGGGGTCCACAGTAATGTGACTGGCATAATGATGGAGATCACACAAACCTGAATAGTTGCTCCCCATCCGGGGTCCACAATAATGTGACTGGCATAATGATGGAGATCACACAATCCTGAATAGTTCCTCCACATCCGGGGTCCACATTAATGTGACTGGCATAATGATGGAGATCACACAAACCTGAATAGTTGCTCCACATCCGGGGTCCACATTAATGTGACTGACATAATGATGGAGATCACACACGCCTGAATAGTTGCTCCACATCCGGGGTCCACAGTAATGTGACTGGCATAATGATGGAGATCACACAAACTTGAATAGTTGCCCCACATCCGGGGTCCACAGTAATGTGACTGGCATAATGATGGACATCACACAAACCTGAATAGTTGCCCCACATCCGGGGTCCACAGTAATGTGACCGGCATAATGATGGAGATCACACAAACCTGAATAGTTGCTCCACATCCGGGGTCCACAGTATTGTAAGTGGCATAATGATGGACATCACACAAACCTGAATAGTTGCTCCACATCCGAATCCGGGGTCCACAGTATTGTCACTGGCATAATGATGGACATCACACAAACCTGAATAGTTGCCCCACATCCGGGGTCCACAGTAATGTGACTGGCATAATGATGGAGATCACACAAACCTGAATAGTTGCTCCACATCCGGGGTCCACAGTATTGTGAGTGGCATAATGATGGACATCACACAAACCTGAATAGTTGCTCCACATCCGGGGTCCACAGTAATGTGACTGGCATAATGAAGGAGATCACACAAATCTGAATAGTTGCTCCACATCCGGGGTCCACAGTATTGTGACTGGCATAATGATGGAGATCAGACAAACCTGAGTAATTGCTCCACATCAGTGGTCCACAGTATTGTGACTGGCGTAATGATGGAGATCAGACAAACCGGAATAGTTGCTCCACATCCGGGTCCGTGGTCCACAGTATTGTGACTGGCATAATGATGGACATCACACAAACCTGAATAGTTGCTCCACATCCGGGGTCCACAGTATTGTGACTGGCATAATGATGGACATCACACAAACCTGAATAGTTGCCCCACATCCGGGGTCCACAGTAATGTGACTGGCATAATGATGGACATCACACAAACCTGAATAGTTGCTCCACATCCGGGGTCTACAGTATTGTGACTGGCATAATGATGGACATCACACAAACCTGAATAGTGGCCCCACATCCGGGGTCCACAGTAATGTGACTGGCATAATGATGGAGATCACACAAACCTGAATAGTTGCTCCACATCCGGGGTCCACAGTAATGTGACTGGCATAATGATGGAGATCACACAAACCTGAATAGTTGCTCCACATCCGGGGTCCACAGTAATGTGACTGGCATAATGACGGACATCACACAAACATGAATAGTTGCTCCACATCCGGGTCCGGGGTCCACAGTATTATGACTGGCATATTGATGGAGATCACACAAACCTGAATAGTTGCCCCACATCCGGGGTCCACAGTTATGTGACTGGCATAATGATGGAGATCACACAAACCTGAATAGTTGCTCCACATCCGGGGTCCACAGTAATGTGACTGGCATAATGATGGAGATCACACAAACCTGAATAGTTGCTCCACATCAGGGTCCACATTAATGTGACTGGCATAATGATGGAGATGACACAAACCTGAATAGTTGCTCCACATCCGGGGTCCACATTAATGTGACTGGCATAATGATGGAGATCACACAAACCTGAATAGTTGCTCCACATCCCGGGTCCACATTAATGTGACTGGCATAAAGATGGAGATCACACAAACCTGAATAGTTGCTCCACATCCGGGGTCCACAGAATTGTAAGTGGCATAATGATGGACATCACACAAACCTGAATAGTTGCTCCACATCCGAATCCGGGGTCCACAGTATTGTCACTGGCATAATGATGGACATCACACAAACCTGAATAGTTGCCCCACATCCGGGGTCCACAGTAATGTGACTGGCATAATGATGGAGATCACACAAACCTGAATAGTTGCTCCACATCCGGGGTCCACATTAATGTGACTGGCATAATGATGGAGATCACACAATCCTGAATAGTTGCTCCACATCCGGGGTCCACATTAATGTGACTGGCATAATGATGGAGATCACACAAACCTGAATAGTTGCTCCACATCCGGGGTCCACATTAATGTGACTGGCATAATGATGGAGATCACACACGCCTGAATAGTTGCCCCACATCCGGGGTCCACAGTAATGTGACTGGCATAATGATGGAGATCACACAAACTTGAATAGTTGCCCCACATCCGGGGTCCACAGTAATGTGACTGGCATAATGATGGACATCACACAAACCTGAATAGTAGCCCCACATCCGGGGTCCACAGTAATGTGACCGGCATAATGATGGAGATCACACAAACCTGAATAGTTGCCCCACATCCGGGGTCCACAGTATTGTAAGTGGCATAATGATGGACATCACACAAACCTGAATAGTTGCTCCACATCCGAATCCGGGGTCCACAGTATTGTCACTGGCATAATGATGGACATCACACAAACCTGAATAGTTGCCCCACATCCGGGGTCCACAGTAATGTGACTGGCATAATGATGGAGATCACACAAACCTGAATAGTTGCTCCACATCCGGGGTCCACAGTATTGTGAGTGGCATAATGATGGACATCACACAAACCTGAATAGTTGCTCCACATCCGGGGTCCACAGTAATGTGACTGGCATAATGAAGGAGATCACACAAATCTGAATAGTTGCTCCACATCCGGGGTCCACAGTATTGTGACTGGCATAATGATGGAGATCAGAAAAACCTGAATAATTGCTCCACATCCGGGGTCCACAGTATTGTGACTGGCATAATGATGGAGATCAGACAAACCGGAATAGTTGCTCCACATCCGGGTCCGGGGTCCACAGTATTGTGACTGGCATAATGATGGACATCACACAAACCTGAATAGTTGCTCCACATCCGGGGTCCACAGTATTGTGACTGGCATAATGATGGACATCACACAAACCTGAATAGTTGCCCCACATCCGGGGTCCACAGTAATGTGACTGGCATAATGATGGACATCACACAAACCTGAATAGTTGCCCCACATCCGGGGTCTACAGTATTGTGACTGGCATAATGATGGACATCACACAAACCTGAATAGTTGCCCCACATCCGGGGACCACAGTAATGTGACTGGCATAATGATGGAGATCACACAAACCTGAATAGTTGCTCCACATCCGGGGTCCACAGTACTGTGACTGGCATAATGATGGAGATCACACAAACCTGAATAGTTGCTCCACATCCGGGGTCCACAGTAATGTGACTGGCATAATGACGGACATCACACAAACATGAATAGTTGCTCCACATCCGGGTCCGGGGTCCACAGTATTGTGACTGGCATATTGATGGAGATCACACAAACCTGAATAGTTGCCCCACATCCGGGGTCCACAGTTATGTGACTGGCATAATGATGGAGATCACACAAACCTGAATAGTTGCTCCACATCCGGGGTCCACAGTAATGTGACTGGCATAATGATGGAGATCACACAAACCTGAATAGTTGCTCCACATCCGGGGTCCACATTAATGTGACTGGCATAATGATGGAGATGACACAAACCTGAATAGTTGCTCCACATCCGGGGTCCACATTAATGTGACTGGCATAATGATGGAGATCACACAAACCTGAATAGTTGCTCCACATCCGGGGTCCACATTAATGTGACTGGCATAAAGATGGAGATCACACAAGCCTGAATAGTTGCCCCACATCCGGGGTCCACAGTAATGTGACTGGCATAATGATGGAGATCACACAAACTTGAATAGTTGCCCCACATCCGGGGTCCACAGTAATGTGACTGGCATAATGATGGACATCACACAAACCTGAATAGTTGCTCCACATCCGGGGTCCACAGTAATGTGACCGGCATAATGATGGAGATCACACAAACCTGAATAGTTGCTCCCCATCCGGGGTCCACAGTAATGTGCCTGGCATAATGATAGACATCACACAAACATGAATAGTTGCTCCACATCCGGATCCGGGGTCCACAGTATTGTGAGTGGCATAATGATGGACATCACACAAACCTGAATAGTTGCCCCACATCCGGGGTCCACAGTAATGTGACTGGCATAATGATGGAGATCACACAAACCTGAATAGTTGCTCCACATCCGGGGTCCACATTAATGTGACTGGCATAATGATGGAGATGACACAAACCTGAATAGTTGCTCCACATCCGGGGTCCACATTAATGTGACTGGCATAATGATGGAGAACACACAAACCTGAATAGTTGCTCCACATCCCGGGTCCACATTAATGTGACTGGCATAAAGATGGAGATCACACAAACCTGAATAGTTGCTCCACATCCGGGGTCCACAGTATTGTAAGTGGCATAATGATGGACATCACACAAACCTGAATAGTTGCTCCACATCCGAATCCGGGGTCCACAGTATTGTCACTGGCATAATGATGGACATCACACAAACCTGAATAGTTGCCCCACATCCGGGGTCCACAGTAATGTGACTGGCATAATGATGGAGATCACACAAACCTGAATAGTTGCTCCACATCCGGGGTCCACATTAATGTGACTGGCATAATGATGGAGATCGCACAATCCTGAATAGTTGCTCCACATCCGGGGTCCACATTAATGTGACTGGCATAATGATGGAGATCACACAAACCTGAATAGTTGCTCCACATCCGGGGTCCACATTAATGTGACTGGCATAATGATGGAGATCACACACGCCTGAATAGTTGCCCCACATCCGGGGTCCACAGTAATGTGACTGGCATAATGATGGAGATCACACAAACTTGAATAGTTGCCCCACATCCGGGGTCCACAGTAATGTGACTGGCATAATGATGGACATCACACAAACCTGAATAGTTGCCCCACATCCGGGGTCCACAGTAATGTGACCGGCATAATGATGGAGATCACACAAACCTGAATAGTTGCCCCACATCCGGGGTCCACAGTATTGTAAGTGGCATAATGATGGACATCACACAAACCTGAATAGTTGCTCCACATCCGAATCCGGGGTCCACAGTATTGTCACTGGCATAATGATGGACATCACACAAACCTGAATAGTTGCCCCACATCCGGGGTCCACAGTAATGTGACTGGCATAATGATGGAGATCACACAAACCTGAATAGTTGCTCCACATCCGGGGTCCACAGTATTGTGAGTGGCATAATGATGGACATCACACAAACCTGAATAGTTGCTCCACATCCGGGGTCCACAGTAATGTGACTGGCATAATGAAGGAGATCACACAAATCTGAATAGTTGCTCCACATCCGGGGTCCACAGTATTGTGACTGGCATAATGATGGAGATCACACAAACCTGAATAATTGCTCCACATCCGGGGTCCACAGTATTGTGACTGGCATAATGATGGAGATCAGACAAACCGAAATAGTTGCTCCACATCCGGGTCCGGGGTCCACAGTATTGTGACTGGCATAATGATGGACATCACACAAACCTGAATAGTTGCTCCACATCCGGGGTCCACAGTATTGTGACTGGCATAATGATGGACATCACACAAACCTGAATAGTTGCCCCACATCCGGGGTCCACAGTAATGTGACTGGCATAATGATGGACATCACACAAACCTGAATAGTTGCCCCACATCCGGGGTCTACAGTATTGTGACTGGCATAATGATGGACATCACACAAACCTGAATAGTTGCCCCACATCCGGGGTCCACAGTAATGTGACTGGCATAATGATGGAGATCACACAAACCTGAATAGTTGCTCCACATCCGGGGTCCACAGTATTGTGACTGGCATAATGATGGAGATCACACAAACCTGAATAGTTGCTCCACATCCGGGGTCCACAGTAATGTGACTGGCATAATGACGGACATCACACAAACATGAATAGTTGCTCCACATCCGGGTCCGGGGTCCTCAGTATTGTGACTGGCATATTGATGGAGATCACACAAACCTGAATAGTTGCCCCACATCCGGGGTCCACAGTTATGTGACTGGCATAATGATGGAGATCACACAAACCTGAATAGTTGCTCCACATCCGGGGTCCACAGTAATGTGACTGGCATAATGATGGAGATCACACAAACCTGAATAGTTGCTCCACATCCGGGGTCCACATTAATGTGACTGGCATAATGATGGAGATGACACAAACCTGAATAGTTGCTCCACATCCGGGGTCCACATTAATGTGACTGGCATAATGATGGAGATCACACAAACCTGAATAGTTGCTCCACATCCGGGGTCCACATTAATGTGACTGGCATAAAGATGGAGATCACACAAGCCTGAATAGTTGCCCCACATCCGGGGTCCACAGTAATGTGACTGGCATAATGATGGAGATCACACAAACTTGAATAGTTGCCCCACATCCGGGGTCCACAGTAATGTGACTGGCATAATGATGGACATCACACAAACCTGAATAGTTGCTCCACATCCGGGGTCCACAGTAATGTGACCGGCATAATGATGGAGATCACACAAACCTGAATAGTTGCTCCCCATCCGGGGTCCACAGTAATGTGCCTGGCATAATGATAGACATCACACAAACATGAATAGTTGCTGCACATCCGGATCCGGGGTCCACAGTATTGTGAGTGGCATAATGATGGACATCACACAAACCTGAATATTTGCCCCACATCCGGGGTCCACAGTAATGTGACTGGCATAATGATGGAGATCACACAAACCTGAATAGTTGCCCCACATCCGGGGTCCACAGTAATGTGACTGGCATAATGATGGACATCACACAAACCTGAATAGTTGCTCCACATCCGGGGTCCACATTAATGTGACTGGCATAATGATGTAGATCACACAAACTTGAATAGTTGCTCCACATCCGGGGTCCACAGTATTGTAACTGGCAAAATGATGGAGATCACACAAACCTGAATAGTTGCTCAACATCCGGGGTCCACAATATTGTGACTGGCATAATGATAGACATCAGACAAACCTGAATAGTTGCTCCACATCTGGGGTCCACAATACGGAGTGGCATAATGATGGAGATCACACAAACTTCAATAGTTGCTGCACATCCGGGGTCCACAAGAATGTGACTTGCATAATGATTGAGATCACACAAACCCGAATATTTGCTCCCCATCCGGGGTCCACAGTTATGTGCCTGGCATAATGACAGAGATTACACAAACCTGAATAGGTGCACGACATCCGGGGTCCTTATTAATGTGACTAGCATAATGATGGAGATCACACAAACCTGAATAGTTGCTCCACATCCGGGGTCCACAGTATTGTGAGTGGCATAATGATGGACATCACACAAACCTGAATAGTTGCTCCACATCCGGGGTCCACAGTAATGTGACTGGCATAATGATGGATATTACACAAACCTGAATAGTTGCTCCACATCCGGGCTCCACAGTAATGTGACTGGCATAATGATAGAGATCACACACACAAACCTGAATAGTTGCTCCATATCCGGGGTCCACACCATGTCGACCGGCAAGTTAAGTCTTGATACATCACTGTAGTCGTCTGGTTTCCATGCCAACCGTCTATCTTCCCAGCTTAGCGTCTCCCACACATCCAACGTCAGAATGCCATTCTCCTGTCATGTTAATAAAACAAATGACATCTAATTATGTATTATTTTATTCCGTGTGATGTGTGTCAAGGTCGGGGAAATACTTAAATTAAGAACAAATGACGTCATTGATGATGTAAGAATTTCGTATTTCAATAGTGCATATTTTTACATTGGTTAAAGAACACCGTTAATGAAGAAGTGAAATGTAAGCCCTATTCAAGCTTCAATAATAAACAAAGGACACAATATTACTGAACATAATACGATCATATGAAAATGTACCAATTATTTGTGGGCAGCTCATAGACTATGTCAGGAGTAAATAAAAGCATGTATGAAAGGCCGTTGCGCCATGATCTTTGCTAATTGCCAATTGCTATTTGCGAAATGCCAATTGCTATTTTCCAAATGCCAATCGTTATTTGCCTAATGCTAATCGCTATTTGCCAAATGCGAATTGCTAAGCAATTTGGCAATTATCAATTGGCAATTAGCAATTGTCATATAGCAATTAGCATGGCACACCATCTACCATAAGCATGCATATAAATACAATTGCCCTTTGGTATTTGTATATGAATGTGTCGTTAAAGTTTAATATGATAACGTGAGCGTTTTGTCAGAACAATTTTTTACGAGAATTATGAATCACCGGGTATGGCGTTACGGATATGACGTCAACGTCGTTAAGATTCTAAGTTTGTCCACGCAATAACAAAACTACAATCCAAGTTTCTCGCGTTCATAACTGTGTCACTTTCGTGTACTTACATATCCTACGAGGCGCCTGATCTCGAGCATGTGGGTGATATTGAGCGGGTTATCTTGCGGACCCACGGGCTCGATGGCCTTGCTGTACTCCAGAAATAGGTCATCCACCAGCCGGACCTTCTCGCCGATGTCCGCGTGAACTAGAAGATATCCACCATAGAGATGTTGTAAGATGTTGTAGGTTAAAAGAAACATGTGTGTATTTAAATACGCCAAGTAGTATAACCTTGGCTCCAATCTCATTAAAATCATCTCCAGTCTGTCGCTACGATATGATCCGCTGACAGGATCTGATGACTTCGCATTAGGGTCACGTTCAGACGACCTTTTCAGGAGCTTTCAAAATATTGTGGTATAAGCCGCAAATACTACGCACGAAATTAACTTGAACTTTCGATGTTTACTCGCCTAAGATACCACTATATCCACGGTGAAGATTAACTGTAAATGATTTATTCCCGAGGATCAGCTGGAAATGCATCACTTTTCAAAAGTCGTGACCAAACTGTGCTCTGAAACAGGCAATTTATTGGGCGCAGCAGGGTTGATATTTTATTGTTCTGGTCATTTGAATGTGACCTGTTATACGATGTCTTCAGATCCTAACAATGTTAGGATTTGATTTTAATGAGATTGACCTTGGCTCGTTATCTCGTTCATATCATCATGACTTGGAGACGGGGGACATTAACATAATACAAGCTAGGAGACGTGTACACAGATTTTTAAGTGTATGTATATTATTCAATTCAGTTGTAAACTGATGTACAACTTGATGTATATATAATACATGTAGTAAATGTGTGCTTGCCGTGAAAAATATATATTAACATATGTTCGCTATGAAACAAATTTATTTTGAGTTTCTATATCTTCCGCCATTTGTGCTTCTAAAACATAATATTTTGGGAATCACTGAAACATTTAATGTGGGTCAGTTTGTTATAATTAAGTCAGAGTATAGCTGATAAGATAATTATTTTATAAATCGTAATTTGTAATTTAACAACATGGTTTAAAAAATGAAAGAAAAGAAAGGTAGGTAGGACACAATAACTTGATTGAATAATAACAACTTTTACAAATATTATTAGAATTATTTTAATGTAATCTTAAATCGTTTGTTGCCTTTAAAAATATATACTGCTGGGTAATTTAAAACACTGGTAGCTTCAATATCATCTATGATGGCGTAGTCTTCTTATTATTTTCAAATATATATAAACCAACGTAAAAAATCCATTAATCGAAAGAAAGACAACGACGAATGAAACCTGAACATCAATAATTTTCTAGGTTGCTCTTAACAAGAAATTGAAATATTAAATTAGCGAAAGTTAAGATAAGGCATTTTGAAAAAAACAATATAGAATTTAATAGAATATTCTTGAAAATAAAATTAAGTGAATGGTCTCGCTATATAATCAAATTTTACAAATTTCGTTCTTGATACTTCACATATAAAGTATATTTTATTACATAATGATCTTAAACGTAATTAGTCTAGTTGTAGCGAAATATATATGTTTCATACATTAAAATAAAAGTGAAGGTTAATGTATTTTAGTTAAGCATTCTATATAAATGTATACTAGTACACAATAGCTCATAAAATATGACATTATTATTGAAATTACAAATACGATTAATTAATAACCCACATCATCGAACCGTGCTGCAGAAAAGAAAAATAAATGAAAATATTTACCAGTCGTACAGACAAGAAATATGCCGACAACCCAAAACCTCATCTTGCGAACTATTCCGTGCCGCTGTATAAAGTATATGTCGTGAATGTATATGTAACGTTAGTTATATATGCTCTTGTAGCCACTTCTGAGTTTCACGAGGAGCCAGCGTGTTTCGGAAACAAGTTCTTCTGGCGTTAACATATATAATTTTAAATGACTGGCTGAGTGTTTTCTATAATTGGGGTGAACTGGTGGAAACCAGATTTGTGTTCCAGTTTCTTTTGAATGTATGTTAGTCACACATGTATGTGTGATTTGGTTTGATTCTGGTAGTTTAGAAAAAAAAAAAAAACTTTATTTATACAAGTCTTTTATTTAAAATTTTGAATTAAAAATTGAAACGTAATGGTGAAGATTTAAATATGTAGGTGTTAAGAAAGTTGTCTACAACAAGATGTTTCTTCAGTTAAATGCAATGTAATGTCTCCTAGCTCTTAGTTTACCCGCACAATGTAGATTTCACTCATTCTGGATTGGCTCTCAAACAATAAGAATATATGCATTGACATTCTTAAATACAGACTGAGTAAGTGTTGTCTCTATCTGAGCAACATAATCAGAATCATTGTACATGTGTGTGCGATATCAGTGCCTTAATTATTTGTTCCATTGCGTTTATGTTTGTTTCTCAACATCAATTCGATCACGACTTCTTTTTGCTTCAATTTCTAAAACAAACGAAAACGTGTATTGCGTGTATGTGGCTCTGCATTTAGCTGTCAATACTTAACTTGGCAAAAAGCCATGTGGTAAAAGACAGAAAATGATGGGATAAATAGAGTATGAGGTAAGTGTTGAATAAAGATGAGTTTATTTGCTCTACACGAAAACGTGAACCACTCGCCAAGGCTCGTGGTTCAGGTTTTCTAAGACTCTCTACATAAAATATCTTTATTAAACACTAACCCAGTATACTCTATTTATTTCTTTAATAGTATGGTTAGTTTGGCACTTCTTCATTAACAAGAACGAATTAAACCTATATTATTAGAAAAATATATTAAAGTGTTTCTGACGGAAACTTGAAACCACAAAGACTTTGAGCCTGGCAGTTTACCTGTGCACCGAAAGATCAACTAGCACACGTACTCGTCTATAATAACGCGTTTATCCATATGTCTTTCTGTAGTAGAATGACAATGTATTGCGATAAATCAGGTCAAAAGTGTTTAAAATGGTTGTACATGAGCAAGTACAAAATTAAACCCTGTAGACAATACAAGTGCCATTGCTCAATCACCATATTGTGAAGAAGCTGCTTAACAATCTTTGCAATCTTTGACTCTTGAAACACATCAGCAAACGACTGCACTGAACACAGAGAGTGCCTGATATGCTTCCAACAGACGACATTCAGTACATTTGCCGTACACGCATAGTGACATTTGTCACACATGTGTATCTCAGACGCTTAACAACGCAAACAGGTATCCGTTGTGCTCAGGAATGAATAATTACAATTTCCTTTGGTTTCATTATTTTACAGTGTTTTGATTGGCTGAAATGCATCATGTGACAGGCTTTTATTTTTCAATGAAGCCGTTTGCCTCAATTAATATTCATGAGGGACTACTTTTTATTGTTGTTTACATGCAGTTCTTGTCACACACAAAAAACACAAACACACAAATAGAAATATAGTTTTACAGTTTTATTCACATTTATACATGGCATTCTCAAAAAAGAATTAATAATAAATAAATAAATAAATAAATAAATTAATTAATTAATTGATTAATACATTAATTAATTTATTATAAAGTATAAACATGTTAAATGTATGTTGGTTAATTCGTTTTGCCTATTTGATGAGCATTATGCATAAAAGAAAAGAAAGAACATAGAGAGAAAAAATAAAATCAACACGTAAACATGTAAAATGTATATTGGTTGCTTCTTTTTGCCTATTTGATGAGCATTATGCATAAAAGAAAAGAAAGAACATAGAGAGAAAAATTAAAATCAACACAAACATTAAAAAAATACTTTTTGGATAAAAATATTTAATATTTATAATTAAATTTATATTTATCAAAAGAGGAAAACAAATGAAATTTAACAAACACAAACCTAAAAATGCACAATTTTACCGATTAGGGCAAATAACGGTTTAGAAACATCAAGTTTCAGTCAAACAACAAACATCCAGTTGACAGACTATGAACATGCCGAATGGTAGGAACCAATCAGCGCTTTTCTTACAAACAACAGTCACGTGACGCTGGTCAGCATTAGCGATTCTCTGTTTCCAAGAATAACTGACCGAGGTAATGGCGGACGCTTGGACGGGTCAGTGACGATTTATTTGCGTTTTATTTGCTTGTTTGGATTAATTATTTGATGTAATGGCTAATCAACCTGCAGCATCTGACAGGCAGTTGGAACAGGTACGTTTAATTATCATATCAAGTTTTAACAGCGCTATTTTTTATTAAAATAATATCCGAAATGTATAATCAAAATTGTCCAAATATTAACGAATTGAAGTTCTGAACGACGAATGTTGTGCATTTTTTATGTATGAAACCATCTATATCACAATTTAGTAAATCTGTAAGGTTTCGACTTTTAGGTAGATCTCTCTATATCAATATTTTGGTATTAGATATATTTATTTCAATGAACTAAACTAGTGATGCTGCATCTATAAATAACCTACTGTGTCCCACAGTCGATGTCACCAATTCCGATGTATTGTTATTATTTAGTAGATCGATTGTCAATCCAATAATAATTTGAACGTTGAACAGTCTAATGTTCGAAGACTTAAATCCGGAAAATTCTGCCGTTTAATTTTCTCATTTTACAATAAAACTAAATATCGTCGAATTTAGGGTACGTCAATATGGGTTGTACCAGTAAAAAAAAATATGTTCTGTTTTATTTTATCGCATAAATCGATTAACTTATGTATTTCACTTGCATGGTCTTAAAATATTGAATTCTCATTTCAGTGTTCATTTTTACACAGAGATTCAATTCCTTCAAATCGTCCAGAACTTGGGAATCTGTCTCATTCTGCTGTTCAAGAACGAGGTTAGTCCATTACATTTTTATTGCAAAGTATATATTTGATATATTTTAATAACATACAAGTATTGATATATTTCCCACCGTGTGCAGGACAGTTATGTCAGAAACTATAGTTTGTAATAAATTCCACACATGCAAAGCCTGAAATTATTGATCTGTCGAACAAGATATGTCTTCCCTTGCCTAAGTTTCTTTTATTGTGGTCAATTCTCAAAATAGCAAGCAAATATACATGCCTTAATTGTTCTTGGTATATCAATGTAAATTATTGTGATATTACATATTAAGATTTTGACCAACTTTTGTAATTGTATTGAACTGTTTACATTGGACAATATTGTTGTCATTTAATGTAAGTATATTCACGTCAATGAATTTAGCCATAAAACAACCTTAGAACTGCAATTTTTCATGGAGGTGACTTTCACAGCGATAAACAACAACTTAATGTTCTGTATCAAATTCTTTACACCTGCAGTAGTACTGTGGCAAATGAGATAACAGCTTGTTAATGGCCAAAGTACCTACTTATCTTTATGTTTACTCTGTCATCCCAGCATGATGTCGATTACTGTTAACTGTAAACCATATTGGCTATCACCAGATCGTCCCAGCTGCTTGTAATGTTTATATAATGGTTAAACAATTGCAGCATACATGTATATAGATTAATGAGAAGTTCTGGTGTTTTGGGGTTTGCACAGCTGCTAAGCATGATAATTTTTTAACCAGTAACATAGGTATTGGGTTTGTTTACAATAAAACTATAATAATAATAATAATAATAATAATAATAACGGACTAACGGACGGACGCACGGTTCGATTTTAATATGCCCTCCTTAGGGGGAGTACTACTACTACTACTACTACTACTACTACTACTACTGCTACTACTGCTGCTACTGCTGCTACTACTGCTACTGCTACTACTACTACTACTACTACTACTGCTACTACTGCTACTACTGCTGCTACTACTACTACTTCTACTACTACTACTACTACTACTACTACTACTACTACTACTACTACTACTACTACTACTTCTACTACTACTACTACTACTACTACTACTACTACCACTACTACTACTCCTACTACTACTACTACTACTTCTGCTACTACTGCTGCTGCTGCTGCTGCTACTACTACTACTACTACTACTACTACTACTACTACTACTACTACTACTACTACTACTACTACTACTACTACTACTACTACTACTACTACTACTACTACTGCTAATACTATTACTAATAATAATAAAAATAATAAGCCATTATTATTATTATTATATTTGCAATATATAGCGTAACAATATCCTATGGGTAGTGGTGGGTAGTGGGAAAGGCATATTTTGTCATGATAGATTATGTTCAGTTCTGTTTATTTAAATGTTATATTATGTTACATTGCAGTTATGTTGTTGTTGTTGTTGTTTTCAGAATGGAGAGACACAGTAAAAGAAAACTTGCAAACCTGAGGACCAGCCATACAGCACCATCATGAAATCGCAACTTTGTTGAATCGCTGCATTGACACGGAAACGAATTTCATGTTTCTCCTAGAAAATAACTTGTTTGATATGGCAACATCAGGTAAATTTCCAAAATGTTATGTACAGTAGAAGTTTTAAATAAAAAACAAAACTCGAATATTACTGGCACATTTTCACTGACATCACATTGCAAAATGAAAATGCTAGTAGAATAAAGTGAAAAGAATAACAGATTAGTTCGTGAACGAGTACATAATAATCAGATTCACGTTTGATCTCTTTTAAGCCTAGATTAAGCCTCAGTCATACTTTTCCGGTTTTTACTGCTGTTCTTGAGCCGACAGCGTCCCAAATCAAATATGTCAAAAGTTGGGACAGTATTCTGAGATTCGGGGCTCGAAATTCAATATTTGATCATAAGATCGAATATGCTCCGACAGCGTCTAGAGAGCGTTTCGACAGAGTCTCGACAGTGTCCTGATTCTCCCGAACGCGATCCGACAGCTCCCGACGGCGTCCCGACGTCCCCGACTGTTTTATTATTTGTATGGTTGAGCTATCGGGAGGCTGTCGGGAGCCATAATCGGGAATGTGTGGCTGCCGCATAAGGACCATTAATTTAGCTGTTTTAAGAAATTGTAAAATATATGGAAAACCTTTGGAATATTCATAATGTACCTCTGTTTACAAATATTGTACTGATCATCTCTCCATTGCATTTAGATAATACAAAATAATGATTGATAAATTGAATTTATAGCAATAATCATGTTTCTTGGGCAGAGCGAAACAGCACAGAATAAAGTTATTTAAGCAATACAGTGATTAGGGTACATCTGTCAATTGCAGTGAATTGTATTGCCGACATATTTTAAAGATACGTTTTATTAAATTTCTTTCAGAGTTAACAGATGGAATTGTCTATGCTGCAGCGTTTAAAAGTAGACAGAACATTCATTCGCTTCTTTGAATACGGAGAGTGCACTGGTTTTATGGAGTCGAAAGGTAAGATGCATAAAATATAAAAGTTAAAATAAACATGTAATGACCGACACATACATAAATGAAATAATTAAGTATCCATAAACCGTCAGATTAAGTTAAATTGATACCATACGCCAATGGCATAGTTATAATAATACAATAAGGCATTCTGCATTTCAGGTTTATCATACCTAGGATTTGACAGCCAAATGTTTTGGGAGAATGTTTTCACCCGATCTGATGTTGAAATGGGGAAACAAAGTTATCAAGGTGCATTGACTCTAAAGAGAAAGAAGCTGTTAGGTCATGACAGTAAGTAAATCTATGTGGAACATTAACTTAATTTAACTTCCAAGCTATGTCTGTTCGACAGAAGAAGAACCCATTAGATGTGTACTTTCTGGTTATTGTATTAAGTACAGCTTTGTATATTTATTGATGTTATATTTACTAGAAAAAACATATATTACAGTGTGCTAATAACGATTAAAATTAAATATATTCTGCAAGTTTTGTATATTTATCTATTAAACTTACAAATGCAGTATCTATCATATAAAAGCACCCTGTATTCGAAATTAAAATAACATTGGTTTTATTTATTGATTATTGATTAAGGTCTTTAAGATGAATTTAAGAGTATAAGAACCTCAGGTTTATAATATATTTTGGAGCTTTACCTAATAGATGGATTCAAATGAAATGGAATACATTTACATTAATTTAAAATGCACTTTACAAGAAGCAGAACAGTCTTCATTGTTAGAGACAAATCAACAACGTATTTACAGTAATTAATTTTCTTTAGCAAACAATAATATTTTTTAATTAATAGCTACCTTTTAGCAGTCGGTCATAGTTTTAGGTCAACATTACTTCTTGTGGGACATGTGTCGTTTTTGTTTGTTTATTATGTTGATTTTAAACTCTAACAGATAACGTGAAAACTTGAAATCAGACAGAAACCTGTCAGATATCACGATGTATAGCCTGTATATTTCAAATTGAAATACATGTCATGCAATTTTAAATAAGTGAATACAATTCATATATATGGTTAATCATAGTGTATGCATCGAAAATATGTACAATATTGAGTGTTAAATTTGGTAAGACACGTACATTTCGATCAGACAAATCTGACTGTCTGACAGGTTTCGCATTGTGTGCCCTAATTGCTTTTACAGTGAAAAGGTTTATTTTTATAATATGATAAAATCATTTTAGCTTCCATCAAGCATACACAGTGTTCGATGATGAGGCATTTCGAGCTCTGATGAATGCGTTCAGAGAGGAAGCATCAGTTCCACAGCCACCAATGTCTCTGTTTTCACCTCTTCAACCATCAGTCTCTTGGCTTGCACAATTGCAATTTCTTTCATCCATTCCGAATTACCACAAATGGCAATTCAAGAAAGTTTCCTTTTCTCAATGGTTGCCCCTATGTGACAATAAATACAAACCAGCCTCAGCACGAAATCAAATTCTATATAACTTCCATGATGGTTCCCCTATCTGAAGTGTTTAATGTTTGCATTAAGCTTAAACACATGGAAACCCTCCCTACTACCTCCACTGTGAGACCGTCTCCATCAGTGTCATTTGATCAGCATGATTCAGTAGATGATGACCAGCCCCCACCACAGAAACGAAATCGTAGAGAAGTGAAACGAAGGTTAACGCTGGCAGATTTAGAAGTCAATATAAGGTCTGCTGACCCAGACTTCTCTCGTGAATCCAATATTCAAAATGATTTTTTTTTTCAAAAAATTTAAGTTCGCATTGATTTCAAATGGTGATGTCATTTGGCGCCATTCATCAAGTTGCATTAACATATTTGCAATGAATGATATAAGCTTGTCAACTGGACTTTTCCAAGAAGATTCATATGTTCATCTATCATATTCCAATGCTAATGAACATCCTGATCTGTCTTGTTCATGTGACATTTACTCGACATTATTTCGTTTGGCCACAATAAACATTCCTCCTCAAGAATTGGCCACTATTGATGTCTCTAATGTCAAATGTTGCCATATGCGTCTCTTTGAAGAAATGATCCAACCTTACATGCATTTGATTATTCAAAGTGTAATTGACCCTGAACTTTCAGAAAATAAATTTGTTAAAAAAATGAAAGCAAGCATAGAAAAAGTGAATGAGTTGGTTAGTCCACTTCCAACACAGTCACGGAAATATGTGCATTATTCTATATTTTCTGACCATGACTCTAGCTGTTCCATTGTGAAACTTCGTGACAACAGGTTACACTGTCTCTCTGGTTATTGCGATGCAATGTTTTCGTCTTCCAAAAGACACGTTGTTTACATTGACAAAGCCGAAAACCTATGCCCACATTTAGAAATATTAAAAAATCATAAATATACCGGGGAAAACGATTTACGCAATAGTGCTATAGCCAGTAGTTCGAATGAACAGGCTAGTGAGGATGATAGTGAAGAGACAGAGACATTGGGTTGGGATGAGGCAAATCAGGATGACCAGACCACACAACCTGTACAAGACCATGATATGAAGGTATATTTATAAGAAGTGTAATTTTATATAAACTAATATACCGTAGCTGTATTTGTATAGTCATAACCCAAACTGTAGCTGTTATTTGGAATATATGATTTACATTATTACCTTCAGTACTGACAAAACCTTGACCATTATATTCTCAAACGATCATAGGAACGTATCAATACAGTGGACCAGTGCTCAGCTTTAATCAGGTTTCATTATTAAAATGCCAATATCAGAATTTCCGAAAGTGCTTAACCGAAGGACCGTACTGGCTCAATCAGTTAGCGGAGTGAGTTTTAGTTTTCCGTGTGGTTATTCTATCTGCCCTTGCTGTCTTTGTACTTTAAATATGTGCACGCAAAGCAGGTTTTATACTGTATGTATCCTTTTAACCAGGGTCATCATTTCAACACAGGAAGTGGACTGTGAGAATACCCCAGCCTTAGCAAGGAATCACCACTTCCTGATGGTTATTCCAATCTGCAAGAGAGCATTCAAGCACAAACCCTTATTTGTGACAGAACTTATGGAAGGGATGATGCAGGATTTCTTTCGACCGACCAAGGGGGCTTGCGGAAGCTGCGGGTGCGTTCGTTGCCAGCTGCATGCAGTTGTGGTGTAAGTTGCACATGCATTATATCCATATATATATGTACAAGATTTGTTTTGGTTTGGTTATTGTAAGACGTTCGAATTATATATTTAATAAGGTTTTAAAGAAATTCATGAAACTATGACATCAGACATTGGTCTGAATGGTATTTTTAAAGGGGCGCTATACTATGATTTTGAAGGGTTATATATCCTTCAGAATTACGTCGAGTAAAATGCATATGTATAGATGACATACAAGATAAATATATAGCACTAATGACTTGGTTGCAGCATTCATTAATTAACACTGCCTATATGTTATAATGAACGGGATTTCATGCTTGGTTTGTGTTAATATGGTCAGTTGTACAATACTGGGTATTTATTTCTCAAAATGTTCGTAAATTTCAGGCTGGTTATGCTGAAATCAACAAAGTTCACGAGTATGAGACAAACGTATATTTGCTACATGGACCTGCTAAATATAAAGTAAAAGTAGACACGTATACTGGGTCTCAATATTAAATGTGAAGTCAAACAAACAAGTGATTAAACACATAGAAGCTTTTGCACTTGTGGTATCAAACTGATGTTATGTATATAACTTAAATGAACAGTGCGTTCGTTCTGTTTTCATTTACTGGTATTTGCATTACAATGGGTCACCATTTATTTAGATTTCAGTTGTGAAATGCCAAGCAAACACGAGGAGCTGTGATGCTGGCCCAGAAGGATGTGGGATACATTTCATCAGCCGCGAGACAGGAGCTGCTGATGCTATTGGCTATGAATTTGTTGATGCAATTCGTAATAGCAAAACAACATTTACGGCTTTTTGTACTTTAAAAACTTTACAGTACAAGCGAGCAAATGCTAAATCTGCACTTTTCATGTCACTGAATTCTTTTATTGCATGGTGGTTTTCCTGGATCTGTAAATTTAAAATTGATTTTCGGGAACCACGTAATTTTTGTAAATTTAATCCTAAACTGTTGGCTGCTGATGGAACTAAAATTGGAATTAATCATTCTTACTCTTCAGTAACAGCAATTGAAACACCGACTTCAGAAAGTGTTGTAAATCCATGTAATCGACGAAATGATCGATCTTTTATTAATTTTACACAAGGATCTAGAGACTCCAAAACAAAAGCCAATTGTAGGGAACATCTTATGTACATGACTAAAAAAAGTTTGGGGACAATGGACAAATCTAATGAGATCACACTTGAAGTGGAAGAACAAAGAAATACGATCCTGATAGAAAATGTAGATGCTCAATTTCGACCTTTGTTGTCTAGATTTGTGTCAAAAGCGTTCGGCTTTAGGTTAAGTCGAAAGTTAGCATTGCTTTTTAAAATCTTGTCTTCCAGTCACTCACTATCAAATATTGTTCCCTACAGATATTTAGATTCATTTATGAGTGTTTTGCTTTCTCTACAGAGTGGAAATTGCACATCTTCCGAAATAAATTCGGTTGGAATTTTCTCACCAGAAATCAGAGATATTCTCTTTGCAGTGCGTGGATCAGAGCATTTGGACATTACCGTGTCCTTTTTTACTCACTTATGTTGCAGAGTTACCCAAATATTTGAAAATTGTAAAGAACCTGATACCGCGAGTCCACAGCCAGACTCTTACAACCCAGCCAAATTTGGGCGGGCTTATTATTTCACACAGCATGGTATGCAGTTAAGAGATATACCTGTGTATATAGTATGGGGAATGGGGGCTCGAATTATGATGATACTCCTCAAAATACTACTGAACTATGTTCAAAGAAGTACCCCGAGGTTGGAAGAAAGGGAAGCACATACCTTTTTCTGTGGTTTGATCCACAACATTATGGCCATTGTTATGGCTACCATATGATACCGGGTCAAGAGGGTCGCAAAGATCCAGCCTCGTCAGCTTATGCTTTCATGGAATCAGCTCCAGATGAGTTATTCTATGATTTTAGTTGTCAACTTGAGGAGTATTGTTTGAATCGAGAACCAGGGTTTTGGAAGAACACACGTTTTTTTCATGATGTGTTCCATGGTTTCACGCACAAATGTCCCCAGACCTTTAAGTCTGTGAGCAGACAAATTCGTTGTTGCAAGAATGAAATACTCTGCCAGAGCTAGGTCGATGAGTAAATTTAATCACTTTTTGCAGTTTTTCATTTATCAGTGGAATAAAAGGAAATTGACAAATTTTATGGAAAGATGCAAAATAGCTGTTAGACATTCTACTTAAATGTAGAATGCAATCTCCACGCCTTTTTATAACTGCATTAGTCCTTACATTTTAAACCTGTGCAATAAATTAACCAGTGTGTCCTATCATTTGCAGTTGGACAATTGTATTGTTATTCCATGTATTTTATGCAATACAAAGAAATGTTACCGATTTAACACGCATGTTAACTGTTCATAGGCAGATAACATAAATAATGTAATAGATGATTATTAACCTGTTATATTGTTGTTTTTTATTTTCAGTTTTGTGATTTTATTCTCATATTTTTGTGACGACATGATATAGCAATGAATACCATTAAAACATCATTGTGTCAACAGTTGAACATTCCATTGTTGTTTTATTTATGAATGTGCAAATTTTGCGTATACTTTAGTATAATAAATATTAAAAGGTACACTCCTATATACGTGTTTCTTTCTTGAAAACCCATTTCAATTACCGTCGAATGTTTGCTTTATTGAATATGACCTGTAGAATTCTTTGAAATTTCAAACATATGGCGGTTTAATTGAGCGATGAATGAATGGTTCCTCCAATGTACACAAAATACGTGTTGGGTGTCATAGTGAAATAACATGTATATGTAATATGCAAATATATAATGGATATGCTGAATACTAACGTCTCTGTAACAAGCCTATTGAAAGGATAATATCACCAGAAGCAACAGCATTCATTGTTAACACTAAGATGTTCGTTATTACGGTGTACACACTGTTGTGTTCGACACGAACATTTCAGAATTTATGCATGATGCTGAAAGTTGCCGCTGGCATCACTATAAAATGAATCCTGATGTTGTGAAACGAGCATCTGATGAAAAATTTACAGCACCTTCTATTCGTTTTCATTTACATGAAATAGATTGGTATTCGAAGTCTTGAGGGTAATAAAAGGACCTAATAGGAAGCTGTCATATCAGAGGGAAAGTCTTGTCGCCTTTTTTATCCGATAGAGCAGTTATTGTAAGCGTTTTCTTTTCTTGTACATGCCGTCATGGAATACTTCTAGTTTTCATTAATGAACTTGTATCATAATAAAACGCAAGGAAAGCTCTTGTCACTATACGAATGTACACAAAAACTCTTCGTTTACAATCGTATCGTACACACTGAAGCTTTGTTTAAACTTAGCAATATGGAAATAAGCTGAAAGTACTGAAAGTAAATCAGCAGATAATGGATAGGTCCCCGGTACATTTTTCCTACCCTGTAGTTTCGTTATGGTCCCGTCATAGTGTTACGTTATAACGTTTTAGTAGGCATTTGACACTCACGTTACATTTAACAACGTATCACAACGTGTTATTACATAGCGTTGCGTGGAAGAACGCAGTGCATAGCGCAGCTAAGCGTAGCC
Organism: Congeria kusceri; assembly: GCA_027627225.1. Classification (NCBI taxonomy): domain Eukaryota; kingdom Metazoa; phylum Mollusca; class Bivalvia; order Myida; family Dreissenidae; genus Congeria; species Congeria kusceri. The sequence goes on along the minus strand of CM051032.1, from coordinate 35,267,413 downwards.
ATAACGAGAGTGATTCGTTTACTTTGAACTACGTACCTGCCCACTTGTGCCACGTTGAGGCGCTTTACGGCCACGTTGAACTATGTACTCAACGTAGCTAAACGAGGTGACGAAAACGTGATACTATGATTGGTGTATAATGTTTCAATAATACACAACGTATCAAACCTCACCATCGGTGCACTTTGCTATCCAATTACGGGAAACATGCCGACTTGGCAGTCGTGCGTAGTACGGTCTTCGTTTACTATCTTCGAGACTGTCTATCTTTTCCGGCATGTTTAGTTTCAGTGGTAGTTCTTCTAAATGCAGAGAGGCAGCAGATTTTATGTATATATTTCGCAAGAACCCCCCCCCCCCCCCCCAGTTATACTGCTTGTAACAAATAGCGTTAGCAGTGCAAACATCCACGTTAGTCCTTTGGTAATAACGTTAGTCCATTCGTGATATGCGCACTCTCTGACGGCACCAGTGAATGTACAGATAATTGTGCGCATGTTTTGCTGCTGGATCTCTAATGTGTGATTGCCTCTTACATTTCAATGTAAAAATCTGTCACAGTACGCGATTTGCACGATAGAAAGAAAGAAGTGGTAGATAAAAATTACGATTGTTTTGGATGCTAAAAGTGTACGTAGTACCGGGAGCACAGGGACCTGCGGGAAATTGGAGACCAGGTACCCGGGTCCAAAATTTACTACCCGTCCCGTCCTCTAAAAGGAGATTTATACCACTGTATGTGGAAGAAAATGTCACAGCATAGTCAAAACTAACAACAATGAACTTTTAATAATGTAAAACATTGTGCTTCATTATTTACAAGGTTCTAGGGATTGATCTTAAAGCTTCATGGAACCCCCATTTTTAAACTATAAAAAAAAACAGAAAAGAAAGCAAATGGTGGATACTTTAGCATGCAATCCAAGAGTGCAATGTTGGTAGTAAAGTAACTGGACATGTATTGATAGGGAGACGGCAAGACATGTCGTCATTTTGTAAGCAAACTGCAAAGAAAAATATATAAATAATTAAAATTAATAATATACATGCACTATGCGGTGTATAGCTCTTCAAAAATTAGTCAAAGCCTTTATGTAAAATCTGGTACATTATCCAACATTTGGCTAGATCTAAAAGTATTACAATAACAAAGTTTTGTCCACAAAGAATATATTGTTAAACGTAAAGGTAATTAACTGAAACTAAAAGAGAAATTGAAAGAAAAGTATGGAGGCTATCTTGTGCCAAAAATGTAATGATGTACAAACATAGAAATATAAGCGGAATTTTCAGATGTATAAAATCCATTCTCTAAAATAAGAAAGTAAATCATCTAAATTCTATTTTCAAACAAGAAAAGTACATTATTGTGAAAACAAATCGAATTCTTGATTATCAACTAGATATCTACATAAAAATTAATATGACAGCAGTCGTTTACATTTGGAAACATTAAAATCAGTATACAGTTCTTTATTTTGACCGCTCGCATTATTACCCTGCACTTCTATTTCTTCTCAACGTACTTATGAAAATGTAAAATAACGATTAAGTTTTGGCATTTGACCAACTTACTTTCACACTTCACCGATTGCGATTCGGTAATGACAAATCGCGATTCGGAAATGACAAATCGCAAGTTGCAATTTCACTGACTTCTATATAAGGAAATGCTTACGGAGTTTTCCGAAGTATTCTCCCCGCCCCCAATTTTCTCCGGTGTTGTTCGGGATTCACCGTATGCAACTTAATGTAATCGATGAAGTTTGGCCATGAAATGGTTTACCAGTACAATCAAGAGCTCCGTCTACAGATCGCGCAAGTTAATTTTCAAAGTACTTGCCTGACAGGACAAGTTGGTAGTCAAGCTAATGCACAACTCTGAAACACTGGCTTAGAGTAATTAATCTAATGAATGAGTCACTAAACACATATTTAGAGCTACTGTTAATGTACATTGTATATGTGCTTAACTCAATTTCTGTGTAGGGCCCAACATGTGCTAGAAGCAAATCTGTTACTTGATTTTGGTAAATATCACAGTGCCAATAACTCCTCTCATCGCTTTTGATCCAATGCATGAACTTTAACAAAAAAGTTCCACAGAAATAAGTATTTGCATCAACGACTGTTTCTATTTTTTTCATGAAATTGGAAATATATTTTAAATTAAGAAAAAAAGTATCCTAAAGTGCCCTATTTTAAAGCCTTTAAGAACATAAATATGATGTTTCTCTAATGCAATTGTATTTTGAAAAATAATACAAAGGTATCACTCAGTAATTTCTTCTTGTTAAAATAAAAACAATAAATTGGCATTCTCTATCAAACAAAGATTTCAACTGGTCAAATTATATTGACAAACGATTCAAGACCCTCCACATTTTCTGAGAGGGACTTAAAATAAAGCCTTTGGTTGCATGCCTTATATAACCCAAAAGAACAAGGCTGTACAGAAATCAGTTAATAATGAAATTCAGAACATGTTATTATATTAAGTTCATTATAATAACAATTAAATGTCATTTTTAAGAACCTTGCATAATTATTGCACATGTACAAGTGTATGTTGTTTTTGTTTTTTTTCAGGACATACCCAGTTGTGAATCAAAACATTACCATGTACTAGTAACTAGCACAAAGATATAAGTAGGCCTACTGCTTTTTGTGAGTGAACATAATGACAATGGAAATGGTCGCTTTTATAATTTTTACACATGTCTTTTCTTAAAGCTTAATATAATTAATACATTTGCCATGAACATACATTACCAATTACTTTTGATATAAAATATACACACAAGAATTTTTTTAACTGATAAACTAAAATATGTCACAATTAGGTTATGTGACAGATTAAAGTACTGTAGTTAATGTCTTCTGTATGACAGAAACTCTCAGAACAGCTTTTGCTCACACTCACAGCCGACACAGGCATTTGTGGAATCAAATATCAGCTTTTTTAACAATTGTCAATATGTATACGCCGTGGTAGCTGAAATAATTCGCGTTCAGAATAAATCTGAACAGCAAAAACCATCAAAAGACTCTATGGCGGCAATATATATTTCCATAGACCCTTTACGTCTCCTAAATAAACAACTCAACAACGAAATAAATTGAAAATACAGCTTGTATTTTGGTACCTATGCGTATGACCAGATGACACAGTTATAACGTATGACGAATACAAGCATGAACAATTCACATTTTGATGCAGATTTTATAAAACATGATATGAACTAACGCTCGTATAGATTACACAGCAACAGCATATATTCCTGCAGATAGTCATTTTCAAGAGAAAACTTGTCAATATTTTATGTCTTAAATAAAATATAACGAAAATTAACGTGTTCGCTGGTCAGTTACGCAAAGCCGAATGGCTATTCCACGAGCATAATTGCCGCCAACACAATACACTGAGCGCCCCCTACCGGAGACTTTCATATGCAATGGAAATCAATTTTCCTCTAATTCGCTACGCTCAAACTAGGAAAATTATATTGACCAACGCCGTGGTTTCTGCTGAAATATATCTTACATTACCGAGACAGATAGATGGCTTAATAAATTCCATAGATAATACGAACATATATTTCTTTCCGGTGTCCGGATTTACATACTGTCCGGATGTATTTACGTAACTTGGCTAGAATGTATATTTGACATAAACGGTCTACAGTACTGTAGACCTTCCACTAAATCCGGTAATTTCCGATGATGCACGAGCGTTCGATAGGCTCCTCCCACATTCTTATTGACATTTTCCATATATGGGCATGTGCAAAATTCGATACTTGTTTCTTTCGAGTTTTGTAAACCGAGAAATGTAAACGGCGACTTTCCATTTGCGTTGTTCCACTGTCGCTTTGTCAGATGAACTTCTTCGCATATTCAAAACATTGAATTAAGTAAAGCTCGATCTTTTTTATGAGAAATTATTCAATAGAATGGATATTATATAGGATTTTGGTTTTCTACCGATTCCTTTTCCATAACATAACATTAGAAATTGCACAAAACCATGTTGCGATTAACTAACAGCGAAAGAGCGGAATTATATTTCTTAAAATAAAATCGTATTTCTACAATTGCACGTGTAATCTTGAAAACTGCAAAATGTTAGTTAATTTTTAACCGCTTTACATTTGTAATTTGTCGATTTGTACAAAATTTTTCTACAAAAAACATTTGTACATTTTTGGCACAAGATAGCCTCCATAGAAAAGTACTGAGTGTATTTTATAGTAAATATGTAAAGCTAATGTGTGTGTTTTTGTTCACTGTAAAAGTGTTTTGAGTACGGATGCAATCAGAATTAATTGAACTTGACGTGGGTATAGCATCTTTTTGTGACATATTTATTGTGACTATTAATATGCAGTTTTATTTTCAAAACTCTTTGTTTGTAATATTTTGGCGGGAATCTTAGTTTAGTGATTTGTAACCTAAAATGTTCGAAAATCAACATCTAAGCGCCTGTTCTTTACAATTGGCAATGAGCGTCATGAACATACAGATTAAACGAGTATTCGTTTAAACTTCGGATACTATGATTGTTTCAGGGATTTGTCGGCTTTGTTGTCAAAGGCAATCATCGAGTAAACTATATGCGCTCTATCAAGTTAGTATTATGGAACAACAAGCTACGCAAAAAGACGCGTAAAAGAATTACAGTATATTAACTAAACCTATGCGGGATTAATTCTAGAAACTCACACAGTAAATTAGACGTTTTTATAGTCTCTATACAGAATCTTCATTTTTCTTGAGATCATTTAACAAACGACTTTATTTTATAAAACATGTGTTAAATAGGGAACAAAAATGGGGTCTCGTGCAAAAATGCCATTATGCCAGTGACCTCATGTGTTATTGTTTTGGTATCTTCATTCACTTGTTTTGGTATCTTCATTCACTTGTTGTTTATCAATGAGGCACATCATTTTTAGATTTTTTTTTTTTTTCTTCTTGAGAAAACATGGCGTGTATATCTGGGTGCATCCAAGAAATGAGTGTTGCCAGTACACCAAAATGTTTTGTAATTGGTAAGGGAAGTGTCCTTACTAGAGCAGACAACAGTCCAATAGTTAATCTTAAGACTTTGAAAATGACTGTTAAGTGACACGACATATATTTTTTAGACAAATAGCACAGCATTAAAGACAATACATTAAGAGATATTAACAGAAAACATATTTTTATCGGTTTATTTGGCATACTTGAATCATTCGATTATTAAACACAAAGATAAACAACACTTGGAATGCCCTCAGAATGAACCTAAAATGACAATATTTGTGCAAACTCCTGATGAAAAACAGCGAATACATTAAAATGATACCCGACCTTCAAGTTAAGACCAACTGATTTTTTTTAATTTGACACATTTTGCTGACATTCTTTTTACGATGTAACACATAATATTTCTATCAAGTAATTTATAATCCTGTACCACTGAATAATTCAATAAAAAGAAAACAGAACATAAGCAACAATTTTATACGAGTTTATTAAACAAAAAGACAACAACAGAATTTAACATATCATAATGAATATTCGATGACATATTCAATTCAGCTAACCATTATTTAAATACAAAAGTGTAAATGAATGCTAAACAACGTACAAGTTATAACTGAATGACAATACAAGTTTTGATGTCGTTCATTGACCATACAATTGGTAATGTACAAAACTGTTATAAATAAGTTAGAATATAATTGCACTGCAAATAAAATTCTGGTTTTAATAAAATTATTTTTAACCGACTAGGCAAACATTATTAAAATGGCCGCTAACATTTAGGAATAGTACACAGTCAGGAACATTATAACATGCCAACTAATCATCGTTACATAATGAGATACTATGTGTTTAGCAGTTGCTAAAAATCAGTCACACTGGACACAGTTACCATTCCCGGTATGTGTTCAACACTCACAAAACTGTAATGTTATAATTTAATTCCACAGAAGAAACAAGACGCTGTGTTCAATTAACACACATGCCCCTGGTTGGTGCTGGACTCTGGACTCTCTAAGTCTAAATTAGGTCAAGGTCAAGGTGAGATTAGGTGACGTGTGGATTAGGAATGATCATAAGCAACAACTGTATAAGTATCCAAGTGTTGTAAGCCGTGTTGGTGGTAGACATAATGGTAAAATGTAGTTAACCAAGAAATAGCCCATCTGAATTATTCCAAATTAGTTGAATTATTGTAAGTCCAAATTAGGTCAAGGGTAAGGTCAAAAAGAGTTTGGGTGCTATAGGTGATTTGGAATGGTCATAAGCAACAATTGGGTAAGTAAGTGGTGTTGATGCACCAAGAAATAGCCCGTTTGAATTATTCTAAGTCCAAATTAGGCCAAGGTCAAAGTGAGGTTGGGTGATACAAGTGAATTGGGAAATGTCATAAGCAACAACTGTATAAGTATCCAAGTGTTGTAGTAAGCCTTGTTGGTGCTATATGAAACAGTAAAATCTAGTTAACCAAGAAATAGCCCATTTGATTTATTCAAAGTCCAAATTATGTCAAGGCCAAAGTGAGGTTGGGTAATATGGGTGGATTAGGAATGATCATAAGCAACAACTGTGTAAGTATCCAAGTGTTGTAGTAAGCGTTGTTGGTGCTAGACGAAATGGTAAAATCTAGTTAACCTCGTATGGATGGAATTATGCACGGAATCACGCACGGACGGACAGGACAATCACTGTATGTCTCCCATATCAAGATGCCGGGGGCATCAAAAACGCATTATTATGCAATACTTGCATATAATTGCAAAACTACAATACAGAAAAATTACCCCAATAATAAATTGTTTTTAATGTATGTCTTTTGTTGAATAATAAACAACAGACATTATCTATGTCATATAACGATCATTATCACATTACTGTATATATTTGGACCTTTTAACCAACCAAGTAACTAACTGCTATCACTGTGTCAACATATTTTCAAAATAAAGATAAAATCATATTCGACCTAGCAAAGTAAAAAGTATAATATACAATGTCAGATAACCCTCAAGAATATCTTGTCAAAGTCAAACATGGTAGTAATTATTTTCAAATACAGGGTCTCAAATATCAGCATGGATAACCTCTGTTGTGCTTCACAGAAACTCGAGCCTTCTGAAAAACAATAAACATAAATAGATCACAATCAATAAAAAATATGTGCCATTTGTTTTAAGATTTTATAGTAAGTTCTAGAATCTAATCCAATTATAATTACAAAAAATATGCTCAAAATTCTTGAACACTTATTCTGGAAGGAGAAATGGACAAAAGACTAGCTTTGCCAGGTTTCATGGTGAATAAAGATCCTGATTTATAGTCATTTATTGCATAAATTAGCACCAGGGCTAATGCTGACAAAATAATTAATTACTTAATTTATGTAAATACCATTTTGAAAATATGAAAATGGGGCAACATAAAAACATCATGGACAAGATAATGACTATGATGAACAAATTTCTACCGACATGTTAAATATGGTTTAATATTATGTTAACATTAGTGTCAGCTGTGTCGCAAATATGGAAATGGTTGGTTTATATAAATATAATCATGTTTGAGAAACAAGAACCATACACTTAGATTCTCACATCCAATGAAAATACATGGGGAATTTTTACTTGATCATGGATCCTGTGCCACCACAAAGTTTAATACTATCGGCTAAAATAAGCATTACAAAACATTACGACTATCCAATACTTTCACCTACAAGTAGTTGTAGCTACATGTTCTTTTTCTAGCGGTGGAGGTCATAAGGACCGAAGTAACAGCAGATGCATGAACAATTACACATAAGCTTTTCAAAGTCTTGTCTGATCAAAATTTGTTGCAAAATTTGGGGTAATCAGTCTGCTATTTCTGACAAAAATCAAACTGAACAGGTTAAGCCAACTGTATCTCTTCTAAGGCTTATAAGGCGTAATTTATGTACATTTTAACCATTATTTTGGATTATAAAACTGCAGTGGCTTACTGCAACAACATGTGTGAATTTGTTTTCATATATAAGAGTAGATCAAGCTGTCTTCATGCAACTAAACATACTGTGTAGTTCATAAAGAACAGCACATTATCTTTTCAATAATTCCATTATAATACCGTTGCTCCCCAATTTACTGCACTGGAGCTGCAAACACTGCTGGAAAGGGCACTGGTATCTGAAATATAACAATAATACAAATCATCAATACAATAAACTGCATTATGCAATTAAGAAGAGCTGCCTCAGGACAGTGCGCTCGACTATTTAACTGCTATTGCAGAGTTATGGGCCTTTATCTGTACAAAAAAGGGGCATAATTCTGCTAAACTGCTGGTCACAGTTATGTGCCTTGGCCAGTGATCTTACATAATGACCCCAAAGACATGTGTGAAGTTTCAATTGAATACCTGTAGCAGTTACAGAGATATGTACTTGTTGCAAGCAAACCTTATCCTAAATTTTCAAAGTACAAAAAGGGGCACAATTTTGCTAAATTGCAGGTCAGAGTAATGGGTCTTGGTCAGTGGCCTTATACAATGACCCTGAAGACATGTGTGAAGTTTCAATTGAATATCTGCTGTAGTTTCAGAGATATGGAGTTGCCACACACAAACTTTAACCTGATTTTCTTAGTACAAAAAGGGGCATAATTCTGCTAAATTGCAGGTCAGAGTTATGGGCCTTGGTCAGTGACCTTATACAATGACCCTGAAGACATGTGTGAAGTTTCAATTGAATATCTGTAGTAGTTACAGAGATATGGACTTGTTGCACGCAAAACCTTAACCAAAGCATTACGGCGACGCGACGCCGACGAACGGGTGAGTAGTATAGCTCGAACTATTTGGTGAATAGTCGAGCTAAAAATAGTAAAAAATAGACATCCATGTAGATCAACATACTGTACACAAATTGGTATATATATTAATTAATATTTACATTTGTTATGAATTGTTATAAACAATGTAAATGATTATAACAATTCTAGTAACAATCTCTGGATTCTGTAAGTGAACATGCACTTGTACATACATTATGCGCTAGTCCAACCCTATGGCTCTTTGCTATATAAGAGCACTTTACTCAATTTTTAACTAACATAAATACACAGAGTCTAACAGTAACTGTTTTGCTTCATATCTGCCCATTGCAAACAGTCTATACAGTCTATTTCATAAATTAGTATCAGATGACTGTACTCGTATATTTACTGTTTTAAATATGCATGTAGTTGATATCCATATAGAACAATGTTAGAAACTGTTCAACAAAAACTCTGGATGTCTGATAATCAATTTTAACAATTCTCACAAACACTGTCTTTATAAGCCTTATTACAGTGAATCATGTGCAGTAAGTATGTACAATATACCTCTAGAGAGTTCATAAAGATATAATCTACATAATTATTGCAGATTAGTCCCTAAATATGTAAATACCAATATTTTTTCTAATACAAAGGTCTAACAATCAGACACAAGTATGGAAAATAAAACTAAGTATGAAACAAAGAAAAAAAAAAACTTTGATACATGTCTATTAAATTACTTACAAGGCCAAATTTGGTGGTTATTTCATAGGCTTTTTTGTAGCCATATGGAAAAGTATGTATCTTTAAATAAACTATGTCATTTTCTACAAAAGAAATGGAATGAGCAGTAAGGCAAGCAGTAGTAGTTTTTCAAACCATCATTATGTGTAGACACCTGGTGTGTCCCCTCATTCCTATTTTTCAGTTATACCAGTATATGCAAAAGTCTGTCAGACCTCGTACAAAGCCTGTACAATTGTATGAGCTCCAGGAAAAATGGTCAGAACACTGGTCATCATGACTGGTCAAAAATTCTGGCCTAGTATCTACTTGCTTGTTTAAGTGGCCCGTAAAATGGAGTTCAAGCCAGTAATAATTGAGGGATTACCAGACTTGGTGGCCTGTCAAGTATTTGGAACCTTTGTGGAGACAGTTACAGCAAAACTCTGGACACAATTTCAACATTGAAACTGCAGTCAACAGCTATTTGTTTATTTTATTTCTTTTGGATTTTAGTGCATTGGATGGGAATTATACCTGGGTAGACATGTTAAACCTACAAATAGACAAGCACAACTGCCAATAATGCATGTAAAACAAATCAGTAATATATACGATTTTGTATTTGAACATAACCTACAATATGAATTGACTTTATATCTTCATGATAGTGCTCTCTAATGGCCTAGGCTGTCCGTTTCTGAGGAAGGTCTGACGTCACTACTAAAATACATAATTATTAACAACATTAGTATCAAAATCATATACGTTCAACCAAACAGTATGTATATTATACTTGCACATTTATTCACATCAATGGAATCACTGATTAAATGTATGGCTGTCAAATAAACAGTAGTGTTAATATGTATTAAATTAACCAGTAGACAAAAATTTATCGCTCCACCTTTCTGTATGTCCAAGGTTGTTTATCCAAGGGTTTTAAGTAAATCGATTGGATTATGCAACCATGTGCCATTGTTCGCCACTGAAATACAAATCCGTAATTGGTCAGCTCAATCCTTGGTTGACAAGTATCTACTGGTCAATTTAGGGTTGTCACCGAATAATCAAATATTTGATTATTCGAATACATTACTGAGTATTTGAATATCAAAATATTATTCAAGCAAAATAGCAAAAATATTTTTACATAATGAACCATTTCAGTCTAACTATCTGACAACACAATCTGTTATAACAGTAAACCATTATGTTATGCCACTTAACACCTTGGAGGCCTGGGTGATCAACTTGTGAAAACAGGTAACCTGATATTACAATATTAAATAATTTGAAAATAAATGCTCAATTCATTCGCATTGTGGTTCTGAGTGCTGTTAACTGAGTAAGTTTTTTGGATCAACTTTTAATTTTCACATAAGCAGCCTGTCATCACTAATGCATTCAAAGCCAATCTTGCAAAGCCCATATTTGTGTACAAGCCTACCTACTGAGTCACTGTCTTTATCCTGGCTCTCACTGGTACTATCATAGTGGTTTTCTGCCTGGGAAATGCTTTTTGCACCTTCTGAGCCCACTACAAAAGCAAACATTTATATTTTATAAATAAAAATAACCATGTACACAATTAAACAAATAATTGCCGGTACAATGTCAGACACCCAGTATTTGTAGTAGAACTTGACCTTTGACCTAGGAATCTAATTAATGTGCGCTACACACCATCTCTTTGCAGCAAACATTTGTGCCAATTAATTAAACTAGATGCCTGTTGGCAACATGTCGTGCCCGTTGTCAAGAAAGCAACTTGTATTGTAATTATTTAAAATCACATTTTCTAACAAGCAGACCTTCTCCTTTGCCCTCTAAGTGTGACCTTGACCTTTGAGCCAGGGACACGGTATTGCATGTGACACGCAGTCTCCACATGGTGAACATTTGTGGCAAGTTATTTTAAATTGTCTGATGATTTATGAATTAACAGTCAGGGCAAGCTGTATTATACCCAGATTTGACATTTAACCTCTAAGTGTGACCTTGACCTTTGATCTAGGGACACACGTCTTGCATGCGAAATGCTGTTTCCATGTGAACATTTCTGGCAAGTTATTTTAAAATTCCCTAATGACTGATGAAATTACAGTCCATACAAGCAGTATTATGGCCATATTTGACCTTTGACCTCTAAGTGTTACCTTGACATTACAGTCCGGACAAGCTGCATTATCCCCATATTTGACCTTTGACCTCTTAAGTGTTACCTTGACCTTTGTGCTAGAGACACAGGTCTTGCGCACGACACGGCGTCTCCATATGGTGAATATTTGTCGTAAGTTATTTTGAAATTCCCTGATGAATGATGCAGTCCGGACAAACTGTATTATGCCCATACTTGACCTCTGACCTCTAAGTGTGACATTGACCTTTGAGCTAGGGATACAGGTGTTGCGCGTGAACATTTGTGGCAAGTTATTTTAAAATTGCCAGATGAATGATGAAGTTACAGTCCAGACAAGCTGTATTATGCCCATATTTGACCTTTGACCTCCAAGTGTGACATTGACCTATGACCTAGGGGCACAGGTCTTGCGTGCGACACGCCGTCTCCACATGGTGAACATGGCAAGTTATTTTAAAAATTACAGTCCGGACAAGATCTGACGGACTCACGCACTGACGCACATACACCAAACCGACATTGTGACAACTAAGTCGAGCTCACCACAGGCGGGCTCGAAAAAACCCTCCATCCTTGGACAAGTGAAAGCAAACAAAAAAGCCAATTTATAATTAAAGGCTAATAACTCTCTGAAAATTCAATGGTATAAAATATTCCCATGTCCTCTTAATAGTGCTGCATATAATGTTTCATTGAATTTGAGTAACAAGTTCCTGAGAACTCATGTGGAAACGAAGTACCAATTGGATGAAAGGGCAACCACGGTGGAGTGTAATGGATAAAATCTTTGGGGAAGAGCATCCGACACTGAGTTGAAATTAGAATTTAGACTGAAAAGCAGTGACTACAGGCATATGTCCCTCCACCCCCCCATGGAGAGCATACCAACAAAAAACAAGCGCCTCAGCCGAGGGCTTGAACCTTCTACCTATGGATCAAAGATCTATCACCATTCAGAATGGTGGCTGATTCAGCAAAATAAACTAATTTGGATTTACATGTAATTGTTTGGATTCATTAACGTGTATTTTTACAATGTATGTAAATACATGTGTTGTTAATAAATATCACCGAAAACAATTACAAATGCTTCTCAATTTTATCAATAAAAATCATGTTTATTCCTTTATGACACATTATTTCCAATAAATTACTCTGTCAGGCATTATTCTGTTTCTCTGGAACACAAACAATTGAAAATTGTGTCAATTTAACAACCTGTTTAGTGTTATTAGGTCCCTTTAAGATTTCTTGACTCATTCACATAAGTAATAATTTATTAAGATCTTTTCTGGTAAAAAATCATTGTGCTCGATACGTTTGGTTCAGGTGGACACGTTGGGAATGTAACGCTAATAATAGTTTTAACTGAAGGAAGAGAATTATAGGTGCCTTTAATTACCCTGACGTTAGGTGTGCAATCACAAACAATATCCATTGAGTGTGATTATCACCCTGGAATCCAGACAAAAGCCTGTTAATTGTTTTTCACGCCCCAAACTTTAGCCAGCGAGTAATTTTGACAACTGCCCGTTTGTTGAATTTACAAAAAGTATTTAGAATTTGGTACTAAGTCCTAATTAACAATGATTGGAATTCCAAATTCAAAATACTTTAGTCATATACTTCATACTTTTAATTTATCATCAGTGAACAATTGTGTGGGTTTTATTTGAACAAGCGGGATAATGTTCGGGGTGTGAAAAACAATGAGTGGGCTTTTGTCCTTGTTTTTAACACCCTGTGGCTATCTGCAGCCATTAATCTTCTTGACTGAGTTTTTGTCTAGCGCTGTTAATTTTGCATATTGTTACCAGTCTTCAGAGCGGTCACAATTTTATGTAGAAGCTTAAATTTAATGCGAATTTGGAATATTTGTGCGTCGTGTATAAATCTATTTATACGGTGAGATTACTGTCCCTGAGGCTTCATGGACCTAGGCTAGCCTTTGTTTTTTGCAGAATGCATATCGGTGATGAAAAAATATGGAATATATGTTTCATTTTGTATGCACAAATAACAAAATAACAAATAAAAATATTACAACATTTCATTAAGAAAAGTCATTTTCAAAATATATATAACTTTCACAAGAGTTAGGCTTTCAAAATTCCACTGATATATTCGTTTAGAAAAATGTGAATTTAAAACTAGATGTAAAATTTATCCGAATATATTTCGTCCGAAATGTCGACGAGTTATAATTCCTATGCTAACCACATTTCTTATCAAATCAGCTCGCATAAATTTAGACTTACCATACAGTTTGACTTTTCACTTGATGACTGGTATATGATCGGAAAGGAAAATCGGTTGTGTTTTCCTCATCTCGTTGGTCTTCAGGGGAAGATGTTGTTTTTTGGATTGTTGTTGTTGTTGTTGTTGATCGAAATAGCCTCGATGTGGCTGCGGTTCCCGCAAAATACCCGCCAACCAATCAAATCATACCTTATATTTCTTTATAATCTGATTGGATTCTACCATTAGGACTGTGATCGCCCTCTGAACAAACGTCTCACATTTTTTTGACAAGGAAGCCACCAAAAGGCCAATCGAGCATGGTATGTAGTCATCCCGTGGAGCTTGCAAAATAATACCACATCGTTATAACACACAGTGGCGAATCGTTATCACCCTCTGGCGAATCGTCATTAAAATGTGGCGAATCGTTATTGTGGTGAATCGTTACTAATTCAATCACTCGGGGCCTGGAGTTTCATCAGCAGCTGAAGTAAAAAAAAAATTAAAAAAAGAAGAAAGAATTGTCATTTACTAGTAGCTTTGACTAAAACAATTAAAATTGCCTTCATGTGTATAGTTCTATGCAACTAAGATGCATAACAATTGACCTTTTAAATTTGTGTCACAGGTGATGAAAAGCATATAGATCTACTGTTAGGTATAACCGCAAGAGAGGTAACTGCATATGACACTGTTTACTGTTTGGCAGAAAAGTTGTCACTGTTACTGGTCGTTTTGTAGGGTGTTTTTTACAGCGATTTTAGAGACTTTTTCATTGATTGAAGTAATTCTTGTTAATCAATAATACAAGTTAATACTTTAAAGCTGTGGTGCACCTGATTTTTTTTCTCCAGAAAATGTGAATGTAAAACCTTTAAATTTTCAGAATAAAAATTTATCTCACATTTTTTCCCATCAAAATGTTGTGCACCATTCCAAATTTGGTATTATTTAAATCGCAAACTATGTGTCTTTATGATGCAATTCATTTCAAAACAATAATAAGCTGTAATCTATCAATAATTCATAGATAACTAAATGAGGTAATAATTTTACATGTATATCCAAAATGGCGGCACCCATGTTCATTACTGTAATAACTTATTATTTATGTGTATTTCATGAGACAAACATTAGAAATTTTGTTTAATTGATAGACTGCTTGAAAATGTTTATTGGAGATTAAATGAAAACAACATGTTCCATGTTGATAAAAAAGCATCTAAAAGTGTCGTTTGTTGGCATGGGCTGACTAAAATGCGAAATCTACATGCACGACTATGAAAATAGTGTTAATACCCAAGAATAAAACATACAATAATTACTCAATATAATATGTGTATAATATAAAACACTTCTTAGATTACAATAAGATGACAATATAATGCATGTACATGCGTAAATTAAGCTTACAGATTAATGACTTTAAATTCCATATTACTTCTATATCATTATTCATAAATAGTTTATAACAAATAATAAATAATACACATATTAAAAAAATATTAATATTTTTTTTCTTTCTTAACAATGTTTGCCTGCTTGATGACAATGACTATAAATGTTTCAATAACATACTGACTCTCAATGAAGGTGATCATCAAATTTATAATAGATTTATTGTTACATAAAGTTAAAACTATGGAAAAAATTATGTATTTTCTTAAACAAGTCATTTATAAGGTTTTTCTTTTACTACTGGCATAAAAACAAACACATCTAGAGGATTATACTTATTTTGTATATAGATAATTAAAAAAAACTTAAAGGTTCTACAATATGGCATTGCCAATATTTTTTTATATATAGCAACTATGTAGTATTAAATACCGACTAGAGTTTACTTAAATTTTGGATTTAAGATGTTGCAGAGTTACAACATCTTTACAAAGATCTTTACACAGGACAAAAAAAGAGAAAACGTAACAGTAGTTAACTAAAGAAAACTAACTTAAAAGTAACGTTGCTGACAATTCAACAAACATATTTACAATAAACGCCATCAACATCATCACATTCAAATGGATAAATATTTCAATTAATTGAGTTGTTTTTCATGTATAATATAATTGAGGCGCGTAGAGGGAAAACCGGGCTTAATGCATGTGCGTAAAGTGTCGTCCCGGATTACCAGTGCAGTTCGCACAGGCTAATCCCGGACAACACTTTCCGCCTACTGGTTGGCGAATAGTATCCGTGAACTAGCAGTATCCGTGATTTGAATATTAAAAGGTGTAAAAGCTCACCAGCATTGAATATTGAGTTTACACACATCACCTAGCAACTGTTGCAAAGCAGAATAAGTTGAAGTCTCCAGAACTTCATATTTTTCAAGATATTTACATTTTTTTTAAAAACAATCTAAAAACAACTTAACTCCTCGCGGGGCATTCACGCGCACGTCTTTGCGCATGCGCATTTATCTATAATTGGACCCCTATTTTTATCTTGTACTTCCCTATTTTCGGTTTAACAAGGGTGATCGCTAGGTTATTCACATAAAGCAGCAATTTTAGTATTGAAACACCACCATCCATTTATTCAGCACGCATTCTTCGTGAAATAAATTGTTGTTTTTTTAGATCAAGAATTGCAGTCGCAAAATGTTTACTCAACGAAAATATTAACAAAGAATTGCAATTTTAAAATGTTTACTAAATTATGCGGCTAGTTTCGGGACGATTTTGACAAAATTGCAATGTAGGGGAAGCGTCTACCTCGATAATAACAAGGTTATCTCCCGTTTACAATCAGCTAATTTTTAAGGGGTGCCAAACAGGTAATCAAAAGCCCATTTTTCGGCATCCACTTATGTTTGTAGTCGCATTATCACCGTTAATCTGGCATAGACTTAAATAATATTACATCATTATGATGTAGGTAATATAATGTAGAATAGTATAGAGTGATTAAAATCTTGAGGTTTGTAGCACAAAAATCGCATTTTCAATTGAAAGGAAAAATCACGGATACTACTAGTGTTATTGCTTCAAGTAACGCTTATTGATTACCCCATTGGAGCCCCTTATATGGAAAAATCCATATGACGTCATGACAAGATATTTACATCCTTGTAAACAGAAGGAGCCGAACTTTGTACTGCAATAAGCTTTTCTTTAAAAGTATTACTTACGCGATTGAAAATAAAGAAAAACTACTAAAAAATCACGGATACTACTCGCCAACCAGTACAGTGGATTTATGATTGAAACAGAAAATACCATAAAAGCGGAAAGTGTCGTCCCGGGTTAGCCTGAGCGGACTGCACGGTCTAATCGAGGACGACACTTTATGCACATGCATTAAGCCCAGTTTTCCCACGACATTCCTCAATTAATAGTATTTGTGGTACTGTTTAAATTAAAATAGCTCAACGTTCAGCTTCAAGTGTTTATATATATTTTAACATCATTATTTAACCCTTTTTTGGAAAAAAATTTCATGGTTGCGTGCAAAAAATAATTACAGTACACTTTTTGAGAAAAAGTTTTGATGTTACTTGTTTTATACTATAAATGTCCTAATATATATGTGCACAATTTCCTTTACCTATCTTATGTATAAATATAACACAGGGAAATTGACCGATATGTGCCATGTTCTAGTACAAATTAACAGCTATTAATGTTGTTGTTTCTGTGTAAAAATGTGTTTCTGATACTCTAAATTTGTTATATTGTAGAAACTTTCAAAATTCACTAAAGACCACCAGTTCTTGCAAGCTTTGTTAGTTGAACACTTGGAACAATTTTTGGGACATTTTTTGTTCCATGGCCATTTTGTCTTCTTCGGGGTAATTTAAAAGAAAATATCATGAAATTTACACCTTTGGACATATTCTGAAAAAACAAACTGTTTTGATTTTGTGAATGAGTGTTCTGTTTGATGGATTACACTTTTTAAATAAAATCCTATCCTTAAAAAACAGTTGGTTATCCCTACTACTGTACAGTAGATATTTTCGGCCGATGACACACAATTCCATAGATTTGATATTTTGATCAGTAGTAAAATAATAAAAGTCGTTTACCTTTTTTCTCGTCTTGGTTTTATATCCACACTGTAATTTATATTTGCCGAATTTCTTACACAAAACGTTTCAACACGACGTTCACAAAATGTAGTGTTGAAATATTTGCTCAACACACAGTTTTAAAATGAATGCCATAATGGGTGTAAACATCGACTAACATCGAGGGCCGAACGGGTCGTTTTAAGAAATAAATAAAACATACGTATAAAACATTGCGTTTGAAATGTAAAAATAAACATTAATTATTTAAATATATTTTTACGCCTAAACTACGGTTCCAACCACACACATATATGGGCGTTTACATAATTGCAGCTATCTGAAAACAACTTTCGACTCGTTTAGCCTTCAGTCGTAAATCGAAACTGGAACGCGTTCAATATTTCCGTCTCTTGCTATATGTATATTATGGATACAAAACACCTTGTTGAAAATTGCTCTTACGAAATATCAACCAAAAAATAATAATTCAAAAGCAAATTGTATCACTAGAGCTACTATATTAGTTGAGATACC
This sequence comes from Congeria kusceri, assembly GCA_027627225.1. Taxonomy (NCBI): domain Eukaryota; kingdom Metazoa; phylum Mollusca; class Bivalvia; order Myida; family Dreissenidae; genus Congeria; species Congeria kusceri. Next base: position 35,248,932 of record CM051032.1, on the reverse strand, counting down.
GCTGTATAGCATCTAATGCAATGCAAGGGGCGGAGCCTACAAATCATACTTCAATGTATTGATGCGCGAACTGCAAAAAATAAATCCCAGAACAATTTACTATTTTAAGGTAAAAATTTAAAGTATACGCACAATTGTAATTATAATTATAAGAATTGAAACGCTCTTTTCGGCGCTTCATCGATGTATGAAGGTCAGCTTTTGTGTATCTAATTTATACATAATGCCTTCGGCTTTATGCAAATTAGATACCGAAAAACTGACCTTCATACATCGATGAAGCGCCAAAAAGGGCGTTTCAATTCTTAAATATATACATGACTCTGTTATTTCAAGTCTTGTAATAATCAGTGCTTAATATTGTGGGCATTCTAATCTTATCAAGTCTTTCATGTTTTAAAGCTTTTGCGTTTGAAAGGTGCGCAATAAAATGCATTTAATGATTTACTTTTTAATTTAACAGAATAACCGAACAAATTTTTGTTTTTTTTCAGCTGTAGTTAAGCATTTGAAAAGTGAACAATAAAATGTACATGTATTTAAAGGGTTCCTTTATATTTAACACGATATCGAAGAACACCGAACAAATTACATACATAATAAGGCATTTTTGAAACATTTAACTGGATCAGAATTCCAGTGGCAGTCAGACAGGGGCGCAGTCGGCCTACAACTTCCTTAGCGTCGGGTTCATATTGATCACTACAGTATCTGCATGTGGCTGTGCAATTAAACTGCCGAGTGCCTTTAGGAGATCTAAGAATACAGTTCTTGAAATTTAAGGACTGAACAAAATTTCATTTGATCCCACTGATAAAAAAATCATTAGGTCTACTAAGAAAATACGTGATCGTAAGGGTAAAAGCGGTAATACTATGGTAGCCTCTTAATATTAGGTTCCTCGTAGTGGTTTCTCTTTTACCGCGCGCTATATGTAAGTAAGCTAATTGTAATGATGCTTAAAAGATTGTTTTTTTTATGTACAGACGAATTCACTATATGTATGCATATTTTGGACCAGTTGCATCAGCATATATTTACTGACGGGCGTTGGGATTCGCGTGTGGCACTGATCTTGTGTACTTTGTTATATAGTCATGCAAGAAATTCTGTTTCAGATTAATTTTTCCGAGCTATACGCCATGAATTTATATAAAAGGATGTGCAAAATAAAGAAGATTGAGTATTCTGATCACGGATTTACTACATTATGTATAGTTCATACGCATAAACATTCACTTTAAAGCGATACGTATTTCAAATACAATACAATTTACGTGTGACCGAATCAGGCTCGAGATTCGATATTTTTGAGTTATTATTGTAACCCAAATCCACTGCGCGAATACCCAGTACATAAATATGGCCAATGCAGGTATGCACTATAAACGAGGTAAGGTAGACATTCAATAACGGCAATTATAATATAAATCGATACTGCTCCTTGTTGAATACTCGAATTGTTAAGTTAACCAAATGTGAACATTATTTAAAGAGCCGTCTACAATTCATTTAATGTGTAAACTATGTAGATAGTGACATATTCTTCATTCAAAATGTAAGTACTTCTTTTTATTTCCATACATAGTATATACGTTATTGTAAATTACACCATGATGTTAAGGAATACCATTTTCCTATCTTTTAAAATTAGTTTAGTGTAGGTACTTATGAATCAAACCGAAAGTAGATTTGTTTACTGTGAATGTCGACTTTAACACGTTGTTACCTGTTTGTATATTGATTTCACGTAAGTTGAAAATAATGTGGACACATCTTTTTGTAAACAAAGTACAAACAGCCGACAATGACAAAACTTTACAATAAACAAAGCTGACTAAACATGTCAAATATAATATAAATTGTAATAGTAATTCGGATAATACTTGTGTTCGTCTTTCTGTCCCAAATATGCTCCTTAACTGTTATATTTGTAGACTTATAGGTTTTTTGTTATGGCATTGGAAACATATTCTATAGGAAAATTATAATTCCCGATCCGTGTTTATTGTGTTTGATAAATCCTTTTCATTTCAGATTAAAGATCTGGTCAACTTTAAAGACGATTTCTTGTTTTACATCACATGTCAGCTAGTCAACATATTAAGCATAAAACCCTTTGTTCCTTGCAAAGTGAACGACGAACAACTACATGTATAGTGAAAATTGAAGACAAACCCAGACAACAATGGATACGTTGGAGGTTCACAACGAAGAAAATTCCATTTTGTTGAAATTCATTAGTTTGTTAGGCATAGGTTCGTCATCTGTAATTGAAAGAACTGTTTTAATCATTGACACACTTACCAATGGAGTAGGAAGCATTTTAACAGGAGTGTTAAACGTAGTTACTGGAATTTTGGATGTTTCAATTCGTGTACCAATCACAATAGTTCTCTGGATATTGCATGGAATTCAGTTTATTTTGGAAACCACTCAATACGTGGTGCTTGATTTGATTTTGTACGGTATTTCAGAAAGTGTGATATTGATAGTAAGTTCTGTAACATGTGTTATTAATCTCGTTCTCAGAACTCCTTTTCGCGTTCTTTATTTACTTTTCTCATCTGCTTTTACAATTAGCATTAATTACGTCAGAGTAATTGACTTTATAGTCTTTCGCATTGCCTTTCCCGTAGGTGACGTAATTTTTTGGTACGCCGCATTTGTGTTTACCATAGTTGGTATTTTGTACGTAACCAAGGAGTGTATGAAACTGAACAGCGACCAAATCAAAACACTTTGGCAACAACATGGATACAAGGGCATGGTCAGTGTGCCTATTCTATATGCTGCATTCGATATCTGGCGTATTGTGCTTTCCCTTGTATTATTCTATATGATTCACCCAGTGTTGTACGCATTGATACTAGTCTGTGTTAGTTGTGGAATTGTAATAGTCGCTCAGTCAGTGTATGCAAGTGTACATCGGCCGGTACTCAATTGGTACGTACAAACAATACGTGTTATCAACGAAATGCTTGATCACACAAGGACAAGAGTCAGACGTACATGGTTGTGGATGCAACACAATTGGAACAAATGGCGACTCATAAGGAGAAGGTACTTTGAAGTACGTGCTCAACAAAATTTGGCAAATGAAGTACATCAGCGAACGAACTTGATGGACGCAGAAATTGCCAACGAGTGTGTGATATGCTTCGAACAAAAGTATTTCATAACCATATCGCCCTGTATGCACAGTAACATTTGTCAAACATGTATTTCTCAGATTCTTCTGAATGACTACAGATGTCCATTGTGTAGGGGAATAATTGAGTATATCCATACATAATTTGTCATGTGACAATTAACCCTGCCTCATGTTGACACCATGATACTGTCTTTCATTTCGTTTGATTATTTTATGTTTAAACTATTAGAATATTCAAAATAACATTAATCTAAGCTTTCATGATTATGCAATTAAAATGTTACAAACCACCAAACCATTTTACAGAAAGGGCTAGTCCTGTTTGAATGACTAGATAAACATTCAAATGGCGGACAGGCAACCTGGGCCTGTTTTCACAAAGTTTCTTCGGGAAAACTTAAGTTTATTTCTTAAAATCATGAAATTCTTTTTCGTTTTTAGCTGTTTTATGTTAATGAAATTTTACTTTAAACTGTTTCAAACTAGTAAATATTACATAGATGAGTCGTACTGTAAACAAAAATCATCGTATTTCACATCGAACATTGGATCTGAAATTTCAACTTAAGTACAAATAAAGTTAAGATTCCCTTAGGAACTTTGTGCATGCCAGGGTCCTTATCCAAAAAGCTCCTTAGGGAAAACTTAAGTAAATTTCTTAAAATCATAAAAATGCTTAAGTCAGTGGCTGTTTCATCTAATGTGAATTTTGTATCAAACTGTTTTATTCTGGTCAAGAATCAACAGATGCTTCTAATGGTAACATATCTAAAATATAAAAGAATGATTTTCACATAGAAAAATGGTATTGGAAATTTTGACTTTAGTAGAACATTACTTAAGATTTTCCTTAGTACATGTAGCTTTGTTGATATGGACCCAGACCAGCTCGGCGCTCTCCATCTTTTAAACACTCGGGCGTGTCTAAGTGTGCTACTGCAGATGCATGTGGTCTGAATTAAAGAACGTACCAGTTTATCCATGGTCTACCCACTGAATCATGTTTCTTTGAAAATAATCTTCGAAATAATCTCGCAATATTATTGTTGTTTGACTAGTTATCAAAATAAAATGTTTACATTCGATGTACATGAAACAAACAACATTGAATATAACAACGGTTTAACAGACCTGAAACCGACACGGAACTGACCTATTTCATACACCGAAACTTAATCTGATACCCTGTTGTCGCTCCGGGCAAATCGTACTGTATTAAGAATTTCTACATTTTCTATTATTTTGTGTTTCGAGTCAAAGACAAACATAACTAATACGGAATATTTTTAATACTTTGGTCAACCGAACAATTACAAAAACGACTTATTTCGGTCGTGCTGAAGCGACGTCATAGCTGATGAATACTTTCTGCACGCTGCTGGATGTTTGCTCGTTTATTAACGTATCATACATTCAGGCAGCAGATGCTTAACCGTACATGGATGTCGGACGTCATTTTGAAAGCATAACATTGTGAGACTCCAACAGCATCCGTTGCAGATTAGCTCACATTTAACAACTGACTGACTTTGATTGAAGTTTCGTGACCAACTTCCTAAACAGCGCGGTAAACAATACCAAAACTTTGAACAAATATGAAAATACAAATCTGGCACCAATGGGTATAAACCCGTCTTCAGCAGAGATTCTAAAGATTCAGCAAACGTCATACCTAGCCCACGATTTTTAAACAGGACGGCAAGAATAAATAAGATCATGTTGTAAAAAGTAAGGGCTAAACATAAAAGGGTATACATAAATATTGGCATGTTTATTTTATTTTATGCATGTCTTGCTAGTGCACATTACCGATAAAAATCGAAAGAGGTGTAATTGGTTTAGAGCAGGATCTTAATCATTTACATGTAGTAGTACTGCACATTTCGTAATCGTTACGCAATCTGTTGAAGCATGTTGAAACTTTTCTTTTGTCTTTAAAAGAAAAATACAAACTTATTTTCACCGATTATAAAACAAAGTTATAAATGGTTATAATCGTATTAATAAAGAACACTTTGTATAGTCCGTATATTGTGGAGTACATCAGTACGTTGCAAACTACTTGATTAATTATCTTAATATTTGCAGGCATATATACATATATAATCTGGGTGGGTCACAAGCGCAACATATGCAATGGTTATTCCGAAATTGTCAAAGAATTCCTGTAATCTATATTTAAATATTTAGTTAAGAAGCGAATGACTAAATCGGAAAATTTCGGAGTTCAATTTCTTGTATAAGAATTCGAAAGTAGTTTACTTTTGATGAAAATTTTGATTTTGCGCAAAATATAAGATTTCTAAAAAAAAGCGTAATGCAGTAATTATCACAAATTTGGCCACTTTTTCTTAATACAAAAATGGACAAAATTCGTGCGATTTATTTACAGTGGCGTGAAAATGTGCTAAAACGGATTATGTGGTTATATCCTGCAGATGTATGTCACTATACGTATAATTTCTGTTAGGTTGCATAATTCCAAACTGCATTGGACAGCAGCAAGTACAATATTCAAATAATAAGATGTAAAACCATGTTTGTAATTGTACAACTTTTCCTTTTCCAAAACCACCAAAATCAAATGTGTGCCACAACTGATTTTACAGATTACATACAAAGAAAGCGCATTCATACATTGGGATTCCAACATGCCGTGCCAAAGAATTAGTTCTGCGATACTTGATAGTGATCTGTCTTGGGTCTGTGACTTGTCTGCTAATTAAATAATGACAGCCACGTGTCTGAATGTAATCCTTGATACGTTTGCGACAAATAAACAACGTACACGTATACATCCGCAACATCAAAGATCTATATAATTTTAATATATTTTTTGAAATACATTTTTGCAAAGTTCCATTCATATGTGAAAAACTTTCTTAAGAAATGTGTTATTTTCTTTTTGTTATTGTATGGCTGATGCCTGAACATACGTAAGTACTTTATATATGTTTCTGATTTTTAGAAATATTGTGGAACAACGCCTTTTCAATTCTCGCACATTATAAATAAGCAAACAGTTAAAACAGGACAGAGGTATTAAACAAAAATTTAAGTCTATATGGCAAACACATCGGGTTTTGGAAATGTAGTTATAATCTGGCGCTTGTATACCTCTATCAAGTTAAAAAAAATAGCGTTTAAAAGAAAAGTAAAAAAGGATATGGTAATTTTTTTTTGAATTGGTTTAAGATTATAGTTTATATCAGCTACTATAGCATTTGGTCACATAAATACAACGATAATTCTAAAAGATGCCACAACCGGGTTCACCTAAACATACATAGCGTTAACAGTTTAATAGTCAGCTGCCGGTAGAAAATTACGCGACATTTGATGGTTTACCAAAAATGTTGACCCTTAATTTATATTTAGTTCTTTTATAATTAGCGATTTGCGTAATTGGAGAATGTTCAACGATTGATTGCTAATAATGCTATACGATATCGAAAGTGGAAATCAATGAATGTGTGCATTCTTATAACAGAAGTATGCAACTTAGTCGCTCGTAAACAAAGCGGAATTGTCATAATTGTATGCTCTAAATATGCATGAACTCCTTAAAATCAATTTTTAGTTAAAATGTGATAAATTTCATATAAATTGTCGAAAAACCCAATCCTATCGCAAGTCGCTGGTAACCAAGTTGATGTTCTCAATGTTATTATTTCAGAAGGAATTCATACGCTGCAGGGTCTCACAAAAACAGTAGACTATATATGGCGCTTAATGCATGTGCGCATTTAAAGTGTCGTCCCGGATTAGCCTGGTTTCTCTCGTTTTAGGTAAAGTGGCAATCCTAATTTTCAAGCTGAACCGACCATGAGATAATTGAGTCATATATGACTTCTCCTACCCACGATCACACAGGAACTTACGGCGGCAAAAATAAAACAGCGAAAGCGTAAATTATCCATAGAATAATGTTTGTGTGGTTAACTGTATGGTTTCAATGAGTAATAATCAAACATATTTTAATAATTTACCAGGTGTAAAAGCTTATTTCTTAGTGAACACTAAAACTTGACAAAGGCATGGAAACAATAGATGTAAAAACGGAATCATACGCTTCAATAAATGTTAATGTTATCAGTTTACTTGAGTGTTGCTTGCGAACTCTTATTGTTATTGGAGAAACAAATTCCGCTCTTGATACATTGACCATCGGATATGGACACATCTCAACTAGCGACAGAAGTATTAGACGTTGCATTTTGTTTGCCAGTCCCAATAGTTCTCTGGATACTAATATTATTTGCTGTACAGACAATTGCGAAAACCACGCTCTATGTTTCTCTGCGTTTCATTCTACATATCGTTTTAGAGAAAATATTTAGCTTAGTCAATTGTGTAACTTGTGAAATTACATATGTAACTATGATGTCTTTTCAATTCCTACGATTTATCGTCGCCTGTGTGTTTCCGGTACTTTTTAAATAATCACAGCGATATACTATGTAGTCTGCACCTTCGTTCCCCAAAGTCTTATTGACTTGATCTGGTTTTGTTCTTTTGTTTATGTAGTGTTTTTGCGTGTCATTGAACTCAACATACTGATTCAAAATATGTCAACTATCAGTGATATTGTTGTAATAGGTATTTTATTCGTTTCTGTTAATTTATGTATTTTACCCGTGTGCGTTCTTGTGTATAGTTTGTTGTTTAGGTTTATGCGTTTGTTGTGCAAGTTTTTATCTTTGGTATGTTCTACAATCTAGATATTTTGTTACTATCGTGCCATGTATGCACAGCAATATGTGCAATATTTGTGTAACGAAATTGCATAAGAGTCGCAATAAGTGCCCTCTTTGCAGGACATAAATTGAGGACGTAAGGTGATCAGTTGGAGAGGAAAACGAGAAAACATCGGAAGAGTGTATTATATGTCGTACCCCTAGTAATGAAATATGTTAGTTTAATACTATGAAAAAATTATGTGCAATGTGTGTAACCAAATGGGGAGTCATAAGGAGTGTCTTTGTTGCAGGGCATAGACTGAGGATGTAAGGCGATCAGGTTAATATTTTCACAAAAACGGCCAAAAGGTTTCGCGAACAATTTTTCAAGATTTTGTGAAAGTTTGTAAATTTCATAAAAAAACAACAAGTTATCTAGGGCATAAATATGCCACCATTAAACACCTTTGTAAATGTGTTTTTCTTTACAAAGGTGGTTTGTGGAGGCGCTGGTATAAATTATTATTTATCACATGCTTTATCTTGTGTTCCGTGTAACACAACCATTACGAATATTTTTATCTTACACGTGTGTAAGATCACATTTTGAGCGTTCTCATTGGCTAAATATTCTTTGACAGACCAACACATGACGTTATTTTGGTGAAATGACGTCGTCAAAATGAACTGACGTCACGTCAGTACACACAATTTAGAAGTATGAGCATGTTTTGGTAAAATTAGAATGTTTTTTTTCGTTTGAAAGCATGTGATAAAACAGATCTGACACTCTTTACTAAATTCGTCCAGGAAATTCGTTAGTGCTCGCCAAAGGCTCGCTTACTAACAATCTGACACTCTTTACTAAATTCGTCCAGGAAATTCGTTAGTGCTCGCCAAAGGCTCGCTTACTAACAAAATTCATGAACTCGTTTAATAAAATATGGTATGACATGACAACTTGTGTCAGATCCTATATATATGTTTTGTAGTCGGGACAGCGTCATTTTACCGTTATAAAAATGTGAGACAGAATCTAATATTATGAAACATGTACAATTTCTTTGTGTCATAGGGGCGATGTAATAAGGATTAATTATTGTTTTGCCTTGACTTCGGAAGTATTCTTTCAATGTGATGTAAAATATGTCAGTGCAATATTTGCAACTCAAACTTAACCTTTCAGCCTATATGTGTGACTGTTTCAACTAACCGTCAGTTACTTGTGATTGTTTATTAATCTCGCTTTATATATATCGATACTCGATTGGGCCTAAAACGACTGTACAAAGTAGGTAGTGTACCTGCAGTACCTGTTGAGGAGTTGTATTTGAACCATTGACTATTGCTTATGTCATACTTTGCAGAACAATTTTATGCTAAGTTGTTGATTATATGAAGCTCTGTCTTAAACCATGGATGACGAATGTTTCGTTACAGTATCAACACATTTTCTTTACGATGTGTAACGCGCCGACGGTTATTAAATAAAAGAGGACACTCAATTATATATTTATATTTTTAAAATATACTTTGCTTATTTATGTTACGATAACGATTGCCTTTCACTATCAGACGATGATCAACCACAGAATATATATAATTAATTTTCCTCTGGCTACTGTGACGTTTTTTTTAAGTACTATTGCAAAACAATGTTCCAATCCACCTAATTTTGGAGCTCTATCATCCACCTCTATTGAGTTGCCTATCCTTCTTTGCCGGTAATCTGAGCTTACCATTTTCCCTGTTCCACAGAACGCAATACTCTGTAAAATTATTACTTAGCAGACAAACCTAACAGTGCCAACGTGAAGATATTATTTTCATTGTATTAGGTCTTTACCACTCGCGAGCTTCTTCACAACTTACGTTTTTTCGGCTACGTCGCGCTATTTTATACCGTCGGTGCGTCTTTGCCTTAATGAGCGTCTGACTGAACGCACGTGTTCATAATCAAAAGTGATTTCTTGCAAAACAAAGGGGCTTTTAGCGATAATCAGTTTCGCGATTTCGCTACAGATGCGCGTGACTGTAGCAACTATTTTCATGTTAAACATAACTAATTGTGTACTTAAGACTCTGTAAACTATTCTGTATTGGAACCATTGGATAAATGTGTCTACTTATCTTAACCCATTTCATTCTGGATACACCTTTAGGTGTTTTTACCCTTGTATTCTGTATACACCTTTTGGTGTATGTCAGCATTTTTCTCTGTATGGGTATTGTTTTTGTTTAAATGCAAGGCTTATATTGCATATTAAGTAAAATAAAGTTATACTTTTCTGAAAGAAAATTAAATTCCTTTTATTATGAATATTGTTTCAATCACATCTTAAAATTAATAATCTATACACAATTATTTATGTTGGACAAAAGAGAAGTAAATTATAATGATCTGGAAAATCATTTCTATGCTCAATCTATTTTATTCTCTTACTCTCCCCAATTAACCAAAAGATATCAAATTGCATATCATTCCAATCAGCAGCTTGTGGAGTACACTTCTGATTTATAGCCCCTGGGCATCTGTTATGGCACATTTTATGCCCCCCCCCCCCCCCCGATGGTAACAGAAAGCAAATGTTGCTGGTTGTAAAAACATGGCTTTTAACAATATATAATTATTATCTTTGATTTATTATGTGACACATAATAATGATTGTTGGATTGAGTAAAAAATAAACTGTTTTGTACCAATAAATGCAATTTTATAGCCCCACAAAATGTTACATAATGGACAATAAAAGTTTAACTGCCATTTTTTTCATTACCACATAATCTTAATTTGGCTATAATTAAATATAGCAATTCTGATTTTCCATGATTTTTACAGCACTGAATGCAGAATAAAATTTGCTTTAATTCATACATTGACATTACCAAGCTAGAACTATAATTTATACCTAAAAAAATGGCAATAATTGTTGAGAATTTTCAGAAAATATTTTCTTTTAGCAGGAGCATCATCAATGTTTTTTGCTTAAAATTATACTTTAACTTTAATTCTCCATTTTAAGGCTTATATGAGTGTGTACAGTCATCTTTCCAAATATGTATACTTTATTTAGTCTAAAAATGTATACAATATGAAAAGTACATTGTCTAACATATACATATTTACATATTTCCAAGTATATTGGAACATCTGATAAACCTCTGATAAGCAGTCCAGATATTCAGAGTATCTGTCTTGATGACCCTTCAGAATGGAATGGGTTAAACACACGTTCATATATTTTTTCAGTCATTACCAAAAATTCTAAATTCCATTTAGTTTGTAATTAATAAAAACTGTATATACATATTATATTTTCTTTAGGACTTGTTACTATCTTCGTTACATGTTGATATTACAGATTATTGAGTTTTATCGTCAAAGTTAAACTTTTCACCAAACTTCATAATGTATTTACTTACAACTCTGATCAAACCTTGATACAGTAAAAATACATTTGTTACAATTTGATAGTCCGAAGTTTCTTGGGCAAAACAAGGATATCAGTAAAACTGATGAATGCTCCCCAATGCACTTTGTCAAGTAATTGGAGTGCAATCATAGGGCAAAGTTGTTAAAATAACTAAAAACCTCTATCACTGCAGGACCAAATATGCTGTCAAACCTGTATTTGAGCATGACATAAACATACCATACAAACACGTATTACTGAATTTCATACACCATATAATAAAGTCGCTGCTAAACAACAGCCCGAACAAGAATTGTGCGCTCTACAGTCTTCATAGGCCAATAACTCCGAGAAAATACACTGAACCTCAAGTGTGCGGTATTTTGGTCAGTCATTGTTGTCGTCAGCAATTACGAGGATGATCCCGGGATGGTTCTTTACCAAATTCCTTTAATTCAATGTAACATATGCAAAAGCTCTGGTTGGCATTGCAACCAAAAGCCTTACAAACTTCAGGCTGGATTTCAAAATAGCTTTCACAGAAATATTTCTTGTGTGAGCCACTATCAACCTCCTTCAAACACATATATCTTCACCACATTATTGTTTCATTGTTTCTTGGGTGACCTTCTATCATATTCCTTCAAATCAGTTGGATTTGTTAAGAAACATGGTCGCCAGCAGGTGGGGCAGTTTCTTTATAATGCTTTATGGCAAAAGTTGGCAATCTTCTTGTCAAACACCACTAGTTGGATTCTAAAATAAATTTACATAAATGTTCCTTAGAAGACCCCGTACCAATTTCATTCAAATGATTTGGAATCGATTCGTTAAAAAAACATTTCTACCAAGGGGTGGGGCAGCTTTAGTTATATAGTTTTAATGACAATTTTGACAATCTTCTCGTACGAAAATATTAGATTTATTTAGAACAAATTTATTGGAAATGTTCCTTCGATGATGATGATCCCTTAGGCATTTCTTTAAAATCATATTAATTTCTTAATTTCTTAAAAACGTGGCTACCACGACCACGAGAAATTTTTCTTATATCGCTTAAATGTCAACATTGAAAATCTGCTGGTCTGTAACTTTCCTTATATGGGATGTTTAATACGATTGCATGGTACCGTTTCCCATGATGTTGTACTGTTGGATCATATATGCGCTTACTGCATTTTAAGAATAACCCATTTTGCATGGTATGATCTAGTTAACGGTCTCTGGAGTAACGTTTCATACCTGTAGACATGTCTACAGCATACAACTTTGAAAACATCTTAACAAGAGGAGGATAAATTAATGCTTAAAAGGTGTTTTATTTTTTCAAACCTGTTTCAAGTAGTTTGCTTTTAACAGCCACACCCTGATCAGAGATAAAGTTCTCCGACAAACGATTCACTACAAAAAAAGGGTTAGGGCTATCCAGTGGGAAAGGTTAGATGTAGAGATTTGAAAATTTCTGCGGAATTTTTGTTTTCGTACAAATAAAAAACCATCAAGGATGAGACAAGTTTGATCATAAAAATGTCATGGTTACATGTCGGTTTCAAATAATTTCATTCTTCATCATGATGAATGAATACTCACAAGTCGCAATTACAACATTTATAGCGATAATAGTTACTGACATTAAACCTAAAACAGTCCAATGTTATACAAGCGTTCTCTACACTAAATGCGCGCATCTCCGCGTGGAAAGCGTGTTTGCAACAAAAGCCCGCATATATTCCGTCGATCATTACAAAGTCACGGATTCCTTAATATTAACGTGAGATCAAGCGATGAAACGATCCTTCTTGTTTTTGCCACTTCCATTTAAACTCCTTTCCAACTATTGTTTAAGGATTTCTTTCAATTTATCCATAATCACAAACACATCAAAAGCGTGACCACGTGCAGCTTTGTATACAATAGTTTAACAATTTAACCCGTAATATTCGAGTACAATGATTGAATAAAATACTAGTTTGATTTGCACAGGATTGACATTTGTGAAAACGTCTATTGACGGTACGTTATGGGACTTATAACTACGCCTACTTAGAATTGACGGTACGTTACGGGACGTATAAAAACGCGTACGAAGATCAATCTCCGACAAACACCGTTGACGGTCTACGAATGATTTTACAATTGACGGTGTACGAATGATTTTACAGTTGACGGTGTACGAATGAGTTTACAGTTGACGGTATACGAATGATTTTACAGTTGACGGTGTACGAATGATTTTACAGTTGACGGTGTACGAATGATTTTACAGTTGACGGTTTATGAATGATTTTACAGTTGACGGTGTACGAATGATTTTACAGTTGACGGTGTACGAATGATTTTACAGTTGACAGTGTACGAATGATTTTATAGTTGAAGGTGTAGGAATGATTTTACAGTTGACAGTGTACGAATGATTTTACAGTCGACGGTGTACGAATGATTTTACAGTTGACGGTGTACGAATGATTTTACAGTTGACGGTGTACGTATGATTTTAGAGTTGACGGTGTATGAATGATTTTACAGTTGACGGTGTACGAATGATTTTACAGTTGACGGTGTACGAGTGATTGTACAGTTGACGGTGTACGAATGATTTTACAGTTGACAGTGTACGAATGATTTTACATATGATGGTGTAGGAATGATTTTACAGTTGACAGTGTACGAATAATTTTATAGTTGACGGTGTACGAATGATTTTACAGTTGACCGTGTACAAATGATTTTACAGTTGACAGTGTACGAATGATTTTACAGTTGACGGTGTACGAATGATTTTACATAACATGTTCATCAAACAACTAAGCAAATTGGTCGCCGAGCGTACGACCAGGTTTATGTTTATGTTTTAATATGTGTACCTTGTTGTTGATTATCATTTTTAGTTTCAAAGGACGTAAACCTTAACACAGCCTTTTTAAGGCTGACTGCAGATGGGTACATCGTAATCGGAGCATTATTTCTGTTATCTGCTTAGATAATGTATGTTGTTTTCTTAATTTCGCTTTCGTATTAGAATACACGTACAATCTATGGGATATAAAATTCAATAACAGAACGCACGTATATGTTAACGTATTATTACTATATGCTTACGTATTATTATCATTACTATTATTATTATAAATACTAGTTCTCTATGGTACGCTTACTGGCATGCCGCTGTAACTAACTGTTTTACGCATCTATATCGTGATTTTGATGCTTACGTTAAGTATGTATTAATATTATATTATAATGGTGTGTTTATACTTATATTGTTTTATTGTACATAGTTGTTGTAAATATGTTGTGCTCTCCTGGGTTGTTATGAAATAAAGTATCTATCTATCTATCTATCTATCTATCTATCTATCTATCTATCTATCTATCTATCTATCTATCTATCTATCTATCTATCTATCTATCTATCTATCTATCTATCTATCTATCTATCTATCTATCTATCTATCTATCTATCTATCTATCTATCTATCTATCTATCTATCTATCTATCTATCTATCTATCTATCTATCTATCTATCTATCTATCTATCTATCTATCTATCTATCTATCTATCTATCTATCTATCTATCTATCTATCTATCTATCTATCTATCTATCTATCTATCTATCTATCTATCTATCTATCTATCTATCTATCTATCTATCTATCTATCTATCTATCTATCTATCTATCTATCTATCCACGTTTTCTGGATGGCTAAATACACTCTCAATCAAATGTCATTGTAAGATCAATTGCATTTACCGCAAAACAAATACAATTTTGCAACGGGCGAATACTTGTTCGCACATATGCCAATGTTAGTCTAATGTTTTCTGATAAGTGTATAACAAAGAGGTGTGACAAGATACGGGTGTGTTGTCTAATGAGCATACCGCCATACATTATATAGATTACTGATTGTTAGCAATTTATTTTTCGTTATGGTACCACATGCAACAAGCGAACAATAATATAACAGCGAATGTTTTAATAGTTAGCTTAACGTTTGTTTATGCAAAGTATTACAGGTAGTTGTTATTTTTAACCATATCAAGAATTTGATAAATGTTGTGAATTGCCATCATCTTGTGCAAAATACAGGTCTGTTTGAATTTCGACTTATATTTACATTGCCCGTTTAAAAATAATGTTGGTATTTTTAATTTCCAATTAAACTGTATTACTGAGATGATAATAATTCCCCTTAGAACTGCCAAAACAATATTAATTGACCTTCACACAAGTATAATACTTTTATTATCTTCTATGTAAAGTGGCACACCCATTTCCCAAACTAAACAACCGATATCTACAATACTTTTACTATTCACGTTATTCAAAACAATTGACGTGAAGCAAGGTAGCTATCGTATGACCGAAAGATGTGCTAATACAGGCGGTGACAACATGAACAACGCTTATTTGTAAGTGAACACTGACAAATCCAAGCAGGCTTCGGAACAGTGGAATTTATTATGGAAACGGACGCTTCTATGATGCTTAAATTTGTCCTTTCATGTGAGTCTTGTTTGCAATATCTTATTGGCGGCATTATTATCGGTCTTGATACACTTACATTAGGATTAAATCACTGCTTAACTAAAATAATTTATATAGCGACAGGAGTTTTGGACTTTGCATTTCGTGCGACAGTCCAAATAGTTTTCTGGATAACCTTTGCAATCCATGAAATTTTGGAAACCATACGGGCAATAATGCAAAAAACAAAAATGTTATTTTGGACATCGTTCTACATAACGTTTCAGAAAGTTTAATAAGTTTTGTTTATAACGTATGTCACAGGGACAATTTGTCTATATCTGTTTTGTATGTGTTGTGTAGCCCATTTCATTTATTTCACTGCATCGACAATCACCCATCACTGTACTAACCCGTTTTCCTCGTGCACGTTTTGCCACGTATTCGCCAGTACGAGAATATATTCTGAACAGAATAGACGTAGCCGTCTTCTTGTTTTCTTTATATTTTCTACTGCGCCCTATATTTACCAGGTTAGTGACTCAGTACATATTCATATCATCTCATATTTCTTTTACATATGATATGTTTTGTTTTGTTTCGTTGCAATGCCATTTTTATCTTATTTACTTTAATGTTTACAATATTTCGTAGTGAACATTTTGTATTTCAATAAAGAGTACGAGAATATCTTCTGAACAGAATAGACGTAGCCGTCTTCTTGTTTTCTTTATATTTTCTACTGCGCCCTATATTTACCAGAGTAACCCGTGACATTTGGCGCCCAACGTGGGACTCTCGAATTGCAAACTCATCCAATCGTTGGTACAGACGTTTGCTGTTTCCTTGGGGCGAATCAAACTCCTGCAGTACGGTGCAGATTCGTATGCTTCACATGGTACGTCGTCCATGCCAGACAAATACGTCAGTGGCGGAACTGCGCAATCTGGTACGAAGTTGGGACGAATCTTGGGTACGAAGTGAGGTACGAGGGTAACCGGATGCTGGTGTAGTAAACATCGCTTACGGTAGAGGTCATATTGACATACATATATATATAACAACCCGTGAGCTTATATTGTGATTTATTTCTATTATAAAGTAACAGTGCGCTGTGTGCATTAATTGTGTCACTGAGCGGCTGAATTCACCTCCAACTGACATTGGGTACGTCAACCGGAATTACAGACAACGACAGTGACGGCTATTGGAACATTTATCTTGGACAATATAAAATTGAAAATAACTTACATTATTTGCATGTGTATTCATAAAATATATTTTCTTTGTTGAGTTTATGTCAATAATTATCATCATTCATTTTAACTATGTCCCATTATTTTGAACATTTTCATTTAGTTAACATTACTAAATTTTTTTAGGCTCAATAACGGAAGACTGGACATCATTAGCACTTTACGTTCCACTGTGCTTCAGCATGGTGATGGTTTGCATGTTTACCCGGTGAACTGGTAAGACCTAACATTCTCCTTTCTAACACATGTCCATGTCCCGTGCTTGTTGTTTTCTGTATTACTGAAAATATTGTTGAATGTGTGTCTGGTAAATAGTTCGTGTGGCATACCGATTGCACATTGAAGTAGGTAGCATCGTTGGGGTTGTTTGCTTCGTTCTGACACTAATATCTTGCTTTTAGTTGTATATAGGGTCATTTAACGTTATGTAATACGAAAAGAGTTTTATGCATTGATTCATAACGTTACTTGCTTTCGTTCAATACTGATTTGTTTTTTTTATTTTTCTAGATCATTTCATTGTTAATTTTTCACAATTATGGCTGCTAAGTACCAGTCTGACACAACAGGTAGTATTGATTATAGTCAAGAAGACTTAAATTATTTTATTGAGCAATTAGAAAGAACCGGGCGTTATACGGTACATGTCCCTCAAAGCTCCCCAACATCGAATGTACAAAAAGGGTATACGACATTACCATACAGGGAATTTGAAACACCGACGCCAGTTAGAGTGGCTCGGGAAAGCAATCCTTCCTTGACAGAGAGGCCAGATGTGCCTAGGCGTTATAGTTCCGTGAAGTTTGATTTTCAGCGGGGTGCTTACTCTACACCGAAGACCGATGTCGCTTGCACATTTGTTTCAGCTCCCAGAATATCCGTTCCTGAAAGAGGGCCGGTTAGTGAACAGGAAATGAGAACATTGTTGCGTAATGAATGCTCTTTGTCGTCTGGATTTGCAGGGCTATTGGAACCTCCACCTGTCCCTCCTCTTCCACATGAGTATTCATTTACAGATGATCCTGTATTGCCAAGACCAGAACATTGGTCTTATTCGTCCAAAGTTCCAAGACTCCCGCAATTTTCAGGTGAAGGTCGTGCTGACGATGTGGACTTTGAAGTATGGAAATTTGATGTTTCTTGTTTGATACGAGAGGGTGTATATCGGCCAAATTTAATTCTAGAAGCCATTCGCAGATCACTTACTGGTCGTGCTAGGATTGCTTTAGTAAATATGGGAGCAGTTTCAAATGTCCCTGATGTGTTGAGGGAATTAGAAGCTATTTTTGGTAATGTGGCTACTACTGAGAGGGCTAAGGAACAATTTTATTGTGCACACCAGCTGGAAACTGAATCAGTTGCTGACTTTAGCATACGACTTGAACAGCTTTTATTAAGAACCAAATTAACTCTCAATAAGGAATCACGTGATGAAGTTCTTTGCGGGAGACTGTGGTCCGGTCTTCGTGATACTAGCTTACGAAACAACTCACGGTACAAATTTGAGACCATTAAGGATTTCAGTTTGTTCAGGCGGGAACTGCGTCAGATTGAGCATGAGCTAGCCGTTGGTAACTCTTTAGCTTCTCCGAGACAAGAGATGTTAATTAACCCCTCCCAACAATTTTCAATTTCAGATAACACTTTGTTTAAGGAGTTGCAGCGGTTGACTGATCAGTTGAAGTCTTTGGAGATCAAAATGAGTGACATGGATAGCGACATAAAATCTTTCAAGCAGAATCGGTTGGAAACTTTTGATGAGAGGCGTGGGGGACGTAATAACCGAAGTGAGTCCAAGGGTAAGCAAACTACAGATACACATGTTAATGCTACTTCTTCAACAACCCAGTCCAAACCTTTAAACTCCCAGGCTCCTCCCCCGAAGGGCCAGTAGGAGGTAAGCCTTTAGAAAACGGCCAGTTCAAGATTAACATCGTTGGTCAATCGAATCGATCAACAATTATGTTGAATGGCGAGGAGGTTGTCTGTCTAATTGATACAGGTGCTGATGTGACTTCTCTTGCTGAATCATACTTTCGTTCAATAAATCCAGCTCCACAGTTAAATAGTCTTTCAGATTTCGTAATAAGGGGAGCCAATGACAATCTTGTACCATATATAGGTTATGCAGTGTTGGAATTGTCTGACGTCAGTTTATCAGTTCCTAAAGTTCAAGTGCCAATTCTCATTACAAAAGACACAAACTTTGCAAAAGAAGTGCCCCTTATCGTTGGAACAAATGTCATTGCATATTTTAAAGATCATTTTGCAGGGTTAAGTACTGCTAGTTCTGCATGGGAATTAGCTTTCAGTGCCATCAGCACGACACATTCTGTTTCACAGTAAAGGCACTGGTTGATCATCCAGTGACTCTTCAGCCATTCGAGTCCCGTACCCTCACTGGTATAGTAAGATCACCTCACGGAATGACACATGGTGTAACAGAATGCACTGGTGTTTCTCAGCAGCTGACAGTTTGTCCAAGGCTCGTAGAAATTAATCCAAACCGTACCTTTTCAAAGATACCGGTGCGGATATGCAATATGTCAGCTCAACCGTTGCGTGTTAAACCTAAGTCTCAGCTATGTCTTCTGCATGAGGTTAATGTTGTCCGTAATGTTGATCCTTTCGAGGGTTCCGGTGATCCGGATAGACTTGTTAAAGGTAAGACTCTCGAAGAATTGGGTGTTCATGTCCCTGATAATTCCATTCTTGACGGGCATAGAGAGGAAGCGGTACGTTTTCTAGAGCGTTGGAAATGTTTGTTCTCTTCTGGGTTATCAGATTTAGGCTGCACCAACCTTGTTGAACATGAAATCAAGCTCACTGACCATACTCCATTTAAAGAACCTTATCGACGCATTCCTCCTGGCATGTTCGAAGAAGTTCGCGAACATCTTCGAGACATGTTGGAAGCTGGGGCCATCAGAGAATCCAAAAGCCCTTTCTCTATTAACATCGTGTTAGTACGGAAGAAGGACAATTCTCTTCGATTCTGTATTGATTTCAGGAAATTGAATCGTCGTACGGTCCCTGATGCATATTCCATTCCCCGCATTGAAGAGAGTATTGATTGCTTGTCTGGATCTCAAATTTTCAGCAAACTTGATCTCCGCTCTGGGTATTGGCAGGTCGCCATGAAGGAGGAAGATAAACCAAAGACTGCATTCTCTGTCGGTCCACTTGGCTTCTACGAGTGCAATAGGATGGCTTTTGGACTGACCAATGCACCTGCAACGTTCCAACGCTTAATGGAGCGATGTATGGGTGAGCTTCATTTGCAGCAATGTCTTATATATCTAGACGATGTGATCGTGTATTCCAAGACCATGGCCGAACATTTTGAACGATTGGAAGCTGTTTTTTCCCGTTTGTCTGAGGCTCGATTGAAGCTAAAAGGGTCAAAATGTGAATTCTTTCTCCCTAAGATCTCTTACCTCGGCCATGTTGTAAGTGCCAATGGTGTCGAAACAGATCCTGCAAAGATAGATGCTCTAAAAAATTGGCCAATTCCCAATTCCATTAAAGATCTTCGCAGTTTTCTATGATTTGCTGGGTATTATAGGCGATTTGTACCAGGTTTTTCGCAGCTTGTAAAACCTTTAAACGATTTGCTTGTAGGCCATCCAACAAACAAAAAGGGGAGGCGAAAGAGAGAAGCTGCGGTTTGGTGTTGGGAATCAATGCATCAGAATGCCTTCGAAAATGTAGTTGCAAAGTTGACGTCACCACCTGTCCTTGCATATGCTGATTTTTCTCGACCTTTCATTCTTAACGTCGATGCAAGTGGTACCGGTTTGGGTGCAGTGCTCTATCAGTTACAGGATGATGGCAATGAACGCGTCATTGCGTACGCGAGTCGAGGTCTGAGGCGTGCAGAACGAAACTATCCTGCTCACAAGCTGGAATTTCTAGCGTTGAAGTGGGCTGTCGTGGATAAGTTTAATGATTACCTTTATGGTAATTCTTTTCAGGTAAGGACGGATAATAATCCACTTATGTCCTGACGACGGCCAAGTTAGATGCAACTTCACATAGATGGTTAGCTGCTCTATCAGTCTACTCGTTCAGTATCCAGTACCGATCCGGTAAAACTAATGTTGATGCCGACTTTCTGAGTCGATCGCCGGCCAATCAAACTGTTGTCTTTACAGATGCAGTTAATGCTGTTTGTCAGGCGTCCATGGTTTCAAGTCAAGAATGCCCTGCTATTGAGTGTGTCAGTATGTCGCAGCAAGTGGTCGATGTTGCAGCTCGGCTTCAGGGCGGTGACCAGTTGTGTAACGTGAATTGGTGTGTAGAGCAAGACAAAGATCCAGTAGTTTCTCGTGTGAAACAGTTGATTTTGTCAGGTCGCAAGCCAACTAGGAGGTTGTGTAGCCTAGAACCAGAGTTAGTTCGTCGTTTTTTAAGAGAATGGCGACTTTTGTTTGTACGAAATAATGTCTTGTACAGGCACGGGTCAGTTTCGGGGCATCAGGTAGACCAACTTGTGTTACCTGCCACTTTTCATGACATTGTCTTCACTGGTTTACACGACCATGCTGGACACCAAGGGATTGACAGAACAGCATCTTTATTAAAATCAAGGTTCTTTTGGCCTGGAGTTGATGGGTTTGTTGATGTTCGTGTAAGGAAATGTCCTCGGTGCGTTCGAAGAAAAGCACCCGCACATACAGCTGCGGAACTGACACCTATTCAATCTTGTTACCCTCTTGAATTGGTATGTATGGATTTCCTTACACTTGAAATGTCCCAAGGTGGTTATGAAAATATATTAGTAATGACGGACCATTTTACCAGATTTGCTTCTGCTATCCCGACGAAAAATCAGACAGCAAGAACGACTGCTAAAGTCTTATTTGAGCATTTTGTTTGTCACTACGGTTTTCCTAGCCGATTACATAGCGACCAAGGAAAAAATTTCGATGGTCATGTAATACAAGAGTTGTGCAAACTCGCCAATATAGAAAAGAGTAGGACAACGCCATACCACCCTCAAGGCAATGGTATGCCAGAACGGTTTAATCAAACCCTTTTAAACATGCTTGGTACGTTAGAAGATGCTCAAAAGTCCAACTGGCGAGCTCATGTCCCAGCAGTCGTCCATGCATATAACTCGACCCGCCATGAAAGCACTGGCCTGACACCTCACTTTCTCATGTTCGGTCGTCATCCCCGCTTAGCAATTGATGCATTTTTAGGGATAGAGCCTGACGCCAATTCAAGAACACGAGATCGCAAGGAGTATGTGTACGGTCTACGGAAACGTTTGCAGTATGCTTATAAGGTGGCGAATAAGGAAGCAACTCGTCAGGCAAAGCGACATAAGCGGCGATATGACTTACGGGTTAGACATGTTCGCCTGGAAGAGGGTGATAAGGTACTGGTTCGTACTGTTGGCGTTAAAGGAAAGTGCAAGTTGGGAGACAGATGGGACAAGGAGATTCATGTCGTTGAAAGTCAACCTGACGAGAATACACCAGTTTTTCAGGTGAAACGCGAAGATGGAAAAGGACGGTCCCGATTACTCCATAGAAATCTCTTGTTGCCATTTTCAGGGCTTCCTGTGGACGAGCCCAAATGTTACCCGGTGTCAGAAGAAAAACCAAAGTCCAAAGACCTGTTGAACAAGTGTCTGTACACTTTGATCGTCCTGCACAGAGCACTTTCCCTCCCGAATCATAAACATTTGTTCCACGTCGAACAATCAGATCCAGGAAACCGCCGTCCTGGTTGTCCAATGATTGGGTAACATAGGTTATCTATTAGATTTCTCTTTATTGAAAAATATCACCGCCCAGTGTACATAGATTTTCTTTTATTACTTGAGTTAACATTTATTTGCCAATAGACTCATTGCTTCAAAATATATGAGACTGTATCATCTGTTTTGTGAGATTTGGTAGTTATTATTCTAAAAGGCATAAACTACCAGTGTCATTTTTTTTGCAATTTATGCAGTTGTTCTTGCTTATTTTGCAAGATATCTAGAATTGTTGTTAATGAATTGTGCATAAAGCGCATTTTCGGTACAGTATTCTATCTTTCAAAGAGACGTCTTTGAAAGTTAGTAAGAAATAGTTATAACTGTAGTTAGAATTCAGTTTAACATTTTGTAGAGTTAGGTACTCACGTACTAGCTTAGTTATTTGGAAGGAATGGTCTCTTAACAGCTTATGCCTGCGTGCAGGTTTGATTCTGGAAAGTAGGTAGAGCTATTGATTTTACCCGATTGTATTGCTTATATTCGTTTATCCCTCACCTTGATAGTTAAGATCAGTAAATGTCGGGACGACATTTTTTTATGTTGAGGGGGAGTATGTCACAGGGACAATTTGTCTATATCTGTTTTGTATGTGTTGTGTAGCCCATTTCATTTATTTCACTGCATCGACAATCACCCATCACTGTACTAACCCGTTTTCCTCGTGCACGTTTTGCCACGTATTCGCCAGTACGAGAATATCTTCTGAACAGAATAGACGTAGCCGTCTTCTTGTTTTCTTTATATTTTCTACTGCGCCCTATATTTACCAGGTTAGTGACTCAGTACATATTCATATCATCTCATATTTCTTTTACATATGATATGTTTTGTTTTGTTTCGTTGCAATGCCATTTTTATCTTATTTACTTTAATGTTTACAATATTTCGTAGTGAACATTTTGTATTTGAATAACGAGTACGAGAATATCTTCTGAACAGAATAGACGTAGCCGTCTTCTTGTTTTCTTTATATTTTCTACTGCGCCCTATATTTACCAGAGTAACCCGTGACACGTAACATATGTGATGCATGTTCTGGCAATATATCCTTTTCAATTACTTCAATTGATCGTCTCGCATATATTCATAATTCTTATTCTTATTCATTACGTCAGGGCCATTGACTATGTCGTCTTCGGATTTGTCTTCCCAGTTGTTTACTTTATCTTCTGGCTCTGTGAAATTCCATTTGCTTTAATTTGTGTTTTGTTTGTGGCCAATGTTATCACAGGACCCTGGTTTAATCGTACACATCAACAACATGTTTTCTTATAGGATATTTGTGGGAATTTGTGTGGTGGTTCTTTATTGGAGGAATTAGTTTCGGTGTTGTTATTGGTATGAAAGTGTTAATTGAATTATTACCCTATATATAATCGTGGCATACATCGGCTGCTGTTTATTAAGAAGAGCCATGCCAAATGACATTTGGTTGATACGTCAGCAGACTTTTATAAGTGGTGGCAGACAATCATTTTACGAAATGACAAGTCAAAACGGAAACATTGATCAGTTAAACGAGGATCTAACGAAAAAGTGTGTGGTATGCTTTGAGGAAATGCCGTTTGTTAGGATCCTGCCATGTATGCACGAGAACATTTGCAAAACGTGTGTTTTCCGGTGGAGACAAGATGACAATAGGTGCCCTTTGTGCAGGGTAGCAATAGTAACAGTAAGAGCATAATTACATATACGAAGTGTCAGTTTTGTTTGCAAAGGTACTTGGGTTATTGTTAAGATATAGCTATATGTGGAAGTGATATTGTATAACACTGTTAACAGTGTTAACGTTGCTCCAAAGATTGTAGTAAGTATAAAGAAGATTCATCAGGATGGCCCTACGAGCAGCCAATAATTTGCACGCTTCACTACGTTTCAAAGCGATTTGGACATCACGATGCCTCGTACATAATCGTGACACCAACGTAGGCAAACTGAGTGCGTAGTAACATCGCGATAAACCGAACAGGCAACGCGACCCAATCGTCGCGTTGTGGTGGTCCATCATGTATATTCGTGAGTTGTAATGATAATTGTAATATATATGCCTTAGAATCAGTCACGATTAATCACGATTAAACACGAAAGGCCACGAATGCCTCTACGGTGGTTGTAAGCATAAGCCAAAGTGAGATACGATGGCACGAGAATTGTCCTATGTTAAAAAAAACCGTGGCGGCGCTACGACATGCCAAGAATATTTTCAACATGTTAAAAACTGTCGTAGCGCTTCCCGATCGATATGGATTCCTCAAGATTCAGCACGATTTACGCTGATGCCAGTACGTATGTGCTTAGACTTTACCACGCTTCACCAACATTGTGTAAATCATGGGCAAACGTAGCCAAAATCGTGACAGTGTGACCGAGGCTTTAGTAAGCTCTACACAACATGCTCTATAATTCCGTATATAAATGAAAAATATGGAGGTGATTAAACACAGTCTTAAACAATAGTCCATGCGTAGCAAGCTTCTTTATTTGAACAAATCCTCTTAATATTCCGTCGCTTCAAAGCCAGAAGACGCTGTCATCCTTAATTGCGCATTTGCCGATGACACATTCTTCTTTACAGGGGACGATTTGTAAGCATGTAATTACATGTTAATATGGGCGAGTTTTAAACACACAAAACATCTGCAATAGTTATTCCAAATGAATTTGTCCATGAATTCCAGGAATTAATCTTTATTTAGATCTGCGAATGACTATATCGGGAAAATTGCACATTGATGGAGAAAATTGCACATTTGTTTCCATGGAGTACAATAACAGGCGGGCCAATTTGAAAATAGTCATTTTATGGTGACACTGTTATGCATAAAATAATCAGGTACTATAAGTAAAGATATGAAAAAAAATCAAGAAAAGTCAACTTTTCACAATGGAAACGTTGACAATTTTCACGCAAATGAATAATTTGCGGGAAAAAATTTCAATTTTGGATAAAATTCGCTGATCTACATGTAAATAAAGATTG
Organism: Congeria kusceri; assembly: GCA_027627225.1. Classification (NCBI taxonomy): domain Eukaryota; kingdom Metazoa; phylum Mollusca; class Bivalvia; order Myida; family Dreissenidae; genus Congeria; species Congeria kusceri. The sequence goes on along the minus strand of CM051032.1, from coordinate 35,223,208 downwards.
ATAAGGAGTAAAAAAGAAAGTTGTTTCCACTAACGCGACCGACCATATTTTTTTTTTGCCCTCGACTATAAACCTTTTTTGCCGTTTGGAAATTGATTTTTTGAATATTCGCGTTTTTTTTCGAATAATATTGAATAATCTTGAACGTTTCATTATGAAGGCAGTAACAAGACTGGGATCCGGGGGATCCGGCCTCTAGGCAGCAACGCCAATAGTATTTGTGTTGTTTAACCGTTTGTATACAATAGTTTTTGCCCTTTGTTACAACTTTGCCATGGTTTGCTTTAGTAAATAAATCGCATTTTGCAAAGTTCGTAGGAGCTTTCCTCCTAAATACTGACATTAAAGACGTTCGCAACAAAAAGAAAATAATTGGGTTAATTTCTCCTTTTGCTTCATTGTTTCTTTATTATATATATGTTAAAATATACTAATTTTATAAATAAATATGAATCTTTGTAAGTCATTAAGTTCCAGTCAATGGATAAAAGTTCATAAAGCATTATAATAATTACAAACACACGTATACAATGTTTTGCCATAAAAATTAATAATTAAAGAAAGATTTTTTAAATATCTCCATTCTATTTTAGCAATTGATACTTTGTTTACGTAAACACGAAATATGACAAAGGCTACATATGTACCCCCCTATTTAAAGCCCAATATTTCCACAACAAGTTCGGTGACCCATTCTTTTTATTAATATTTTGGTGAAAGTATACATTGGTGCATGTATGCGCGAAAATTTAAGAAAATCTGTCGTTTGGAACAAAATATATTGATGCATAATAAATTACGTTTTAGAAGGTATATTTAGTACCCATTTGACCTACATCAACGTCCAGTCAAATTCATTATTTTAACAGTAATTAAAAGTAAAGCATTTTTTATTACCAAAATACACTTGTATATTGCCAAACAAGACATGTGAAAATACATCAGTTGAAAGAACCATAACCTTGTTTGGAAAAAGCTCTCCTATATACTTAAAACATTGATTAAAAATCCAGACTGAAAAAAGGGGCTTCGACAGGTACCGTATTCAAAACCCAATATTTCCGGAAAAATGCCGGTGACCCCTATTTTTTAACACTGATTTAGTTTCTGTAAACAATATGGAGTTGTTTTTTTTTAACAAAATCTGTCGTTTGGAACAAAAGATATTCGTATGTTTGATTATTTAGTGATGTTTTCAAAGGCATATTCAATGCATAATTAATCTCATAGTGTCCATTAAAAGTCATTTGTTTAAATGGTAACTATAGATAAAGCGCGTTTTATCATTAAACTCCACTTGTATATTGCCAAACGCAACATTAAAAACAGATGCATTTAAAAATCTCCGTCCTTGTTTGAATATAAACGCTTTATATAATTGAACATTGCTAGTCACACAAACTGAAAAAAAGGCTTCGACACGTACCTTATTTAAACCCGAATATTCGGGAACAAGGCCGGTGACCCTAAGTTTTTAAGACAGGTTTAGTTTTGGGATACATTAACACATGTTTGTGCAAATTTTTAAGAAACACTGTCGTTGGAAAAAATAGTTGCTAACGTCTTTAAGGGTGAAAATGAAAATAACAAGGTTTTTACAGAATCATTATTTTAATGTTTAATAATATGTTTTTGATCATTTGAAAAAAATAAAACGTTATGTGAATGAGTTAACTTTTCCGTAATGTTCATTTTTAATAACATACCATAAAATACTTGAAAGATCAGAGAATTATCGGAAAACGGTGTATGGAATTAGCAGAAAAGACATTTTTTTAGAATACTGGTAGATATTAACCATATTTTTTAATAATCATAAGTTATGATCCTAGTCAATGTTAGAAAACCCTGAAACTGTACTTAATAAAACCAATTTAACAATATTTCTAATTGGAAAGTCAAAAGGGGGGTGGACACAAGAAATTGAAACAAAATAGCATTATATGACATCACTGAGACAGAAATTACTTACATAATGTTATGTTATAGAGCATCATATGTTTATGAAATAAATAGGAAAAAAACTAGGGGTCAATGTTCGTCTAAGAGCGCCAGCAACTAAACCCTCTTTCAACACCCATTACTTAATAACAGAAAATACATTATTATGTAGTATGAACTTTGCTAATACATATAATGACTGTTTTAAATGTATATTGTACTTTAAACTTACAAAGTTTATCCAAAGATCTGCAGTCTATGTCATTACAAATGTGACTCTTGTTAAAAGTATTGCAACAATACCAAAAATGTGTGAAATAGTGTTTATTTTCCCCACCCACTGCCTAAGTATAGTTAACATGAACAATCTTTATTCTAAACTTGTTCAACTTACTAACACATAAATACAAGGTATGTTCAAATAAGAATACAATATTTAACAAAACTGCATGTAATCCAATATTTTCAAACGTACATGTTAGCATGTTGCCATGGCAACCATTCTCTCATACGAAAAATGTATGCATTCAAATTATGATTTTTAACATGAAGTAAGCATTTATTCCAATTAGGCAAGTGTTACGGAATCTAAATGGGTTTCTTATTTTGAAAAAAAAAGCAAAATGCGAAATTGAATACACTTGTGTAACGTAAGTATGATTAACATGAATAAGTTTTAATAACAATATTGCACTTGTTATAGGTATTATGTATTCATATCATAACAACAACGTGATCTTTTGAACAATAATTTCAATTCATATGGAGATACAAAAAATCAATACTCATTGTTACATATTTGGTTATTCCAACGTCAGCTTGTCTAAGTGCACAAAATAGCTAGTATAATTGACCCCACCCACTAAGTAATAGCATATAATTTCATTCTCAGTTAACAATTTACAATATAAATTTCTACATAATAATAATGTTGATCTTATGGACGCACCAACAAGTACTTTTATTATGTAGTTCTTTTGGATCAACATTACAAAAGCATGACAGCTATTGTTTTTAACAGCATATGAAAAAAAACAGTGTTTACAATCTGCCATCTTGTATTAAACCCATGCAAAAAACAAACAAACACATTTTTCGCACACACAGCCTACATGCTTTTATGCACAAACTATATGATTTAGATGCAAAGTGAATTCTACGCTAACACAGTAGTGCACAACTAAAAGAAACACAACTTCTGACAGCAATTTGCATAACGGCTGTTCCAGGTAAAAAGGTTATGGTGGGTGGAACGCCAGTGCAAAAATGGTGTACCACCAACACAGCTTTATTTTTGTTAAGTCATATATATTTCATTTTATTCCCTCTATCACCCCACCCACCGAATTTAAATACATGGGCGTTCGACCCCCTCATCACCTTTTTTCCTGGAACAGTACTAAATGTATCCAAATTATGTTTGCAACATAAAATGTCAAATAGATTCAATGATCCTTGAACTTTTAGTTACTCTCACTTTTTCGCTGACTGTTTCCCCAAGTACATCTGAAATGACCTGTCTTCCATTTCTTTTATAAATTACCATCAAATGTCCCAAATGAAGACCACTACCTGCCATTTTGTAGCCAAACTGTTACTAATAGCCTTTTTGTTTATACAAGTTGCATAACTTGGCAATAACTTACGGATTCTAGAGCTGTAATAATTTCACTGAATAGCATAGTCAAAGGAAAACATGCATGGTTTTAGATTTTCCTCAGACACATTCACAGAATCCACAAGCTATTTTTAAAAATTCAACATCCTGCTAGGCATTATGAGCATTGTACGATTCTCCAATTATACAACTGACAAGATTAACCTGAGAGTATGATTTCAGTTGGGGCTGAGACAGCTGGAAGAACTTTCTTGTATCAATGAAACTTGTAATTATTTTATAAAAATCAGGCAACATTTGGCAGTTTACTACATAATGTAACAGTACCAAACTATCAAAATTTTTATATTAAGGCCAACTAATGTCACCTTGTCAGTTTTGAGTCCTTTCAAGTAAGAAATAAAAGAAGATAACGCATCACAGATCTCTAGAGCCTCAACTGTAAAACATTATGAATCCTCTTTTGGTCATTCCAGTCACTTTAGAGGCCTGTTTGGAAATCTGCTTCTTCGGCAATACATAACATGAAAACACATCCGTTGAGTTGTTGCTGATGGCTGCAATTGGTGTAATGTGAGCATCTCTACTTGTAATAAACAAATTACGCTTTTTTTCAGAAGTTTGATATTTGACCAATTATGAGAATACACATATATTCTCATAATTAGTTTTGACAGTGTCCTGCATTAAAATAATACAACAGTCACATTTATTCATATGTAACATAAGAACTATCATTTGAAGTGATGAACACCTCCAAGTAGGTACTGAATACAAACAAGAGGGTTGTAGGGCCCTAGATTGCTCACCGGAGAGGCTAAACAAGTTTCATGTTGAATGTACAACAAATGTGGCCTCTAAAGTGTTCATAAGCTTTACTGTAATTTGCCCTGGTGACCTATTTTTCTTACACAATATGACCTGGTTTCAAATTAGACCAAGATATCATTAAAACAAATGTTTTTGGCAAGTTTCATGAAGATTGGGCAAAAAACGTCGTCTATAGAGTGTTCACAAGGTAAATGACACGACGAGTAACGACGGACAAAGGCGATTGCAAAGGCTCACCTTGAGCATGTTGTGCTCAGGTGAGCTAAATAGGTTATTTGTGAAAGTGAAAGAAATACTGTTCTCTTCAAACATGTTTGATGGGTATATAAAAGCTAAGTACCCGGTAAAAAAAATATTATGAAACAGTTAAGTTTCAAAATGCATGAAAAGAGTTATGGTACTTTTTACACATATTCATCTTAACATGAACATGTTCATAATCTGATTAATTTAAAGCTTTTTAAATTGAAAATACAGAATTGGCAAGCTAGTTATAAAGTTATTATAAAGTTAAGGACTTCACTTATCACCAACACACCCAAATCTGTAGTTTCTAGGTCCAAGTACATCCAAGCAGCTTCCTCTTTGCAGTCGTTCAACTCCACTGGTTTAAAGAATGGGGGAGAGATTGTTTCTGTATCTGCATTGTCTATGAAATGGGCCTCTCCCTGATAAGTGGTGCCTTCTCGAACTTCATATGAATTAGTCTTCTGCATCCTGTGAAAATGATTAACAATTGTCAAACTAATATTGTACTGCATTTTTTTTTATCTGAAAGTGTGTATGTACGATTTGACAGCATATGTAGTGGTATAAATACATGTAGCAAAATAAAGTTAATTAATATATCTTTCTATTTAAAATGGAATAAATGTTAAGAACAAAAATTGCATTTAAACGCACAATAAGCTTGTTTTTAATCACCAAATAGATTTAGTCTGTACAAGCGGAACACATATACATGTATACGTTGACTTGACAGTTGGTTTATGTTACACAATACTAATAAACGATGCAAAAGTCAACACAAGCATTTGTTGTTTATTTTATATTAAAGTGTTCCCTTCCTCATCTTTTTCTGTTTGCTTTTAAGTTTTATCGTCACTTTCATCTTCTTATTTTGAAAATAATTGATATGAAAGATCGTACATACAAACTTTGATATGAGGCATTCTTTTGTATCCTGTAACATGAGTTAATATTGTCCCAATACCAAGATGCTGTATTTTGTTATTTATGGCATTTGGTGCTGTGATGGAAAAAGATTATGTGGCTTGACTGCGGAATTTACCAGCTTCACTTTCAGCTCATTCTATAAATTACTACACCTTACCTGATAAAATTTCTCCATCAATGCCAACCAGTTATTTTTGTGTATACGCAGCACATTACAGTTACTGTAAACTAGTAGGGCAGTACTATTAGTAGAAGAAGTCATAAGCTGGTCATGACATATTTAATTTGTCATACTAATATGTTCTATTGTTATTGAAGTGATTTTTTAAATAAATCCCTCTTCGTTTTGTGTCCTCTCCTGGCGACAAACCAACCTTCTCATGTACCTGAAATAAATATGATACAGACTTACTGATGTTTAAAATATTTCACTGGAAATTCTATGTGAATAATATGAGAATTATGTTATTTTAATATATTACATAATACAATGTATAATCTGAAACAAACAAAAGCTGTCAGAGGACAGCGCGCTCGAATATTCGAAGTATTTTTCCCTTAAATATGATGTCAAAAAAGTGCATAACTCTGTCAAAATACAAAACAGAGTTATGGGTAATGTTGCCACTGATACTTTATTGGATGACAAAGATTAGTTCCAAGTTTCAAGTGAATAACTTATGTAGTTTTTGAAGTTACAAAACTGTGGAATATAAACTTTAACCAGAAAATCTATGTGAAATAGGATAATAACTCTGTCAAAAGACAAAACAGGGTTATGGGTAATGTTGCCCCTTATACTAGAGTTGATGACAAAGGTTACTTCCAAGTTTCACGTGAATAACGATTAACGGTTGCACGAAATGAACTAAAAACCACAACATTGTATGAAATGTAAACACAAACAAAGAACATAAATATTTAAGGGACCGATGAATTGGTTGGTATGGAGTTATTGTCCTAGATAAAAGGGTATTATGTCCGGTTTTAAAAATTGCGATTGGGGATATTGTCTGACCTCAAAAAGTGTCAAATGTCTGACTATGTAGTTTTTGACGAAGATGATTATGTGTCTCTTATAGCAGCCTATAATTATGTAACAACAATTAAAAAAACTTGTTTGTTGGATTATTTATCCCGAAGTAATTTAAAAGAACCAACAGAACTTGAATAACCCATACAAACATTACTAAACTGTTATACAATTCACAGTTTCCTTACATTTAAAAGGTATTATGACCTGTGTTCTTTTTAGCCACTGTTGCAGCAACTCTGTAATTCAGATTCCCAGAACCAGACACGTGCATGGACTTGGGTGCCTTTGATGCAAAAATCTTATTAAAAGACTCATTGGCTTGTGTACTTCCAAGTGTAGACAGCTTGACAATATGCTTTCTATAATAACCTATTATTCTTTCCAAATCTGCTTTCAGTAGACTCATTTAATGGTTTGCCAAATGGTAGATTTTTGTATTTGCTAAACGTGTTATGCAACAATGTACACCAACTTTCCACACAATCAGAATGATCTCCAAATGGATGTTTACAAATTGCTGACAATGCCTTGTCTAAGCCAACTGCATTTCCCTTATTTTGTGACACAGCATAATTGAAACATTTTTTCATATAAGCAATTACTTTAGCTGTTAGTGTTTTGTGAGATTTCTGCAGTTCAAAATGACTTTTTTGCAAAGTTGTTCCTGACATGATTTGTGTCTGACATTTTGCTGATATTTTCATCAACTTCTGATTTCAGTCTTGCCATAGTTGTTGTGTCATCATCACTATTGTGGATACAGAAACACCAGTAGCCTTGACAGATTTTACCATGGATATAATCATATCAGGTTCCATGCTCTTTGCACTGCCATCAAAATTCCTGAAGCATTCGTGAGTCATGACAGACCGACCACGTTTAACTGCTTATTTTCACCTAAGTGTATAACATATACAATTAGGGCAATATAACAAAGCAAAATTGTTAGTAAATTAGTAACTACAGAAAAGCAGCAAAAATCATTTGTCAAAGACACAAAATTAAGGCAATACAAGATTTTGCCACCACTGGGAAAGTATGCCAATATACTGGTAGATATCGCATATATAAGTTCTCATATTCTACTAGCCTTGGGTGCAGTTGGCTGCAGGTGGCAGTCATCAAAGCACTCGTCACAGAGCGGTCCTTCAGTCACATGTACAGGTGCCATCTGAGGTGTAGCCTTCAGCACTCTGCAATAACATAGATACACTGTATACATCAAATACAAAATAACCAACTTCATAATTCATTAAACTGCAATAAATGTATAATTCAGACAATTTCAGTACACTAAGCACTTCCTGATTAGGTGTGAGACGAGCAGTAATTGACTACAAGGGTACATGGTGCTAAATTACCCTGGTACCGAAAATAGTTCTTTTGCTTGAACATAAACCAGTCACCATTTTGAAAATAATACCACGTGAAAATGTCTATTACAATGTATTGTTAGTACCGTCATATACAAGTTAAGACCCAAGACTGAGTTAGAATTTGAAGGGATATAGTAAATGTTCACCCATGAAACATTTATGTGAAATTGTTTTGTAAGTAAGCCAGTGTTCATTGACAAAACAACTGTTAATGTTTCTTTCAGATAGTGTCAAGTTGATTGTTTTTGCACGAAAAATACTTCAAACTCCTCCTAAGACTTAAAACTTCTTTTTCTGTATTAATGTATTCTTTAATATAAGCAATAAAATATGGACATGCTTTTAGCTGGTACTATGTGATTCTGTGATTTGTATTGCACAAAACAATTGTCTGATATGTGAATATACAATATTTATAAATTGGCCAGAATATAGGCCTAGAGCCATGCGCATAAACCATATAGAGTTTTTCAGGGCAAGATTACCTAGTTTCAGGAAAGGTCTATATTGTTCGTGCACAAGTAAATGTATCTAGATTGATATAAATTTAGAACATAGTTGTTAACTAATCAAACAACTTTAAACTTTATCTGTCTCCATCACCATTTCTATGATAAAAACAGACATTGAATGTTAGTCACCTCGTGTGTCACATATATATATATATGATATATAGAAAGATATATAGAAAGATAATTGTCCCAAATAATACAAATGCACACATTAGGTAAGACAATTAAGGTACACTGGAAAGGAAACTGAAAATATACAGAAGACATCGAATAGCAGCCTATATAATATATATATAATGTTCACATACCAAGAGAATTCCAATTTCCAACAGTCTTTAAAATTTCTGTTCACTAGAGAATTTTGAAGTTTCAGCACGTTAGATGGAGAAGAGACGTCACACGTTTTTACAAGGAGTATTTACGTCTGAACAGGCCATTTTGACAAGTGAATAATCATTTTCAAATTCAACATTGTATACTGATTGTCGTAACAAACTGTTCATTTACGGACGTTTGCTTATTTAATCATGAACGTGTTGAAAACACTGCATATTTCTATTATGTTTTGATTTCTAATTATTTCTAATTATCGTTTGATCTCGTCCTTAATTTACAAACATGGCACACTTTTATTAATTGCCGGTATCGACAATTAAAGAAAAGGCTGTTTGTTCTACATGCAATTAAAATGCCAATTTATTTGCCTTGGGCCATATAATCAGTTGGCTGTTATCACCTTATCGATATGCATTCAGTTTCACACTTAGTTAATTCAATCGTACCGCTTGCACCACTAAAAATCAGTACAGACACGATAAATGTATAGGTTAACCGAATCAGCAAGACCGCTTAGGCTAAAATATCGCTTACGATCGCTTTCAATAGTAAATGCTCTGACAAAGAACGCTGTCGCCAGAAAAATCTCCAAACTTGAAAATTTGTCGCCACTTTTGCGATTTTGTCGCATTTGGCGACAGTGGCGATCGCCAGCGCGAACCCTAAATTTACTGCTTTAAGTACCATTCGAAACAGCTCTGTTAGTTACACTCTCTCATTAGTTTGTAACAGTTAGAAAAAAAAACAGCTGAAAAAATCCAAAGCCACAATGGTAATCGAACCCGGGACCTCCCGGTTCCTACGCAAACGCTCTACCGCGTCGCTATAAAAGGCAGTATAAGCGTCCCTAATACATCACCCTACTACATACTCTCCCTCCATGTATGAAATTCTTCCACGAATTTCCTTCTGCCTTGACATCTGTGGGATGTCGTACAGACCACAGTGGGTTATTTACGTTGGGCACCAATGTAACCCAGCTGAAAAAAGCCAAAGCCACAATGGGAATCGAACCCGGGACCTTCCGGTTCCTAGGCAAACGCTCTACCGCGTCGCTATAAAAGCTAGCTCATACAGCAAGGCAGTATAAGTGTCCCTTATACATCACCCTACTACAAACAATTTAAAGCAAAATTATAATTGCAATTAATGGTATACGTCTTATCAAAGAGGTCACCGCTACTTTGATGATGCTAATTATTAAAATCAATCGTAATCCGAAATAGGTCACCGCTACTTTGATGACGCTAATTATTAAGATCAAACGTAATCCAAAATATTTGAGTTTTTTTAATGGTCCCAAATAAACCGCCGTTAATTTTACTCTATATAACGTTAAGGAGGCGAAACTACCCGGGGCGAAACTACCAAGGGCGAAACAGGTTGGGAGCGAAACGACCTGTAATCCAAACTGAGAGGTCACTTTGAGATTGGTGACCTGTAGTACAGAGAAAATGTGTTATTGAGACAAAACAATAACATGTTTATGTTACTGATGAAATTGTACAGATCAAAATGTTATCCAATACGCATGATTATACGGTTTATAAACTTTTATTTATTTAAACAATGATAATCAACAAGATGGGATTAGCCATTTCTGCTGACAGGTTACCAATGCAGAAGTTGAACATATATAGAAAGTTGGACACAGAAAGAATTTAATTTGACAACCAGTTTTCCTGTTACAAGTACACATATGTGCCAATCACTGTGAATTTGCGAGAAAAATGGTAAACCTAGCAATTTCGAAAACAAGTTCGGGTACATGTACGAGGTTTGAAGGAACGACTTGACAAACATGTAGATATTTTAACTAAGACGAAAATATACGTACAGTACGTATGATCATCTGTGTCCGTGTTTCCCCATCGTTTTCTCTGCCCCGCAACAATATTTTTGTACTTTTTCAACTGCTTTACACTTCGAAATGGTCGAGGTTTAATTTTACCCATTTTATTTGAAAAACTACAGGCTAATATGGCGTGTAATAGTGAATGCCAAAGGGGATTTATTGGAGATTTGCGCCCGTATGCTTTTGTAGAAAGAAATAACATTTAAAAAAACGCATTTTAAATATAAAATTTAATTGGCGATATTGCATGTACATGTATGTAGCAAAAAAAGCATTGTAAGAATCTTATTTGCTGTTGTAGGAGACACCAGTAAAACATGTTTATACTGTACGCGAAACACGTCGTTAGAGCATATAATTTATCAATTCATTTATTTCATAACGTTTTATGCATGAGGTAACCAAAACATACATAAATGGACATTTGAAAAGTCACGGCGTCAGGAAAAACTTCATTCAACTCGTTTGCCATGCAGTCGTAATGCCGGACTGGCATACATTTAAATATTCCGCCTTTTTGACAGATTTGACAGTAGACATCCGTAAAGCAATCGTTAAACGGGAAGTCGTAAATGAAAAATGCAGAGCGTTAAGCTTGTTTCTTTCAAAGAAAGTGTTTATTTACATTATACCATAGTAAAACACAATTTTAAAATCATTTATGAGACGAAAAGTGAGTTTGTTATATTTATATATTATTACGATATCAACATTTGCGATGCGCAACTTTATGTGCAGACGACGCTATTTCGTCACCCGCGACCCCCCTTAATTGACCAACGGGGCGCGCATTTAACAATAACAAGCGTTTAACAATAACAAGTCTTGTTAGTTGGGTTACAGGGGATAGTGCATTATACAGAACACGCCCCGTACCAGAGGCATCCCTGCGTCTTCTAGTGCCCGGTGTAAATCACCTAGTACACTGCACCTCGGTTTAACGTCTCATGTAAAGAAAACAAGTTATTAGGTTAGGGTGTGGATGGATCGACCTGCGACCCCTGGATTGTGAAGCTAGTGCGTTACCACTAGACCACGGAACCACCTGCACAAATTGTGAAAACCCTATTGAAACATGTTTTTATACCTGCAAATTTAATTCAACAAGGATGTTTGCAGCCATTGTGGCTTCCCTGGTGCAAGTGTTGAAATCACACTACAGAAGAACTACTAATGTGTACAGTATCACTATGTGTTTAAATTGGGAAAAAAACCAAGAACAATGCGCCCGAATGGGAAAAAGAAATAGGAACTCAAGATTGTGAACTTGGAAACATCGGCTTTGGTTTTTCAAATTGTTTTACATAAACTGCCTATTACATATCGAGTGTGTCTTTGTTTTATTGTTAGTTTTAATATGTTATAAAAGTTAAGTTATACCCAATTATTAAAAAAGTTGTTAAAGCGGATGTAGACCTGAGCTTGTTGGGTCACGAGGAAAAAAAATGTTATGCCTAACTACCTACCATACTTTTTTCCAAGACGTAAGCGGAAACAAACAACTTTTTTTGGCCTTACGGGAATTTTTGGAAAAATTGATTAGGAATAACTACTGCAGATTTTTTGTGTTTAGAACTCGCCCATATTAAAATGTTATTGCATGTTATTAAAAGTAAATGCATCTTTTAGAAATATCGTTCTTTACAATTGGTTAAGAATTTAAATGTAGATCATTTTATAACGGGACCCTTTGGCAGCTCCCACTATTAGTGGTTACCAAGTTCCTTATTTTAAAAGAAGTGCACACATAAGACTGTTACATAAAACAATATATTCATTTCCCCTCGCTTTTTTGTTCTTAATGTAACATAATTTATATGGCAGTTAAGTCGGAATTAACATTAAAAGAGGTGGTATTTTTTTATTTGAATAGTATTCTTTATAAAAAAGGAGAGGACCCACAATTTACTTAATTTAGGCATTTTCATATAACATAACTTACGTCTGTTAAGAAAATTGATTATATAATAAAAATATAGATGCTATTTGTTGAATTATGTTCAGAATGGAATTTTATTTCAAGTGTAGACAAAGTAATCACATGTTCATGAGAAACATGATGTTTAAATATGGAGCATAACTTCGTTAAATGGATGCTGAATTTAACATTTTAATTGCGATATATGTGTGTCCAAATAAACAGAAGCCACGTGGAAGTCAGGAACAACATTGTTTTTAAATTGCTTGTCTAAAGAAATTAAAGTAGATCTAGCGATGCACTCATTTTTTGCATCTAATGTAGAAGTCGGCGATGTAACATATATATATTTCCAAAATCATACAAGAATATTGTAGAAGGGAGAACAAATCTTAAAAGAAGATATTCTTTTACTAAACGTTGTCAACGTCAAGGGATTGTTATATCAATGTACTGTATGTTATAAATACATGTAAATAGTATTTATTGAAATCCGAAAATATGCACAAACTCGTTTAATTGTTGCATACTAAATCTTAATTTGAATCTGCAAAATTGAAATATAAGGCAATGATCTGAGGGGATATTTTGACCTCAATTTGTTCAATATTATTAGGTATTTACCAGCGTTCTGTACTTGTAATACGGTGATATATTTGGACGGGTACACAGTTGACATACCGTATTGGGCCAGCCGATAGGTGAGTCCAATGTGTTTATGCCAGCTGTGTACGAGTCCAAATATTGTTAAATAATATTTTTATTATAAACCTATTTATATTGCTCTATTACATAATATTAACATTAAACCACACAGTCTGGGTCACCGTGACCTCGTTCACGATATTTATAAATGACGCCGTTAGAAATTACTTGCAAACAATTATGTTTAAATAATTATGAGTTGTCTTTTATCCTGTCACATTTGCATCTAATTTAAATGTAAGTAACTATAACTGAAAAAAAGTATCTCGTACACACATATTTCGCAGAAAGCGACCTTTACATTGTACTAAAACTGTAAACATTGAGTGAGTAGAAGCTATATTTAGGCGGGTTAAGCTTAAAAGAGGCGCGTCATTTTAAAGTGTGTATGTACGATCATTTATATCAGTTATTTTAAAAATAAGCATATGAAAGTGACAATATAACTGGAAAGCAGACAGATTAACAAAAACATGACGAATGAAGCACTATAATGTCGAATAAATCAACAAATACGAGTGTCGAATTTTGCATCATTTATTAGTGCTGTGTAACCTTAAGCAACTGTCAAGTCAAGGTATATACTTGTATTGGAGTTTCCGGCTGTACAGCCGATAGCTAGTTTTGGGTTAAAAAGTAGCAAAATTATTGATTGTTCAACAATGGTTCTTATTAACTTTTCTTCCATTATAAATCGATGTATATGGTTATTAAATGTATCGGGTTGTTTTAATTTACGTCAATATATATGTTGTAAGATTGTACATACTTTCTTTAAATCAGCAGTTAAACATGGTGAAACACGGATATTCGTTATCGAATGACACATAATGGAATATTAAAAAATATATTTTATGATCAATATCGATATTTTTCGCAATTTGCAAACAAAGCGGACAGTGAGAAGTAACGGCAGACACCGGTTTTCGCTAGATTCACTGGGTTGTTGTGTGTCGTGTTGTTTGTTTTTTTGTTGCAGTTTAATAAGCCATGTATCGGTCAATTTTAAACTTATTTTGGAGGTGATCTCATATTCATAATCGGATACAGAATTGGGGACAAGTTTACTTTTACTCAACTCATACGTTCTGACCAGTTATGGCGATTTCGAAAAAAATCGCGTTTCTGGTTAGCACGGTTTACACAAAATAAAATAAATGTTTACATCTTCGTGGATAATAGAAATGGAATTAAAATTCAATTCGTGTTGCTGAATTTTAATAATTCGAATCAGTGGATCGAAGTTAAATCATCGAGATAAACTTTGCATATTCGTCACTTGCGTTCTACGATATTTTCTAAATATGCAATTTTAATTTCGGAATATTAACAGTACATGTAGTTTCTTAGCAGCTGCGTACGTAGATTGCTTATATTCATTAATCAATATTTTCATTGAAAGAGGAGTTTCTTTAATTATTTGATAATTATATACTTTAATAATATACTTTCGGAGTACTCGGACATTGCCGTATGTTTATCCTCGGACCGGAAAATATTGTACGCACGCGCGTCCAAAACGGTGAAATATTGGACGGTCACGTGGCACGAATGACGAACACTGATTTCATTTCATTCGTTAAACTTACCAGTCATACTTTGTTTACGTATAGGATTTTCTTTCCGGGTTACAATAAGACTCAAATTAGTGTTTGCGTATTTCACACATAAGCGTCTGCTTGAACAAGATCAATACGAATACGCATGCGCCAAATCCGTTTTGCTTTTAGCTTGAAAAACGGTCAGACGTGGTTTTTATTCGTTCATTTTTCGGAATAACATTTGATAGCATTTTTTAACTGTGAGTAATTTCAATAACTAAACATGGCTGAAGCGTCGCCACATCTAGCGGACGACAGTGGATGAAAATGGATAAAAGAAATGGAATTACAATTCAGTTCGTGTTGCTGGATTTTAATAGTTTGAATCAGTGGATCGAAGTTAAATCATAGTACTAAACTTTGCATATTCATATTTTTGCATATTTGCCACATCAAGCGGACGACAGTGGAAAGCATGATAATGGAAATTTGACGCCTAAATCCACTTTGTCGAGCTCGAAGCCTCGTGGTTCGTCGAAGACGAATGCGCGAGATTTGAATCAGAGAATCTCGGATATGGACAAAAAAGCTGGATTCGAACATAGAAATAATTCTCCAGTCTTTAGAAACCGTGAAAAAATGCACAATTATCAGGTGCTTCTGCCTCGCTGAAAAGTGCAAACAATCAGTCAGCAGTGGGTTCTGCCCAGCTGAGACCTGTTTCAAGGGAAAATAATACTGTGACTGTAGGTAGATCCTGCCTAACTAATGGCTTAGACGATGACATTGTGTCTGATAATGTATTGTCAATACACTATCGTGAACAAGAAAAACAAAATTTGCTTGGTTTGTGTGACGACATTGTGTCCATATATTCACATAAATATGTTCATTCAAGTAACACTAATCAATTTAGAGAGTACAGAAATCCTGAAACACAGTATTTGTTGTCAGAACCTTTTGGGACTGAGCATTTGAAAAAGAAAGAAGGGGAGGTTTAGTGCTTGATGACTCCCAGACCTCCATATTGTCTCGCTCGTGGAGAACTCAAACGCCTGACAGAATGTCAGCCTACAAAGATTAATACAGAGTATGCTTTCCTGTACATGACCAAAGTAAGCATCCGTTAGATTTACCTTGCTTAGTTGATCTATTAGAGCATATGTTACAAAAGCGTAACGGCAACAAAATGACAAAAGTTTGGGGCAAAAGTTGGCAATTGTGTACTCAGCCATTGAAATCTATTGAGACTCTAAGGTATCAAGGACATCTAGCTGTACGTCTTAATATTGTTGCGACGTGTTACATGCAACTAGGTTTATGAAATTGCCTCTCAGTTCTGAAGTCTGAAGAACCAAATTTAGACAAATGCGTACAAACAGTGCGTGATTTATTTGACATTTCAAACAAAGCTTTAGATCAGGCAGGCAGAGCTGGTGCTTTTCATCATTTAGTTAGGAGGAAAGCTGTGGTTACTGATACTGGTTTTGTGTCATTTCATTGTGCCTCAGAACATTGCAATTATGCTTCTCTGGTTTGCATCTAGTCATTTAGTAATTAAATGGTAATTAAATTGAATAGTATTCTCTGTTATTGCCGTTTAATTTGAATTGCGATGCTATGAGGTTATTTTTTATTTACACTTACATGTTTTGTGAATATCTCTGGGCCAAATGTGAGGTTCGTGAGCATGTAAACCGGTTCAAACCCCAAATGCTTTGCAAGGCGGTTACCCCAGTTTTATTCATGTTAGTTTTGTGTTTTTTATATGTTTTTGTGATGTGCTGTGTAATGTTTTGGCGAGTGGTCACTTGCCATAAATAAAGGACATTGGGCTGTTAATAAGAGTTCTCTCCTGCTGTCGCAACTGGAGTTTCGCTTTGTTTTTTATTTGAGTACTTTGAAAGACATTCATCCTAAGGTCATGTATTTAACTTTGTCTTCAGATGGATTGCTTGGTTCTGAGTTGCAGTCTAAACTCAGAAGCAGGAAATAACAGAAGGATCAGTGTAATGATCTCATGGCTGAAATTTTGGAAAGACCTAAAAGAAAGTATATGTCTAACTCTTATGACAAACCTGTGTACAAACAGCCCAGACTCCGGTATAATACTGTGGGCCGTCAAACTTAAAGGACAAGTTACCAGTCCTACTCGGCGAACAAGGATATCGGCACAAAGAAACGATGTAGGTTTCACGAAACGAGAGGTCAAAGGAAAATATGTCTCAGTGACACCTTCCTTTTGGTTCCCAAAAAGCAATGACAAGGTACGTACACAATTGTTTCCAAATCATCAGATACCAGTGGGAGGTCGCCTCAGATTTTTTTCTGCCAATATTGTAACAAATTACAACAGACCAGTTGGTTCTGAACATAGTAAAAGAGGGCTATTCTCTGGAGCTCAGAGAAATTCCGCCATTCCCCGGCATAAAAAATACAAAAGTACTTCGTAAAAAACATTCTCATTATTACAAAAGAAATTTCTACGCTTTTAAAAAAAGATGCCATAGAAATTGTAACTTGTCAGCAATAAAATCAAGATTTTACAGTACCTTCTTCTTGGTTCCAAAAAAGACCAGTAGTAAATCTGAGGCCACTAAACATGTATCTGAAGAAAAAACATTTTAAAATGGACACTTTAGCAAAAGTAATAAACCTGGCAAAACCAAAAGATTGGACAATATATATAGATCAAAGCGAGGCATATCTGCATATACCAGTAATACCAAAAACACAGGTAATTGTTAAGGTTTGCCTTTCAAGGTCCGTGCTACCAATGGTAAGTAATGTGCTTCGGACCAACAGTAGCACGCAGAGTGTTCACAATGACAGTTGCAACAGTAGCAGCTTATATGTTAAACGTACGTCTAACAGTTTAGACGATTGGATAGCGTTGAAGCAGTCACGAAAATGTTGATTTCAAATCGAGATACATGCCTAAATCTTCTGATGTAATTAGGTCTTGCAGTAAATCTGGATTAGTCCAGCCTGTATCCTCAACAAGCATACGTTTACATAGGGGCTCTGTACAATTTAAAACTAGTTCGAATATTTCCCACCCAAAATCCATATGGCTATAGCTCACAGTTTAAAGGGACATGTTCAAGCTCGAGCTTTCCTACATCTCCTCGGCCTGATGGCATCGTGCATAGAATTGATTCACAATGCACGTCTTTATATAAGACCTA
Source organism: Congeria kusceri (assembly GCA_027627225.1). Classification (NCBI taxonomy): domain Eukaryota; kingdom Metazoa; phylum Mollusca; class Bivalvia; order Myida; family Dreissenidae; genus Congeria; species Congeria kusceri. The sequence continues at coordinate 35,205,175 of CM051032.1, read as the reverse complement.
TTCAGTTGCATCTTTACAGTTTTTGGAAACCATCTCGTGATTTTTTAAGTATGAATATCCCGTTTACTCAACATCTAAGAACACATCTGAAATGGTGGCAAAACACAGTAAACATTTAAAAGGGTCGGTTATTAGTACAGCCGTTATTACAGATAACAATAACCTAAGATGAATCAATGACAATGTATCGAAGTCATATGGGGAACAATTATATACAGGGCTCATGGTCTCAATATCAAATGAAATGGCATATAAACTCTTTGGCAATGGAAGCTGTCATTTTGACATTCAAACATTTTCTCAGTCAAGTTCAGGGGAAGTCTGTTTTGATCAAGTCCGACAATACAACAGTAGTACAATACATCAACAAACAAGGGGGTACAAAGTCCAGTTAATTATGCATTCAGGTTTGGAATCTATGAAATTAAGCAATAGAAAACAATGTGTTGTTGAGAGCAGTTCATATTGCAGGGAAAAACAACTGCCTTGCAGATCTTTTGAGTCGAGCCAAAGTACGGGCATCAGAATGGTCTCTGAATCCTGTAGTAGTCAACATAAACTTTCAACTATGGGTAGATAGATAGATATCTTTTATTCCCCCAATACTGCATATGAAATAGATGATCTCAGCATTTCGTGGGAGAGCATGTTTGCCAATGCCTATCCACCAATTAGTTTGATGCGAATTCTGAAACATATGTTGCAATTCCATTGTCGAATTATTCTCATAGCTCCACAGTGGCAGAGGAGACATTGGTACACAGACATTCTGAATTTACTGGTAGCAGTCCCAAGGATAGTGCCAAAAATACCAGATCTTCTTCTTCAACTTAAAACTAGCATACATCATCCAAACACAGAAATGTTTAATTTAACGGCATGGATGCTGTCGACAAACAGTACAGAAATATTGGATTTTCTAAAAACACCAGAAACTTTCTCCGAGAAGCAAGGAGAAAGGGTACACAGAAAGACTATTCCAGTAAATTCAGAGTGTTCAATAGCTGATGTAGTGCGCGGAAATTCGATACCTATTCTGCCACTTTAGTAAACATTGCTCAGTTTCTTATGGTTCTGTATGACAAACGGTTACAATATAGAACTATAAATGGCTACAGGTCAATGCTATCAGCGGTTCTTCCAATAGTTGATAAATATAAAGTAGAACAACATCCTCATATTATTCAGTTATTAAAAAGGGGTTTTAATTCAAGACCATCGGAAGTAAAACTAGTTCCAGAGTGGGATTTGATTAAGGTCTTGGATGCTCTGCAGAAAAAGCCACTTGAGCCTATTGCCCCAATTCCTCTTAAATTTCTTCCATACAAAACTGTATTTTTGATTACAATTACTTCTTTTAGAAAAGGCAGTGATCTACAGTCTCTGAGATTGGGAGAAGGCTCTGTAAATAAAGGCATTAGTTTCATCCGGTATGGTTTAGCCGAGCAGGATAGACTTTCACATTATGGCTCAACTGTGTTTATATCGTCTTTCACGGACAGCAAAAATTGATCCAAAAAGATGTGTATATTATTATCTGAAAGCAACAGACAAATTTAGAAAAAGAGCATCAGGTGTAGATGAATACAGACTTTTTCTATCATTGAATGAACCCCATAAGCCAGTATTGGCACAGACAATCGCAAGACGGATTGTGAAGACATTAAGATTTTTTCTTGGAGACAGTTCTTTGACGATTAACGCAAATAGTACTAGAGCCATTTGATATTTGCTCTTTTTAAAGGTGCTTCATTAAATTCAATAATGCAGACGACAGACTGGAGTAGAGATACTTTATTTATTAAATTTTATCTCAGAGACTGCAGTCAAAATGTGAAAAAAATTTGCGAGTCGCGCTTATTGAATTTCACAAGAAGTGAAATAGTTAGTACTGTTGTTTTTTTTTCAATAAGTAAAAAAATGAAGATTTAGGACTGTGAAGACGTGTGAAGTATTCATACAGATAATAGCAGCCTAAAGACTACTTTGATTCCATCCAATAGTGGATCATCAGTAGTACACAGAAATTATCAGTTACACCACCATTGTTGGGATGAGGGTACTGCTTTGAAATCTATATGTCAACAATGTATGACTGGTAAGCTTAACGAATAAAATGAAATTCATAAATTTGAAATCAAATCCAAATTTAATGAATGAGTTAAACTTACCAGTCACAGCTTTACCCACCACCGCCCCTATTGTAATTTCTGTTTAATCTTAAAGGGTATTTTCGTTTTTTCACTTATTTAGTTAGTAAAACTGGTTTGGCGCATGCTCATTCGTATTGATCTTGTTCAAACAGACGCTTGCTATTTTAATGTGTGTAATACGCAAGCGCTAATGCGAATCTGATCGTAACCCGGAAGTAAAATCCAAAATTTAAACAAAGTATGACTGCTAAGTTTAACTCATCCATAAAATTTGAATTTGATTTCAAATTTATGAATTTGAGGATATAAATAGGTATATAATAACAGAGCTACATGTCGACTTTTACAAATGGGAAATTTATACGAGGGCTTATCGAAACGTGTGTGGACAACTGCCGCAAAATCAACACGAAACATTATACTGCAGTGAAACTCGGTATAAAGCGAAAACATAATTTATATAATTGATGAAATTATCAGACCACCAAAAAGGTTATATAACAATGATTACTTCAACTGAAATGCGCAACGTCGTTTTAACACAAATGTAACGACACTCATTTTTGAAAAAAAAAACCTGCCGGAAGGAATGCAACGTCAATGCCGTTTTTCCAGTGGTACAACGCTGCTTGTTGTTGTAAATCAAACTATACTGTAAGAAAAGGAATGTAATGTGATATTTGCAGTACATTGTGAGTACACTGAAAAGAAATATAAGCCCATACACATTTGACGCAAACAGATCAATACCATTCCTTATTTAACATGCACATAACGAGACATGTTTACAAGGTTCAATACCAGTGCGACAAGCGTTTAAATAAATGAATATTTTATTTCGTTTTACTTTGGCTATTTCAAACATACGTAAGTATCTCGCAGCTTTAGCTATAGTGTAACGAGAAATAATTTAATGCTGATGCATATCATTTATAAAAAAAGTGTTATGTTACTAGTATAATTAAGTTAAACAAATAAACAAGTTATGTTTGAAACGAAAGTGGGTATGGGAAACTTCTTGAATGAAACAATTGTAGAAATCATGTAATCGTTTGTTAAACAATGAATCTTTATTTTGAAAAAAAAACAACAATAAACGAAAAAAGTGGTTGTGCAAATATGGATAATAAAATGTGTCCTTCACTATATTCAGCCTCCCCTGTCAATTCAGCCACGTCCTGAATAATGGTTTTTTTTTTTTCTTAATAACCTCGTGTTAGTTAGTTAGTTGTATTGTACCAATTCTATGTTCTCGGTGAGCTATTAGTATAGGGGACCTCACCGGCGTTGTCCGTCGTCCGTCGTCCGTATGTTGAATCTTGATCTAACTTACACAGTTTGTGTATGACCATAAAATCTCGGATGGGATTGTTATTGGGTCAGATCACACCAGTAACACCAGATTTGTTGCCCCTTTTTCATGCAAAAATGTGCAAATTTGCCCATTTCCAATGTATAGACTTTATTTTCCATCCAATCTTAACCAAACAGTTTGTGTATGACCATCAAATCTCAGCAGACGCCAAAAATGGGCCAGATCGTGTTTCAAACACCAAAGTAATTGCTCTTTGTTGTTTTTTTTTTAAATATACAAAAAATCGACATTATTCAACATAGACTTCAGTTTCCACCCAATCTTCACTAATCTTGCGCAGTTTGTCTATTGTCATAAGATTACAGTTGAAGTCGAATATAAGCAAGATCGGACCAGAAACACCAGAGTTATTGTCTTTGTTTGTGAAAAAACATATACAAAAATGGACATTATTCAGAATACAGACTTCATTTTTCATCCAATCTTCACCAAACGTGCACAGTTTGTCTATGACCATAATATTAAAAGTGAAGTCGAATATAAGCAAGATCGGACCAGAAACACTAGAGTTATTGCCCTTTGTTTGTGAAACAATATGCAAACATGGACATTATTCATGATAGAGACTTCATTTTTCATCCAATCTTCACCACTCGTTTACAGTTTGTCTATGAACGTAAGACTAGATGTGAAATCCAATATAAGCATGATCGGGCCAGAAGAAAAACGAGAGTTATTGCCCCTTGTGTTTGGAAAAAAACATCAACAAGTTATCAATGATTGGCTTGCACACACGATTTTTGATTTCATATTGACCAAACTTTCACAGTTTGCGCATGACCGTAAAAATTGATTGATATAATTTGATTTTCAACAGTTGCAAGAATTGCATGCAGTTATATGTACATGCACTAATGATGTCTTCAGAGCCTGCATTAACATCATTTATCATCATCGGACGGAAAATTATCAAAGAAAAAGCAAAACTGTACCTTATAGCACAGCCATCGCAATTATCGCATTGCAACTAGTTCTCCAAAAACTGTTTGCGAAAAAGACATCAAAATCTACTGTTTCTGCATTTTCCAGAATTGTCAATGACTCAATGAAAAAGGGTCAGCTAAGAATATCGAGAAAAATGATTTGAGAACCATTAGCAAAAAAAAAACGCACTTCCTCCACCCAACTCATACTTTAGTTAGCCCATTGCACTAACCGATGTTTTAAATCAAAATTGATTCTATCCCACTCTGCGAATTGTTCAGATACCTTAATTTTCAAACCTGTCACAACATTTTGGTCTTCATCTGTACCAGTTCTCAGGTGAGCGCTTTGGGCCATCATGACCCTCTTGTTTAAATATTGAGAATTTTAGATTTTGTATTTCACAATTAAGATATTTATAGAAATTCTCTGAAAATCACTACACGCGATGTGCATAACCCGGGATTTTTGTAAACATTCATTTTGAAACTGTAATTTGTGTTTCTTAATATAATACAGGGTGCTTGTAATGAATTAGATCAAAATTATTACAATATTTAAGTGTTTTCCTATCAAAATAAATGCTGAACCATGTGATAGGAAATATCTGAATGAGTCATGGCTGCTAGGCTGCCTTTCTAGAATTGGTCAGTAACTACGTGAAAGGCTGATCTCTAAATCATCCGGCCTTTATTTTGTAGGAGAGACCTTTAATTTAAAGGTAAAAGTCTCACTGCTGTTGAAATTGTGTTCATTTAGGATATCAAAGCAATTTTATAGTATTTAATTATTTTTTTGTTTCTGCAAGTGTGGTGATGCGTTATTTTCAAGCGTAGTTGCACATATACTTCCTACACTATACATTCGTTAGTCTAGTTCATCTAAAAATAAATGGCGAATCATCTACACATAAGTGGCGAAAGAATGGAAAAAGGCCATTGAAAGCTACTGGTATAAATTGATGATGAAATACACTTTTTGTAAGGTCGTATTTCATCAGCGGTCAAAGCGGTTATTGCCATCTGTATCCTTGTTGTCATTGTGTATTATCAGGGGCGGATCCATAATTTCGGGTAACGAGGTGGGGGGGGGGGCGTAAACTGTTGATAGTGCTGTTATAATCCTTTTATGTTGTCTGTGGGTGTGCAGTGATCAGCTACAGATCCGTATCACAGATATATAACAGATCTTTGCAAATATGGGAATATTGAAACTCCAGAGACATCATCAGGATAGAAACCCTTATTACCATCCGTTGGTCCTTTATATTAGGCAAGTGACCAATTGCCTTTACAATATAGGACATTACATACAACACAACACACAACATAAAAATGATTAAAACTGGGGTCACCGCCTTGGAACGGTCAATGCAAACCGTTGAAAGGCATGCAAAACCTCACACTTAGCCCCGAAATAATCACTTAAAAGGGAAAATACACAACTGACAACATAGAAATCTTACAACAGACACAAATGCACCAAAATATGATTAAAGCTGGGGTCACCACCTTGGAACGGTCAATGCAAAAACTCATTGGGGGCTTAAACCGTATTAAAGGCATGCCGAACCTCATACTTAGCCCATAATTAATCATCATCATCATTCTTTTATGTGATGTCCTGTGCCAACGGTGTATTGCATCTGACATCTTTATATAATATATGAATGCACAAAAGAAAACGATATCATCCACTAATAAATGTATATATACCCATTGTCTGTAGTTATCGTCTTCGATGAACTTTGGCTTCGGTAAGAAATTGTGAGGGGCGGGCTAGGTCGGGTTTGTTTTACGGATTGATATGTATGTTTAAAAAATGTAGCGAGCGAAGCGAGCGAAAAAAAAAAGCATACTGATCCAGTTTAGACCGTTTTATACATGCCCAATGATGAATGGTCCAGAAGTTTTAGTGGGGACGCGCGCCTGGTGCGCCCCCCTTCTTGATCCGCTAGCGATTATATTAATGTCTTTTGACAGTTTGTTCACCTGCATTTGACATTTGTGGTTAATGAAAATACTCAGGTCAAAAAAAAGAAACACAATTTAACAAATAGCACTGGTATGCTGGTATTTTGTTGCCGATTAAAAAAGAACTAATTTGATTACGTTATATTCGATATTCACACAAAATATAACTCCTTTTTGCAGATTAATGGAAAATACTTGGATATCCAACTGAACCATTGAGATAATAGATAAGCCATAGACGAACAACGCCTTCTCAAGATCAACCAGGAACTTACGGTGGAAAGAAAACCAAAAAAAATATCTAAAACGAAAGCTTTTGTAATTAAAATAATACATTGAACTGGAGATTATTGATATAAGTACAATGACAAACCGAGTGCTACAAATCTATTAATAATTAAGACACAATTCAAAACGAATGACGTGAAATTTTGTCAAAAGAAAGATTTTTCTCTTATACAGACGGCGAAACCAACAAACGGAATTTTCTTAGCGCATACTGAACACTCCAGAAGGCTTTCAGAACAATGGAAGTTATTATGGAAACGGACGCTTCTGTAATGGTCTCATGTGTCGTTTTATGTCAGTCTTGTTTGTTATATCTTCTTGAAGCTATCATATCAGCTTCTAATACACTGACATTCGGATTTGGACACATTTTAACTGGAGCGATTCACGTGATGACGAGAATTTTGGACTTTAGCTTTCGTGTGCCAGTCCAAAGAGTAATCTGGAAATTGTATCCGGATCAGACTAATTTGGAAACAACGCTTGATGTTGTCCTAAATACCATTTTACATGGCGTATCAGATGTTTTAATAACCTTGATGAATATTGCATTGTATATGATCAATGAGATAATAATATGTTCTTTTAAATTACTACAATTGATCGTTATAGGTCTATTTCCATTACTTACTTATTACATCCGGTTCGTTGACTATGTTGTCTTCGGGTTTGTCTTCCCAGTTGTTGACGTTATCTTCTGGCTCTGTGAAATTCCATTTGCTTTAATTTGTGTTGTGTTTGTTGTCACGGTTATCCGTGATTTAGTGTATACAATGGATGCAGATAAATATATAATCCTATCAATCATAACTCTATTATGTTACTTTGTAGCACGTTGGTGGGAAATAGCATTGCCAATTATATTATGCTATGCCGTTCACCCTATTGTGTATTTATTTGTTTTATTTGCTGTACCACCGTTTATGCTATCACTGAAGCAGTTATTTCGCTCTTATAATGCTGATATTGTAAATCTACTACAATTTGTGATTAATAATGGAAAAAACATTTGGTTGGGATTTAAACATGTTTTCTTAAATGGCATTAGACAACAATTTGACAGAAATAATGATCGGAACAGAGCGACTTATTATGTAGTTTCTCTAGTGTGTTTTGCTCTAGCATATGTACTACAACATATATGCTCGCATGTGTTGCAATTTGCATGGTCGTTCGTAATTTTATGTTATGGTGTCCACCATATTGTGTACTATATCATAATCGTTTGCTTGATTGTATGTATGTTATTTGTTACAAAATCATTTGTGTTAACATTGTTATTTCGCCCTTATTATGCTGAGATAGTAAATGAACTACAGTTCATTCCCTATGGAAACAACATTTGGTTGGGACTTAAATATGCTTTCATGAATGGCAGAAGACAGCAATCTGGCATACAGAATTACCGAAACAGAAGCTCTAATGACGAAAGCGAGGACATACCGAGAGATTGTTTGATATGTGTTGAGGAAAGGCCTTTCGTCACTATCTTACCATGTATGCACAAAAACATATGCAATACGTGTGTTACCCGGTGGCGACAAGGTGACAATAGGTGCCCTTTGTGCAGAACAGACATTGAAGAAGTAAGGACATGATCACATGCTCAATACCTGTACTCAGGTATGTTTATTTGAACCTTACGGCTGCCATTGTTTAGAACGAAAGATGGTGGTGTTGTTACATTACCAAATATATTGTTATGTTGGAACTGTGACGTATAAATGTGTACGCTTTTCCGTAACAGGCTAGTTAAATTCAAATTATAAATTTGTAATACACGCATGGCACAATTAACCAATGTTTCATAATTTAATAGTGCTTTGTTTAAGATAAATTGGTTGATGTAATTATCATGAAATGATTGGCATATAATTTTAAGAACCTTAATTATTACTACAAATGTCTCCCATCTGCCGATAATTGTTTTGATTGCAGTGTTGCATAGGTGATTTTCTCTTGCTTGAAATAAAAGATCTGTACCTGTTAATCTTAGATTCTCTACTGCTTATATGAAGCTGGTGTTTTATTAACTTTGATAATATAACAAATTCGGACTCACAATGTATATATTGTTTTCGTTTTGCTTACAGTGCTGTATACATGTATATAATACATAGTGTTACTAAAAATAGTAACATTTTGACGTCGATTACGGGCCGTTACGCGGCTCCGCTGAGCCGATATAATTATAATTGGCCGCGGCCGATTTTTCGATAATCGAAGAGAATCCGATCGCGCGACGTCAACGACCACGAATGGCGTATTTAGTCAAAATTAAACGGTTATATCCGAAAATGCAAATACTGAATATTAACGAAAGTGTGTAGTTAAATTGATTAAATATATATACGATCTATAGCCTATGCATCTTTTAGTTTGAGAAAAAGAATCACTGAACAAAATTGATCAGATCGGAAAATTTTACTGTACCTCAATTTCAATCCATTGCTTCCAACAATAAAAATCCAACAATACTGTAAGCAATTCCATTGTCTTGTATCCATAAGCCTTAATTTTTAACAATCATGATATTAATTTCATGTGAACCATTCTGACCAGAAACACGATTTACGAAATCGCAATGACTGGTCAGAACGTTTGATTTTATTCGATTCAAAGTCTCAAAATATATTATTGCAATCCCAAGCAAAGCCTTGATATAAGGTATCTTTGTATGAAGTTTCATTAAAATATTTCAATGCGTTCTCAAGTTATTGAATGGAAACCGTTTTGCTATTGTTAGTAACAGTGACCTTGACCTTGAGCCCACCCACCCCATACGCAATCTCGATATAAGGTATTTATGTATTAAGTTTCATTAAAATATCTCAATGCGTTCTCACGTTATTGAGCGGAAACTGTTTTTCTATTTTCAGAAACATTGACCTTGACCTTCACCCCATCCACCCCATATGCAATCCCAAGCAAAGTCTCTATAAAAGGTATCTATGTTTTAAGTTTCATTAAAATATCTCAATGCGTTCTCAAGATATTGAGCGGAAACCTTTTTCTATGTTAAGTAACAGTGACCTTGACCCCACCTACCTTATAAGGAATTCCAAGCGAGGTCTCGATATAAGGTATCTATGTTTTAAGTTTCATTAAAATATTTCAATGCGTTCTTAAGTTATTGAGCGGAAGCAGTTTTTCTATTTTTAGTAACAGTGACCTTGACCTTGATCCCACCCACCCCATATGCAATCCCATGCGAGGTCTTTCTATAAGGTATCTATGTATGAAGTTTCATTACAATAGCTTAATCCTTTCTCGAGTTAGAGAGCGTAAACGAAAAGTGCTTCGCCAGCCCGCCCAACGACATACGCCAATCTAATAACCAAAATGCTTCTTCAAAATATTTGGTTAATAAAAAGACCTATCGTAATAGATCATAAGCAACGTTATGTGTGTATGTTTGTTGTATTTATAAATGAACGGAGAACAAATTATTGAGAGAATAGTCGTTGGCTTTAAATATGTATACACATCAGACATGACAATGAAAACATAATCTAAAGCGTTATTAATACATGGCAACCGCCTTATTGATGGTAATTTTCTATTTCTGTATCGTTTAGATTTGAAGGCAACAAATCAAGACGTTGTACGTTATTAACATTCTTAATTACAGAAACATGTGTTTGTTTTGCATGGACCGTTCCAAGGAGATGACCCCAGTTTTTATTAATATTTTTCAGGTTTGTTTTGTGTTGTGCGGCTAGTGCTTTGTTGGTCACTGGCAAAACATAAACAACCATAATTTATTATGGTGTTTATAAGAGTTGCTGATGTGTAATATATTTTATTATTTTATATCTGACTATACAAAAATATGTGTACATAATTAGTTTTCGTAGACGTAGATAAAATATCCGAGAGACTAAAATTACTTAGGGAATAAGGGAGTTGTTCATCTGATGATATTATTTATGAGCTTTTCTTGCATAAGGCTAAAAAATAATAATTTTTTTTGTCAGGCAGCGCCGCAACGTTTTTTATGGCCCGCCACGAATATGATTTAATGCCAATTTTTTTAAACTAGATTTTGTCGATCGCGCCCGTGTTTTAAAGGAGCAGTCCAGAAATATGTCAATAAAAATAACACTTTGCAGAAAGTGCTTCTAATGGGAATGTTACCGGACAAAATACAAAAAAAACAACTCATTTAAATCTGTGAATTATAGACATTTTGGTAATTTGCTATCGTCTATTTTCTGTATGCGATAACTGGTGATGACTCTGGAGTAAACAAGTATGTTCATTATAGTATATTCCGTTCGTACCAAGTGCTTTTGAACAATGCCTTTCGTAAATAAGAAACAGATTTCGAACAAATAAACACCATAAACGTTCAGAAGACATATTATTTAAATCCCAGAAATTGAGTTAGATCCCATGAACAGCGGTTTAAAATTAAAATTAAACAAATCCCCATTTTAACATAGCGGAAGATGAGATTTCGGTATTACCAGTAACTATCTTCCTGTCTGATTTAATTATATAAATCGGATATAAACAAATTGTGATATACTGTGTAGATTTTGAAAAAAAGTCATATTCGATTGGGAACCTTTATAAATATCGTCTATTTGTTGATTTAAACTTTTGTTTCGTAGATGCTTTTGCTTGTGTAATAGCATTCATTTTTTTGAAGAAAATCTGTGTCAATATAAGTCCTATGGAAACAAACGAAAATGCCAGCTGCATTTACAAGTGTTGATTTTCCTTTCCAAAAATTATTGGTGATTTGTTGCAAAAATATTTTCTATTTTTGACAGTTATAAATATACGAAGTACGAAAAGTTAAACTCTATTAATAAAAATACTTTAATACTGATGGTATATCAATATGAAGGCACTTATGTTAATTATGAAGATTCAAATTGATTGTCTTTTTACGTCAGCTTGCATAAATGACCGTTTGTGATTAATGAATCTATATTTAGAATTTTTTAAAAAGGGATGTTTATGTTGTTATTATAACTTAAAATAAATTGTCTCTAATTCTGTACTTATTTACTTGTTTTAATAAGCCATTACATAGTGCCGATAGAAAAGATAAGGAGAAAAAAAATACCGTAATAAAAAAAAAATCGCCCTCCCACCTCATTTTTTTGGAAAAGGTGCCTGAGAAACAATTCATTTTTGTTTTAGTCTTATAAATAGATGATGTCGAAATAGTTTCATACGTGAAATGCACACGTCAGTTATGAAATGTCAATAATGTTGTTATCAACCTGGCCAATGAAGGAAGATAAATTTCCACAATTTGTAGTCACAAATGATTAATTTATGGCGTCTGTGTAGGTATGTATATAATTCTCTGTTTGTTATTCTCGATTACAATAATAGCTTAACTGTCGAACGAATTAATAAAAGATGTGTATATAAAACATGACTCTTTTGTATATTATGATATTTTAAGTATAATATTATATGTATATTTAAGATAAATAAAATTAATTGTGACAGAGCATAGAATATAGTTAAAACATCTTATTGAAAACAAACGTGTCGTGTTATTAACAATGTTAAATAAATAATTATCTAGTACATGAATTATTAGCTATATGGCCAACACACGATAACACGTTTATAATGGACAGGTATGTAAATTATTGTTAAAAAAACTAAAATGGCTATGCTTCGTTATCAGTTTTGGTTAACATGTGCGTATCAGCTAGTACACCCCGTGATATCATTGCGACCATAACGCGAGCGTTATGTGTAGAAAATGTCGCAATGCAGCTTCCGTTGTGGTGTCAATATCAAGAAATCGACGTTAGCGGTGAGTACGACTCTGTATTTTTACTTATTTGAAACTTGTGAGCGATAATTTAAACAATCGGAGAATGTTATTCGAACACAAATATGTACTTTAATTTAGTTACAAAAATTGCGATTTTGTAACCTGTAGAACTTTCGAAACGTTGACTGTTTCAATGTTTACAAGAAAAACTTGTACATTTTTGCATATTTCAAAGATTTTTTGTACATTTGAACGAGTTTTCGAACTATAAACATAACTGTTCATAGAATTACCATCATCTGCTACACGCAAATTGGCAACTTAGGTATGGAATTGGGTTTTAAAAAATGTTCATTTTTTAAAACGTTATGGTGGCGAGGCGCATGTTGTGGTGTCATGCATGGTTGTGGTGCTCATGCAAAGTTACTCTGTATGATTTATAGCAATAGATTTTGTGTCTAAAACCATATTGCAAATGTTACTTTTTATGCCAAATTATGTTGTTGTTGTTGTTGTTCTTTGTTTCAGGTCTAGTTCTGGAGCTGTCGGCTGTCTCAAACAAACAATTCACATGTACCTTCTGTGAAAAGTCATTTAGCTTTAATTGATATAACTCAACAGTGTACAATTTGATTGCGTCAATATCACGGATATCTTGTTTTAATTAACTTTTGTTATATCCCCTTTATAACGATAGCCCAAATCAAGTTTGTTCTTTACATTGACGTCAATAATTACATTTATTTATACATACAGGTTTTGAATTGTTATTCAACAGAGATAACATACACGAAGACGTAAATGTGATTTGTCGATTTATTTGTTTACTTTTATTTTGATAGTATATTCATTATACATAGTTCGTTGATGACACTTGTTAAAATTTGACAATAGCATACACATAAAAAGATCGTACCTGAGAAAGAATGCATTAAAAAAGCATTAACTAATATGTGGAGTTAAACTGAAATAACACGCGCGCATTTTCAGTATCGTGGCACAACTCATCAAAACATCCTCAATGAGTAATACAGTTGCAATAGAGAAGCTTATAGAAAAGAATTGTCATTGGTGCCCTTTGACTAAATCAAATTGACTATACAATTTTGACATCTGTGAGCATAACTCAAAGACTGTAATATTTCGCATCTTCATTGTTTTAAATTAACCGAGAAAAACTTTATAAACACAGTAAATCAGATGCTAAATAGTTGAAGTGAGCACAAATAATTCTCATTAGAAGGGCATTGCTAAAAAGTTACTGGTTATAATGTAACGTTGTTTCAAACTCACCTAAATCCAGTGTTAGTGTCAAAAACATCAAAATCGATTGTATGAATGATTTGTGAACAATATCAAGAGCATGTCATATATAGCAGCTACAGTTTCAACAGCATAACATGAGCATGATGTGAGTCTATAAAGTTCAAAACATGTGCATAGCTACAGACACTGATAACTACATTCACTAGTGTTCATAATTACAATGTCGATTAAGATATGTATTCCATTTGTATATTTCATCTTCAGCTAATCTGTGCTTGTTTTTGTTGCCATGCTGAACGCATATTGATTATTTTCTGGTCAAGATCCGTTCACACTTGGCCTGTACAGCTGCTCACTTCTTGACACACGGGCGCGTAGCAGGATAGGCGTCCTATGTCATTGTGCGTCTATTGCTGTAAATTATAGAAACAGAATAAATGTATTTAAACAAAACAAATTATTCTTGCATGCACAAGGATTTCTAAGTCATTAAACGGACAATCGTGTGCAATTATTACATCCGAAAAACGTTTGGTCTTTCGACCTACCGACAGACACACATACCACCGGACAAAAATTGCAAAGCAATATACCCCTGTATACTTTGAGTGATAAGTAACAAAATGTTGATATTCAAGATAGACTTAGTTCATTTTCTTCCTTAAAAATGTTATTATAAACGATATATTTCCATCAATGCCATTTCAAAAACACAATGAGTTACAATTTAGATAGATAATGAACAGGTTGTGGTTAAACGTTGGTTTTATCAAAAGATTATTATTAGATTTTAACTTGACATCAGCACCACAATGGACACCACAACTTGTGCCTCGTAACCCATTACATTTTCAAAAATGTTTAAGTTTTCTTTCTCAACATTGAAGCAGTCAACGTTTCGAAAGTTCTACAGCACACAATTTCGTAATTTTCCCTAAGTTTTTGTCACTAGAGTAAAGCATATACATATTTGTGTCGAATAGCATTCTCCGATATTTTAAATTCTCACTCACAAATTTCTAATAAGCAAAAATACAGAGACGTACTCACCGCTAACATCGATTTCTTGATATTGACATCACAACGGAAGCTGCATTGCGACATTTTCTACATATAACGCTCGCGTTAAGGTCGCAATGATTCCACGGGATGTAGTACAGCCTTTGTAACGCCCGTTTCAAACCATGCCAGCATAATAGGCCTACTTTCATTGTACATGTACCAAGATATCTAATGATATAGAGGATATTTAGAAACTATATATTTTTGTGCGCCACTGGTGAAAATATGTTTTCTATGACCACTCATGAAATAAAATACTATCTTAGATCTACACTGCATTGACAAATTTTCTTTATATTTCATGCTTTTGAACGATAAATTAAAAAAATGCGCGAGATAATTATGCTGAAGCCTCACATGTTTTATCATACCACTATGCTGATATCGGCCTGATACAAAGGTGCCTAATATATTGTTTTATTACACCTCACGTGACCACTCTGTGTATTTTGTCCATAGACAAAACGTTATGTCCCAGGGTAATATTTTGTCATATCACCCTCGCGCTGAGCTAAAAATAGAACAGCGATTTTTTTTTCAAAACAAAACAAAATTGAACTACTATGCAACTTTTACCTCCACAGTGCTGACGTCGATCTACGGCATTTTACAATTAATATCCAGCTACAAGCATTTGTAATTCCTTTTTGTATCCACAAAGCTTTTAATAACATTTTTTATTTCAATTTTTCATGTGAACCGTGCTAACCAGAAACGCGATGTGTTTTCGAAATCGCCATTACTGGTCAGAACGTATCTTTAAATTCGTATTTTTTTTCCAAACCTGTATCCAATTATCAATATTGGCGTCCAAAATAATTGTATACATCACCGATGCATGGTTTCTTTAGTTCTTTAGTTCTGTGTTTAACCGGTTTTGCGGGAAACCAGCATAGATATAGACTATATGCATGGCTAAGTACAACTACCCCAAATCGATTGTGAGTCGGACGATTATTGATATTGAGTCGGACAGTGAGATTGATAAGTGTAAATTTGATGTTTTTATTATGTTTCATGGCAATTGTGTAAACAATTATGTGTTTTAATTATGTGTTTTAATAATTGATTTATATTTTAAGTAATTAGATCTACTTTAATCGTAAAAAAAACTAAAATACACATGTTGTGCTAGGAGGGTTATCATGTTTCGCTAAGTGAGCCTTTATTTAACCTTGCGATCATTAGCAACGGATATGAATTGTTCAACTATTGAAGGTTTGAAGTTTATATGAATATCGGAGTTTTGTAAGCGAAAAACAAATGTAATTAAATTTGAAATTCAAATTACATTTACCTAATTACAACCCCAGAAGAATATATGGGACCCAAATGGGTCCAGTATAGGTTTCCATGTGTGCCCTGCATGGGCAAGCCAAGCCATATGGGCCATTTGGGATTTTGCAAACTGTTTTATATGGGTGCCAAGTGGGTTGCGCTAGGTCACTATTCTGGTTTTCTTAATCACGATAGGTTAGGTGGCAGCCATCGGCAGATCGCTTCGGAGTGAAATTCCGAATTTGGAACATAAAACTCGCAACACGGCGTATATATTCCGTTACCTACCGGGGTTACGGTATTAGCCATAAACTGCTAAACCACATTATAGCGCCGAAAACACCAACACGCATATAGCAGGTAATTATTTGAAGTTAAATTCTACATAGGCCGTCAAAAATTGAATATTTCTAGACACATTTCAATTTTGCTTGAAGGTAGCAGGGTCCTTGATCTGTATACAGTACGCCCGTTTCTTCCAAGGCATCTTTGCGGCGAAGGTAACACCGACGCCGACACAGCCCTAAGTCTTCGTAGTCCCTGACCGCAATACAACAGCATTTTGTGTTGTATGCTCAAATTGACCCTAATCCATGTTCCGTGTGTTTATCACTTGAATTGTATATTGC
The DNA here is from genome assembly GCA_027627225.1 of Congeria kusceri. Taxonomy (NCBI): domain Eukaryota; kingdom Metazoa; phylum Mollusca; class Bivalvia; order Myida; family Dreissenidae; genus Congeria; species Congeria kusceri. Next base: position 35,188,478 of record CM051032.1, on the reverse strand, counting down.
AAAACGGCAACGTAGGCTAATTATACTAATCACGTCCTTCATCCCATCGTAGTTTTAACTATATTACTGTCAACCAAGGAAGCATGCGGGCTGAAATCCAGTATAACGTATGTATATTCTTTGTCGGATGTTCGTAAGCAATATTTTGAATGAATAATGTATATCGTTCACTTACTTTAAATAATCTTTACGCATTTGTGTATACCGGTATATGATAAACTAATTGACAATTTGCACGTTACGAAGACACTAGAATTCGTGCACACAACTGCCATACTTTTAACAGTTCTATTATAAGCCAGCTATATAGAAATCATCACCTTTTTAAAGGTATAATGGAAAATATAGCCAGGTACTGAGTAAGGTTTTAAACTAAGTTAACGCAATTGGAGTCGTACTTGACATCTAACTGTACTTGTAAGCCCTGGGTAAAACAAACATTGAGATAGTTTTAAAATATGGAAATTATGCATAATTATTTCCGGTTATTTAATTAAACAAGCATTTATAATGCGACTGGCAGTGTCCGACTCAAAATCAAATTTACATTTTTTGCTGTCCTCTTTATATCTAATTTGGTGCATAGTTTAGGCGGATAATTTTTCAGAAATACTCAGTGAAACAACGATTAAACGCATACTTAATACACAGATTTGTTATTAATCTGTAGAATAAAGGCAAACTTTAAATAGTTTAGTAGAGCTTTATCAACAGTAGTCCATTCCAAAAACAGACAACTCTTCCTTTTGTAGCGGTTTCGATTTAAAATGAAGCGCCCTTGAAGCTATTTATAGCAACGGCAATAAGGAATACCTGAAAAGACGTCACAACAAATAAAACGATTGATCTGATTAGTTGAAAAGTTTATTTCGGCTAAATTACACTTGTTTTCATACGGAAGAGCATATTGTCGGAAAAAAGCGGTGTCAAAAATGTCCGACTCTTGATCGTGTCCGACTCAATATCAGTTTACCCTATATCAGTCAATGTTTGGAGGTACGTCATATTATTCGGAATCAACTATAAAGTCAACAGTTTCAGTAAAAATTTATCAGAATCAACAAAACAAACAATTTGATACCAAGAACGTATATAGTTTATTATTTTAAATCGTCATAAATCACAAAAACGTTTTTTTTTTAATATTCACATACACCCGCACTTTGGTAGAGAGATGACGTCATCTATGGAACACAATAAATCATCCTTACAAATTTATTTCAATACATTCATAATAAATGCACTAATAGTTTTTACAAAGCATCAGTTTATGTTGAACCAAAAACATTATTACCAAAAACTGAACACACTATAGTCAAATACTGTTAATATTGACACGATCTTGGAAATGTCAATTTCAATACACAACTCCAAAATGGCGTTTCAAAACAATTCGGCGTTATGTGTTCTCCGACTAAATTGATCGTTGCAATCCATTTCAGTTCGCATTTTCAGTATTTTATGAATGAGCATGCATGTAATCTATGTATTCGTAGTGAAAACGGTTCACTTATCATTCCGAAATGTTAATAATAAGGTATTATCCAGTCAACTTTTAAAAATCCATAACTACATGACCGTGAAAGTGTAAAAGTCGGCTCAGCAAAATCAGCAGGCAGTAACCTGTTATTCTCTATATGACGTCTGAAAAACAGAATTAAAAGACACGTTGAATTTAATTATATGGTTTTCTGACGAGCTGTACAATTTATATGATAGATTATCATACACTTTCGTTTATGAAGAAGACAGCTTTAATCGAAAAACGAAAGATAATATTCTAATATAAACTGCGATTACTGGGTATATCTAGCGTACACTAAAAACTTTATTTCGGTGTAGAGGGGGTGCCCTCGACCCCCACAAACCTATTGACGAGGAAAATATATATATATCGAACGGGGAAAAATATTAAGGCTCCGGAACAATGGAAGTAATGAACGGAAACAGACGCTTCGATTTTGGGTAAAGGTATCAGTTTGCTTGAAACTTGTATGCGATATCTCCTTAGGGCAACTATCTCCGCTCTTGATACATTAACATTTGAATTTGGACACGGTTTAACAGAAGTGATTTACAAATTATCAGGAATTTTGGACTTTGTCTTCCGAGCACCGTTCCAAATAGTCGTCTGGATATTGTCTGCCATTCAGACAAATTTAGAAACCACGCTCCATATTGTTCAAGATATCATTTTACATGGTTTGTCAGAGGTTTTAATAACCTTGGTGAATTTTGCATTATATGTAATTCATGAGATAATTATATCTGATTTGAAATTACTACAATGGATCGTCACGTGTATATTTAAAATACTTATTCAATACTACAGGATCATTGACTATGCGGTCATCAGTTGTGTCTTCCCAGTTGTTGACGTCATATTCTGGCTCTGTGAAATTCCATTATTTGCTTTAATTTGCGTTTTGTTTGTAACTATCGTTATCAAGAACATTCGACCGAACAAATATAGATATCTACCGCTGTCATTCTTTTGTGTATTATGTGATATTGTTGCATGTACCTGGAAGATAGCATCGTCGTTTCTATTATACAATGTCGTTCACCCTATTGTGTACTTGCTCATATTTGAAAGAATAAGTTACCTTATTTTAATTGTAATGATGGCGTCGATGTCATTGTTACAAGGTTTATGTCGTGGTGAATATCAGTCGTTGTTTATTTTAAGAAAAGCCATGCTCAATAACAATTATATTTGGTTGACATTTGAGAAGACTTTTAACTATTTCACATAATGCGAAATCAGACCGGGAACATTAATAAGTTAAACAAGGGCTCGTCGAGAGAGTGTGTGGTATGCTTTGAGGAGAGACCTTCCGTTAGTATCTTACCATGTGTACACACGAAAATATGCAATACGTGTGTTTCCCAGTGGTGACAAGATGACAATAGGTGTCCTACTTGCAGGACACTAATAGGAGGAGTAAGAACAGTCGGCGGATTTGGGTGGCGGAAGCGACGGAGGCGGCGAACGTACCTGAGAACATAATCAAATGTGTTGTGTCAGATGTGTTTGCAACTGTATTTGTGTATTTTTTAAGACGGGGATTGATGTGAATATCATAACTTTACAGAATATAGTGTCATGTAAGAACTTCAACGAACCGATTGACGTATTGTAGCAAATAAATGTGTGGGTTTGAACTTTAGAATATAGTCGGGAATTCCGGTATCATAACTGAATATAATATAATATATAATGTGAAAGCGTGAACTTTAATGGCTATAAAAGCGTTTCAACTGCAATGAGTATTTTGGCACGCTTATTGAATACATGGGCATAATTCAACTTTAAAAAAAAAAGAAGAAGAACGTACGTACTTTACTTGTAACGAATACTATGAAAAGGATACAATATACATGCTTATTTGTAGCTTTTTAATATTTGAATCATTTTTAGTTTATTCAATGAATGTAAACACTGTGTTTGTGGAGTTGTATTGAGTCTATATATAGTTCTATTCTGTTTTATAAACAAATGATATTTTCTTGCATCGTTTGCTTTCAAGCTATTTGATGTTTATATGGCGACAATTAATTAGGTATTTAAATATGTCATGTGTTCTCAGGACTCTAAAAGGCATGTACACTTAAATAACTATTTTTGTATATTGTGTGAATTATTTAGATGTCTAAACAGATACGTTATATTATTGTTTTATTTTCATTAAGTAGTATATTAAGAAAGACTTTTTGTATTTTTTGTCTCGAAAACAAGCATGGTGACCCCTGTTTTCTTTTTTGCAGTTTGTTAACAATATAATTATGTAATCAATATCGACAATTCAGGAATTTTAACGGAACAGATTTTTTTCTATAGTCAAAACCAAACTTGTATATGATTACAAAATGTTGAATTTTTTCGTTAAAAAAGGATGAAGAAGCATTTTTTGGCAAATATAATATTATTTTTTCACGATGATTGCTTTCTTACAGTCGCCCATTTCAACCAACAGAATGTCGTTATTTTTTACCGATCGATGGTCAATACTATTTTTTGCTAAAACAAAAACAGCATCAAAATTTTCTGAAATGCATTCACGGTTAGCTCATTTACATGCATTTTCCAACAAATCGAATGCGGTGACCCCCATTTTTATGGTTTCATTGTATAAGCCATTGAACGATCTGCAAAATATATAAAAATGAAAAAATTTCACGGAGGGGACAAAACTGCAGAAATCGTCTTTAAAGCTCCGAATGTTATCGATACCATTCCAAATCCATGTTGTTGTTTTTCAGTAAAATACACTTGCCATTGTAATAAAATTGACCTGAGATTATTAATCAATTTACTAATTTTACAGACTTTTTCTCAACGGCCTTTAACATTATGTCGTTTCATATGGTGGCATAGAACTGCCTTACGATAACCACATAAGTTTCGCGATAATTATCACGTTAACCACTTAAGTATCGTGTTATTTATCTTGTATCTTGTTAGTGTTCGCGATAGTTTTCTTTGTCATTTATTTTCTGCTTAACTGAAATGTGGCCTGAAAGTGCCCCAAACTGACACCAGGATTTCAGTTAACAAAAACATAACATTAAGTGGTAACAGGAATATTAACGTGTTTTGATTTACGTTACTAGATAATTATCACGAAAAATATCGCGATATTCAGATACTGCGGAAGACCTCGAAAACAAATTAAGTAGTATCAGGAATATTAACCTGTTACGATTTACGTTAACAGATAATTAACTAGTAACAGGAATATTATCGTGTTAAGGTTCGCGTTAGCAACATATTGCGGAACACCTCGGGCAAACTAAGTGGTAACAGGAATATTAACGTGTTATGATTTACGTTAGCAGATAATTTTCATGATACAATTCGCGTTAGTTAGATAATTCGAAGACCTAGAAAATGTAACTTATGTCACTTATAGGCACTTTTAGGTCATTTAGTTTAATAATAAATTATCTAACAGAAACATTTTCGTAAACGGTAACTTAATAATCAGATAAATATCGCAATAAATAAGTAGTAACACGAATCATTTCGCGAACGCTAACTAGTTAACGTGATATTTTTCACGAAAATTATGTGGTTAACACGATACTTAAGTGGTTAACGTGATAATTATCGCGAAACTTATGTGGTTATCGTAAGGCAGTTCTATGCCACCATAGTTTCATATGAGTCCCATTTTATAGTGTGTTGAATGTTTTAATTGACATTTCTGAGTAAAGCCTTATTGGATTTATTGGCACCACTGGTGGAATATTGTGTATGTTTCGTTCTTCCAAATTTGACAGTAAGATAAAACGAGTAACCATATTCACTTTTTGTGTTGAAGAAAAAACTTGCCTATTATATGGTTACTAAAGCCATGAAGTTAATAATATTATGTTATGTAATTGTTTGATACTGGGGATTCTCTGTGAAGCAACATGGTCACAATAAGCCGCTTAAACGACGACAAAAAAGCCGAATAACCGCCCAAAACGAGCAACTTTTGACTTTGTGACTTTGTGATTTCTTGAGAGACTTGCCAAGTGTATGCACTTTAAAAAGATTTATTTCTGATAACGGTTGTTTTTTCGTCTGCTGGCCAAAGGCCAGTGAGCTGGTGACATTGCGGTTCGTCCACTATCCGTGCGTTAACCATTTGGTTTCAAAAGATATCTGATAAGAAACCACTGTGCCAACTTTAATGAAACTTCACAGAAGTATTGTAGTGTTGTTTGGGTGATCTTTACCGCTAAAGCTAAAACATGTTAAATACCATTTCTTATACCTCTGGCTAGATTTTGAAATAACTGCTAATACTCACGACCGTTCCGTTTCATCGTTCTCTGTAAAGACCAAAGATCCTCAAATGACTCTGGTCTGTTTGCAACATGTCCGCGTAAGCTAAAAATAGCAATATTCGTCGGTTGTGGATGTTAGTGTGCATAATCGGGTAACTTCCCATTCGGAAACTCGCTTCTTTTATTAGAACATGACGGGTCATATATTGCCTCTTTTTGTAACGGAAGCAAATTTTGTATTAAAATAAGTGGAATGTTCTGTGTGAGAATGTTGATTCTTTGTATAAGGGCAAATACATAAGGCGGTACATAAATTTACAACACACGTAAAATATGTTCCCATTTGACTATGTGATGATGGGTTGTATAATAATATCATCATGGGTAAGTTGGAAAAATGTTTTCCCACTAGGACATGCTAGGAAATAGAGAGGTCTTTCACATAAAATTTATAAGCTTTCTAATGGTACTTTCATTTTTAGGACTATTCCTTATGCGGGAAAACCAAAGTCGCGCCAAGCCCGACAGCGGATTTTTCCGCCTATAGATAACGCGAGTACCTATTTTGTTATTGTTGTTGTTTCATTTCCAATACCTAATGAAATCAGAATCTGCGTTCCAAAATGTGCGCGGGAAAAACGTGAACCGGAACTTTCCGCTTCGGATTTTATGCATAGGTTTCATGTTTCAGTAAGGATAAATAACGTTAAGCGAACATGCTGACAGGGAACCAAAATTGGAGTTAAAGAAATTTAATAACGGAAAGACAATAGATGTAAATGCAACGAGGAACAAAGCGTCGTCCGGAATCAGGTCAATCACGATGTAATGCCCTTTCACTGTTAATATGTAAAGTTCTTCGTTGTGTATTATTCCTTTCAAATTTAAATATGTTCTATTTCAATTTACAAAATAATAACAAATAAAAACCGATATTCAATATAAAAGTATGTCATAATTAATATTTTATTAAATAGTATGGCATCAGTTATATGCCTATTTACGCCTCTGATAACTTAAATTATTAACCTAGTATTTCTTACATTATCATATATTTTGGTTTTCCCGACTTAGGCGGTGCCTAATTTCATATTATGTTCAAGTGAACCAACGATTTAATATTTGGGCGATAGCGAGACACTGCCTTCTCGTGATCAGCTGCAATAAAATACATCAGAAGCTGAAATACACACAATAATACTGGAACATACATTGGAAAAAATGAACAAACCAACAGCCAATAGGTGCTTTACACCGGGCACTAAGCCATGGTTGCCTCTGGAACGGATCGGCTCCTGTATTTTGCAACATCCACCCTAACCCAAGTCTGGGGACGATGGGAGAATCCCGGTGCACTCGATAAAAAAATTCACCACACACATGCAGACACATGTGTCCGACACAAAACCTTGGTGCGCACAGACTAGCACTCGTGTACTAGGTCTAACACGCAAAGATGCGCTTTCGTACACAGTCTATTCAGCGATAAAAACATTTTTTTCAGTACGCGTTAAGTTATGATATTGTACTTACAGGTTCTGGTATTCCCGATTCAGTGTATGATCAACTTTTGACACTACAAATCGCGGAAGAAAGTAGTCCACTATGCAGCGTTCGAATTCATAGATAAATGGTTTTATTGGGTCACGAGCCAAGTAAAATCATGGACATTTTATAATCTTTACATATTGATCTCGCTTATTTTCGATGCAAGTTAAGTTGTTTATGTGTGGTGTTTGAAAATTTATAACTTTTTATTTTACCATTAATTATTTTTATTACTTATTGTTTTATTCACTTTGTTGTACAAATAATAATGAAGAACGAAATGGAATTCATAGTTTGTCGGTAATTACGCAGTACAGGTACTAACAATAGCGGTCGGTTACACCCCATTAAGCTTATGCATTTGAAAACATTACCAAACATTATCGGACAACACCTTTGAATAATTAATACGGTTGAAAAGCTCGTAACAGTGTCGTTGCATTCATAATAATGTTAAATATTTTTAATATTGGAGCACAGTGTTTGTTTTTAAGGTTTAAATTGAATTTTGTTTAACGATATAGTTATTTCTCTTCTACACGTAAATCTACTGACTTCCACGAAGATTGCCCGGTAATAAAACTGATAAACATCATGTTCACTATGTACCCGGTAGGTACATTCAGAGAATGTGTTGGTTATAAAAATTTAATGACACAATGTCGGAATGCCATTCAAGGTAAGATATTTTTATTTGTAAGACCTTGATATTGTACACCGGACAAAGAATTTGCACGCCGGGGAATCATTGCGAACACAACGCTCGCGTTATGTGTAGAAAATGTCGCAATGAAGCTTCCGTTGTGGTGTCAATAAATAAAAATGGCTGTCAGCGGTGAGTACGACTCTGTATTTAGTCTTATTGGACACTTGTGAGAGAAATTTAAAAAATAAATCGGAGAAAGCTATTCGACACAAATATGTTTATGCTTTACTCGAGTTACAAAAACCTAGGAAACATTACGAAATCGTATGTTGTCGAACTTTCGAAACGTTGACTTCTTCAATGTTGACAACAAAAACTTGGACATTTTGACAAATTTCTAAGACTTCAACCACCGTGAAATTATTCATGTTTTTACAGTTCAGAAAAAACGGACTATAACGTTTTAATTAGTGGCGTACGTTTTACGAAGGACTTCATTTCATTAGCTGCACTTAGATAACTGATACAATTCAAAATGGCATTATTGGGAGACAAAAATTAACCTAACTACACAATGGCCATATATATTTTAAAATCTGATTTTATTTTACGTGGTAATATCTATTTTAACGTCGCATTTTGAAGATTATAAATTGCCAAGCAATGTCTTTGTTCAAGTTATATTTATAATGTTGACACGAATATTATAGTAAAACACGGAATGAAGGATTCAACTAAATGAAGTTTTACGAATATTTTCGTTTAATGTTTGACTTTTTGGAAAGAACATATTATCATGTATAACACGTCATGTTTGCGGGTTCTGGCTTCTTAACCAGAATTTAAATTCAGTGATTTTTATTTTCTTCACATAAGAACACTGAACCAGACATTAGCGCAGCAATCATTATTTACCAATAAAACATGCATTAGGTCATTTCCACCGTATTTAAGGTGACATATGATATGGCATACCTCTCTAATTGCCCAGATTGTCCATGACAACACGTCGGGTTTTTATTTCAAGTTATTATATGGTCATTTAGGTGACTTCATACATTTTGATTTGGTTTACTGGTTCTAACATACAATTTTAATTGTATTGTATTTTCAATATATTTGCAAAACATTTTGCAAAACACACCAGAACAGATCTTAAGTGCCTATTGTATTAAGTTATTTGGACGAGTCGATAAGATCCATAGGACGCTATGGTATTGAACACTTCACTAACATTTTCAGTAACTAATAGTACAAATGAATGGTATAACATTCATTGAATTTTATTATTGATTTCTAATATTCAAAACTGTAGACAGATTTTCTTTTAGACACAATCTCAATAAAACTTTCGAATCTGTTATGTTTAATTTAAACTTCTGTTGGTATTAACATTTGAGTCAGCGGCCATCTTGGAGGTATTCCTTCCTCTGTGTACAATAACAACAGTTACCGATTTCAGATAAATTCAACAAAATAGCTAATTATCGTCCTATAATTGGCGGCCACAATCGTTCAAATAGAGAGAAGTACGGGTCAATCACACAGAATACCAGATGTAATTACTACACGTGTAAAAAAACTCGTGAATTGTTGGAAGAAAAAGGCTTGCATGGCTGTCAGTGTCAATCTCCATCTCCTGAGTGGCAAACGTTTAAAGAACATTGGAATATGTTCTGACCACATTAGCTACAGTATGTTGACAGTTATGATAAATAATATGTAGTTATTAATCAAAGTGTCATTGTCAATCTGTGAATGTGGGTGATAATTTCAGGACAATGTGTCCCTATTTAAAAATTAGCCTTAATACATATTTAATTACATTCTTCACAATCACATAATATTTGGATGTTTTCCAATAACATAACAAATAGCAGTTTAAATGGTGATCATAAATCTTTTCATTTATGCAGTTTGCTTAATTATTAATCTATTGTGTCATTTTATTTTTCAGAAAAGATGTCGATATCACTCGCCAGTGACCATCCAGACGCTCGCTTTTGATAAATAGGAGAAAAGACTCATGGATGGACAAACTGAGAATCTAGCCACCACTTTGTTTAATATTGAATAACAAATTTCAGGTGTTTGTTATTGAAAATAATTGTGTGATCATAAACAAATTGTTTGAATTGATGTTTTTGATATATATAAATATGGTATTGATTTGAGCATGATCTTATAATTTGGTAATTGTAATGATATCATTACTAAACAAAGACAAATTAACTATTTTCTCACTGCTTAATGAGGAATAGGGTAAATAAATAATTACACATATTAAAAGTATCTACTTTTTATTGCTTTTCAAGAAAAGAAAATATAAACACAATGACATGCAGTCTAAAGTGATCAACTGTTTTATTAACAAACCCTACATATTAAAAGAAAAATACAGGTAGATAACAATAAAAAAATTATTCCATCAAAAACATGGCAACTTTCTTTGTACTCTACATTCTTGAGGTTTGGGGGTTACTGAATGTGAAATTTTGTTAATAATATAATACACATTAAAATGTTTGGTTGGATTTTTCGCCGTATTCAACAGTATTTGGTCATATAACGGCGGTCAGTGAACCTACTCACACTTTTCCTGGGTAAGCTGGTTTACCAGTACTGAGTGCACATACTTATGTCAGTAACTGACAACTGCCCTACTTGAATCAGAGGTAGTGGGGGAGAATGGCTGTAGAAATAATTTCATGACCAATCCCCACACAAATTATGTGGCCGGGCTGGGAATCGAATCCGCGATCGTCTGATTTGTAGTCCAGCGCTCTACCAATTGAGCTAGCCGGCCCGGCCACATTGAAATAAATAACACCAATATTTCATTGTTTACTTTAGGTATTATTTTTATACAATATTAATAATATAATACATATTAAAATAATTAATACCAATAATTTGAGAAATCTTAAATTTAAAGATACTGTACATAACAACACTGGAGATCTGAAAGTTAAACAAAATAAAATATTCCAAAATGCATTTATAAATTTAATTACAGCAAGACGTAATCATTAAAGTTTAATGGTGGCCAACACCGAAAACATAAAAGCTGCTACATGTGTACACGTTTCGTCACAACCTTGCAGCCGCAGTGGATGGCTTAGAATATGCCCATTTTCTCTGCGATGATCCCGGGGTTTAGGGCTTTGTCAGGCTGGGAGTGGATCACCTTAAATAAAATAACAATATTACATGTACATTTCAAATATATAGTTTTAGCATTTTGACCTCATTGACCATGTCCCTTATTGTACTAAATCAAGCATGAAAGGAGTGACTCACTGACTGCCAACAGGTGCATGTAATTCACATACAGTACAATTTACAAATGCTACATAAAGTAACATATCATTGTCAAAAACACTGGTTTGAAATTGGTACCAACTACCAATAAATTACAAAACAGATATTTCATACGCACACACTTACTTTTTCCCTATTAAATGAGGCTAATCACATGTTTCTTGTCAATAACAACTAAACGCAAGCTGTCCATCCACATTCAACGTTATTCACAGCATCAAAACTTGTATAGTTTTTCTGATCGCCGTGTGTATACACAATCAGAATATGAACACACTTGTAGGATATCTATCGGTTATTTTTAGTCATTTTACGCTTCAGAAAACAAAAGCATTTTTCTTGTTGAGTCATATAATTATATGCCTTCAGCGCTTTGATCTGGACATATTTCCCTTTCATATTTGAGTGGGGATGAGTATAGATGGGCCATAAAGGACAGGGGGGAGTAGATTTTTTATTTACATGCCACCAATTACTGACATATTCAATACATAAATGCATCGCAAAAATGTCTTACCCAAAGCCTAACGCGAATCGTCGTTAGAACGAATGACGTCTTAGCATACTATGCGGTATAGTGTGCAAACGAATTGTTCGTCCAATCAGAGTTAACGTCAACAGCGGAAGCTTTGAAATTAAACATTGAGTCTGTTTTGCCAGAATATTTCGTTTTATCATGTGAAAAAAAAATCGAAAAAATGTCCGCAGACAATATTAAAGTATCGATTCGTGTTAGAAATCTTATTCAGAAGTGAGTAATAAGCGTAACATTTTAAACATTTAACAGTTTACAATAATCCCATTATTTCGCTATATTGGCTCCAGTTACTGATCTGTTTAGTGTTTAACATTTTCATAGTAAATTTATGTTTATACGGATAATAGCATAGCCTAAACCATAAAGTTCAATGATTTGACTGAAAAATTATGTGACAATACATACCTTCTTATTCCAATACCAGCTCATAAAAATTGTTAGCTCAGTTGGTAGAGCCAACGACTGTCAATCGGGGTTCGCGAGTTCATTTTCCGGCTCGGCCACATAATTTTGTGGGGATTGGTCATTAAATACTTCTTACAGCCATTCTCCCCCTACCTCTGATTCAAGTAGGGCAGTTGTCAGTTACTGGCACAAGTATGTGAACTTAGTACTGGTGTTAACTGCGTTGATCGGCTAAGCTTGCCCAGGAAAAGTGAGTTGGTCAACTGACCGCTATTATGAGTGAAATACTGTTAAATACAGTGAAAAATACAAACAAACAACCAAAAATCTTTACTCATTTACGGCCGTCGTCAACAAGCATTTCATTTGAGGATGTCACCAACTCACTTCATAGATTTTGTCAGTTACTGGCACAAGTATGACCACCTAGTACTGGTGTTAACTGCTTTGATCGGTTAAGCTTGCCCAGGAAAAGTGAGTAGGTCAACTGACCGCTGTTATATGAGTGAAATACTGTTAAATACAGTGAAAAATACAAACAACCATAAATCTTTACTCATTTACGGCGACAATCAACAAGCATTTCATTTGAGGAATGTCACCAACTCACTTCATAGATTTTTTCACATGACACGATGTTATTGGCTTTTACAATTATTCAGGGAATTGTCAGCTGGCCTCAAGAACCACTGGACAGTGCGAGACAACAGTATTTGGTGTGAAGTCCCAGATGCTAGTGGAAGAAAACCAGCACCTTACACATTTGGTAGAATTTTAAAGACAAATAATGTAGCAATAGTAGATTGAGCAAATAATTACCAGCCATTTAATTTTTATATTAATTATATCGATTGAACAAAGAATCGGAGGAAGGGGATGCTAAGATATTTTTCATTATTTAGCATGGTCTGGTAGTGGTATAAAGACCCATTCCCAATGGAAATTTTTTTTTTTCCCAACTGGAATACAAAAATTCCCAAATCTGAAGTGGCAAAATCCTTAATACATAGGTATTAGGTTATGTGAATCTATGTTGTAAATCAAGAAATTACTTGCAAGTGTAATAAATGTATAAACACCATTAACATAACCGAGTTCAACCAATTTTACACTAGTTTAAGTAATACTAAGTACATTAATTAAATTACTTTCTAAATGCTGTTCCAATTGCAAGATTTCACGATGTAAAATTTCCAATTTGATGAGTCTGGGACACATTCCCAAAGCAGTGAATAAAAAAATGCTGGGGTGCATCTCTTTCAGTATTATAAATACTATTACATGGTGATTAGTTTGAGAACATTTTCATAACATAAAATAGTTAAATTTATTTGAAAATAAATATCTTTTGTCAACATATCTGCTGTCAACATTAAACGAATGTACTGTTCAGAAAATATATGTAATATAAATTATATCTTCTAAACGTTTTCTCATATATTATGCAGTTTTATTATAATATATGTATATACCAGCGATCTCACTAGGATTTTAAAATAGGAGTATTATTTAAAATATGTTTTATGTAACAGGGTATACGCAGTAAGCAGAAATGCATGCGTCCCAGGACTCTTTGTCTAGTTTTGACATGTGTCCTTTTGAAAAAGTATGCATCAAAATACGCTTGATTTTGCGTTTCCGAGATCCGTGATATACATTCATTTTTCAGACCGTGTCTTTGATGAAACCACTGTGACGTGCGATGTATTTGATGAAGTATGCAATCCCATTGTGAAATCTGCACTCTCAGGATTCAATGGTAAAACAGTGGTTTATTGTTAAACATGGTCTGACTTAGGTTAACATTTTTAGAAGTGAACTGTTCTGTTTTATGTTGAAAGCCTATTCATTTTCAAAATTTAATTCAATCATATAAACAAAATGTAGCCAAACGGAATTTTCTTAAGCCATAAATGTTAAAATGTGTAGCCGGTGGCTATTTCGTCAAATGGCAGATTGAGCTCTGAGCTATAAAGTTACTGTACAGAAATTACCTTTGGATCAATGATTGTGATTTTTATGCTTCTGTAGTAACATGAAAAGCTTATAAAAAATAAGGTGTTTATAGTATATTTGGAGTAAAATTTGTTTGATTTTCTAATTTTCATCACATATTTTTTTTTATAGCAAAATTTGATTAATTTTTTAATTTTTATCCGTCTTGTAATTGCCTGTGTGGGCAGTCAGGTCATTAATTAAACTTGACCAGTTATATTTTCACTTGTCCCAGACTTTTTGCAAGTTGGTTATTTAGAACACTGGAACATCCCAACATTCATATTCCTCCATCTTAATTATTTGTCAGAAATTGTTTCCCCCTTGTTTCAGGCACCATATTTGCGTATGGCCAAAGTTCCTCGGGGAAGACATTCACCATGTCCGGGTCTGCCACACAGGAGGGAATCATCTCACTGGCGGTCGATGAGATCTTCACTTCTATAGACAATGTATGCCTTGCTAGGACCGTATTCACAAAAAACTTAAGCGATTTCTCAAATATTTTCACTTGAGTTCAAAATTTCAGTTAATTGTATTTCTTTGTTAAATATAGAAATGCGTATGTTGTTTATATTTCTCAAATTCTATTTTAATACTGATGTCATTTAAAAACATACTTAATTAGTATTTCTGTATGGTATGGTACAGGTAAGGAAGAGTGCAGATGTAAGGATAAGGATAAAATTTCACTTACGATGCTTAGTGAATACCAGCCCTGGTTTGTTATTGTGCTTGCTGTAGGTTCATATTGACTTGGCCTGTTTCTGATGTTGGAATACTAGTGATCCAAACCCAAATTTTAGAAGTACGGCATTGATTTGGTAAAAGATCAGTTAACTCATGTGATTTGGTAAAAGATCAGTTAACTCATGGTTCGTTAAATAAAATGTAAAATTGAAATTCTGACTAGGGAATTTGTGTAAGCCCTTTACAATAAACAGTAAACTCATTGCCACTTTTATTGTACTAATTTTCAAATATTTTAAATTATTTTATTATTATTATTTATGATACTTTGCAACAGGAAACACAGTCATTTTTTTCTGAATTTACTTTTTTCAACACCACTGGACTATAAGAGAAATGTATTCAATGGGGTTTTGCATGTCTAATCATTTTTAGCTCGACTTCAAAGAAAAGGCAAGGTATTCTACTCACCCCGGCGTAGGCTCCGAGCTCGGTTAAGGTTTTCTATAAGCTAGTTTCTCAGGAATGGCTTGAGGGATTTCATTCAAACTTTAAACATTTATTCCCCACATAAAAATGAACCTAAAGGTTAAGTTTGGTAACTCTAGTGTCTACTGTCTACATGATTTAGTTTTAATGATGAGTTAATAAACATCGTGTAATGCCTAAACTACGTTTATCGCGAAAATATGTGAAAAGAAATCTTTACCTCCTTATATTTAAATCCTTCCTTTAACTGACACATCCACTTGTGTAAATAACAAAATATTTGCCCATAATTCATGTAAATTTTCATCATGATAGAGGACAAACAAATTGTTTTTCTTTGTGTTACTCATTTTATTACACAGCTATTAAAGTGTTCTCCTCTTGTAAACAATGTCAACGATAAAATAAGAGGATATCCAAATGTAAAGCCAGTGTAAAAAAAATCAGCTGTAAAGTATTGAAAAATCATTTAAAAAAAAAAAAAACAGATTTTTGACAATTGGGAATTTTTGGGTCAGAATTGGGCAAAATATGCATATTTGGCATTGGGAACGGGTCCGACTATCGGACCCGTGAGAGCAGTAGACAAAGGCCTGAATTGGCCCCTACTTTACAGTTTGTTTTAGAAAAAATGCCAGAAACTCCGACAAGCACAAGAAAAGTCGAGCATGCTGTCCTCCGACAGCTCTTGTTCTAAATGCTCTACATCCCTGTGACACTGTTTGTGCTTGTATACGGATAGATCTAGCTTGAGAAAAAGTACACTACAGGGCGCTGCTTAAAAAGAGCAGGGTGGGGGAGCCGGACCTGGGCCCTGTCTTATCAAAGATCTTACGTCAAGTTTAAATTACGACTGAATTTTGTAGTTTAAAAAAATAGACATTTATGATCACTATGTTCCTGAAATAAAGGACATGTGAAAGATACCAAAGAAATGAATATAATTACTGAAATAAAGTAATCAAAGATGTTGGTGATTAGCATTTATGCTTCTTCGAAAATTGTATCGTAATGTAAATATGCCCTACGATGTTTAATAAGACGGGTCCCTGTTCTTTGACATTGTCTAATAAATTATCATTCTAACGCTTGAAATTAAATGTCTCTAAACATGGTCACTTCATTTGTCATTTAACATGTTATATTATATAGTATAACAATTGGGTAATACCTGGTGGTCTTACCGCTTTTGCTGTTTTTATTGCAAGTACTGGTATTGGTAAATAACTGTCAATGCATTCTGTCTGCAGATCCCAGACCGAGAGTTCCTCATCCGTGTTGGCTACATTGAGATCTACAATGAAAAAGTGTCTGACCTTCTTGGGGACTCAGAAGTCCCTCTCAAGCTGCAAGAAGATACAGTATGAATAACTTTTTACTAAATTGAGATTTATAATATTATTTTATAAGGTTTTGTAGATGATTTTAATATTATTAATAACATGAAGTCAAATAAGAATACAAAGAAATAAAGAGAAACATACATTTCTAGTTTTTTTTTGCATTATTTTATTTTAATATAAATACGACCCTTATAAAATTAAACAGTAAATAAACATTCACAATGACCCAATAAATCTTAATACCTGTTTGCAATATCAAAATACAAATATTGTTCAAATTTGCTGGATCAATCTGACAGTGATGAATTCTGGTGATCACTTCAAGAGAGCAGTGTACTGGTAGTTTCCTCACCTGAAGTGTTTCTGTGACCCCATTGGTATCAAGAATTAATTCTGCGTGTAGATAACTAGGTCTTAATATGATCCCTGTGGGGGCTGCATTTAGTCGCCACTTAGCCAGTCCGTCTGAATTCTTATTCCACTGTCATTCGGTTTGTCCAGGTGTCAAATGCATTTCCCTGCAATATTATCCATCATTCTGTTTTTTAGGGGATGGGGATGTGGTCCAAGTACAGGGTTTTGGGGGGAAATTATAACAAAAAAACTTAAGTAAAGGAGTTCAAAAAGACCAGTGTAATGTCAAATTTTGGGGAAAGGTGCATTCAGGGCTTTTTATCACCATTTTGGGAATATGACCTATAACCATGACGTTGGGAATTTTAGTGTCAATTCACCTAAAACTGGGAAAAATTATAATTGTTTGATTAATAAAATTAGATTTATTATAGATAAACTACATAAAATAGAATGTTCTGAACAAAATAAATCAGTAAAACAGTTACTACAACTTCAACAGTTTTTATTTCTACACTGAACAGCTCTTATTTCCAAACATCTGAAAGTCAAACTATCGGTTGGGAATTTTGGGACTGGATTTGGGAAAAAAAGATTCTTGCTGCCATTGGGAATATGACCCAATAACGGCTATAAAATTGGCCTTAAAAAATCCGTTATTTCAGCCCCTGCTATATAACATGGTAAAAAAGCCCAGGCCCTACGGCTATGAAATTGTGTATGTTCAAACTTTGTCTTGACTAAAATATGTGGCGCGTCGTGGAAAAACCGGTCTTAATGCATGTGCGTAAAGTGTCATCCCGGATTAGCCTGCAGTCTGCACAGGCTAATCCGGGATGACACTTTCCGCTTTTATGGTATTTTCTGTTTCAAGGAAGTCTCTTCTAAACAAAAATCCACTGTAAGCGGAAAGTTCCGCCCCAGATTAGCCTGTGCGGACTGCACAGGCTAATCCGGGATGACACTTCACGCACATGCATTAAGTCCGGTTTTCCCACGACACTCCTCATATTAGCCAACAACATTTCATTGGTCAACATTCAAGGCTAAAATGTAACAACGAATTTCATTGGTCAACATTTAAAGATAAGACTAAGCGTGAGATTGACAATAGTTCGCAGTCATGGGGCCTGGTATTGACAGTATGTTTGCTCGCCTCTAGGACCACAACATCCAGGTGATAGGCCTGACAGAGGAGGTGGTGCGGGACGGGAGCCACGTGACAGAGGTCATCAAGAAAGGAGACCGTACGTGGCCTTCAGATGTGCACTGAATGCGCTTTCAGAGGCTCAGAGAAACACATATGTTGCCTTGTCAAGATTAATAATTGCTCTAAGAGGCTTACAGAAATAATCACTATTTCAGGCATTTCAGTAGATTGTGAAAATCTGGAGTTAAATGACCCCTGGCTTGACATTTTCAGTAGTCAGTTAATGAAAATTTCAGCGGTCAAAATACTAATGACACAGGAATTTTGTTTCTCCATTATTGATAAATGCTATGCAAATTGTAATTTGTTTTAATGACACAAACAACACCATTTGTATTCTAAAAAATATATTATATTCTAGTGCTTTTGAAGTTGGCAATTGCTTCAAAATCGTTCAAGGCATATAATTTGCTTGAGTCAAAAACTAGTAAATTGCAATTTGTTTTCATCAAAAAAGCAGGATTGTGCGTCAGTTGAAATCCCTGGATTTTTTCAAGCTTTATTGCCTCATGTAAAACATGATTAAGGGTTTGTTTTGTAAATTAAACTAAATGCTTGGCTTTAGAAATTTCCATTTATTTCGGAGTTTTAATGCAGAACACAGAATGTGCTTTGTTTTGTATACACACAATGAGCTTGGCATGTTAGTTCTAAATATGTTGCATTTTGTTACAAAGCTGACAAGCAAGTTAACATTAATGTGATAATTTGAAGAGGAAGTTGAGACTTAAAAATGTAACAGATTTTCCCTTGGAATAAAAAAAAAACAACTTGTTACGGTTAACTCAAAATATTTCTAAATTTGTAGAAATGTCGAACTACTAAATACGTGGAACTTATTTTCAGGTAAAAGACGATTTGCAGAAACGAAGCAGAATGATAGAAGCAGTAGATCTCACTGTATTCTCAGATTTGTGAGTATTTGAAAATCTTAGTTTTTTATTTTGATGTATAAACAGTTTTTGCTTTTTTTTAAATTGGTAAGCGTACATATGTTTGTTATTTTAAAAATGATTAAAACAATTGAGGCATGTCGTGGGAAAACCGGGCTTAATGCATGTGCGTAAAGTGCGGACTGCACAGGCTAATCCGGGATGGCACTTTCCGCTTGTATGGTATTTTCTGTTTCAAGGAAGTCTCTTCTAAACATAAATTCACTGTAGGCGGAAAGTGTCGTCTCGGATTAGCCTGTGCGGACTGCACAGGCTAATCCGGGACAACACTTTTCGCACATGCATTAAGACCGGTTTTATCACGACGCACCACAATTATTGTTTTACTGGGTCCATATCCACAAAGCTCCTTAGGAAAATTTTAACTTACATGTAAGCCATATTTAAGGGAAAAATTCAAATAAACTTTTCTTATCTAAATCAATGTTTTATTTTCGAATTATGGTAAAATAAGAAGCATCTGTTGATTCGTTACCGGATTATAACAATTACCGGATTATAACAATTACCGGATAATAACAATTAAAAACAAACTCAACTTAAAATGAACCAGCCACAGTCTTAAGGACTTTTATGATTTTTGAGAAATTTACTTAATTTTGCCCTAAGGAGCTTTGTGGATATGGGCCCTGGAGTTAGCCTATCTATGAAGAAACAAGAACAGTTTTCTCAGTTACTTGGAACCCAGATAATGTCTCCAAAATGAATAGTCATTGATTTTGAACTTATTGAGTTGTTTTCAATTATCTGACAGTAGCTCAACCTTGTATTGCCCATGTACCTTTTATTGTTCACATTGTTTCAGGTGATTGAAAGTCGAGCAGTAGGCCATGAAGACGACGCTGTCATGGTGTCCAATCTTGTAAGCATCTTAGAAACCACTCTGTCATGCAATCAGTAACCAGTGTTAAGTTAGAGGTTGTTGTCTGTATATGGCTATGTTATAACTGTTATTGATGTTATTGTTAATAATATTCTTATTTTAGAGCTGAAAACTTAAGACTTCAGTATTGATGGTTGGAAATTACGATTGCTTTAGGTATCTTCATTAAAAGCATTCTCTCACATATAAATATACGGTATCAGTAACATCCACAATGTTATGGATTGAAACAAAACTATGGAATTATCATTGGCTTGTTTCACAAGCAGGGTTTTTTTCCGATTTGGGGGAAAGGGGCTAGCTATTTTATAGGGGGGAAAAATAGCGCGAAATGCCTAATTCTGGTGGGAAAATACGCATTTTTATGGGCAATTTTGGGGGAAAATATTAACAACTATATAACATGTACACAATTCACATATTTTACTAAGTATATAAAGTGTCATGTTATTGTAGTATGACTTGTCACTGTTCCCCTGTCATCTGGCTTTTCTCGGAACACTGATCACTGGAGGAACCTACCTCGATGTTCGTATTGGGTTTAATTGATATATATTTCACTGTGCTGTCTATTAATGCCATTAATAGTTATGCCATTATGCCATAATTAAAAAGTCTTAACAAAAGCACTTTTACACTAAGATTACATGCACTATATTGAATGTATTAAAAAAGTGTAGTTTATTGTTCATTGCAGTAACTTGAATAACTAGATTTTTATGTCAAAGGACACTGTTATAATATTTACTAGCGCTTTACAAAATACATATATATTAATAAACTAAAATGTGTAAATATTATAATGAATTGTTGCCGTCTGGTTAATATATATAATTAAAATCTGAACAAAATATACACCAAATAGTTATGTCAAAATTATAAAATGCACACATACATGTATCAAAAACAACAATATGATATTATATTTGACGTAAGAAAAATCCACTTTTAGTTTACTCATATTACTGTCAAAAATGTAAACATACCCGATAACCAGTCCATTTGACATATTCCAGACACCCAATTTCACACTCCATTTATGAAGATAAACCTTTCATAAACTGTTGTGTCTGCTGATTTTACGAGAGCTTGCAAGCAATCATCTTTAATTAGACAATGAATGCTGACAAAGTGCTCATTGCGTTTGCACAAGTTTGACAAAACCAGTGATAAATTTCCGAGTCGAAACACACCTGGCAGACTGTGCTAGACTGGTTGTTGGAAATTAGTGGTTTGTGTCATTAACTATACATAAATCAGTCTGCACTAAATGCCTTAGTTATACTCATACTTAAAATGTTTCGTCCCTATCGGGAAAAAATGAAAATAAAATTATTATTATTTTAATTTCACGCGGGAAAATGCATCGTAGGTGAAAAAAATACTGAAAAGGGGAAAAATTTTCTGAGGGGAAAGAACCGTTATTCTGCGGGTCCCAAAGAAGGAGAAAAAATCCTGACACAGATTATATTAAAAAGATGAAAAGCCCTACTGTGGAATCACTTGAATTCGTGGGGTATAAATTTCGGGCATTTGCGATCACGGACATATTTGCACAGTCTTAAATTCGAGCAATTACGATTTTGAAAAAAAACCACAAACAAACGAGAATTGGTTTTTACTCAAAATATGTGTCAATTATGCAATAAAACGACCAACCAGACAATAAAGGATCCCATTGTGACAGCTTGTATGTTGCAATAAACACGTATAATAGTACCAGATTAGGTTCTCAGTTGACAGCAGTGGTCGCAGATTTAGGCGAGACAATAGATGCAATATATCACGTTATGTCAAACTGACACCTTGTTGTTAGTTGAGTGCCGATTGAAATACTCTTTTCTGCTCCACATCGCGGGCGCTAATTCTTTTCTTTAAATACCGACTTATGAAAAGTAACATCTTCAGGTTCCTTTTATTAATTGTATTACGAGTGTTCAAAATCACGCCTTTGCGTAACTGTGTTATAAAAAATACAATTTTGCTGTTATGCGTGACAAAATTTTTATACAGAAGTCAATTTCTCAATGTACTATGTGCTACAAATCAATGCACCCACGCTTTCCATGCGGATGACGTGACGTACATGTCGGCATAATATTCGCGCGCTTTTTTAGCTGTACAAATGATTAACATGAAATGCGCCTGCAGTTTAATTGCAAAATAAATTTGTGTTTACTTCACGTGAACAGTAATATTTGGACAGGCGTTTCGGATTTCGAATTGATTATACGCGATTTGAAATTAATACCAGGAATAATATAAGATCTCTAAAGTTTTATATACAAATGTAATATTATTCATATTCATATGGATATAACACATTAAGAATGTTAACAACAATGAAAAAGGCATGTTAATTACGTTTATGTTTTGCGGTCACGAAAATGGGCTATAGTGTATACATGTATATTTATATAAATGGACCCGCGAATCGCTATATAGCAGATCTGCAGTATATGACCGCATTTAAAACGCTGCCGATTTAATTTAAAAAAAAAAATTGTGCATTCATTTATCAGAATAAAGCTGATGAAGAAAACATTCAAAAATGTTCTTTAAAAACATTTGCATTGTAACATTAAGGCCTATCTGCGTATATTTACAAACGATAACTGACATACATTTGAACGAACGTGTAAGCTCACAAGGAATTGCTACACTACGAAATCGGTAAATATTCGCGGTGGTCATAAATTCGCGAAATGGCTGGAGCGCGAAAATTAGACCACCACGAAAATTAGTGATTCCACAGTATTGCTCGTGACTGTTAGAAATTGCTACGCACAGCTAAATATCTTAGATGTCATTTATGAAAAGTTTTGATTTTCTTTGAAATAGTATTTGCGGACTTTTGTATATATTGCTTTTTAGTGTGGACAAAGTGCAAACGGATTGCACATTTTTTTATGCCCCCACTTTGTAAGCTGGCCCAACACCTCCATATAACATATTTATCAGCATAGGGGCTTGTGCATCTGGGCATTTTGGTGCAGTTTTTTCCGACATCAGCAGAGTTTTGTGACAACCAGTGGAATGTGGAGGCATCAGCAGAGTTTTGTGACAACCAGTGGAATGTGGAGGCATCTGTGGCCTATGGACACATGTCTAGTTTAATCCCTGTTTTCATGTCAGTACCTTTGTTTCCAGTACTTTGTTGACCTTGCTGGATCAGAGAAGGCTGGTGACAACTCGGGGGAGCGGTTCCGGGAAGGTTGTGCGATCAACCGGAGTCTCTTTGCTCTTGGAAATGTCATCCGAAAGCTCAGTGGAGATACCAAGTACGTGAATGGGCTTATATCATCTTAATTTAGCTGTCGTTGAACTTCAATATTACTAATATAGCAAGGAAAAGAAATGAGGCGTGTCGTGGGAAAACCGGCCTTAATGCATGTGCGTAAAGTGTCGTCCCGGATTAGCCTGTGCAGTCCGCACAAGCTAATTCGGGACGGCACTTTCCACTGTTATGGTATTTTCTGTTTCAAGGAAGTCTCTTCTAAACATAAATCCACTGTAGGCGGAAAGTGCTGTCCTGGATCAGCCTGTGCGGACTGCACAGGCTGATCCAGGATGACACTTAACGCACATGCATTAAGTCCGGTTTTCCCACGACGCGCCTCAAATAAGCTGGCCGCACATCTGTTACTTATCTGAATCTTAACAATGAAAACTGTTGTTTCCTATCGGCATTGTCTTTCTTTGGTCACTATATCTAGTTAATTCTTGGTTTGAGATTTAAATTGTTTGTAGCTGTGGGTCCAGAATGGTACACCCAGATCCTGCACCTTTTTGTGGGTCCAGAATGGTACACCCAGATCCTGCACCTTTTTGATTCTCCCCTGCTGCCAAAATGGTCTGTTCTGAACAGAAATATTGGGAGTCTTTTAAGTCTATTAATAAATATTGCATATAACTGTAGAAATAAATAAAAAATAATTGAGGCGTGTCGTGGGACAACCGGGCTTAGTGCATGTGCGTACAGTGTCATCCCATATTAGCCTGTGCAATCCGCACAGTCTAATCCGGGACAGCACTTTCCGTTTTTATTGTAGTTTCTGTTTCAAGGAAGTCTCTTATAAACATATATCCACTGTAGGCGGATGCCGCCCCCGATTAGCCTGTGCAGACTGCACAGGCTAATCAGGTACGACACTAAGCCTGGTTTTCCCATGACACACCTCAATTTAAAAGTACCCTTTGAACATATTTTGGGGGGGGGGGCTGCACCTGGTACCTTTTCTAGATTTTTTGGTTTCCCATCAATAGATTAACTGCATTAAAAGAGAGGAACTTAGAAATACATTCCCCCATAGCTATCAGATTGCATATAACATAGCACACTCTAGTAACATGTGCTAGTGTACATTACAGCCAGCAGCATGCGTCGTTCAGAGACTCCAAGCTGACGAGGATCCTGCAGAATGCCCTGGGAGGCAACAGCAAGACTGTCATCATCTGTACGATCACCCCAGCTCACATAGAGGAGTCAGACAGCACACTGAAGGTTCCTGTTATATGCTGCTACATGCTCTAGAATTAGCGCTTACCGCTCTGTGCAGTGTTTATTAAGTGCATAAGTAAAACTTTGGGATTGTAATCCCTAAATGTCTGTAATTCGTTTACTTGGAAGTTCATTGTTTTATTTGTATGCCCCGGCATCTTGATGCATGTCCGCCCGTCTGTGATTCCGTACGAGGTTAACTAGATTTTAACATTTCGTCTACACCAACACTGCTTTCTACAACACATGAATACTTTAACAGTTGTTGCTTATGACCATTTCCAATCCACCCATATCACTCAACCTCCTTTGACCTTGACCTAATTTGGACATGGAATAATTCAAACGTGCTATTTCTTAGTGCCCCAACACTACAACACTTGGATACTTACATAGTTGTTGCTTATGACCATTCCCAATCCACCCATATCACCCAACCTCACTTTGACCTTGACCAAATTTGACTTTGAATAATTCAAATGTGCTGTCCAGCACCAACAGTGGGCATGTGTGTTTATCGAACACAGTGTCTTGTTTATTTTGTTTTCTTATATACAATATTTATTATTTTATGTGCTCTATTAAAGTAAATGTAACTATTTGAAAACTAAATGTTCTAAATTTAATTGACTATACATTTTTTATGACATTTGAGGGTTGGGCTTGAAACTGTTGTATCTGCTGAACATTTCTATATTAGATACAGGAGTTTTTCACTCAACCCTTGACTTATTTTACCATTTTAAGGTGTAAAACATATAAAAGTCAACAAATTCCCTGTGAAGGTGACCATTAATTACATTTATTTCATTGTTATTATCCTTCCGTTTAGTGTATATCCTAAGTGAACATCTCTTTATTATAGTTTGCGTCCAGGGCTAAGAACATCAAAAACAAGCCCAAGGTCAATGAAGTGATGAGTGATGCGGCCATGCTGAAGCAATATCGACGCAAGATACAGAAACTGGAGGAACAGATCAGCAAGGTATGATATATGATGCTGTGCTTGTTAATCTGTCTCTTTAAGATCATTTAAAGATTGTCTGGGAAAAAAGCGGAAACAGTGAACGTGTTGGCATTATTTTTGGTGGAGCCTTTCCTTACGGCCAACCGGTCTTGAACACTGTTCCACAGAATTTTTTATTAATAACCTAATACTTTTTACATTAATTTACAATATTTATTTTTTTTAATTGTTTTGGATATTAGAAATAATTAGGGATTGGACCAAATATTCGAATATCGGATAATATTAAAAAAAAAAAAAAACGTTTATTCGATTTTCAAATTTAGTTAAAGAACAAAATTTCTTAAAAAATGTTTTTTTCCAGTTTGATTGCAAAGTTAACATGAATTCCAATCATATTTCTTGCCCAGCAGGTGGACGGGGGCAGTGTAACGTTTTTACAACACATGCCATACATGTACAGTTAACGACAATTGATAATTGGCAGGGGGGGGGTGGCACGTCTTTACAAGGGCCGCAAATTAACGGTCTGTAGGAGGTGCGAATATGATGCATTGTATCCACAAATAACAAAACTGGGCCATGTTGTGATAACGGTTTCACAGTTTGCACAAGGCGTATTGTACAATTTTATTGACCTGGCACTCATTAATCTCCGGTAGCGCTCGGCTGTTTTATTTATATCAGTTTAAAGTTTATCTATCGTGTAAAGCACGGATTTCTTAGTCATATTACAAAAAAAAAAACATCAACAAGTGTCAGGAAGTATAGAGCCGAGGATAGTGTTTTAGACTGAATCAAAACGACTGTGGTTCGATTCCAGCCAAAATCTTTATTTTTTCTTATTTTCTTTTAATTAACATCACTTTTTTTTCGTGACATTTTTTTCTTTATGTTTTATTTCCTTCTTTATTTTTCTTAGTTTAATTATTTTCTCCACATAAAAATGCATGCACAAAGACTTGGTTTCGCTCGCAGTATCGATGCAGCTCTCTTCTGTGTCAGAATCGAGGTTGATGATTCCGTGTCATAACGTCAGCAAAATGATCAATTAAATAATTTTAAATAAATAAAAAAATGAATATATTAAAAAGTACCTGTTCTGGGATTCGAACCCAGAACATCATGCTTACAAACTTTGCGTACTTACCACTGCACTACAGTATCAGCTGTTACGTAGTAAGGATTTAATAAATACATATTCATGTCTGAGTCTCCAATCTGGGTTAGTAGTTTAAAATTGATTTACGAAAATACACGGAATATTCATGAGTGCCAGGTCAATAAAATCGCACAATACATTGTTGTTTATTATCCTTAAGTGACATCTATACGGTTAACTTGTTTACAATAAATTACAATTTCTCTCTAAGTAAACCAATCAAAATGAATCCATTATCAGCCAATCAATTTCTTTAACAAAATTAGCATGATCTGGTCAATCTTAATATACGTCACTTGTAAATTATTCTCCATTATATCAACACCGTATATTATACAAGAGTTTTTGTGTCGCCTGAAAAGGCGACATAGGAGTTACTTTTGTCGGCGGTGTCGGTGGCGGCTTCGCCTTTCGCTTGTCCGGAGCATAACTCTTAGATTATTAAATCTATCAACATGAAACTTCATAGGTAGATAGATCTTATTGAGGGGAAGTGCAGTGCATAAGAACCGTTACTCTGCAACTCATACATTTGGAGTTATTGCCCTTTGTTTATTTTCATACTTAATTTTGTCCGGAGCATAACACTTAAGACTATGAAAGCTATCAACTTGAAACTTCATAGGTAGATAGATCTCATTGAGGAGAAGTGCATTGCACAAGAACCGTTACTCTGCATCACATACTTTTGGAGTTATTGCCCTTTGTTTATTTTCATACATAATTTTTGTCCAGAGCATAACTCGAAGACTATGAAAGCTATCAACTTGAAACTTCATAGGTAGATAGATCTCATTGAGGAGAAGTGCATTGCACAAGAACCGTTACTCTGCATCACATACTTTTGGAGTTATTGCCCTTTGTTTATTTTCATACATAATTTTTGTCCAGAACATAACTCGAAGACTATGAAAGCTATCAACTGGAAACTTAATAGGTAGATAGATCTCATTGAGGAGAAGTGCAGTGCACAAGAACCCTTACTCTGCACCTCATACTTTCGGAGTTATTGCCCTTTGTAAATTTTCATACTTATTTTTGGGTCACATTTTTGGTTTTAATTAGCCTTTTCTTTGCAATTAGCCAGAGTGCAGTGCTTTTGAAGATTTCAATAAATCTGTTTAAAAAAATTTGAGCATTAACCTTCAGCGCTTCTTCATTTGGATTCATGTAAGCTATCCGGCATCAGGCGACACATCCGACTCACGGAGTTCTAGTTATTAATAAACAATGCCACCATCAAGTGCTTGGAAGTCTTTTACGCGGTCATTAGACAAAACCCAGGCAATGTGTAATCTGCACAGCAGATACAAGCTTCATGGTTCTAAAAAAAAAAACTGAACGATTAACAAATTAATTAACAATACATTTAACAATATCTTACATTTCTTTATATTTGCCTAACACTCACTAAGTTATATCGCTCATTTACCATTGAAACAAGGTAAAACAACTACGTACACGCAGTATACATATTTCGGATAGGTAAATGTATTCGGACAGAGTGCCGTATATAGTAGTATTTACAAAACGAATATTCTAATATATATTTGAATACCGAAAACGAATATTCGAATACTGATTTCAGTATTCGGTCCCAACCCTAGAAATAATCCTATTAATAAATTAATACATATATTTCTATAATATATTCAATACTTAACTTGTTCAGTACAGAATAAACAAAAATTAATACAGATAATGAAATCAGCCTTAGTAGCCCGGTGGGCATGTGATTTGTAGTAACCTAATGGGAATTTGTGTAGCAACTGGACTCTGAGCAATGGATTTGTTGGACACTGTAGAGTAAAACTCGTAACTGATTTCTTTGGATGCTTTCACTATCAGATCAAGGACGGTGACATAGAGCTTGAGAAGGCGGAGCTAGAGAAGCGTCTGCAGGAGAAGGAGGAGTACCAGCGACAGCAGACGGAAATCATTGCCAAGCTGCAGGACATGATCGTCACCTCGGGCAGTTCCAACAGGACCTCAGAAATCAGACTGGTAAGATGGGCTGAGTAATTTACTAAGTTATTAAACTATTGTTTTGCTGGTACTGATCTGACAGGATCGTCACTTTAGGCAGCATAAACAGGACCTCTGAAATCAGACCGGTATGGCGGGCTGTGTAGATTAGTATTGAAATGATGAAATAATTGAGTTGCTTGTACTGCTTTTACATGTACATGATATTCACTTAAAGCAGTGCATTCAGAACCTCTGAAATCAGACTGGTATGCAGGGCTTTATAATCAGGGGCCATTTACTTTTTGCATGTGTATTTAAATGATGACATTCAGCCCTTAAAAGGCTGAAACTATTCAGTTGTCTATATTGGCACTGATTTGGCATCATTGTCCCCTCTGTTAGTCTATATTGGCACTGATTTGGCATCATTGTCCCCTCTGGTAGTCTATATTGGCACTGATTTGGCATCATTGTCCCCTCTGTTAGCTCTATATTGGCACTGATTTGGCATCATTGGGACGTCCCCTCTGGTAGTCTATATTGGCACTGATTTGGCATCATTGTCCCCTCTGTTAGTCTATATTGGCACTGATTTGGCATCATTGTCCCCTCTGGTAGTCTATATTGGCACTTATTTGGCATCATTGTCCCCTCTGGTAGTCTATATTGGCACTTATTTGGCATCATTGTCCCCTCTGGTAGTCTATATTGGCACTGATTTGGCATCATTGTCCCCTCTGGTAGTCTATATTGGCACTGATTTGACATCATTGTCCCCTGTGTTAGCACTATATTGGCACTGATTTGGCATCATTGTCCCCTCTGGTAGTCTATATTGGCACTGATTTGGCATCATTGTCGGCTCTGGTAGTCTATATTGGCACTGATTTGACATCATTGTCCCCTCTGGTAGTCTATATTGGCACTGATTTGGCATCATTGTCCCCTCTGGTAGCTCTAACAGGACCTATAAAATCACACCGGTTGGGTTGTGTTGCTACATGTATATTGTACTATAAAAGTGAAATTTGGCCTTAACATCTTAAACTATCAAGCTGTCAATATTTAATTTGAAATGATGAAATTTCATGTTAAACATTTTGGAAAATTAATTCTGAGAAAGGAAATTTCGGTCTTTCAAAAATATGTTGAAAGGCATGCAGACTTCTTTTGTTGAATTTTAATTTTCAACATAACCTAATCCTATAAATTCTTCACATCCAGTAATAGCTCTTGTTCAAAACTTCCCAGAAACAGCATTTTTCACCCAAAAAAATGTAAGCTAGCAAATTTGCATGCCATAAAAGCTATACTTACACCTGCCTCAAGTTGTACCAATGAAACCACAGCAGGGGCAATATTCTCAACTTTGTGATGGTTTTGTAGGCCCGCAAGACACGTCGTGAGACCTGGTGTCCAGGCAAGGCAAAACGAGAATTGGGAGGTAACCTCTGTCTGCAGTTTTTGTCTCAACTTAAGCTAAATTAAACTAGACAATTTTATTGGTGTTCAGTTTAGATTGAAAGAGATTAGCTTGGAATTGCAGTTCATGTAAAAAATTATTATTCAGAATATTCAGTTTACGTAATTATTTAAATTATGATATTTTGTTCCTGTTTTGTTGCTAGAAATGTTACAAGTGCTGTTGTTATGTGTTGTTTCAGGTATGTCGGATATCTCGCCGCCCTCGATGATGAAGAAACCGCGCATTGCGCCGCTCCCCAGCGCCATACAGGAGACGGTGTTTGAGGAAGAGGACTCATTCCAGCTGCTTGAGAACATCAGCATGCCAGGCCAGTCCCCGCCCTTCCCCTCAAACTCTGGGGGCAACGTGGCCGACATGACCATAGAGACGAACCCGTCTACCATGGAACTCTTCAAATTGTTAGTGGCATTGTAATAGAACTTTCCAGGTTTTGCCACTAACACTCCACCCCAGCTATTCATAATTGTTCACGGATTAACTGCCATTCATTGAGCTTCCCGGACGCTTCATAAGCTTTACCGTGCATTCTTATTTGTTAAATATGTTAACTGTTAAACATGTCATATAAAACACATTTATTGGATAAAAAACTATATTAATTTGCATATGATTGGCATCTATGGAAAGTATATTCATGGCTTCACTGACAGATTGCTGGGTTAATGAGATAATTAATCCATTTAGGATGTAAAATTTGAGTACCATGTTTGGTCTGTGTTTTTGGACACCCCCAAAATATAAGATATTTATTTTTTATGCTCCTGTGTTTTCAGACAGTTATTCTTTGGCTGGTATTTACTTAAATATTTTAGTACACTGTAAAACAGCGATATTTTATACAGTTTTCGAACACTTTTCTGATAAACATGTTGTTATGCTTCTGAAAATTCAGACACAAAAAAAATAATTAAGTGCTCCTATTTTATAACACTTCCTGAAAATTAATTAAAAATATAACCTATGTTTTAAGACAGGTAGTCTTTGTGTGTACAATAATTTGCATGCTTTTGTTGCCTCATTATCCAAATCTTTCCATATCAGAACTTTTGGCCTGACAGTACTCTGTATTACATTGTCGTTTTCAGACAGGACAGGTACGAGGAGCTGCTGACAGAATTTGAGAAGAAGGAGAAGGAAATGGAAGACATCAAGGAGTTCTTTGAACTCGAGAGGAAGTGCAACCTCGAGGAAACTGAGCAACTCAAAAAGGTAGGGGTTGTGTTTGTTATGAACAGTGTAAAGATATACTCTGCGAAGTTAGATTTAAGGTTGAAATGGTGAAGAGGATAAGGTGTCCCACTTGTGATCAGGAGTTCAACCCCTACTCAGGGGTACACCCACAAAAAAGTCATGAACTTTAAACAGCCAGTAGAAAAGCTGCTGACTCAGTGTAGTGTTTACATCCTAGGTGCTCTCATCTTATAGATTGCAGAATAATTTTTAACTACAGAAAATTGCATAGTTTTCACTGGAATACATTTTCACTAGTCCTGCTCTCTTGTTCAAACACGTGTCTCTGTTTACAAACTGACCACTCTTATCACCAATCACTGTCTGATAAGCTCAGCCCACTCTCCAAATGTAGGTTAATTGCTTTACCACCGCAAAATCAGAGAAGTGGAACCTGGTGTTTACATTAATAGGTTTAAACTATTTAGTTTCATTTATCAGAGCCCAAACATGGTTCTTAATACATATTTTGTGTCAGGTCATAATTATCAGTTCTGTAATTTTGTAATATATGATTTAAAATATTTCTGTAATGTCCTTAGTTTGGCATGGCAAATGGCTAAAAACATTATTACTCAAAGTGTATCATCAGTAATAATTTTAGTACAAAACCATGCATTTATTACCTCATTGCCCATGCATTGCCTCCAGTATTGGCTTGGATTGAATCTCACCAGTAATAAAATTAGTCTAGCAATGTCCTTTAATTATTATAATTGTAATTATTATATCGTTTGTGTCATAATAATATTAAAATATTTAAATCTATCAGCTGAGGTTTTCCTTATTTAATTAGGTTAATGTTCTTTCTGTAGGATCTGCACACCAAAGAATGCATGTTGTCAGGCCTTCCCTGGTTGGAAGAAGAGCTCATGAAAACTCAGATGGAGAGAAACAAGCTAAGGGAGAACTTGGAACAGTTGAATCGACAGCTTAATTCTGCACAAGATGGGTCGGGAATTACCCAGAAATCCAAGCTGCTAAACGAGTCAGAGGCCAAATGCGCAAACTTAAATTCTGAACTTGAAATTCAAAAATCTAAGTATGAGTTTCATATTGAAAAGCTGAAAAGGCAAGTGGAGGAGTATATGATGCTTTTGGAAGAGAAAGGAGTTACTCAGGATGATCTGAAGACCAGAATATCTGCTGATTATACTGAGTCTGAAGTGAAAGAGCCAAATAAAAAGCTTGATGAAAAATTGGAGCAAATGAAGAAGGATCATGAAGAAGAGGTTACAGATTTGAGAAATGAGATTGACATGTTAATGATTAGTCTTGCAAAAGAAAAAAATGTGGGAATTGAATTACAGAAACACTTTGATGAAGAGTTTCAGCAACAGAAAGTTCACTATCAAAAAGACTTGGAAGAGCTGAAAGAAGAAATAGAAATATATCAGCAACTTCTATCAGAGGAAAAAGCTAAAACAGAAAGACATCAGACAGATTTTTTTAAGTCAGAAAATGAATGCTCTTTGAGAGAAGTTGCTGAGCTAAAAAATGAGCATGATGCAGATTTGGCACAATATAGAGAAGAAATTGATATATTAAAGAAGGAAGTTGACGACTACAGAATGCAATTAGAAAACGTTGATAATAAGAAGGTTGAGACTTCGAACATTTTCACACAGGATTATATTAGTGAAATACAGTCCAAACATGATGAAGAGTTGGCTAAATATAGAGAAGAAATAAGTCTTTTGAAAGGAGAACTTGAAGAGTACAGAATGCAATTAGAAAAAGTAGACAGTGATAAACCTGATACAAAAGCATTTACACAAGATGAATTTAATGATATTAATTCTAAATATGAACATCAGGTAATTGAGTTGACACAATACAAGGAACAAATCAATGTTTTGAAGAAAGAAGTTGAAGATTACAGAACACGACTAGAAAAGGTAGACACAGACAAATTGGATACCAGTACTTTAGAAATGTTTACAGAAGATGGGAATGAAATCAATGCTTTGAGGAATGAAGTTGAAGAGTATAGATCACAACTAGAAAAGATGGATAATGATAAATTTGAAACTTCAAAAACCTTCACACAAGATGAATTCAATGAAATTCAGTGTAAATATGAATGTCAAATATTTGAGTTGGCCCAATGTAAGGAAGAAAATGATACTCTGAAGAAAGAAGTCCAAGAGTTTAAAATACAACTAGAAAAGGTAGATACTGATAAATTTGATACTTCAGAAGTTTTCACACAAGATGAGTTAAATGATGTTCAATCAAAATATTTAAGTCAAACAATTGAGTTGGCACAATGTAAGAAGAAAATCAATGCTTTGCAGAAAGAAGTTGAAAAGTATAGAACAC
The DNA here is from genome assembly GCA_027627225.1 of Congeria kusceri. NCBI lineage: Eukaryota > Metazoa > Mollusca > Bivalvia > Myida > Dreissenidae > Congeria > Congeria kusceri. Next base: position 35,154,689 of record CM051032.1, on the reverse strand, counting down.
AACTAGAAAAGATTGATAATGATAAACTTGAGACTTCAAAAACCTTCACACAGGACGAGTTCAATGAAATCCAGTCTAAATATGAAAGTCATATTAATGATTTGAAAGCAGCCCTTGAGTTCAAAGTTGCAGTCAAACCTGAATTTAAAAAAGAAAAGCATGTAAGCTTTAACCTAGAGTCTGAGATCCATGCTCAGAAAAAGGTTATAAAGCAGTTAACAGAAGAAAGGGATATGTATATTAATTTAGTTGAAGAACTAACTCAGCAGCAAGGTAGTGACAAACAGTATATATTAGAAATAGCAAGTCTTAAGCAGCAGCTTGAGAGTAGAAATGCGGACAAATTAAAAAATGAGTCGTCAGATGATAACAAGCTTGCAGAATTGAGGACTGAACTCGATGCAATGAAGGCGAATTATGAATGTGAGATTGAACATCTGAAAGGTCAACTGAACGAAGAATATATACAAGATGTGAACACCAGCCAACATGTTGAAGAGTTAAAGCTAAGGCTGAAAGAATTGGAAGTTGAACATGAATTAGAGGTTGAACAACTAAAGGCTGAAATTGAGTCTGCTAATATGTCTTCTACAAATTACGAAGAGCCTGCTGCAATGGGCTCACTTCATTGTGAGATGTTACAAGCAGAGCTTAATGATATTAAAGAGAAGTATGAAATGGACGTAAGTGACCTTAAACTGCAACTGGCCAGTGCTCTTGAAGGGGTAGAGACCAAAGAAAATGTGCAAGATAGTTTAGAAATGGAACTACTGGAGTCTGAATTGAATGAACTGAAGGAGAGGTATACTCAAGAGACAGCTGATTTGAAGGCAGAACTTGAACTAGTCCAATCCTCCAGTATGGCTGCAGCTGACATTCAAGCAGAACTGAATGAAGTAAAGAACAATTATGTACGAGAAAAAGAAGATTTGAAGTGCCAGATTAAAGTCCACCAGACTGCACCCTGTAATGGTGAAGATAACATTCAGATGCAAATGCTGCAAGCAGAATTGGAAAAAATAAAAAGTGAACATGCTGAAGAATTAAGAAAAGTTGAAGCAAAATATCAGCATGAAATTGAGGGATTAAGACAACAAATTGACAATAACAGTTTTTCAAAGCCTGAAACATTAAATGACAACAGCAATATTCAAGTAGAATTATTGCAAGCACAACTGTTAGAAATAAAGCAGAAACATAATGATGAGATTACTGAGCTCAAGAAGGATCTTGAAGAAATCTACCTACAAAAATGTGAAGAATTGAAAAGAGAGATGGAATTAGGTTCAGAATCCAAAATGGAAAACAATGAAAATATTGATGATGGTGTGAACATTCAATCAGAAATGTTACAAGCAAAGCTCATAGAAATGAAAGAAAAATATGAAGAGGGGCTTAGGGAGCTGAGAAGACAGTTGGAAGAAAGAGTAGAGCGAAGTGTAAGGGATGATTACATGGAAGAGAGCATCAGTAAGTTTTATGTGTATGTGACAGTGGGTCTTGTTAATAAACAAATATAGGAGTTAAAATTAAAAAAGAATTGCATACCGTTATTGTTGTATTGTTAATGATCTTTAGAATATTTGAACATCACTGTAAGGTTCTAGCATGGTTTCTGTTAGGGTTGTTATTATAAGTTGGGTTAGGATTACAAATGTTAAGAATCTGTTGTGTATTAAAAAAGTAACTTGTTGGTAATGATATTTTCTTTGTTCAATTAATAAATACAAACTCCTGATATATATTGTGTTTGCATGATATGCAAATATGTTTTGCAAAAATATCTTTCCTCACAAGTTTATACTTATATCAGGCTTTGACTTTGAACCTTAATACTAGAAATTAATGTGTGGTCATAACAGAATTTACTTTGATCTGAAAGTATCATACTGAACAGGAAATAAAGTACCCACATGTTTCTTTGTCAGGCAGCAACCTGGACCAGTCTATACGGGAGTTGAAGGAGAGGAACAAGCAACTGGAAACCAGTCAGTTTGAGGACCGGGATGCGTGTCGCAAAGTATGAACAGTATTATTATTATATAACACTTATATAGCACTTGTATTCCACAATAGACATGTGTTCAAAAGTGCTTTACTTTATATATACATGGACATACACACACACAAACAATGTGCCATTACAAATCATAAGCATGCACATGCTTTTACATGTGTTACGTTTCCGAGTATTTTGTATCTTTTTGTTGTCTGTGTGTCTTAGAATCATTCATGTGAGCCATTTATTGTACCACTAATCTAATTCAATGTCACATGCAATTGGTTGATTGTTGTATGATTTATAACCAGACCTTCTCATTTTGGTCCCTGACGGTCAACTTTGCTGAGTAGAGCAATTTTTTTTAAGGCATTGATGAATTTAGACATTCTGTTGGCTAAACCAATTGTCAATTAACTCTTGTTGATCGGTCTTCAATTAAAATATTTGTAAAATAAAATTGAGGCGTGTCGTGGGAAACTCGGGCTTAATCCATGTGGGTAAAGTGTCGTCCCAGACTAGCCTGTGCAGTCCGCACAGGGTAATCCGGGATGACACTTTCTGCCTACACTGGATTTATGTTTAGAAGAGACTTCCTTTAAACAGAAAATACCACAAAAGTGAAACCGGGACGACACTTTACGCACGTGCATTAAGCCCGGTTTCCCCACGACACGCCTCAGTTTAATTGTTGGGGATTGAGTGGCATTTCTGGTTACGTCTATCGTTCATTACCTTCAACTTACAGCAAATTGCCTTGTATGAGAGCACTATAGACGAAATGCAGACAGAGTTATCCACCATGAGAAGTCAACTTGAGATTCTTTGTAAAGACCTGGACATTCTGCAGTCAGCCAACAGTCGCCTCAAGGAGGAAAAACTTAAACTTATCAACTTGAGAGATCAGTATGAAAATGTGAGTGCATGGATTCAACTATGCTTTTTGTTATCATTTGCTTAATTTGCTGCTTTAAAGTAAATGTTTCCTGTCTGTCTTCCATTAAGGCTTAAATATTTCATTACTTTTAAAAGTGCAAAGAAATAATTTAAAATGAGCAGTTACAATTTTTATTGGATTATTTCTTTGTGAGAGAAAAAATTTAAACAAGAACAATACACACAATCCTTTTTCTTTAATGTTTAATAAATTATTAAACAGCTTTGTTGAACAAATATACAAAATGTTAAAAAAATGTTTTAAATTGTATTTTGCAAACTTTAGATGGCATCTCAACATCAGCAAGACATTGTTGATCTTAAAAATGAAATCGGAAAAGTACAAGAAGAAAAACACAACCTGAAATCAAGAATTCTTACTCTTGAAAACTTGGAGGTCTCAAAACAAGAATCTGGAAATAATTCTGAGAATGGAAGTGAAATGGAGAAAGTTGAAGAGAAAATCAGAAGTCTGGAATGTCAGCTTTTTGAAGCTCAAGATAAATTAAACAACCTAAGTGTTCAACTAGAGGAAAGTGAAGAAAAGACTAAAGGTTTGATTGCACCAGTAAATGCAACTGAACTTGAGAAGATTGATTTAATCAATAAACTTGATCATGCGAATGAAACAATTGCGTTGCTGGAATGTAAGGTTGAAAATAACCAAGATGCTACTAAAGTAGCTAGTGATGAAGAAATGAAGCATTTGTTAGAACAGATTGCTATATCAAAAGAGGCAGAAGAACATTGGAAAGTACTAGAGGAGGAGCTGAAATTAAAACTTGAACTGCAAAAGACCAACCTGGTTGAAGCAAATTCAGAAGTCTCAAAATTAAAAGAACAATTGAAGAACAGCCAAGAATCCCTGAAGGATATTAATGAACAGCTTATGCAAGCCAATGATGAAATTATTGAAACTGGTGAACAATTGTTTACAGCTAACGAAAAGATACGTAAGCTTGATGAGCTATTGAAAGAATCTGCAGATAAGTTAGATATAAGTGAAAAGCAAACATTAATAACAAATGACAAAATAAATGACTTAGAAGATCAGCTTGCTCAAGCGAATGACAAAATTGAGGAGCTGGAGTTGTCAGAAAGTCAGTTTAGTGAAAAGGTGCTGCAACTTGAAGCTCAGATCGAAATTTGTGGTGAATATGAAGAGAAAATAGTCACTCTTGAGTCAGATGTAGATACATACAAGGCCAAAGTATCTGATTTGGAAGAAACACGTAAAGACCTTGAAACAATATCTGAGCGCTTAAAAGGAGATTTAGAAATGGCACAGAATAAGAACACAGAATTGAAAGATGTGCAAGATGGATACCAAGAAATTATTTGTAAAATGGACCAAGAGGTTAAAAATGGTAAAATAACAGCTGAAGAATTGACAACAGCCATTCAAAATTTAGAAGATGAATTGACACAAGCCAATGAAACCATAGATAAAATTACAGAAGAAAACATTAAGACTGAAAATGAAATAAGGCAGTATCAAGAACAGCTTGAAATTTTAACAAAGGCAAATGTTGAGATTGAAATCAATTTTGAAGAAGCTCAGGCTAACATTCAGCTATTAAGAGATGAACAACTACATGTTGCTACTGAACTGGCTGAAACTAAACATGCTCTTGCTAAACTTCAATCTGAAAATGATAACCTTTTATCTAATATGACCATTGATTCTAGTAAGGTAACAGACTTAGAGAAAATGATTGGTCAACTTGAAAAACAACTTGACAGTTCAAAAGCTGAGCGAAATGTGCTAAATGATAAGTTAAAAGCTATGGTAGAAGAAATTGCACAGTTGAATGAGCATCTCAATAGCAGTGAAGTGGAGAAAAATGTTCTTGAAACAAAACTAACAGAGATTGTAGGAAGTTTAGAAGAAACCCAAGAGAAAGTTCGACAGCTAGAGTTGAAGAATGAACAGTTGGAAAATGACAAAGTGGACATGGCTGCTGCACTACAGGAAGAAAAGACAGGAAATGTGGACGTCAATATTGAAGAACTGCAGACTAGACTTCGTCAGGCTGAACAGGTAAGAATTGGTGAAAACGTTTAAGATGACATTAGCTTTCAATTTCATTCCAAAACTTGGAAACAAGTTAGTTTTTGATATATTTGATCTAAACAGAATTCATTGTATTCATCAAAATGTTTTAGAATTGCTCATTTTTGCATTAAAGGACGTTACATTTGTACTGTGCAATGAAAACATGAAATTTAATTGAGAAGCTAAATACAGCATTCCATGAACTTTGCTACGATATGTTGTCTTGTACGAATGATGTTGTGGTATTGTGTACCGCTAATGACAGTACAGTCTAATTAATTTTGCTCCCAAAATATTGTTTGTATTGTATAATCTGTAAACGCTGTGGATTTTGATTAATCAAATTTTATTATAAAATGTTTTCAATATTCTATAATTTGCTTGTTTGTAATTCAATAATTTTTTTCAGTATGTAACTGTTAAAAATAATGAGTTCATTGCAGATTTAGATAATAATGATTCCTTGTCACCTTTATTGCAGATGATAGAGACATTGGAGAATGAAAAGGATTCGCTTCAAGAAGATATTTACCAGTTAGAAAATGGAAGGGAACTGACACTGAAATTCAACTTGAATGTAAGGCGATTTTTTTTTATAACGTGGTGTACAAAATCACCTAAGTGACAGTTTCTGCATCGAATAGCTATTTCTTTCTTGAATTGAGGACATGAACAAATCTGTATTGAGGTGTCGCATTATTTTGAATGCATTAAATTTGTTTACTGGGTAATGGCTTTTCTGGAGTAAACTACCATTTCCAATATAAAACACATTTCTCAGTTAGATGTAAGAAGATTCTCACTCATATATATTGGTCAGGGCTTCGTTAGTTATATTTTAAGGCTAAATGTGCAAGTGGATGATATTTTACTAGTAATATTAGTAAAAATTCATGTATTTTCTTGCAGCCTGACAATGTGCAATGGGAACAAAAGTGGAAAGAGTTTGTAATCAGTGAAAAGATTAAGGTAAATAACTTGCAAGTTTAAAGTTAACAGTATTTGTTTATTCTTATTTGATTAAGAAATATTATTTTTCTATCATAGTTTGTTGTCGAATAATAAGTTGTCAAGATCAAGGTCACTGTTAATAAAAAAAATAAAAAATACTTGCTCAATTACATGAGAACAAATTGAAATATTCTAATGAAACTCAAATTATAGATAACAAATAGCGAGACATTGCATGATATTGCATATGGGGTGGGTGGGGTCAAGGTCACTGTTTTGAAAATTAGAAAAATGCTTTCCACTTAGTAAGTCGAGAATGAAATTAACCTTCTTAAATTGGCCGCTACTATCCAAACAGTTTGTTTTCGAAAATATGCCAGTAACTATGACAAGTACCAGAAAAGTCGAGTGCGCTGTCCTGCGACAGCTCTTGTTTTGATGGACTAGCGCCAGTCTACCAAAAATTTACAATAGTTAAATAACAATACAGCCATTTGCTGTTTCTTGCAGAGGAAAGCCCTATACCAGGAAATCCGAACTTTAAAGGCTGGTTTGGAAACAGCTGAAAAAAGAAGGAAGGAAGCTTTTGAAGAAGCTATGCTGGTGAGTACAGAGGTCATTACGGAAGCACTGTCGTGACTTCTGTGGAACAAACAGAATCCACCATATCCCTTAGTTACATTTACACGCCTCAGCCAAGATCAGATGCAATTTTTTGTAACATCAGAGGTTGATTTTGAAGGTCATTTTGTGTCTAACTAAACTGCAATTAGTTTAGATTCCTAAACTGTTTATCTTTTTGTTTAGATATCAAGATTGTATTTATTGTTTTTAAAAAGATTTCCATTCTTACTTATGAAAAAAAAACAGGAAACCAATATTTTAAATCCAACACCTTTTATTGAAGAAAACAAAAAAAACAAGATCAACAGGGTTATGACTAGAATAAACATACAATGGCCAACATTCGAGTCACAAAAGATGCCCTGAAATGTTAATTTGTTGTGATTTCATTGTAATTAATACTTGAAAGGATAGTTAAAATAATTAGTTCTACCTCCTGTCAATTCATTGTTTTTCTACATATTCAACTTTCAGTCACTTGAGCATATTTTAAATAAAAAATGAGACAATATCCTTTCCAAAAAGGTATTATATGTGTTTATAGCCCAGAGTACTATGCAACTGTCTTGCTTTGCAAAATTCAAGTAAATTGAGAACAAAATATCTACAGACAGGACATTGGAACCCTATACAATAAAACACTGACCACATCTTTATTTAATGTGATTTGAGTGTAGCAGTTGCAAAAACCCAATAACACTAAAACATTTAACCAATCACTAGTCAAATAACATATCTAAAACTTTAACTTGAACTTTTATACAGAAATAATCCATAGACATCAGTGCCTTTAATATTTGCTGTGAGCTAGTTTTAGTTATAATGTGAAAAAAAAGTGGAAACAGCAGCAAATATATCTACAAGTGGCATATATGGAATGTATAATATCTCTTCCAAAGATTTTGAGACTACACTATATTATATATTTTTTCAAAAACAAAATCGCTGATTTATCTATGGACAGGACATTTTACTAGGTAAAGTTAAAAAATTCATCTACATATATTGCGATGGCCTACCAGATCCTTAATTATTGTAAAGAGAATAAATTTTTACCTGAATGCTAATACATATTCATCTTTAGTATTAAAATTAAGACCAAAATGTGTCTCTATAAGTATGTTGATGCCATTTACGGGTCACTAGTAATGTTGTTTAAGTATTTGTTACAAAAACATACATTTACATCTACCAAAATGTACAAGAATAAAGTTTAAATGTTTATGTAAGAGAAAGGAACTTATTACGTATGTTTACACAATACATTTACCAAAAAGGCATGTTCTATGGACAGGACATTTAATGTCTCTGATTAAGTAAACACCGAACATTCAACATTTTTTAAAACTATGAACCCTTTGATGAAATAAAAATCAAAATAACAACCAATTACACACAGTAGTGAAATAATGGTCATACCTTTGACTCTTCAACATTAACTCATATGTATATTAGCAAAAAACATTAAACAGAGATTTTGACTATTCAATTATTTACCATTAAATATAGTCAGCTAATAGTATTTAATCTATGTCAGCTTCTAGATGTACATGAAAAAATAACACCAACTCTTCATGTACATAAAACTATGACACCAATACAGTTCAATTAAAGAGAATTAATACTCATGTATGGTGAACATCAAGTTCCTGTTTGAACTCTTTGAGCTGAGCTCAGGTTCAGGTATCAGCTTAACAATATTTGTGGTTTCTTCCCAAGACACATCTTCACTGTCTGGCCAGCAGTAGTAGAGCTTCTTATTTTTCACTGTTTTCTCTGTCATATATGTCAGTTTACATTCACTGCCATTGACTTCAAGTACCCTGGCTACAACCTCTTTTGAATGGCCGTTGCAGCATTGTGTGAGACAGACTAAAACATATCCACCCACTGTAGGCTCCAGATTTCCTGTGTGGGCACTGGAAGTGAAAGTCCTAATTGCTGAACAAATTTGATATGATTTTTATGCCCCCCTTCGAAGAAGTGGGGGTATATTGCTTTGCATCTGTCGGTCGGTCGGAAGGTCGGTCTGTCCGTAGACCATTTTGTTTCCGCACAATATCTAGAGAACGCTTTGACCTACGATCATTTTAGTTGGTATGCTGGTTAATTGGTAGGAAAGGAAGACACCTATTGATTTTGAGGTCAACAGGTCAAAGATCAAAGTCACAGGGGCTTGTAACATGAAATTTGTTTCCTCTGTAGATCATTTCGTTTCCGCATGATATGTAGAATATGCTTTGACCTACGATCATCAAAGTTGGTATGTTGGTTACTCGGGAGGAAAGGAAGATGCCTATCAATTTCAAGGTCAACAGGTCAAGGTCACAGGGACTTGTAACATGAAAACTGTTTTCTCCGTATACCATTTTGTTTCCGCTGGATATCTAGAGAACGCTTTGACCTACGATCATCCAAGTTAGTATGCTGGTTACTGGGGAGGAAAGGAAGAAGCCTATCGATTTTGAGGTCAACCAGTCAGAGGTCAAGGTCACAGGGGCTTGTAACATGACACCGTTTCCACACAATATCTAGAGAACACTTTAACCTAGGATCATATCAATTAGTATGCTGGTTAGTCTTGAGGGAAGGAAGACCCCTATCAATTTTGAGATCAAAGGTCAAGGTCACAGGGGCTTGTAAAAAAAAAAAAAAAAATCCACTTAACAGATGAACCATTGGTATATGGTCCTCAAACTATATAGGTACAATGGTCAGTTTGAGTAGATGGCCTATTACATAGTGATAATTACTGAATACTTGGGTCGAGTCGTCAAATTTGATAGGAAGAATGCTCTTGCAGAGAAGACAACTCCTATCAAAGTAATGGTTAACATGTCTCGGCTTAGATTTTTCTGAAACAGTACACTTCTGTGATGAACAAAGGCTGCAAGTCTGGGGGCATACATGTTTTACAAACATCTCTTGTTAATCATTAAAACTAATGACATGTTCATGTTAGTTACAGCTACATTGTTGCCTGCAAAGCTTGGGTTTATAAGGAAGCATATGATTTAGCATAAGTGTTTCATCTAGCTTTATGGCCTGACACTCTTTGCAATGCTGGTGGTGGGCTTTGAACTGCTTACAAGATCTATTTATAAAATATTTAACCCTTTTAACCAAAATGTTATATTCATATATATATTAGCATGCTATAATATATAGAATGTATAACATTTTCACTTACCTTGTTTGTTGTATATCCAAACTGTTGAGGTTTCTGTTAATAGCATCTACAGCAGGCTGATTGACTGTTTGTAGCTAAGTATTGTATTAAGGCTGATAAAAGCATTAACCATTTAAAGCATTTTCCTAAAACAAAATGTTCAGCATTTGAGGTAGTCATGTCAATCAACTAATTGTTTTGACTTACAATTTGGAAGTGTTATGTAATAAAAACCATGCTGGCTGTGTAAGAAAACAAAATTGAAAATAGAGCGAAAAGAGCAATTTTAGTTTGGGTTGAATTTAAATATTACAAATTACATTAAAGCCAGCATGTTTTGTACACATTTTCTTCTAAGCCCATTCATTAAAGAGATTTTAAGGATACATTCCTCCGAGTCAGTTTCTGTGGAGGTGTTTTGGGCTTGTTTCTTTGATGTCTGTGTAGGCTAGTCTAGATTGTGCTTTGTTCATGGCTGCACATACTCACTGTTTTCACGCTCCCCAATGTTCTCTATAAATGACACACAGAAACATGACAAGTTATTAGCTAGCAGTGAAAATGGGACGACTGTGGACGTTACAGCGTGTACTGATCTAGTTCCCACCAATGTTTTTACACCAGTTTCTTCTCGATTAATGTCTTTTTATATAGAATGTGCCTTTTGGTTCTGTATGACTGATTACCCTTCTTTACAATCTTGTAATGCTCAAGTTTGCTTTTGCAATATTCATATATATCTTTTGCATTGCACTAGTACCTGTGATTTAACAGCATTAAAACATGCATTTTTCAAAACTGCTCCCAACCCATCACAATGGCTCTTTGCATGGGATGTTTCAAAGTAAATTGCTGTAACAGGAAAAATGTGCAAATGAGATTTTATGCCCCTAGCATCTTGATGCCGGAGGTATATAGTCCGCCCTTCCGTCCGTGACAAGGTTAAGTAGATTTTACCATTTCGTCTAGCACCAACACACACAGGCTGTCCGGCTAGCGCAGTGGTTGGTACACTGGCTTCTCACCTAGGCATCCCGGGTTCGCTTCCCACTCCCGGCGCATGTGAGTTTGGTTGGTGGTGACCATATCGGACAGGTGGGGTTTCCTCCCGATACTCTGGTTTCCCCCCACAGCACAAGGCCACACCAACATTAAAATCTTTCAGTAAAAAATAAATAGCTGGAAATTGCAGCTATAATTCAGAATTTGTCCCAACTTTCGTGAGTCTCTAATTAGGTAGGAGTGCTGGGACACACTCCGGGTCCTCGCATAATGCAGCCTCAGGCGCGGAAGGACCTCATAAACTTCGAAATACACACATACACACGTCTAGCACCAACACCGCTTACTACAACACTTGGATACTTACACAGTTGTTGCTTATGACCGTTTGGTCTAGCACAACACCGCTTACTACAACACTTGTTAGTTATGACTCTTCCCAATCCACCCATATCACCCAACCTCACTTTGACCTTGACCTAATTTGCACTTAGAATAATTCAAATGGGCTGTTTCTTGGTTAACTACATTTGGATTTTACCATTTCGTCTAGCACCAACACCGCTTGCTACAACAATTGGATATTTACCCAATTGTTGCTTATGACCATCCCCAATCCACCCATATCACCCAACTTTCACTTTCACTTTGACCTAATTTGGACTAAGAAATGGGTTACCCAGCACCAACTGGGGGCATGTGTGTTGATCAAACACAGAATCTTGTTTGCCTTGTATTGTGCTGCACTTCCATCAGAAAATGTAATTAGTTCTTTCATTTCGGTTTCCTCATTCAGCACAGTAAGTACTTCCTTTTCGAATACTTTTACTGCAAAAGCATCATGTTTAGTGTCATTGCTGACTACAATGTTTGAGTGTTGGACTACAATTTCAATTTCTGGTTCTTTTCCCTGTTCTGCAACATGTTCCTTGTGCTTGTCAACATAGTAGCATATGAATGGGTGGACTGTTACCTGCTGTTGGTCAAAGTAAGCACTTTGTGGTTCATTCTGGAATCTGAACCGGTAGTTTTCGCTGAAGTCCATCATCATGACAACCTGACCTTCTTTCAGGTGATCTATGCAGTTTTGCAACTCCTTATGCTGCCTATTGGCCCTGAATATATGAGATGGAAAATTATTCATATCATTTGCAAGATCTTCAAAGAACTGTTTAAGGCTGCTTTCACATGCATCCGCTTGCGTCTGCGTTAGCTAAAAAAAAAAGACAGAATAAATGGATCTAGCGTTATTTAACTGATTTGTTCAATCCGTCGAAATCTTGTCGCATGAGGTGACCCATTTGACTTTATTGTGATTTTCATCAACCACCTGAATGCCCTCCCACCGGTACCATTTTATTGTTCTGGTTTGCTGCTCTGCTGTTTCACTGGCTATTTCTGTTTCAAAGAATGCCTGTATGTGATTGGATCCACACTTTTCACAGGTCCTGTTGAGCCATTGGGGAGCTGGCAGATTTGTGTAGTCACAAAGAGTGATATCCGCTAGTTTTGATTGGGTCATACCTTTCATTTTCTCTTTCAGGGGTTGGTTTTCAGTTTCTTCAGAGAATTTCTTCAAGTGGTCAAGCTGTAGGGCAATATTGCAGCAAATTTGGCATAATCATGATGTATGCGACGTTTCATTCACTATCTTGATGTTCTTCGGTTTTTCTTCTTGAATGTTGACAGACCAACCTTTACTTCTGGATTATCTTTTCTGAATCTTTCATGTGCCTCTTTTAGTGTCATGACCATCTGATGTTGCTCAATCAATTCACTATTTGCATTTACCGCATCCCTCTTGTTAGGACTTTCTCTACTGATTCCTGTGGATAGGTAAAAGTCGTGGATCTTTTCATACACACTTTCATTAAGCCTATCTTTTCTGGTCTTTCTTTTGTTTGTTTTCCACCAGCTAGGTGAAGCGTCAGTACTTGGTTTTCTCACTTTTAAGTAGGCAGAAATTGCTGTACCAAACCTATGATACCGGGTTATTGATTTGTCTAACACTGCATTAACTATGTTCTTGTATGCTCTCTTCTTATTACAGACTGTACCTTTTTTTGTCACATTCTTCACTTTCTCTTTCAGGGATTTCATCACTGATTCTCCTATCCTGTAGCCATTTATGCGCTTCTTTAGACATCAGAATTCCCGTGTCTTCTAAATTTCTTCTTGTTCTGCGAGACTTAAAAAAATTGCGACTATGTGTGCCTTTCTTCTTGGTGTGTCAGGCATCGCCTCTCGAGCCTTGACAAATGCCCTGTGTTCTGCCATTCTGTTTGTAAAGGTTGATGACTCTGCATCTGATAGCTTTGTTGGACTGTTGCAAGGGGTTTCATTTCTTTCTGCTGGCTTCTGTACTTCTGATTGCCTTAGTTTTAGTTTCATTCTCCAGAGTTTGGTTCTGGCTACAGCTTCATTTCTTTTCTTTTCATTCAATATCAGATTCTGCTGTTGTTTAAAACGAAACATTCTTACTCTCACATTGGATGGACCAGCTTTGTCTTGGCATACATTATGTGTCTCAGAGTCCGCTTTTGGTTGCTCTTTCACTTTCTTTCTATACCTTTGTTTCTGCTCTCTCCACTTTTTCCTTGCAGTTTCCTGTTTGAGTTTACTTTGATTTTCTGGGGTTTGGTCCCTCACTCTTTCTGCTTGTTTTCTTCTTTTTGTCTTTTTCCTTCATTTTATTGTATTGTTCTTTTGTCTGTGTTTTTAATTTAAGTCTGTATCTTCTCATAGCTAGTGTCTTTTTACTAACTTTCATTTTCACCTTCCTTTCCACATACCTCCTTTTTGCCCTTTATGTGAACCATTTTTATTAATCAGAGACTTATTTTAAGCTGAAAATAGAAAGCAAACTAAATAATGTCCTGTCCTTAGATCATTTCATCAACCATTATTTGTTGCCATTTCTTGTGATAAGACTCACAATCAGCCCACATTGTCGCAAACACCTGCTCAATATGCTTTATTTAAATGAAGTTAGCAAAACTAAGTGTTTTAAAACCAATATTTTTCAAAATATGTCATAAATTTGATTTCTTGCTTGCGTTTTTCCTCAAAAATGGCATTTATGTCAAGAAAACTAAACTACTATCAAACTGTATGTCTCAAATTAAAGACATGTATTTTTTAAACGTTTTAAACCTTTAAATGCATTATAATATGTATTATAATAATCTGAGATATTAATTTTTTGTGATCTACCGACAGGACAGCTTTCTACGGACAGGACATTTTGGTACACTTCAAAATTCTTCTCCCTGTTTCCTTGTCAAACATTTATGCTTTATTGATAAATTTATTTAGTAGGTAACTGTTTTCTATATGCTTTCTTACTTATTTATTTTCATATACACGATATAGAAAAACATGGCATCTATGGACAGGACATTTTTTGCGTTACATTTTACCCCTTTTGCAAGACAGTGTATATCAAAAACAAAACAGTTTTCAGATACATTTACTTATTTTTCAACTCTAAAGTTTAATTTTCTTCCAATTCATCTTATTTGTGACCTATTTTAGTTTCATTTTGATAAACTTTTCAGAGATCTTCATTTCAAATATAAAAATAGCCAAATGTATAACATAGGAGTGAGGTTAGATTTTTGCCTATAACTAGATTCCGTAGATCTTTCAAACAAGCTGCAAAAGAAAGAGCAAAAACTTGTACATTATTATAATTTAAACACCTTTTATATGACTGTAAATGTTTTATTTTTAAAATAGCAAGTGCAAAAAAAAAACACAATTTTCAAATGTTACAACATAATACTGATTTGGTGTCATTTTTTTTAACACTTTTGTGGTTCTGCTTTTAAAAGGAAAGACTGTAGAGGCAAAGATCTTTCTGTACAAGTTAGGGCAACCCTTTACCTTTCACCTGCAGTAGATAAAAAACATCATTTACATACAGTGTTTTACATTCAGGTGCATAACATTGACATTGTACTAAGATTGCTTCTGATCTTGGCTGAGGCGACATCAATAAAATAAGGGTACCATGCAGTCCTTCATTTACACTTTATTAACATTAAATAATAACTTCTACACTTGGTGAAGAGGTTATCATAGCTTTAGCTATTATGAACACTCTTGATAGAACACTGTAAAATAGTTTTTAAAATTTAGATTTATAGATTTATCCTACTTTGAAAACCTAATAGAAACACTTCATAATGCATGTTATTTTGCCAGCACAATGATTCATCAAGTATCATAGCATTTGCATATATATTGCTAGGGTGGGGCTAAGAAAGAACAATTGGCATCCAAATTTATGGACTTTGCAACAGTACCTGTCATTTTAAAATCGTATTGTTATTAAATTTAAAATATGCCTAATTGTCAAATAAGTTCATTATTGTAGCCTTAGGCTATTTTGGTAGCTGGTAACACTAACAAACCAATGTCTAATGTTGACTATTTTGGTAGCTGGTAACACTAACAAACCAATGTCTAATGTTGACTAATTTTGGTAGCTGGTAACCCTAACAAACCAATGTCTAATGTTGACTATTTTGGTAGCTGGTAACACTAACAAACCAATGTCTAATGTTGACTATTTTGGTAGCTGGTAACACTAACAAACCAATGTCTAATGTTGACTATTTTGGTAGCTGGTAACCCTAACAAACCAATGTCTAATGTTGACTATTTTGGTAGCTGGTAACACTAACAAACCAATGTCTAATGTTGACTATTTTGGTAGCTGGTAACACTAATTAACCAATGTCTAATGTTGACTATTTTGGTAGCTGGTAACACTAACAAACCAATGTCTAATGTTGACTGTTTTGGTAGCTGGTAACACTAACAAACCAATGTCTAATGTTGATTATTTTGTAGCCACTGGCTACTTTTGTAACTGGTGGCACTAACAAACCAATATCTAATGTTGATTACTTTGTAGCCACTGGCTACTTCGGTAACTGGTAACACTAACAAACCAATGTCTCATGTTTACTTTGGTAACTGGTGACACTAACAAACCAATGTCTAATGTTGATTATTTTTTAGCCACTGGCTACTTTGGTAACTGGTGACATAGCTATGTCCAATGCCGGCTTGATTATGCAGTGCTGTAGATTTTAGATAGGATGAGTATTGCGGTAAATACACATTAAAATCAAAATGGGAGTATCAGTATGCAAAATATTAACGAAAATCATGAAAGATTTTAAAACTGCACATGTTTAATTTGAAAATGAGTTTCTCACAGTATATTGATTGATTACCTAGTACACATTTATGGAATAGCAATTGTTGAATATTTATACATCTTTAAATCATTAAAATGTACATAAATTTGTATTTCCTATGAAAGGGGAAATATTCCTTAATTTTTGAATTTGGGAGTACTAGTTCCCTTTAACTAAAATTTTATCTGGAGCACGGATGGTGTTTCACAGGAAGCCACAAAGAAGGTGAAGAGTGAAGACATCTATCAGAAGATCAACCAGGATCTACGCCGGGTCAATGCCGAGGCAGACAGACTGCATGAGGACCTTCTAGAAGAGAAGAAGGTGTCCCAGGGACTTAGGGACAAACTGGCCAATCTCGGAAAGGAACCTAGACATGGTATTGTGGTTGTTATTCTTAAGGGATCGTTTTACACAGTATTTGGTAATTAAGAAATTATCAAGTTCAGTGTTGGAGTATGTAAATATGCTAAGTCATGTTGGAAGCTGCCAATGTTCTGATGTATAGTTGTTTACATGCATGCCTTCTGGAAAGTTCTTTTGCACTGTTTGTTTTCCTTATGTTCACCTACTTGGATTCAATAAACAAAATCAGGTACAGAAAAGTGAAACTATCAATATAAAAGAGTTTGACATACTCTGTACGAAATACTGGTACTGAACAAAATACTGATAGTTTAGGCGAATCAGGCCAACATACTTGCTATAATCATACAAATGCAATGTGCAGTGTTGTTTATATGTGCTTACTGTGTGACAGGTGTTCACTTCATGACGGAGGACCATCCGTGCAAGTACAAGCTGGAGAGCTTCAGTGCCAAGGAGAGACTGCAGGAGGCCACAACGGAACATGAACGCAGGTATGTGTAGAATATGTAACCACGAGGGCAGGTAGATGCAGAATATGTAAACATGAGTGCAGGTAGATGCAGAATATGTAAACATGAGCGCAGGTACATGCAAAATATGTAAACCTGAGTGCAGGTACATGCAGAATATGTAAACATGAGGGCAGGTACATGTGGAATATGTAAACATGAGTGTGTAAAATACGTAACCATTAGGGCAGGTACATGTGGAATATGTAAACATGAGCGCAGGTATGTTGAGAATACGTAACCATGAGCGCAGGTACGTGTGGAATATGTAAGCATGAGCGCAGGTATGTTTAGAATTCGTATCCATGAGGGCAGGTATATGTGGAATATGTGAACATGGGCGCAGGTACATGCAGAATATGTAAACAAGAGCACAGGTAGATGCAGAATACAAAAAACATGGGTGCAGGTACATGCAGATTATGTAAACAAGAGCACAGGTACATGCAGAATATGTAAACATGGGTGCAGGTACATTCAGAATACAAAAACATGGGTGCAGGTACATGCAGAATATGTAAACAAGAGCACAGTTAGATGCAGAATATGTAAACAAGAGCACAGGTAGATGCAGAATACAAAAACATGGGTGCAGGTACATTCAGAATACAAAAAACATGGATCCAGGTACATGCAGATTTTGTAAACAAGAGCACAGATAGATTCAGAATACAAAAACATGGGTGCAGGTACATGCAGATTATGTAAACAAGAGCACAGGTACATGCAGAATATGTAAACATGTTTGAGTGCAAGTAAACCAGCCACAGGCACCTATGGAAACTGTAAACATGAGCGCAGGTGCCTGTAGAAAGTGTGAACATGTAGAAAAATGTAAACAAGTAACAGGTTTCTATGAGTAAATTAGAAAAATGTAAACAAGTAACAGGTTTCTGTGAGTAAATTTAAAAGTGTAACCCATATTCCTGTCAGTATCATTTCAACATTGCACAAGTTGCTGTTAAACAGCAGGTACTGTTCAGTTGTGTATCATACTTTGTTAAGGAAATTTTAGGTGCCTGTATTGCTTTATATATAAATACTGCTGTGAACTGTTATATCTGTCCAAACTGGGTAATGCTAGTTAATCCCCCGCCGCGAAGCAGGAGGGGGATTATAGGAATGCCCTTCGTCCGTCCGTCTGTCCGTCCGTCTGTCCGTAACATTTTCGTGTCCACTCCATATCTCCTATACCCTTCGAAGGATTTTTATGAAACTTGGCTCAAACGTTTAGGCCATTGAGATGATGTGCAGAAGGCATGAGTCAGTCACGCCGGCTCATGGTCAAGGTCACACTTGTAGGTCAAATATTCAAGCCTAGATTTTGTGTCCACTCCATATCTCCTATACCCTTTGAAGGATTTTCATGAAACTTGGCTCAAATGTTTAGGTCATTGAGACGATGTGCAGAAGGCATGAGTCATTCACGCCGGCTCAAGGTCAAGATCACACTTGAAGGTCAAATATCCGAGCCTCCATTTCGTGTCCGCTCCATATCTCCTATGCCTTTTGAAGGATTTTCATGAAACTTGGCTCAAATGTTTGGGTCATTGCGATGATGTGCAGAAGGCTAGGGCCTTTCACGCCAGCTCAAGGTCACGGTCACACTTCAGGGGTCACGATCTCCGTATTTTGATGCCGAAATTCGGCATCATTCCCCAACCAAAAAGTATATATTTTTCCCCCATTTCAGACCAAAATTCCCCCTAAATGAAATGCCATTGAATTTGTTTTCGTTTTGTTTATGGGAGTAATTCTCGGGGATCAAATTTACTTAAGCACTGTTACAAACGGTTAACAATAAAATCCAAAGAACACCACATGGTCATATTAAATGACCGTTTTGACTTGTCTGGTTCCCGATTATTTGTGCTTTCATAATAAAACTTTATTTATATACAGTTAACTGCTAGCTTATTTGCCGGGAACCGTAATTTCTGTTTTGGGAAAATGGCTTCTGCTTAAAAGTTATCAAAACAGGTGAAGCAAAAAGGCACAAATACCGTGTCTTACTGTCGAAAACACAGTTTATTACTGTAATAGAATTAGTATAAGTAGTTTAACAAAATTAATTAAGGTAAAAAAGTTAAAAACACGATTAAAAAAAAATTGGAAGTGAAAAACTATTAAACTGCATGAAAAATTATCAGTTGCACTGCTCCACCTTATAATTGTCAAGTGGTAGACCGTAAATGGTTAAAATTTATTGATAATTTTAATGAATAAAGTTGTCAGGTAAAGAGTTAGACTAAATAAAGTGATTTGAAAAATATATTTAATATTTTTTCTTGTTGACTTGTTTGCTAAGTCGAAATTTCCCCTTCTGTGTAAAACGACCCTAAAATTCCCCCGCCTGAGGGTACAGGTACTCTTCCCCCAAACCAGAGAGAGACCCCTGCACTTGAAGGTTAAATTTTTGAGCCTCCATTTTCGTGTCCATTTTTCGTGTCCGCTGCATATCCCCTATACTCTTTGAAGGATTTTCATGAAACTTGGCTCAAATGTTTTGCTCATTCATATGATCGAGACCATGTGCAGAAGGCATAAGCCAGTCACGACAACTCAAGGTCAAGGTCACACTTGAATATTTGAGTCTGTATTTTCATGTCCGTTCTATATCTTTATACTCTTTAAAGGATTTTCATGAAACTTGCCTCAAATGTTTATCACATTGAGGCAATGTGCAGAAGGCATGAGGCAGTCATGCCACCTCAAGGTCAAGGTCACACTTGGAAGGTCAAATGTTTGAGCCTCCATTCTTGTGTGCTCCATATCTCCTATGCCCTTTGAAGGATTTGTATTAGGGATGGGACCGAATACTGAAATCAATATTCGAATATTCGTTTTAGGTATTCGAATATTCGTTTTGTAAATACTACTATATACTACTATATTCAGCACTCTGTCCAAATATTTACATATCCGCAATATGTATACTATGTGTACGTAGTTGTTTTACCTTGTTTCAGTGGTAAATGAGAGATATAACTTAGTGTTAGGCAAATATAAAGAAATGTAAGATATTTTTAATGTATTGTTAATTAATTTGTTAATCGTTCCGTTTGTTTTTTTGAGAACCATGAAGCTTGTATCTGCTTTGCAGATTACACATTGCCTGGGTTTTGTCTCATGACCGCGTAAAGTACTTCCAAGCAGACAGTGGGGGCATCGTTTATTAATAAAGACTCTTGTATAATATACGGTGTTGATATAATGGAGAATAATTTACAAGTATATTAAGATTGACCAGATCATGCTAATTTTGTTAAAGAAATTGATTGGCTGATAATGGATTCATTTTGTTTGGTTTACTGAGAGAGTAATTGTAATTTACTGTAAACAAGTTAACCGTATAGATGTCACTTAAGAATAATAAACAACAATGTATGCCTTGTGCAAACTGTGAAACCATTATCACAACATGGCCCAGTTTTGTTATTTGTGGATACAATGCATCATATTCTCGCCTCATACAAACCATTAATTGTAAAGACGTGGCCCCCCTGCCAATGATCAATTGTCGTTAATTGGACATGTTTGGCATGTGTTGTAAAAAAGTTACACTGCCCCCGCCCACCTGTTGGCAGGAAATACGACTGGAATTCATGTTAACTTTGCAATCAAACTGGAAAGAAACATGATTTTTAAAGAAATTTTGTTCTTTAAATAAATTTGAAAATCGAATATTAGTACATTGTATTCGTTATTTTTATGTTCGAATATTATCCAATATTCAGATATTCGGTCCCATCTCTAATTTTTATAAAACTTGGCTCAAATGCTTATCACATTGAGGCAATAAGGCATGGAGCAGTCTTGCCACCTCACGGTCAAGGTCACACTTAAAGGTCAAATGTTTGAGCCTCCATTTTCGTGTCAGCTCCATATCTCCTATGCCCTTTAAGGAATTTTCGTGAAACTGATTAAGGTCAGTGTGATACTTCAAGGTCATCTTTAAAATCAAATGAAGGATCACAGTGGGGGATATAGCTGTCCATTGGACAGCCTTGTTTATAGTATAAGCAAACCACAGTTACCTGACCCACATATTGTTCCATGAAGGCCAGAAGGGCAATCAGCCTTCTTTGCACATGGACGAATTATTGTCAGTCATAAGGACTATACACAGTACTGACACATTTGATTTAAAAAAAACAAAAAAACTGCTGCATTGTATTAATTTGATTTAGTTTCAAGCTCTTCTACTCGCGTCGGCGTCTGAGCTAGGTTTAAGTTTTTCGGTAAGCTTGTTTCTCAGGAATGGCTTGAGGGATTTCATTCAAACTTTAAACATTTATTCCCCACATTAAAATGAACCTATAGGCCAAGTTTGGTAACTCTAGTTTGAAATTTTATAAAATTATGGGCCTTTTTACGCTTAGAAATGTTACATAAGCTATATGGACAGGTTCAAGTTTTTCGGTAAGCTGGTTTCTCAGGAATGGCTTGAGGGATTTCATTCAAACTTAGAACACTTATTCCCTTATTAAAATGAACTCATGGGCCAATTTTGATAACTCTAGTTCGAAATTTGTCAAAATTATGGGCCTTTTTACACTTAGAAATTTTACATATAAGCTATATGGACAGGTTAAAGTTTTTCTGTAAGCTAGTTTCTCAACTTTTTGTTTCCACTCTCTAACTCGAGAACGGATTAAGTTATTGTAATAAAACTGCAAACATAGATACCTTATAGCGAGACCTCGATAGGGATTGCATATGGGATGGGTGTGGTTAAGGTCACTGTTACTTAAAATAGAAAAACTGTTTCCACTCAATAACTTGAGAACAAATTGAGATATTTTAATGAAACTTAATACATAGATACCATATATTGAGACCTCGCTTGGAATTGCATATGGGGTGGCTGGGGTCAAGGTCACTGTTACTAAAAATAGAAATATGGTTTCTGCTCAATAACTTGAGAATACATTGAGATATTTTAATGAAACTTAATACATACATACCATATATCAAGACCTCTCTTGGGATTGCATATAGGGTCAAGGTCTAGGTCACTGTTACTAAATTAGAAAAACGGTTTCTGCTCAATAACTTGAGAATGCATTGAGATATTTTAAAGAAAATTTATACTTAGATACCTTATATCAAGACTTCACTTGGGATTGCATATGGGGTGGGTGGGGTCAAGGTCACTGTTACTAAAAATAGAACAACGTTTTCTGATCAATAACTTGAGAATGCATTGAGATATTTTAATGAAACTTAATACATAGATACCTTATATTGAGACCTCGCTTGGGATTGCATATGGGGTGGGTGGGGTCAAGGTCACTTTTACTAAAATTTTTATTGATGTGCTGACTTCAACGCATTTCATTCCAAACATTTGGTTTTCGTGGAATGTCCATATTTCTTGTTTTAGAAAAAAAATGCCAGTAACTCTGATAAGCACAAGACAAGTCGAGCGCACTGTCCTCCGACAGCTCTTGTTTTAGGAACTCAGGTTATAGCATGTAATAATAACACCATGGACACTGGATTAATCAAACAAGCATTCTGATTCGTTTAATGGTCCAGCATTAACCTAACAAGCATTCTGATTTTTACCGGTACTGGTCCAACGATGTTCTCTCAAGCATTCTGATTTACTGGTCCAGCATTAATCTAACAAGCATTCTAATTCGTTTAATGGTCCAGCATTAATGTCACAAGCATTTTGATTTGTTTAAGGTACTGGTCCAACAATGTTCTTACAAGCATTCTGATTTACTGGTCCAGTAATTATCTCGCAAGCATTCTAATTGGTTTAATGGTCCAGCATTAATTTAACAAGCATTCTGATTGATTTAATGGTCCAGCATTAATCTAACAAGCATTCTGATTGATTTACTGGTCCAGCATTAATCTAACAATCATTTTGATTGGTTGTTTTCAGGATCTCCCAGTACAAGGAGACTATAGATCAGTATGAGGGCAGGATCAGCCGGATGAAGAACGAGATGAGACGATTACAGAGCCTTGACATGACCTGTATGTATTCTTGACGTGCCAGTTTGGCCAGTAACATTGTGATTTAAGTTGTGTAATGGATATAATGTCCCAAACACATTATGACAAATTTTGTGTGTGTGTTTTTGCTGTAACATTTCAGTCATTATCCACACATTGTTGACGTACTCATTTGCAATTTATGGTATCACTTCTTAGTATCATGCACCGATAAATGAAGTTGATTTCAAATTTGTTGAGCAAAATAGCGTAATATAATTATATGGGTTCATTTAATATGCAATCCTGTCTGAAGAAGCCTTCACTCTGTTTTGTAACTACTGGTACTTATTATAAGCACTTATCTTTTATCAATCTCGAACTATTGATGTTTTCTATATTAGCATTACCTGTACACAATTTAGCCAATGGCTTCTCAAGTTACTGAGGTTATTTGAAAATGAGGCATATTTTAACACTTTCTGGAAAGACTATTTCAAACTGCCAGTTACTTGCAAAATGCTTATTAATATTTATTCCACCTACCTACTGGTATTCTTCGATAGTTTTTTTGTATAAAAGACTACTTACTTTGACACACTTCAAAGTAAAATTGTGCTTTTCTTACAACAGTTGATGCAAGGTCCCTAAAGGCGCCCCTGTTTGACGAGCCAGGAGATAACCCCCCGAGCAAGGTCACATCGGCCCTGAAGGACACTGGCAATCACATGACCACGCCATCTCAGCAGCAGTCCAGTACCTACATCGGGGGTAGCAGCATCAGCGGGGGCATTGTGGATCATTACAAGGTGATGGTATAGTGAGGATATCGTGTTGGGGGTCGAAATTTGGAAATATGAAGGAAATTGCCAAGTCTATATACTGGCAGAATACCAACTTTGAATACTCACATATTAATTATGCCCCCGCCCCCCCCCCCCCATCAAAGAGGGCGGGGTATAATATTGGTTTGCTAATGTCAGTCGGTCGGTCTTGTTTCCACTCTCTAAGTCCTGCAGTTTTCATCCGAACTTCACCAAACTTCATGAAAATTTTTGTGGGCATAAATTTCGGTCAAGTGTGATAATCAGCCAAATCACCCCAGGAACTGTGGAGGTATTGCCCTTGAAGTTAGACGTTTTAGCCATTTCCGCTCTTAAAGTCCAACCGTTTTCATCTGATCAACAAACTTTATGAAAATGTTTACAGGCATAATGTCTTAGTCAAGTTTGATGAACAACCTATTCGCCCCAATAACTGCAGAGTTATGGCCCTTGATTTATCAAAAGCTGGCCTTTTTAGCAGCTGTCAGTGTCCAACCATTTTCATTTGATCTTCGCCAAACTTGATATTTTAAAGATTGCTTTAAACCTAGAGGGGTCATACCTTTTTTATAAAAGGCCCTTGTTTATTCTGTACTGGCTGTCGGCAGGTGTGCCTAGTGGAGGCAGAGAACAAGCGTCTGAAGCAGGACGTGGAGAAGATGAGGAAGCGGATGTCGCGCTGGGAGGAGCTCGAGAAGGAGAACATCACTGTGGAGACGCTGAGAGTGCTCAAGAGTCGTGCCGAGAAACTGGAGAGTCTCGAGAAAGAGTACTCCGACTTCAAGGAGAAGATGAAGAAGTAAAAATATGTTTGTTCTTCATGGGTTGAGCGTGGAACTAATGTACCTGATATAGAAATGTTAGAGAGATACAACAGTTTCATGCTCAACCCTCGTCTGGTTGTCTGTGTGTTGCTGCTAGCCATTGAAATCGTTTTCACAAGTCTGAAGGACTAAATTCATCATCTTTATTTCACAAATTCATATAAACCAATTTAACTGCATTTTTTGCACAAATTCATACTAATTTCATCTTCTTTTGTCACAAATTCAGAAGAACTAATTCTTTTTTTTTTTCACGAATCCATAAGAACTTTTTTTCAACCAATTCAGCTAATTTTATCTAATTTTTTCTCACATATTTGTAAATTTGTTTATCTATTTTCCTAGGATGCAAGAGAAGTGTACCAGCAGTGCACGAGACACTTCGATACCACATCACAGGGGGTCCGTAAGCAGCTGGGAAGGTAGGTTTTATTTTCCCATGAAATCCGGACAAAAGCCTGCTCATTGTTTTTCACACCCCAGACATTAGCCCACTCTTAATTTTGATGACCTGGACAATTGCCTGCTCGTTGAAATGGCGGATACAAAAATACAGCTGTACTAAATGTCATTTCTAAAACGTTATAATAACTTGTTATAAAACAGCAATGTCAAGGTCATATTACTAGTATATTTGGTGCAGATCTGATGTTATTGTCTAACAAATACATTGTGGGGGTTTTTTTAATGAAAAAAACAACAGAAAAACACACCAACTTCAGGGTTGCCAGCAGACTTGAAAAGTCAGGGATATTTGAAAAAATTTCAAGGTCAGTGAATTGTCTGGGAATTTTGAAAAAAAGTCAGTGAGAAATCAAATTTCCAAAAAAGTCAGTGAAAAGTCAGGGAAAAACATGCTTGAAGGTAAAAAAATAATTTAAACAAATTAGCAGATAATGGTTATAGCAGTCTAAATGTGTTTTGAATTACTAAAATGTATGTATAAATACATAATATGCTGATTTTTAGTCAAAAATATATATCTTCACAGTTTTTATAAATGTCCTAGTGTGACTCAAGTATAATTTGTTCATGGACTTCCCGTCCTGAAGATTTGGACAGCTAAAAGGGGAGGAGGAGGCCGTTGAAAATGGTTGGAGTGAAAAACTGGATTTAGTCTGGGAAAAGTCAGTGAAAAGTCAGGGATTTTTTTTTGCCCCAGGTGCTGGCAACCCTGAACTTCCTAATACTTGAGTCATGTACTTCATACTTTTTAATTTATCTCGAACGGGCAGTTGTCCAAGGTGTTATTACAACAAGCGGGCTAATGTCTGGGATGTCAAAATTGATAGTAGTCTAATTCCGGGTTGCGAAAAACTATGAGTGGTCTTTTGTTCGTGAGTGCTTCTTATTCCAGACACAGAGATTTCAGTAGATTTTGAAAACCTTGAGTCAGATGACCCCTGGCTTTACATTTCCAGGGGTCAAAATGGAAATTGTAGGGGTCAAAATACAGAAGTCACAGTAATGTGGTTTCTGCATAGTTATTAAATGCTCTGCAAATGGTAATTTGTAATAATATGGATTTAGAAACTGCAAAATATCACCATTAGTTAGATTTACAAATTGTATTTTTAGTGCTTAGTTGGCAAATTGAAAACAATGCATCAACATTATGCATGGCAGATTAAAGGCCTAGTTTAAGGAATGTCTGGCCACTCCATGGGGTATCCACTCAGTGTATTGGTCATCCATAAAATCTCGTATCATTATCTGCAATCTTTTCTTTCAGCTGACTGAGCAATGGCTTTGTGCACTGCTTCAATATATCTCTACCTCTGCAGCAGTGTATTATCTCGGGGGGGGGGGGGGGGCAAATAAAAAAGGATTAAACTAGGCCTTTAAGTCAAAAACGTGTACATTGCAATTTTCTTGTGTCAATATGCAGGATTCTGTATCGATTAAAATCGACAATCGATAGAAGATGAGTTCTCTGTGTTAGACCCTTGCAGTGATATTACATCGTTGATAAACCATGACAATACCTGTGGTGTGATCTCTGTCTTCATTTGAATGCTGGACTTTATGTGCAATACAGGTTAAATGTACAGGATTTGTGTGGAAATTAAGTGTTTTGTCAAACCCTTTGAGGGGTAGGCATGGAACTTGGAGCGTTTAAAAAATGCACATTTTGTATACATTTCAGAGTGTAACTGTGTAGGATTGGATGTTTATCCCATCATCACGCCTGCATTGATGAAGTAACACCCCATGAGATAAACTTAGCTATATTTCCACCATGTTGAATCGGGCTTAAATAGGTTTAAACCAAACTAATGTATCATCAATTGCAGACAAGTTCTGGCGTGGGATGGAGGACTCCATTTCTGAATCGAGTGCAGTGACAGCCAGCCCCACGAAGCCAGTGACGGGACCCAGGTACCATGTGCCTGACCTGAACCCAAGCAATAAGAAACCGGCTGATGTAGACGGCTGCAAGACATCCTGAGATGGTGACTGGTTGTGCGTTACTGGAATCATAATGTCATGATTTGTGTTTATAGCATTATGTGGAAGACTTGATAGCTGGAGATTTGGGCCTTGTGTTTATAGCATTATGTGGAAGACTTTCTGATTTGATAGCGGGAGATTTGGGCCTTGTGTTTATAGCATTATGTGGAAGACTTTCTGACTCGATAGCTGGACGTGTGGGTTGAGTTGTCTTGATGCATGGATGCAGCAGACTCTAGAATGTGAAGTATGAATGCAGAAATATTGTGACTGCTTCAAGCTGCTTATAATTATTGTTTCAAAATGTTTAATTGCATGTTGAAAATACCATGATTGCGTGCTTTCAGCTAAAGCATTCTGTGGTACATGAATGTAGCAATAGTGTCACTGTTTGGGGTAACGTTAGTTTCCCTGTATATTAATGCAGATTGAAAACAAGGGTGTGATTAATCGTTTTGTCATCTGATTTCATCTTTTTTAATATCAAACTGTATCAAATTCAACAGATCATGCTTTTATGAGCGTGTCGAGGAAAAACCAGTCTTAATGCATGTGCGTAAAGTGTCGTCCCGGATCAGCCAGTCTGCACAGGCTAATCCAGGACGACACTTTCCCCCAACTGTGGATTTATGTTTAGGCAAGACTTCATTGAAACAGAAAATACCATAATTAGGCGAAAAGTGTCATCCCGGATTAGCCTGTTTTCTCACGCCACGCCACATTTGTTTCTTGCAGTTCAAGATTTAAAGCAATATGTTAAATATAAGTATAAAAATATTGTAACAACATAGGATAACGGCAGTTTCAAAATGTTTTTATGTATGTTAAAAATATCAATATCTGTGTCATTGCAGATAAAGAGTTGGCAACTTCTGTAAAGTATGAATAGAGCAATACTGTAACTGTTTCGTATAATAGCAGTCGCAAGATTGGTCATGTTGGAAAAATTGAAGAAACATTGTTCTTTCTATTTGAGAAAAACTCCTGATCGTTTTCTGCCCAATAATACACAATTTCCAAGCAAATTTTCCATGGGATATACATCTTAATGCCCGCTACAGACTTTTCTATGACAAAATGTACCATAAGTCAATGCCAATTAATTTATTACTGGTATATGTATAAGTTGTAATTGCCAATTTGATGGAGACTATGCTAATCCTTGGTTTATCTCGAGACAAGAGTTATGTTAGAATTAGTATTTCTTGGGCCGTTTTGGAATATTTATTTATTTTTTGTTAGTTTTCTTTTTTACTTTTTCAGTATTTTCTTACTCTGTCTGTGTTCTATTTTTAAAAATTGTGAATGAAGTGTTGAGTGTATAACTTACGTGAATATTGTATGTGCTAAATGTGTAGTGTTTAGTTGTAAATATATAATTTACTAATATGTATTCTATGTATAGTTTTATAATTTTATTGGCAGAACATAATTATGATTTGAATTGTAAACATATTATTGGGTTTAGTATTTTGCAGTTCTACTGTTGACTTCATCTGTGAAAGATAATCTTCTGTGTACAATGTGTCAACCTAGATATAAATGCGTAAATAAAAAACTGCAGCACTTTGTATGTTGGATATTTTGTAATTATTTGTTAAAATACCAGTGCAACATACAATATATAAGACACATTTGATTCTGCTTGTTATTAAACATAGACAAAGTACATGTATACACATACATGATTTTCAGTTCCTGGGTTGTGATATCTTTACATTTTACACAAACCCTATAAGTAAAATCCTTATTGAGAGTTTCAGTGTCATTTAAAATGTTATAAAATGAAATCGCAAAGAAACAGCACTACATGTATGTGCAACCAGCTTTATATGTATTTACATGTACATTGTATACAGTTGCAGTTTATTTTCCCACAGGCATTGAGACAATACTGGCCATGAGAAGACATATCTCACCATCAAAAACATACACAGTATGTCAGTATCAGTGCGGTGTATAGGTAATACAGAAATGATTCACGTTTAACGTATTTACAGCTTCCAGTCCGTACAGACGCCATCCATGTTAGTAGCGGATCCGTGGTCTTGTGGTAACGCACTGGCTTCACAATCCAGGGTCACGTTCCAACTCCCGTTTACACACTTGCCTACTTAATCGTCTTTCGCATGATGCGTTAACCCAACGGCGAGGTATAACGTACCAAGTGCTTCACACCAGGCAGTAAAAGACCCAGGGTCGCCTCTTGAACGGGGCGTCGCCTGTATTCTTGCACTCTCCGCCGTAACCCAACTAAAACGTCTTTTGGGGCGATGGCCATATGGAAAAGAATCCCGGTGCACTCGATACAAATTCACTAGACACACGTGCGCGCGCCATAATAAAGCAAACGCTTGTGCAGCAGGGAAAATCAAGCCTAAATCAACAAAGTGGAACATGTATTTAAAACTGAAGTTAATCGCGGAAAGTTTTTGTCCAAGTCATCTTACTGTTCATTCGATTCCGTGTGTGGATGCCTTTTAATAAGACAGTAAATACATGTACCTGCACGTTTTGTGACATTTATTTTGATAAAAGACTAACGCTCGAATTTCCTGGTTCCAATGCAAACCATACCCATCGGAGGTTAGAGTATCATCAATCTTTAGCAACTGTTGCGCTACAGTTTTGAATCCATAACAATAATAACCAGATGTTGTGCACAGATGGTGAATACAGCGCAACATAGTCGGTTCGTCAATGGTGTAAATCTCGCTGAATCAATATAAACATCACACAATACATCGTATAGTTAATACAAGTTAACATTCCGTGTTGTTAGATAGTGTTAACACTGTCACAGTATGTAAAGTTGTAAACAAATAGTACATGCTGATCATCGTCACATCACGTTATCGTGTCTTTCGAAAACAACATAAACCAGGAATAAAAAGTCTCAATTGTGGCTGTCGCACGAAGTTAGAAAACACGCTTGGGCTAAAAATGCGGCATGTGTAAACATAATAATTATACTGTTCATAGAAATAGTTTGTGATGCTGGCTAATTTACGTGCAATAAATGTAATCAAAATCTACAAATACCGGTAAGCTAGACGCTTCACAGTTTGGGTCAGTGTTTACTTGTACTTCACTGTGTTTGAATAAAGTGGCATTCTTAAACTGTACTTCACTGTGTTTGAATAAAGTGGCGTTCTTAAACTAAACTTATTGACACAGGCAGGTGTCGCCTGAAATGTCGTTGTCATTGCGTTTACAGTTAAAAATGGTGATAACAAGCTCGAGTATTCTGTTTAGTTACGGTGCATATGGAGTTCCCAACACGACAGTTTTCGAGGAATTCAACAACGCGTCTGCTGCTCGTGGAAATGGCACCGCTGAGGCGGGAAAGGACACCTCGAAGCAAACAGACGACATTGGAGCAATGATGTTTGTTGTGGTTGTTATTTGCGCGTACAGCATGGGAATAATCGCCTTTGTCGCAGGGCACATCTTCAAAAGGAGCGAACGCAATCATCTGGACATTCAGATTTCGGACTATTTTGCGCCCGCGTATAAAGCCAAATTGGAACGGATGAAGCGCATAGAACGTGTTTACAGGACTTCGTTGAAAGCGCCAGACGAGCAAGTAAGGAGAGAGTCGCTACATAAATATTATTGTGAGCGTAAACGTTCGAGTGATTGCGGAGAAATAAACGTCAGGCCTACTAAAGTACTTGTTAAGAAGAAAGTTGTGAGTACATTATCGGGACTAGAAATGACGACGTATATAAACGGTGAATCTGGACCTATAGCGGATGACGTTGGTACAGATAAGGAAGTGGGCAGAATGGAAGTAACTTCTGGGAAAATTCCTGTTAACGACGAAACGCTTACAGAATCAGTGAACGATATTTGTTCTGCCGCATATAATTAAAATACACCTTAAAACTGAGATCAAAGCTGTGTTTTTTTTTACATTAAAACTCAGATCAAAGCTATTGTAACTAAGTTTGCAAACAAAGATATATCAATAAAAATTTGTTAATATATCTCTGCACAAAAATATACGAATTTGCGCCTGAGAAGCAAAGATCAATGTGAAGCTAGCAATGGAGACTTGATATGCAGTCTATTGTAGGTGTGGCCTATTAACTGAGTACTGGTTAGAATGCGATTATTAATTCTCTGTGAAGTTTGTGCTTAATTGCACAAAAAAAGTGGTTACCATTTTCCGTAATACACGAATAGTGTATATATATTATGTCCATACACAGGTAGTGGTTTTACTGACAGAAAACGTTCAATTGGTGTATCTATGATGCAACATGGCAGCGATTATTGGGGGCCCTCAGGCACATGTATTCTTTAGAACTTTCAAACCGACAATCGTGACACATATTAGTCTATATGACTCACGCTAAATATAAATGTGATTGACATTGGTGCTAACCACGAAACCACAATGATACTGTGTAACCATTCGTTGTAGTATTGTCGTTTAGACGGAATGAATTGTGTTTATCTTGCCGCCAGTGAACAAACTGGATTTGAGAAATATATAATACAAATGTTTAAACGTTTTTACTTGACTGGTATTATTAATATCTGTTTACTTTGTATATTGAAACGCTAAGAGGAATAAACATTTAGAACCACAAACTGGTCGTGTTTGTTCTTTTAGGTTTAGCATTGTTGAGCCACGTATGAGGAGTCTTACGGTCCACACGCTTTGCTATAATATACGTTTCCGCAATAATTGATATCATATGCAAATCTATCTAGTGTTTTATCAATGTACTCGAATAACACATATTGAACGGTAAACTCATTTTGCACACAAGAGCACATGGGAAAGCTTGTGAAGTGTTCGTGATTATTGATGAATGGAAATGAATTCTTTAACAATAACTGGAAGGAGTTTAAACTGTTAGTGCGACTCCTGCTGAACGTGTGCATCAGTCTATGTGCCCTCCATGACATACCGTAGTTGCCCCCGTTCACAATTATGTCTTTATTAATGGTTGTGGTGTATCCCTCCGTGGTCCATTTCGAAAGTAGGGCCTATTACTAAAGAGTTCCTCTTCTCTTCTGGAATAAAAGCCATTAAGGTATCTCAGACATGCCTTTTGTGGTTATTTCTAATATCCATCCTATGCGTGTCTGCAACATTTTGGTGCATTTCATTGGAGGCTAACTTAAAAGGTGAACTTTTGGGGTGTGTTTACTGTGGTATGGGGCTTTTGTCGAAATATGACTGCCGAAACCCTGTTTTCTAACGATGCCTGCATTCAAGTGAGATGCATTTTCTTAGAAGTAACATGACATATATTTGTATTGCAAATTTGGTAAGAGGACAGATTGATCTTGGAATTGATACCAGGCTTACACTTTCTGAAATAAAGGAAATGCTAGAAAAATGCTTGGAGAGTTTGCCGTTTTATAATGGGACCCTATGGGAATTGGAATTACTGGTATCGAATCTTCTGTACGATTTCGTCTTTCAAACTGTTTCCTTTTGGTACAAGATATATAACAAAGACTCTAAGCAAGCTGAGGTCAAACTTTCCCAGTTATCGTACTTGGGCTTATGCTAATTGAAACAACTGCTTTCGTCTAGCTTGGTTGCGAATGGGCTTTGCTTCCAGTAATGACATCTGTGCAATCTGACACTACTTCCAGTGTGTAACATAAACACACGATGATATTTAACAAATCAAACTCCTGATTTCAATATTGTTTCCAACAGTATCAGAAAGCAAGGTCATCTTAGTTTATAATCCCACCATTTGGAATGCTTGACAACACTCCAAACCTCGCGGGTCAGATTTTCTAAGTTTTTGGCTGAAAAATGACCGTTACCGTGTAAAACGCGCGCGCTATATTTTCACAGCTGAATTTTCGGCTATAAAAAACACCCAAACTTATAAAATTCTCTAAATTAATTGCAAACATAAATAAATGTTTAACGGTTTGGCATTCGCCGAGCACGCGCAGTCATTATTCAGTACTATCCGCGTACATGTTGAAAATGCCGTTATAAACTAAAATTGCAAGCTGTATCTCTAAATATTCGGACGCACAGAATATTGGCATGTTTGTATCTTTCTAAATTTTCGGACACGAACCTTTTTATTTATTTTTAAATGCCCGAAAACTTAGAGTAATTACGGTAAACGTGTCTTCATTCAGCCCGTAATTCAATTTTCACGTGTACGCATATGTCTTTAGTATTAACAAATCATCAGACAATAAGAAAGTTTCACACGCTTGTTTAGGCGAAATGTAAAACCCGGAAATTATTGGAAAACCCGGGAATTTTAATCGGAATTACCGGAAAAGATAACATGAGTTGCAAATGTTATAATTTTCATCCGACCTGTAAAAAAATAGTATCATTGTTAAGAAGACCTTTCAACCTTTCTGGAAATGTAAAAAAAAATAACATTACTGCAATATTTAGTCCAAAGTTAGAGGATTTTTTTAGTTTTCACGACCAAACTTTCGTGGAATCTATTTTCCGGAAATCAAAAAAATGTTTATATCAACAGTATTTTTCAACCGACCTTTATAAGAAGTGTATTGTCGTGGATAAGATATTATAACGTATTAAAAATGCTAAATCTTAAGTAATTAATCCAATACTGAGTTCTTATTAAATAGGGGAAATTGTGTCCGTCTTCACAGCAAAACAATTACGGAATCGTCAAAAATGGTTATAAAAACATTATTTTTCGACCAACCTTTGTAAAACTTACATCATTATTTAGAAAACCTTCAGACGTTTTCAAACATGAAAATATATTTTTGTTATGTTGAGATATTGTATCTATTCTGAATTGCGAAGTCCGCGACCTTCTTTTTTTACATTTTTCACAAGCTATAAATCTAACAAATGTTCAAAATTCTTTAACTTTCAAAAGCAGGATTCATCAAACCCTTGTTATAAAACACGTGTATTTCACGACAGAAATTACGTTAATAAACAAAAGTAGAACCTTTAACATGAGTCTATATTTTTGTCACTCATTTAATTACGTTAGTTTTCTAATGATTACTGAAGTAATTTCATAGTTGAATGCTTAATTACTTGATTAATAGTTATGGTAATTTGTAAGCTAATTTTTTAGCCGCAACATTTTTAGATAATTTTGTTTGTCTTAATGGAAACCATTTACCACCTGAAAGTGTGATATAAGATATTTAATCATGTCGCCTCAAATCCATTCTGTAAATGTGTACTTGCCTTTAATATGTTGATGTTTCGTTAAGTGCGAAAACTGAAAAGATGCCGCTTTGTAATTAATTCGTTGTTTGTTCTGATACATTGGGTAATTTAATGCGCTTTCCGGTAATTTGTAAACAGTCGCCATTTTTTTTCACTCGGACAATTAAAACTTTGTTTTCTTTACATAAGTACAAGTTAACAGACTCAAAATAACTCCAATCTGTAAGTATGGATCATCTAGACCGTTTTGATGGTTACAACAACGAAAATAAACAAGATGAACCTTTTGCTACACAGAACCGTTTTGTTATTCCACCGGCGGGAAATAGCTCTAACAATGACAATAACAGAAAACGTTCTAGGGTAAACACAGGTGGTGAGTGTAGTAGTGGTGAATTCATAACTAACCAACAGGATTTTGAACATTTATCTCTGGATGGAAAAATGTCAGAAATGTTTAAACCCATGAAAAACTTTGAACACAAAGTTGATGAATGTCTACAGATGCATACAAAAATTCAATCCATCGACGGAACATTAACTAAATACAATTCACGCCTCAAACTCTTGGAATACAAATCCATTGACATTGAGGCACGTAGTAGAAGGAACAATCTTATATTTGGCGGAATCATTGAACACAGGGAGGAAAATTGTCAAAATGTTATTGCCCAATTCCTCGCCGAACAACTTCACATAACCCCTTGTCCTCATATCCATCGAGCACATCGCCTTGGAAAGTTCTCAAAGGGCGTCACACGAGGCATCATTGTAAACTTCCCGGACTACCAAGGCACAGTAAATATCCTTTCACATGCAAACTGGCTAAGAGGGTCCAATTTCAGCATTAACAGAGACTACCCGAAGGAAATAACTCAAGCACGGACAGCTCTTTGGCCCAAATACAAACAACTCTGTGAAAGCAATCCACGAAGCAAAATCGCAATAGTCTTCCCCCCCAAGAATGTAATGGACGGCAAGGTGGTCGAAGACATATTTCCTGACTGGAACTTGATCCTTCAAGATAACAGAGTCTGTGATAATTCGCCAGTCTTCAACGCTAAGCAGACTCACTTTGAACCAGCACCACACACCAGAAGTAAGCCTGCAAGTCCTTCTTTCCCCAGCACAGCACCCAATATACACACTGTTAATCCTGGAACCACAACAGTGCACAAAACGGTTGCTCCTCAACCAGTGCAGAGTGCAAATCACGTCTCTAGGAGACCACAGTCGGCATCCCCGCATCCTCCAAGGGCATCATACACGCGCAACCATGCACCAATATCGCCAAGATCTCCCCTACACACGCAGTCTTCATAGATGGCAGCCCAAGGTATACAACGACCATGGGACACTCTTCATCCCAATAACACTAAAACTCCGCCCTCGACAAAGACGCACAGGACCCCACATGTCAACGGCCATTCTCGCTAGGCCAGTGGGGGGGGGGGGGGTGTAAAATCACTATCCGACCTGGAAGAAAAGAACAATATCATAAACAATATAAAATTAGGAACATTAAATGTCAGTGGACTTAAGAAAAGACTAAATTACCCGGAATTTATTGAACTCGTCAACAATTATGACATATTTTGTTTCTCAGAAACTCACACTGATACCCATGATATTATCGAAATAAACAACTATTTACAATCAAAATCTGAATATGTATTATGGATCTCCATTTGTAAAAATATCACAAAACTCGATGACAACATTATAATAGGAGCTGTCTATGTTCTACCTGAAAACTCAAGATTCTTCAATGAGGATGAATTTATGGCCTTTGAAAATGAAATCTCCCAGAAATGCAATGAACATAAATATGTACTACTCGCAGGTGATTTTAATAGCTGAGTTGGAAGCATGAAAGACTATATAATTTCAGATCCCCATTTAAGGGAATTTTTCAATATTGATGATGATTTACAGAGCCAACTTGACAAATACAAGATGCTTGAACAATTATCTATTCCACTAACTCATACTTCTAAGGACCATCGAGCTAACACACATGGATTTCGACTTATTGACCTATGCAAAAACAATAACATTTTTATTCTCAACGGAAGACTTTCCTCAGAGAAGGCACCCGACATGTTAACCTTTAGGAATAAATCAACCATTGACTATGTTATTGCCTTATCTGACAGCTTTCACTTCCTTTCTGATTTCCATATCATTGAAACAGACTCACTCTTTTCAGATGGACACAATGCCCTCGCCTGGTCCATCCATATCCCACACAGAGAATGCCCCAATGTTAACACCAAAAACCCAACAAACATGAATAAGAAACCAAAATGGAAACCTGAATTGTCTTATCAATTTATCAATAATATTAACCGTAACAAAATAGACCAAATACTAACACAAATGAACACATACCCTCAGTCACAGCAAACAGTAGAACACATCACTTATGAACTTCAATCAGTCTTCCATCAAGCCTACACCAGCACATACCCTGAAAATAATAAAAAATTTCATAACATAGGTCATGAAAATAATAAATCTTGGTTTGGCCCTCAATGGTCTAAAGCACGCAAAAATTATCACACTGCCAAAGATGATTACACAAAAAACAAAACTGCAGATAGCAAACTAAGAATGATAAATGCCAGTAAACATTATAAACGCACAATGAACTACCATATTAATGCAAGCAAACAAAACATGTCTAATAAACTACGCTCCATGACTGATAAAAACCCTAAACAGTACTGGTCCTTTTTAAATAAACTGAAACCTAAATCTAAAGACTAGTAAAGTTAACAACACACCAACATTAAAAGAATTATATGATCACTTCAAAGAAATTAACACCAACACCATCACTGACAATCGTTTCAATGACACAAATTCCCAATTTCCAGACGATACAAGTAACAGACTAAACATCACAATCACTAAAGAAGAAATAGAAAAAAGTATCCAGAAGCTCAAAAACACCAAGCCCATTTGATAACATCTTAAACGAATATATTAAGTCTACTAAACATCTCCTTATACCAGTTTACTGTAAATTATTTAATTGTGTCCTGGAAACTGGATTTATTCCACAAACCTGGCTGAACGGAATCATTATACCCATATTTAAAAACAAAGGTAACCCAAAAGACCCAAACATCTACAGACCAATTACTATTCTTAGCTGTTTAGGTAAACTCTTCACATCCTTACTTAATGACAGATTAACCAAATTCCTAAATGAAAATAATAGTTTAGACGAAAATCAAGCTGGCTTCAGGAAAGGCTATTCATGCTCCGACCATATCTTTACGTTACACTCACTAATCGAAATACTGAAAAAAGAAAACAAAAACTATTCTGCGCCTTCATAGATTTTTCTCAAGCAATTTGACAAAATCTTGGTAATCGGCCTATGGCACAAACTTCTCAAACATGACATAAATGGCAAATTTTTGCAATTAATTCAAAATACGTATAATAATATTAAATCTAGTGTCTCTGCTAATGGTTATATATCAGAGTCCATCATTTCAGAAATTGGTGTTAGACAAGGCAAAAATTTATCGCCTTGCTTTTTTCTCTTTTCTTAAATGACCTTCAAACACATAATATGCACTTCAATGGCTCGATTGGCATAGAATTAACAAATCCCCAAGATCTGTCTCTTTGGCTTAAACTACTTGTCCTACTCTATGCCGATGACACTGTGATTTTGTCAGACTCCAAATCAGATCTTCAAAATAGTTTAGACATCTTTCAAAATTACTGCGATAATTGGCATAAAAAATAAATTTAAACAAAACAAAAATTGTAATATTTGGTGCAAGACAAATACAGAATTTTAATTTTAAACTAGGTAACAATCCTTTAGAAATTACTGAACGCTATCACTACCTAGGCATAACATTATCTAACAATGGTTCTTTCCTTAATGCGAGAAAACATTTAGCTGAGCAAGCAACAAAAGCAATGCATCTCCTATATATGCGGGCCAACAACGCAGACCTGCCAATTGATCTTACTATGAAACTATCTGATCATACTGTCTTACCAATTTTAACCTATGGCTCTGAAAATTTTCGGCTTTGAAAACATTGACATCTTGGAAAAAGTTCATAACAACTTCCTCAGAAAACTTACTAATGCTCGGAAATCAACTCCAATGGCTTTTTTATATGGTGAACTTGGCAGATACCCTATAGCAATTAACATCAAATGTCGAATGATCTCTTTCTGGAACAAACTCTTAATAGGCAATGATGAGAAACTTTCTCTCCAAATCTATAAATACATGATGAACTTGCCAAACTCAAATTTTAAATGGGCCAACAAAATTAACGAAATTCTCACCTCAGTAAACCTAAGTCATTTATGGGACAACCAATTCCTGACAACCCAAAATAATATCCACCATTTAGTCAAATCCAAATTATTAACCCAATTTAAAACCCAATGGCACACTCAACTACAACAAACACATAAAGGACAAATATACACAAGCTTCAAACAAGCACCATCCTTTGAAGACTACCTCATTAAACTTACAAAAACTGAAGATACATACCTCTTTAAATTCAGAACTGCTAATCACTGGTTTCCAGTTGTAACCGGTCGATACGACGGAACCCCATTTGATGAAA
Organism: Congeria kusceri; assembly: GCA_027627225.1. Lineage (NCBI taxonomy): Eukaryota > Metazoa > Mollusca > Bivalvia > Myida > Dreissenidae > Congeria > Congeria kusceri. The sequence continues at coordinate 35,116,032 of CM051032.1, read as the reverse complement.
GAACATGTAGACTTTGTAACGCTGGTAAAGTTGGTCTGAACATCACTATCTACTTAACTGTGATTTCTTTAAATCTGCAAGAGAACAATTCCTAGAGCATGATCTTCATGACGCTACTCTTAACACAATCTTATCATCTGATTCCCTACAACAATTAAAAAATACAAGCAAATTTATTCGCTTCATATTTAGCAAGTTTAAGCGGTAGTTATTTTCCTGCATAACTACTTGAATTAACCAATGCCTCCAGCTACAAATGTTTTCTTGACACAATTAATAATGTTCTATTGATGTACTGACATATTTACTGGTTATACTAATTGAAGTGACTTTAGTCACTATTTGCATCTGTGTATCCAATAATTCCAAACATTTCACTCCTCACAAATGTATTTCTTTTACTGGCTATATACTAATCGCATTCTATACCATAATTTCAATATGAATTATGCATATATCAACCGAGCAATGTAAATTATTGTTGCTTTGTACGTTTGGTACTATTATGTGTCAATGTAATAATAACATTTGTATTTTGCAGTTTGTTTGTTGTTGTTTTTTTTACTGTCACAACAAATCTTGTGTTTATTGCAATACTTGTCAGCGCCTAGATATTTGTAATTAATAATAGGAAATTATTATTATTTTTTTTTAAATAATAAAATTTGAAGCAAATGTTTATATTTTCAGGTCATAGATATAATAATTATACTTACTCCTTAATTAAATTTGATATATGTATATATAAACTGTGCAATAGGAATAATTGTTGACAAAATTTATCTAAATTCACTTAGCATACAAATCATAGTTTTTATTTGCCTCATTGACCTAAAACTAACGGTATTATCAAATGTCACGCTGTTATACAAAGCTGATTAAGAGTGGTCGTGTCAGTATGGGAAGAGAAATATTCGGCCAAAATGGAAGAGAATTCAACGCGTTTGCAGCAACGTTTGCGACAATGATTATTTGTCTTCCATTTTCAAAACATACAACTTTGAATCAAATTATTCTCCAATATTGCCATTTAAAAAGCATGGTTAGAGCTGTTGTTATTCATCAAAATAGTTTCCAATGTTGCCATTTTGACCAGTAATGACCAGTAAATTTTACGAGGAACACAATTATCGTTCAATCCTTTCTTTTTTGCCAGTAATAAGTAGTTCTGTTAAAAGAAACAAAATTATCTTCCAGTGTTGCCATTTTGAAGAGAAAGAATAGAGCTTTTGTTATTTAAAAAGAGGTGCTTTTAGAAGAAACACAATTATCTTCCAGTCTTGCCATTTTGAAGAGCATGGCTAGAACTGTTGTTATTTACCAAATTATCGTCCAATGTTGCCTTTTTTGCTAGAAATCAGTAGTGCTTTTGAAAGAAACACAATTATCTTCCATGTTTCCACTAAAAGGAGAATGGCTAGAGCTGTTATTGATCAATTTATCGTCCAATAATGCCGTTTTTTAGCAATCAGTACTGATTTTCAAAGAAATCCAATTATCTTCATATTTTGCCACTCAGAGCAGCATGGCTAGAGATGTTAATTATCAATGTATCGTCCAATGTTACCGTTTTTGTCAGTAATCAGTAGTGCTTGTGAAAGAAACACAATTATCTTCCAGTGTTGCCATTTTGAAGAGCATGGCTAGAGCTGTTGTTATTTATCAAATTATCGTCCAACGTTGCCTTTTTCCTAGTAATAAGTAGTGCTGTAGTAAGAAACACAATTATCTTCCATTGTTGTCATTTTGAAGACCTTGACTAGATATGTTGATATTCATCAAATTATCGTCCAATGCTCCTTTTTTGCTAGTAATAAGTAGCGCTTTTGAAAGAAACACAATTATCTTCCATTGTTGTCATTTTGAAGGGCTTGACTAGAGTTGTTGTTATTCATCAAATTATGGACCAACGTTTCCTTTTTTGCCAGTAAAAAGTAGTGCTGTAGTAAGAAACACAATTATCTTCCATTGTTGTCATTTTGAAGAGCTTGACTAGAGTTGTTGTTATTCATCAAATTATGGAGCAATGTTCCCTTTTTTGCTAGTAATAAGTAGTGCTTTTGAAAGAAACACAATTATCTTCCATTGTGGTCATTTTGAAAATACACATAAAGTGAAACTTCAGCTGCACCAGCAGGAGAGAAACCTTATTGTACAATACGGTCCTTTATTTTTGGCAAGGAACCAATTGCCAAACAGTGACAAACAAAACAAATGCAATATACAAGACACACATGCACATAACAAACGCACAAACATGAATAAAACTGGGGTCACCGCCTTGGAGACCTTGACTAGATCTGTTGTTATTCATCAAATTGTCGTCCAATGTTTCCTTTTTTGCTAGTAATAAGTAGCGCTTTTGAAAGAAACACAATTATCTTCCATTTTTGTCATTTTGAAGGGCTTGACTAGAGTTGTTGTTATTCATCAAATTATGGACCAATGTATCCTTTTTTGCTAGTAATAAGTAGCGCTTTTGAAAGAAACACAATTATCTTCCATTGTTGTCATTTTGAAGGGCTTGACTAGAGTTGTTGTTATTCACCAAATTATGGACCAATGTTTCCTTTTTTGCTAGTAATAAGTAGCGCTTTTGAAAGAAACACAATTATCTTCGATTGTTGTCATTTTGAAGACCTTGACTAGATCTGTTGTTATTCATCAAATTATCGTCCAATGTTCCCATCTTGCTAGTAATAAGTAGCGCTTTTGAAAGAAACACAATTATCTTCCATTGTTGTAATTTTGGAGAGGTTGACTACAGCTGTTGTTATTCATCAAATGATTGTCCAATGTTGCCTTTTTGCTAGTAATAAGTAGTGATTTTGAAAGAAACACAATTATCTTCCATTGTTGTCATTTTGAAGACCTTGACTAGATCTGTTGTTATTCATCAAATTATGGAGCAATGTTTCCTTTTGTGCTAGTAATAAGTAGTGCTTTTGAAAGAAACACAATTATCTTCCATTGTTGTCATTTTGAAGACCTTGACTAGATCTGTTGTTATTCATCCAATTATGGAGCAATGTTTCCTTTTTTGCTAGTAATAAGTAGTGCTTTTGAAAGAAACACAATTATCTTCCATTGTGGTCATGTTGAAGACCTTGACTAGAGTTGTTGTTATTCATCAAATTATGGACCAACGTTTCCTTTTTTGCTAGTAATAAGTAGTGCTTTTGAAAGAAACACAATTATCTTCCATTGTGGTCATGTTGAAGACCTTGACTAGATCTGATGTTAATCATCAAATGATGGAGCAATGTTTCCTTTTTTGCTGGTAATAAGTAGTGCTTTTGAAAGAAACACAATTATCTTCCATTGTGGTCATGTTGAAGACCTTGACTAGATCTGTTGGTATTCATCAAATTATCGTCCAATGTTTCCTTTTTTGCTAGTAATAAGTAGTGCTTTTGAAAGAAACACAATTATCTTCCATTGTTGTCATTTTGAAGACCTTGACTAGATCTGATGTTAATCATCAAATTATGGAGCAATGTTTCCTTTTTTGCTAGTAATAAGTAGTGCTTTTGAAAGAAACACAATTATCTTCCATTGTTGTCATTTTGAAGACCTTGACTAGATCTGTTGTTATTCATCAAATTATGGAGCAATGTTTCCTTTTGTGCTAGTAATAAGTAGTGCTTTTGAAAGAAACACAATTATCTTCCATTGTTGTCATTTTGAAGGGCTTGACTAGAGTTGTTGTTATTCACCAAATTATGGACCAATGTTTCCTTTTTTGCTAGTAATAAGTAGCGCTTTTGAAAGAAACACAATTATCTTCGATTGTTGTCATTTTGAAGACCTTGACTAGATCTGTTGTTATTCATCAAATTATCGTCCAATGTTCCCATCTTGCTAGTAATAAGTAGCGCTTTTGAAAGAAACACAATTATCTTCCATTGTTGTCATTTTGGAGAGGTTGACTACAGCTGTTGTTATTCATCAAATGATTGTCCAATGTTGCCTTTTTGCTAGTAATAAGTAGTGATTTTGAAAGAAACACAATTATCTTCCATTGTTGTCATTTTGAAGACCTTGACTAGATCTGTTGTTATTCATCAAATTATGGAGCAATGTTTCCTTTTGTGCTAGTAATAAGTAGTGCTTTTGAAAGAAACACAATTATCTTCCATTGTTGTCATTTTGAAGACCTTGACTAGATCTGTTGTTATTCATCCAATTATGGAGCAATGTTTCCTTTTTTGCTAGTAATAAGTAGTGCTTTTGAAAGAAACACAATTATCTTCCATTGTGGTCATGTTGAAGACCTTGACTAGAGTTGTTGTTATTCATCAAATTATGGACCAACGTTTCCTTTTTTGCTAGTAATAAGTAGTGCTTTTGAAAGAAACACAATTATCTTCCATTGTGGTCATGTTGAAGACCTTGACTAGATCTGTTGTTATTCATCAAATTATGGAGCAATGTTTCCTTTTTTGCTAGTAATAAGTAGTGCTTTTGAAAGAAACACAATTATCTTCCATTGTGGTCATGTTGAAGACCTTGACTAGAGTTGTTGTTATTCATCAAATTATGGACCAACGTTTCCTTTTTTGCTAGTAATAAGTAGTGCTTTTGAAAGAAACACAATTATCTTCCATTGTGGTCATGTTGAAGACCTTGACTAGATCTGTTGTTATTCATCAAATTATGGAGCAATGTTTCCTTTTTTGCTAGTAATAAGTAGTGCTTTTGAAAGAAACACAATTATCTTCCATTGTGGTCATGTTGAAGACCTTGACTAGAGTTGTTGTTATTCATCAAATTATGGACCAACGTTTCCTTTTTTGCTAGTAATAAGTAGTGCTTTTGAAAGAAACACAATTATCTTCCATTGTGGTCATGTTGAAGACCTTGACTAGATCTGTTGTTATTCATCAAATTATGGAGCAATGTTTCCTTTTGTGCTAGTAATAAGTAGTGCTTTTGAATATTGTGAAAGTTTCGGAAAAAAGCAAGCTCTGAAAATTATATAAAAAGTAGCATCCACTATATTGTTAATATTAATAAAGCCGAGACTTTAAGGCATCCCGTGAAATATCCACACAACCATAAAATATTGTTCGCCGGAGCCCGCAATTTGACCTTGTATTAATACAATGTGCATATTTATATAGCATGTAAAACGCGCGTCATTTACTCAACAATGCCCCATTTATAATACTTGTTGAATAACTTTGTCTGTAAACACCGAACTAGACATTAGGAAGAAATGTATTTTAATTTGTCAGTTTATATCGTTACACAATAAAAAACACAATAAATCATTTGTAACCACAATAACATATTTTACATCTTTTCAAACCGGTAGTATACCATTAGGTAGTGTTTTTACTCGCATATATCAATATGTAACAAGTATAAATGTATATAATCACGAAGTTACAAAACTTGCTCAGTACTATGTGTAGATCTTGTCAACATTAACCCGACACTGACCTTTATGCGTGCAAATTGTAATTTGTGTACCATTACGAATGATATAATGTCCGTATTGATAGCGAGTAATATAGATTAAAGAAAAAAAGACTACATAGCTGTTTTAATGTCACTAAAATTGACCACCACGTGCACTAACAAAACTACGAATAAATGACAAAATTCAAGGCAATATAGTTCACCTTATAAGAATGTTGGCCTACTATGATCGTAACGTGTAATGAATTACAAAGAGCAGATGAATTAGCGGTTATAACGTTTGGAGCAATGCAGAAATGTTATAGAAAAATGATTTAAATTTACATCGAATAGAACAAAAAGCACAGGACCACGATTGCCCGTGCAAAACACAAATATACATAAACATCATTAAATATCGACACTCATACTAGCTAACGGGTAACAATTTAAGCAGTTAATAATGTCTTTCTCATTCATCCCAACACTAACGCAATTGTGTCGTATTATGAATACTTTGAACATAATTATTTTTCATGCCTATATCACCACCACATTTCAAAATCAATCATGGTCACATTAAACATGTAAGCATGTGCTATTAAGAATATTAAAAATTGACAGTAGTTTCAATATATACTTTGGACACAATGCATTACATAAGAACATCATATACGAAAAAAAAAACGTACGCAATGAATGTATAGAAGGATATGGCTCGAGTTGGATATCGTTTTCTTGAATACCATTTTGTTATTAAACAATTTCAAGAATTGTGTTAGTAAGAGTTTTCTGGGTATCAGCTTTTTGACAACAACGTCTACATTTATGTAAATACGCTGATAAAATATCTATGTGAAGTCTTTTAACGCTGACGACGTAATTTTACGCCTATAATCGTCATGCGATAGGTCAGTCAAACAAAAAGTATCAAATAAAACGTTCAAACTTTTCTCTTCCACATGATCAGTAACCGACGGAAAACAATGTATTTGTTTGTGCACATCCCTTTTCACACTAACATTTGCTTGTAAGGTTTGGATGCCTCTTCAGCAAATCTCTCTTTTTTGCTGCACCTAGAAGGAAATATCAAAGCAGTTATTAAAATGTACTGTGATACGTATAATATAAATATAATAATTCTGGGTAACTCAACTGGTTTTATCATTTGAATACAGGCAAAATGACGAATTATCTACTAGTATTCCATAATGTATTTTACAAGACCGCGTAAGTATGATTTCTTTGTTACAATAATGTATATAAAGCTTATAATTAAGCACGTGTTTCTACTTATCTTTCTATTTCTGTCGTTTAGCGCTTAGTAAACAATCATACTTTTTTATTGTTGCACATTAAATAATGATATGAAATTTCGATTATTATATGCATACTCTTTTATCACCACAATTTCTGTAGAATTTTTCATTCACTAGATTTTGCCATTATAAAAATATAAATGAAAAAAGTACCCAGTGCACAGGCAGCTTGCATGGCTTTTAATGTGGAACGATGTAATACCGCACTACATTCCACATCGGCATTTTCATACGTTTCCCCTGTTAAGGATTGGAAGATAGCCGCCAATGCTTCACGCAGAAGGACATGCTCCATGTAGGCTCCCACAAGACTAGTGATGTAAAACAAAATGTTTGTAACATTAAAAGAATCGATATGCAAAAGTACAATCTGGGCCGGTATTCACAAAGCTACTAAGGAAAATCGTAACTCAAGTTGCACTTACGGTAAATTTTCAGATTACATTTTCTATGCGAAAGGCAATGCTTTCTGCTTTCGAAATTATAAAATATTAATCACTTAAGCACTATTAACTTGTTAAAAACATTTTAAATTAAAAAGAAATAAGCATGAACTAGCCAGAGACTTGAGGAATTAAATGAGGTTAAGGAATTTCCTTAAATTTTCCCTAAGGAGCATTGTGAATACTGGCCTTGACTGTATGTGCAATTTTGATTGTCTCCGATAAATATGCATAAATATAAGCCTTTTTTTTTTAAATATATGTCAATGACCAACATGTCATTAACGAAAAAAACATGGGAAAATACAAAATTCATCATTAAACATAAATCATATAAGTTTGTGTTTTGATAAGAGACACATGCTCACACAACTTACTATTTGTCTTCACTGAGTATTTCGACAAGTTGCTCGTCTTGAAGACCTCTGACTTGTCTCAGTGTGGAGAAGTATGGCTCACTAAGTATTAAAATTCATACACTTTAATAAAAAAATTAGAAAAGTTACAGGATTTGCATTTGCATATACCCAATAACAAATATGCTAAATATTGTGTTGACAAGCACATTTGATATAAAACTTCAGCACGTTTTTAGAGTTTAACGGTATTTTATCCATTATCTTTGGAATATGAGAAGATATATTATTAATTTATATGCTTATTTTAATTAAAAATGTGTTAGTAATATGCTGTACTCAAGTATCGACAGATTATTATTGTAAAACAACTGTGTCCCATTAACCAAAGTGTTCACATATCTCGGAATATGTGAGAGTAAATTCAACTCATGTATGTGATAGGAATTAAGCAATAAATATGAAAACAATAACCTTTCGATTTCCTCCAGAAATGTTTCCTGAATATAGAAGCGGACGCATTCTATAGCCTGTTAAAAGTAAAAACGCTTATATGAATATATGATACATTTACCTGTCTGTTGTAATACTATATTTCTGACTGCGGTTTCGCTTACGTAACTAAGCAACCATTTACAACACATTTATATATAATTATTTGCATTACGTTTTTTTTTTAAAAAGGCTGCTAAGAGCCAATTATCAGACGCTAAAGAGAATGAACATGGTCATTAAAACTACATGGAAAATACATTATTCCGTTGGTACGCATGAATGTATTTTTTTTTATTTTTAAAAACACTATACATTAACAATAATATATCATAAAATACAATATATTTGTCGAGAAAGATTTGAAATGCATTTGATAGGAAAAATTTAGGAATAAAAGAGTTACGTTTAAGTCCCACCACGCAGCTAAAAACTGCCCACCCGTATCCGTGGGTTTGTGGTACCCCACCAGAACGGAACTTGTAGCTACTCTGAAGCCATGGAATATCTCCTCTACAAATAAAAAAAATATATTAATATTATGTTCTACCCTGCAAACATTGGAAATAAATTACTTGTATAACATGTATGTGCAGATTTGAACAAACTATAGTACACAAGTGTTTATAAGATATATTTTAGTATAGTGTTATATAAAGCCGACCGATTGCACAAAAAGGGGTCCACCGCACCAATAGCGTATGGGCATGGTAAGATGAGCTTATTTCACATCTAATAAATAAAAAACAAAATTCATAGCAATTATTTTTCATTATGATTGATGACAACCGGACAACCGGACAAAACGTTCATTTTAACTAAGGAACGCTAGCATTTTGTTATTTTGTTGCGTTCAATTATTCAAATTGATTGACTTGGCTTGTTTTAGAAGAATTATGTTTACCTGTCTGAACGATTCGACACAATTTGTTCAGTCCTTTCTAGTGCAGCTGCCATCTATAAAGAAAACATAATATACAATTATCGACTGGATGATCATTGACTATAGCCCATGTTACATCGGTGCGTGGGACGTTAGAGTCGCAGTCTGTTATGGCAGGCGTTTGATGTTATAATGGCATATCGCAATGGATGCGTCACAGACATTGCTGACCCCAAGAAACAAACTGACAGAAAGCTGTTTTATATACATGTATGTCGTATATGTTGTGATGTATGTTGTGTACTTCATGTATTGATTATACTGCGCATGGTCAGATATTTAGATTAATCCAACTGGAACTAACCGCTGGTTCGCATCACTTGTAATATACCTCTCTTATAGTCAACACGTGTTTGCGTTTTATTCGCTCTGAGTATATACACCAGCTACGAATACAACACCATATTGGACCTTAGACTTCTACACGTGAGCCTTAAACTTTGATATATGAATACTTCTGTTGATTGCGACAAGCCGTCTCGACCGGGAGATAACGCATGGCAAGTTTGTTGCAAAATTGCATTATAAAATTAAATGATGAAGTAACGTTTTTTCGCAATGTGTTTACTTTGCAGAAGGTATTTTCTTTAACGGAATAATAATCTAGTAACTTACATGATTACACGCTGTTTCCGGAGTAATAAAGAACACTGCTTCTGATTCAACGTCCTCTTCATCAGTTAACTATAGCGACAGAAAAGTAATATTTAAAGATGCATTATAAAGATTATCGTTTTTTTCATAAAGACATGTTTTAACATTTGAAGTAGCTTAAGACATATCATAGGATTAACATTATATTTTGTTTTCATTCATATATGCACATTGGCTTTATGGAAAAATGTGACATAAACCAAGATTTGTTCCATGCAATACCATGACATATAAATACAATATCAATAAATACATTGTGTATATACGTTTCAATATTGTTAAGATTTACAAATATACCATCCGATTTAACAATGTTTTACGCATTATTGAGAAATAAATGTGATATGTGCTCATTATATCGTTTATCCTCTGTTTATACGCCCATTTAATGTGGACTTTTGATTTTGTTGAATATCCAGTAAAATCAAGTATGAATATTTGATCGTACACACGTCTTAGTCGTCTTACCTGATAAATTGCAAGGATTTTATATTCCTTTTCTTTATATCCTTTTCGCGCTGTTTCACCAATATGAGTCATCTGTCAACACGTTTGGTACAATTTCAGCTGACATTTACGATTTACGAAATTACTGTAAATTGACTAAATGCATGCAGTGCGATTCTTTATAAGCTTTAAATGTTGCATGAACAAAAAATAATCGGCGTATACAACTATTATCATAATATGTGTTTCATGATAAGCTTTATAATGAATATGATTGCTGTTACAAAATCCATATCTATTAAACATTCCACAAACGCATTTTTATGTAGGTATATCAAGTTTCTTTGTTTGTATGGGTTTTCGCCGTTTTCAACAGTATTTCAGTCATACAATGGTGGCCAGCTAATGTACAGCTAATGTACCCCAGAGGTAGGGAGAGAATGGCCGTAGAAATAATTCTTGACCAATCCCCACACAAGTTACGTGGCCAGGTTGGGAATCGAACATAGGATCATCAAATTTGTAGTCCAGCATACTACCACCTTACCAGCCGGTCCGGTTAGGTTTGATTAAAAGTCCTACATGTTTATGTTTGGAACTATATTAAATTGAATTTCTTTAAAATATGTTTATTAAAAAATGTAATTATATCTATTCTTATTCTATTCTCTGTACCTGTTTTTTTACATGCATGGCATACATAGATGTCGGGCTCATCGTCTATGTCCTCACCGACACAGCTAGGATGGAACCATCCTTCGCATTCACCGCATTGCCAATAAAGCCTAAAAATGAAATTAATTTTTACCCAAATACCCACAAACCGGGAACAATTGCATCTTGGGGATTTCACACTGTACCATACGTTATTTTCATTGATACTTGTTCCTGAATTTGTTGGACTTAATGTAAATTTTGATTACGTTTAAATATATACATTTAAGGTTTAAATGGTAAATTACATATACATGAAATGAATCAAAATCGTAGTATATCAAGCCAGTACAGGATTCATAATATTATTTGCACTGAACACAAATCAAATAGTCAAAATTCAGATGCGAGCGTGATGATGGAATTACTTAAACAGTTGTTTTGAGGTCAAACAATGCCGCCAGTTTTTTAATATTTTGAAACACACTCGGAACGAAATATGAAGTATTAATATGAGGACTGAATGCATCTGTTAAGGCATATGTTAAGGCATAAGACATCTGTTTAAAGTTTACCTTCTGTTGTCAGGCTTTTTGCACACACAATACGTCTTTTTTGTGCCTTGTTTTTTCGTCCGGCTTTTTGTACACACATTACGTATTTTTTGTGCCTTTGTTTTTTGAGCGTTTGATTTCAGTATAAATAAACGAAGATCTTTGTTTCTGAAAGAAGAAATAAAATACAGCAAATACATCACTATTTAGATATTTGGGAAATCGATTGTATAATATTTTCCTAAGCGGCGTTCGTTGACGAAGCAGAATATATAACCCGCTAAGCACTATCGGAAAAAAAACTATATAAAATTGTGAAATTACTTAGAAAGTACACACCTTTCGTTTTAACCGTTTGTTGTGTACTGTCTCTGGAGCAACTTCCTCCGTCTCCACGCTTGTACATGGCAGTGATGCTAAACAATAATTCATATACTAAGAGTATTATAAAATATCGCGTATAGTTCTGAGTGCGTGCGTTCTTGAACAAGTGAAAATGTATATCTGTAAGTGTAACACTTAGCACACTAAATGTTTTCATTCGAATAGGTAAATATATTATGCTGATGACTGTAAACATGGTTACTTATTTTTTTCAGTATACGATAATACGATGACACGAGTAAAATGTTTTATTTTTTTAGGCTGATCGATCACAAGTGGTTTGTTATAAAATTCTGACAGGTAGATCTATAAAAGTAACACGAGTGCCGGAATTTATTTAATAATCGATCTAATTGCGAGATTACTTTACGTGACGACGTTAATTAGCTAATTATAAAGTGTAGGACGTGAGTCCAATCTTACTTATTAATGCTTATAAACGAAACCACATTTCTAATTGGCATACACTTAGGCATACTGACATGATATAACCAAAGTTAAATCAGTTAAATTATTTTCATGCTGACGACGTGATCTCACAAAAAAATCACGTCAAGCAAATCACAGGCTTTACAGTAAAGTTAAATGAAAAATGTAAACATAATCTTAAGCCAGTGTTTGATAAATCTGTTTGTGTCGTCAAGATGCAATGAAAATGCAATAAGTAACATACCTGTAGCGTTTGCTGTAACCACAACGTCTTCGTCCACATGTTTCAGGCAATGTAGGTCCTCAAGGGTCTGTTAAAGAGTATTAATTTAATTATATTTTGGGACCATTTTATTTACTAGAGCCCACCATTTCACGGCAAATCGGTGTGCGTGTTTACTTGTTAATGTACATGTATATTTTAATTGGTAAGACTAACGTGCTGATATTTCCCATTGCGGAAGTGTGCTGTTACATAAATACCGTCGAGTCAATAATGGAAGGAGATTTTTTATATAATGGAAGATAAATAAATTTTTGCCGTAAACTGACTGCTACCGCAATACGGTCTCATTTTCAAAATGGCGGCCGACAGGCTTCGCATGCGAAAGAAGGAGGAAGATGAAATAATGTTATTCAATGGTTTAGTGGAAGCCAAAAATTTCGTAAGATCACACGAAATCAAAACAAATTCGCGTTTTATTATAGGTTATGGTACCAAAAGTTTTGGTAAATCAGGTAAATTCCTAATATTGTACTGTTGATGTATCAAAACGTAATTAGCTTCACGCCTTTATCACGGTGTAAATAAAATGTAAATTAAATAAATCACAGGAGTTGGTACCAGTAGCCTCTTTCTTGTGACTTTAAATTTCAGTTTTCCGCATAAGCAGCCACCTTATAGCTAATGTAAATAACTTTACTGAGCAGCTGAGTTTACTTTCTTTCATATTTATTATTATTATTTAATTATCATTTTCTATACTAAAGTAAATTCACACTGGCACCTATAAAATCAGCCACGCCCATATATGTTGGAATTTATGAAATGTTTCTAAAAGAATTTGTGTTGATTCTATTTAAACCATTCTTTTGTAAAGATGTTAAAAATTCTATTAAGCTCTTAAGTGGCTGAATATACAGGAAAAGAGGCTACTAGAAAAATACATGCATGAAAGAGAGCTTATGGCTTATTTTAATATGCGGCTTTATTTAAACTTGATAGGGCCTAACAACATAAAGCATGTCTATTGATTGAGGTTTAATTTTATCACAGGGCTATTTTGGCTTATTTTATAGCAGTTTTTTGCCAAAACATTGGGTCATATTCCCAATTTCAAAAAGTATCGTCTTCCCAAATCATCTCACAAAATTCTTAATTGATGGATATACTTTCAATTTTTTTCAAAATATAGACTTGTGAAGGTGTGAACATTTTTACTTATTTTGTTTTGTTTAGAACAATATGATTTGATGTAGCTTTATCAATAATTCTTCATATTTAATCAATGAATTAATTATACTGATAGTTTTCCCCAAAATAAGGTGAATTTCAAGTTGCAATATCAATAAGTTAATAACAAAACTATAATATAGTGACCAAAAAGAAGTAACGGGGATTTTGAAATGACCTGTTCTAATGTACTATGTCTATCCCCATTTAATCAGTTTGGTTATTGATATTACAACTTTAAGGTTATAAGAGTGAAATACATGTATATGGTATAAATGTTGCATAGTCAGATAGCTCAATTGGACAGAGCAACCCAGGCATCAAGCATTTGATTTCAGTGGGTAGGTACGGGTTCAAATCCCGATCTGACAAAACACACTTTATTTTGTGGACACTTTGTTAAAATGTTATTTATATACAGTCACTGACCTTAATGTACAAAATGTCTATCCCCATGTAAACAGTTTGGTTATTGATATTACAACTTTAAGGTTGTAAGAGTGAAATACATGTATATGGAATCAATGTTGCTTAGTCAGATAGCTCAACTGGACAGAGCAACCCAGGCATCAAGCATTTGATTGCTGTGGGTAGGTTCGGTTTCAAATCCCGATCTGACAAAACACACTTTATTTTGTGGACACTTTGTTAAAATGTTATTTATATACAGTCACTGACCTTAATGTACAAATGTGACTAGCCCTTTTGCAAAATATGCCACTTTTGAAACTTAAAATAAGTCAGATTTTTTTTGGCAAAAAAGATGATGATACATATATTTAATTGAAATATGTTAATATATTTCATGTCTTGCATAAACTTTCTTGTGGCCAGTTACTATGGCTTATAACTAACTAGCCCCTTTTGTAAACTTAGTCAATCACTTTAATTTTTGTGATTAATAATATATCTCTGTACTTTGACTACAGAACTTTTACAGGAAAATAAGCAGAATTAGGGCCATGTTTTATACTTGTAAAATTGAGATGAAATTTCATATTACACGGCCATAACTTTGGAGCAGAATTATGCACCTTTTGTACTTTCAGGTTAATTTTAGTGTGAAACAAGTATATAACTTTCTAGCTACTTCATAAAGTTAAGTGAAAGTTAACACTTTTCTTCAGGGTCAGATAAATGTGTATGGTCAATAATGTCACGAGGATTTAAATTGTTACTTTCCTTTGTACTTAACAAATTTAGGTAGACTTAACATACTAAATACCTTGTAATTACTACATAGATTCAATTCAATAGGGTCATTATGTAAGGTCACTGATAAAAAATGTACATACTGATATCAATCTGGAAGAATAGTGAAGCACACTGCCTATGGGTAAGATTTTGGGACCACCTTTTGTCCGTCATGTGTCGTTCGCCGTGTTTCGTGCATAAACTTTTCATTGAAACGACATCTCCTTCTAAACCGCTGGGTCGATATTAACGAAACTTCACAAGAATTATCCTTGGGTGACCCTCTTTAAAAGCTGTTCAAATCGTTCTGTTGCACTGCATAAATAGGTTGCCAGAGCTTAGAAATAGATTTTAAAAATTAAACATCTTATTTTATTAAAACGCAAGGGTCAGGGGTTTAATATTTGCTGTGAAGCATCGTATTGTGGTCCTCTACTAATTTTTTTCAAATCATGCACATGGGGTGAAAGCTGGCCCCACCCAGGGCTAACATGATTTATGAAGACTTTTATTGTGAAATAACTCTGAAACATCAAGGCCAAGAGGTGTAATATGCCCCTGAGATCAAATTTTGCTCTGCCTGGGGGTGTAGGGGTGAAATTTTTAATATTAATAAAATTATGCATGTTACTATTAATTTTTTTTTCTGAAACAACAAAGTACACAGCTTTGGTATTTGGTATGTGACATCAGATTATGGTCCTTTAGAAATATTGTTCCAATCGTGCCCCTGGGTTCGAAACTGGTTGGGCCCCATTACACAGTTGAGCGAGCTAGGATCATCGCGGCCCTCTTGTTTCCTTAAAGTAAAAAGTCAACACATTTTGCTTCAAAATGAAAGTTTTGTCCGATTGCAGATAAAAAATGCTGGTATACTTGAATGCAGCACTTTTTGAGACCGCCACTTTTTATGACTTGACCCTAAAATATGATTTATACAGCCCTGGGTTCTCTTTAAAAATGAACATTTAACATTGATGTAAAAGTCTGCTGAAATGATATTTTTCAAATATCAAAATGTATTTTCTAAAATTGTATTTGCAAATTGTATTTGCTGAAATTCATGTCAAGTTTGAGTGTTTTTTAAATAAAGTTTGAACTTCAATTTTACATTTGCAAAAAATATAGAAACCTGTTTTCAGTTCTCAATCCATCCACACGTAAGGTTCACTGGGTCCATGGGATGAACCCTTACATGTATGTAGTCATTGGACACCAGGTCCTTAAATGCCACCATGGTCCAGACAAGAATAAAAAGAAAAACTGGAAAAAGAGAAGGTAATGATTCAGAAAAATTGGACACTTGACAAAATGCTTGTCATTGATTTTTAGCTTACCTGAGCACTTTGTGCATGATAGGCTGTTGGTATAGTGTGGAATGTTTAGTGTCCTCAGTAACGATGCAATACGTGTAGCGTTATCTCTGATAAATTAGTCTTTACCAAAGTTGAAAGAATTGTATTGAATGACAGTTTTGTTTTAAAATATGATGACTGGAGCAGTTTAATTCACAAGTCTCTATAACATGATTCTTCAATATAGCAGATCGCTGATAAGCCATTTTATGCCAAAATAAATAGCATAATGACGGACAGAGGATTTCAAAATTTTCCAAAAAAAGGTGTTGATGTCAGTGCAGAACACTAAAGGTTTTTGATTT
Source organism: Congeria kusceri (assembly GCA_027627225.1). Classification (NCBI taxonomy): domain Eukaryota; kingdom Metazoa; phylum Mollusca; class Bivalvia; order Myida; family Dreissenidae; genus Congeria; species Congeria kusceri. The sequence goes on along the minus strand of CM051032.1, from coordinate 35,099,647 downwards.
TTCTTGACTTTAGCATAGATATGTATGATTTAGTTCTTTGGACTAAGTAAAATTCCAATAGTGATCTGGGTCCGTATTCTGAAACTTTCTAAGAATTTTTGCTAAGAATTTTCTATACCTTAATTTTTTAGCCAAGATATGTATTTTCTTGGTTTTATCTAAGAAATGTCTTATTACATTAGAAACATTCTATGTATAAATGGAATTACTGAGTTGAAAATGAAAACAAAGACATTGGGTCTAATAAATGGATATTCAGGTTATGACTTTTAACATAAAAATGGCAATAAATAATTGAAGTTTATAAATTTTCTAAATATTTTCATCATTCTTTTGAAATTTAAGATTTTTCTTAGTTTTTCTCAAAGTATCATAAAAGTATTTTAGAAATAATCTAAGAATAGCTGTTTTTGTCTTTAAATGTTAGAAAGCTTTGCACCAGTCTTAAAAGTTTAGATTTTTCTAAGACAATAATTAAATGATGTTTTTGTCACCCTTACTGGAAAACCTTCCAACATGTTACATCAATTGGTGTACATACCCTTGTATGTCATTCAAATGATTTGTATTCATTATTGTGCAAACCTTCAGTAGTGTGTTACTTTGTGGTCTCTAAATTCGAAAACTAATTGTTACTTAATAAACTAAAATATAAAATCTAATATCAAGTTAAAACTACTTTTTGACAATATGTTAATCTGTGCATACATTCCATTAAATGGTTTCATTGTAATATTTTTCATAATTTAATATGCATAAAATTATTAGATTTAATGTTTGTGGTATATTTGTTTGCCAATTTAATTATTCATCACCCTTTTTCTTAAACAAGTATTTTATATTCTTAGACAAGTGTTCTCTAAGAATTCTTTGTGAAACTATCTAAGATAAAATCTAAGAACATAATTTTCTTAGCTAAAGTTAAGAAAACTCTTAGAAAATTTCTGAAAACAGACCAACTACACATAACAAACACATTCTTTTGTCTAAGAAAAATCTATTTTTAGGACGAAAACTTTTATTCTTAGATTTTTGTAAGATTGTTTACAATAATTTGAGAAAAACTAAGAAATTCTCATATTTTCAGAAAATAATGATTAAATCTTAGAACAATTATGAAATCTTAGAGAATAATTTGTCTTAGAAAGGTTCAGAATACCAGCCCAGATCATTCCATGAAGAGTAAAATTATAGCCCTTTGTTTTCTACAGACACACATTAATATTAAATTAGGCTTTCAGTGTCTTCAGATAATTAACCTTATATTCCTTGTTGGGAAACTACCACAGTTTGTACATGTATAAGACCATTAAATCACTGGGTGCAAAAATGGAGCAGAAAAAAGCATTGAAGTTATTATCTGTCTGTTTGTGGTTAGATTTTGTGATCATCTTTTGTCCGTTGTCCTTCGTGGCGGGTTATCATTTACAATATAACTCTTAAGGTCAGTCCACATTTATTAAAAACCTTGGTCAAAACATTTTTCCAAGAACTCAAAATTGTAATATCATATCAAATTTGCATGTTGATGTCATTGTACCAAAAGTATAATAGGTATGAACATGCTTTTCAGACAACGAAAGTTAGCACTGAGCAACACTCATATGCTAAAAAGAAAACAAGGCATGCAGTGCAGCCTACCAAAAAAATGGACTGTCCTGCAGTTATTATTTTGAAGGAAGTCTTTGTTTTCAACCCCGAAGAGGTTGGTTGTGTTGTAGTTCTTTTATTTCATTTACCCACAGCATGACAAAATACAAAAACATTATATTGTATTTTTGCACAACACTTGAAAAATCATATTATTGTTGCAAATGCATCAATGTGCCAAAATAGCATAACAATTGTTTAAATAATTGACTTCTTCTGTGTATTACATAATTTAAATTTTCATCCTTTTTATGCAATTAAGACCTTTTAAAAAATTCGATAAACAATATATGATGACAATGAAATTAAACATCTTCATCCAAACTTTTTATAGCCATTAATTTGTTTTTTTAAATTACTATATTGGTTGTCAACATATAATTATTTAAGGGCACCTCTAGCAAGATGGACCACATGATGGCTGCTTCTGCAGTAAGAAGCGACCTCAGCAAAGGAATCCCAAAGATAATGGTGGTGTTTCCAAACATAAAGCACGAAAACCATTCAGTTGGAGAGGTACCGATACGTAAAGTAACGCCCTTTAAACAAAGTAAAATTTCTGTGGTTGCATTTGCTGTACTCTTTTTATAAACTTGTAACTTTATTGACCGCGAAGTATTCACCCCTTGGTTGGGAATCAAATGTTCAGCTTTTCAAGAATGTTAAATTGGTAATTTTGAAAAAATAAATGACAAGTATTCTTCTATTCCATTTACAATTTTGTTTATTCACCTATCGGTCCAGAGCAGTATAGGCTAAAATCTTTAATGGTTTTTGTCGAGCCTGCGTGTGGAAAGCGCCATATAACAGTCACAATGGTTGCGTGCCGGTGTGTGTGTGGGTGCGTCCGAACATAGCTTGACAGAACTGTAACTTTATCACTCATCGTGCAATTTTAAATTTACATATCACAAATGTTCACCATCAAAAGACTACGAGTTGCGAGAAACACACTTTAACCGACCCCAAAGGTAGAGGTCATGCTTAGAGGTCAAAGATCAAAATTGGCCATGAAACAGCTTGGGCAGACTGTAAGTTTGTCATTCATCATGCAGTGTTAAAATAACTTACCACAAATGACCACCATGACGGGACGGCGTGTCACGTGTGACAACCGTCTCCCTACATCATAGGACAAGGTCACACTTAGAGGTCAAATGTAAAAAATGGCTATTAAACAGTGGAAAGTGATTAAATAGTGATATTGGAATTTCTTATTTAATCTTTAACAGAATGCTGGATTATCACAACGCATTGATGAGGATGTCGCCTCAAAAATTGAAGAATTGGTGGTTGAGGATGGCGTTGGGAATGTGGCAGACATTCAACGGCATCTGACCTCATTTGTGAAGAAGGAGGTTAAGCCTTCTCCTTCTAGGACCAACAGGAGGTTCATGCCAACAAAAAAGGTCATCAGGTACCACATGGACAAGGCTGCAAAGCGAGGTTCCAATAGCACTGATGACCAAGACAACCTTGTACAGCTAGTGAGTGTTCTCCATGTTTAATGAACAGTTAATTGAATAAAGTGCCCATATATATCTACTCCCTTAATTAACAAAGAAAATACAGGACATAAAACGCCCTTTCAATCATATATCGTCATGAAATAAAATTGTTGGTATTAGTTTTTGTGAACACTTACGGTAGTGTCTTTACAAAGCATCACAGGAAATGTTATAAAGCAGCATTTTAAAAGTAGCATTTATCATACTGAAGTACCAGATATTCTGTAATATTTACTAGTTAGCAAACTGTCTTAAACGTGGATATCAACAGATTAAACGCTATAATATTATCTTAAATACGATTATTTATAAAAACGTATTTATTAAATGGTTACCTATTGCATATGTATTCTTTTTATCAACGCACAGTAACATATTAATTTTGTAAATGCAAAAAGTTTTCTTGGGGTCAATTTTCGCAGGTGTGGGAATATTCAACATCGTTGTCAAATATTAAGGATTGAAATGTACATGAAGTATTTTTATACGCATGCTCACTATTGAAAACTTTACCGTATAGTTTTGAAAAATTCTAATTGACACACGCTATTTTTATATGCATCAGTTTGAATCCCTATGGAGTCATTTATTGATTTATTCTTTGTTTCAAATAAATTGAAGTTTTTTAATAGATAAATTAATGCGTGGATAGCGGAAATTTGCATTTTTAAAATAATTGTGTACAGTTGGACCATTGAATGACATAAAAATAATGCTTAGCTGTTTAGTTTTCGGATTATATCAAATCATTATTGTTACCTTTTAGACCTAATGTAATTGTGAATGTTAATGTGCTAACAATACACCCGCATGTATTTCGAAGTTTATGAAGTCCCTCCGAGCCTGAGGCTGCATTATGTGAGGACCCGGAGTGTGTCCCTCCACTCCTACCTTAGTAATATAATAGAGACTCACGAAAGTTGGGACGAATTTTGAGTCATAGCTGCCATTCCCAGCTATTAATTTTTTTGGAAAGATATTTAATTTTGGTGTGATCTTGTGCTGTGGAGGGAAGCCGGAGTACCCGGAGGAAACTCCACTTGTCCGGTATGGTGACCACCAACCAAACTCACTTGCACCGGGAGTGGGAAGCAAATCCGGGCCGCCTAGGTGAGAAGCGAGTGTAGCAACCACTGCGCTAGCCGGACAGCCTAACAATACACCCACAGTAGTGCTTTTCATAGTAGGTGCATTTAATAGAACTTACATAGTATGAAAAAAATTATTTTCTTATAATAAAACAAGTAAGCATGTTTTATGTCCAACAATCCTTTTTGACACCAATTTTGATACAAAAGTAGAGGTTTCATAATTTGTTGTGGATTTATACCTTTTGACCTTTTTGCCTTTTTAGTTGAAACTCCTTTGGAGCGGATTAGTAATAATAAACCATTAAAAATTTTCCTTTGATTTCAAATATGGTCTTGACATTGATGCTTACGCGTGATTGGTAAATACATGTACTTCATTATGATATATTTATGTTTATGTTATTGACATATTCAGTTTTGTACATCAACAATATGTGTTTATTTTGGGTTAATCCATAGTGTATTGTATATTTAGCTTAATGAAACGAAAGAAGCATGTCCTGATGCACTTGTTTTTGTAAGGCGAAAACAAACAATTGCAAATGGGGAAAGTGAGGTATTTTAGTTGGTATTAACAGTTCCAATGTTTTGTTCGTTGTTGTGTTTTTGTTTCCAGTTTAGTCCGTTTTTTCTTAACTGTAAACGCATGAACAATTTCATAATTTAGAATGCGTTATGTTTTGAATTTTACTGAGCATAGTTGGTTATTCGTATTTTTTGAATTTTACTGAGCATAGTTGGTCATTCGTATTTTGGTAATCTTTAATGATATCTGAATCCCAACATTAAAGATCGAAGGACTTCTGCTTCAATGACGAGCTGCTCCACAACCGAAAAATGTGTCTATGTGTTAAATTTACAAATCTGCACAAATTAGTGGGGATTTCCCAACAGAGAAAATTACTTACCGCTACAATACACAAAATAGATTGTCATGCAGTGCTTCTCATGACCAGTAAATTTTTATGCCCCCACGGAGTGGGAGGCATTAAGCATTGCACTTGTCCGTCCGTCCTTACGTACGTCCGTCTGTCCGTACGTACGTCCCGAAGCTTGTGTTTTGAACTCCTCTTGAACTAGTGGTTGGATCTCGGTCAAACTTTCACAGTTGAATGATCTTAATGTGTAGATGATCGTAAAGAAATGATTTCGGGCTGTGACGATTTTTGGCAGAATTATGGCCCTTTGTCTTTTTTTGCTACATAGAATATATAGTCACCTGAAGCTTGTGTTTTGAACTCCTCTTTAAATACTGGGTGGATCTCGCTCAAACTTTCACAGTTGAATGACCTTAATGTGTAGATGATAGTTAAGAAAGGAATTTTGGCTGCGACGACTTTTGGCAGAATTATGGCCCTTTGTCTGTTTTATCCTCTATAGAATATATAGTCCCAAAATTTCATGTTTTCAACTCCTCTTTAACTGCTGGGTGGATCTTGCTCAAGCTTTCAAAGTTGAATGACCTTAATGTGTTTATGATCGTAAGGAAAGAAATTTTGGCTGCAACGAGTTTTGGCAGAATAATATAGAGCGGACAACATTGTTATGGTCGCCGCCCACCTGTCCGCCGCAGGTGTTCAGATAATACGTCCCAGTATTTTTTTTATTTTTTTATACCAATAAAAAATATGTTAACATAATTCATATTTAAATTTATAACATGCATAGATTTCATGATCATCGTTAAATCTATTGCAAGCTATTATCAGCACAAAGCAATTTTACAGATAAAAGCTTGAACATCAATTGAAGTTAATCTCCGTTAAGAAAAGGAAAATTGTTATTAAAACATTTACAATGGTTCATTTTAACTGCAGATTAAATCTTTGAACAACTGGATCAAGATGTTAAAAATGGACTAACGTGTGTGATTTCACACAATGCATGATGTGAAGTATTTTTTTAATTGCGACGCTTCCAGTAATTATTTATTCGTTATTCTGGATTCTAAAACGTAAAACTGTACGTACATATACAGGCGCGTAGGAGCAAGGGCAGCGGCTCCAATATTTTGGGAAGCATGAACAATATTTTCGGAAATCGTCATAACTCCTAGACGATAACTTGTGATGTGACATCTTTTCATACAATGTATAGATTTAAATGGGTTACTCTCTTGATATAAGGCTATATATATTTGCCTGATGAATATGTACTATTTATTTTAAATATGACCCGCTGAGCATCTAATTGATTTTATATGTTTCAGTCGTTCTTGATGGTGTACCAAACACCGGAGATGCAGAGGCTGCTTCGGAGATACGGAAATGAAATGGTACTCCTCGACTCAACCTATAAAACATGTAGGTTTTCCCTTCCGCTATTTTTCATTGCGGTAAAAACAAATGTCGACCATCAGGTTGTTGCTGCCTTCATCACCGAAACTGAAAGTACTGCAATGATTAAGGAGGCAATTGCAATTATCAAACATGCAAATCCCGACTGGAACCCAACCAACTACATGACCGACAATGACGAAAAAGAGATAGGTGCAATGGAATTTCATTTTCCAGGTAATACTGCCGTAGGTTTGCAAATACGGGCCCATGGTAAACCATTGCCGTGTAATAACCTATAATTATTACAAAACGAGGGCTTTGGCCTTATAATAATAATAATAATATAATAATAATAATAATAATGACAATAATAATAATAATAACAATAATAACAAAAATATTAATAAAAGTATTATTTTATAAAGATTTCACATTAAGATACAATTACGTATTTTTTTCAATGTGTTCTACATGACATTTAAGTAAAAAAGGTAACACATACCCGCCAATGAACAATAATTACATATAAGTAATACGTGAAATAGTAAGTACTAATATGATGATGATGATGATAAGAATGATGATATTGTTGTTGTTCTTGTTGATGATGATGATGATTATTCAAATCAATAATTATAAATAGTAAAATAAGCAATATTTTAACGTGATGAGGATAAAATATGGATATAATGATAGATACAGTTTACTGTAGCCGTTTCAAATAGTGAACTTGACATTCTACTAGTCAGTTATATCTAGGTTATTGTCCATATTTTTCGTGAGTAAGAACGTTACAACCTACCATGTCTTTGTTTCCTCAATATCATATATGTCCGAAGACACTGAGCTATTTTCTTTTGAAAAGCATTTACAGTGTCCAATAATTATGAATTTTTAATATTTTATAACATTTATGATCAGTACTAATATCAGTAATGCGCAACCTGTTTTTTCATTTATGTATACTTGTATCATCCAGATTCAAGAGGCCTTATTTGTGATTTTCACCGTGTACAAGCGTGGATGAGGTGGCTTAAACAGACGAAAAATGCCATAACAAAGAAAGCCGAAGTACTTAAGTGCATGAAATGTCTGGCAGATGCTGAAACAGAAGACGAATTCGACACAAGACTTCGGATTCTGCGTGACTCAAGTTCGTGGGCATCAATTGGATCCTACTTGGAGACTCACTGGTTACCAATGAAAGAGGTATATGTATATCTTATGGTATAAAATAATGCTTTACTATAGCATAACTGTTACGTAAGCATTTTTGTCGGAAAAGATGCCTAAAATTACTTTTGACCGATTTGTTAAACATCGGTTAATTAAATGCCAATATAAATTTTCAAAGTTGCTAATGTTGAAAAGGAATCCAAACCGTCAGAATTGTTTCATGTATTTTCCGCGATAAATGTCTTGGTATCGATGGATTTTGTATGGCATATAAGAAACAAAAAGCACATGGGTTGTGTTGTTTCTTTAAAATGCAAATAAATAACCAATAAATTGCATTAACAAAATACAAATGAAATGTGTAATTTAAAATAATGAATCTTTTTATATCAATGACATAAAGGGCGGATAAAATTCATCAGAGACTATATGGGCGGACGAAAATCGCCCTTGCTAGATACATAATTTTATGTATTTAAACTGAAAACGTAAGTTTTATATAAATAACATGTTGGGCTGACAAAACCGCTAAAATTGGAGAACGACATATGAGACGGACAAAACCGTTTTATATCACATATATTGCAAATAAACACAATTTCATAAATGTTAATAAAAAGTGGACATAATAAAGTTACAAACACTCTCACAATTTGATTGTTTTCATTAGTATTCGATTATTTATCAACGAACTTCTTTATTCATATTTTGGACAATTAAAATTACATAAAAAATAACCAATTTGGGTCCCAAAATGTGTCCATATAAAACAATTTACCAACCATGATATTTCCGAACTTTTTAGTCTCAGTGATACGGCGTTAGAGTAATTGTTTTCATTACTCTTACTGTGTTGTACAATCAATAGCAACACACCGATTACTTTTGTCAGAAATGGGCCCAGTACTGCCGGATTGGCCAGTTGATGGTCGGTGTTCACACCAATAATGGAATTGAGCGACTTCATGTGACGTTTAAAGGTCAATTTTTGAAAGGGAACTCAAAAATGACTCTTACCAGCACGGTGCGCGTTCTTGTGAAGAAGTTCCTGCCTGAGAAGTACCAAAGGTGACATAAATTATGTTTTACATATCATGTCTGATAACTGGAGTGAAACGTGTAATGGGATTTCGGGAGATTCGATGTTTGACAAGTATTTTCTGGAGTATAACTTAGTCGAGCATGAGTTTATTTTCAAAAGCCGATTACATCAACGATGAAATCTAAAGTATTGTTTCGTACGTCCCGAGTTCCAGGTCAAGTCCAGTTTAAGGTCAAATGTCAAATATAGAAAATATAGGGATAGCATTTTGGGCCAGTCCCGTGGAGGCCACTCTTACAAAAAGAAACAGTTTCCGGTCAATAACATTAGTTTGAATGGAGGTATTAAGCTGAAAATTTGTGTGGAGGTAGCTTAAAACTTGGTTTCATGGCATTTTCATGTTTACTGTTGTATCCATTATTTTCTGTGCCATCTTTTGTAAACAACAAATAAATACATCCTTCACATATCAATGTACCCCAGACCTTTAAGCGGACGTATTTTCTGAGAAGTTGGCAGTATTTTTAGTATTATGTAGTCACCCCTTCATTTGGTTAATTGTTTTGTGGAAACATGTATACTTAATCCGTAGCATTTTAAAGTTGTGTTAAATTATAGTTATGTGGAGGAAAATCTTAAGCTCACTGGTACGTACAAGCAGTATGCGCCGGAAATACCTCAGTATCTTCACAGACGTCCCGTGAAGTTCATTGAGCATTGCATGAAGAAGATTGACCTAGCAAAGCTCTGCGAGTGAGTATTTACATTATTAAATCGCTATATTAGTCGGTTTCGTGTTAACAATTTTTTTTCACCCTTAGCCATATCAATGAAATGCACATTTGATAAAACTTACATTAATATCTCCTAAGTAATTTGTTCGCATTCGCATATTATATACTGAGCAATCTAAAACTGTTATTTACATAGGCCACACAATTACATGGTGCAACTTGGCGATGACACTACCTTTCCGAGGTGTAGCTGCAAGGACTTCTCGAGAACCCTATTGCCATGTAAACACATCTTCGGTCGCATAATGTCTGGTGGCACTTTCCAGTGGGAGATGGTGTCCTCAAAATACAGGCATTCTCCATTCCTGACGGCGGATATAGAAGTGAATGGTGCATATATGTACTTGTATAAATATCGTTTATACTTTATCATTATACATGTATTTCAAATGTAAAAATACACGTTTGCCAGGTGTAACTATAGTTTTCATTAACGTTGAATCAGCAACATAGAAAATTTAGTTTTGTTCAGCCAAATACCAACACAATGCTTTGTGCGTATCGAGTCCATAGCATTCCACAAAAGCTGTAGTATTGTCCTGAAATACGACATAAGTTCCACATAAGTTATTTCATAAAAGCTTTAAATTACACATCCATATTTAAATTGCATGTGCTTGTTATATATAGGAAAGAAGGAAGTCAGTGAAAACACGACTGTAAACGATATTGTTGAAGAAGGTAAATATTAGTTTGTTCAATGCCGAAGAGTAACACCTATTAAATGGTTCAGAATCCTTGAAACACTTATCTTAGTTCCCTCAGAAAACCCCCACACTTTATAAATACATAAATAATTAGACATATTTTCCTGTTATTTTTATTTCTTTATTATTACGATTTTGCTATACGGATTTCTGTTTATAAAATGTTTCGAAGCATGTGGTTTTCATACAAGTAATATCGGGTAACACTTATTTGTTTTTAAGACATGGGTGCAGATTTAGATACTACCATCTGTTTTTGCGAGACAACTCCTGATAATCTGGAAAAAGGTATGTGTAATAGATGTTCCCAAAACAAACACAAACATTTTTGTATTAAATAGACGCATAATCATTGCGTTTTAGTTATTTCCATCATTTTCAAGGGGAGGCATTTAGATTTCACATTGTCCACCCGTCCGTACCTCCGTCCGTTTCTCCGCGGATTTGTGTGTCGCGCGTTACTAGAAAAGTATTCGACATTAACGAATGTGCGACCCTTTTTAGCCAAAGTACATGTCTAACTTATTTCGCGTGTTCATACATACTGGATTGTAGTTATTTATTTTATACCTAAATTAAGTGTAATGGTGTTTTGTATTAGGGAAACAAAGTGTAGTATCACTACAAAAAAGGCTAAGAGAGCAGTTGGACTTGCTGAGATCGAAGACCTACCTGTGCACAGATACATCTAGCTTAGCCCGCTGCATTCAACAACTTAAAAGTATAAGCGAAAGTCTTACGCCCATGCCCAAATCGTCAGAACTTCCGCAATTACGGAAAACACCAACGTCGCTGAAGCTAAGGCGCAAAAAGAAAAACGTGCGATTTCAATTCGGTAAGATGGATTATTGCATGTGTTATATTTTGGGTGTTTAAAGCTTAAGTCTATTTAACTGCAGATCAGCAGAATAAAAACCTTTATTATGGTATAATAATATATTAACCTAACCAAAAGCAAGGACATAAATACAGACAATTGTTATTATTTTTTATTTTGCAAGTCATAGCGTAGAAATATGCAAATGCAATGTGCAAAGGAAAAATAAAAATAGAATCAAAATATTATAAGAATTGATGTTTTCATTCAAAATTTATTAAAACCATGCCTGAAGCGTTGCTGCTAACGCGGTCATTTTTGTGGGTACACGCAATGTTCACCATTGCAACAGAAACACGTTAACATGTTTACCACATAGTAATTTCCTAACTAGGTGAGACAGGTAAACATGCGATGTTTTTTACAGTTGATGACGCTCACAGCGGAGTTTGCTCGGAGAACTCAAAAGACACAGTGGTTGTGGAAGGTAATGATTTCTCACTATTCACTTGTTATGTATTGTCGTGGATGTAAGTGTCAGTAGCTAAGGTCTTTCAAGCATATCATGAACAGTAAAGTATAACCAAGACAGACTGAGGTTAAACATATGCATTTATTTAAAATGCAGTAAAATAAACCTGCAATAAAGTAGGTAACATTCGAACAAGAATAGCTAGATATGAGAATAAAACATGACATATCTGGGCAGTCAAATAGCCTGCCCCCCCCCCCCCCCCGAGTTAGTAAACAATATATAATCAAATAAACAAAAAAGGATACAGGCACTGAAATAAAAAAAAATAGGAAAAACTGATAAACATCTTATAAACCATAACTAGAACAAATACAGAAAAGTTAAACAGATGGGGATGGGTGGACGGGGTACCGAGTTAATAAATAGTTGAAGTACAATGGCGAGGCTGCTGTCGTAATATGGCTTATTGGATTCCTGATTGGCTTATTTATTGAAATCACTTTTCAAAATAGTTATCATACGTGTTATTTCAGATGATGTAATATACGAGGGCTCTGTCCAAGAAGCCGCTTCAACTAGCATGACAGCAAAGACACTGATACCTAATCCTGAAAGTATGTCTGTAGTTTAAATGAAATAGATATTACATATCATGTACGTTTAAATGAATGACCTGACATGTTTAAAACCAGATACATAAAACATAATATTCCGTAATGTTGGCAAAATTAAAATATTTGGTGTCAGCGCAACCTTTTATGCTAATTGTTTTCTAATATTTTTGCTTCAACTGTGCTGAAGACTGCACAAACAAACCATTGCATATGCGTTGTACATAATTACAGTTGAAACCATACAACAGTTGTGGAATTTGCCACGGGATTACGACGTGCCAGTTGCGAAGGTATGCGGTACAAGTGTGACCGACACAGACATCAGATCACTAAGTGACGCTGGTTGGCTAACCGACAACGTAAGATATGAAGTGTGATTCACAACCAATATTTTATCATATAGTTATTTAATGTTTTCTAATCAACTTCGGTTCGCATAAATTCGATCTTAAAGAGTTCAGTCCTCGTTTTTTTAAACCATGTCTAGTTGATCGCAGAACCAATATAACTGACTCAGTGACCAATTTGATGAGTCATATGAGAACAATGAGTCATAAGTTCAAATATTGTGATTGCATGTATTTGCGGATGTTAACAATAATACTCTCATGATAATGCTTTTGGAGTTTTATTTTTCTTTATAACTAAATTATAACCAATAGGACGCCTCAGTCTGGTCGGCCAATCAATGACAACGAAATAAGTTAGATACAATTGAATAAATAGGAAGATTTAAGTATTTAACAACCCTAGTTTTCTGCAATATATACTTGTAGATTATTGTTTATTTTGTAAATCTCGAGATTTGTTTTAAAGTATTAAGAATGTCAAAAAAAAATTATTACACGAATACTGTAAACATACAAAATCATGTTGTTCGTTTTAGATATTAGACACTTACCTGAAGCTTCTTGTTAACGAACTGGCCGCTATGGGCTTAGGAAAAGTCCTGCACTTGCTAAGCTCCACGATGGAAACCCTGATCCGAGGGGCCCGGAATCATAGACCAACATACGTGGTACAGTAACAAAAAAGTATTGTATTTTGTCTACTTTGTAGAGCAATGAGTGACACGACTTGATAAACATTGTAATGAAAGTAAAGTATTGGTGTACATCGACAACCAAAACTCTACTCTCAACATGTTTGGGCTGTCTATATTTAGTGCTTACCATTCGATATTTTCATATAAACAAAATAAGCAATTGAATTATATCGTACATAGAATTATATTCTTAAACAATTGGTGTGTTTTAAATGACAGTACCGATATATACGGTTAGAATTACATGTTAACAATGCAGCTTAAGGCGCCTTAAAGTAAAACTTCAAGAGGTTTTGATAAAATCTGTCAATATAATCATTTAATGATGCACAAAATATGTAATGACGAACAACGTTAATTTTATGAACATTTTCACCTTTTTTTGCACCGAGTTTCATTACATGAGCCGATTGTATACGCAGAAAGTTCATGTTGCAGTACAATTCATTTTCAGTTGAACGGCTATAAATTTGCTGTTGGAGCATACAATCGATGTTCGCATTGGACGCTTGTGGTAAGAAGTGTTTGCGAGTTAAGCAAGTTATTTGTTACTCTTGCTCACTTTTGATATTAAAACTATGACATATGCTGTGTACTGAGACAAACAGTTTTTGAAAGTTAATAATAATGACATTAATTATTTTATGCTTTCCTGTGGTTTATAGGAAAATACCGGTTATATAAAATGGAATGCACTGTTTCAAACAGTGAAAAATCACAGTGAAAATTATAGATAATTTGTACTATTTTACTGTGAAATAACGTCGTTATTATGACGTCGTTACGTTATTATTCCCGCTAAATTATCAAGTTTAACCCTTCTTAAATGTAAACAAACGGTGTAAAAGCATTGAATGACAAGAAAATGTGTTGGTTTCGTGGTAGATTATTGATTTAAATCCGCTCGTGATGATAGAAAATAAATATTTTCAATCGTTACTGTGCCAATCGTGAAAATATTAATTTCTATGATCACTCGTGAATTAAAAGCGATAATCTACCGAAACCAACAAATATCCTCCTCTATATATTTATTTTGTATTTATAAATCTGCGTTATTATTTATCAACCCATTTAAAGAATACTCATCAACCATATGAAATCTGGAGTTTAAGTTAATGTTAGTATGAATTTTAATCGATGTTCGAAAAATTCAACTTATAAAATTTCTCGCTGTTTGGTAAAAAAACAAACTCTTGTTAATATATAACGAGATCATATATACGTATCTCGTTTTTCCAAGGTTCTGGATTTTGAGAAAAAAGTCATATTCTTCTACAATCCTGTTGCGGAAGCAGAATCGTTTGAACTCGATTCTATCAGGCTGGATATGTGGTGCGTATTTAGTTTTACAAAGTCAACTCTGACAATATATTGAACATTTGTTATGTAGTATAGAACACAAACATACATACACGCACGCATGCGCGCGCGCACAAACACACACACGCACCCCCCCCCCCCTCCCACACACACGCTGTTCAAGTAAATTAGATGTAATATTAAAAGGCGGTGTTCGTTTTAACTTTCTTTAAAGAACTCCATGCTATTAAAATATAAGAGCTATCCTAATTTTGTACATCTTTGTTTTCACTTCCGTAGTCTGTATTGCGGCAATTGAATTTCAGTGCCTTTATTGCCCAATGCAGTAACGCACCGGAAGCAGACGTGAGAAACCAATGGCGTGCAGGGACAATGAAACACGCATCCCAGACAGATTCATTCAACTGCGGAGTGTATTGCTTGATGGTAGTATAAATATGTATCACAATATAATCAGCGATTTTCTTCTTACCATGGTGCAACTATTGGGTTCTCGATCAATATGAACACAATATAGTTATAAGTTTATTTTAAAAGGTAACCATGCTAATAAGGAGAACAATTGGCTGTTTGTCCGTTTGCCTATTAAGATCTAGAATTTCAATGTCAGAATATAATGGATAAGCCAAGTATCCATACCAAAATCTCATTCTGGATCTGATGGAGCAATAGGCTGATTTGTTGTTAAGTCCTGATGTTGACAAAATAACTGTCGACCTTATTAAAAAATATGATTATAAAACACTTGTTTACAAAGTACTGCTTCAAGTGCACGGACGTGCAATATTTAAGCCATAATCACTCTTCTACCACTTTTTTTCAAGTTTGCTGAATGCCATTTCAATGGTCGCTTTCAAGAAATGGAAAACATCAATGCCCAGGATTTGTCTGTAATGCGATTATCTGTTGCGAAGAAGCTCCTGTCCTTTAAAGGTAAGTTTCGTTTTTTTCAAATTTAACAATGTATAAGTTTTTTCTGAAATTTATTGTTATTTGTTGTAATTCCGCCTGTGCGTCTGTCCGTCTGTCCGAAGCATTCTTGTCTTTGCTATAATATGCCATTTATTGATGGATTTTGAAATAAATTGGCACAAAGTTCAACCATCATAAGACGACGTGTCGCGTGTAACACCCGTCTCCCTACATCAAAGGTCAAGGTCACACTTAGAGGTCAAAAGTAAAAGTGTAGTTTTGAGACAAAAGTGGACTGAGGGGACATCTGTGCCCTATTGACACATAGCTTGTTTTTTAATGTTAACATTACATTTCAGAGTTCCTTATTGATTCTTGTCCAAAGTGTGGTTTGACAGTGGATGAAGCGGATCAAAAGGTTACCATTTTACCTCAATGTTATATATATAATATATAAAAAATCATTTATCTAAAAACAATTTATGGTATGTGATATAATGTTGAAATAGGTTGTTTTAACGGTGTATGTTTTTGTTTTGAAAGCGATATTTTGCTAGAAGTATGATATCTTAAAACAGTACAATGTCGCGTTCCAGTTGCAGTGCGATACTTGTGGGAGGGCTTTTCATTTTAAACCCTTCTGCGTACACGATGATCTGGCCCTTCTTAATGACGGGGAGCGATTTTCTTGCACGCTGTGCAGAATTGGGTTTTGGGTACGTGTAAATTTAAATAAATATTTTAACATCTTAATTTAAATTTAAAATTATTTGAAATTTAAAAAGTTACATCAGTATTTAAACATTTAAAACTATCATGCGATTTGGATACATATGGAAATCAAAATTAGTGCTCCCACTACGGTAATTCTACCGATGTAATGCTTCATTTTCTTTAATTTTAGACTAATACAAAGATGGATAAGGGACGGGTTGCCAATTCATACGAATGGATAGATAAAGTACAGGTAACAGTTTATAATTAGCATAACCTAGTTTTCTACATTGCTGTTGTTCTCAAATCATTATATTTAAGAGTGTACATTTTGAGCTTTCCAATTCATTTTCGGATTTTCTGTATCTTACGTGAACACAATGTTCCAATTTATTATACCCCCGCAAAGGAAGTTTGTGGGGGTATACTGGAATCAACCTGTCTGTGGGTCGGTTGGTTGGTCGGTCGTTCTCTCACGCTGCACATGTGTACTTTGTGGAGCGAACTAGTCTCTCAGTTTCCTGCCTATCGACATGAAACTTTACAGATATCGATGGCTTAAAGCCAAAACCACGTATCTGACCATTTTGACCAAAATGAGTTTTTTTGTTCACTATAATCAATTATGAGTATTACACATTGTGTCAAAATTTGAGAGCTATATCTTAATTAGTTATTGAGATGTTGATTAGAGATCAAACCTAGTATCTGTTTTTAATCAAATTTTCTGCTGCCATAACACGGTATCTGCAGGTATACACAAAATCAATTTAAATCTCATTGATATTGAATGTCCAGAACAACTTATTTAACTTTACCTGATTTTGGTTTAAACAAAACAATTGAAACACAGTCTATTTTATTTAACCAGAAGCATGTATCTTGGGATACTTTGTTTTGGTTTAATGTAAAAAATAAAAAAATTAATTAATATTTTGGTGCCAAAACCACGTATATGACGATACTTTTTTTATGTAATGCCCTTTGGAAGATATTAACAAAGTCCAAAACATTGCATCTGCTGTTGAACTGATTTGGCACACAAACATACCCAACTATTTTAAACTTTCGTTACTGCTAAACCATTGCATGTGTGG
The DNA here is from genome assembly GCA_027627225.1 of Congeria kusceri. Taxonomy (NCBI): domain Eukaryota; kingdom Metazoa; phylum Mollusca; class Bivalvia; order Myida; family Dreissenidae; genus Congeria; species Congeria kusceri. The sequence continues at coordinate 35,082,403 of CM051032.1, read as the reverse complement.
CTAATTGGTTTTGTCAGTAAACAAAAGCCAGTGTGAGAGAGTTAATTAGAGTTGATATCCAGGTATCTTATTTCAATGTGCCAGCTGATTAAAAAATTTAATGAGAGATTGTACGGTTATTTTCACACTTCTACAGAGCATTTGAAAAATGTAGAGGAATGGGTTAACATAGTGTTTTTGGATCGTTTCTGTTATTTTTATCAACAAAAAGGTATGTGATTATATTCTCTCACTAATATTTGTTATTTTATTTGGTATTCTGGGAAAACAAAGAATGCACATCGTTTTTAAGCCCATTATGCAAATAATTATAATAAGTTGATTTATTCAATAACATCACAACTTACAGTGCTGATAAATTATCTACCAAATACTTGTGCATTTTTATTGAATATTTGTAATATTTTTTTATTATTATTAACCGCTGACTGCACAACATGAACATACAACTTACAAAACATTACCATACATTTTTTCAGATGTTAGCAGATTCAGATGATGATCTGTTAAAGTTGACGCAGGAGTTGGAACGTTCCACTGAACATGAAAGACGCATAACAGACAATCATAATGGACATGTCAGTAGTGCAACCAGGGAATGTGGTTATACCGAGCATGTTGCAGATATTGAAAACCAGTGGGTTGAACGAGAGCAGATTTGGAATCATATTTCTACAGTCCCAGATGCGAGTGTCCAATCAAACGATACAGAGACTCATACAAATACAATCGATGCATCACAAGAACAATACCGGTCAAACAGTGACACAAGAGAGGTGGACAACAAACAACATGATTGTGTTCTAGATCCAGTGCAGAACTGCACAAAACATGATGATATTCCCACTGTCCCAGATGCGAGTGTCCAATCAAACGATATAGAGTCTCATACTAAAACGAATGATGCATCACAAGAACAATACCTGTCAAATAGTGACACAAGAGAGGTGGACAACAAACAACAGGATGGTGTTCTAGATACAGTGCAAAACTGCACAAAACATGATGATATTCCCACTGTCCCAGATGCGAGTGTCCAATCAAACGATATAGAGTCTCATACTAAAACGAATGATGCATCACAAGAACAATACCTATCAAATAGTGACACAAGAGAGGTGGACAACAAACAACATGATGGTGTGCTAGATACAGTGCAAAACTGCACTAAACATGAACAACAAAGCAAATTGCAAACGTCAGTTGGAAAAAAGAGCAAACGAAAGAAAAATCCTACTAGAAAGAAATTGAAGTACATTTCCACAAGTTCAGATGACGAAATGCCATTGAGTATTTACGCAAAACGACTGCACATGAAAAAAGGAAGTGACAATGACGATGACACTACATATTTACCTAATGCAAATGAATTAAACTCAACAGATTCAGAATACTTTTCTAATCTGTCAGATAATGCAAGGAAAGAATTTGTGATTGAGCAAAAATTTAAGAATGAATGGGAAACAGAGAAACGAAAACTAACTAAACGGAAAAAGTGTCATACCACAAGAAAACAACGCAAAGCCCTGAAGAAGGATGATATTTCAAATGATGTGGAAATACTGAAAATCAAAAGTAGTATAGAATTTTTTCATAAAAACACATTGAAAGAGGCAAACGAAGGACGTCTTGACCAGCTTTTGCACAACCACAATTTGCAACGTCATCCTGTGCCTCCACATGGAAATTGCTTTTTTCAATCAGCTTGTCTCTCAGGACAATTAACAGAAGACCAACAAAGCCTTAGACAATCGTTGTGCAAACATCTTGAAGAAAATGTCGAAGAATACATGGGTTTTCTCCTAACAAAATACAATCCAGAAGACGAAGAGCAGTTTCTAATAGAATATCTTGATGAAATAGAACACTTAAAATCACATGGTCACTGGTCAAGCAAAGTTGCTGATTTTTTGCCGCTTGCACTTGCTAACTATATTAAAAGAAGAGTAACGATATTTACTAGCAAGCCAGAACAACCGCTTATACAAATACTTCCTACAATGACAGATTCATGTACTGGACAAGATGTAATGTTAGCATATATTTCAATTCCAAACATATTGGAGCATTATGATGCTTGTATGCCTATTGAAACTACAAACCAAGAAACTGAGTCATATATAGCTACTCCCATTCAGATGGAATCACCAAATGCCACTTTGACAAGACAGAAAACAGTGAACCAAGTTTCCCCTAGAAAGAAAGCACAATACATCTCTCCAAAGAAAAAACTTCTTGTCAGAAAAAGAAAAGCAACACCTGAAAACTGGAAGAAAAATATAAGGAAGAAACGTAAATTATGTGGTGAAGAATATACTGCTCTATCTGGGAAAGTAATTAAATGTAAAGAAGTATTGCCTTGTGACTGTTCAAAATGTAAATATAAATGTAATAGCAAGTTAACTGATCTTCAAAGGTGTGAACTAAAAAATATCTACAACGCACTGGGTTCCTACGAAAGACAGAAAGACTTTTTGTGTGCGAGAGTACAAGAATTGCCCACGAAAACCTACATGGACGAGTTAGGAAACAGAGTGGCAAAGAAAAAGCAAGTAGCTAGAAATTACACTTTCGAAGTAGAAAACAATGTTGTTCGAGTGTGTAAAAGATTTTTTCTGAAGACCTTGAATATTGGTGAATCAAAAGTAGAGCAGGCATTGTCTAAAAAAACAACTGGTCATTTTCAAGGCAGAGATGAGAGAGGAAGACACACACCACACAATAAAACAAGCATCGAGAAATTGAATTGTGTTCGCAAGCACATAGAATCCTTTCCAACAGTTGATCCGCATTACATTAGAAAGGATTCACAAAGAAAATACTTAGCTCCTGATTTAAACATAACTAAAATGTATGAAGAATATGAAAAGCAGTGTAATTCTGTAAATACAGCGGGAGTAAAAGAAGGAATATACAGGCGGACTTTTAATGAAGAATACAATCTTTCATTTCATACACCGAAAAAAGATCAATGTACCGTATGCCACAAATATGAACTCTCAAAGGCTGAAAATAAACTAACTGAAGAGATGAAAAAAGAATATGAAAATCATCAAAAAAGAAAAATGCATGCAAGAGAAGAAAAATACTCTGACAATGAAAAAGCAAAACATAATGAAAAGCTTGTGTGCAGTACCTTTGACTTACAGTCTGTTTTGTACACACCTTGCTCGCTTGTTAGTGTTATGTATTACATGAGAAAGCTCTGTTGTTACAACCTAACATTGTACAGTGCAAGTGACAAAAAAGGCAACTGTTATTTGTGGTCAGAAGTTGGTGGAAAACGTGGATCTAATGAGATTGCGACATGCTTACATAAATATCTAGCCAGTTTGCCAAGTGTTGTGGAGCATGTTATTCTATATTCGGATTCATGCACTGGTCAAAACCGTAATCAAATTGTAGCCTCGTGTCTTCTTAATGCTGTTACCGTCAATTCAAATTTAGTTACAATCGATCACAAATTTCTCGAAAGTGGTCACACTCATATGGAATGCGATTCAATGCATGCAGCTATCGAATTTGCAAAATCAAAAACAAAAATACATGTGCCAACCCAATGGGAAACAGTCATCACAATGGCTAGACGGAAAAACCCATACAATGTAGTGCCCCTGAAGTATTCTGATTTTTTAGACTTCAAGGGATGGAAAACAAAATGCACAAAATCAAAGAGCGAAAGTGGTGAAAAGGTTATGTGGACAAGCATGAAATGGATGAGATTCCTAAAAAGTGAGCCAGAAAACGTACTATTCAAGTATGATATGGATCAAAGCGAATTTGACCGAGTTAAAATGAACAAACGATCATCAAATGACCAACCACAGCAACTATACAAGAGTCAACTGCCCATATCAAGTGCTAAAAAGAAAGACTTATTAGCACTGTGTAAAAATGGAATCATTCCGAGTGAATTCCACGAGTTTTACAAAAGTCTCCCAGCAAGTCAAAGCGTATCAGAAAACCTACCAGAACCAGATTGTGAAGAAAGTGACTATGACACAAACATTGAGTGAGGCTTATTAACATAGTATGCAACTGTTAGACACGCATGCTAGATGTTAACAGCCAGACGATAATGATAAACCCCAGATGGGAAATACACCAATTGGCAATATTAACAACGCTGTAAATAATTTATAATCTTAATGTCACCAGATATTTCACATCAAAAACCCAATGTTTAAACTTTGAATATAATTTGTTATTTGGTATCTTCTTATTATGTATTGTTACGATGTTGTTTATAGAGCCATTTTTGGTAATTATTCCAAATATTTTGTCAGTCACGTTACCAGTTATGTATTGGCGGTATGCTTCTAGATTTATGGTCGTAAAGATTATGGTCACTTACTTTGTTTTGCATTATTTTCGTTTGACAAGGCAAAATAGCTTTCAGTGCGGGTTAATTTCAAACCTGATGAAACGTCTTAACGAATGGCGTTTTATTGATGTAAATAACATTCAATGTTTATTACAATAGTTTTATTGTAATACTCCATAATAAAATATATATTATATCTAATGATGTAATCTAACATATTTAAATGCCAATGATATCAACTATCTTATATCTGCAACTGAATAAACTGCTTATGAATATTATTCATGACTCGTTATGAACATAGTGAAATAATTTTTATGTCGATATTACATTACATTATAATTATGTAGAATTGCAACGTTATTTTTTTACATAATAAATGCCTCAAAGCAGCGTAATGTAACAAAATCTGATTTATTAAGAGCTAACCAACACCCCCATTTTATGTGATAAAAGGCGTGTTACATACACGGATAACAAAATTTCACATTGCAGATACGCGGTTATTTCCAAATGAATACATCCGTTGGTCACCATACTTTAGTGAAAGAACAATCTATCCCATAATACTTTGTTTGAAACCCAAATTAACTTAAGTTTGGTTAAGGTTTATGCATGCCATAATAACCTATGCACATATGCTTTATTTTGGCATTATACTAAATCATTGATTCGTTATGTGTTTCGTTGGTGCCAAAATATGTTATCATTATGTGTATGATACTGGCATACATTTTCCTTTCAAATAATAGTTTTTGCTAAAAACCAAAACCAAGCATGGTTATATACTTGGTATTGGCACATCAGTTTAACCTACAAACTACTATGGTAATATCAGCCATAGAGTGGTATATCCAGATACATGGTTTTGGCATTCCAAAAGCCTTGGTCTATTCTTATATAGTATTAAGCCAAAACAATGTATTTCAATATACACTAGTTTGGCCCGTGTGAAAGTTATACATTTATATAAAATACTTATGCCAAAACAAAACTATCAATTTGCCCATATATGGTAAAGAGATGGTCAAGCAAACGTTCATAAAAAATAACAGCTTCAGGTCTACTATAAACAGGAAAAAAATGTTTTTGATTATCCAAATAGTTGTAAAATTAACACGTTTTTCTGCTCTCCTGAAAAAATTTGGTGAAATAGAGATACGTGGTTCTAGCTTTAAGCCATCGATATGTTGTTTATACTATGTAGAAGTGCAAGACTTATTTTTGTGTATGTCACAATATTTGTGTCAGCGTTATGTGCCCTTGAACTTAGGTAATTGATTCAATAAATCAACGTGAAGCTTTTTGTGTTTGTGTGTGATCAATGTGAAGTAGCGAACAACAAAAATTTGAGATTAATTTAACAAATACTCAAGTTTTGGACATGTTTGAAATGAGCCTTTGCGGGGGGTATTTTTCATCTTCAATGACTGTTCTAGTGTTTTTTATGGAAAACACGTGTTTTTGAGCCAAAACGTCTGTATGTATTTATGCAACAGCACACTTCCGCAATGGGAAATATCAGCACGTTAGTCTTACCAATTAAAATATACATGTACATTAACAAGTAAACACGCACACCGATTTTCCGTGAAATGGTGGGCTCTAGTAAATAAAATGGTCCCAAAATATAATTAAATTAATACTCTTTAACAGACCCTTGAGGACCTACATTGCCTGAAACATGTGGACGAAGACGTTGTGGTTACAGAAAACGCTACAGGTATGTTACTTATTGCATTTTCATTGCATCTTGACGACACAAACAGATTTATCAAACACTGGCTTAAGATTATGTTTACATTTTTCATTTAACTTTACTGTAAAGCCTGTGATTTGCTTGACGTGATTTTTTTGTGAGATTACGTCGTCAGCATGAAAATAATTTAACTGATTTAACTTTGGTTATATCATGTCAGTATGCCTAAGTGTATGCCAATTAGAAATGTGGTTTCGTTTATAAGCATTAATAAGTAAGATTGGACTCACGTCCTACACTTTATAATTAGCTAATTAACGTCGTCACGTAAAGTAATCTCGCAATTAGATCGATTATTAAATAAATTCCGGCACTCGTGTTACTTTTATAGATCTACCTGTCAGAATTTTATAACAAACCACTTGTGATCGATCAGCCTAAAAAAATAAAACATTTTACTCGTGTCATCGTATTATCGTATACTGAAAAAAATAAGTAACCATGTTTACAGTCATCAGCATAATATATTTACCTATTCGAATGAAAACATTTAGTGTGCTAAGTGTTACACTTACAGATATACATTTTCACTTGTTCAAGAACGCACGCACTCAGAACTATACGCGATATTTTATAATACTCTTAGTATATGAATTATTGTTTAGCATCACTGCCATGTACAAGCGTGGAGACGGAGGAAGTTGCTCCAGAGACAGTACACAACAAACGGTTAAAACGAAAGGTGTGTACTTTCTAAGTAATTTCACAATTTTATATAGTTTTTTTTCCGATAGTGCTTAGCGGGTTATATATTCTGCTTCGTCAACGAACGCCGCTTAGGAAAATATTATACAATCGATTTCCCAAATATCTAAATAGTGATGTATTTACTGTATTTTATTTCTTCTTTCAGAAACAAAGATCTTCGTTTATTTATACTGAAATCAAACGCTCAAAAAAAAAGGCACAAAAAATACGTAATGTGTATACAAAAAGCCGGACGAAAAAACAAGGCACAAAAAAGACGTATTGTGTGTGCAAAAAGCCTGACAACAGAAGGTAAACTTTAAACAGATGTCTTATGCCTTAACATATGCCTTAACAGATGCATTCAGTCCTCATATTAATACTTCATATTTCGTTCCGAGTGTGTTTCAAAATATTAAAAAACTGGCGGCATTGTTTGACCTCAAAACAACTGTTTAAGTAATTCCATCATCACGCTCGCATCTGAATTTTGACTATTTGATTTGTGTTCAGTGCAAATAATATTATGAATCCTGTACTGGCTTGATATACTACGATTTTGATTCATTTCATGTATATGTAATTTACAATTTAAACCTTAAATGTATATATTTAAACGTAATCAAAATTTACATTAAGTCCAACAAATTCAGGAACAAGTATCAATGAAAATAACGTATGGTACAGTGTGAAATCCCCAAGATGCAATTGTTCCCGGTTTGTGGGTATTTGGGTAAAAATTAATTTCATTTTTAGGCTTTATTGGCAATGCGGTGAATGCGAAGGATGGTTTCATCCTAGCTGTGTCGGTGAGGACATAGACGATGAGCCCGACATCTATGTATGCCATGCATGTAAAAAACAGGTACAGAGAATAGAATAAGAATAGATATAATTACATTTTTTAATAAACATATTTTAAAGAAATTCAATTTAATATAGTTCCAAACATAAACATGTAGGACTTTTAATCAAACCTAACCGGACCGGCTGGTAAGGTGGTAGTATGCTGGACTACAAATTTGATGATCCTATGTTCGATTCCCAACCTGGCCACGTAACTTGTGTGGGGATTGGTCAAGAATTATTTCTACGGCCATTCTCTCCCTACCTCTGGGGTACATTAGCTGTACATTAGCTGGCCACCATTGTATGACTGAAATACTGTTGAAAACGGCGAAAACCCATACAAACAAACAAACTTGATATACCTACATAAAAATGCGTTTGTGGAATGTTTAATAGATATGGATTTTGTAACAGCAATCATATTCATTATAAAGCTTATCATGAAACACATATTATGATAATAGTTGTATACGCCGATTATTTTTTGTTCATGCAACATTTAAAGCTTATAAAGAATCGCACTGCATGCATTTAGTCAATTTACAGTAATTTCGTAAATCGTAAATGTCAGCTGAAATTGTACCAAACGTGTTGACAGATGACTCATATTGGTGAAACAGCGCGAAAAGGATATAAAGAAAAGGAATATAAAATCCCTGCAATTTATCAGGTAAGACGACTAAGACGTGTGTATGATCAAATATTCATACTTGATTTACTGGATATTCAACAAAATCAAAAGTCCACATTAAATGGGCGTATAAACAGAGGATAAACGATATAATGAGCACATATCACATTTATTTCTCAATAATGCGTAAAACATTGTTAAATCGGATGGTATATTTGTAAACCTTAAACAATATTGAAACGTATATACACAATGTATTTATTGATATTGTATTTATATGTCATGGTATTGCATGGAACAAATCTTGGTTTATGTCACATTTTTTCCATAAAGCCAATGTGCATATATGAATGAAAACAAAATATAATGTTAATCCTATGATATGTCTTAAGCTACTTCAAATGTTAAAACATGTCTTTATGAAAAAAACGATAATCTTTATAATGCATCTTTAAATATTACTTTTCTGTCGCTATAGTTAACTGATGAAGAGGACGTTGAATCAGAAGCAGTGTTCTTTATTACTCCGGAAACAGCGTGTAATCATGTAAGTTACTAGATTATTATTCCGTTAAAGAAAATACCTTCTGCAAAGTAAACACATTGCGAAAAAACGTTACTTCATCATTTAATTTTATAATGCAATTTTGCAACAAACTTGCCATGCGTTATCTCCCGGTCGAGACGGCTTGTCGCAATCAACAGAAGTATTCATATATCAAAGTTTAAGGCTCACGTGTAGAAGTCTAAGGTCCAATCTGGTGTTGTATTCGTAGCTGGTGTATATACTCAGAGCGAATAAAACGCAAACACGTGTTGACTATAAGAGAGGTATATTACAAGTGATGCGGACCAGCGGTTAGTTCCAGTTGGATTAATCTAAATATCTGACCATGCGCAGTATAATCAATACATGAAGTACACAACATACATCACAACATATACGACATACATGTATATAAAACAGCTTTCTGTCAGTTTGTTTCTTGGGGTCAGCAATGTCTGTGACGCATCCATTGCGATATGCCATTATAACATCAAACGCCTGCCATAACAGACTGCGACTCTAACGTCCCACGCACCGATGTAACATAGGCTATAGTCAATGATCATCCAGTCGATAATTGTATATTATGTTTTCTTTATAGATGGCAGCTGCACTAGAAAGGACTGAACAAATTGTGTCGAATCGTTCAGACAGGTAAACATAATTCTTCTAAAACAAGCCAAGTCAATCAATTTGAATAATTGAACGCAACAAAATAACAAAATGCTAGCGTTCCTTAGTTAAAATGAACGTTTTGTCCGGTTGTCCGGTTGTCATCAATCATAATGAAAAATAATTGCTATGAATTTTGTTTTTTATTTATTAGATGTGAAATAAGCTCATCTTACCATGCCCATACGCTATTGGTGCGGTGGACCCCTTTTTGTGCAATCGGTCGGCTTTATATAACACTATACTAACATATATCTTATAAACACTTGTGTACTATAGTTTGTTCAAATCTGCACATACATGTTATACAAGTAATTTATTTCCAATGTTTGCAGGGTAGAACATAATATTAATATATTTTTTTTATTTGTAGAGGAGATATTCCATGGCTTCAGAGTAGCTACAAGTTCCGTTCTGGTGGGGTACCACAAACCCACGGATACGGGTGGGCAGTTTTTAGCTGCGTGGTGAGACTTAAACGTAACTCTTTTATTCCTAAATTTTTCCTATCAAATGCATTTCAAATCTTTCTCGACAAATATATTGTATTTTATGATATATTATTGTTAATGTATAGTGTTTTTTTTTTAAAAACAAAATACATTCATGCGTACCAACGGAATAATGTATTTTCCATGTAGTTTTAATGACCATGTTCATTCTCTTTAGCGTCTGATAATTGGCTCTTAGCAGCCTTTTTAAAAAAAAAACGTAATGCAAATAATTATATATAAATGTGTTGTAAATGGTTGCTTAGTTACGTAAGCGAAACCGCAGTCAGAAATATAGTATTACAACAGACAGGTAAATGTATCATATATTCATATAAGCGTTTTTACTTTTAACAGGCTATAGAATGCGTCCGCTTCTATATTCAGGAAACATTTCTGGAGGAAATCGAAAGGTTATTGTTTTCATATTTATTGCTTAATTCCTATCACATACATGAGTTGAATTTACTCTCACATATTCCGAGATATGTGAACACTTTGGTTAATGGGACACAGTTGTTTTACAATAATAATCTGTCGATACTTGAGTACAGCATATTACTAACACATTTTTAATTAAAATAAGCATATAAATTAATAATATATCTTCTCATATTCCAAGGATAATGGATAAAATACCGTTAAACTCTAAAAACGTGCTGAAGTTTTATATCAAATGTGCTTGTCAACACAATATTTAGCATATTTGTTATTGGGTATATGCAAATGCAAATCCTGTAACTTTTCTAATTTTTTTATTAAAGTGTATGAATTTTAATACTTAGTGAGCCATACTTCTCCACACTGAGACAAGTCAGAGGTCTTCAAGACGAGCAACTTGTCGAAATACTCAGTGAAGACAAATAGTAAGTTGTGTGAGCATGTGTCTCTTATCAAAACACAAACTTATATGATTTATGTTTAATGATGAATTTTGTATTTTCCCATGTTTTTTTCGTTAATGACATGTTGGTCATTGACATATATTTAAAAAAAAAAGGCTTATATTTATGCATATTTATCGGAGACAATCAAAATTGCACATAAAGTCAAGGCCAGTATTCACAATGCTCCTTAGGGAAAATTTAAGGAAATTCCTTAACCTCATTTAATTCCTCAAGTCTCTGGCTAGTTCATGCTTATTTCTTTTTAATTTAAAATGTTTTTTAATAGTGCTTAAGTGATTAATATTTTATAATTTCGAAAGCAGAAAGCATTGCCTTTCGCATAGAAAATGTAATCTGAAAATTTACCGTAAGTGCAACTTGAGTTACGATTTTCCTTAGTAGCTTTGTGAATACCGGCCCAGATTGTACTTTTGCATATCGATTCTTTTAATGTTACAAACATTTTGTTTTACATCACTAGTCTTGTGGGAGCCTACATGGAGCATGTCATTCTGCGTGAAGCATTGGCGGCTATCTTCCAATCCTTAACAGGGGAAACGTATGAAAATGCCGATGTGGAATGTAGTGCGGTATTACATCGTTCCACATTAAAAGCCATGCAAGCTGCCTGTGCACTGGGTACTTTTTTCATTTATATTTTTATAATGGCAAAATCTAGTGAATGAAAAATTCTACAGAAATTGTGGTGATAAAAGAGTATGCATATAATAATCGAAATTTCATATCATTATTTAATGTGCAACAATAAAAAAGTATGATTGTTTACTAAGCGCTAAACGACAGAAATAGAAAGATAAGTAGAAACACGTGCTTAATTATAAGCTTTATATACATTATTGTAACAAAGAAATCATACTTACGCGGTCTTGTAAAATACATTATGGAATACTAGTAGATAATTCGTCATTTTGCCTGTATTCAAATGATAAAACCAGTTGAGTTACCCAGAATTATTATATTTATATTATACGTATCACAGTACATTTTAATAACTGCTTTGATATTTCCTTCTAGGTGCAGCAAAAAAGAGAGATTTGCTGAAGAGGCATCCAAACCTTACAAGCAAATGTTAGTGTGAAAAGGGATGTGCACAAACAAATACATTGTTTTCCGTCGGTTACTGATCATGTGGAAGAGAAAAGTTTGAACGTTTTATTTGATACTTTTTGTTTGACTGACCTACCGCATGACGATTATAGGCGTAAAATTACGTCGTCAGCGTTAAAAGACTTCACATAGATATTTTATCAGCGTATTTACATAAATGTAGACGTTGTTGTCAAAAAGCTGATACCCAGAAAACTCTTACTAACACAATTCTTGAAATTGTTTAATAACAAAATGGTATTCAAGAAAACGATATCCAACTCGAGCCATATCCTTCTATACATTCATTGCGTACGTTTTTTTTTTCGTATATGATGTTCTTATGTAATGCATTGTGTCCAAAGTATATATTGAAACTACTGTCAATTTTTAATATTCTTAATAGCACATGCTTACATGTTTAATGTGACCATGATTGATTTTGAAATGTGGTGGTGATATAGGCATGAAAAATAATTATGTTCAAAGTATTCATAATACGACACAATTGCGTTAGTGTTGGGATGAATGAGAAAGACATTATTAACTGCTTAAATTGTTACCCGTTAGCTAGTATGAGTGTCGATATTTAATGATGTTTATGTATATTTGTGTTTTGCACGGGCAATCGTGGTCCTGTGCTTTTTGTTCTATTCGATGTAAATTTAAATCATTTTTCTATAACATTTCTGCATTGCTCCAAATGTTATAACCGCTAATTCATCTGCTCTTTGTAATTCATTACACGTTACGATCATAGTAGGCCAACATTCTTATAAGGTGAACTATATTGCCTTGAATTTTGTCATTTATTCGTAGTTTTGTTAGTGCACGTGGTGGTCAATTTTAGTGACATTAAAACAGCTATGTAGTCTTTTTTTCTTTAATCTATATTAACTCGCTATCAATACGGACATTATATCATTCGTAATGGTACACAAATTACAATTTGCACGCATAAAGGTCAGTGTCGGGTTAATGTTGACAAGATCTACACATAGTACTGAGCAAGTTTTGTAACTTCGTGATTATATACATTTATACTTGTTACATATTGATATATGCGAGTAAAAACACTACCTAATGGTATACTACCGGTTTGAAAAGATGTAAAATATGTTATTGTGGTTACAAATGATTTATTGTGTTTTGTATTGTGTAACGATATAAACTGACAAATTAAAATACATTTCTTCCTAATGTCTAGTTCGGTGTTTACAGACAAAGTTATTCAACAAGTATTATAAATGGGGCATTGTTGAGTAAATGACGCGCGTTTTACATGCTATATAAATATGCACATTGTATTAATACAAGGTCAAATTGCGGGCTCCGGCGAACAATATTTTATGGTTGTGTGGATATTTCACGGGATGCCTTAAAGTCTCGGCTTTATTAATATTAACAATATAGTGGATGCTACTTTTTATATAATTTTCAGAGCTTGCTTTTTTCCGAAACTTTCACAATATTCAAAAGCACTACTTATTACTAGCACAAAAGGAAACATTGCTCCATAATTTGATGAATAACAACAGATCTAGTCAAGGTCTTCAACATGACCACAATGGAAGATAATTGTGTTTCTTTCAAAAGCACTACTTATTACTAGCAAAAAAGGAAACGTTGGTCCATAATTTGATGAATAACAACAACTCTAGTCAAGGTCTTCAACATGACCACAATGGAAGATAATTGTGTTTCTTTCAAAAGCACTACTTATTACTAGCAAAAAAGGAAACATTGCTCCATAATTTGATGAATAACAACAGATCTAGTCAAGGTCTTCAACATGACCACAATGGAAGATAATTGTGTTTCTTTCAAAAGCACTACTTATTACTAGCAAAAAAGGAAACGTTGGTCCATAATTTGATGAATAACAACAACTCTAGTCAAGGTCTTCAACATGACCACAATGGAAGATAATTGTGTTTCTTTCAAAAGCACTACTTATTACTAGCAAAAAAGGAAACATTGCTCCATAATTTGATGAATAACAACAGAATCTAGTCAAGGTCTTCAACATGACCACAATGGAAGATAATTGTGTTTCTTTCAAAAGCACTACTTATTACTAGCAAAAAAGGAAACGTTGGTCCATAATTTGATGAATAACAACAACTCTAGTCAAGGTCTTCAACATGACCACAATGGAAGATAATTGTGTTTCTTTCAAAAGCACTACTTATTACTAGCAAAAAAGGAAACATTGCTCCATAATTGGATGAATAACAACAGATCTAGTCAAGGTCTTCAAAATGACAACAATGGAAGATAATTGTGTTTCTTTCAAAAGCACTACTTATTACTAGCACAAAAGGAAACATTGCTCCATAATTTGATGAATAACAACAGATCTAGTCAAGGTCTTCAAAATGACAACAATGGAAGATAATTGTGTTTCTTTCAAAATCACTACTTATTACTAGCAAAAAGGCAACATTGGGACAATCATTTGATGAATAACAACAGCTGTAGTCAACCTCTCCAAAATTACAACAATGGAAGATAATTGTGTTTCTTTCAAAAGCGCTACTTATTACTAGCAAGATGGGAACATTGGACGATAATTTGATGAATAACAACAGATCTAGTCAAGGTCTTCAAAATGACAACAATCGAAGATAATTGTGTTTCTTTCAAAAGCGCTACTTATTACTAGCAAAAAAGGAAACATTGGTCCATAATTTGGTGAATAACAACAACTCTAGTCAAGCCCTTCAAAATGACAACAATGGAAGATAATTGTGTTTCTTTCAAAAGCACTACTTATTACTAGCACAAAAGGAAACATTGCTCCATAATTTGATGAATAACAACAGATCTAGTCAAGGTCTTCAAAATGACAACAATGGAAGATAATTGTGTTTCTTTCAAAAGCACTACTTATTACTAGCAAAAAAAGGAAACATTGCTCCATAATTTGATGATTAACATCAGATCTAGTCAAGGTCTTCAAAATGACAACAATGGAAGATAATTGTGTTTCTTTCAAAAGCACTACTTATTACTAGCAAAAAAGGAAACATTGGACGATAATTTGATGAATACCAACAGATCTAGTCAAGGTCTTCAACATGACCACAATGGAAGATAATTGTGTTTCTTTCAAAAGCACTACTTATTACCAGCAAAAAAGGAAACATTGCTCCATAATTTGATGATTAACATCAGATCTAGTCAAGGTCTTCAACATGACCACAATGGAAGATAATTGTGTTTCTTTCAAAAGCACTACTTATTACTAGCAAAAAAGGAAACGTTGGTCCATAATTTGATGAATAACAACAGATCTAGTCAAGGTCTTCAACATGACCACAATGGAAGATAATTGTGTTTCTTTCAAAAGCACTACTTATTACTAGCAAAAAAGGAAACGTTGGTCCATAATTTGATGAATAACAACAACTCTAGTCAAGGTCTTCACATGACCACAATGGAAGATAATTGTGTTTCTTTCAAAAGCACTACTTATTACTAGCAAAAAAGGAAACATTGCTTCCATAATTTGATGAATAACAACAGATCTAGTCAAGGTCTTCAACATGACCACAATGGAAGATAATTGTGTTTCTTTCAAAAGCACTACTTATTACTAGCAAAAAAGGAAACGTTGGTCCATAATTTGATGAATAACAACAACTCAACCTCTCCAAAATTACAACAATGGAAGATAATTGTGTTTCTTTCAAAAGCGCTACTTATTACTAGCAAGATGGGAACATTGGACGATAATTTGATGAATAACAACAGATCTAGTCAAGGTCTTCAAAATGACAACAATCGAAGATAATTGTGTTTCTTTCAAAAGCGCTACTTATTACTAGCAAAAAAGGAAACATTGGTCCATAATTTGGTGAATAACAACAACTCTAGTCAAGCCCTTCAAAATGACAACAATGGAAGATAATTGTGTTTCTTTCAAAAGCACTACTTATTACTAGCAAAAAAGGATACATTGGTCCATAATTTGATGAATAACAACAACTCTAGTCAAGCCCTTCAAAATGACAAAAATGGAAGATAATTGTGTTTCTTTCAAAAGCGCTACTTATTACTAGCAAAAAAGGAAACATTGGACGACAATTTGATGAATAACAACAGATCTAGTCAAGGTCTCCAAGGCGGTGACCCCAGTTTTATTCATGTTTGTGCGTTTGTTATGTGCATGTGTGTCTTGTATATTGCATTTGTTTTGTTTGTCACTGTTTGGCAATTGGTTCCTTGCCAAAAATAAAGGACCGTATTGTACAATAAGGTTTCTCTCCTGCTGGTGCAGCTGAAGTTTCACTTTATGTGTATTTTCAAAATGACCACAATGGAAGATAATTGTGTTTCTTTCAAAAGCACTACTTATTACTAGCAAAAAAGGAAACATTGCTCCATAATTTGATGAATAACAACAACTCTAGTCAAGCTCTTCAAAATGACAACAATGGAAGATAATTGTGTTTCTTACTACAGCACTACTTTTTACTGGCAAAAAAGGAAACGTTGGTCCATAATTTGATGAATAACAACAACTCTAGTCAAGCCCTTCAAAATGACAACAATGGAAGATAATTGTGTTTCTTTCAAAAGCGCTACTTATTACTAGCAAAAAAGGAGCATTGGACGATAATTTGATGAATATCAACATATCTAGTCAAGGTCTTCAAAATGACAACAATGGAAGATAATTGTGTTTCTTACTACAGCACTACTTATTACTAGGAAAAAGGCAACGTTGGACGATAATTTGATAAATAACAACAGCTCTAGCCATGCTCTTCAAAATGGCAACACTGGAAGATAATTGTGTTTCTTTCACAAGCACTACTGATTACTGACAAAAACGGTAACATTGGACGATACATTGATAATTAACATCTCTAGCCATGCTGCTCTAAGTGGCAAAATATGAAGATAATTGGATTTCTTTGAAAATCAGTACTGATTGCTAAAAAACGGCATTATTGGACGATAAATTGATCAATAACAGCTCTAGCCATTCTCCTTTTAGTGGAAACATGGAAGATAATTGTGTTTCTTTCAAAAGCACTACTGATTTCTAGCAAAAAAGGCAACATTGGACGATAATTTGGTAAATAACAACAGTTCTAGCCATGCTCTTCAAAATGGCAAGACTGGAAGATAATTGTGTTTCTTCTAAAAGCACCTCTTTTTAAATAACAAAAGCTCTATTCTTTCTCTTCAAAATGGCAACACTGGAAGATAATTTTGTTTCTTTTAACAGAACTACTTATTACTGGCAAAAAAGAAAGGATTGAACGATAATTGTGTTCCTCGTAAAATTTACTGGTCATTACTGGTCAAAATGGCAACATTGGAAACTATTTTGATGAATAACAACAGCTCTAACCATGCTTTTTAAATGGCAATATTGGAGAATAATTTGATTCAAAGTTGTATGTTTTGAAAATGGAAGACAAATAATCATTGTCGCAAACGTTGCTGCAAACGCGTTGAATTCTCTTCCATTTTGGCCGAATATTTCTCTTCCCATACTGACACGACCCATAAATACATACAGACGTTTTGGCTCAAAAACACGTGTTTTCCATAAAAAACACTAGAACAGTCATTGAAGATGAAAAATACCCCCCGCAAAGGCTCATTTCAAACATGTCCAAAACTTGAGTATTTGTTAAATTAATCTCAAATTTTTGTTGTTCGCTACTTCACATTGATCACACACAAACACAAAAAGCTTCACGTTGATTTATTGAATCAATGACCTAAGTTCAAGGGCACATAACGCTGACACAAATATTGTGACATACACAAAAATAAGTCTTGCACTTCTACATAGTATAAACAACATATCTGTAAAGTTTCATGTCGATAGGCAGGAAACTGAGAGACTAGTTCGCTCCACAAAGTACACATGTGCAGCGTGAGAGAACGACCGACCAACCAACCGACCCACAGACAGGTTGATTCCAGTATACCCCCACAAACTTCCTTTGCGGGGGTATAATAAATTGGAACATTGTGTTCACGTAAGATACAGAAAATCCGAAAATGAATTGGAAAGCTCAAAATGTACACTCTTAAATATAATGATTTGAGAACAACAGCAATGTAGAAAACTAGGTTATGCTAATTATAAACTGTTACCTGTACTTTATCTATCCATTCGTATGAATTGGCAACCCGTCCCTTATCCATCTTTGTATTAGTCTAAAATTAAAGAAAATGAAGCATTACATCGGTAGAATTACCGTAGTGGGAGCACTAATTTTGATTTCCATATGTATCCAAATCGCATGATAGTTTTAAATGTTTAAATACTGATGTAACTTTTTAAATTTCAAATAATTTTAAATTTAAATTAAGATGTTAAAATATTTATTTAAATTTACACGTACCCAAAACCCAATTCTGCACAGCGTGCAAGAAAATCGCTCCCCGTCATTAAGAAGGGCCAGATCATCGTGTACGCAGAAGGGTTTAAAATGAAAAGCCCTCCCACAAGTATCGCACTGCAACTGGAACGCGACATTGTACTGTTTTAAGATATCATACTTCTAGCAAAATATCGCTTTCAAAACAAAAACATACACCGTTAAAACAACCTATTTCAACATTATATCACATACCATAAATTGTTTTTAGATAAATGATTTTTTATATATTATATATATAACATTGAGGTAAAATGGTAACCTTTTGATCCGCTTCATCCACTGTCAAACCACACTTTGGACAAGAATCAATAAGGAACTCTGAAATGTAATGTTAACATTAAAAAACAAGCTATGTGTCAATAGGGCACAGATGTCCCCTCAGTCCACTTTTGTCTCAAAACTACACTTTTACTTTTGACCTCTAAGTGTGACCTTGACCTTTGATGTAGGGAGACGGGTGTTACACGCGACACGTCGTCTTATGATGGTTGACCTTTGTGCCAATTTATTTCAAAATCCATCAATAAATGGCATATTATAGCAAAGACAAGAATGCTTCGGACAGACGGACAGACGCACAGGCGGAATTACAACAAATAACAATAAATTTCAGAAAAAACTTATACATTGTTAAATTTGAAAAAAACGAAACTTACCTTTAAAGGACAGGAGCTTCTTCGCAACAGATAATCGCATTACAGACAAATCCTGGGCATTGATGTTTTCCATTTCTTGAAAGCGACCATTGAAATGGCATTCAGCAAACTTGAAAAAAAGTGGTAGAAGAGTGATTATGGCTTAAATATTGCACGTCCGTGCACTTGAAGCAGTACTTTGTAAACAAGTGTTTTATAATCATATTTTTTAATAAGGTCGACAGTTATTTTGTCAACATCAGGACTTAACAACAAATCAGCCTATTGCTCCATCAGATCCAGAATGAGATTTTGGTATGGATACTTGGCTTATCCATTATATTCTGACATTGAAATTCTAGATCTTAATAGGCAAACGGACAAACAGCCAATTGTTCTCCTTATTAGCATGGTTACCTTTTAAAATAAACTTATAACTATATTGTGTTCATATTGATCGAGAACCCAATAGTTGCACCATGGTAAGAAGAAAATCGCTGATTATATTGTGATACATATTTATACTACCATCAAGCAATACACTCCGCAGTTGAATGAATCTGTCTGGGATGCGTGTTTCATTGTCCCTGCACGCCATTGGTTTCTCACGTCTGCTTCCGGTGCGTTACTGCATTGGGCAATAAAGGCACTGAAATTCAATTGCCGCAATACAGACTACGGAAGTGAAAACAAAGATGTACAAAATTTGGATAGCTCTTATATTTTAATAGCATGGAGTTCTTTAAAGAAAGTTAAAACAAAAACCGCCTTTTAATATTACATCTAATTTACTTGAACAGCGTGTGTGTGGGAGGGGGGGGGGGGGGGGGGTGCGTGTGTGTTTGTGCGCGCGCGCATGCGTGCGTGTATGTATGTTTGTGTTCTATACTACATAACAAATGTTCAATATATTGTCAGAGTTGACTTTGTAAAACTAAATACGCACCACATATCCAGCCTGATAGAATCGAGTTCAAACGATTCTGCTTCCGCAACAGGATTGTAGAAGAATATGACTTTTTTCTCAAAATCCAGAACCTTGGAAAAACGAGATACGTATATATGATCTCGTTATATATTAACAAGAGTTTGTTTTTTTACCAAACAGCGAGAAATTTTATAAGTTGAATTTTTCGAACATCGATTAAAATTCATACTAACATTAACTTAAACTCCAGATTTCATATGGTTGATGAGTATTCTTTAAATGGGTTGATAAATAATAACGCAGATTTATAAATACAAAATAAATATATAGAGGAGGATATTTGTTGGTTTCGGTAGATTATCGCTTTTAATTCACGAGTGATCATAGAAATTAATATTTTCACGATTGGCACAGTAACGATTGAAAATATTTATTTTCTATCATCACGAGCGGATTTAAATCAATAATCTACCACGAAACCAACACATTTTCTTGTCATTCAATGCTTTTACACCGTTTGTTTACATTTAAGAAGGGTTAAACTTGATAATTTAGCGGGAATAATAACGTAACGACGTCATAATAACGACGTCATTTCACAGTAAAATAGTACAAATTATCTTTAATTTTCACTGTGATTTTTCACTGTTTGAAACAGTGCATTCCATTTTATATAACCGGTATTTTCCTATAAACCACAGGAAAGCATAAAATAATTAATGTCATTATTATTAACTTTCAAAAACTGTTTGTCTCAGTACACAGCATATGTCATAGTTTTAATATCAAAAGTGAGCAAGAGTAACAAATAACTTGCTTAACTCGCAAACACTTCTTACCACAAGCGTCCAATGCGAACATCGATTGTATGCTCCAACAGCAAATTTATAGCCGTTCAACTGAAAATGAATTGTACTGCAACATGAACTTTCTGCGTATACAATCGGCTCATGTAATGAAACTCGGTGCAAAAAAAGGTGAAAATGTTCATAAAATTAACGTTGTTCGTCATTACATATTTTGTGCATCATTAAATGATTATATTGACAGATTTTATCAAAACCTCTTGAAGTTTTACTTTAAGGCGCCTTAAGCTGCATTGTTAACATGTAATTCTAACCGTATATATCGGTACTGTCATTTAAAACACACCAATTGTTTAAGAATATAATTCTATGTACGATATAATTCAATTGCTTATTTTGTTTATATGAAAATATCGAATGGTAAGCACTAAATATAGACAGCCCAAACATGTTGAGAGTAGAGTTTTGGTTGTCGATGTACACCAATACTTTACTTTCATTACAATGTTTATCAAGTCGTGTCACTCATTGCTCTACAAAGTAGACAAAATACAATACTTTTTTGTTACTGTACCACGTATGTTGGTCTATGATTCCGGGCCCCTCGGATCAGGGTTTCCATCGTGGAGCTTAGCAAGTGCAGGACTTTTCCTAAGCCCATAGCGGCCAGTTCGTTAACAAGAAGCTTCAGGTAAGTGTCTAATATCTAAAACGAACAACATGATTTTGTATGTTTACAGTATTCGTGTAATATTTTTTTTTTGACATTCTTAATACTTTAAAACAAATCTCGAGATTTACAAAATAAACAATAATCTACAAGTATATATTGCAGAAAACTAGGGTTGTTAAATACTTAAATCTTCCTATTTATTCAATTGTATCTAACTTATTTCGTTGTCATTGATTGGCCGACCAGACTGAGGCGTCCTATTGGTTATAATTTAGTTATAAAGAAAAATAAAACTCCAAAAGCATTATCATGAGAGTATTATTGTTAACATCCGCAAATACATGCAATCACAATATTTGAACTTATGACTCATTGTTCTCATATGACTCATCAAATTGGTCACTGAGTCAGTTATATTGGTTCTGCGATCAACTAGACATGGTTTAAAAAAACGAGGACTGAACTCTTTAAGATCGAATTTATGCGAACCGAAGTTGATTAGAAAACATTAAATAACTATATGATAAAATATTGGTTGTGAATCACACTTCATATCTTACGTTGTCGGTTAGCCAACCAGCGTCACTTAGTGATCTGATGTCTGTGTCGGTCACACTTGTACCGCATACCTTCGCAACTGGCACGTCGTAATCCCGTGGCAAATTCCACAACTGTTGTATGGTTTCAACTGTAATTATGTACAACGCATATGCAATGGTTTGTTTGTGCAGTCTTCAGCACAGTTGAAGCAAAAATATTAGAAAACAATTAGCATAAAAGGTTGCGCTGACACCAAATATTTTAATTTTGCCAACATTACGGAATATTATGTTTTATGTATCTGGTTTTAAACATGTCAGGTCATTCATTTAAACGTACATGATATGTAATATCTATTTCATTTAAACTACAGACATACTTTCAGGATTAGGTATCAGTGTCTTTGCTGTCATGCTAGTTGAAGCGGCTTCTTGGACAGAGCCCTCGTATATTACATCATCTGAAATAACACGTATGATAACTATTTTGAAAAGTGATTTCAATAAATAAGCCAATCAGGAATCCAATAAGCCATATTACGACAGCAGCCTCGCCATTGTACTTCAACTATTTATTAACTCGGTACCCCGTCCACCCATCCCCATCTGTTTAACTTTTCTGTATTTGTTCTAGTTATGGTTTATAAGATGTTTATCAGTTTTTCCTATTTTTTTTTTATTTCAGTGCCTGTATCCTTTTTTGTTTATTTGATTATATATTGTTTACTAACTCGGGGGGGGGGGGGCAGGCTATTTGACTGCCCAGATATGTCATGTTTTATTCTCATATCTAGCTATTCTTGTTCGAATGTTACCTACTTTATTGCAGGTTTATTTTACTGCATTTTAAATAAATGCATATGTTTAACCTCAGTCTGTCTTGGTTATACTTTACTGTTCATGATATGCTTGAAAGACCTTAGCTACTGACACTTACATCCACGACAATACATAACAAGTGAATAGTGAGAAATCATTACCTTCCACAACCACTGTGTCTTTTGAGTTCTCCGAGCAAACTCCGCTGTGAGCGTCATCAACTGTAAAAAACATCGCATGTTTACCTGTCTCACCTAGTTAGGAAATTACTATGTGGTAAACATGTTAACGTGTTTCTGTTGCAATGGTGAACATTGCGTGTACCCACAAAAAATGACCGCGTTAGCAGCAACGCTTCAGGCATGGTTTTAATAAATTTTGAATGAAAACATCAATTCTTATAATATTTTGATTCTATTTTTATTTTTCCTTTGCACATTGCATTTGCATATTTCTACGCTATGACTTGCAAAATAAAAAATAATAACAATTGTCTGTATTTATGTCCTTGCTTTTGGTTAGGTTAATATATTATTATACCATAATAAAGGTTTTTATTCTGCTGATCTGCAGTTAAATAGACTTAAGCTTTAAACACCCAAAATATAACACATGCAATAATCCATCTTACCGAATTGAAATCGCACGTTTTTCTTTTTGCGCCTTAGCTTCAGCGACGTTGGTGTTTTCCGTAATTGCGGAAGTTCTGACGATTTGGGCATGGGCGTAAGACTTTCGCTTATACTTTTAAGTTGTTGAATGCAGCGGGCTAAGCTAGATGTATCTGTGCACAGGTAGGTCTTCGATCTCAGCAAGTCCAACTGCTCTCTTAGCCTTTTTTGTAGTGATACTACACTTTGTTTCCCTAATACAAAACACCATTACACTTAATTTAGGTATAAAATAAATAACTACAATCCAGTATGTATGAACGCGCGAAATAAGTTAGACATGTACTTTGGCTAAAAAGGGTCGCACATTCGTTAATGTCGAATACTTTTCTAGTAACGCGCGACACACAAATCCGCGGAGAAACGGACGGAGGTACGGACGGGTGGACAATGTGAAATCTAAATGCCTCCCCTTGAAAATGATGGAAATAACTAAAACGCAATGATTATGCGTCTATTTAATACAAAAATGTTTGTGTTTGTTTTGGGAACATCTATTACACATACCTTTTTCCAGATTATCAGGAGTTGTCTCGCAAAAACAGATGGTAGTATCTAAATCTGCACCCATGTCTTAAAAACAAATAAGTGTTACCCGATATTACTTGTATGAAAACCACATGCTTCGAAACATTTTATAAACAGAAATCCGTATAGCAAAATCGTAATAATAAAGAAATAAAAATAACAGGAAAATATGTCTAATTATGTATTTATACAGTGGGGGGGTTTTCTGAGGGAACTAAGATAAGTGTTTCAAGGATTCTGAACCATTTAATAGGTGTTACTCTTCGGCATTGAACAAACTAATATTTACCTTCTTCAACAATATCGTTTACAGTCGTGTTTTCACTGACTTCCTTCTTTCCTATATATAACAAGCACATGCAATTTAAATATGGATGTGTAATTTAAAGCTTTTATGAAATAACTTATGTGGAACTTATATCGTATTTCAGGACAATACTACAGCTTTTGTGGAATGCTATGGACTCGATACGCACAAAGCATTGTGTTGGTATTTGGCTGAACAAAACTAAATTTTCTATGTTGCTGATTCAACGTTAATGAAAACTATAGTTACACCTGGCAAACGTGTATTTTTTTACATTTGAAATACATGTATAATGATAAAGTATAAACGATATTTATACAAGTACATATATGCACCATTCACTTCTATATCCGCCGTCAGGAATGGAGAATGCCTGTATTTTGAGGACACCATCTCCCACTGGAAAGTGCCACCAGACATTATGCGACCGAAGATGTGTTTACATGGCAATAGGGTTCTCGAGAAGTCCTTGCAGCTACACCTCGGAAAGGTAGTGTCATCGCCAAGTTGCACCATGTAATTGTGTGGCCTATGTAAATAACAGTTTTAGATTGCTCAGTATATAATATGCGAATGCGAACAAATTACTTAGGAGATATTAATGTAAGTTTTATCAAATGTGCATTTCATTGATATGGCTAAGGGTGAAAAAAAATTGTTAACACGAAACCGACTAATATAGCGATTTAATAATGTAAATACTCACTCGCAGAGCTTTGCTAGGTCAATCTTCTTCATGCAATGCTCAATGAACTTCACGGGACGTCTGTGAAGATACTGAGGTATTTCCGGCGCATACTGCTTGTACGTACCAGTGAGCTTAAGATTTTCCTCCACATAACTATAATTTAACACAACTTTAAAATGCTACGGATTAAGTATACATGTTTCCACAAAACAATTAACCAAATGAAGGGGTGACTACATAATACTAAAAATACTGCCAACTTCTCAGAAAATACGTCCGCTTAAAGGTCTGGGGTACATTGATATGTGAAGGATGTATTTATTTGTTGTTTACAAAAGATGGCACAGAAAATAATGGATACAACAGTAAACATGAAAATGCCATGAAACCAAGTTTTAAGCTACCTCCACACAAATTTTCAGCTTAATACCTCCATTCAAACTAATGTTATTGACCGGAAACTGTTTCTTTTTGTAAGAGTGGCCTCCACGGGACTGGCCCAAAATGCTATCCCTATATTTTCTATATTTGACATTTGACCTTAAACTGTGGACTTGACCTGGAACTCGGGACGTACGAAACAATACTTTAGATTTCATCGTTGATGTAATCGGCTTTTGAAAATAAACTCATGCTCGACTAAGTTATACTCCAGAAAATACTTGTCAAACATCGAATCTCCCGAAATCCCATTACACGTTTCACTCCAGTTATCAGACATGATATGTAAAACATAATTTATGTCACCTTTGGTACTTCTCAGGCAGGAACTTCTTCACAAGAACGCGCACCGTGCTGGTAAGAGTCATTTTTGAGTTCCCTTTCAAAAATTGACCTTTAAACGTCCCATGAAGTCGCTCAATTCCATTATTGGTGTGAACACCGACCATCAACTGGCCAATCCGGCAGTACTGGGCCCATTTCTGACAAAAGTAATCGGTTTGTTGCTATTGATTGTACAACACAGTAAGAGTAATGAAAACAATTACTCTAACGCCGTATCACTGAGACTAACAAGTTCGGAAATATCATGGTTGGTAAATTGTTTTATATGGACACATTTTGGGACCCAAATTGGTTATTTTTTATGTAATTTTAATTGTCCAAAATATGAATAAAGAAGTTCGTTGATAAATAATCGAATACTAATGAAAACAATCAAATTGTGAGAGTGTTTGTAACTTTATTATGTCCACTTTTTATTAACATTTATGAAATTGTGTTTATTTGCAATATATGTGATATAAAACGGTTTTGTCCGTCTCATATGTCGTTCTCCAATTTTAGCGGTTTTGTCAGCCCAACATGTTATTTATATAAAACTTACGTTTTCAGTTTAAATACATAAAATTATGTATCTAGCAAGGGCGATTTTCGTCCGCCCATATAGTCTCTGATGAATTTTATCCGCCCTTTATGTCATTGATATAAAAAGATTCATTATTTTAAATTACACATTTCATTTGTATTTTGTTAATGCAATTTATTGGTTATTTATTTGCATTTTAAAGAAACAACACAACCCATGTGCTTTTTGTTTCTTATATGCCATACAAAATCCATCGATACCAAGACATTTATCGCGGAAAATACATGAAACAATTCTGACGGTTTGGATTCCTTTTCAACATTAGCAACTTTGAAAATTTATATTGGCATTTAATTAACCGATGTTTAACAAATCGGTCAAAAGTAATTTTAGGCATCTTTTCCGACAAAAATGCTTACGTAACAGTTATGCTATAGTAAAGCATTATTTTATACCATAAGATATACATATACCTCTTTCATTGGTAACCAGTGAGTCTCCAAGTAGGATCCAATTGATGCCCACGAACTTGAGTCACGCAGAATCCGAAGTCTTGTGTCGAATTCGTCTTCTGTTTCAGCATCTGCCAGACATTTCATGCACTTAAGTACTTCGGCTTTCTTTGTTATGGCATTTTTCGTCTGTTTAAGCCACCTCATCCACGCTTGTACACGGTGAAAATCACAAATAAGGCCTCTTGAATCTGGATGATACAAGTATACATCAATGAAAAAACAGGTTGCGCATTACTGATATTAGTACTGATCATAAATGTTATAAAATATTAAAAATTCATAATTATTGGACACTGTAAATGCTTTTCAAAAGAAAATAGCTCAGTGTCTTCGGACATATATGATATTGAGGAAACAAAGACATGGTAGGTTGTAACGTTCTTACTCACGAAAAATATGGACAATAACCTAGATATAACTGACTAGTAGAATGTCAAGTTCACTATTTGAAACGGCTACAGTAAACTGTATCTATCATTATATCCATATTTTATCCTCATCACGTTAAAATATTGCTTATTTTACTATTTATAATTATTGATTTGAATAATCATCATCAACAAGAACAACAACAATATCATCATTCTTATCATCATCATCATCATATTAGTACTTACTATTTCACGTATTACTTATATGTAATTATTGTTCATTGGCGGGTATGTGTTACCTTTTTTACTTAAATGTCATGTAGAACACATTGAAAAAAATACGTAATTGTATCTTAATGTGAAATCTTTATAAAATAATACTTTTATTAATATTTTTGTTATTATTGTTATTATTATTATTATTGTCATTATTATTATTATTATTATATTATTATTATTATTATAAGGCCAAAGCCCTCGTTTTGTAATAATTATAGGTTATTACACGGCAATGGTTTACCATGGGCCCGTATTTGCAAACCTACGGCAGTATTACCTGGAAAATGAAATTCCATTGCACCTATCTCTTTTTCGTCATTGTCGGTCATGTAGTTGGTTGGGTTCCAGTCGGGATTTGCATGTTTGATAATTGCAATTGCCTCCTTAATCATTGCAGTACTTTCAGTTTCGGTGATGAAGGCAGCAACAACCTGATGGTCGACATTTGTTTTTACCGCAATGAAAAATAGCGGAAGGGAAAACCTACATGTTTTATAGGTTGAGTCGAGGAGTACCATTTCATTTCCGTATCTCCGAAGCAGCCTCTGCATCTCCGGTGTTTGGTACACCATCAAGAACGACTGAAACATATAAAATCAATTAGATGCTCAGCGGGTCATATTTAAAATAAATAGTACATATTCATCAGGCAAATATATATAGCCTTATATCAAGAGAGTAACCCATTTAAATCTATACATTGTATGAAAAGATGTCACATCACAAGTTATCGTCTAGGAGTTATGACGATTTCCGAAAATATTGTTCATGCTTCCCAAAATATTGGAGCCGCTGCCCTTGCTCCTACGCGCCTGTATATGTACGTACAGTTTTACGTTTTAGAATCCAGAATAACGAATAAATAATTACTGGAAGCGTCGCAATTAAAAAAATACTTCACATCATGCATTGTGTGAAATCACACACGTTAGTCCATTTTTAACATCTTGATCCAGTTGTTCAAAGATTTAATCTGCAGTTAAAATGAACCATTGTAAATGTTTTAATAACAATTTTCCTTTTCTTAACGGAGATTAACTTCAATTGATGTTCAAGCTTTTATCTGTAAAATTGCTTTGTGCTGATAATAGCTTGCAATAGATTTAACGATGATCATGAAATCTATGCATGTTATAAATTTAAATATGAATTATGTTAACATATTTTTTATTGGTATAAAAAAATAAAAAAAATACTGGGACGTATTATCTGAACACCTGCGGCGGACAGGTGGGCGGCGACCATAACAATGTTGTCCGCTCTATATTATTCTGCCAAAACTCGTTGCAGCCAAAATTTCTTTCCTTACGATCATAAACACATTAAGGTCATTCAACTTTGAAAGCTTGAGCAAGATCCACCCAGCAGTTAAAGAGGAGTTGAAAACATGAAATTTTGGGACTATATATTCTATAGAGGATAAAACAGACAAAGGGCCATAATTCTGCCAAAAGTCGTCGCAGCCAAAATTCCTTTCTTAACTATCATCTACACATTAAGGTCATTCAACTGTGAAAGTTTGAGCGAGATCCACCCAGTATTTAAAGAGGAGTTCAAAACACAAGCTTCAGGTGACTATATATTCTATGTAGCAAAAAAAGACAAAGGGCCATAATTCTGCCAAAAATCGTCACAGCCCGAAATCATTTCTTTACGATCATCTACACATTAAGGTCATTCAACTGTGAAAGTTTGACCGAGATCCAACCACTAGTTCAAGAGGAGTTCAAAACACAAGCTTCGGGACGTACGTACGGACAGACGGACGTACGTAAGGACGGACGGACAAGTGCAATGCTTAATGCCTCCCACTCCGTGGGGGCATAAAAATTTACTGGTCATGAGAAGCACTGCATGACAATCTATTTTGTGTATTGTAGCGGTAAGTAATTTTCTCTGTTGGGAAATCCCCACTAATTTGTGCAGATTTGTAAATTTAACACATAGACACATTTTTCGGTTGTGGAGCAGCTCGTCATTGAAGCAGAAGTCCTTCGATCTTTAATGTTGGGATTCAGATATCATTAAAGATTACCAAAATACGAATGACCAACTATGCTCAGTAAAATTCAAAAAATACGAATAACCAACTATGCTCAGTAAAATTCAAAACATAACGCATTCTAAATTATGAAATTGTTCATGCGTTTACAGTTAAGAAAAAACGGACTAAACTGGAAACAAAAACACAACAACGAACAAAACATTGGAACTGTTAATACCAACTAAAATACCTCACTTTCCCCATTTGCAATTGTTTGTTTTCGCCTTACAAAAACAAGTGCATCAGGACATGCTTCTTTCGTTTCATTAAGCTAAATATACAATACACTATGGATTAACCCAAAATAAACACATATTGTTGATGTACAAAACTGAATATGTCAATAACATAAACATAAATATATCATAATGAAGTACATGTATTTACCAATCACGCGTAAGCATCAATGTCAAGACCATATTTGAAATCAAAGGAAAATTTTTAATGGTTTATTATTACTAATCCGCTCCAAAGGAGTTTCAACTAAAAAGGCAAAAAGGTCAAAAGGTATAAATCCACAACAAATTATGAAACCTCTACTTTTGTATCAAAATTGGTGTCAAAAAGGATTGTTGGACATAAAACATGCTTACTTGTTTTATTATAAGAAAATAATTTTTTTCATACTATGTAAGTTCTATTAAATGCACCTACTATGAAAAGCACTACTGTGGGTGTATTGTTAGGCTGTCCGGCTAGCGCAGTGGTTGCTACACTCGCTTCTCACCTAGGCGGCCCGGATTTGCTTCCCACTCCCGGTGCAAGTGAGTTTGGTTGGTGGTCACCATACCGGACAAGTGGAGTTTCCTCCGGGTACTCCGGCTTCCCTCCACAGCACAAGATCACACCAAAATTAAATATCTTTCCAAAAAAATTAATAGCTGGGAATGGCAGCTATGACTCAAAATTCGTCCCAACTTTCGTGAGTCTCTATTATATTACTAAGGTAGGAGTGGAGGGACACACTCCGGGTCCTCACATAATGCAGCCTCAGGCTCGGAGGGACTTCATAAACTTCGAAATACATGCGGGTGTATTGTTAGCACATTAACATTCACAATTACATTAGGTCTAAAAGGTAACAATAATGATTTGATATAATCCGAAAACTAAACAGCTAAGCATTATTTTTATGTCATTCAATGGTCCAACTGTACACAATTATTTTAAAAATGCAAATTTCCGCTATCCACGCATTAATTTATCTATTAAAAAACTTCAATTTATTTGAAACAAAGAATAAATCAATAAATGACTCCATAGGGATTCAAACTGATGCATATAAAAATAGCGTGTGTCAATTAGAATTTTTCAAAACTATACGGTAAAGTTTTCAATAGTGAGCATGCGTATAAAAATACTTCATGTACATTTCAATCCTTAATATTTGACAACGATGTTGAATATTCCCACACCTGCGAAAATTGACCCCAAGAAAACTTTTTGCATTTACAAAATTAATATGTTACTGTGCGTTGATAAAAAGAATACATATGCAATAGGTAACCATTTAATAAATACGTTTTTATAAATAATCGTATTTAAGATAATATTATAGCGTTTAATCTGTTGATATCCACGTTTAAGACAGTTTGCTAACTAGTAAATATTACAGAATATCTGGTACTTCAGTATGATAAATGCTACTTTTAAAATGCTGCTTTATAACATTTCCTGTGATGCTTTGTAAAGACACTACCGTAAGTGTTCACAAAAACTAATACCAACAATTTTATTTCATGACGATATATGATTGAAAGGGCGTTTTATGTCCTGTATTTTCTTTGTTAATTAAGGGAGTAGATATATATGGGCACTTTATTCAATTAACTGTTCATTAAACATGGAGAACACTCACTAGCTGTACAAGGTTGTCTTGGTCATCAGTGCTATTGGAACCTCGCTTTGCAGCCTTGTCCATGTGGTACCTGATGACCTTTTTTGTTGGCATGAACCTCCTGTTGGTCCTAGAAGGAGAAGGCTTAACCTCCTTCTTCACAAATGAGGTCAGATGCCGTTGAATGTCTGCCACATTCCCAACGCCATCCTCAACCACCAATTCTTCAATTTTTGAGGCGACATCCTCATCAATGCGTTGTGATAATCCAGCATTCTGTTAAAGATTAAATAAGAAATTCCAATATCACTATTTAATCACTTTCTACTGTTTAATAGCCATTTTTTACATTTGACCTCTAAGTGTGACCTTGTCCTATGATGTAGGGAGACGGTTGTCACACGTGACACGCCGTCCCGTCATGGTGGTCATTTGTGGTAAGTTATTTTAACACTGCATGATGAATGACAAACTTACAGTCTGCCCAAGCTGTTTCATGGCCAATTTTGACCTTTGACCTCTAAGCATGACCTCTACCTTTGGGGTCGGTTAAAGTGTGTTTCTCGCAACTCGTAGTCTTTTGATGGTGAACATTTGTGATATGTAAATTTAAAATTGCACGATGAGTGATAAAGTTACAGTTCTGTCAAGCTATGTTCGGACGCACCCACACACACACCGGCACGCAACCATTGTGACTGTTATATGGCGCTTTCCACACGCAGGCTCGACAAAAACCATTAAAGATTTTAGCCTATACTGCTCTGGACCGATAGGTGAATAAACAAAATTGTAAATGGAATAGAAGAATACTTGTCATTTATTTTTTCAAAATTACCAATTTAACATTCTTGAAAAGCTGAACATTTGATTCCCAACCAAGGGGTGAATACTTCGCGGTCAATAAAGTTACAAGTTTATAAAAAGAGTACAGCAAATGCAACCACAGAAATTTTACTTTGTTTAAAGGGCGTTACTTTACGTATCGGTACCTCTCCAACTGAATGGTTTTCGTGCTTTATGTTTGGAAACACCACCATTATCTTTGGGATTCCTTTGCTGAGGTCGCTTCTTACTGCAGAAGCAGCCATCACGTGGTCCATCTTGCTAGAGGTGCCCTTAAATAATTATATGTTGACAACCAATATAGTAATTTAAAAAAACAAATTAATGGCTATAAAAAGTTTGGATGAAGATGTTTAATTTCATTGTCATCATATATTGTTTATCGAATTTTTTAAAAGGTCTTAATTGCATAAAAAGGATGAAAATTTAAATTATGTAATACACAGAAGAAGTCAATTATTTAAACAATTGTTATGCTATTTTGGCACATTGATGCATTTGCAACAATAATATGATTTTTCAAGTGTTGTGCAAAAATACAATATAATGTTTTTGTATTTTGTCATGCTGTGGGTAAATGAAATAAAAGAACTACAACACAACCAACCTCTTCGGGGTTGAAAACAAAGACTTCCTTCAAAATAATAACTGCAGGACAGTCCATTTTTTTGGTAGGCTGCACTGCATGCCTTGTTTTCTTTTTAGCATATGAGTGTTGCTCAGTGCTAACTTTCGTTGTCTGAAAAGCATGTTCATACCTATTATACTTTTGGTACAATGACATCAACATGCAAATTTGATATGATATTACAATTTTGAGTTCTTGGAAAAATGTTTTGACCAAGGTTTTTAATAAATGTGGACTGACCTTAAGAGTTATATTGTAAATGATAACCCGCCACGAAGGACAACGGACAAAAGATGATCACAAAATCTAACCACAAACAGACAGATAATAACTTCAATGCTTTTTTCTGCTCCATTTTTGCACCCAGTGATTTAATGGTCTTATACATGTACAAACTGTGGTAGTTTCCCAACAAGGAATATAAGGTTAATTATCTGAAGACACTGAAAGCCTAATTTAATATTAATGTGTGTCTGTAGAAAACAAAGGGCTATAATTTTACTCTTCATGGAATGATCTGGGCTGGTATTCTGAACCTTTCTAAGACAAATTATTCTCTAAGATTTCATAATTGTTCTAAGATTTAATCATTATTTTCTGAAAATATGAGAATTTCTTAGTTTTTCTCAAATTATTGTAAACAATCTTACAAAAATCTAAGAATAAAAGTTTTCGTCCTAAAAATAGATTTTTCTTAGACAAAAGAATGTGTTTGTTATGTGTAGTTGGTCTGTTTTCAGAAATTTTCTAAGAGTTTTCTTAACTTTAGCTAAGAAAATTATTTTCTTAGATTTTATCTTAGATAGTTTCACAAAGAATTCTTAGAGAACACTTGTCTAAGAATATAAAATACTTGTTTAAGAAAAAGGGTGATGAATAATTAAATTGGCAAACAAATATACCACAAACATTAAATCTAATAATTTTATGCATATTAAATTATGAAAAATATTACAATGAAACCATTTAATGGAATGTATGCACAGATTAACATATTGTCAAAAAGTAGTTTTAACTTGATATTAGATTTTATATTTTAGTTTATTAAGTAACAATTAGTTTTCGAATTTAGAGACCACAAAGTAACACACTACTGAAGGTTTGCACAATAATGAATACAAATCATTTGAATGACATACAAGGGTATGTACACCAATTGATGTAACATGTTGGAAGGTTTTCCAGTAAGGGTGACAAAAACATCATTTAATTATTGTCTTAGAAAAATCTAAACTTTTAAGACTGGTGCAAAGCTTTCTAACATTTAAAGACAAAAACAGCTATTCTTAGATTATTTCTAAAATACTTTTATGATACTTTGAGAAAAACTAAGAAAAATCTTAAATTTCAAAAGAATGATGAAAATATTTAGAAAATTTATAAACTTCAATTATTTATTGCCATTTTTATGTTAAAAGTCATAACCTGAATATCCATTTATTAGACCCAATGTCTTTGTTTTCATTTTCAACTCAGTAATTCCATTTATACATAGAATGTTTCTAATGTAATAAGACATTTCTTAGATAAAACCAAGAAAATACATATCTTGGCTAAAAAATTAAGGTATAGAAAATTCTTAGCAAAAATTCTTAGAAAGTTTCAGAATACGGACCCAGATCACTATTGGAATTTTACTTAGTCCAAAGAACTAAATCATACATATCTATGCTAAAGTCAAGAAAAATCAAAAACCTTTAGTGTTCTGCACTGACATCAACACCTTTTTTTGGAAAATTTTGAAATCCTCTGTCCGTCATTATGCTATTTATTTTGGCATAAAATGGCTTATCAGCGATCTGCTATATTGAAGAATCATGTTATAGAGACTTGTGAATTAAACTGCTCCAGTCATCATATTCTAAAACAAAACTGTCATTCAATACAATTCTTTCAACTTTGGTAAAGACTAATTTATCAGAGATAACGCTACACGTATTGCATCGTTACTGAGGACACTAAACATTCCACACTATACCAACAGCCTATCATGCACAAAGTGCTCAGGTAAGCTAAAAATCAATGACAAGCATTTTGTCAAGTGTCCAATTTTTCTGAATCATTACCTTCTCTTTTTCCAGTTTTTCTTTTTATTCTTGTCTGGACCATGGTGGCATTTAAGGACCTGGTGTCCAATGACTACATACATGTAAGGGTTCATCCCATGGACCCAGTGAACCTTACGTGTGGATGGATTGAGAACTGAAAACAGGTTTCTATATTTTTTGCAAATGTAAAATTGAAGTTCAAACTTTATTTAAAAAACACTCAAACTTGACATGAATTTCAGCAAATACAATTTGCAAATACAATTTTAGAAAATACATTTTGATATTTGAAAAATATCATTTCAGCAGACTTTTACATCAATGTTAAATGTTCATTTTTAAAGAGAACCCAGGGCTGTATAAATCATATTTTAGGGTCAAGTCATAAAAAGTGGCGGTCTCAAAAAGTGCTGCATTCAAGTATACCAGCATTTTTTATCTGCAATCGGACAAAACTTTCATTTTGAAGCAAAATGTGTTGACTTTTTACTTTAAGGAAACAAGAGGGCCGCGATGATCCTAGCTCGCTCAACTGTGTAATGGGGCCCAACCAGTTTCGAACCCAGGGGCACGATTGGAACAATATTTCTAAAGGACCATAATCTGATGTCACATACCAAATACCAAAGCTGTGTACTTTGTTGTTTCAGAAAAAAAAATTAATAGTAACATGCATAATTTTATTAATATTAAAAATTTCACCCCTACACCCCCAGGCAGAGCAAAATTTGATCTCAGGGGCATATTACACCTCTTGGCCTTGATGTTTCAGAGTTATTTCACAATAAAAGTCTTCATAAATCATGTTAGCCCTGGGTGGGGCCAGCTTTCACCCCATGTGCATGATTTGAAAAAAATTAGTAGAGGACCACAATACGATGCTTCACAGCAAATATTAAACCCCTGACCCTTGCGTTTTAATAAAATAAGATGTTTAATTTTTAAAATCTATTTCTAAGCTCTGGCAACCTATTTATGCAGTGCAACAGAACGATTTGAACAGCTTTTAAAGAGGGTCACCCAAGGATAATTCTTGTGAAGTTTCGTTAATATCGACCCAGCGGTTTAGAAGGAGATGTCGTTTCAATGAAAAGTTTATGCACGAAACACGGCGAACGACACATGACGGACAAAAGGTGGTCCCAAAATCTTACCCATAGGCAGTGTGCTTCACTATTCTTCCAGATTGATATCAGTATGTACATTTTTTATCAGTGACCTTACATAATGACCCTATTGAATTGAATCTATGTAGTAATTACAAGGTATTTAGTATGTTAAGTCTACCTAAATTTGTTAAGTACAAAGGAAAGTAACAATTTAAATCCTCGTGACATTATTGACCATACACATTTATCTGACCCTGAAGAAAAGTGTTAACTTTCACTTAACTTTATGAAGTAGCTAGAAAGTTATATACTTGTTTCACACTAAAATTAACCTGAAAGTACAAAAGGTGCATAATTCTGCTCCAAAGTTATGGCCGTGTAATATGAAATTTCATCTCAATTTTACAAGTATAAAACATGGCCCTAATTCTGCTTATTTTCCTGTAAAAGTTCTGTAGTCAAAGTACAGAGATATATTATTAATCACAAAAATTAAAGTGATTGACTAAGTTTACAAAAGGGGCTAGTTAGTTATAAGCCATAGTAACTGGCCACAAGAAAGTTTATGCAAGACATGAAATATATTAACATATTTCAATTAAATATATGTATCATCATCTTTTTTGCCAAAAAAAATCTGACTTATTTTAAGTTTCAAAAGTGGCATATTTTGCAAAAGGGCTAGTCACATTTGTACATTAAGGTCAGTGACTGTATATAAATAACATTTTAACAAAGTGTCCACAAAATAAAGTGTGTTTTGTCAGATCGGGATTTGAAACCGAACCTACCCACAGCAATCAAATGCTTGATGCCTGGGTTGCTCTGTCCAGTTGAGCTATCTGACTAAGCAACATTGATTCCATATACATGTATTTCACTCTTACAACCTTAAAGTTGTAATATCAATAACCAAACTGTTTACATGGGGATAGACATTTTGTACATTAAGGTCAGTGACTGTATATAAATAACATTTTAACAAAGTGTCCACAAAATAAAGTGTGTTTTGTCAGATCGGGATTTGAACCCGTACCTACCCACTGAAATCAAATGCTTGATGCCTGGGTTGCTCTGTCCAATTGAGCTATCTGACTATGCAACATTTATACCATATACATGTATTTCACTCTTATAACCTTAAAGTTGTAATATCAATAACCAAACTGATTAAATGGGGATAGACATAGTACATTAGAACAGGTCATTTCAAAATCCCCGTTACTTCTTTTTGGTCACTATATTATAGTTTGATATTGCAACTTGAAATTCACCTTATTTTGGGGAAAACTATCAGTATAATTAATTCATTGATTAAATATGAAGAATTATTGATAAAGCTACATCAAATAATATTGTTCTAAACAAAACAAAATAAGTAAAAATGTTCACACCTTCACAAGTCTATATTTTGAAAAAAATTGAAAGTATATCCATCAATTAAGAATTTTGTGAGATGATTTGGGAAGACGATACTTTTTGAAATTGGGAATATGACCCAATGTTTTGGCAAAAAACTGCTATAAAATAAGCCAAAATAGCCCTGTGATAAAATTAAACCTCAATCAATAGACATGCTTTATGTTGTTAGGCCCTATCAAGTTTAAATAAAGCCGCATATTAAAATAAGCCATAAGCTCTCTTTCATGCATGTATTTTTCTAGTAGCCTCTTTTCCTGTATATTCAGCCACTTAAG
The DNA here is from genome assembly GCA_027627225.1 of Congeria kusceri. Classification (NCBI taxonomy): domain Eukaryota; kingdom Metazoa; phylum Mollusca; class Bivalvia; order Myida; family Dreissenidae; genus Congeria; species Congeria kusceri. Next base: position 35,044,759 of record CM051032.1, on the reverse strand, counting down.
AGCTTAATAGAATTTTTAACATCTTTACAAAAGAATGGTTTAAATAGAATCAACACAAATTCTTTTAGAAACATTTCATAAATTCCAAAATATATGGGCGTGGCTGATTTTATAGGTGCCAGTGTGAATTTACTTTAGTATAGAAAATGATAATTAAATAATAATAATAAATATGAAAGAAAGTAAACTCAGCTGCTCAGTAAAGTTATTTACATTAGCTATAAGGTGGCTGCTTATGCGGAAAACTGAAATTTAAAGTCACAAGAAAGAGGCTACTGGTACCAACTCCTGTGATTTATTTATTTACATTTTATTTACACCGTGATAAAGGCGTCAAGCTAATTACGTTTTGATACATCAACAGTACAATATTAGGAATTTACCTGATTTACCAAAACTTTTGGTACCATAACCTATAATAAAACGCGAATTTGTTTTGATTTCGTGTGATCTTACGAAATTTTTGGCTTCCACTAAACCATTGAATAACATTATTTCATCTTCCTCCTTCTTTCGCATGCGAAGCCTGTCGGCCGCCATCTTGAAAATGAGACCGTATTGCGGTAGCAGTCAGTTTACGGCAAAAATTTATTTATCTTCCATTATATAAAAAATCTCCTTCCATTATTGACTCGACGATTAAGAGTAATTACCTCACATAATAAGTCCACCATCTTGCCTTTCTTGTCAACATATCGCCCTCGTGTGCTGGTGCACTCAAGTGTAAACTACGATTAAAATAACTCTCATTGTTTGAAACCGCTACGAAGATAGCTCCAATGTATTATGAACACTGTCTCTTCCCCTTGATTTAAGTAAAAAGAACTAATTAATTTTTTGAAGCAAATGTAAAACTTGTAATACACGTTTTTTTTTTGTTTTTTTGTGTGTGATTCATTTTCAATATATAACGCCGCGCGCTAAAGGAAAGAAAGCACCGCACAACTAAGGTCACAAACCACTAAAAAAGTATTGTTACAGTGATGGCTAAAAATTGCTCATATCGAATTGTATTATTATTTGTTTCTTTATAGCTATGATAATGACGTTGATTACGATGATGATTATGATTACGATGATGATTATGATTACGATGATGATTATGATTGTGATTATGATTATGATGATGATTATTATTATTACTATTATTATTATTATTATTATTATTATTATCCTTGTATATATCCTATCATTGGAAGTACCCCCGTACATCGTTTATTAAATTTTGTCGAACGTTAAAATTATCGGAAGTTAATAATTTACTAAATATTTTGCTTTGTTATATTGCCCTTATTGTATATGCTGTATACTTGGGTGAAATATTAGTGAATTTTAGGGGCACATGTAATTGTTTATTTTGCATACATCTTTATATCTATGTTAGTTACCCAATTATTTTTTGTTCATTTCACCATGGACTATTTATTACTTCTTGAATATATTAAACAAAATAATTTTTAATACTAAGAAGGGTGGAAAAAACACAATAACTGTTGGTTAAAAAAATAATGTATTGATTATGATGATATTGTAAATAATCAGTTAACTGTTCGAATTTTCTCTGCAAAGTAAAAGGATTTTGTTAAGTTGTACAGTTTGCAGTTCGAAGTTGATTTTAAAAGTAATTGGGAAGTCTGGGTTGAGTACACAGCTTGCATCATGCATGTGTCAAATAGACCCCTGATGGTGTATAGATAAGCAATTGCAATATACCGTGTGACAAGTCGCTGTGCAACTAGCAGGGTATGGACTGTTTATACGGTAACAACCTAAGGTGATAACATGGGTCCCAATTTAGGGACACGACATGCAAAAATTATTTATTACAGGTCTGATGGAATAGGTTAAGCGTATACGTATATTTATTTATTTTGAATTGCTTACAAAAACGAGTTTTATTTGAGTCTGACAAAGAGAAAAACATATGAAGAGATCCACAGGCATACACACTGTTTGCCTGGTTGCAGTTACCGGCGCGATTTTCTCGACCGCTGGAACTACGATGCTGGTGAGGTCAGTCAGCTGCTACGTGACCACGTCCGCGAAGTTCCTTGGATTCATATCATCGAACATCCAGATGTTCACACTATGTTCGGTAAGTTAAGCATACAATATATTGCATTATTATTAAATAGTATTAAAAGTAGTAGTATTATAGGCAAAAGCGATACAATGAGTTAAGTAAGTTAAGTATATTCCATATAAAAGTATTACGTTTTATAGGCAAAAGTTAGTTATAAAATGGTTTGCCGAATATTCCAAAAATATTGTGTGAAAATTTTGACAGTTAAATGTAGCATATGTTTTCACATATGTAATTGGTATTTTTTTCAGGTGCAAACGTTTATCTGCTGAGTAAAGACGGTTTTCACCTCAGTCGGGATGGGACGGAAACGTTCACGAGCGTTATAGTGGAGGCCGTGCGCTCGATGACTTCGATTTCTACGCTCCAAGTGCCAACATCTACCCATATACCACCAACGCCGATATTAGCTTCCACCTCGATACAGCGACGCACTTAGGTCGACGCCTCGGAACCCGACATCTACTAGAGTGGGGTCGTCGGCAACCACCATGACGTCAAAGCCTCGGAACCCGACATCTACTAGAAATGAGTCGTCGTCGACAACCGCCAAGACGTCAATGCCTCGGAAACCGACATCTACTAGGGTGGGGTCGTCGGCAACCGTCAAGACGTCAACTCCTCGGAACCCGACATCTACTAGAAAGGGGTCGTCGTCGGCAACCGTCAAGACGTAAACGCCTCGGAACCCGACATCTACTAGAAAGGGGTCGTCGGCAACCGCCAAGACGTTAACGCCTCGGAATCCCACATCTACTAGAGTGGGGCCGTCGTATGCAACCGCCAAGACGTCAACGCCTCGGAACCCGACATCTACTAGAAATGGGTCGTCGTCGGCAACCGTCAAGACGTCAACGCCTCGGAACCCTACATCTAATAGAAAGGGGTCATCGGCAACCGCACAGGCTAATCCAGGACGGCACTTTCCGCCTACCGTGGATTTATGTTGAAACAGAAAATACCATAAAAACGGAAAGTGCCATCCCGCATTAGCCTGTGCGGACTGCACAGGCTAATCCGGGACAGCACTTTACGCACATCCATTAAGACCGGTTTTCCCACGACGCCCCTCATATATTTTGTACATGCAAACTTCCAGATATCGTTGGGGACCAAGTTAATTTTGACAATAAATGTAGTAAAATCAAGTGGTACCACAAAAGATGCGTAAATTATGTTGAAACTGTTAGTGGGCAAAAATGGCTGTGCCATAATTGTGCAAGGTAGATGTATACCATACCTGTCTTACTCGTTGTATAAATAGAAAGGAAAATTATTATTATGTATTATTACGTGTGAAAACTGATTTCTTGGTTTACTATGTAAATAATACTATGTCATATATGTTTTTATAATTGCGAATAAGTGTGTACTGCAGTGGTTTAAACACAGCGGCGAGTGTTCGCAATTTTGGAATAAAAGTCGATATTCATCAAGTAATTTCTCAATCAAATACGAATAAATTAGCCAAGCTTTATATATGTACTTAAAGCCTATTAGTTCAAGATTACATTAAGCAAAATATATTCGATGTCGGACAAAAATTATTGTTTTGTAGGACACTATATAATTTCAGAAAATTCATTATTATCTCTCCGATTTTAGATATTTCACGAAAAAATCAAAATATTCAAATGCAAATATCTCAATGAAATATAAAATAAAACAACAATATTTATATATATTCTTTAAGCCTGTTGTCTTAAGTTGTCAAAACACATAAAATATTTGAGATTTGACAAATAATAATGCATTTATGGTGCATTGAATCGTTTCCGGGAATTCCGATAAAAAATTTCGGGTTTTACTAACTTTTCCACCTGCCCCTTGTTTTGCATATGTCTTAAATATTAACAAATAAACACATACACTAAGAAAGTTTTACATTTTTATTCATTTATTAAATCAGATGATAGCTTATAGTTGCATACAACAGATACAAAATATATACAATGTCGAATAACGGGAGTAAGTTCGCCGATGTGATATTAAGCATATTAACAATTTTATCTGTTGTTCTTAAATAAATAACATTAATATTTACCAACAAAAACCCCAAACTGTAGTGCTTCACAAAATTCGATAATTATAAGAACATACATTCTAGTATCATAATGCGATTTGATATGAATTTGGAAAAAATAATATAAATACAATATAAATTAATAACTGATTCATTTTAATTGTTGGTGAAAACATGGGACACAACCAAAAAAAACTTTACCCAATTCAACAGCAGTGTTGCACATTGTTTTGTAAATACATGCATGTTAAAAAAAAAATGCTGGCGTGATGCATTAGTACAAATAAAGTAATGCAGACTTGCAAATCATTGGTAACCTCAGTAAACCTTACAGACAAACAGAAGCACAAAACACATTTATTTTGTATTATTTGAAGTGGGGGGTATTGTGTCAGTTTATTACCATTTTTTGTGTTAATTTTAAACATTTATCCAAAAAATGTCTGGGTTGTTTCTGTTCATGTTATATTTATCACTATTTAATTATTCGCAACAAAAATCCCAATAAATTTACATACAAGAGGGCCATGACGGCCCTAGGTCGCTCATCTGAGTTTAAGGCATCATAATGGCTTTTAAAAATTTAACAGCAGGTACATCAATGTTTGAAGTTAAATGTTGACACATATGATAATAATGGACCACTAACACCCATAACCATATATGGTCAAACTGTCCAGACCCCTGGCAACCTTGTTTTTAAACAGATAAAATTTATTTGAAGGAATATGGTAGAGGGTCATGCAATAAACATTTCTATAAAAATATTTAAAAATCCAGAAAGTGCTTTCTGAAAATAAGATTGTCAAAGTTGCCTATATGGTCAAATACGGTCAAACCACCCAGCCCTTGGGAGCCATGCTTTTCAACGAATCAAAATTATTTGAAGGAATTTGGTAAAGGGCCACCCAAAGAACATTTCTTTGAAATTATTTTGAAATCCAGTAAGTGGTTTCTGATGAGAAGACTGTGAAAGTTGCCTATACGGCCATATACGGTGAAACTTCTAAACCCCCCTAGTGGCCATGTTTTTTTTTAAAGAATCAAAATTGTTTTACAAAATTTGGTACATGTTCACACAAGGAACATTTCTGTGAAATTATTTTGAAATCAGGTTGGTGGTTTCTGACAAGAAGATTGTCGAAGTTGCCTGTATAGTCTCATATGTTCAAACTTCCACACCCCATTTTTAATGAATCAATATGATTAGAAGGAATTTGGTAGAGGGTCACCTAAGGAATAGTTCTGTGAAATTATTTTTAAATCCAGTTTGTAGTTTCAGACAAGAAGATTTTTAACGTTTGTAATATAGCCATATATGGAAAACTGCCCCACCCCCTGGCGGCCAAGTTTTTTAACTAATCAGAATGATCTGAAGGAATTTGTTAGAGGGCCACCTGTGAGAACTATTTTTAAATCCAGCCTGTGGTTTCAGACAAGAAGATTGTCAAAGTTTTCAATATAGCCATATAAGGAAAACTGCCCTGCCTCCTGGCGGCCATGTTTTTTATTAATCAAAATGATTTTTAGGAAGGAACATTTCTGTGAAATTATTTTCAAATCCAGCCATCGGTTTCAGACAAGAAGATTTTCAAAGTGTTCAATATAGCCATATAAGGAAAAATGCCACCCACCTGGTGGCCATGTTTTTTAATATATTAAAATGATTTTTAGGAATTTTTAGTGATTTTTAGGAAGGGTCACCCAAGGAACATTTCTGTGAAATTATTTTCAAATCCAGCCAGTGGTTTCTGACAAACCGATTTTCAAAGTTTACAATATAGCCATATAAGGGAAACTGCCCTGCCCCCTGGTGGCCATGTTTTTTAATGAATCAATATGATTTTTAGGAATTTGGTAGAGGGCCTCCTAAGGAACATTTTTGTGAAAACTATTTTCAAATCCAGCCAGTGGTTTCTGAGATTTTTTAAGCTTTCCAGTTGTTTTAAGCTTTTGGTTGCTATGGCAACCAGAGTTTTCAATACATTCAAATGAATTGAAGGAATTTTTTAAAGGACCATCCAAGAAACATTCCGGCCAAGTTTGGTTAAAATCCCCCAAGCGGTTTCAGAGAAGAAGTTGTTTGAAGTTAAAATGTTGACAACGAACAACGGACGATGGACGCCAAACAAAGACTGACTGCAATAGCTTAAACAAGATAAGACAAATATGACTGTTACTACTGTGAATATGATTTATAATTTTTAAAGCACTGGAAAAAGTTATTTTAGAAATCTTTAAAAATTACATTAAAAAGCACATTTAGACTTTCTGGTTATATCATTCTTATCAATATTAATAACATTTCATTCCATTATAATACACAGATGACAGTACATATGGATTAATTACGTATTTGTATATGTTTAAAAAGTATAAATAAGACTTTAAACAACAGGTTTGCAAATATGTACTTTTACATCTGACAGTCATAGTTTGATAGTTGAAAAACTGATAATAGCCAGTGGAAATAAAACAGTTTTAGGTTAAAGAAGTTTGTTTAAAGTCTTAATCTGTAGAAATCGTAATTTACCCCAATTCTTTTCATTGGAAAATATAACTACAATCTGTTAATTACACTTCAATGAGTAAAATGTGATATAGTCATCGTTTTCTTCGTACAAATAAGAAATAATTAGCATCCTAAATGTATGCACATATTTTGAAGTACACTATGACAGATTATTGAAATTTATGTGGTGATACTCCATTTTGAAGACAACTGGGTCAGCTATAGTTATCGGCTTAAATCATGTTATTTTCATAAAACATTTGACACAACATTACATTTTCATACAACAAGTCATATTACATTAATGGTGCTTGAATGCAAGTTATGCAAGAAATAAGCTCAACAATTATTTTATACAATTGCCACTTTATACAAAATATATAAAAAATTCAAAATATACAACAAAGAACTGTTTAAAATACTTATACTACAATCTGTGACAAAAGTGGGCAAAAATATAGGTCTAATGTAACAAAGTAATGCATTAAAATATGGCAATGAAATATTTTATTGACGAAAAAAGCCGAACATAAAAATAAAATGACAATAAAATATCACTGTTTCTGCATTTCAAATTTTTGTAAATGAATTTATGATCTATCAACGAACAACAAATCAAACTAAAAATAAAACTGTCAGTAAACAGTACTAGCTTTCTAACTTGAAACTTGAGTAATCATTTAATACTTGTTTTGATAGGAGATAATGACAAGAGTAAGTAAAATATAAAGATTAAAGATCAAGCACAACACGATGACAGCAGCAAAATAGTAAACATTGATGCAATAAGTTTGTTTTTGCTTTTTGATGTTCTAATACACACATTAAAAAAAAATGTAACAACTTTTTCTATATGATTTTGTTATACAGTAAATTAATGTGCATTTTATATCTTGATACAGATAGTTTGCCAAAAAATTAAGAAGACTCTCACAAGATGAATGTTAAGTTCCACTTTGGAAGGAAACGGAAGAGTAATGTGGAAATAAATTCAAACGCAGTGTGCTGGAAATGATGCTTTCTGCTCGCACTTTTGGATCAGAAGGTGAAAAAGAATTAGGCTAGGTTTCCACGAGTCCGTGTCCGTATCCATATCCGCAACATTTCAATTCTGAAGCCCTGTTCCATGCAACCGTAACCGTGTATTAAGTTTTGTGTTTCTCTGTGAGTCTGGCTTTCAGAATTTTAGCATTAGACGAGCATTCTCATTTTCAATCAAGGGCTGCAGCATCGAAATCCAACCAATTCCCTACCATTTATGACCGTTTAACAAACCCCAACCAATTCCCTACCATTTATGACCGTTTAACAAACCCCAACCAATTCCCTACCATTTATGACCGTTTAACAAACCCCAACAAATTCCCTACCATTTATGACCGTTTAACAAACCCCAACAAAGTCCTGGCATTTGACAGCATTTATTCAAATCAAACCAATTCCCTACCATTTATGACCGTTTAACCAACCCCAACAAAGTCCTGGCATTGGACAGCATTTATTCAAATCCCATATATTCCTTTCAATTTAAGAGCATTTAACCAAATCCAACAGATAGCCTACTTTAGAATATATATCATTAATTTGTTACTGTAGTTTTAGAATGGCATACATAGTGCCTTTCATCTTTCTAAATGTTGTCTGTATGTTGTCCGCATCCACATAAAATTGCTTAGCGAGCAATTCTACACGGACGCACTATAGAGTCACGCAGATACTGATATTGAGATATGGAACGATTTTCAATGTTTTCAATTACTCTACGGATACAGACTCATGGAAATGCAGCCTTGGTATTGTTTATTGACATAGTATATTACAATATATAATACAACATACAATATAATATACAATGAAGCTAAACCATGACAAATGTGATATTTTATGGTCCTTATGTTCTGGCAAGCTTTTGAATGAATAATTGACATTAATTATGAAGATAATAACTGATTTTGACAGGAAAAAGGGATAACTTAATTACTTTGCCAACAAAAGATGAAGAAAAAATGTTGTTATGTTTGTGCTAATAAGCATGGTGGGTTAATATAATGATCAACATAATAATAAATGTAAGCCAAATCAATGCTATTTCAATTATTGCAAAGATGGACATTGAAGCCTGAAGCTTTGCTACAAGAACATCATCATATTGGGGGGAATTACGGTGCGTACAACATCAATACAAAGAAAACACCCACAAACATTTAGAATGTTGAAGAGATCACAAAGTTCCACGTACCGCAGTCAGTGTATCTGACACCTGTGTACAAAGTAATGCTAGACCTTATGAACTTCACTGCTTCGATTTCTGTGTCCTGCTATAAACTTCTATCCACAAGCTGACTAATAATATTCCCCTTACAGGTTAATATACAACCAGCCCGTTGAATAAATCCTTACCATGAAAATCTCCCAACCTCTGGCAGTAAGAAATTAAAATTCATAAATGACACTATGTTGCATTTAAATCATGGTACAAAACAATGCCTATATTTGCCTGATGATGAAGTATGGTACATAATGAGGGATAAAATTTTGCTGATGGCCATTTCTCATCACACAAGCGACAGATGAACAGATTTTCTGATGGCACTCTCATGCGGGCCTTCCAGTGCATGTTTGTCGCACATATATGCATTATGCTATTATTCTGCATCCCATTTTTCAATTGCACGTTTCCTTGGTAACCAAGGGGCATGAGAAGGCCCGACTGGAGCCCAGACACGCCCTTGGCTGGTTGGTAGTGTGTGCTGCTCATGATGAACCTCTATCATGATGGCGAAGCTGGCAGTTGTCAAGGGCGATGGAATCTGCAAATATAAACAAAATATTTAGTATATTTAAATATTAGTGGTGCCTTATATCACAACTGAGATTTTAATGCTTTGTTCTGTTTTCCAAAAATAAAAATGTAAATGTAAAGACAGGTCAACTTAAAGAAATTCTTAGTAATCACTCCATTCATGCATGGCATGGAACATCAGGAATGCATACAATATACACAAGGAAGGCTTTATACTTTAGTAATAGTAAAGTAACTGAATTGTTAGTACAAATACTTAACAAAAGCAACTAAATGGGAACTGAAGTTAAATTCATGTTTTCATGACACTGATATCACAGAATCACAATCAATACCTTGTGAGATGACGGCTTTCATCGTGAACCTCCATTTCTTGAGCCTTGAAGTCATTGAGTTCTTTTCTGATAGCCGCCTGAGAACAGAATATAACATCAATTAGTCGTGTATCATCTTTTTCTCACTTTCAACAATATTTTTACAGACATCCAAATACAAATTCATAATACTGCAATATAATTTTACATACATTATTTTTCAATCTTACAGAAATTAACTGCTTTATTCCAAGATTATTGGGGTTGTGTTTGCTGTTATTGTAAACTTACACAGGTGGTACAGAAAAGATGTACAACTAATATTGTATAGTCACGAAAGAACAACATAAAAATTTGTTGATTCTTATTGTAAACATAAGCTGACAATGAAATCATATAACATTAAGTGACAATTATATATCCAACCGAAGGCCTGTGCATACATTATCCCTAGTAACATTTATATATCCAACCGAAGGCCTGTGCATACCTTATCCCTAGCAACATTTATATATCCAACCGAAGGCCTGTGCATACCTTATCCCTAGCAACAGTTATATATCCAACCGAAGGCCTGTGCATACCTTATCCCTAGCAACATTTATATATCCGGTGCATACCTTATCCCTTGGTGTAAGCCTGGTCCAGGGTTTGTCCGCCCGTCTGTCATACTCGCTGGCATCGGTCACCTCCAAGTAGTCATTGAACTTGATGATCTTCTTCTCTCGCAGTTCCTCTATCGTGGGTCGGAAGCTCAGCTGGGAAATGAGAGCAGAGGTTGTCATGGTGATCACTTGTTTAACGATATCTTGCACAAACACTGTGATGCTGGAAATCATTTTAGACCTTTTCCATCAGGATTAAACCCTTTCGAAAAGATTTTATTTTCAATCCCTTTACAACTGAATGTCAGTTCTTAATTAACTCACTTTAGCTTAAATTTTCTTCACAAGTAGCAGAATTATACTGTTCTGTTTTACACTAAGATTGTTCTTCTAAGAACAACTGAACTTTGCAACTGCTATTTGCTTTGTATTATTAAACTTTGCAACTGCTATTTGCTTTGTATTATTAAACGTTGCAACTGCTATTTGCTTTGTATTATTAAACTTTGCAACTGCTATTTGCTTTGTATTATTAAACGTTGCAACTGCTATTTGCTTTGTATTATTAAACTTTGCAACTGCTATTTGCTTTGTATTATTAAACTTTGCAACTGCTATTTGCTTTGTATTATTAAACTTTGCAACTGCTATTTGCTTTGTATTATTAAACTTTGCAACTGCTATTTGCTTTGTATTATTAAACTTTGCAACTGCTATTTGCTTTGTATTATTAAACTTTGCAACTGCTATTTGCTTTGTATTATTAAACTTTGCAACAGCTATTTGCTTTGTATTACAAAACTTCGCAACTCAATTAGCTGTGTTTTAATAAACTTTGCAAACAGCAATTTGAGTTGTATTATAAAACTTTGCAACTGCTATTTGCTTTGTATTATAAAACTTTGCAACTGCTATTTGCTTTGTATTATAAAACTTTGCAACTGCTATTTGCTTTGTATTATACAACTTTGCAACTAATTTTGGCTATGTATTATTATGCTTTGCAACTTCATTTGCTTAAGTAAGCAACAGTTAATGACCTGAAATTCATTTTACACCCTTATACACAATGACCCAGATCAGACCTGATCACATGAACATTGACAAGTTCATAAATCATTGATTGATAACTGTCTGGCAGAGCTTTGATTTTCCACCAACTGCTACAAACAGCTGACAGAAGCTCATCATCTAAATGGTCAGGTCATTTGGGATAAACACATCAGCTGGCTGTCAAAAAAACCTGATTGCCTTGAATTTTAATGAATTGTTTTCCACACTGCTAATTGAGCATTAAAAGACAATGGCATACTTCCATAGAGTTACAAATGTTGCATAATGAATGTTAATTGTTTGTTATTATATTAACAACTATTGTTAATCACCATGTCAATTATCATCTATTCAACTATTAATTTATCCTGGTAACACTGTTCAGATCTGAGAAAAAGATCAAAAGATAAAATCTTGCAGTAAATAATATTTAAACAAATTATCTGTATAACATTTTTGCACATGAAAATAAAGATCAGACAATCTGTTTCAATCCGAGATGAAATAATTCATTGGTGTCATTTAATTATAACCACAAGCATGGCAATTTTATGAAGGCAGCCATACACAAGATTATCTCAACAGTTATCTACACAAATACCAAAGTAATTATATTATAATAATTTAATTGATAAGATTTTATTTCCATTGTTACTTATCAATGAATAAACAATACCCATTTCAATTGTGTGTAAAGACATTTCAAAGGTTAACTAGAATTGTCACATGAGTGACGGATATACCCCCACAATATGGCCTTGTCACAAAACTATGGCATCTATTCGAAAGAAATGGACAGGGAGAGAATGCTTTAATTTGTGAATGGTCAACAGTGTGTTTGGAAAAATTTAATTTCAATAGGAGCCATAACTCTGTCAACATTTAGTGGTATGCAACCAAAGTTGAACTTGATCTGTATTTTATGATGTTACACCTATGTACCAAAAATAATTTAAATATGTGAAGCCTTTCATGAGTTGTTCTCCATGTTTTTCGGGAATTTAAGTCAAAAAAGGGGGCCATAACTGTGTTAAATTTAGTGGTTTGTATCCATAGTTGAACCTGAACTGTATTTTATGACGCTACACGTGTACCAATAATTATTTAAATATGTGAAGCCATTGTTGAGTTATCGTCAGGAAACCATATTTTTAGGGAATATCAGTCAAATAAAGGGCCATAACTATGTCAAAATTTAGTGGTTTGTAACCAAAGTCAAATTTGACCCGTATTTTAAGATGCTACACGTGTATACCAACAATTATTTGAATACGTCAAGCCATTCTTGAGTTATCATCCGGAAATCCTGTTTTCAGGGAATTTTAAGTCGCAAAGGGGCCATAACTCTGTCAAAATTTAGTTGTTTGTAACCAACATCGAACTCGACCTGTATTCTATGATGTTATACATGTGTACCAAAAACTATTTCAATATGTCAAGCCTTTCTTGAGTTATCATCCGGAAACCATGTTTTTAGGGAATTTTAAGTCTAAAAGGGGTCATAACTCTGTCAAAATTTAGTGGTTTGTAACCAACATGGAACTTGACCTGTATTCTATGATGTTACACATGTATACCAAAAATTGTTTGAATATGTCAAGCCTTTCTTGAGTTATCATCCGGAAACCCAAAACCAACAGACCGACAAGCTCACTCCTATATACCCCCCAAACTTCGTTTGTGGGGGTATAACTAAGCATTTACACGTAATTAAATGTCAAATATATCTCTTCAGCAATTACATTTACAAAGTTCGTAACAAAAATTATTAATTGAGATTAAATATGATATTGACAAACAACGCTTGTCAATGTACTGGCACAATGTGTCAAAATATGAAATAAAGGGAAACAACTCTTTGTAACAAACGATCACATGGCAGTGTTTGGATGAGAAATTGTATACCTTTCTTATAAGTAACTTCTTTTTAGCTTCTAAATCTTTTTGTGCATCATCATCACTTTTCACTGAAAAAAACAACAACACACAGTAATGTCCACTATGGGATAAAATGCAGAACTAAAACACAACCAAATTTTCACAAACATAAAAATAATCCTAATCATACCAGCAAATTACGCCATTTTATGATAATATTATTAATATAATATTATTTTAAAGAAAAATGTTTTAAAGGTATGAAATGCAATAGCAATTTCTTAAACAGTTTTAACTAATTCACTAAATTTGACAAGAGGGCTCACCTGATATCTATGTATGAAGTTTCATTAAAATATCTCAATAGGTTTTCAAGTTATTGAGCGAAAACTGTTTTTCTATTTTTAGTAACAGTGACCTTGACCATGACCCCACCCACCACATATGTAAAGCAAGGTCTCGATATAAGGTATCTACGTATGAAGTTTCATTAAAATATCTTAATGCGTTCTTAAGTTATTGAGCTTAATTACAAGTTTTTCCACTTTTAATAACAGTGACATTGACCCCACCCACCCCATAAGAAAACCCAAGTGAGGTCTCGATATAAGATATGTGTAATAAGTTTCAGTAAAATATCGCAATGCTTTCCTTATCAATTTATTGAGCGGACACTGTTTTTCTATTTTCAGTAGTGACCTTGACCCCACCCACCCCATATGCAATACCATGCAATGTGTTGATATAAGGTACTTATGTATTAAGTTTCATTAAAATAGCTCAATGTGTTCTCAAAATATTAAGCAGAAACCATTTTTCTATATTTGATAACGGTGACCTTGACCATGATCCCACCCAGCCCATATGCAATCCCAATCGAGGTCTCAAAATAATGTATTTATGTATTAAGTTTCATTAAAATATCTCAATGCGTTCTCAAGATATTGAGTGGAAACCGTTTTGCTATTTTTAGTAACAGTGACCTTGACCTTGACCCCTCCCGCCCCATATGTAATCCCATGCGAGGTGTCAATATAAGGTATCTATGTATTAAGTTTCATTAAAATATCTCAATGTGTTCTTAAGTTATTGAGCGGAAACCGTTTTCCTATTTTTATTAACAGTGATCTTGACCTTCACCCCACCCATCCCATATGCAATCCCAATCGACGTCTCGATATAATGTTTTATCCAAATATGAAACCTCTCGGCCTTGTGGTTTCAGAGAAGAATTTTAAAATCATTTTGCCAGTTACGTCTATATAAACCATGTGAGCCCCGGGGTGTGCCCAGCTTTAACCCCAGGGGCATCATTTGAACAACCTTTATAGAGGACCACTACACAATGTTACATACCAAATATGAAACCTCTGGGCCTTGCGGTTTCAGGGGAGAAGATTTTTAAGTCATTTTGCCATTCAAGTCTATATAAACAATGTGACCCCGGGGTGTGGCCAGTTTTGACCCCAGTGGGCATCCTTTGAACAATCTTGTAGAGGACCACTTTACAATGTTACGTACCAAATATGAAACCTCTAGGCCTTGCGGTTTCAGAGAAGATTTTTGAAGTCATATTGCTATTTAAGTCTATATAAACCATGTGAACCATGGGGTGTGTCCAGTTTTGACCCCAGGGGCATCATTTGAACAATCTTTGTAGAGCACCACTATACAATGTTACATACCAAATATGAAACCTCTGGGCCTTGCGGTTTCAGGAGAAGATCTTTAAAGTCATTTTGCTATTTAAGTCTATATAAACCATGTGTGCCCCAGGGTGTGGCCAGTTTTGACCACAGGCGCATCATTTAAACAATCTTTGTAGACGACCACTAAACAATGTTACATACCAAATATGAAACCTCTGGGCCTTGCGGTTTCAGTGGAGAAGATTTTTAAAGTCATTTTGCTTTTCAAGTCTATATAAACCATGGGACCCCCGGGGTGTAGCCAGTTTTGACCCCAGGGGCATCATTTGAACAATCTTTGTAGAGGACCACTATACAATGTTACGTACCAAATATGAAACCTCTGGGCCTTGCGGTTTCAGAGGAGAGGCTTTTTAAAGTCATTTGCTATTCAAGTCTATATAAACCATGTGACCCCCGGGGTGTGGCCAGTTTTGACCCCAGGGGCACCATTTGAACAATCTTTGTAGAGGACCACTATACAATGTTACACACCAAATATGAAACGTCTGGGCCTTACGGTTTAAGAGAAGATTTTAAAAGTCAATTTGCTATATAAGTCTATATAAACCATGTGACCCCAGGGGCGTGGCCAGTTTTTACCCCAGGGGCATAATCTGAATTATCTTTGTAGAGGACCACTAGAGGATGTCAGATATCAAATATGACAGCTCCAAGCCTTGTGGTTTCAGAGAAGAATATTTTTAAAGTTTTCAGTTTTTAAATATATTTGTAGCTCTGTTGAACTACATATGCAGCGGACCGAAACGATTTGAACAACTTTGAAAGAGGGTCACCCAAGGATCATTCCTGTGAAGTTTCGTGAAAATCTGCCAAGCCATTTAGGAGATGTTGATTATATGAAATGTTGACGCACGACGCACGACAGACAAAAGGCGATCACAAAAGCTCACCATGAGCACAACGTGCCCAGGTGAGCTAAAAACGAAAGTAAAACATCTATAAAAATAGATACTGGCAAAGGTGCTAAATGGAAATTTGTTATAATGTACAGCATCCAACAAGACTGTGCTGTTTTGGTGGATAAATGAGAGACGACTTCCAAACTACATACTAATTATTTCATACAGATGTAAATATACACTTTTCTTCAAACCACAAGCAAAAGTTTACTTCTATATTACACACATGGGCTTAATGCATTTTACAGGGTTCTCACAGAGAAGTCATGTTAAATTTAAGCACGTAGTTACTATTTTAAGTACTATATACGAGGCGTGTCATGGGAAAACCGAGCTTAATGCACATATGCAAAGTGTCATTCCAGAATAGCCTGTGCAGTCCGCACAGGCTAACCCAGGCCGGCACTTTTCGCCTACAGTGGATTTATGTTTAGAAGAGAGTTCCTTGTAACAGAAAATACGATAACAGCGGAAAGTGTCTTCCCAGGTCAGCCTAAGCAGACTGCTCAAGCTGACATGGGACGACACTTAACACACATGCATTAAGCTCGGTTTTCTCACGACAAGCCTCATTTCAATTTCAATAACCCACAGATATGTTTCCAGACATTTCATGTTGAAAACACATTTTTCGGACTCCATTTTTAACTACGGCACGTTTTAAAAGCAAAGAAGATCTGCATGAATTTGTACCCAAAATAATTCAAGGCATGTTTGAAAACAAAACTAAGCAGATTTGAAGCAGCAGAAAAAGAACTATTCAAAATGTTTGTTTTTTTTCATTTTCAAGCAATTTTAGAAAAAAACAGCCTCAAATTGAAGCACTTTATAAAACTGTGCCAACCCTGTCTTAGTTCTTGGCCTGATACAATGTTCACTTACTGTGCAATATATTTCTTTGTTCAAGCTCTTCCTGTGACGGCCTCAGGCTCAGTCGCCTAGAAAACAAGATCAACAACATAGTAACAACAGCCTTTTTAAATATGAATATCGTAGTTGAACATTAATACATATTTGATATCTTTAAATTTCAAATTTGACCTAGGGACTTTCTGACCCCAAAAAATGTCAGAAAGACTAATTCCATGTGTTAAAAAAAATTGTAGTTCAACAATTATGAAAATTTCTCCCTCTCTGTCCCAAAGGCACCCAAGAAGAAAGGGTCAAGCCAAGGGTCAATACAAATAAGTCTGCATATGATATCACAGAAGCTTAACAAAAACCTCAAAATGAAGTTTTTTTAACAACACTGTAGCCTGGTCATTGGTGTTATTGGGCTAAACTCATAATGATATAATAATGTTATCCATCTAAGTAGCTTTCACAACAAAAAGTCATCTGTATTCTACGAAGACTTTTGTTCTCATTTAAGGTAACATTTCACTGTATTATAGCACCAGAATTTTTAACTTCATAGTTCAACTCCGTAACACATAGGCTAAAATTTTCTTACATTTTCACTTTTCATCACATATCTGAAATCACCAATACCTGAACAATTTACAACAACACTGTCGTAGTCCTTCTTTGATAGTTTACCATTCTTACCTGATCAATTTGGACCCAATCTCTTGTCTACACTGGTGTATCTGGTCCTCCGATTTATTTGGAATTATGTTTTTCTCCACCAACTCTTGCCGAGATGGTCGGTTGCTAAGGAACCGCGCGAGACTGTCCTGCCTAGCAACCTTGGCAGCAAGTCCGGCTGAAATCGTAATTTGACTTGGTAAACTAACAAGTCAGTGCTAGAATAGCACGAATAGACTAGAACTCACATAAACCCAAAGTGGCTAAGGTGTGTTGGTGCTTTAAAACTGTTTGATTAGTAGTATCACATTAACATTTTAATATTTACACAACGAGGGGACCTGAACATGTGTTCATAGGAAGGCATCTTTCATTAAATCCCAAATTTGTAGAATCACATCTTTTTGAAGTGTTTAATCTGCACTTCTGCACCTTACATGGGTGTGATTACAGAAACAGTTCAGGGGGGGGGGGGACTACCCTTCACGGCTTGAAGGGTTCACTAAAACGCCTAATATCCTAATAGACCCAGTAAATTTAAGCAGTATAGACAATTTTGCATACACAGGATATCAGTTGAAAGGTGGAAGAATCACACCTTTCATCTTAAGTCAAGCCAAATCCTTAGCAAACATAAAATGGATGAAAGCCCTATCAAATAAATTATATGCACTTGTCATTTTGAATGTGAAATGAGTACATTAAGGAAACATTTCAGGTTTCACATTATTAAAATGTGACACATGGAAGACAAGAAACATAATTAATACGTTTGTGCATGTAGGAAAATTTTTGACAAGCCTCTTTAACTTTGTGCATTTAAGCAGACAAATGCAGTTTTATTTATAAACAGTTTGAGAAAATGTACACTATATAAATGTAATACTTTTATTGTTAGTTTAAGTTTAAAACCAATTTATTTTAGCTTGTTTCGAAAGCCATAGGCTTATTGCTACATTTTAGAATCAGTTTCCTGGGAAGAACCAGTACTTGGTGTCTTATGAGAAAGATAATCAAACGCACCCTGAGTATGCTCAAACTCATGACCTCCTAAGTGCAAGGCAGATCCCTTATCCATTACCGTACTGCGACTTTTAAATTCTTTTATTGTTAAGAATAAGTGGACTGTATTGAAGAATTGAACGGACATTAATGTTTTACCACAGACTGTCAAAACAGACTAAATAATATGTCCAAAAGTGACTGACTTCCACTATCAGGTCTAGTGAAATCAATCTTCGGCATGTCCTAGCTTGTCCTAGAGCATGCAATGGCAAGTCAAATTTTATCAGAATTTACTAAATAATTACTGTACAGACAAGTGTCAAATGACATTTATCAAAAATGGATAAATAGGCCATTTAACATTTTACCACCCTAGACTATTAGTATGTAAGTACAGTTGAACTAAACAATTTTGACTGATAGGAGAAAATTCCAGAGTCAACCTAGGGCCAAAATCAACATACAGTTTGTTTCTCATTGTGCATTCTCATTGTTTCTCATTTGTAACCCATAACAATCACTGCTACCCAAAATATCCTTTTGAACAAAATCTAAAATATTTTTAATATGTCAAATATCTGTGATGTCTGTACAAATTTGTCATACTACATAGATGAAGCACAGAAGGTTCCTTTTTTTTTGTTTTTAATCAATGTAAAATCATGGTAAACTATACCTACATACATGGAGTTTCATGCAGAATTTGTTTATGTGTCAGAAAACTAATATTAGATAAATAATGTGAAAATATTTTTTTTATATATGCCTGGGTCATGGGAGAGGAAACAAACAATATTTGTGGCCTGTTGTGGGAAAACCGGTCTTAATGCATGTGCGTAAAGTGTCGTCCCGGATTAGCCTGTGCAGTCCGCACAGGCTAATCCAGGACGGCACTTTCCGCTTTTATGGTATTTTCTGTTTCAAAGAAGTCTCTTCTAACCATAAATCCATTTTAGACAGAAAGTGCCGTCCTGGATCAGCCTGTGCGGACTGCACAGGCTGATCCGGGATGACATTTTACGCACATGCATTAAGACCGGTCTTATCATGACGCGCCACATTTTATGTATGGCCCAAAGGATTCAACAACTTACTGGGCTGATCATCGTCGTCATCCCGGTAATTGATTTCCTCATCGTCGGAAGATGACTCGTCGTACTGTGCCGATGCCGGCGGTTTGTACGGTGGTGGTGGGTGCTCTGGCACCGACTGGGAGGGGTAGGCCGGTGGCGCTGGCAGACTGTCTGGATCAACCGCAGGACCACCCCTGTTAAGATACGAGAATAATCTACTGGTTTACTGTATTATTCCTTGTTGTTGTTGTTTCTATCTTGTTTGAAACTTGATTTTGTATCTGAAGATGAAATGTGTTGCATTTAAGACAATAATTTAAAATCTAATTTCTAGGGATGAGCATGAAACTACTGCATCTGATATAGAAATGTTAAGCAGATACAACAGTTTCCCGCTCAACCATCCAATGATCAATCTAATTGCCTTGTGTTTTTTTGAAACCTGATCCAAGTATCTTAGGTAATATTCAAGTACCAAAAGGCGGCATGAATTTCAACTCAATATCTAAAACCCCATTTTTGTATGTTCCAGACATACCATGCTAGCTGCAAACAAAATAAGGACATATCTGTTGATTTTGTGTGCTTTAAATGTTTTTTTTGTTTGGATTTTTCGCCAAATTCTAGAATCAGTTAGCCCACTCACACTTTTCCTGGGCAAGCTTAGCCGATCTAAGCAGCAGTTTACCAGTACCAAGTGCACATACTTACACCACCAGTGTTTTTTTCACCTTTGGGGGAAAGATGGCGGGGTACTTCAGATGGGGAATTTTACGGCAAAAGGGGATTTTGTTTTTAGAAAAAACACTATTACATGTTTATATTCTACATTGTTATAAAACATTAATGAATTGTTTTGCTACAAATGATAACTAAGATTAACTTGGTATGATGAAAAATTGCTGGGATTGTTTACAAAAACCCCTGTATCATAGCCAAATTTGGTCAGATTTTGGTCAATTTTTTTTTAATGGAGCTTACATGCTGTGGGGAATTTTAGGATAAATATAGGGGAAAAATATATACTTTTTAAGCAGGGGAATGGGGCCGAATTTCGGCCCCAAATTGGCCCTAAAAAAAGCACTGACCGGTAAATGAAACGTGCCGTACTTGAATCAGAGATAGGGGAAGAATGGCCGTAGAGATTATTTCAATGTCCAATCATCCTACAAGTTATGTGGCCAGCTAAGGCTTGAGCTCACAAACCCCGGATTAAGTGCTTAAAATAAATGGTTTGCAGAAGCAGACAATAACCAATCACTGGTTTTGAACATTAATATTTTTGTGGTATCCGTTTTGCTATTAGGACTCTGTGAGATCGATCCCTAAGGCTATACAGGGGACATACAACATGATTAGTCTCAAAGACACTGAGTACTAGTTCTACACAGGAAATGGACTCTTGTATACTAAATTTGCTTCAGGATTAAGACACAATAAAGCAAAACTTCCGATGTTTAAGCAAAATGTGCTTCCATGTCACAACCAAACCTCTATGTGTCATATAATAACAATTATGCAATGATTTTATTATTAGTTTACTTACAACTTTTTGGATCTCAATACAACTTTACATATGAAAGCCAATAACAAGAGTTTATTATAATATTCTCTAACTTCGTCATTTTTCAAAGTTGACTAGAATTACTATAGCATTTAAACAAGGTTTGTCACAGGATGGGTGAGTACAATATTATGCCCTAGATAAATATCTTGAGATTTCAGCAACACAACTGTTTGTTGTTGTGACACACTGCCTCATAATGATCTTCATTCCCACCAAGTTATTACATTCCTTACATGTTGGCAAAAATTATGCTTCCTACAAAAAGTTCGTTCTTATATTTGACCTTATAAGTGTAACCTTGGACCCACAGACCTTGACAGAGGAGCACGTAAGTGGTATGCGACACATCATCTGGTCATGGGAACAAGTAATCTGAAGTATTATTAAAATCCTTCAAGGCTTTTGGAAGATATAGAGCAGCAAGAAAATTCCTTGACATTTGAC
Organism: Congeria kusceri; assembly: GCA_027627225.1. Taxonomy (NCBI): domain Eukaryota; kingdom Metazoa; phylum Mollusca; class Bivalvia; order Myida; family Dreissenidae; genus Congeria; species Congeria kusceri. The sequence continues at coordinate 35,023,261 of CM051032.1, read as the reverse complement.
CTTGAATTGTGACCTTGACCTTTGATTGAGGACCATGGGAGTTGTACACGACACATCATCTGGTCATGGGAAATAATAATCTTAAGTAACATTAAAATCCTTCAGGACATTTAGAAGTTATGGTGGAGAAACAGAAATCCTTGACCTTTGACCTTGAATTGTGACCTTGACATTTGACAGACGAGCATGGGAGTTGTATGCGACACATTGTCTGGTCATAGAGAATAATAATCTGAAGCAACATTTAAATCCCTCCAGACATTTGGAAGCTATGAAGTGGAAACAAAAATAATTGACCTTTAACCTTGAATTGTGACCTTGACCTTTGACCGACGATCGTGGGAGTTGTACGCGACACACTGTTTAGTCATGGGGAATAATAATCTGAAGTTATATTAAAATCCTTCCCGGCGTTAAGAAGTTATTGAGCAGAAACAAAAATTCATGACCTGTGACCTTAAATTGTGACCTTGACCTTTGACTGATGAGCATGGGAGTTGTACCCAACACATTGTCTGGTCATGGGGAATAATAATCTGAAGTTATATTAAAATCCATCCAGGCATTTAGAAGTTATGGAGCGGAAACGAACATTCATGACCTTTGACCTTGAATTTTTACCTTCACCTTTGACCGACGAGCATGAGAGTTGTACAGGACACATCGTCTGATCATGTGAAATAATAATCTGAAGTTATATTAAAATCCATCCAGGCGTTTAGAAGTTATGGAGCAGAAACAAAAATTCATGACCTTTGACCTTGAATTGTGACCTTGACCTTTGACCGACAAGTGGGAGTTGTACGCGACACATCGTCTAGTCATGGGGAATAATAATCTGAAGTTATATTAAAATCCATCCAGGCATTAAAAAGTTACAGAGCGGAAACAAAGTCTGGACGGAAGGACCCAACAAAGGACAGACGGTGCGACCTCCATATGCCCTCCTTCAGGGGCATAAATATATGGGAAAATATGATTAAATTTTAACACGGAACGCGGCCAGTTTGCCATAAACAAAGACGAAAATAAACAATGGAATATTTTGCAACAAATTATGGACGGAGTCTACTGTTTTGAAAATAGTTTTGGAATTTCAAAGGAATTGTTCCTTAAATACACATGCTTAAATGCACGATAGCAAAATTGTAACAAACAAATCATTTCTGCATTATGTAGCGCAATAAATAACATTTGTACTACATATTTTATATTTAAGTTCACAAAAAACTTTACGTTTTGTTAATATGCTTTTAATTTGTGCTTCTTAACATAATATTTTCACTGTATTTATCAATATGTACTTCTCGGAAAATGGGAGAGTATACATAAATATAGTTCTCATTCATAGCCTTTAAAAATACAGACACATTTTATACAAGATTGTGTCAGAATCGAAATAATTGACGGGTTAGCATTGGTTATTGCGGTAATAACCAACGGTTTTTTGTTCCGATGCTTGTTATCAAACCACACAGGGGTTTAATTCCTACGCATCAAAACTCCAAACCGTTGGTTATTTCCACAATAACTAATGCTTAACCGTCAATTATTTCTTAATTAATGTACACAGAACTAATCTACTTGTTAAAATATGCTGTAATACGTTAAATAACTGATTACACTGGCCAAGTTGGAGTGGTGTATTTGTGTTATTGTATTGAAATACTTAAAATCATATATCAAAGCATGCTTCAATGTCAGAAGGTTAATTCCCCATTCCTTAAAGTCTACTTTCTTTTAATGTGATTATAGTTGAAATCTTTTCTAAGAATATATCTATCTCAAATTTTATCAGTAAATGATACTGTAAAAATCAGGGGACTAGCCAGTCCGGAATTTAAACCTGAGAACTTTTAACTGAAGAACTGGTATTTCTAAAGAGAAGACACTTAATTTGTCATTGTATTTTATCGAAGGCAGCTTTAAATAACAAAATGCTTAGTCCTTACGACAGGAAGTGATTCAGAAAGTTCTCATAGCCAATGGGTTCAATATTTCTGAATGAAATTCATAAAATATTCATGTCACATGTCTGTAGGCAGACAAAATGGCACGACTGCGTAAATCAAGGAAACTACTGTTTTCCCAGCTGTACAAAAAACCAAGAAAACCTCTTCGCACAGACCTATTTAAATGTGTCAATGATACATGTACATAAGGTATGCATCTGTAGAAAAATGTTTACTTACTGCACTAACCTAGCACACCTTATGTACCTAAGAAATTCACTGAAATCACAAATGTTCATCAGATAATAGCAAAAACATACGAGGCGCGTCGTTGGAAAACCGGACTTAATGCATGTGCGTAAAGTGTCGTCTCGTATTAGCCTGTGCAGTGCAGTCCTCACAGGCTAATCCGGGATGGCACTTTCCGCCTACAGTGGATTTATGTTTAGAAGAGACTTTCTTGAAACAGAAAATGCCATAAATGGGGAAAGCGCTGTAACGCACATGCATTAAGACCGGTTTTCCCACGACGCGACGCATACATATTCAAAACATCTCTATGGGCCTATTCTTAATTTCTCAACCATTCACAGATTGTTTGTTGACCAAGTATTGTTTTCAATTCTCTAACCAAACAGAAAATCGCTTTTAACCAAGTATGCAGTAACATAGAATGGTTGCCTGGTAACAGACTTGAAATCCGTATGATTTCATATCATTTCAGCAGAAAACTCATTATGGCACTTTATATGGTATTTCTACACTTCAGTATTTCACTAATGTCATCCCATTAATGGAAAACATAACTGTACAAGAACAAAACAATGTTCAAGTGGGAGAGAGATTATACTTTGCAGCTGATCTTCTTTTTTATTAATTCATTTCATAAGATGTTGTTTTCAATTTGAAACTATTCAGGACCAACAGAAAATGTACTATTGTTTGTGAACTGTCAAATTTGAAACAGAGTTTTCTCTTTGCTATAAATATTTATCCATCAAAAAGGTTAAACAAAACTCTTCAGAAAAAATACTAGAAATGTGTCCACAGACATGGATGCCCCCACCTATGCAGCCATTTCTACATGGCGCCGCTTTTTCTGTATGCATACAAATAATTTTCCAAAAAGAGAATTGTCCTTTTATATTTTACATTCTGCAAATGTATTCTCTTATTGTGTGAAGTAATTTGGATATCATAAAACAGTTGTAGTCCTGACAAAAAATCAATAAAGGGTAGTAATTAAAACTTTAAGGCCATTATTTTTGAATTATGCTTTGCACACTCCTGAATTAAGGGAAGTAATTCACTAACTTCACAAGTCAGGTTCGTGCATGCAACACATCATCTGGTGATAGAGATCATTTCTGCCAATTTATCTGAAAATCCCTGCATGCATGACAATATTATGCTCCAGAAAATTATTTTACCTTTGACCTTGATTAATGACCTTGACCTTTCAGCTACAGACCTGGTTCTTGAGCGCCACATACCGTCTCATAATGCTTAACACTTCTGCCAAATTATTTGCATTTTTTTTATGCCGGACAAAATTATTTACCAGACAGAATCTATGGACTTAATTCTTATACTTGACTTTGGACCTTTAAGTGACCTTGACCTTGGACCTAGTTTTTGTGGGCGACATATCGTCTTATAATGGTAATCACTTCTGCCAAGTTATTTGAAAATCCTTCAATGCTGGACAGAGTTATTGCCTGGACAAGAATCTTAACATATACACATATACTTGACCTTAAAGTGTGACCTTGACCTTGGACCAAGGCACCTGGTTCTTGCATGTGACACCGCCGCATAATGCTAATCACTCATGCCAAGTTGTTTGAAAATCCTTTCCTGCTGGACAACATTATGCTCCAGACATGGTCTATGGCTTAAATTCTTATATTTGACCTTTTAGTGTGACCTTGACATTATACAAAGGGACCTGGTTCTTGCGCGCAAGACACACACACACCATGCTTAGCACTTCGGCCAAGTAAGTTTAAAATCCTTCCCTGCTGGACAAAATTATGCTTCAGACAGTATCTATGGCTTAAATGACCATACACCTTTAAGTGTGACCTTGACCTTGGACCTAAGGACCTGGTTCTTGTGCGCGACACACCGTCTCACCATGCTCAACACTTGTGCCAAGTTATTTCAAATTCCTTCCAATGCTAGACAAAATTATACTCCAGACAGTGTCTATGGCTTAAATGTTTATATTTGACCTTTGACCTTTAAGTGTGACCTTGACCTTGGACCTAGTTCTTGCACGACACACCGTCCCCATTGCTCAACACTTGTGCCAAGTTTTTTAAAATTCCTTCCATACTAGAAAAAATTATGCTCCGGACAGGGATAGAAGGCTTAAATTCTTATATTTGACCTTTGACCTTTAAGTGTGACCTTAACCTTGGACCTAGGGATCTGGTTCTTGCACGTGACACACTGTCTCACCAAGCTCAATATGTGTGCCAAGTTATTTGAAATTCCTTCCATGCTGGACAATATTATGCTCCGGATTGGGTCTATGGCTTAAATTCTTAAATTTACCCTTTGACCTTTAAGTTTGACCTTGACCTTGGACCTAGGCATCTAATTCTTGCGCGCGACACACCGTCCCACCATGCTCAACACTTGTGCCAAGTTATTTGAAATTCCTTCCATGCTGGACAAAATTATTCTCCGGACAGGGATAGAAGGCTTAAATTCTTATATTTGACCTTTGACCTTTAAGTGTGACCTTGACCTTGGACCTGGTTCCTGCGCGTGACACATCGTCTCACAATGCTCAACACTTGTGCCAGGTTATTTGAAATTCCATCCATGCTAGACCAAATCATGCTCCAGACAGGGTCTATGGCTTAAATTCTTATATTTGACATTTGACCTTTGTGACCTTGACCTTGGACCTGGTTCTTGCGCGCGACGCACCGTCTCGCCATGCTCAACCTTGTGCCAAGTTATTTGAAATTTCTTCCATGCTCGACAAAATTATGCTCCAGACAGGGATAGCAGGCTTAAATTCTTATATTTGAAGTGTGACCTTGACCTTGGACCTAGGAACCTGATTCCTGTGCGTGACACACCATCTCATTATGCTTAACATTTCTGCTAAGTTATTTGAAAGATTTTCTAAATACTAAAATTCTTGAAAAATATTCACATATCTATGTTTGAACATACAATACACAGCATACAATAAAGCATAGAATTCTACCTGAGAAGAGTTATCCTGGGTTTCGGGCGCGGAGCCCCTTGCGTCACTGGCGTTGCATTCGGTGACGGCAAAGCGTTACTTATCACCTCAGCGTCTTGCAGCAAAGGCGTGCTAACTACTTTAGTCTGAACATTATCACCAGCACTTTTATTTTGTTGCGCACTATTGTATCCCATGGGGGTCTTTTTTAAAGCACTTTTCACAGGTTGCTTGTTGAAGTCCGGTTCTTTGGCCTCTGCTTCGTAAACCCTAGCATTTTTGGTAACTGGCAGAGGTTCAAATTCCTCTTCTTCACTTTCATCTTCTTCGCTACCTAAAATCAGCATTGATCGGGATTAGATAGTTTAGAGTAAACCTATTGATTTCAGCTTGATTTTGTTGAAAATCTTTTCAGGCAGATCTCTTAAACATTTCCCAAAACGTTTGAATATAAACTTTAACCAAAATACAAAATGTTATACCGAATGTTGCCCCTGGCAACGGAGTTGATGACAAATGTATATTCCAAGTTTCAAGTGAATAACTTCTGTAGTTATGCAGTTACAAAACTTTTGAATATAAACTTTAACCAGATAATCTATGTGAAAAGGGGGCATAACTCTGTCAAAATACAAAACAGATTTACATGGAATGTTGCCCCTGATACTGGAGTTGATGACAAAGGTATATTCCAATTTTCAAGTGAATAACTTATGTAGTTTTGAAGTTACAAGACTTCTGAATAAAAACTTTAACCAAATTCAGACAGGGACGCCGACGCCAGGGCGAGTAGGAAAGCTCACCTATTCTTCGAATAGTCGAGCTAAAAAGTAGGAACAAAACTATAATCTCTAGATCGCATTGTGGACATCATATTCATTACACAACAGTTACAGACACCACACATCTGTCATTACTGGTATGTAATAATTCAAATGACAAATTGTAAACAATGATCATGAATTTATTTACTCACTATCATCAAATCGCGTCCTAAACCTCGGAGTTGTGTCCCTTATTGTAGTAATATTGGTACTAAAAGAGGTCATCGTTACACGGGGGGTGACCTCGGGCACTGTGCGTGGAGCGGGCTCCGGAGGGCGGGGCGTGGAATTACTGCCCGTGGGCGAGTCCTGAGAGGAAGAGCTAGCAGGGAGTGTGTTCATGCTGCTGATGGGCGGGGCAGAAGACGCCGTTACCAAGGTGATTTCTGGAATGCTTTTTGGCAGCACTGATGATATGATCACAGGTCTGGCCTGAGAAGTTGAAGCTGAAAATAGTCAACAAGCAAAAGTGAACATTATGATTACTTTTGTTTTACCACAATAGAAATCATGAATAAAACTTTCTCCTAAATGCGACCAGAATCTTCACTCTTATGTTAAACATGTTGTTTTTTGTCTTCTGATAAATAAGAAACTAGTTAATTCAAGATTGAATTTTATTTATCTAATTAATATACACTTCAAAGTATACATAACTTTAAACAACACATTTTCAAAATCTGAGAGCAGCTCTTTGGGCTTGTAATGACTTTAAAACAAAAGCATGAATCAATAGTTATATTCCGAGACGTAGATGTTTAATGCAAAAGAGATGTTAGCAAAGAAGCCATCAGATGTTTTGAGGTATTCAACATGCAAATTGATCCTGCACCTGGGCAGTGCTTTAACAGGCAAACAATTAGGCACAAAGCCCACAAACAAAAAGTATATATCCATACATAAAACTGCTCAAAATATGCTTCAATATGATCAAAAACTTTGGCATATATTGGACAATGAAGAAATTTTGTCAAACAAAAGCATTTGAGGCGTGTCGTGGGAAAACGGGCTAAATGGATGTGCATAAAGTGTCGTCCCAGATTAGCCTGTGCAGTCCACACAGGCTAATCCAGAATGACAATTTCCGCTTGTATGGTATTTTCTGTTTCAAGTTATTAGCCACTCCTAAACATTAATCCACAGGCTAATCCGGGACAACACTTTACGCACATGAATTAAGCCCGGTTTTCCCACGACACGCCTCATTTTCAAGTTGTCTGACAAGATTAGGACTACTTACTGGCAGGCACAGAGGTGGTGGATAAACTTTCTGTTTGCGCCGTGCTGGACAAATCTGAAACAAATAGTGCCATGTTAGCATTACATATAGTAGCTGGCTACTGAAAGAAATGTATATTTTCACATGTTTAGTCAACAAATATTTCAAGAGCTGGTGCTAAAAAACGACAATTCAGAAACAGCAGGTTGATACTGTTAGTTATCTATATTTGGTTTAATATGTGGATTTCAACCAAAAACCTTACCGGAATCATATGCGGTCTCTTTAGCATTGTTAACGAACAATAATCTATCAATTTGAAAGCAGAAGTTTAAATCCATTTGCATCTCAGCAAAACAGACAACTGCAATGTTTAGTAACATGAATTACACATTTATAAACTATAATAAGATAATAAATGCATCAATTTTTTGTGATGGTTTATTAAGAAACAATATTCTGTGTTTGATCAACAAACATGCCTCCAGTTGGTGCTGGATAGCCCATTTCTTAGACCAAATTAGGTCACGGTCAAAGTGAGGTTGGGTGATATGGGTGGATTTGGGATAGTCATAAGCAACAACTGTTTAAGTATCCAAGTGTTGTACCAAGCGGTGTTGGTGCTAAATGAAACGGTAAAATCTAGTTAACCAAGAAACAGCCCATTTGAATTATTAAGTGCAAATTTGGTCAAGTTCAAGGTCAAAGTGAGGTTGGGTGATATGGGTGAATTGGGAACAGTCATAAGTAACAACTGTGTAAATATCCAACTGTTGTTGCAAGCGGTGTTGGCGCTAGACGAAACGGTAAAATCTAGTTAACCAAGAAACAGCCCATTTGAATTATTCTAAGTGCAAATTTGGTCAAGGTCAAGGTCAAAGTGAGGTTGGGTGATATGGGTGAATTGGGAACAGTCATAAGTAACAACTGTGTAAATATCCAAGTGTTGTTGCAAGCGGTGTTGGCGCTAGACGAAACGGTAAAATCTAGTTAACCAAGAAACAGCCCATTTGAATTATTCTAAGTGCAAATTAGGTCACGGTCAAAGAGAGGTTGGGTGATATGGGTGGATAGAGAATGGTCATAAGCAACAACTGTGTATGTATCCAAGTGTTGTATAAGCGGTGTTAACTTTGTCACGGACGGAAGAACGGATGGACCGACGGAAGGACGGATGGACCGACGGAAGGACGGACTGACAGGACAATCACTATATGCCTCCCGCATCAAGATGCCAGGGGCATAAAAAGTTTGATTTAGCTTTGTTTTTCGGCTAATAAACAACGATTTGGAGTTCCAATGCGTAGAAAATAAAGGACGCAGGCATTAGCCCCAGTGGTTCAAAGACCATGCATCAGAACAACAAACCATCTCCCAATAAACAACGATAATGTGATAATTATTTTGATTCTAACATCATCTGACAAATTAATTATGTAATTTCAATAAGATGTACATTTTACAATGTTTGGCCCATATTGCAGCACCAACATTCACACGCCCTTTACTGCCGTTACAATGATGTCATTCATTGATACAAGACGTTATTTTCAGACTGTTGTTCACATTGTTCATCAGAGGCGTAACAACAGTAGATTCTGTTCTTTGTAAATTGAATCATCTAAGGGCATTATGTTAGAATCAAACATAAACTTTTCATCAGTAATCCAACTTTAATGTCCTATAGAAACCGACCTAAAGAATCAACCCAGGATTTCATCATGTAAACATCCTACAAATAACACAAGAAACCTACCTATAGTATCGACCCTAGGGGGGGCAATCTCGGCCTCTGTTGTGATTACGCTGGTCTGTACGCTGACTGCGTTCTTCACTGAACCGTTCTCTGTAACCTTGGCTGCATCACTGGCGTCTGCAGCAGACTTACCAGCCACACCTGAAGCCAAACCGTGGGAAAATTTACCATCAGCAGTCCTTGAGAATCAGTCTGTATTGTATAATACCTTGGGAAAAGTTACCATCGGCAGTTTCTGAGAATCAGTCTGTGCTGTATAATACCTTGGGCAACGTTACTATCAGAAGTCCTTGAGAATCAGTCTGTGTTGTATTATACCTTAGGCAAAGTTACCATCAGCAGTCCTTGAGAATCAGTCTTTGTTGTATAATACCTTGGGTCAAGTTACCATCAGCAGTTTTTGAGAATCATTCTGTGTTGTATAATACCTTGGGCAAAGTTACCATCAGCAGTCAGACATTTGAAAAGTACCTGACCGAAGCACCTGACTGGTTATTTTCCAGCCGGTCCTGTGAGAGATATAAGACGACCAAAAATTTGCACCACTGCATGTAATTTAATGACATTTGATGTTTCATAGGACCAAATGTCCAGTAATCCCTAAAAACTTTTCAGAATGTCTGTCAACACCTTTTAAACTGGTCTATGTTGTAAAAAAAATCAGCAGTCCATTAGATCTGTCCATTTTGTTCAATATCCTTATTTTGTAACTGCTTTAGCAACTGCAAAATCGGTGTTTTCAGAAGCCAAATTGGCCGATGGCTACAACAATTTCTGAAATGGATGAATATTTCCAAACAAAACAAGGATATCAGTAAACCTGATGCTCCCCAATGCACTTTGTCAAGCAATATAAATGCAATGAGAAGGGCCGAGATAGTAAAATGAATAAAAAATCACTAGAACTGCAAGATCAAATCCAACTTCAAAACTGTATGTGAGCATACAACAAAATACAATATGAACATGCAATAGAATTGCAAAAACAAGAGGGCCATGATGGCCCAAAGCACTCACCTGAGAACTGGTACAGATGAAGACCATACTGTTGACAGGTTTGAAAATTAAGGCATCTGAACAATACGCAGAGGGGATAGGATCAATTTTGATTTAAAACATTGGTTAGTGCAATGGGCTAACTAAAGTATGAGTTGGGTAGTGGATGTGGGTTTTTTTTGCTAATGGTTCTCAAATCACTGTTCTCGATATTCTTACCTGACCCTTCTTCATTTAGTGATTGACAATTCTGGAAAATGCAGAAACAGTAGATTTTGATGTCTTTTTCGCAAACAGTTTTGGAGAACTAGCTGCAATGCGATAATTGCGATGGCTGTGCTATAAGGTAAAGTTTTGCTTTTTCTTTGATAATTTTCTGTCCAATGATGATAAATGATGTTAATGCAGGCTCTGAAAACATCAATGTTGCCTATACAAATAACTGCATGCAAGTCTTGCAACTGTTGGAAATCAAATTTTATCAATCAATTTCTATGGTCATGCGCAAACTGTGTAAGTCTGGTCAACATTGAATCAAAAATCGTGTAAGCAAGTCAATCATTGATAACTTGTTGATGGTTTTTTTCGTGCTCAGGTGCGCTAATAAAATTAAAACAAAATAAAACAAATAAATGTGATGGATCATTACTGTAATAGCGGTATGGTTATTTCAATTCCTAGTTATTTAGTTTTCCATCATATAGCAATTCCTGAGAAATACATATGACACAATTGACATCTTCAACTCCCATAACTCCTAGAAAAATCACTGACGCGGAACGTCCTGGTAATATGCATACCTCCTCCTGGCAAACCAAGTTTCCCATAAAGTTTTGTTGAAATCTTGCCAATAGTTGCTGAGAAAAAGCCCAAACAAGAATTGTGTACTATAAACTAATTTCAAAAATCTTCAAAGTACCATAACTCTGAGAAAAATCACTGAAGTGGAACATCCTGATAATATGCACAACTCCTCTTGGTAATGAAGAGTTACATACAGTTTGAATGAAATCTGTCCAGTAGTTGCTGAAAATAAGCCCCGACAAGATTGTGCACTATATACTAATGTAAGAAATCTTCAAAGTCCCATAACTCCAAGAAAAATCACTGAGGCAGAACATCCGGGTAAAATGCACAACTCCTCTTGGTAATAAAGCTTCCCATGAAGTTTCGTTGAAGTCCCATTCCTCTGAGAAAAATCATTGAAGCGGAACATCCTGGTAATATGCACACCTCCTCTTGGTAATGAAGCTTCCCATAAAGTTTTGTTGAATTTTGGTCAGTAGTTGCTGAGAAATAGCCTGGACAAGAAAGTCAAGAATTGTTCACTATATACATATTTCAGAAATCTTTAAAGTCCCATAACTCTAAGAAAAATCAATGAAGAGGAATGTCCTGGTAATATGCACACCTCCTCTCGGTAATAAAGCTTCCCATAAAGTTTCGCTGATTTCCGGCTATTAGTTGCTGAGAAATAGCCCCGACAAGAATGTGGGACGAAAGGACGGACGATTGGAAGGATGTACGGACAAGGCCGCGACTATATGCTCCCCGAAATTAAACAAATTCAACATAGAATTGGCTCACAGAACCTCTTAGAAAATATGTGTCACAAATTCTTACACGTCTCGATCTGCATGAGTTTGAATCGGAAAAGTTCACTTCATGCAAGTTTTAATGACTGATACTGAACTTATTACATCAATGGTAGATATTTTCTTCCTAAAAGCAAAAAACAAGTCACGAATTTCTTGGACTTGTACGAGAATAACTCCACTAAATATGAAGCAACTATCAGATTCAGTTTCTTAGGACAGATGGAAAGTAACAGTTTCTTAGCTTTTCTCTACTTTACATAACTTCTTCAAGCTGTCCCCCATCACATTTAGTGCTATTTACAATGTTACATTCATATCCCAACACATTAGCACCAAAAACACCACCTATACATCCATATAGTGACATTAAAACTTTCAGCTTCATTTTCATCTCACTGAATATCAAAATAAAAATAATTACAGTAGAACCTGTCTAAACCCAACGGCATCGGGACCGAGCAGATCATACAGTTTTCAGAGGTGTTTGGTTTACCCAGGGTTTTTATTAAATATAATTATTTTAAAAATGTACATTCTATTTTATCTGTTAATTCGAGTGTATAATAAGACAACACCCTTCTAATATTTACACTTTTATTAATAATATTTTTTTATCATTTGAACATCAAACATGTATATTTGTACATAAAACGACACTCAAATTATCAATCAAACAAGATCATGAGTTATTCAACGTACAACTTATTTACATAACATGACACTCATATTTTCAATCAAACCAGTTTATGTATTCCACGTACAACTTATTTACATCTGTTTAAAGATATCGCCAATTGTTGACTGCTTTGATTGACATCTCGCCTTCATGATTTTCTTTTCTGCTAAGTTGGTTGTTATGAAACATTTTAAAATTTGACACATTTCGTAAATTTTAACATAAAACGCGCCTGACTAATCTGTTTTTCACAAATTGACTCGTGTGCACCGACTAGCTGATTGCTAACTGCACCACTACCCCGTTATCACCATGGCGATTATGCTCTTTGTGTTTAAATGTGTCACCAATCATCGGGTTCACGCCTCTGTGGTATCGCGAAGTGACACCTGACAGGATACACCGTTCGTTTATTCAGGTTTTTTAAGGTTGAATGAGATTTAATTTGTCATAAAATCGTTCGGTATTCGGTTCGGACAGGGTTCGGTTTATTGAGGTTTTTTGATATATAAAATAAGAAGAAAAAAAATCGGGACCGACACAGCTGTTCGGTTTTGACAGGGATTTGGTTTTCACAGGGTTCAGTTTGGACAGGTTTCACTGTATATATTGGAATACACTACATCGGATATAACCAGTAAGGTCTCTTTTACTAACCTCTAAAACAGGAAGAAAACACACTCAGTAACTGAATATAAATAGGAACCAACATGCAACAAAAAATCATTTAACTTGATTTAAACAATAACCAGTTTCCAACCCGAAAAAAATTCTTCTCTGCTGAGAGACAGAAATGTAAACCATTTCTCATTTGTAATTTAAAAAAATCCAATGAAGAATGAACACCATGCAGACAAATTCATTGCATCACGCCAGCTCCCTAAGGTTTCTTCATTTCACCTCAAATTTCAGCATAAAATTTGCTGAGCCGCTAAAATTCTCAGAAAACAGAAGTTTTCCCCGGTATTAACGGTTCCCAAACGTGGGCGACTGCCATGAAACTGCGAGGATGCGTAGGACGAAAACCCGCCATGCAGGAGTTGTAATTCCATAATGGCCATATTGTGTTGACACATGTTTTGTAACCATTTACGGGCAGGATCTTGAATGGCTCAGAAAAATTATTAACCATCTCATTTGAGGAGCAAATTCAGCAGAAATTCACTTATCGTCTAAAAAATGTAAAATCTGCAAAAACAAAACCGAGAAATTTGTACTGTTAAAATCTTGTTGGTAGATATTTTAGGAATAAAAGACAAGACAATTTTATTAAATGTGTGGACCAGTTTTGGAAAAAGTAGTAACTACTTTAAAACAAATTAGTGATAAATCTGTGAATATTTTGTACCAAAGTTATGTAAGTACTCGTGAGGGATTTTAACAGACCATGTCCAAGAGTTCAGAGTGAAATTAAAATATCTTACTTACAATTATGCCACCAGTTACTTATGTGGGATAACCAACAGTGCTGCTAGTGCCAAGGACATTACAAATTAGCCAAGAAATCAATTAAAGCAATAATGTCAACCATTTCTTCTGCTGTACAAGTTATTATAATAGCTGTTATCTCAATGCACATCTATAGCGTACCATCTACAGCATGCCATTCGCGTATTTCACCGACATTCAAGACTGTGCCATGGTTATGGAAATGAGAAGACTAATAACCATATGTTTATAAGAAATCTGAACTCTAGAGCAGGAAAGACAATGAATTGCATTCATTCAATCATTATAAAAATAACATTTTTTGCAAATGTCGCAGATCTATCTTGCAGTGAATGTTCCACAAGTTGTCTAGTTTTGATTTTAATTCATGTCTGAATCTGTCTGTATGTTGTTTATGCTTGGTTTTAATAATTTCAAATTGATAGAAATGAATCCCGCGGCAATATATTGCTTCAAAAAAATATTTTAATAAAATGCAGAATAATGTCTGGAATTTTGCCATTGTTATCGTTTTTTTTCCAAATAATCTACTTCAGATATTAAACACCAATCAAATTAAAGCATAAAACATATATTTATTTTGATTCTACACAATTTCCATTGAGATACATCCACACTGTTAATGATGAACTTTCGCCAGTACTCAAGGGGCTTTACACTAACACTGAGTGGGGAAACAAAATACCTGAAATAGTGCAACTAAAATGTTCGGAAAGGACACACAATGGGATTAAAACTAAGCTGGATAGTTTTGATAAATGGAAAGTAACACAGCAAAATGATCGGACAAAAGAAACGAATACAGCAAAATGTTTTGATAGGGTACATACTGCACCAAAATGATTGGATGGGTAGCCAAATTGCACTGAAATTATTGAATAGGTAGTGAAGTCGAGCTGTATAGATAAAACAGAAAGTAATACACCACAATGAATGGACTGGAAACAAAACTGCCCTAGAAAGTACACAAAATATTACAGCACACTATGACAGAAACTGATAACCAATCAATTTTAAACAAATAATACAACAACTATTCTATATTGACATTGGCAGCCTTCACAATAATTTAAGGAAGGAATTGCTCATTATTTAAACATCCGTCCACAATTAAAGAAGTAATTTTCCCATTGTTTCAGAAATCCAGACAGCTTTGTTTTAAGATCTGTATTGACTTAAAAGATGATGATGATGTCGATGATGGTAATGATGATGATGATGACGATGATGATATTGTTAATTAATTACAATTTATTATCATGTACATGTTCAGTTAACAAGAGCTGTCGGAGGACAGCACGCTAGACTTTTCTTGTGCTTGTCACAGTTACTGGCTTTTTTTTTCTAAAACAAGAAATATGAAAATTCGAAGAAAACCAAATTTTTCTACTAAAATGCATTAAAGTCAGCACATCAATAAATTTTTTTGTAAAAGTGACATTGACCCCACCCACCCCATATGCAATCCCAAGCGAGGTCTCAATATAAGGTTTCAATGTATTAAGTTTCATTAAAATATCTCAATGCATTCTCAAGAAATTGATCAGAAACCATTGTTCTATTTTTAGTAATAGTGACCTTGACCGCACCCACCCCATACGCAATACCAAGCGAGGTATTGATACAAGGTATCGATGTATACAGTTTTACTAAAATATCTCAATGCATTCTCAAGTTATTGAGCAGAAACCGTTTTTCTATTTTAGTAACAGTGACCTTGACCTTGACCCTATATGCAATGCCAAATGAGGTCTCGATATAAGGTATGTTTGTATTAAGTTTCATTAAAGTATCTCAATGTGTTCGCAAGTTATTGAGCGGACACCGTTTTTCTATTTTTAGTAACAGTGACCTTACCCCACCCACCCCATATGCAATCCCAAGTGAGGTCTCGATATAAGGTATGTATGTATAAAGTTTCATTAAAATATCTCAATGCGTTTTCCAGTTATTGAGCGGAAACAGTTTTTCTATTTTTAGTAATAGTGACCTTGACCCCATCCACCCCATATGCAATTCCAAACAAGGTCTTGATATAAGGTATTTATGTATTAAGTTTTATTAAAATATCTCACTGGGTTCTCAAGTTATTGAGAGGTCTCGCTATAAGATATCTATGTTTGCAGTTTCATTACAATAGCTTAATCTGTTCTCGAATTAGAGAGTGGAAACAAAAAGTTGATTTAACAAGCTTACCGAAAACTTTAACCTGTCTATATAGCTTATACGTAAAATTTCTAAGTGTAAAAAGGCCCATAATTTTGACAAATTTCAAACTAGAGTTATGAAAATTGGCCTATGAATTCATTTTAATATAGGGAATAAGTGTTTTTAAGTTTGAATGAAATCCCTCAAGCCATTCCTGAGAAACTAGCTTACCGATAAACTTTAACCGAGCTCGGACACCGACGCCGGGGCGAGTATAATAGCTTGCCTTTTCTTTGAAAAGTCGATCTAAAAATGGAATAGGGTGAATTACTCTTATTAAAGCCGCAGTCATTAGAATATAATTCAATACATTTTAAATTGTCATTAGTTTTAATTAAAATTAATGACGTATATTGGACTGAAAACTGTTTTTTATTTACTGAAGGCTTTTTATAATGTCTATTTTGAAAAATGCTTGGTACGAACGCAATATACACCAATGTACATGCAGATTTACTCCAGAGGCATCACCAGATATCGCACACAGATATATGATAAAAAGTTACCAAACTTTTATTATTTTACCGATTTCAATGCGTTTTTTGTATTTTGATCGGTATGATGTCCATAAGAAACGATGTCTGCAAAAAAAATTTTTCACATACTTCTGGACTGCTGCTTTAAATAAACACATGACATATAACTTCTGCACAAGTTTTTTTTTAAGTTCAATAAAAAAATTATGCAACAATCAAATAAAAGAATGTCAGTCATTGTTGTCAACGAAACTAAGCTGGATCTATTACCTATTCACAGGTATAATTTTTAGGAATTCCATTAAAACAACATGCCTTACTACAAAACGTCTGAATTTCACAACATTTTTACATGGTCATTGAAACTATTTTACCTTAGCACTAGTTTAAATAATTTTCAAATTCCACAAAATACCTGTCCAAAGATAAAATGAGCACTGATATTAGGTCACCAGCACCCCCACTCTACATCCACAGGTGTGCACATAAACAAGCTCCAGATATCTTACTCAAACATTTATAGAGAACATCCCACCACTCTTTTTCCGATGAAAAGAAATGAAAAAAAGTCATCAAAACTTTAACGTAGAACGAAACATTTTATGATTTATTTCACTTTCAGTTACACTGTCCCCCACCCACAACTATCCGAGTAAATCGTAAAAAATTGAAAAGAGATCAATCTCACCATTTACATTCGAGGCAAATATTACATACACTTTTTGTCTGAATGCTATTGCATAATATAATCCATCCAAAACACAGAAACACTAAATATTTATTCCGATTTCATGTATTTTAAACTGCAAAACACTCGCGTTCTGGTTTGTGTAAACTTACAACTCAAAATGAATGACGTAGTTGGTGTGACGTAATTAAACCCTTTAAAAACCAATATAATCTGGTTTAAAACAAAAGCAAATTGACTACGTCATTTTCGTGTCATACTGACATCAGCAAATAAGATTTATTAATATTTTACTTTTGCTTTTTAAAAAAGGTGATTAAGAAATAGAGAACTAATTTTTTCCGGGTAGTACGCATTAATGCAAGCGAGTTATTAGGTTGACGCCCGTCTAGATTTTTTAAATTTAAAACTTCAATTAGTGTTTGGTGTTTTTGAATTTAATTGAAATAGAAATCAGGATAAATAGAATACACGGTAGGTGCCGGGAAGGAGAAAGTTGATCCGGTTCAGCCCGAAAACTAAAATAGGGCTCGCTAAAGCTCGCCCTATTTTCATTTTCTAAGCCTCACCGGATAAACTTTCTCCATCCCGGCACCAACCATGTATTCTCTATATACATGAAACTGAAAATGTGAAAATTAAAATCAGAAACATATTTTGACTTGGGAAGTCTATGTGAATTGATTTTGTCAAGCAATGTATACATGATACGGTGAAATACAGCATCAATGTCAAACAATATATAGTTAATTTGAAATACTTGACATAAAACATTCAAGTGATAATTAAACACTTTAGTCAATGAACCAGCTTGGATAAATTTGTCACTAAATGTGTTCATCCATCGGGAATACAGTAATTAATTTTCCGCAAGTCTAATTTGTTGACAAACGTCATACACTTTTGTAACAGTTGTCGGACTGGTGTAGGCATCAAGTTAAACCTCCATGAACATGCTTGCGTATTTAATTAATATTTTCGATAAAACTACAGCAACAACAATCACTGAGATTTGATTGACACAGCTATTCAGGTCTGCACTGTTCATCAGTTTGTTTGTTTGGTTGTTTGTTTGGATTTTGTGCTGTTTTTTACAGTATTTCAGTCATATCAGGGCGGTCAGATAACCTACTCACACTTCCTTGGCAAGATTAGCTGATAAAAGTGGTTTACCAGTACTAAGTGCATATACTTATGGCAGTAACTGACAACTGCAGTACTTGAATCAGAGGTATGGGGGAATGGCCATAGAAATAATTTCATGACTAATCCCCACACAGTTATGTGGCCAGGCTGGAGTTCGAACTCACAATCTCTGGATCAACAGTCCAGCGCTCTACCAACTGAGCTAGCCGGGCCCGATACTGTTCATCAGATATCTCGTGCAAGCGTACTATATTCTGTAAACAGTGTTTCCGACACTGATCAATCTGAGCATACCACTTAAGCCAGCTCTCATTGACAATATACAACTAAAGTAATTAATTATTAATAACAGTGACAAAACAGCATAATTACAATTACTCATACTAAAACTTTTAAGATTGTGCTGCAGTCATAAGTTTCGGACTTGTGCACTAAAATACTGTTATAATATTGGGTCATCAACAACTGACAATATATCACAAAGCATTTGATTGACTAAAGTTGTCAAGAATTCAGAATATTTAGAATTTCTATGCACAAAATACAAATAATAATCCAGCAGTAATTTACCTCGTCCAAAGCAAGGGCACCGTAATCGGAGGGTGAAACCCCGGCCCCTTTTCTCCTTACTCCACATTATCTGCACAGTAGCCTCACTTTCTTATCCATATATCCATGTAGATAATCCAGTTTCTCTGGTTAACATTTGATATTCGATTAATTGCTCATAAACACAATCATTTCCCATTCAAACCTAATTCAAGTTTGATATTTGATAAATCACCGTCATTTCCCATTTAAGTTTGATATATGATTAATCGCTGTATTAAAACTGTCATTTCCCATTCAAACCTCACTCAAGTTTGATATTTGATTAATTGCTTTATAAACATGATCATTTCCCATTCAAACCTCACTCAAGTTTTATATTTGATTAATCACTGTATTAACACAGTCATTTCCCATTTAAACCTAACTAAAGTATAATATTTGATTAATTGCTGTATGAACACTGTCAGTTTCCATTCAAACCTCACGCACGTTTGAAATTTGATTGAAGCACTGTGTTAATACAATAATTTCACATTGATGATTATAACCTCAATTCTTAAAGTTTGATATTGAATTTATCACTTGATTAATGCCACCATTACCCATTCAAACATTTCTATTTAAAGTTTGATATTGAATTTATCACTTGATTAATGCAACCATTACCGATTCAAACCTTTCTCCTTAAAGTTTGATATTCAATTTATCTCTTGATTAATGCCACCATTACCCATTCAAACCTTTCTCCTTAAAGTTTGATATTCAATTTATCTCTTGATTAATGCCACCATTACCCATTCAAACCTTTCTCCTTAAAGATATTAATCACCATTATTTCACATTTAAACTTCTCTGTTTAATGTTTGATATTCAATTAATTTCTGTGTTAACAGTCATTTCCCATTTTAGTTACCACTATTTTCCAAACACACAAGAAACTAAATTAATATTCACACCACAAAATTCAGACACTTATCATAATAACAATTTAAACTCTCCAAAAAACTGTCAATTGTCAGAATTTAACATAAATTTCACCCAAAACTGTAATCACACTTAAATTTAAATTATAATTTTTAAGTTTTACTGATCCACACAGAGATACAACAAATGGCTAAGCTGCCTTTTATAAATCAACCTATCTTAATGTGCAAATGTATGTTGCAAAAGATTAATTTTGCAACATCCAGTATTTAGTAGGCTATAAAAGTTTGTACATCTTAAGAACTTTGATTATAGAAATGTCTCTGCATCGTCCCATATATAAATCATTCATATGTACATAAGCAGGGCTGCACTTTGCATTTTGCACTATAAAATTTACATAAATTAGCATGTCATCTTCATTAATTGCCTATATTTGACTGCTTAAAATACAACCACTTTTGTTTTGTTGTTGTAAAACAGAGGTAAGGGGGACACAAAATCTCTTATATGAATATTAGTAGAGGACTGTAACAGAGATAATTAAAAGCATCAGGGCTCCAGATAAGGTTTTATGCTAAAGAGTACTGTACCCCCTGACCTCTTTTGTCAAAGGGTATTTTACCCCCTGACCATCAGCTTTAATGGGTATTGGAGAATCCTAGAGAGTATTTTCAGAGCTTCAGATACGAGAGGGCCTAAAAGGGTATTTTAATCCCATGATATTAAGTTTAAGGTATATACATGTGCATGTAAATATTGTAAAGTACTAGTAGTGTTTAATTAGATACATTAAGAAACTAATATTGTAAAGTACTAGTAGTGTTTAATTAGATACATTAAGAAACTTGATTTTCAAAGTAAATAAGTTTTTGGCAAGATTTTCAATGTTAACCAATATCCCCACTTTAATTTTCTAAAGGGTACTAGTACCCCCTATTTACAATTTCTAAAGGGTATTTGCAAAATTTGAAAGGATATTTACAAAAATACCCCTCTTACATGAGCTCTGAAGCATGGAACAATAATTCAAAATGTATGTTTGGGAGTTATTTTACATCAATTAAGACATGTTTAGCTAGGATAATCTTCAATAAATATGTTATTATATATATTTTAAACTCCATTTTCTAAAAAAGTTCCAATCAAACATAATAAATTATCTCAAAACAGTAGCCAAGTAAACTATGACTTTGGACACCCTAAATACATCATGTGGGGTACCACTGCATGTATGCAGCCCATTATTTTCAGAATTTGGAATGAAATATCTTAAAATATCTTTATATCTCATGAGTTTTTTTAATCCAACACTCACAAAAGACTAGCTCATACCCAACACTCACAAAATACTATTTCAGAAATAAATCCCAAGTGAACAAGAACAAAATTATCACTTCATAAGCTGACATATAAGTCTGCAACTTAATCCATCTTGCCTAAATCACCCATGATATTTTGCAGGAAACGCAACACAATCTTTCCATCTCCTGTGTTCTCTTGCAACTTTATCATGAATTCCCATTCATAATTCCTGCCCGATATATATTGCTGAACACAAATTCTATCCATACAATCTCATTGCTGAGTAGTGGGATTTTGAAGTGTACATTATGTTGGTATTTGTAACCACCTGTAGCTGTTTATTACATAGGTAACAAAACATTCCGACCCATTTCATTCATTCATAGTTAAGTGTGGGGAAACTCTTTATATTTTTATTAACTGTAATTGAACTATTTTGCTCTAAAAATATTGATTTAAAGGTAAGAAACAGGGTAATGGATAATCTGATTTATGATGGGGTCCATATGGTTAGTGCTTATTCCAGTCTAAGTGAACATAATTTTTAAGTGTTCCCTTATTTATATGTAAAACACATGCATTGTCAGCGTGAAGACACTTTAAAGTCACGGGTCATTTTTAATTTAATGCCTATATCGAGGGTTGAGTGAGAAACTGTTGTATCTGCGTAATATTTCTATATCAGATACAATAGTTTTACGCTCAACCCTCTATATGCTGTATTCCAAATGCATGATGTAATACAAGGGACCATTTTGATATAATGCTGATTTTGGCATCAGGAACAGTTACTGCATTTTGTTTTCCAGCAAAAACATTTTTATATAGCTTAGCACATAAACCTTAAAACTTCATAAGGTGCAATAACAAATTTCGATAAAAGTATACATACTTCTTTTTGTATTTCATGTTAAAGCATCATTTGGTGTGAATGTGATAATTCTGAAATAAGTCGTGACATAATAGGCCAACACTCTTTACAAAGTAAGTTCCCAACACAGAAACCGTTAACATTTTCGCAGTGTCTAACCCGATGCAACAATGTACTGCATATCGCTGAACTATGCCTATATTTTCTGTCGTCATAAAACACAAACATCAATCTTCAGAAAGGAGACAGGTCTTCCATGAAATAAAAAAGTTCCCATTTTATTGCACTGTGAACCACCTGTTAACATTGCGGAGTGAAGTGACAACCCAGAAATGTCGAAAAGACAAAATATTTGACATCGTGACTAATCGAGGAATCAATATAATAAACTTAAAATTGTAATGGTTTAAGTGTAATAAATTGTTCAACATACAGATGTCGTTTGCACACACCTGTAGCTTAACATTTCAATAATTTATGAAGGACCAATGCTTATACCCCAGTCAAAGCAATTTTTTGGGTGCATATAAAATATACATTTATTAAATCAGGTAAATTGCTATTATGTTCCATCGTCATTATTCATTGCTTAACTGTCTTGAAATGGTAGTAAAATATCCATATGAAATTTTATAAGTAAAGTCAAATCCTCCAAACCAGTTTTATAGACTGTTAAATTGTCCCCCTACCAATACTGCCATAGCAAATAGATAATTTTAAGACCCCCCCTTCAACATTCACACTGCAAAAAGACATTGTGTATTGGCTCAGAGCAACACTGAAATATCCTCTGAAGGATCAAAGTGACACGATGAAACAAAATCTTGTTTGACACCACAAATTATTTAACATGACAGAGATCAAGAAGACCATCAAAATACATTAATAATGATTAAAATACACACACATAAATTAATGTATTCATATTTATATTCCCTTTTTCGTAAAGTACTTTACAATTCACTCCAAGCATTTCACAAAAAACGTCTTTCCCAATTTAAACAGCATGCTATCCATTTTATACGAGCTGCAAATATATCCTCAAGTTATGGACACGCATCACTTTCACGGGCCTGTATTTATATAAACACCTAAACACACCTTCATTCTTCCTGTACACCACCATTATTCACAAAATTTAAGATGAACGTTGAAGATGAAGGAGCATCAACGAGCATCAACTGTACCAATTGGATCACATAAACAACGGCCCACCAACAAATACACACACCTATGTTCACATTCTCACACATACAGTGCTCTATATTCACATTAGCAAAGGTAGTTGGGCAATAAAACTGCAAACAGGTCGTTGATGGTTAAGTAGATGTAAGCTCAGCAACAAGAATTAGCAATTTTATGTTGCATGCATATTCACATCAGGTGTCAATTAAACAAACAAATGGTAGGTAGTGTTATCATTGAATTTTGTGATGTTTTGAGATGATGTCCCGAGGTAACAAAACAGGGTCTTTTCAGCAACAGGTAAACAAGAAATTATTCATTCACATTGCACACTACGTCAAGCACTGACAGGAATAAATTAAACGAAAAATTCACAAACATTGTTGTATATAGAGATGGGCTTGCCAATGGATTTTTTTACATTGCTTAAATAAACTTTCAGACACAAAATTGTACAGCTGATCTTCATTATCTCGAACTAGCTTAGTCAACATTCCTGATATGTAAAAGTGGAAAATAAATACCGCCTTTTTATTAAATTAATTAATTTTATTTGTTTAAAAAGAAAATGATCAATGGTTTGCTGTCCAGTATATTCATGCAGTATGTCTATGTTATAGTAATCATGATTTATCAATCATTTAGACCCAATATTTTTTAAACAGTCGGTATTCAGATATGTCAAACTTCGGATAAGTTGAAGTCATTTCAAATTCCCCACAACTTCAGCTGTATTTAGATCTTGGCATGCCAATGGATTTTTTACCCTGCTTTAATAAACCTTTAGCAGCTGATGCCAGAAAGCCATGCAGACCACACAAACTGGCAATTGTTAAATAGATCTCCAGACACTAGCTTCTGAATTTGCTGTCAATGAGGTTTTAATCACGTTGCCATGGAAATAAATTTGATGGCAACAAAAAATATGAGATTTGTTCACACCCGCATGGTAAAATTCAATAACAATGTTAACTGTTCTGTGATCTCTTTTTGACTATAACAGTAATTCATGCTAACAAAATTAGTATGTCCCTCATACATAATCTAATTATCATTTGTTCATTATAGCATACTTGGTATTACAGAATTTAGTTAAGCAAAGGAATAATATTCATTTTAATCTTTTCTATATTCACCCATGATGTTTGCTTTTAATTTCCAAGGTTTCAAATTTTTAAATTAATTAACACTGGAGTGGGATGTTCTGGACTGTTGTGTTTTAGTAAGAGTTTGTTAAGTTCTTTTTTTATTTTTCAACAGACAAGTAAATTTAATACAAATACCATTTTAGCCTCTGGATGATAACTGAAGGTCCACAGGTTAATAATAAGTGTGTTTTTGGGAACAAATAATCTTCAACAAAATAATACTGTCATAACAAAACATAACTAATGATCGAGATTTAAAAAACTGCATCTATATGAAACTCACCTGTTGCACCGCTGCCCCCAGTGTATTCTGGGACTGCGTCAGCAACCGCTGGACTGATTTGACTAGTTTCACGATGTGCAGACTGGTTTTCATTCACTTCCGCTATGGCGTCCTCTGGACGCAACTTTATGACACCCTTTTGTATGAGCTCCTCACGTGTTGAACGAACTGAGAGATTTCTCTCTAGTTCTGAAATATATATTGAATATCAAAATCAATCTTTCAAAATAAGGCTTTTTAGAGAACATGTGCACATACAATAATAAACTATTTATGAATCATAAACACTGCCATTGGTTATTACACTTTACAGAGGAGTGATTTCTGGGCCCGTATTCAATATTGTTTCAGAGTCTGAAATTAAGAAGCAAGACTCAATCTCAGGCTCAGAGCGGTATAACTGGTATGCATTAAATATTATTTCTGAGTTTTGAGTCTAAATTTCAGACTCAGAAACGATAGTGAATATTGGACCTGGAACATTTCAGGGGTGGACACTACCCTACATCCCTTAAGGGGTTCCGCAATTGGGAAATTGTCAGTTTCATCCCTGCTCCCGGAGCGTGTGAATGATCTTTCTCATACAGACACCAAGTAGTACTGTACTGGTTCTACCTAGGAAATAGATTTGAAAATGTCCCAGTTATAAACCTCCGGCTTTCCACACAATCAGGCTCTAATAAATAGGTTTTAACTAAACTAAAGGATTCCACAAAACTCACTGTTTTCGAACAGATTCAGCAAGTTTAAGCATGATTTGTATTAAAGATTTGGCATTCAAAAGGAGGAATCAGCTGAAAGGTGGAAGAATCACACACCTAAAGGCCCTGACACACTGTGGCAAATTTGACTTTCGAGTTCTGTACGAGTTCTGGTGAGTTATAACTCGCCATAAAGTGGACAAGTTGGGGCGGAATTATTTCAAGACTACATTTGTTCGTGATCTCTTCAACCTTGACACGACACAAGTACGATAATCACATTTTATCTCGAGTTCAGCCGAGATATGCGTACGATATCTTTTTGACAATCAAAGACTTGTCTTCGAGAATGTAGGAGTGTGGACGAGTCTGTACGACTTGCCAGGACATGAGCACGAGTTTATGACATTTACCAGAAAATGATGGGCAGATGTCGTAGGCAAGTCTCCCAAACTCGCAGCAAACTCAAGTTATGTCGTAGAAAGATAATATACGGCGCTAGGTCAAGGGAAGACATGTCTACGGAATGTGTTCAGGTGTTTGAGAGTGAGCGAGATTCCTTCTATATTTCTTCGACACGTGTACGAGAATAAAAAGTCGCTGAGAAGCGGCAAGAATTTTAAACTATTGAAAATTCTCGCCGCTACTGGCGAGTTCTGGCCACAAGATCGACACCAGGCGAGTTTTGGCGAGTTTCAACTCGCCCGAACTCTTAGCCAAAATTCACCACACCTTAATCTAGAATTATATCTTCACTGTAAATCTGGTGCCAGTAGCAGATGATCATGTTTATATTTGATAGCATAGGTACAGTTAATAAAGTAGCTAAATACAAAGGGAGATAACCTTGAAGCTAATACAGAAACCTTCAGTACACAGTTCTTTTCACTAGACATTTCGGAAGTTAAAAATACATTTTTTTGCTTTTCTTTGTTGTCATATTAAGGCATTTCCATGCATAATTAAGTAGTAAGTTATTAATTATCCCTTCAACAAATATGAAATTTACTGACACATTTTTATCAACTACTTTCAAGTGAAATATTTAATACCTGAATATCCTTCTACTAACACACCAAATGGCAAGGCCACTGCAATGTTTTTAGTACACATACCTTTTGCTGTTTTCTCTATTTTTTCGCTTGTCTTCTTTTTTCGCTTCCACTTCCATGGTTTGAATATTTTTCCTATGGCTGCAAACTTGGATTTTCGCTCTGTGGGCGGGGTGGCCACCACAGACGTGTTGTTGTTACCCATGGAACTGGATTTTAGGTCACCATTTTTCTTTTTATCTGAAAATATATAAATACAGAGTATTTAATTGTATGGAGTATCAGTAACAAACACCATAATGTATTCCACCACTATGGATCACCAATATATTCCTCTAGTATGGACCATCAATGTATTGCACCACAGTGGACCATCAATATCAATGTTTTTGATTGAACATCAATGTCAATGTTCTGGATGGACCATTAATATCAATGTTCTGGATGGACCATCGATATCAACAGCTTGTAAGGACTATCAATTGAATATATAGATGGTCCATTATGGTGGAC
Source organism: Congeria kusceri (assembly GCA_027627225.1). Lineage (NCBI taxonomy): Eukaryota > Metazoa > Mollusca > Bivalvia > Myida > Dreissenidae > Congeria > Congeria kusceri. Next base: position 34,996,534 of record CM051032.1, on the reverse strand, counting down.
CATCTATATATTCCACCACTATGGACCATCAATGTTCAGTATGGACCATCACCATGATCACAAAAGGTCACAGAGCAGATAGAGCGACTGACAAAAAGTCAACCATGGTAAAACACTGTTGATTTAACAAGATTATAGAACCGGTTCAGCAACAGTTACCAATTTAGTTAAAAGCTAAATAACAATAAACCTGACTCCACAGCAAATAGTCATCAAATACTGGCTTATTATCTGTTTAATGCAGGGATGTTTCATTCAACAATCGTTATTCACAATCAATGGTGGCACAGTTAATTTGTAAATCAAATACACTATTATCCCAAGATTTCAGGCTCTACAAAGCTTACTGCAATCATAATGATGTTGAAACTTATCTCAGGATGCTGTATGCAAGCATACAAATCAGGCTTATTAACTGTCTATTATAGATCTGAATCACCTATTAAATTCGACCAACGTTGGATAGTAATTTAAACTCTGGTACGTCTTTGTTGTTGCTGACATTAGGAAGTTATTTAAGAGCATCAGGCACTGAAGAATGTCACAATAATGTTACAAAGAGATTTATCCAATTAAATTATCTGTTAAGAAAAAAATATGCATGCATCATTTTTTGGGTGGATTTTTAACAAGAAAACAACTTAATAAAACTACAAAATGCACTTTAATTTCATTGTCAACAGCAAATCCAATATAAACTACACAACCCATCGATAGACACAAATTGTGTCTATCGATGGGTTGTGTAGTTTATATTAATTGTGTCTAACAATTATTCAGAAATATGTGCAATAACAAGAGCTGTCAGAGGACAGTGCGCTCGACTATTCGAAGTATTTCAGTTGGTACATATTTTGGAAAGTGGAAGGGGCATACATTTGTTGACATACAAAACTGGGTTATGGCAATTATTTCATCAAATTATTCCAAGTTTCAACCTCATGTAGTTGATAACTTATGTAGTTTTTAAATTATAAGTTTTAAATATAAACTTTAACCAGAAAATCTAAGCCAAAAAGGGGCATAACTCTGTTAAAATGCAAAACAGAGTTATAGAGAGGTTGGCCCTGACACTGGAGTTGATTACAAAGGTATGTTCCTATTTTAAAGTGAATAACTTGTGTAGTTCTGACATTACAAACGTTTTGAATATAAACTTTAACCAGAAAATCTATGTGAAAAGGGGCATAACTCTGACAAAATACAAAACAGAGTTATATGGAATGGTTGCCCCTGACACTAGAGTTGATGACAAAGGTATATTCCACTTTTCAAGTGAATAACTTACGTAGTTGTGCAGTTACTAAACTTTCGAATATAAACTTTAACCAGAAAATCTAAGTGAAAAAGGGGCAAAACTCTGTCAAAATACAAAACAGAGTTACATGGAATGTTGCCCCTGATACTGAAGTCGATGACAAAGGTATATGCCAATTTTCAAGTGAATAACTTTTGTAGTTCTGAAGTTACAAAACTGTTGAATACACTGCAGATCCGCTATATCGCGATCCTTTATATCACTATGTCCAATATATCGCGAATCGGCGGTGGATCCCGATTTTTTTTCATGTACTTTAATTTCCTATTACCAAATGCTCATAAATAAATCCAGTTTGATCCGGATTTTCGAGCCTTCGCAGCGTCTCTTTTATTCACACTCTTGTAGTGCGACAAACAATACGCCGACTCGCTCAACATCAAAGTGTAACAGTTTGACATCAGCTTACAGCGCGCGTGCCACCCATGACAACGTCCTTTCACTGCTGTCGCTCTATTTACCGGTAGCACCCGAATTACACGCAGTCCACGTGGAGGGTGTATACAGTAACTGTATGTCATAAATCAATACTGAGCGATCTGAATGACAATAACGTAATTGATACGGCTTATCTGATTCTTGTTTCAGGAGAAATGCTAACCGCATATTGTTCGCAATATAGACACCTAATTTTGCTGCTGTGTGCTACGAAACTTTTATACAAAAGTAAAGATCTCAATGTTCTCTGCACTACAAATTTTTTATATGGCGATCAATACATCCACGCTTTCCATGCGGACGACGTGACGTTGTACATGATTGTCAGCAATTTTTCGCTCGCTTTTTCAAATAGAACAAAGAGTTTACACGAAATACATGTGTGTTGTAATTGTTAATAAAATTTATGTTTACTTCACGTGAATAGTGAAATTTCGGATAGGCGATTCGGACTTATATTTTTATACGCGATTTCAAATTTATTCAACGGAATTAAAGGAATAATATTATATTTATATTTTCATATACAAATGGAATATTTTATATATGGATTTAATACATAATGGATGTTGACTACATTGAAAAGGGTGAGTTATTTACTTTATTACATTTATGTTTGAGATCGGGGAAAAACAGGTTAGTGTATACATGTATAGCTTCTGAATGACCTAGCAAAATATATCGCGATCCGGATATATTGCGATCGCGATCCGTGGACCCCGTGAATCACGATATAATGGAGTTACGGTGTATAAACTTTAACCAGAAAATCTATGTGAAAACAGGGCATAACCCTGTCAAAATATGAAACAGAGTTAAAGGAATGTTGCTCCTGACACTGGAGTTGATGACAAAAGTATATATTTTAAGTTTCAAGTTAATAACTTCTGTAGTTTTGAAGTTACAAAACTTTTGAATATAAACTTTAACCAGAAAATGTATTTGAAAAAGGGGCATAACTCTGTCACAATACAAAACAGAGTTATGGGGAATGTTGCCCTTGATACTGGAGTTGATGACAAAGGTACATTCCAAGTTTCAAGTGAATAACTTGTATAGTTTTGAAGTTACAAGACTTTTGAATAAAAACTTCAATCAAATTCAGACACCGACGCCCACACCGGGGGTAGTAGGAAAGCGCACCTATTCTTCAAATAGTCGAGCTAAAAACATTTATCAAAATATTCTTCAAATAGTCGAGCTAAAAACATTTATCAAAAGAATCCTTGAAAAGATGACTTATTTACATGCAATATTACAGAGGGAGAAGGTGTAGGGGCGATTCGGAGAAATACCGACAGCGGGTAACTATGGACAAATGCATTAGTAGACCGCATTCTACCTGTTTTCAATTTACTTATCATGATTTTGACTTTTTTAGAAAAGTATTGTTTGGGGTAATACATGTCTAAAAATAGCAAGACACACAATACATTGGTTACTGTAAATGTTGCAAGATGGGAGCAGCATATTGATTCTGTCCGAGCTCTCCTGAAATTTAAGTAAAAAACAGTGTCGATAGTTTCCTAATGTAATTTGCAATTGCAAAACTAGTACTGTCCGTATTTTCCCAACTCTGTCAGAATTAACCCGGTTTTGGGTGGACTCATTGCAGACGTAGTTGACGTATGTTTGAATTAAGAAAGCTCATTGAAATTAACGATAAAATCCGAGGAAGACAGGGTTTCCCCAATTATGTCATCAGAGCTAGGCGCAACGTATTGACAATGGGAGTCCTTGTAAAACTGTCGGTATTTCCCTGGATTGCCCCTAAATAGAAAGTAAAGGGAAACCGAAACATGCCAAAAAAACACCTGTTTACATCAAAATAAAACTATCTTGACAATATTCATTTACAAACAGATTTCTTCCACAATATGTAATGAGATAGCTACCGTCTCCCAAACCATATAAATTCCTTACCATGAAATGTAAACCTAGTAGAGTAGTAGCAGAGTAGAGAAGTGAGATCAAATTCTATTTACTGTTTATAATCCATTACTGACCCGCAAAATGGTCTTTCAATGAAGAGCAAATACTGAAATTAAATCCATAAGGAAACATGTGGGTTTATTATCCTGTCTTAAAACGTCTCACTTATCAAGTTCAACACATGGAAAATTTAAGTTCTCAACATTTGATGTGACACTGTACAATTTCCACACAGCAATTATTGCTATTATGCATTTACAGGGTTAATTTTTTTCACCAGGAAACTTAGAAACAAAATTGTTTCAAGCATAAATATTATGCAGTGTCATAGTTTTAAGCTTAAACAGGCACATCAACGGTAATAGTAACACATAATAAAACAAAATATTTTCCTAATTTTCTCGAATGTATTTTTCTGGTAGCAATAACATTTTTTTTATTGATGAAATTGTTTAGAAAAAATATATACAGAGCCTAACAAATTCTTCTGGATACACAATTCCGGCTGGAATCGAACGCAGGCCTAAGAAATCGCACACTTCAATGAAAACTTTCTTTCGATAAACAACATTTATCGCTGTTTAAAATGTACAAAACAAGCAAAAGCTCACAAGTAAATTATCCCATATCTCTGACAGTACATCATAGAACCCATTATATATTGTACGATTTTATTGACCTGGCACTCATTTATCTCCGGTAGCGCTCGGCTGTTTTATTTATATCTGTCAAACGTTTATCTATCGTGTAAAGCATGGATTTCATAGTCACATAACAAAAAACCCCATCAACAAGTGTCAGGTACAATGGCGCGGTGGATAGTGTTTTAGACTTTGAATCACAATGTCTGTGGTTCGATTCCAGCCAAAATCTTTCTTTTTCTTATTTTCTTTTACTTAAACATCACTTATTCTCATGACATTTTTCTTTATTTTATCATTTTTGCCCCTTTTCATTTGTTTTATTTTAATTAGTTAATTCACTTTATCAACAGAAAATGCATTCACAACGACTCTGTTTTGCTAAAAGTATCGGTGCATATCTCTTCTGTGTCAGATTTGAGGTTGATGATGAGATAACGTGTCATGACGCCAGCGAAATTATCCATTAAATAAATTAAATTCTGGGATTTGAACCTTAACATCATGCTTACAAACTTTGCCTGCTTACCACTGCACTACAGTATCAACTATAATGGAGTAAAGATACATATTCGCATCTACGTCTCCTATCGAGTTAGTAGCTTAAAATAGATTTACGAAATTAAACGGAATATTCATGAGTGCCAAGTCAATAAAATCGCACAATAACACATATTCTGTGTTTATAAACATCACAATACCCACCCTTAGACAATAATTGTATGTGTGATGTGCTGCCAAAGGCAACAATTAGAAACGGTAGTTCAACCTTCTCATGTCTTTTTTCTAATCATGCACTTTTGACCGTCACAAAAATAACATATGTTTATTACAATACACAAGTAATTATGCTTAAATACTTTGATAAAAAAACAAATTTTGCCTGATCAAAGACATTCTTGGACGAGCTACTACAAATCAGATGAAAGCACTGTCTGTAATGACTAAAAAAGTTAAACAAAAATTACCACTATGACACGATCAATAATCAAACACAGCTATACAATATCATTATATCAGGTGAGCAGTCCTCATATAAACTGATAATCTTGCTAATTAACATTTCTAATATATGTCAAATGCACAAATAAATGATAAAACTTTAACTAGTAGCAAGCGCTTAACACAGGCATAAATCATGGTGTGTATGGTCCAATTCAGGGTTCTTTCCAAAATATAATTATTCAAGGACCATTTATAAGTAGCTTTCCCAAGCAAAGTTTCTTGGAAATCATGGGCTTTTTCCATTATGTTGACTTTTCACCTGGATTTGTGTTCCTCTTAACCAAATGTACTCAGGAATTCACCCCAAAACCTAGCTTCCGGGCCCCATCCCCATCCTCTGAAGAGACGCCCTGTAAGACCCTGACAACATGCAACACAACCCCTCATTACAGCCTGTCAATGTACCTTTAAAATCACACATCCAAGGGAAACCACTCCAGACCTGTCTTCCAGGCATTCTATTTGTAGCATTAAGCTGCCACCACCAGCCAGGTGTTACAGACAGGACATTTAAGACTATAGTCATCCACTATGGAAGGGTATATCCGCCAGTACATTCATGCTTCTAAATGACAATTAAATGTTGCTAAATTACAATTGCATGCTGATAAATTACAATTCCATGTTCCTAATGACAATTACATGTTGCTAAATGATAATTGCTTATTCCACTGTGTCATTCGTTACTAATTAACTGCAACTTCCATGCGACCTAGTGCTTCTTTCGATAGGTTAATTAAATTAAATCACATATTCTTGCGTGTAAATGACAAATGCATCCTCTCTGTGTCATCGTTAAGTGTTTTTGCGAACAAGTTCATATTGCTTTGTACATTTTACTATGTGAATTTGATTAAACCTAGTAATGATAGTTTAGGCATTAAACGATTGAAAGTTTAGCAAGGCGAAAGCAGCAAGCACTTAGCAACAAGAAGTTACTCAAATGCGACTTGACAATTTGTAATATGCCATTCATATGTAACCGGGAACCAGAAATTCCGGCCGTGTCCGTAAAATCGCTGGGAGATATCTAACTCCAAGCTACTTTTGACTAGTTAAGCTCCTGGCTATTTTGGTCGAAAAAAGGTCCCGTTCGTACCGCCTCTGCGAATCAGTAAATGGCCGAGGAAAGCTAGTCTTAGTGAGCACAAGCATGGCGATGTTGAGCTAATACCTTTGTCTGTCAGTACTTTCGTCCGTACGTCCGGGTGCCTGTCTGTCACAAAGCATGTCGTATCTTTTTCCTTAAACCGTTTTTAAGGAATTAATTGAAAAAATAGTTTTGTGTTTAGTGTATCAGTCCTGACGGTTTGCGCATTAACTGCCTGCCCAACCGTCTGTCTGTACGGATGACTTTCAGACATACAACGTATCCGTCCTACAACTTCTGAATAGCTTGAAACACTGCCCGGTTAGCTCAGTGGTTGGTAGACTGGCTTTTCATGTAGGCGGTCCGGGTTCATTCCCTACTCGGCGCATGTGGGTATGATTGGTGGTCAACATACCGGATAGCTGGAGTTTCCTCTTGCACTGCACCCTGCACTGTGTACTGACCGCCCCCTCCCCCCAAACAGCACAACACCACACCAGAATAACAAAAAAATACAACAGAAACAGATTTATGATTCAAAAATCGTCCCAACTTGTGATGAGTTTAAAAGTAAATTAGGCAGGGGTGCTGGTACACATCCCGGGTCCCCACGAAATGCAGTGCGCGGAGGGACCTCATAAACTACGAAATACGCACATTCAACACACACACACGCACGCACGCATGCACGCACGCACGCGCACACATACACACACATACACATCAACACATGTGTCCGAGTGTCCGTCCGCCCGTCTGTCAATGCATGTGTATACATATATATGCATATCTACTGCTTGGGTTACTCATGAATATTTTATGAAATTGATAATAGAAATCCACAACAACATTAAATCGCTATTTTTCGTTTCTATGTCGTATTTTGTTTATTATTTCATGTTTGTACTGTAATTAAAATTCTTTGTTGAAAAAAATCTTCTTAACGATTACATTTTACACAAAGTGCACGTTCAACAGAACTAGACTGGACTGCAAAATTGTTATTCTGACAAAAGCAGTCTACAATATCATCTCCGGAAACTATCGAACATCTGAATTTTCTGTCAAGAGTTGTCTCCCGTATATAGTAATTTGCGCTAGAAAGTCAAATTCTTATTGGTTTCCTGTAATGTTATAATGCATTAACATGCTTAGCAAAATCCACTAGTTAGTTAATCGCTTGTGACAATCAGCAACAACAAAGTAAATGAGCATAATCATGCATAAAGGAATAGTATGAATAAACATTTCAATACTGCAGTAGGCAAACAAAAAGGCTGAAAGCACTTGTCACTGACATGCAAGAAGCAATAATTTGGCATTAAGAAGCACGCAGTTACCACGTAGCAGAACGCATATGCATGTAAATAACATAACAATGTCATTAACTGGCGGATATGTATGTCGCTCCATTACGAATATCATAATGCAATAGGAAGTTGTCATTTAGCAACGTGCAATTGTTATTAGCAACACGCAATTGTCATTTAGCAATATGCAATTGTCATTTAGCAACATGCAATTGTCATTTAGTAACATGCATATAGTGGCGGATATACCCTTCCATAATCCACTACCACCATCTATTACTACATGCATTCTGATTATATGACACTTTGTAATATTACTCTAACACTTTGTGGTGGAGCATATCTACATGAAATGAATTTCAGATCACTAGTAAAAACATGACACCTAGTAGGCTGAACTAATTAACATGTTCAGCGTAACTTAAAACACTTTGTATATTGTTCACAAGTGGGTCATTTTAAATAAGACAATAAAAATAAATGATCTGTCACTTAACTTTTAATGACAGAGAAGCAGTTGTTGATACCATGCAAAAACAATGTAACTACAGAAATCAATCAGAAATGGTTAACATGTTATTGCATTATATATTGAAAACCTACACTGAGGCACAGAAAACAGGTGTACTTACATATACAGCATAAATAACATCCCAATATAGTATTTAAAGGAAACAGCTAACCTGTTAAGCAACAAACGTTTAAACCAAAAATGAGGCGCGCACATTTTTGTGTACTTATCCTTAGAATAAATGTTCCAGAAGTTATTATGATAACACTGCACAGACAGACCCAGTATAACTTAACAGGTGTTTTGTAAATCACATGTCATATAACAATCATTGGGAATTAGTCTTTGCAGAAATGTCTGGGAATTAACTTGCTTTTGAAGCCATTCTACAATGAATCTATTAACTGCATCCAAGAGTGGTTGGTGATAAAATTCCAACCTTAATACCAAACAAAATATAGAAACAATACGAAAAATTAACATAAAGAAAAAAATACTGTTACTCACAATCTTCAAGACGATTCCAAAGATATAAGTGTGTTCTCATATCTTATTTTTAACTAACTTTCAATTATTTTGCAATACAAAATCTACAAATATTATAAATTAAGTTGTGACAATTTCCCATTTAAATGGAAGTATAACACCATCTCACGAAAACCTAACCTTTAAATGTATATTATATACAATGTTTGAAGACATAATCAACAACAAGAAATACAAAAATGCTGTACAACAGTAAATGTGTGTAGTGTTTAAATTTCAAGACACCACCTGACTGATTTATTTTCTGGATTTATATATCACCAACTGATCGGAGGCCTGGCAATAATGCTAAAGGTGTTCAATTTAAAAATAACATAGTCATATCAATGCTAACTATGGTATGCATCTACAACCCCAAAGGAAACTCAAAGAACTGAAAATTAATGGTCACAATACAAAGTATACACAAACTGTTCCATTAAACCTGGGCCCAGAAAAAATGTATCATTCTACTGCACTTTTGTGGAAAAATTTTACTCCAGCTTTTTATAGACTTATTTTAATAATAATGGCTGTGCATAAGTATATGTAACAAAAATTCACAAAAACAGACGAAGAGCAAATATTACCCATTTTACAGCAGTACTAGTAACAATAATTACAAAGCCTGTGGCACTGACCTCGCAGGTTCAGAGTCCTGCCAAGCACAGAGAATAATATTGAAGAAAACATCAATATTTAGGTAGGTATTGATGGTATTGAACTGTGCTTACTTAAGACCGTTTAAAGAGATTGTTTTGTTAAGTCTTCACCTACATAATTTTATGCTCTGTTAAGTGCAAGTTTAAAGTAGTTGGGAATTATTTTGAGGAGTTCTCAACCAAACATAATTGACTGAGTTTAGTATCAGAATGAACTGCTTAATGGTAAAACATGCTTCAAAATGAACTACTTTATGGTAAAACATGCTTAAACATGAACTACTTTATGGTAAAACATGCTTAAAATACAAACATACCAGCAGTAAATACATTGAAGATGCACAACTTTATCAGAGAAGTCAGTCTGGTTCATGTTTGTTTGTTTGTTTGTATTTTTCGCTGTTTTAACAGTATTTCAGTCATATCATGGCAGTCAGTTAACCTACTCACACTTTTCCTGGGCAAACTTAGCCAATCTAAGCCGTTTACCAGTACTGAGAGCACATACATATGACAGTAAATGACAACTGCCCTACTGGAATTAGATAGGAGGAGAATGGCCATAGAAATAATTTCATGACCAATCCCCAGGCAAGTTATGTGGCCGAGCTGGGGTTCGAACTCACGATTCCCGGATTGACAGTCCAGCGCTCTACCAACTGTGCTAGCCGGGCCCAGCAGTGTCTGGTTCAACAAGATAATTCTGTTATTGCGTTACTGAAATTAAAACTACACTACCAGAATTCAGAACTGTCTTAAAAACAATTCTCACATTGAAGATTATTACAAGATTGTTATACTCCATTTACCTTTTTTTCCAGAAAGATACAACTTGATTTAATTTTACTGAATACAATCTTGTTCACATAAAATTATTATCTATGTGTTTTGCTATGTGCCGAACTGCACACAGTGAATGGTATCGATGGGCACTAGTGCACAAGGTTGTAAAAATATGGTAACAAGTATTCAAATTATCTTCCAGCTAGATTAACTAAATAAACAACAACATTCTAACATCTGAAATCATAAAATGCATCATGGGCTTCTAAAACAAAATTCATACTGATAATAGTCATGTATAATGACTTACGAGTTACAATTTCTACTATGTGACGAGTATGAATATCAAAGATGCCAACAAACTTGTCAAACTACAAAACAAATGGAGAACAGTTCCCAGTCAACAACAACACATAAAGAAGAAACCTTAAACAAACCAACACACTTTATTCCATTTCAGTTCACTATAAGTTTAGCACAACCAAGTAACAATAGCAACTACAATATAAATGTGCCACCCACACATGTGACCAGCCTTGTTACCAAGTAGCACATAAATGACAAAAGGTAAAATATTTATAAAAAGATTGGTATTACAAGGAAGGGTAACAAAGCAAAATGCCAAAGTCATGGGAATCTTTCAGCATTATTGAGATATTCACATTTCCAGTGGCATTAAATCCTCAGCTAAAAACATGCTAACATGTAATACCATTGAAATGCCAGGCGAATGATGGACACATATAAAAACAATAAAAGTAAACAGATAGATCTCCACTTGGCACCATCCATGTGTACCATTTTACATAAACATTTGCTACAACAGAATGCTCAAAAATTTCATATGGATCCCCTCAATGTTTTCGTGTATTGGAGGGGGCTCTTATAAATTGTTGTTCAAAGCTCACCTAGTGGAGTTTGCACTGAAGTTGTAGCCAATTAGCGTAAATATTGATTTTTTTTCAAGAAAATAAAGGTCAATTTGTAGAATCTGAATATATTCCTATGTAACCTTTTGGTATCTATTTCTATAAATACAATTATAATTGCTTTGCGACTGTTATCTTAAATGACTGTCATTGGATGTAGCACTCCAATCCCGTGGTTAATTATTGATTTGACCATTTCTTTTTGTTGTATTTCACAGTTATGTTATCAAAGGAAACAGAAACATTCTAAAAGTGAATGAACATTAAGCTACACAAAAAATAAACCTGCCCAAAGTATGACTACTCCTTCAAAGACACTATTCAAACAATGTATTTAATATATGATACTAACTTCACAAGAAGATGAATAATTCTCCATTAATTACACATTAATTATATCAATTAATGCAGCTATCGGATAACATGTGAAGTCTAATCTTATCCTGTCTCAGTGTACTATTGGAACAGTCTCCCTTTATTAATGCTGATTAATGCAGCTGTGTTCACTGTGTTCACATCCTGTGACCTGACATTTCCTAACCACATCCACAAGTCCTTCAGATTCAGTGCAGCTGGCTCGTTAGTGCTGAATTCGGTGCTGAATCCGTATAGCAGACTGTCAGGGGTGGCGAAATCTTATATTGCCTTACTTGTCCGTTTTTTAAAATGCTGTTTGCAGCTTGTCTGTTAAGCAATTATATAGTAAATTCTGTCAATTTTCCCTTGTCCATTTATGCTCTGGGAAAACCCGGACAATTCATTTTGCCACCCCTGACTCTGTGTATGAACTTTTTCTAAATTGTGACAAAAATATCATGCTGTTGCTATGAGATCTATAAATCCTGATCAAACTGCAAGGATGTGCAAAGTGAACTGGATCTATATGGGTCACATTTGCGAAGTGTGTCCAAATTGTGACATGTACGACTCTGAAATGTGACATATTTATTATATGGGTTGGAAATAAGACATATACAGGTCAGAAATATGTCATATATGGGTCTGAAATATGTCATATATGGGTCTGAAAAATGTCATATATGGGTCAGAAATAATTGTCATATATGGGTCCGAAAAAAATTGTGTCATATATGGGTCCAAAAAATGTCATATATGGGTCTGAAATATGTCATATATGGGTCTGAAATATGTCATATATGGGTCTGAAATATGTCATATATGAGTGAGAAATATGTCACATATGGGTCTGAAACTTGACACAATCATATGAGTTGGAAATTTGACATAATTATACATAATTATCATTTTATGTTTCTTAAGGCCCTGTCACACTGTGGTGAATTTGAGTAACGCGCCACAACTCATCTAATGTCATGTATATCTTGTACACATGCCGTTCTTTGTTGCAGTGATGTCTACTAATCTCTTCTTATGTCACCAGAACTCGCTAAGTAGCGGCGAGAATTTTAAACAGTGACTTAATTCTCGTACACATGTCGAAGGAATCTTGCGCACTCTCAAACACATTCCGTAGACATGTCTTCCCTTGTCGATGCGCTTTGCCGTATATTATAATTCTACGACATAACACAAGTTTGCTGCGAGTTTGGAAGACATGCCTAAGACATCTGCTCTTCCGTTTCTTGTAAAATGTCATCAGAAACACGTGCTCATGTCCTCACAAGTCATACAGACTCGTCCACACTCGTACATTCTCGAAGACAAGTCTTCGATTGTCGAAAAGATTGAACTCTTGATAAAATGTGATTATCATACTTATGTTGTGTCAATGTCATGTCAAGGTTGAAGAGAACTTGAACAAATGTCATCTTGAAACAATTCTGCAACCAACTCGTCCACTTTATGGCGAGTTATAACTCTCCCGGATTCGTACAAAACTCGAAGCTCAAATTCACCACAGTGTGACAGGGCATTTAAGGACAAAGAAAACTGAATACCTTTCATTGCCTACTAATTATACGACTAGCAAACATTTTCCAAATATTTAATCGCATGAAATATAACTGTACCTTAACTACAATTCATTTGCTGTAATTGTATTTATATTATTCTGCCTTCTGAACATTGTTTAACCTCAGATACTCAATGGTATCTAAAAAGAAACATAACAAAATCAAATACCAGCATGTGAAACCTCTAAAAAGGTGTTCTGGTAAGCATCAACATTGCAAACTGTTTATCTAGCAGTGTACCCATGGCTGATTATCAGGGGTAGATAATGTTGTAAAATCCCCTGATTGAAAATATGCATTAGGTTTAAATATACCACATAATTTGTTCCATTTCAGTGTAATACTGTATTTTATTTCATTTTTTTGTCATAAAAAACTTGTGAAAATAAGTTTTCTATGACCACTCATGAAATAAATTATGATCTTACACTGAAATCAAGAATATCCTATAATATACTTCCTTTACAAGAAATCAAATGGTTGATGAACAAAAATTATCTGTTTCCATATAGAGTCAGTAAATATGATGATTTATAAATAGCAGACATCCTAGAATACTAATAATGCTTATGATTTAGGTAATTATTCCAATTATTTATTTTTATTTAGAAACCATAAAATTTAAAAGAATGGTAAATAAGAAAACCAAATATACATAAACAAGTGCTTTAAGGCTTTCACAGGTGTGAAAAAGAAAATAACCATGCCTTTACTGAGTGGTGATTGTAAAATGTTTTTCAACCCAATTTGATAAACACTACATGAACACTGTATTGTAATAAAATCCTCTGATAATGGAGCTGTTTAGTAACTGTATCTTTAGAAAATAGTATGTTGCTTAAACTGGTCACAACTGGAATATAATTTGTAATCAAAAGTAAACACACTGAACAGACATTTTGGTAAACAAGCCTTCAGTGTATAGAAAAATTATTTATATAATCTGACATTCATGTATTGTGCAATCATTTGTTAATGGCCAACTGTGGTCACTTGGAGACAGATCCACTGACTAAAGTGGGAATGAAATGATGTGACGACAGCACAGAGTTAACAGGCTTCATTGCAACCCAAGCTCACCTTGTCATATGACAATCTTCAAATGTCCCTGAAGACTTGTCCAGCATCTTTCAAAACATATACTGGGTATCTACTACAGGATTCAAAGCAACACAGTTGCATATCATGTCAGGAAAAATAAGCAGATATCGGTAGGGGTGTAATGATATATTGTACGACTGAATACCACAGTATGATTCGTACGGGTACGGTTCGGTTCACGGATTCATGAAATATAGTGTATGGTATGGTACAGTACAGGAGTTAGACTGACTGCAATAAACATTTTAACATTTCTGGATATTAACATGCATCAATCCCGATATGTATTGTACTGTGACCACTATACAGTGATACGTATCGTATCATAAGGGTAGCGTATCATATCCTAAGGGGAACGTATCGATACCCCCTAAATATCGGTACATCATTTTAGCTTTCCACCCAAGAAGTGTGTCATTCACAGAGACTTTACGGACCCCAACAGTCTTGTTGAGTTGTTTTTTTCAAACCACTGAACAAAATAGAAAGTCTGAGCTTGAGCCTGAGATGTAAATTCTGAGATTGTTACATACATGGATAAATATTCATAAAGTTATCGCTGTAATGAATTAACACATATAAATACTTAAAATGTGCAACAACATGCTACTTGTAAATGACATTCAATAATTAACACATATAAATACTTAAAATGTGCAACAACATGTTACTTGTAAATGACATTCAATCTCAAAAGTTTCCCTAGAGGAACCTTCTGGTCCAGTTTCATTATGTCTATGCTATTCAACAGTATAATATTCTTTATATGAGGGGCGTCGTGGGAAAACCGGACTTAATGCATGTGCGTAAAGTGTCATCCCGGATTAGCCTGTGCAGTCTGCACAGGCTAATCCGGGACATCACTTTCCGCTTTTGTGGTATTTTCTGTTTCAAGGAAGTCTCTTCTAAACATAAATTCACTGTAGGCGGAAAGTGCCGTCCTGGATTAGCCTGTGCGGACTGCACAGGCTAATCCGGGACGACACTTTATGCACATGCATTTAGACCGGTTTTCTCACGACGCGCCACATATAATGGATCACAAATTTACTGAGTTGTTTCCAGAACCAATCTGCTGCAATGCAAAACTGACTGACCGGCGATGGTCACACAAAAACAATCACCAATCCAAACAGTCCAAATACTGGTACAGAAATAACATTCCAAAGAGCAATAAGGCTTCATCAATTAATAATTGCTAAAGGCATTATGAGTCAATGAGCTGACCAAATCTGACCATTTAAAACCAGAGCAGTAAATTTGGAGTGTCGTCTTGAAAAGTGAGCAGAGAAAGATATAGTGCGTCATCTTTAAACTGAGGAGTGAATTATTTAGTGTGTCATCCTTAACTGAGCAGTGAATGATTTGGCATGTCATCTTCATGACGATACAGAAACAGGTTACTGGAGCCTGGGGGTAAGATGACCAACATCTCGACAACATAATTGAAAGAATGGTCACTTTCTGACATACCACAACATCCCCCCACCCACTTAAGAAAAGATTACGACAGCAATTAAATGCTACTTGAGATATACATGGGCTAAGGGTTCATTAAGTTTTCCAACCGACATTCAGTCATTAAATGCATACTCATAATTGTTTTCAACTTGTTTGAGATTGTCATACTGAATATGTGAGGCAATTATGTTTATTAGTAATCGTAATACAAAGTGGCATTCACACTATATCATTATTTGTGTCCCATATTTAGAATTTAACAAGCATTATGTCTTACTAAATGAAGTCAATTAAGAATGAGCAAACAAAACAAGTAACTTCTGTTGCAGATGCAAATACTAAATGTACTTAACACTTTAAGTCACACAAATGATGGAAAATACAAACATTTTTGTAATGTTTGTGATATTAAGCTTTTTCACACAAGAAGTAAAGTATGTTTTAGCTATTAATAGGCAATTAAATAATTATTTTCACATTGATTAACCTTTAATAATGGTGTATATAAGTTTACATGAGCACAAAAGAAGTTAATCATGTAAAGGTACTAAATTTCCATCCTTTACACTCATGAAGGCCATTAATTATGCCCCTGAAACATTTCTGTAACTAAATACTGGACAATGGATAGTCTGTTGACTTAACCCTGAAAGTATCCAAAGTCGGTGCCGGAGTATTGGTACCCTCTTTTTGCTGGGGGGGGGGGGAAACCACCCACAGCCTTAATCAGATGAGGGGAATACACATTTTGTTTTTTGGGGGGAGTCACCCACAGTCTTGAGATGGGGGGAATACACAATTTATTTATATATTTTTTTATATATATTTTTTTTTTTTGGGGGGGGGTCACCCACAGCCTTCAGATGGTAGGAATACTCATTTGTGTGAGTGGAGTGGCACCCACTGCCTTGAGATGAGGGGAAAACCTCTTTTTGGGGGGAGGGGGTCACACACAGCCTTCAGATGGTAGGAATACTCATTTGTGTGGGTGGAGTGGCACCCCCTGACTTAAGATGAGGGGAAAACCTCTTTTTGGGGGGGAAGGGGGTTACACACAGCCTTCAGATGGAGGGAATACTCGTTTAGGAGGGGCGGGCACCTACAGCCTGCAAATGGGGGGAATGCTCACACTGTTTTCTTCAAGCAGGGGGAAATTCCTTCATCGAAACTACCAGTATGGCCAAGCAAGTCTGGATTCTTGTATTACTTGAAGAAAATGAGCAAGCCTCAGGTTCAACATTTACCCGAGCAGGGCTTACGGCAGGCTTGTGCTAATTTCGACCGTGGCGGAGATTTATATTAGTATGCAAAGATACGTCATAATTTTTCAATTCATTTAAATGTATTTTCTCCTTAATATTACAAAGATTTAAGACAATCTTGTCTAGAGGTAACATACTAAACTTATTATTTTGTCTATAGATAACATATTAAAGTAAATTTTCAATGTTATTATGGCAGGAAAAAAAGCAAACACCCCCTTAACATATGGATCTGCCCCTGCATATATATTACCACTGTGCACCAAATGAGGTATTTTATGTTGTTAAATTGCAAACACTGCACAATGTTTCAATCGTAATTTAATCACAACTGAAAAGTATCATATATTTTCTGTTTGACTTTCATTTCAAGAAACAACGGTAACAAACATAAGTACATTTCAAATAAATGTACATTTGAGGCGCGTCATGGGAAAACCGGACTTAATGCATGTGCGTAGTGTTGTCCCGGATTAGCCTGTGCAGTCCGCACAGGCTAATCCAGGATGGCACTTTCCGCCTACAGTGGATTTATGTTTAGAAGAGACTCCCTTGAAACAGAAAATACCATACAAGCGGAAAGTGCCGTCCTGGATTAGCCTGTGCCACATTTCACGACGCGCCACATTTATACCAGTAGATTTGGTGTATTTTGTCTATAGGTAACAGATTAAACAACAGACCACTGTATTTTGTTTATAGGTAACAGATTAAACAACAGACCAAACTATTCTTGGACTTGAGACTAAAGAATATTCTTGACACGTGTTATGTTAATTCTTACAGCACTGTAATTATCAATCTAACTTGCTACTCAACCATTCTAATTACATCATTCCTTATTGAGAACTTGTTAATAACATCAGCAACAATGAGACACAGAAATCTTATTTAATATGAATAAGGAACCTGAATAGCTAATGTGTTACTTGTCATGATAATAGAAAAAAAACATTTTCAAAATTATATTTAAGTGGTAATTTAAGTGTTTAAATGTATAAATATTAACAAATCTATAGAGAATATTTGTTGATTTCAGTGTAAGATCGTATTTTATTTCACGAGAGTTGATAAAAAATGATATTTTCACGAGTGGCACAGCCACAAGTGAAAATATATTTCTTCTTTGATCACGAGTGTAATAAAATACAATCTTACACCGAAATCAACGCATTTTCTTTTTATTTTATGCTTTTGGACAATAAACAAATAAATAAAATGGCGCGAGATAAGCTTAAACGTCACAAGTTTGTGTATTCTAACATCATAAAAATGACGTCATAAATGATTCCAAAACTGTCACTCGTTAGCATGGTAGGAAAAAAGTGCCACATTTTGTGAGTCGTTGTTGCTGAATTATAATTTTGTTGAATTTTATCAGGTGTTTTATGTAAACACATGCATGTACATTCTGTACATGTATATACATTAGCCAAGGGTTGTAAACCACTACTTGTAGATCGATGCTAATTATGGACAAATAGTCTGTTTTATGTTATATTTTCACTCCAGTGAAAATATAAAACACTGCTCCAATTGGGAAAATATAAAATTGTATTTCACCAATAAAATTCGATATTTCACTGAAAAGCATATAATAAAGAGATCTACCTCTACGTTTCCGTTTCCAAAATCTCATGCTGTTGAAAGAATGTTGAAACCTGCACAAACTAAATCCACATCTCTAGATCATCTTATCTAGCCATAATGCCCATCCAAAAATCATAAAACAACTTTAACATCCACTGAGATATTCTCAATAAATATTACCGCACTGTTGCTACACCAATTCCCGTCATGTACGCAGACAACTGCAAAACATCCCATGATTACCAAATTATCTGCTCTAACCACCGAACATTTTCATTTGAAGATAAAGTTTGCGTGATAATATCGCCCAGTTTAAAGCCAACAGACTGTCAGCTACATACGAGTATGGCAGTTTTAATACGCTCAAAAGCCTATTGTCAGGTAGGTAACACTAGACCGATAGCTAGCCCTAATTCACTGTCTAGGTTGTTGATGAATACTGGCATAGCACGGTTTAGTAGCACGGTTTGTGTGTTTGATATTCGTTTTGTGTGCTAGTTTTTTATTTATATATTTTTTGGCAGATAAAATATGCATTGCAGTTTAAATAGCACAGATTGTGTTTATGATGCTTTTTTTGCTGAAAGATAAATATGATGCATGTCATGAGAAATCCGGGCTTAATGCATGTGTAAAGTAGTCCGCACAGGCTAATCTAGGATGACTTTTTCCACCTTTATGGTATTTTCTGTTTTAAGAAGTGTCTTTTAAAAATCAATCCACTGTATGTGGAAAGAGCAGTCCTGGATCAGCCTGTGTGGACTGCACAGGCTGATCCGGGACGACACTGTACGCATGTCCATTAAGCCACGGTATCTCATGACAAGTCTTACATACTTCACAGTTTTAGTAGCACGGTGCATGTTGTTGTCAGTGGGGTAATACTTAAGTGAAAACAATGTTTATACACCAGTCCGATTCAAAATACTTTAAAAATTATGAAAGATGGTCTTATTTGATGTATAATTCACACAGTATTCCCAAAAAAAGTCTTGATATATATTTGCTTCTTTAAGACCAATTTTACCACCATCACAAATGTCACTTCCAACTTATTGCATAGATGTTTAAATGACTGTTGTCGTTTTCACAAAATAGGTTATATCAGTTTCTGTAAATACAGTTTATTGCGTTAAATGTGGTGAATATGAATGCTGGCAATATGAAAAAGAAACTTGTCTGGTTTTCCCACTGATCTTGTGTAAAAATCAAGCGCCGTACAGTACCATTTTTATACCTGGATCTCAGTAAGAAAGTGGAAATCTTCACATTATTTTGGTGTTATTATAATTAGCCAATGTATAAAATACATCTAATCTACATTTATGTGTGTTTATTATTCTTCTAAATAATTGCAATTAACGCTGATATGGTGAGACATGTAAAAAAAAAAAAAAAAAAAATCATAATAAGGGTTTCACGTAAAGTTAAATCACAATTAACAATGACACAAATCAAATAAGGTTTTATTTAGTTTTTCCTATTTCACTATTAACCTGCCCGTAATTGCCAATCCTTCAATGGTGGTTGAAGGAAGAATTTAAAATCACAACAAAAGGGACGCATGACACGACTTCATTAATAATTATTAACTTGACAAGCTCATAAAATATTCACGTTCATCAGCAGCCAATTAGAAACATGAGAGACCACTATGCACCAGCATGCACTTAGAGGAACTTGTTCACAGATTTTCGTATTTTGACAAAAAAGGCATTTAATGTATTATCTGCAAACTAAAGCAATTGGACAAACATAAAATGTGCCTTCCCAGGGACTAGAACAATGTCCGCTGGGATCAAAAGGCTGTTGCGCTAACCTGACTCGGCTATTCTGTCTTACACACACGGTAGCGTATTTTACACCCTATGTAAGTGATACACATATTTCCTAAAATACCGATGAAAGCATTACAAATGCTTTACAATTTTACCCATTTCAACTGATTTTTTTTTATAAACAACACTATATTTCCCATATGTAGGTATACCTTCAGTCTGAAAGTAATAGTCAGTCACTAATAGTAGTGTTGTTCTGCTTGTTTAAATATGAAGTATTTTTCTTTTTGGGATCTATGAAAAAAAAAAAAAAAATCCTCAATTTACCAATCTGTGAACAGGTCCCTTTAAGGGGAATCACATCCACTATAAGAACCTTGAGTACCATTGAAAGGTTTGTATTTAAAACTTTCTTACTACATGTTATGTAATTTTACATCAGTACTACACCACTGACAACAACATGCACCGTGCTAATCTGAGGTCATTAAATTCCTGGTGACTATCAGAACAGGATTTCTTACATTTTGTATTTGAGGTCATTAAATCACCATATTAGAACAAGATTTTTTACCTTTTGTAATTAAGGTCAATACATAGTGTTATCTGAACATGGATTTTTACATTTTGTAATTGAGGTCATTAAAGCACAAATTAATATCCGAACATGATTTTTTACATTTCCTATTTGAGGTCACACAAAAAGACAGACAAACAAACAATGAAGGGCCATGGTAAAATAGATATGAGGTGTGTCGTGGGAAATCCGGGCTTAATGCACGTGCGTGCATTAAGACACTTGACGCACATGCATTAAGCTCGGGTTTCCCACGAACGTGCGTGCATTAAGACACTTTACGCACATGCATTAAGCTCGGATTTCCCACGACACGTGCGTGCATTAAGGCACTTTACTCACATGCATTAAGCTCGGGTTTCCCATGACACGTGCGTGCATTAAGACACTTTACTCACATGCATTAAGCTCGGGTTTCCCACGACACGTGCGTGCATTAAGGCACTTTACTCACATGCATTAAGCTCGGGTTTCCCACGACACGTGCGTGCATTAAGGCACTTTAGTCACATGCATTAAGCTCGGGTTTCCCACGACACGTGCGTGCATTAAGGCACTTTACTCACATGCATTAAGCTCGGGTTTCCCATGACACGCCCCATATTATTCCTGCTTGCCTACTCCCACATGTGCATAAATTTTATGAGAACGCAGGATTCGTTTAAAATGGTTCTTCTTTTTTATTAAAAGTATGATTTGAACATAAAAAATTTTATTGCAAGAATGATAAATTTCCAGAAGAAATTTTCAGCCAGCTGATCCCTATGGGAAGACATAATGAATGATTCTGTAGGTACTTATCAAAATGGGTTGATAGCATTTTCTTGAAGACCAAATCAATAAAAGATCTAACGATTTCTGTAAGAAAATAAGTCTTATCGACAAATATCACTATCAGAAGAGATACACTTCAAAGCTTTTGATGGCAACTGGATAAATGTTCATCTTATAGCCAGGTGTGCCAAGACAAACTTAAATATTCTGATACCAAATGCACACACAAAAATTGAACCTTTATCATTTTTGTTAGATATGTAAATAATTATGATCCAAGTGAACTTAACATATCATTCACTTGACTGTTTTAACAACTGTATACATATATGAATGACAGTTAGTCAACAAAATAACAATATGTTAGAATAAGATGTTTTGTTTTCTTGACTCCTGTCAACTATTACCCGTTAAACATGAACAACACCATAATGAGATAAATTTTAATACAATGCACACATGGTAGTAAATTTTTCAGTGTAGTTAGCATTTAACATTAAGTACCAGTTAAACAGCAAACAGTAACTATCAAATAATGCTACATACCTGTAAATCATTAAATTTCAGTACTGATTTACAACTAGCCTTTTTGGTATGCACAATATATCAACACACTGTGGATACTCAACTTATATACATAATTATATACCTATGAAATTCCTTAAGATTAAATCTACATTTGAGATGCATTTATCTTGACCACAAACTTGCCTATCACACATGGTACAGAGATTGTCCATGTTTAAAGCAACTAGACTATCTCCGAATGAAAGCTGCTTGACAATGTTTTAAACTGCTGGACTACATCTGAAGTTGGACAATTTTGAAAGCTACTAAACTACCTATGAGGCAATAGGACAATGTTTAAATCTATTAGACTACATCTCAAATTAGATTTTAAAGCTATTAGAATACACTGCGTGTTACATGCTTTCTGGTACAAACTGCTAGACGATGGCCGCTGTTTGGCAGTAACAACAAAGGTCTTTGAAATTTAACTAACATCGTTGCTATGGTTGTTGCTAACGGCTTGCAGATTTGGAAGCCCACATGCACATGCATTAAGTCTGATTTTCCCACGACGTCCCTCAAATATTTTATATATTTTTAGGCCGACAATGAGAAAGGTCAATGAACCAGGTTTTAACTACATGCACCAAAGGTTTGCCTATCCCAGGCCTCCTCACAGAGGGGAGGGGACAAATGAACAATCATTCAGAACAATATGTCTGGTAATAGCAGGGGAGAATACATCCTGGCCATGTTGGTGTATCCACACATGTTAAACAAATATCAATAAATACTGGAGATTCTGAATTGATCTTAGTATGCAAAGCCATGGTTGCTGTAGTTACAGAACTCCTTTGTTAGCTAAATATTTTATCAAACATTTTTGGATGACACACCATACTTAAGTATTTCTATGAACAATTATTGAAAAACAAAAAACTGTCAAGGTGAATGTAAATGATACATTTCAGTAAATATTTACCAATTTAACTTTTACTTTTGTTACAATTGTAGTTCACTATCATTAAGATTTATGAAAATTTTATTTAAAGGGAAACTACCTTATCTTAATGTGCTAACAAGATCAGAAGAGTTATCTTTCCTATATCATCACTTTGGAGATTCAACACAACTTATCTCTCCAGCAAACATCATTTTGGAGATTCAACACAACTTATCCCTCCAGCAAACATCATTTTGAAGATTCAACACAACTTATCTCTCCAGCTAACATCACTTTGGAGATTCAACACAACTTATCTCTCCAGCAAACATCATATTGGAGATTCAACACAACTTATCTCCAATTCAATCTTTACTATGTGCAATAACCTTTTGAGGGCTTTCTAGGACTGTTGTTTTATTCACTGCCTTTAAATCAAATTAATTTCTTATTTATGGTATCAAACAAAAAATCCTTACATAACTGAAACACAGAAACATGTTGTCCATCAAAACGAAAGCTCCAAATTACTTTAGCATTTGCAGGGGTGCGGAAATCCTATGCCCGACTCGTCCGACACAGGTAATTTTACCGTCAGACGAGTAAATTTATCCTGTCCACTTGTCCGCAGACAAGTATAATATCGATGTAACAGAATGATAATACATGTATTAAAACTCTATACAAATGAACAAGTCTTTCTATTGTGCAAACAAAATCATCGCACACTCAAACATTTTGTTCAGGTATCCGCAAATTTGTGACGAGTCAAAAAGGTTTAATTACATGACTGGCCAAACCATAAAGGCAAACTCCAAAGATTTAAGTGGGTCGGTGTTTGTTAGTGTTATACCTGACTTGTGGCCTAAATAGTATTGGAATCAAATTAAAACATCGAAAATGTATGCGCAATAATCACCAATTACCAATTTCTTTAATATTAAAACCAATCACAGTGAAGTCTGTTTAAATTTTCTGAACCGTTAGGACTTGGAAAATTATAGTCTGGTCCGTCACCCGCATTCTAATTACGTCAGTTGTAAAACCCCGACACGTCTATAGTTTGGGCCTATATTATGACTGTCTAAAATTCAGCAAGCTCGTTTTTCGGACCTCAAATCTGATAGGTTTACTTTTGAAACAAATTGCAGTAATTTGATTTTCTTATTCTGGCGTTGAACTCGCAATGACATTTATGAATGTTGCTAGTATTCATCAATGCGTTTTAACGTTTAAAGTGTGTCTGACATTTTTTAAATGATTATTTTTTTTATAAATCAGATAGCAAACAAATAGAAAAAGGGTGTGAACAATCAAACAAACGGAGAAGCAATCTTTGCTCTCCTTGTCACATCACTGTCAATGACTGCCTAAATTGAGATGTTTATTAAACATATAAGTTTCTGCTGACAATTTACTAGTTTTTACCCGGCACTACAAGGCTAAAGAAAGATGAGGAACACAATTATATTGGATTGCAATACTTAAATACAGTAATATGCATATTTACATTACAAAATATACATATGAAGGTTGCAGAATATTTTTACTTGGACAAGTGGCATTTACTTGCAGACAAGAAGATTTTTGCATTGAACTTGTCCTTGGACCAGTGTTTAATTTTGATATTTCCCCACACCTGATTTTGTCAAACTTACAGCCTCTTTAATTATAGGTAAATTAATTATGGTTTAGATTTAAATTAATTCCCCTGCTAAGTAATGAATATGGTCCTTGCCATTTTTATCCACAGACTCGCAGTTTATCCTCCAACCCACCAACTTACTTCTTTACTTTATAATATTACTTGGATCAGGCCTTTCCCCAGGGTTTTGCTAAGGCACATGGGTAAATACCCGCATTTGGGGGTGGGTGTGGGAGGGGGTAACCCCTTGCACGTGTGATTAAAAAAAAATTATATGTACTAAACCAAAATCTACAGTACTTCAGAGCTAACACAAGCATAAAAATAAACAGCCTATGAATGTTTTTTTCTCTTTTTTTCCCCAATGAAATAATCAGAACATATACACAATATAAAATTTATCACAGAAACACAACACACAAGTGGCAAAAATAATGTAACCTGGAAATAGATAATGACACTGTTTACCTAAATGTATACCTCTGTCAATGAAGAAATTGGCATATTATCACAAAATTATCATAAATGTTCTTAAACAAAGCTTTATTTGATACTTAATTTCATATCTGAAATGTTCAGGTCTTCCACTATCCAACACTTATATCCAACACAAACATTTCATGTTAGTGTAAGCCCTGTACACAAATTTAGAAAGCTGTTCTTTGTGGTTTCTGCTGGTGCCACGTGTCCACCAACATGTTGATGAGGCATAGTGTTCACTTCCAATATCTGGTACTAAAAAGATGTTCTTTTTGAGAAGAGGTGGAGGCTGCAAACAAACACTTCAGAACTTTGTTGGAGAGACATAATCTGTGTGTAGTTTTCACCATGTTCATGGTTGAGAATCCCCTTTCACAATCTGCCCCCAAAAATAGTTTATTTAAAAACAAATTGTGTGCTGCACACATTTTATTAAACTGTACAATTGAAAGGTTTATTTTAAATATTACTAGACTTGGGCTCTATGCTACATGTTGCTACATCATGCTAATTTACTGACACAACAACATGCAGGTGGGGAACATTTTCCATGTCAGTGGTCATCTCCAACAATCCTCTAAAGCACCCTTGAGTGGTTGAACATTCATTAAAACAAGGTACTTCAAACTCAATTGCTAACTGAACTTGAAGTCATTAAACTGCTGCTGACTACGGCCATTAACCAAAACACACAGATGCCGAAAATTACTACATGGTGTTTATCACCTTTAACACTCTGACACTTGGGGCACAACACTGTGTATTGTGCGATTTTATTGACCTGGCACCCATGAATATTCCGTTTAATTTCGTAAATCTATTTTAAGCTACTAACTCAGATAGGAGAAGTAGACGCAAAAATGTCTCGATTAAATCTTTATTCCGTTAAATTTGATACTGTGCAGTGGTAAGCACGCAAAGTTTGTAAGCGTGATGTTTTAGGTTCAAATCCCAGAACAGGCACTTTTAATTTATTTAATGTATTTATTTTATTTTATTTATTTAATGGATCATTTTGCTGACATGACACTGAATC
Source organism: Congeria kusceri (assembly GCA_027627225.1). Taxonomy (NCBI): domain Eukaryota; kingdom Metazoa; phylum Mollusca; class Bivalvia; order Myida; family Dreissenidae; genus Congeria; species Congeria kusceri. The sequence goes on along the minus strand of CM051032.1, from coordinate 34,970,299 downwards.
TCATCATCAACCTTGAATCTGACACAGAAGAGATATGCACAGATACTGTGAGCGAAACAGTCGTTGTGAATGCATTTTTATGTAGATAACGTGAATTAACTAATTACAATAAAACAAATGAAAAAGGGTAAAAATGCTATAATAAAGAAAAATGTCATAAGAATAAGTGATGTTAAAGTAAAAGAAAATAAGAAAAAAGAAAGATTTTGGCTGGTTTCGAACCACAGACATTGTGATTCAGTCTAAAACACTATCCACCGCGTCATTGTACCTGACACTTATTGATGGGGTTTTTTGTTATGTGACTTAAGAAATCCGTGCTTTACACGATAGATAAACGTTTAACAGATATAAATAAAACAGCCGAGCGCTACCGGAGATAAATGAGTGCCAGGTCAATAAAATCGCACAATAAATGGCTTGATGATTTGATAACATCTAAAAATAACACACAGTATACACCTCACACTACTGTATGCAGAGAACTACCTGGCTGGAATGTCATCTGCTGTTATTGACTTTTTGAGTGAGCTGCTGTTAGACGATCAGTTGTTCTACGGATTTTGTCCAAAAAAAATTGGAGCGAGCGAGCGAAATAAAAATATAGTTTTTCTATTCTCGATAAAATCGGAGTCGAGCGAAAAGCGCAAAATAAAAAAAATCCCATAGTGATTAAAAATTACTGCCAAACGCCATCATAACTTGATATCTTGTCAATAATTTCCTTTTCATCTGCTCTGGTCAATAAATTGTTGTCAAAATCAATATATATGTAATAAACTAAGCAACTAGTTTCTCCATTTCTTCTTCGACCATGTCCTGCAGAGAGTTTTGTGCAACAAGTCTTCAATAGTGATTCTGCTATTAAATTAACACCCGGCAGTAAATACTAAATAGCCGTATCTTAACTATAAGAAAGTAGACCTTATACAAGGCAATTGTCATTATCAAAATAGATATTTGATACACCAAGTCATTCAAGTCATTCACTACCAACAGTTTAATATCATGAATATGAAATGTCATACAATAAACACAAAACAATTTAGGAATGACTAATATAAGTTCTGTATCTTTAAATGACATGATGAAACAACTGGAGGCCACCATTTTTTAAAAATGTAAACCAGGGCTCACACTGGCTCTTGAGCTAATTTTTTAATCGACTCGCAACATCGTTGCGTGTTTCCATGTCAGGGAATGGTTATTTCTTATTGTTTTAATTGTTATAAACTTATACTTCACTGTGCTGTATATTAATTGTATTATGGCATTAACAAAAGCATTAGTATATTCAGATTTTTATATTAACATTTTTGTTCATTGTTCATTGCAGTAAACTTGGATAATTATTTTTTATTTAAACATACACTCTACAAGATGTTAACAAAATATATCCAAAAATAAATTGAAATTAATTACTAACATAATTAATTGGCTTGCCCTGTTAAATGTACCTTAATATATAAAAGCTGAACAAAATGTACACCAAACAGATACGTTGAATTTATAAAATGGACATGTCAGAAACATCTTATATGTGTGGATATTAGAAGTAAGAAATCAAGGACAAACCGCTGGTCAAAACTGTCCGAAATGTAAACATACCCGATAAATCAGTCCATTTGACATCTTCCCGACATCCAATTTCACACATCCTTTATCCACAAGATAATAATTGCCTTATTCACGTCTATATCAGTACCAATTGCTTGTTATGATTTGGGGACACCACGAAGTGGGCGTTTAACGTAAAATGATACTCGTTGATGAAATTATTATTTTTTTTCGATTTACGATTTTAAGGTGTGGCAAATCCGACGAACATCTGATCAATTTGTTGTGGCCTTATTGAAATTATAGTGCTGCAGTAGACTGATTTTTGGTTTTAAGCATTGCAGTGATGAGGATTTGGAAATTAAGGCACAGCGGTACCGCTGTTCTTAAAGGGCCTGGGGAAAGGCCTGTTGGATGACTGTGTCATAGTTTTCATGACCTTATCGAGTGTGCATAAAGTTTGTAAAAAACTTGCAAGAATCATTTAATCGTTAACACACCCCTTTAAAGCTTGTCAACAGCATATCTAAAAAAACTGATGAAGTGCTTAATATACATTGCAGTGTTCTATTTCAGTTCTAATTTAAGTTCTTCCTTCAAGCAATGCAATATAATAATACAAACAAGAACAGCACATATTGAATACACACCGAATACGACAAAGCAATAAAACGTCCTAGTACCAGTAATTATTTCTTGCTTAACGCAATTAATAAGCTCTTGGGTAGCAATCGACTCATTAGTTTGAGATCAGCCTCCATTGAGTGCATTGATTTTTCTGATTATAACTTCCTATGGGATATTGTCCCAGCCACTGCTGCAACGACAATAACATTGCCCTGCTCAATGATTCCTGTCAAGAGTTTTCAAAATGACACAATTATCTTCCCGTTACTCTGCACGGAATTCTTCGAAAAAAGTAACTGGAGAAAGAACAAAATACTGAATAGACAAAAGCATCACTGCCCTGCTCATTTGATTCATCAGGAGCTTTCAAAATAACATACTTGTCTCCCCCTGTTACTCTGCACATAATTCTTTGAAACAGTAACTGGAAAAAGAACAAACGAGGAGTGTCATGGGAAACCCGGGCTTAATGAATGTGCGTCAAGTGTCGTCCCAGATCTGCCTGTGCAGTCCGCACAGGCTAATCCAGGACAGCACTTTCCGCCTACAGTGGATTTCTGTTTAGAAGAGACTTCCTTGAAACAGAAAATACCATAAAAGCGGAAAGTGCCGTCCTGCACAGGCTAATCCCGGATTTTCCCACGACACGCCTCAAATGTACCCAATGCTGTGACAACAATAACACTGCCCTGCTCCAGAGCTTTCAAACTTACACAGTTGTCTTCCCCTGTTACTCGGCACAGAATTCTCTGAAGAGGTAACTGGAGGACCGACATTGTCACATCTTTGATTTGGGTAAACAAAATTATGTAACATCACACGCCGTCCCCCAATCTAACATAATTATGTTTTTTTACAGTTGAACACAAAAACTGATTTGCTCACATGATTTCAAAATATTTACTTGCTAAAAGAACTAAAAATGCATTTAATTCACTTTCTTTCTTCTTGGCAAAAAGCAAGGAAAATAAACTAGCTAAATTAAACGTTAACCACGAAATGTTGACAAAGTATTCATGGCTTTACTTTAATTTCTTCTTCTTTTTTTCTTTTGTCTTTTTATTTTTACAATTTCTGGTACAAGAAATAGTTTTAAGCTGGGAAACTTGCAGTTTTGACCAACAAGCTACAAGAAAGTAAATACATTAAAAAGTTTATGATATTTCTAATCCTGGTCAATAGTGTATTATACCAATTATCAGGAAGATGTGTTTTATATGGTATTATAAACAGTCAACAAGAAACATTTGTCACCTTAAAGAAATCAAAGCTCGAGACAGGGTAAAATTTATTCTTTGCCTATACTTAACAGTCAGCATATAACTTTCTTTACATTTGATATTTTCTCTTTACAAAAAAATGCAATAAATATAACGTCACAAAATGAAAACAGTTAACTGAATATAAATGACACACAAAACCAATTAAATAACCAACCAGATTCATTTCCTTTTACAAAATATCTGTATAAATCCATACAAAATGTATTGTTAAACTATTAACAGCTCCATTCCAATGCAATCGACACCGTATACTACAGTGACATTGAGCGTGTGTATATAAAGCATGTCATAATCATATTTACGTTCCTAATGAAGCATGTAAATCAGTTCTTTTGTTTCAGTTTCAATGATCGATGTTTACCCATTCATGTACAAAGAGTTTAATTTATAGCCATATTCAAAGACTCTTGTCATCAAAGATTTTATCTTCGTTTAATATGACAGCCTAATCAAGTAAGGCAGTTAGGGAATATGATTGTTATAGATCATGATAAGTACTTTTTTGTATTTTTTAAATTTGAATTTCAAATTTAAGTTTAAAATCAACCAGACTTAACACATAACAGAGTGGAACATGAGTATTAACTCAAAACTGTTAAAATTTTTACTGGCATATAATTATGCATCATTAAGAATTTATTATGTATTATTTGGCAAATTCATTGTTATAGAGTAATCAATCTTACCTTTTAAAATAACGAAACAAAACATCAACACTAGAACAAAATTGCATTTCCGTTACAGGTAAATATTTTATATAAATATCTTATAAAAAATGATTTTTGTTACACATACTAATAAATTATGTTAGATAATATGAAAAGATATTTTAATGATATTACTATTAATTCGACTAAAATAATTATCAACTATATGGTACATGTAAACTATCAGTTTACTACAGTAGGTTACACTATTTTACATAGTATAGTGTGATCTATGCTAAGTTACTTGTTTAAAACTTTTTATACCGGTATAAATGGTTAGCAAGACATGTATTAATTTCAGCAAGCAATTACTAATGCAGTTCAAGGTCACAAGTATGAGCATGATTGATGATATATATATATATATAGCTGCACATGCATAAAACTTATAAAAGATGATAGCAGATTAAACAATTAAGATTTTTTATTTATCGATCAAGTTACTCTTATTCACATTAAAATTTATTAACTTTAGTGATTTCAGGATACAATACTATACACCAGGAAACATGTACTTGGTTTTTTTCGATCTAGATGGCTTAGGATGTAACGGCTGGGACGGTGGAAATCAACCCAAAAGATAGTGCACATTGAAAAGATATAAATGTAACTGGCAACTAAAATGAAAATTGGTAAATATTAAAAGAAAACATTAAACATAAATCTGAATATACTGATTAAAATTATTTTAAGATTGTACCTTAAAACAAGATGGACATGATAGACCTATATTTTCCTGATGAAAACTGATGCTCAAATCATGAACAAACAAACTGGGTACAACTGTGTAGCAACAAGGCTTGACACAGCATGTGACGTATGTGCCCAAAGCATATGCTTGTCAGAGGAAGGCAACACAATGTCAGTGACAGGTTGGCAAAAATGACGCTTCCTACAAAAAGAGTTATGGTCCTTGTACTCTGCTCTCAACATATGTGGTTTTATTTTAAATCACTTCAATACTAATGGAGTTATGCATTGCACAAGAAAATTAATTGAAGGGCAATAACTCTATAAATACTGAAGAGTTATGGTTCTTGTACTCTGCTCTTTCTCTCAATGTCCTCTATAATTCATATGGTGTTATTTTAAATTCCTTCAATACTAAGGTAGTAATTACCTGCACAAACAAAAACAAAGGGCAATAACTCCGTAAATATTGAAGAATTAGTTATGGTCCTTGTATTCTGCACTTCCTCTCAATGCCCTCTGCCAATATATATGGTTTTATTTAAAATCCCATCAATACTAATGGAGTTATGCTCTGCCAAAAAAAAATAAACAAAGGGCAATAACTCCATAAATATTGAAGAAAGAGTTGTTGTCCTTGTGCTCTGCACTTCCTCTCATTGTCCTCTACCATTATATGAAATTTCATTTGAATCCCTTCAATACTAATTGAGTGATGCTCCGCACAAGAAGCGTGATGGACGGACGAACAGACGAACAATGCGATTACTATATGCCCCTTAAGTTCCCTTCATGGGCATAAAAACCTTGGAAAATGCAAAGTAAACCAAGTGTGATGGACTGAACAATAGAGATTAGATAGAAAATGTGGTGGGCTGGACAACAGAGAGTAGACTCAATGTGTGATGGATTGGAGAACAGAACTTAAGGCTGCAATGTGATGGACTGGAAAATAGAGTAGACAGAAAGTGTGGTAGATTGGAGAATAGAGTAGACTGTAAGTGTGGTGGGTTGGAGAATAGAGCAGTCTGTAAGTGTGGTGGGTTGGAGAATATAGTTGACTGTAAGTGTAGTGGGTTGGATAATAGAGAGTAGACTGAAAGTGTAATGGGCTGAACAATTGAGAGAAGACAGAAAGTGTGGTGGACTGGACAAAAAAGTAGAATGAAAGTGTGGTGCACTGGGCAATAGAGAGTAGACATACAGTGTGGTGGACTGGACAATAGAGTGGACAGGAAGTGTAGTGCACTGGATAATGAGAGTAGATTAATAGAGTAGACAGTAAGTGTGGTAGACTGGATACTACAGAGTAGACAGACAGTGTAGTGGACTAGACAATAGAGAGTAGACTGAATGTGTGGAGGACTGGACAATACAGGGTAGACAGTAAGTGTAGTGGACTGGAAAATAAACAATAGAGAGTAGACAGTAAGTATGGTATACTGGACAATACAGAGTAGACTGACAGTGTGGTGGACTGGACAATTCAGAGTACACTGAAAGTGTGGTTGAACAGACAACAGAGAGTAGACTGAATGTGTGGAGGACTGGACAATACAGGGTAGACAGTAAGTGTGGTGGACTGGACAATAAACAATAGAGAGTAGACAGTAAGTGTGGTAGACAGGACATTACACAGTAGACTTGACAGCGTGGTGGACTGGACAATATTGTGTATTGAAATGTGCTGGACTAGCCACTGGACAGTATACAGACACTCAGAAAGAGTGGTGAAGTGGACAATAGAGAGTATACTAAAGTGTAATGGACTGGGCAGCGCAGAGTAAACAGAAAGTGTGGTGGACTGGACAATTGAGAATAGAAAGTGGGGTGGACAACACAAAGTAGACAGAAAAAGTGAACAATACAGAGATGACTAAAATTGTGATGACAGACTGGACAATACAGAGTACACTGAACGTGTGGTGAACTGGGCAACACAGAATAGACAGAAAGTGTGGACAATTGGACAATAGAAAGTAGTGTAAGCTACCTTACAATGAAGCTTCTTGATAATATCGGTGTTGATTAGAGTTAGAGTCTGGTAGCAAACTCTAGTAAATACGGAGATTGATTAAATTTCAAAAATCATCATTTATTCGTAGATCTACTTGCATAATATTGATAACATAATAATTATATTCATTTCGGTTTATTCAGTATGGTGGTACAGTAATGACGAACGTTTGGTGAACAGTTGCTCTGTTTTAAGATATCTTTACAGCATCATAAAATTGTTCCTAGAAACGTTCTTTTTATATTTACTATAACGTCAATAATAATCAGCTGTTAATTGAATAAATATATTGCTAGAATGTTAGAAAATAGTTAAGTGCGTTTTTAAATCGTAACTTCAATGTTATTCAGGATTTTACAATGTTTTAGTTCTTACTTTTAAGGTTTTCTATGTAGTGAACAGTGATGTTTGTTGTTAGCAACTTTTGCCAAAACTGAGTAGAGAACCTCCTTATATACCCTTCAGATGCTGCAGATTTAGCAGCAGCCAATCAGATTCTGCACATTGAGCTAAAAACAGAATTGTGCAGTATCCTGCGGCATATAAGGAAGTAATGTGGCCATGCCTTAACAATAATAAAAACTACAATTCCAATAAATTAACAATCACATGAATGTTACTTCTAAATCATAGAAAAAGTTAAACTTTACACATGAAAATAACCAGTAGCTTTAACTGTGCATTTATAACAATACAATTTGAAGGGCTGCATCATAGCAACTTCAGTAATTCCTACGCAGCCAGTGTCTCAAATAGTTCCTAGTGAACCATTAAGGTTTAACAATAAACATGTATGAACAATATGCAATTTATAATAGAAATCATCTTATAATGCAAAAAGAAAAGCTATTATTAACAATTTTAGGATAAAAATGCATTTAATAACATTCCATCATATTCCTACGCATGTAGTAAACAATGTACATTGCTGCAGCCATTTTTACAGTGCAGGAATTTTGGTACTGTGCAAAAATGGATTATTCTTTCAACAATCAACGTTAAATGGACTAAACAGCAGGTAAATACAAAGATTTAAATTCCTTAAAGTTTGTAGAACAATATCCTGCTAAAACAATGCATTTCATAGACAAAGCAATTACAACAATAATATTGTGTACATATATTCGGACGGGGAATGAATTCGGACAATGTTTACTTGTAAGATACGGATATGTACATTACAGTAGGCAGAAAAGTGTGGTTGACTGGAAATATATAGAAGGCTGAGTGTGGTGGACTCGACAACACAGCATAGACAGCTTGGTGAATTGGACAATACAGAGTAGACTGAAAGTGTGATGAACTGTAAATAGAAATAGACAGAAAGTGTGGTGGCCTGGACAATAAAGAACAGACAGAAAGAGTGGCAGACTAGACATATAGTAGACAAGAAGTGCGGTGGACTCGACATTACAAACAATGTGGTGGACTGGATAATTCAAAGTATACTGAATTGAGGTGGACTAGATAATACGGAGAAGACTGAAAGTTTGGTGCAAAGAAATGTGTATCAAACAGCTTGGGAAATACAGAAAAGACAGAAAATGTGGTGGATTATGAGAGAAAGTTTTAAATATACTGCAGAGCTAGGAACTGCAGTGGACAGACAACTTTGGGTGGAAAGGAGGATGATCCCATTAGTGTGATTGTATCTAATGTTCATAACTTAAGACTTTAAAACCATTAAAAACATATGTTCAACATTAAAAATATAATTAATTGTTTGGTTATTTTTATTTATCTTTATTTTCTTCAATACAAAGAATTTGTTTTCATCTGCAATATCATTTTCTATCAAAAAGCTTTTCTGGACTATATTGATTGATGACATTGAAGTTTAGATACACTCACTTCTGTTGGACTTGCATTACCTAGAGGTCACTATGTCTGTATGTAAAAAAGTGTATGCAAAGGGGTAACTAGGGACCTTTGTGGAAATAAGTATGGAGCAGAAAGCAGTACAAAAGTATCTAGGAAAGATACAGAAGCCAGGTATGCTGCATACGAAGATACATCTCTATACATGCCGAGGACATGCTCAGAAAGACCTTTTTTTAACTTAATGTTATATCCCATATTTTAATAATAAACATATAAAGCATCAACTTACATGTAGAAGTAAGTATATATTGTACAGAAAATGTGTTTGTCAGGCTAACATTTATATTAATAGCAAACAAGGAATATAAAGTGATCACTTAAATGAAGAGTCTTGTTATTTAGTGTTAAAATGTTACACAAAACTGCGGATGAATTTTAACACTGTCATCTACATCCAATAACAAACAACTCCATTTGTCATTGGTATTCCAAGTTTAATCACAGCAAATGTACACATTTTGTTTTTAAAGAACAACTCCATGACATTCTATTCAAGTGGACAACTAATTTCCTTGTAAAAGATCATCACATGCACTCCTTGAATCTTTAATGAAGCGGAGGATACCGGAATAATGGATTACATAACTCATCAATAACTTCTTGCCTTCATGCTTTACATTAAGTAGGTTGTCTAGGACTATAGATCGATACTATGCGAAAGTATGTACTTCAAAGTAGCATGCTAACAGTTAATAAGATTTTAACAGCTTTATTACTTATGAAGTTTCAGAACAGCTTCTGATGTTGTTTATGATGGTTAAAGTAAGGTTATCATATTGATTTTGTCAGTAAAGAATAACTAATAGTGTTTGCAGTTTTCCTTAGTATTTCTTACATGAAGGAGTCAGAAGTAACAAAATGTCTATGTTTAATACTTTTGCCATTTTTCAAGGTGCCATGTTTAACGAAGAGGATCCACGAATGTGCCAATGTCACTGTAAAACTGTCTTTATATCATTTGGAATTTAAAAAAATTCCAGGGAAAGGTTCAGAGTGAAATACCCAGGTACTACAAAAAATACTCTTTTTGGTCCCCACACTTTTCTGCATGCTTGACCAGACTGGTCAGCACAGAAATGTTCAGTATCTTTTGAAATTTATGGTATTTTTGGTAAATAATCTAAAACAAATTGATGTGACATCGATAAAAACCCGAGATGTGAAGAATGAAAATAATAACAAACCAGGAATTATCAAACACACCGTTATTAGCTAATACCAATAATGCCATCTGTCTACCCTCCTGTTCCTTTTGAGCACAATCCAGTATCTTTTCTGATTCTGATTCTAAATAATATCTCAAATATTTTTGCATTGAAATTTGCTCATCTATCTTAATCAAGAAACGTGGAAATTCCACGCAAACCAAATGTTTCGAATTAAATTCATTAAAGTCAGCAAAAAAATATAATTTTTAGTAATGGTGACCTTGACCCCACCAAGCCCATACGCAATCCCAAGCGAGGTCTAGATATAAGGTGTCTACATATGAAGTTTCATTAAAATATCTCAATGTCTTCTCAAGAAATTGAGCGGAAACTGTCTATTTTTAATAATGTGACCTTGATCATGACCCCACCCAACCCATATGCAATCTCAAGTACGGTCTAGATATAAGATATCTACAAGTTTCATTAAAATATTTCAATGTGTCACTGTTTTTTTATTTTATTTTTTTATTTTTTTTTATTAAATATCAATAAAACATACATTATACATACACATGTATATACATGCAGTTTACACTGAGAATACACATGAGAAATGAGTTCAAAAACACTTAAAGCAAGCATATGCAAGTAAATTATTTCCCAAAATTTAAACGGAGAAAAAAGAGCAACAGTTTATGCACGTATAATGACGTGTTTTACCGGATGTGTTTTCTTTTTATCTTAAAAAAAATAATATGCTAACTAGTTAATCTTGCTATAAAAAAGAGGTGCTTTAAAAGGTAGAGAATATTATGCTGACAAAAAAAGGAAAAAAGAAATAAAAAGTGAGGTTCATGTCTGACTGTCGATTAAAATTCGATATTTTGTATAAAATCTTTCAAGTGTATCATTTTTTAGGGCTATTTCGTGTTCAATATCAAGACGTGATGTCAAGATCGAAATAAAACTTTTGAAGTCGGGATTACGATCCCGACATTTCATTGTGAATATAAAATATTTCATTAGATAGATAATAAAATTGATCGTTGTTGCGTTTTTATTGTTGTCTAACTAACTTTTTATTTTTAGTAACATATACCTCGACCTTAAGCCCACCCAGCCTATACATATTGGCAAGCGAGGTCTCGATATAAGGTATCTATGTATGAAGGTTCATTAAAATATCTCAATGTGTTCTCAAGTTATTGAGCGGAAATCGTTTTTCTATTTTTAATTATGGTGGCCTTGAACCCACTCACCCATACTCAACCCCAAGCAAGGTCTTGACATAATTTATCTATGTATGAAGTTTCATTGAAATATCTCAAGGCGTCCTCAAGTTACTGAGGGGAAACCGTTTTTCTATTTTTAGTAACAGTGACCTTGACCCCACCCACCCAGTATGTAATTCCAAGCCAGGTCTCGATATAAGGTATCCATGTAGGAACTTTCATTAATATATCTCAATGCGTTCTCAAGTTATTGAGCGGAAACCGTTTTTCTGTTTTTATTAACAGAGACCTAAACCCCACCCACCCCATATGCAATCCCAAGCGAGGTTTCAATATAAGGTATATTAAGTTTCATTAAAATATCTCAATAATTCTCAAGTTATTGAGCAGAAACCATTTTTCCATTTTTAGTAACACTGACCTTGACCCCCCCCCCAGATGCAATCCCAAGCGAGGTTTCAATATAAGGTATTTATGTATTAAGTTTCATTAAAATATCTCAATAATTCTCAAGTTATTGAGCAGAAACCATTTTTCCATTTTTAGTAACACTGACCTTGACCCCCCCCCCCAGATGCAATCCCAAGCGAGGTCTCGATATAAGGTATGTATGTATTAAGTTTCATTAAAATATCTCAATGTGTTCTCAAGATATTGACCAGAAACTGTTTTTTAAATTTTTTAGTTATAGTAACCCTGACCTTGGCCCCACCCACCCCATGCTGCGAGTATCCGAGTACTCGGATACTCATGATTCCGGGCTGGGAATCGAGTACGAATACTCTCGATTGCCGAGATCGTTTAATCGCGATCTTAAATTTTATATTTACCATATATTGATTTTCATAAAATTAGTTAATAATACACAAAGTAAACCCTTTTGAGACATTATATTGCAGTTTAATGTGTGTGCATGTCTTAGTTTTCTAATAGCAGAATGTAAACACAAGTCATGTGACAAGTAGAGTTGCAATATCGGGAGCGTTACATTCAATGTTTTTTTCAAAACCTGCATTTTTCAAGTCACTAACAAGAAATAACGTAAGTTTTGCCCAAGTTAGCCTAAATATGCACTGGTGCATGTAAATCCTAAATAAATTTAAAAAGATAAGAAAACATGAATGCGAAACTCCTATCAAAACAATGCCGTCATACACAGGCGTAAGTACATGACGTATGGCGGAACAACAATACCGCAAACCACAAGCAAAATTTACATCCTTAGTTTGGAAATACTTTGATATTTAAAAAAAAAATGATGAGAAGTAGGCGATAAATTGGTTTAATATGATAAAGTTATTAGTCTTCAGGACTCATGAGAGTGTTTTCCTGTATCACAATTTGTAACAGCTGATTCGTGGATCGATCTGTGAATCATAAACCCTGACTCGTGGATCGGATCGTCGCTTACCCAACGATCCACAGCCCTTACCCATATGCAATCCCAAGCGAGGTCAAGCTACAGTACAGCTCACGCAAAACCAACAAAACACTCGGCTACGCCGCGGACATAATTTTTCTACCGCGGCGAATCGCCGCGGCGAAATGCCGCACGCCACGGCGAATCGCCGAGGCAACAAAACACTCGGCTATGCCGCGGACATAATTTTTCTACCGCGGCGAATCGCCGCGGCGAAATGCCGCACGCCACGGCGAATCGCCGAGGCACTCGGCATCGATCCGCGGATTGCCGCCGTGTCCATTCACGCGGCGGGACACCGAGGAGAAATTTTACACTTTATACATGTACAATGTACATGTATAGTGTGTAACTGTACTGTCTGCATATAGGCATGTTCAAACAATATGTTATAATTAGGAGATAATTGTCATCGCTAACAAAACAACATTTAAAGTTATTGGTACAATTAAATCTTGGCTCTTGACGTGGCTTCAAACTGCTAATTAATCTCAGCTCAAACATGTTGGCGAAAACAACATCTATGTGCGAAAACGGCTACTTTGCGTCCTGCACGTCTTGTATTTACATTTTAAAAGTTCATCATGTCAAAATAAGTATTAACACCAACTTAAAGCAAATTAAATTGCCCTCTGATATAAGTTTCGTATCTTGATCAATATCAGTTGCAAAACGATCAATTTATAAAACGCTGACTTTGTCGACAATGACGCTCCACCCACTGAATTTCGGCTGACACCCTGACCTCGCGTTATCTATATATCTGCTTTGTCATTTGCGGATTGTAAAGTTCACATGAATATTAATGCGCGTTCTTGAATTATTTTTAGAAATGATGAAATTTCTATACTATATTCCCCAATACTAATTCGGAGCAAAGAACACGTGTACGCTGTAGCGAACGCCTAGTAACAAAGTTATTTTTAGCAGTCGGTGTCGAAAATCTATAATAATTTTTACGTGACATAAATTTACCAAATAATACACTTATAACAATTAGATTATTGTGAACCGGTGCCAAATGCTATATATTTTTTCATAACACAAAATTTTACCACAGAAAATATTGATATCACAACAACTGCAACAATATAAAAATGTAAATTTTATGTATCACTTGAGAATGTCGCAAAAACGGGTTTTAAATCGAATTAAAACAACAACACAGTAAAAGTAATTGTTTCGGAATATACATGTACATGTAATTGAATTATTTAACAAGGTGATACGCGGGATGCCTCGGCATCATGCCGCGGATTTCCTCGGCGAACAGACGCGGATTGCCGCGGCGAACAGATGCGGGTTGCCGCGGCAAACAGACGCGGATTGTCTCGGCGAATAGACGCGGATTTCCTCGGCGAACAAACGCGGCTACGATGGTAGACTCCACGTCGACTCGCTGCCTTTGAACGCCGCGGATCGCGGAATTTGTTGGTTTCGCGTGAGCTGTACTGTATAAGGTATCTATATATAAAGTTTCATTACTATAGCTCAATCGGACAATCCACTCTCGAGTTAGAGGGCAGAAACAAAAATGCGCCCGACCGTAATGGCGACCGCCCAATGACATTCACCAATCTAATAACTAAAATATTTCTTTGAAAAATTTTGTTATTAAAACCTTGTGTAAATTGTTTTTTATATAATTTTTTTTCTTTTTTTTGTGTTGCTATATTTGACTATTTCTCTGATGTCAATATACTTCTGAGTGTTTAAAGTAGAAGTTTTACACCCAAGCAATGCAATTGTTTCAATGCGTTAAATGCTTTATATTAAAACTTAAAGTTGTAATTTTGTATCACAAATTCACAATAGAAAGATTTATGGCAGTACAAACATGAATATCTTTATAACGGAAGCCATATTTTCACTTACTACATGAACAATATGTACAATGTAATATTGGTGTAAGTTTTAAATGCCTGTAAATAGAACTCAGAAGGAAGAAAATTAAAAACAATTACATAACCTAGATTGTTGTTAGTTATTCATACACAATAAAAACATGACAGTGCTAAGTGGTTCATAGTATAAGACCAAAGAAACATTAAAATATGATCTTTCTGAGCATGTACAACTTATGTGTAAACTGACCTGATTTATGACTGCGAAGTTTGAACATGGTTACAGCTGAATATCTTGATGTGATTCTAAAAGGCAAATAAAGCAAGCATAAACAATCTAAGTAAAAATCACTACTTCCAGATAAAGGTTCAAAATATTAACAATCTAAGTGAAAATCACTACTTCCAGATAAAGGTTCGAAATATAAACAATCTAAATGAAAATCACTACTTCCAGATAAAGGTTCGAAATATGAAAGAAATTCAAGCGAAAGGGTGTGGAGAAAACAAGCAAAACGGTATCTAGTTCATGCAATGGTGTTTTTATATGCAGTCCGATTCGAAAATAAATAAACAAGGTCAAAATTGATTGTGACTGTATTGTCAAAATGTTAAGGTAAAAAACAGTAGTGAGAACAGCAGTTGATAACCTACAAGTGAAATTCAACTTTATTCTTTTGACAGTATTTTGTACAATACATGTAAATGTGGAATATAGTCATTACAGTGGCTTCATAAACAAAACAGCATTTCCAACAGAATGGGCATCCAAGGCATTTGTCCAATTCATGGCTACAAAGTGTCAAATGACATGTCTAATGTGTTTTCCGATGCAATGGCTAACAATACATCCACTGCAATGACTAACACAATGTTCAATGCACTGATTAGTGATTTGTCCAATGCAATCGCTAATATTTTGTTCAATGAAATGATAATTTGTTCAGTGTCACGTCTTGTTCAGTGTCATGTCTAACAATTTATTTAATGCCAAGACAAACAATCTGCTTAATGATATGCCTAGCCAAGCATACTATTCAATGACTATCAATTTGATCAATGTAATTATGTAACTGCTAGCCATGTGTTAAATGCAATGACTTACATTTTTTTAAATGCAAGCTAACAATTTATTCAATGTCATGGCCAGCATTTTCTTCAATGTCATGGCCAGCATTTTAGTCAATACCATGGCCAACATTTTATTCATTGTCATGGCCAATATTTTATTCAATGCCATGGCCAACATTTTATTCAAAGCCATGGCCAGCTGAGTGTCCAATGTTTACTTCGTTTTGAAAATGAAACAACCGTTGTATGCCACATCAAGTACAAGAGCTGTCAGAGGACAGCGCGCGCGACTATTCAAAGTATTTCAGTTGGTACATATTTTGGATAGTGGTAGGGGCATACATTTGTTAAAATACAAAACTTTTAAGTGAAGCCTTGTATAGTTTATAAATTTTTGGAACAAAAAATTTAACCACAAAGTCTATGTAAAAAGCGGGCTAACTCTGTCAAAATCAAAACAGAGTTATGGGTAATGAATGTCGCCCCTGATACTAGAGTTGATGAAAAAGGTTAGTTCCAAGTTTCAAGTGAATAACTTATGTAGTTTTGAAGTTACACAACTTTTGAAAATAAACTTTAACCAGAAAATCTATGTGAAAAAGGCGTATAACTCTGTCAAAATACAAAACATAGTTATGGGTAATGTTGCCCCTGATACTAGAGTTGATGACAAAGGTTTGTTCCAAGTTTCAAGAGAATAACTTGTGTAGTTTTGAAGTTACCAAACTTTTGAATATAAACTTTAAACAGAAAATCTAAGTGAAAACGGGGCATAACTCTGTCAAAATACAAAAAAAGTTATGGGTAATGTTGCCCCTGATACTAGAGTTGATGACAAAGGTTAGTTCCAAGTTTCAAGTGAATAACTATTGTAGATTTGAAGTTACAAAACTTTTGAATATAAACTTTAACCATAAAATCTATGTGAAAAAGTGGCATGACTCTGTCAAAATACAACATAGAGATATGGGGAGTGTTCACCCTGATACTGGACTTGATGACAAAGGTATATTCCAAGTTTCTAGTGAATAGCTTTTGTAGTATTGAAGTTACAAAACTTTGAATATAAACTTTATCAAGAAAATCTTTGTGAAAAAGGGGCATAACTCTGTCAAAATACAAAACAGATTTATAGGAAATGTTGCCCTTGATACTGGAGTTGATGACAAAGGTTAGTTCCAAGTTTCAAGTGAATAACTTATGTAGTTTTGAAGTTACAAGACTTTTGAAAACTTGAACCGAATTCAGACGCGGACGCCGGGGGTAGTAGGAAAGCTCACCTATTCTTCGAATAGTCAAGCTAAAAATGTTCATACCATGGGTCTTCTTTTCACGGTGGGGGGGAGGGTTATGGACACAGGCCCATGTAGGAGGAAAGTTTGCATCCTTTCTGCATTTTACACTTTTACATTGTATAGAACTAACATTTACTGAACATACATGTCCTTCCAATAAGAAGCTATTATCATTGTTTACATAAAATCTTGTTGTCAGCAGTTGAATTTCATGTTCAATAAAAGCAATGTACACAAAATATAATACTCTTCTAGCTATACCTAAAATTCGGTGAAATGTTTCATTGATATATACTCCAGAGCAGGAAACAACATTTTTCGTACCAAATTTATTGAAATGAGGAACTTGGTGTAATGATAATATAAACACAAATCCTAGCACAAAATGTTTCAAAATAAACTGTCTATCTATCGTATTACCATATAACACCAGACCTTTGCATTCATTCCATGGCTGAATATCTCCAGTAACACTGAAGTGTAGACCACAAGAAGAAGTAAATGAATACTGAATGTTATCTTAATTGGCAGAACAACAACCAAGCATATATTTAATGTGTCAGATTCAATCTCCAATCAAATAATATTTTAAAAATACATGAATTCAACATATTTTATAAGTATGTACAAGTTCTTTAATTTTTTATATATTGTCAAGTTAAAGGGATATACATAATAACTCTTAATAAGGAATTGCACACACATTTTCTCAAGAAAGTTTTAGTATCCACACTTCAGTACTAACAACAACCACTTAAATAGCACACTTAACAGTGAGCATTAATTTAAGTACTCTCTAAGGATAAGACTTTGTTAATAAATGCAAAGTTTGATTTAATGATTTCATTTTCCTAAAAAAGGTTTTAACTTTTCAGATGTTTGTCCCATTTCTGCTACTGGTTTTCACACAGCACAGAAGTGCATTTCCAATAGTGAACACTGCAACATACACGTTACTTATGTTTATTACAAGCATGAACATGTTAATAATTTATATAATTGACATAATGGTGCATTATAAATTTGAGGAATCAATCTTGCGCATGCTTGGAAAAAAAGAATAAAATATTCTTATTAACAGTACCATGAATTGTTATGAAAACTGCACAGAACAGATGGTATTCTACAAACATCATAAAAATATTACAGTATTACAGAGTTAAAATATATGGTTTAATGTGTAGTAGTGAACCTTCAAAAGTCCATTAATTGTTTCAATTTTAAAGTCTTGTTTATCAGTAAAGCTTTTTTAGCCTTTATATATAAACAAAAGGAAATAAATGACAAAATAAGGAAATGCTAATCTGAAACAAGACTCTGTTCGATAAACACACATGCCCTCGGTTGGTGCTGGACAGCCTATTGAATTATTAGTCCAAATTAGGTCATGGTCAAAGTGAGATTGGGTGATATGGGTGGATTCAGAATGGTCGCTGTGTAAGTATCAAAGTTGCAAAAAGCGGTGTTCTGCTAGATAAAACGGTAAAATCTAGTTAACCAAGAAATAGCCCATTTAAATTATTCAAGAAATAGCCCATTTAAATTATTCAAAGTCCAAATTAGGTCGAGGTCTACGTGAAGTTGGATGATATGGATGGTTAGAAGCAACAACTGTGAAAGTATCCAAGTATTGTAGCAAGCAGTGCTGGTGCTAGACAAAACAGAACCTCATACGGACAGACAGGACAATCACTATATGCCTCCTGCATCAAGATGCCGGGGGCATAATAACATCTTTGATCAACAAATTTAAACCGCATCTTTATGTATGGTTAGGGGCATATCGTCGGTATGGTCGACAAAAACATTTGCAATACGTTTTAATTTACAGAGAATTCATATTGAAGCTTTGTTAAACATTATCATTTTGTTTAAAAGAACACTGATAAATTAATATTATTTTATTATTGTAAAGCACTGTCCTAGTGGTCATTTTCGCTGGAATGTGAAAAATTGGTAGAAGTAGTAGTGAAATCGATATGAATAAAATATACATGCTGTTTAGTTACATGCATACTTGATATTGATAACTGCTGTTTTGTTCAGGAAAGTTTTCATCGAAGGGCCCGATTTCATGTAGTGATTTCAAATCATGTATCTCTGTATCCAAAATTATTTGTTTTTGTATTTTATTTAATACACAATGTATACATTTTCTTAAAGATTTCATCAAGTTATAGTTGCTACTTTTTTATTTGGACAAAATTATCTTGTTTTTAACATATATTAAAAATGATATGAAATATTAACATGCCCATGTATATAGCAGGAGTTTTCAATGAAGTGCCCAATTTGGTAGTTGTAAGTTTCAATCCTTCAGGAACTGAGTATACATTTTCTTACTTTTCATAAAGATACTATCAATTTGCTGTTGTTACTTGAATAACATTCATACGAAGAAGAATAAATGTCTTGTTTTAACAGTTATTTGCATTTCTGTGAAATTGTGCAGATATGCCACGATAGTGTTAAGGGGATTTATTCACAGGTTTTCGTATTTTATACAATGTCAGGAAAATCTAAGGTGCAAAAACTAACGTATCAGCATTTGAATACCAACCTAAATATTCTATCAAGAAAAGTAAACAAAAGAAAAGAATGCCTCCGCCAGGGCATGAACCTATGACCACCAGATCAAAAGTCTGTCACCCTAACCACTAGGACAGACAGACGATAAATGTCAGATGAAGCGTATTTCATTAATAGTCTTTGGACTATATACATTGTACAGGGGTGGTACGCTTTGTCCTCCTTTGTCCTGGTACACTTCGGCAATGGTATGCTTCATCTGACATTCTAAACATTCTATCCAGTGAAAAATCTATCAACAACATTTTGCAGATTCTGCAAAAAATAAAATGTAATCAACAAGTCTGAAAATATCCCTTATGTGTAAAAATTATGAATGTAAACTAACTGTTTTAACTGTTAATAGTGTAGAATTATAACGAATCAGGGTCTGTTCGCCCTATTTTCCGTTCGCCCTATTTTTAAATATCACATCAGTTTATTGATGTTAAACGATAAATGGTAATAGTGAATTAAAACACAAAGCAAAATTCAATTTCATGAGACTTTTTAGTTTATGAAATTAATTTCTATTTGTGTTTTATTGAATGACAAATAAAATTTGCATATGATTTGCAAACATATAAAGTTTAAACGTTTATTTTTAATTCCATTTGATTATAGAAGGCACAATTAATTACCACATATACAATAAAAGAACGAGTGAAAACTTCTATGAAACACTATATGCACAATAAAACAGGGCGAACGAACCCAGAATAAATGGACCCAGGGCGTACATGTAATCAGGGCGAATGGACCCGATACCATTATAAATGAAGGACCTAAGAATTTTAATCAATGAATCTGAGTCAAAATGCAGTGTCTGAGAAATTTCACTATTTTCACGTAGCCCACTGGGCTACCAGATTAAACATTTGGTAGCCCAACATTTTTATGGCTCATAACTGATATAACTGCTAAGTGACAAGCAAAATAGCGTTATATTTATATTTATTTAGATAGTACACACAAATAACAAATTCATTTATTCAGATAATATAACATTTACAAAAATACTAATAGTAATTTAGAATTCGAGGCAACTTATTATATATATGGTATTTTTATAAAATTAAAACAAGTTTTCTCACGTAAAACCAAACTGACCAGTCACCTTACTAATTAACTGACCAGTCACCTTACTAATTAACAGTTGCTTCTTTAATCCATACATTAATTCTATGTGCAAAGTAATTATGTCGGTGTTAATTTGTTTCACACCACTTTAAATTGATTTTAATTTTCGCATGTATCAATGTTGTTTATTTTTGGCATCCTTAGTGAAATTACGACATCAAAAATGTTGTTGCAAACATGTCTTTACAACGGAATTCCGAAAAAGGAATGACATCATAGAACATGTGTAAACTAACCAATTGTCTTTAATAACATTAATAGCTGATGACACTGAATGCTTCTGATTGGATGGTCATGATACAGCACTGCTGTTGACAATCGAAAGTGAGATTACTGTAAATGACTGATAACAAAAATCGCTGATTAGATAATTGATCGAATTATAAACAATACACAGTGTGCAGTAACACTCTGAGGGTAATTAGTTGTTTTGCCAATATACCGGGCTACCAATGATAGAAATTTTAAGTAGCCCGGGGGCGTGTGCTTGGAATTTTAGGTAGCCCAACTAAAATTTTCGGTTGCCCCCGGGTTCCGGATTTGTCAGACAATGCAAAATGTAAAATTCCAAACACTTTCCTTAAAACCCCGCTTTTTTATGGATGAATTATACATTTCCTTTGACTCATAAATGTTTTTAAAGCAATTTAATGGCGGTTTACATATACAATTGCCGCTGGTAATGAATTACAAATTTTATTTTGTAAAACCATATGACATAAAATAAATACATGCATAGCAGCCCCCAAGAAAAACCCTGACATTTATTTCATAACTCTTTTTTACATGACAAACTACATTTATACTTTGTCTGTACCAAATTATCCTTTGAATTGGATGAACAAGTCAAACTTCTGGAAACCCCGTCGTCCAAATCGGCAAAAGTAAGCTGCAAAATCAGAGTAAATTATCATTGTTAGCGTTTCTTTCTGCTTAGTTTAAATAACTGACTTACTCGACTGTGTCTTGGTGTTCTCGTTTTTCTTCAACAATTCATCGAAAGAGCCGTTTTTCTTCGAAATATTAGTATTGTCTTCTGCCGTTTCTGTTTTGGTGGCCATTTCTTGAAAATAACTTCCGGAATATAAAACCGAATTAAGATTATTGTCATGGAATGAATGGGCTACACACAACTATGTTTAAAATAACAAACGTGTTAATTCTCAAACTCCTCGCAGCGGTTACCTCCCCTATCGGTTAACGGTAACCACTGCCATCACAAGTAAAATCCTTCCAGATCGGGAAGGATTACATGTTTGTGACTTTTACTTATTTAATGCAACTCAGTGCAATTTTCTACATTACTGGACTTTTTATATATCGTTTGCAGTCAATAATGAAATCAGAAAAAGAAAATAACTAATTAAAACCATAAATAATATCTAGAAGATTTAAAGCGATCATCACCACGTTGGATGTCATAATGGCAGGGATTTGATTAGAGCTATGCTCGGAACCAGTCAAATCTCTGCGCGGAGGTTGGTTCATTCTATACATCGACTGTGACGTCACTGCGTTTGTCAGTTGCGAGAAGCAACACTTGGTGGACATTACGAAACGTGTTCTGAAAATGTTAACACTAAAACACCACGTATTATTACGCACTTATTGCACTATCACTAAGTTATAGTTAAAACAGTTATATGTTAAATTGTGTTCATGATAAAGTACTTTTAATGCGGAACTTCACAGAAATTAATTCGATAAAGAAATATACATAAATGTCCATTTCTTGCGTCCAAACTGTAATACAGTTTGTAAAACAAGGGCATTTAATTGTGTTATAGGCAAAAAATATTTAAAAATATAAATGAATAAGTTAGTAAAGTCTCTGTGCAATGCATATACTCATTACAATACAGTGTTACACGGCTCTGTGTTCTTACGTTCGTCCATCGGTGGTTTTGTGGTGTATATATTATAAATTCTCAAAGCATCTTATTTTAACTGTTGATAACACTTATATAATGATTATATTTCTATATGTATGTACTGTATGACAACACATCTCTTAACTGTGATCTGGTATTTTATTATATTGTATTGTCATGTATTTTGGGCCGAAGGCCTTTCTTTACGAAAAATAAACTTGTCTGACTACATGACGTAGTTTCACTATACATGTACATGTATCTCCGATGATATCACAACAGTCTGGTGACATGCGTTAAATACATGCAGGTACCAGTTTGAGACTACATTCAAAAATCACATTTGCGAATATACATACTCAGAACCACACGCACATGCACACACTGAATTCGCCAGATGTATTACTTTCTATTGCTTGAGTCATAATGGGGTCAACCTAGTCGATAAAAACTTCAGAAATATTGTTTCGTTACATTTTTCTGCAAAGTTAGTAATGCAGGATTACTAATAATTCAGCTCTATTGTTATAATAGATGAATATATCAAGAATTTTTACCGCGACACACAGATATATTACTAGCAGGGGGAAGCAACTCTACCACGGCGATTTTAATTAAGAAATTAAAAGTGTCCGTTAACACGTTACGTTTCCAGAGCGTATGGTATTTAGTATGATCGCACAACACAGGTAAATTTACCAGTACTGTACGATCATACAAATACCGACGCTCTGGATACGTTACGCGTTGGCAGACAAGTTAACAGATTCGACGTGAACGAATCATAATATTCTTTCCAATTTGCTTTAAAGAGGCTTGTTCACAGATTTTTGTAATTATACGCCCGCACCATCAATGATGGGGGGCATATAGAGTTTAGAGTTTACCCTGTCCGTGGGTACGTACGTATGTACGTATGTACGTGTGTATGCGTTTACGTATGTACGTGTTTACGAATGTACGTATGTTCGGATTCTTGTCAGGACAATAACTTTGTCCAGCATTGGAGGATTTTCAAGTAACTGTTAAGCATAGTGAGACGGTGTGTCGCGCGCAAGAACCAGGTACCTATGTTCAAGGTCAAGGTCACACTTAAAGGTCAAAGGTCAAATATAAGAATTTAAGCCATAATCCCTGTCCGGAGAATAATTTTGTCCAGAATTGGAAGATTTTCAAATAACTTGGCACAAGTGTTCAGCATGGTAAGACAGTGTGTTGCGCGCAAGAACCAGGTCCCTAGGTCAAAGGTCAAGGTCACACTTAAAGGTCAAAGGTCAAATATAGGAATTTAAGCCATAGACCTTGTCCGGAGCATAACTTTGTCCAGCATCAAAGGAATTTCAACTAAATTTGCACAAGTGTTAAACATGGTGAGACGGTGTGTCGCGCGCAAAAACCAAGTCCCTAGGTCCAAGGTCAAGGTCACACTTAAAGGTCAAACATTAAATATAAGAATTTAAGCCATAGGCCATGTCCGGAGCATAATTTAGTCCAGCATGGGAGGAATTTCAAATAACTTGGCACAAGTGATAAGCAATATGAGGCCGTGTGTCGCGAGCAAGAACAAGGTGCCTTGGTCCAAGGTCAAAGTCACACTTATAGGTCAAAGGTCAAGTATATGTATACATGTTAAGATATATAAAGAGTTTTTGTCATGGCTAAAACTATTGGTTGAAAACTTACTTCACAGAATAAGATAATACAACAGCAGAAGGTACAATATGAAAGAACAATTCTCTTTTTGCTAAATGTTTTGTATATATATGCATATAGAACGCGGGGTCATGTAGAACAGGCAGCATAGGTGAGGGCATTCGTGTCTGTGGACACATTTCTAGTTTTAATATGCCATTCAATGTCTTAACTGGAAAAACTTAAGCATCTGAACTTAAGAATTTAAGTATTATAACAAGATCGAAAAGCATGAAATAAATGTGCCGCCACCGGGGATTAAACCTGCAACGACCAACCAGAATATATATATACAAGTGACGGTGCAAGGTATGACAGAAGCGAACGAAACAAGCGCTGCTCTCTTGGTTCATATAGGGAGTCAAGGCTGCAACAGCAAATGGTCAGTTTCAGAATGATTAAAGTTTGAATGGGCATGTTTCGTCAGCATGTCTGCTGGTAGTCCGCTCTCATGGGCGATACAGGTGACGTCGTAATATGTTGCGACGACAACCGGCACACAATCTAAACCTAACTTGGATAAAGACAATCACAAGAAGGGGCGAAAGCCAAGTTATTGCATTGAAGAAATAAAATTATCCGATGTTGTCCAAACTACCATGCGGCCAGATGTGTGTGTGTGTTTGTGTTGTTGAGTTTTTGCTCCGGCCCAATAAAGAAGATTGGTGCAATACACTGACATCCATTGGGAAGAAAAGCTAAGGAGAAATACCTGTGTGCGCTTTGAAGGATGGCTGTACACAAAAGGGATGGGTTGTTTGGGTATTCCCTGTAGAAAGTAGATTGATATGCATAGGACTTTCTGCCTCCTCAAATACATGTACTTGTAATAATTGGTCGACACCGAAAATAGGCCATCTTGTCTGTGAGAAATCTGAAAAAGCATACAGCTGGATACGTTTCCGCATTTTGTATGAAAGCTGGAGACAGCTAACAGCTGACAGTGTTTGGCCAAATTAACATTTTGTTTTTATATATCTATGGTATTACGTGACATGATCTCTGTATTATTTACTGTAAATATTATTTTGTGTCTTAAAACTTGCAAATAAAAAAAGTTTATAACAAAAGTACACGCTATCAAACACGCCGAATCGTGCTTGGTAAAACGTTAAAGAAAATGACAGTACATGGACTTAGTCAGCATTTTGAACACACAAACGAGTGTAAACGTTCTTAAGCGCAAATTTGGAAATGTGAGTGACTCAAAGTGCATGTCGGATACGCCAGCAGTATAGAGTTTAAAGGAGCAATGTCTATGAAAGCGGCCTCAAAGGGCAATATCCGGACAGATATGAAATTGAGACGATAATAGTTGCTTATAATAAAGGTAAAGGTTTATAAAAAGGGTGTGCGAATTCATAGAACAAATCGTTCTGTTTGATGTAGGAATAGCGGGTATCTTTGACAACCATAATCTGCACACACGTTATCACACGAAAAATAGAGCTGCTGGTTAGTTCACTGTTTTGTAATGCAACCTATTTAACATATGGGCACTGAAGCGTTCAGCTTTAAAGTATAGATCTAACATCATATGCTTGTTATGTACATATACCGGTACTAAGATACAAAGGTGAGGGGGTCAAATTTTTTTTATTAACTTACTTAAGATGTTTGCATAATGCCTTTTAATGCACACATGTTATGGCATAGTAAACCATGTAAACGCATACACAAATTGTTGCCACACACATTCACGGTTTAAGTGTTTGTGCCTGAGAGCAGCAGACATTTCGTTTTTAAAACACAATGGACTGTTTTACTGCATACATATGCACTATATGCATATTGTATTGTATTAACGGGATATAAGTATATCTGTTTGTCACTTCTAATGATTAGTTAATACAGCGATACACCCGGTGTAGGCTACACCGGATCACTTTTAAAATAATTGATTATGTTTATGATTACACTTAACATCACAAATAGAAATTCTGTTAAGTTCTAATAAAGTTTAAAATCGGAATAATTAATTGTGAAGGAGTGAAGACTTGGCCTCTGCGTTTTCCGTAATTGCAGTAGTCGTTAATACCACTCCAAGAAAGAACCCGGAAGTAAACAAAAACAAGTCGGATTCTACAGATTGTTTTTCCATTTTTGGTATGTATTTAACTACATCCCAGTACAAAATAAACTAGCTGTTACATTCATGTCATCGTGTGTAATTATTTTTTGTTGTTGTATCTCCTGTTTCTATATTTAGATTGTTTTCTCATAGGCACATGATTGCTGACGTCATATGACGATCTGTGTACAGTCCTCTATCAAACCTGACGAATAGTAATCACAAGGCATCATTGCAAAATTGCTCACATATATAGTGAATCATACAGTATTTGAATTAAAAAAATCTAAGGTGTTTAATAATTTGGAGTGTGTATAAGTGTTAAACGAGTAAGGATTTAAGTAAGACAACTAGAGGTAATATATATGTGGTATTTAGATGATTCTCAGTTCAGTGAATGTACATATACAATTATTTGCAGAAACAAAATTAGTTTGACATATAATCTTAGCTCCGTAATAATACTTTGCCTATTTGTAATCAAATTACTTTTGCCCCACAAACACACACTTCTTATTCAAGTTGCTTCTCTGACAGGCAAACCATGTCTATATCTATTTCCATCATTTTCAGATCATTTTTAGATCCCATATAAGGCAAAATTTATTAAACTATTTTACAACTCTAGAAAAAAACAACCATAATTGATGTTCATTGTAAACTGGACAGTCTTACTACATGCATTTCAGACAGCCAAATACAAAGGACTAAATATGTCGCTTTACCCATCTCTGGAAGATATGAAGGTTGATCATATGGCTCAGGTAAAAAATGATCTTATCTCTGCTCCTGTTCCGAATGTTAACAAACATCACATTTAATGTCACATCATATGTACAGCAATTTTATAAAACAATGCAATATTTTCATGTTATTTTAATCATTATTATAATGAAATAAAAATAATTCTTCATTATTACATTTTAAAATATGTATTATGGTATTTTTTAAAATATGTATTATAAATTAATAGTTTAAATAACTGACCTTATTGCCAGACTTACAGTTTATTGTGTATTGTTTTCTTGTCTGTTTGCGTGTTTGTAACATTTGTAAAGTAGTAGATGATTTGTTAAGAAAATACATTGTGTTGCATAGAAGTATCTGTAATTAGTCAGCTATGCATTTGTTTATGTAACAAATACCACTGTAATGATACTTTCAGTCTGTCATTAGTAATTAATGTACAGTGCTAAATAATGGTTATCAGTAATGTTGCTTGTATTCCCAGAAAAAATATAATTGACACTACTCCCTGTTTATTTGTAATTTATTAATAGTGATATGAGGCGCGTCATGAGAAAACGGGGCTTAATGCATGTGCGTAAAGTGTCGTCCCAGATCAGCCTGTGCAGTCCGCACAGGCTGATCCAGGATGGCACTTTCCGTCTAAAGTGGGTTTATGGTTAGAAGAGACTTCCTTGAAACAGAAAATACCATTAAAGCGGAAAGTGCCGTCCTGGATTAGCCTGTGCGGACTGCACAGGCTAATCACGGACGACACTTTACGCACATGCATTAAGACCGGTTTTCCCACGACGCGCCTCATATATAATAATTAGTCATTCATTTACGCTGCCCTATAAAGATTTATGTTTCATTTATTCCCAGAAAAAAAAGAAACAGTAAAAATGATACCAGGTATACAAGGCACTGTAAATGAATTACTAATGACATTACCTGTGTCATTAGTAATTCATTTAGAGTGCCCTACAATGATATTTTATTCTGATTTTAGGCCCAAAGGCAGTATGAGCAGCCTCGGCAGCCTCAGGTGACCTTCCCCGGTGCACCGCCTGCATACCCCTCCCAGCAACCACTACCGGCTTCGGGCTCCTCTGGGTCACTGTATCCTGTACTAGATGAGTACATGGGGCTTCAGCTTACACCGCAGTTTATGCAGCAGAACCTGCCAGAATATGTAAGCTTTTGTTTGGTCTTTGCTATGAAAATCCGTATTGAATTTGTAAGATTTTCATTGTCTGCTACCAATTCCCATTAATATGAGTAGTAGAATTCAAATTTATCTATGTGAATATCTAGGATGAAATTACTACTGTTGTTTTTCTTGATGTTACAATAATGTTTCAACTTTTGTTACTGACAGTTTATATTATATAAGGGCTTAAATGAATTCATTAAGGCATTTAGCCTTAACTTTGCCTCTAAAATATATCGTAATTAATATTTGTTGTGATTATATTAAATTCACAGTGCACAGGTCCTTTTCATTTTAATTAAATCATGTAGCACATTGTTTGTCATGTTCTTGCACATTTCAGACATCAATGCATGTAGCATATATAATTGAAATGAAGGTTTTGATATTTTTTTGGTTATTTTAATTTGTAGTTCTTAATTGTTTTCTGTTTACTATAAAATAATTCTTTGTAAAGGATGCAAACATTTGTGATTTTACAGTTACCTTGCGTTTTGATAAATTAAACTATTTTGAAAACAGCTATTATTTACAAACAAGTAACCATATAAATGTTACAAAACATTATCATTGTTACTCTTTGTGTGTTATCTATATAACAGTGAACTAATCATCGTGCCAGGTAGTGTCAGGTACATAAATAACTACCGGTACTTGCTGATTCAGAAACACGAGTATGAACATGACCAGTGTGTTTTTTTTACCTTTTGGGGAAAGGTGGCGGAGCCCTTAAGATGGGGAATTTTACGGCAAAATGGGATTTTTTTTTAGAAAAGCATTATTAGTAAATTTACACGTTTATTTTCTACTTTTTTATAAACCATTAATTAATCAATTGTTTTGCTACCAATGAAAACTGCTTTAACTTGGTTTGATGAAAACTGCTGGGATATTTTACAAATCTTTTTCTATTTTAGTCAATTTTTTGTCCGATTTTGGTCTTTTTTTTTCAAAATACAGCTTATATCCTGAGGGGAATGTTAAGGTAAATATAGGGGAAAAATATATACCTTTTAAGCAGGGGAATGGAGTCGAATTTCGGCCCTAAATTTGCAAAAAAAAAAGCACTGATGACAAATGACAGTTATAAGTAAACAAGTATAACAGATAATAAAAAAAAGATTTTGATTTAATTCAATTTCAAAATAGGTTGATTTCACAATTGTGATGTTAAATCCAAAATGATTACTGAAAAAATCCCTGAAGAATTTGTTTTGTATGCAGAACTTCATATTGATGATAAATAACTGTGAATTGTACACATTAAATTTTACATTAATTAAAGTATAATGCACATACAAAATAATGTTTACTGTGTTTTATAATATTTGTTTCTTCCGTTTTTTGTCAGAATATATTTATCTTAAGAATTTATCGGCTATTTTATGCAGGACAGTTTACAAATCAATACTAGTGTGAAACATTTATTTGTAAAACATACAATTTAGGCATAAACAAAACACACTTAAAGTGGTATCTGAGATTATTGTTGAGACTTAGATACAAATGACATACTCCAGCTCTACCAAGGAATCAGACTTAAAAAAAAGTTAGCAAGCTCATTTTGCTATAATCAGTTTATATAAACTCTTCATATCTTAACCAAATTGCTTCTTGTTGTGGACATTCAGAAAGACATGCACTAGTTGTACCCCGGAAATAAACTTAAGACAGTCAAATTAAGCAAGCACCATTTACTAGAATCAATACATCACTGGATGGCGAAATCAATTTTCCTGGGTCATGTATGGACAAGTGAAAAATAGCCAGAATTAACTATATCATTATTGTAGGACCCAATGCAAACAGCATTTGCTAGAAACAGACAAGTCAGGCAATATCAGATGTTGCCACCACTTAATACGCTAGTTCTGCCCAAAATAAACTTTCAATTGTCACAGTAAATACATCATACGATTGAGGCGTGTCGTCGGAAAACCGGGCTTAATGCATGTGAGTAAAGTGTCGTCCCGTATTAGCTTGTGCAGTCCGCACAGGCTAATCTGTGACGACACTTTCTGCCTACAGTAGATTTATGTTTAAAAGAGACTTCATTGAAACAGAAAATAGTATAAAAGCGGAAAGTGTCGGCCCAGATCTGCCTGTGCGAAGTGCACAGGCTGATCGGGGACAACAATATATGCAGATGCATTAAGCCCGGTTTTCCCACGACATGCCTCAATTAATTTTTTGAAACGTTTTTTTCAGAGCCAGCAGGTGGCCATTCCCCAGAACAGGCCCAGCAACATGCAGGTGGCCCCTGTGAGTGGGGGAGATCTGGGAATCAAGAGGGCCGAAATCAAGCAGGGCTTGCGAGAGCTCGTGGCCTGCAAGGATGGGGAAGGAAAGATTGGATTGCGTATCCGACACGTGAACAATGTATGTGTGACATGTATCTAGTACAGTGCTCGTCTAAAATTAAAATGTTGACCCATCTGTGTTTTTATCTTACAAATATTTGATGAATCTGGCATTTGCCAAGTACCCCATTGAATAATCCGTTGATGACTTATTTCCATAAGGATTAATTTGCTGTTTAGACTTATAGATTATTTTTGGCACTTATTATTAAAATCAATGTTGTACACAACCCCAATGTTGTTAATGAAGTTGTATTTGACAATAGCAATACATGGAATAATATTTGTATAACAAATCTAACCCAAGTCTTTGTTAGACCTAATATTTCAATGGTCCAAGATAAAAAGCATAATATAATTATCATGCAACTTTCATGTTGATGTCACATTGGAAGTACTTGAAGATTGTTGATATGTTATTTCAGGGCCTATTTGTTGCTCTGGTCCAGAATAAGATCGTTGTCATGCAACGTTCATGTTGATGTACACATTGGAATTACATGAAGATATCTTATTTCAGGGACTGTTTGTTGCCCTGGTCCAGAAGAATTCTCCTGCAGCCCTTGCGGGGCTGAGGTTTGGGGACCAGATACTGCAGATCAACGGACAGAACGTGGCGGGATGGGACACGGACAAGGCCCACAAGGTGTTGAAGGCGGCCAGCGGGGACAGGATCACCTTCGCTGTTCGGGACAGGTATGGTCGCATTGTGTTGGTTGTAGTCCGTAATATCTGTGGATATTTTGAGTGGGCAGTAATTAGTACTGGGCTATATGTTGTTATTTGAAGTGTAATCATATCATTTGGTATTTGAAAAGTAACTAGAAGAAAATGAATATTTGAAATGTAACTTGTATAAATGGATGTTTGAAAGGTAACTTGTATCATTGGATATTCAAAATGTATTTTGTATTGGTTGTTATTTAAAATGTGACTTGTATCGGTTGATATTTGAAATGTAACTAAAAATTAAACTTTAAAAATTATAAATAGATACTTGAAATGTAATTGGTATAAATAGATACTTGACTAATACCTTATAATTCCTATTTAAGCCTTTAATAAATAAATTATTTCTTAAAAGAACTACGAGAACTACATGAAATTGTGTAAAAAATTATGTAAGAGATTGGAAGACAAGTAATTATTCTTGACAACACTGCTACTATCATTTCCCCTCTGCAGACCGTTTGAGCGGACAATCACAATGCAGAAGGACAGTCAAGGTTACATCGGGTTTGTGTTCAAGGACGGCAAGATCAAGTCCCTCGTCAAGGACTCGTCTGCTGCCAGGAATGGCGTCCTCACAGACCATCAGCTGATTGAAGTGAATGGACAGAACTGTGTCGGGGTCAAGGTGGGTTATTGTCTTGGCTTGTTTTTATAGAAAAACAGCATTCTAGTAAGGGTAGGTGATTTTTGAGACTCATTTTCATAGAAAAACAACGCTCAAGAAAGAGAGGGTGACCAGCATTACTTGTCTCGTTTTCATAGAAAAACAACACTTAAGAAAGGAAGTGTGAACATTTCTCGCCTCAGTTTCATAATAAAACTGCACTTAATTAATGGTGGGTGATTTTCTTGGATCGTTTTCATAGAAATCTGATACTGGAGAAAGGGTAGGTGAATTTCTTGGATCGTTTTATAGAAAACTGGTACTGGAGTAAGGGCGGGTGATTTTGGGGGGATCTTTTTATAGAAAATCATAAATGTTTCCTTAATTGATGTTTAATTTGTCACACTGGAAGGGTTTGTGGTCATAGAAAATTAGAAAATAAATATTTTCTTTCTTGGCTGCACCACTTGGTGAAATACATTTTCTGTTGTCACTCATGAAATAAAAAACAATCTTATACTGAAATCAGCAAATATCGTCAGTATCAGTATGTTCTTGTATGCTTTCAGGACTCAGTAATAAGTGAGATTATTGACTCCAGTGCACGAACAGTGACCATAACAGTGATGCCGACTGTCATTTACGAACACATCGTCAAATGGTAGGCTGCTGTTTCTTAGCCAAAAAGTGGGGTATTTATGTAAAAACTAATGAAGATAAATTGTGTTGCAACTGAAAATAGAATTCTGAACATATAAACAATAAGAACAGAGTTTTTCATCATAAGAAACTCGCCTTGCTTGATAAAATGAGGCGAGACTGACATGTATCTTTTGTCTGTCATTTATTGCTTAAAATTTTACTCATTTGCTACATGTATCTGTTTTTGTAACAAAAATAGAATTCATGTGACCTAATGGCTGATGTTCTATTTTATGTACTGGTTCTATCGCAGTTTCAAAGATTGATCATGCAAATGTTATATGGCTGACTGGCTTTTCCTGCATAAATTAGTCATTTTATAATTCAACTTTTAATATAATTCAACTTATAATGTGAAAGAAGTGAGATTTCAGCAAAAAGATGCATATCTAGCTGACAGTCAGCTGATTTGCAGTGACAAACATTGGCAAATAAATAAAAAGAGAACTGAGTGTTGTAATGCCTTGATATAAAACACATTTTTATGTTGGGAAGTCATTTCATACTTATAAAACTGCATAATGTCTTGCGACACAGGGACAGTTTGACAGGGACAGATGTAATCAGTTTGTGATACATGTAAATTGTTGCAGATCATTTGTGAATGGTTTCCATTTATGATGTTATTCTCGGTTATTTTTAATCTATTGGTCGTTCAATATTAGTAAATGGACACAAAGCAATGATATTAGATAGTGTGCATGTAGAAATAGAATTATTACATAAATTGTGTATTGCAGTGGCAGCAGATTTAAACGTTTTCTGATATACCATTTGTAAATTGTTTCTGTTTGCAATATTATCCGCGAGTTGTAATCCATTCATCTTGCACAATAAGTAAGCAGCAACATTTTCAATGATTCACTTTTATTTTGTGCAATGAGGTGCAAAAGAGTGGAAATACCAGTGAATGGTAACTCCATCCACAGTGAAATGACTACATTTGAGGCCTGTTGTGGAAAACCGGGCTTAATTCATATGCATGAAGTGTTGTTCCGGATTAGCCTTTGCAATCCGCACAGGCTAAACCGGAACAACACTCTCCGCCAGCAGTGGATTTGAAGAAACTTCATTGAAACAGAAAATACCATAAAAATAAAAGTGTGGTCCTGGATTAGCCTGTGCGGACGACACTTTATGCATATTCATTAAGCCTGGTTTTCACACGACATGCCTCATTTAATCTTTTGTTGTCGGAGAATGTTAGAATTTTCCAGTCATGAAAATATGTTTTTCTATCACCTTTAATAGTAAACTACAAGCTCACATAGAAATCATCCAAGTGGTTTCTATTTCTATCGATCGACCTGTGAAACATTTTAGGCAGTAAGAATGTTTGCAACTTAATAACACTTTATCGCGATGTACACATATATTTGCAGCATGGGGAACAGCATTGTGAAGAAGTTTATGGACCACTCCATCCCCGACCTGTAAACACTGCGGATATTGAGTCTTTGAGACCGTGGGATGGCTCTTTATGTACACTTTGAAACAGACAGTCATGGTTCCCGCACCTTTTCGAACAGATCCAGCGACAATGTGTATGTGAATTGCAAGAACATCTGTAATTTGTTAATGTGTCCAGATCTGTGGGCTTCAGTAACTCCGTATGAAAGTGTGCACTGTAGCATGATAATTATGTATATAATTAGTGCCTGAGAAATTTAAAATGTTTTCAAAAATGTGACAAAAAATTGAGCTATGGTTATTGACTATTGAAAGTGTTACTGAACAAAACAACAACAAAAAAAACGTCATTTTAAATGTTGGCATTAAAATAAAAGATTGTATAATAGAAAGAAAATAAAATGAAGTTAAACATATCAATTTTCTACCTGAAGTTGCCGAAAAGCTTATTAACATAAGAACAAATTTGAACATTTTAGCTGCTTTGTATGCTAGTGAAGTTATTTGCTTGCGGTTGTTTTTATTGAAAGTGATTACACAATGTTAAAATCTCGAGTTTTTATGTCGTAATTGAAACTTATACTACATATTTATTTATTGTATCAATGTTCTATTGGCAAGGGACCCTTGTAGGATTATTAAGTGATAAAGTTCTGAATAGTTAGGTACCCGTTCAAAGGGGTAGTTGCAAATTGACAATTAATTTCCATTAGCAAAAGTATCTATCATAAAATTGCATTACTGATTTAATTGTTTTCTTCTGTCTTGTTCCTTTAATGTTCCATTTACGCTGTTATGGCTCCATTTGTTTCTTTAGGTTTCTTTATTTTCGGTCAAACAAAGGATGCTGTTGATCAGTATATATTCCAACAATATTTTTAAAAATTCCAGCGGCCCGACTACCTGCGTTTTGTTAAGAAGGCTTCTTACCATATATTATCATATAGTAGAGAACTATTTCAGAACTTGTAGTAAATTGTGTTTAACATCTTGTTTTTGTTATTCCAAATCTTGGGTCACTATTACCATAATTATTATGTCTTTTCAGCAGTTTTAAGGGAATGGACCGCTGTCCCATTTTCAGCAGTTTTAAGGGAATGGACCGCTGTCCCATTTTCAGCAGTTTTAAGGGAATGGACCGCTGTCCCATTTTCAGCAGTTTTAAGGGAATGGACCGCTGTCCCATTTTCAGCAGTTTTAAGGGAATGGACTGCTGTCCCAATTTCTAAAAAAAGATTGAGCTGCCAATTAAACAAACTTTATGTTTAAAATTAAATTTGTGTTCAAAGAAAGTATGGTTGTTTTGCTTTGTGACATGAAGGACCACATTTTAATCGCCTATCAAACACTTATTCAACCTCCTTATTATTGGCTGTTGTATTTAAAACATACCTTTGTATAAAGTTTGTACATATTTTTCATGTAGGATGAGTATTTTATAGGTGTTTTGTAATTTAGTGTTGATTTGAGGTAATGATTTGGTAATTGCATGGTATAGTTTACTACATTATGAAATTTACCTTCATTAAGTTCGTATAATTGACAACTTTACGTGTACTGATAGTTGACTTGCCGTAAGTTTTCCCTTTTATAATTGTATTCAAATTTTTGCATTTGATATGTAGTTTCCAACTCTTTCTGTTCTTAAGTAACACCAAAAACATAGAAGCTGGAAGTTGCATGTATACTCAAGTGTTTTCCAACAATCATTCTTATGTTCTGTGATTTTTCTGTTACGTTCTGAATTATCTACAGTCGAAACGCGATACTACGAATAGTCACGGGAGACACCGTTTTGTTCGTAGTATTGCGTTTTTCGTAGTATCGCATCTTTCGGAAATTACGTAAATAACGTAATAACAGCTGGTGTTAATTTACGTCGTGTCGTAGCGTTTAAGAACACAATCACACTTAATAAAGTAATTGCATTTGACAATACATTTGTATATATGTATTCCATTATAAAAAAATAAAATCCACGCACAGTAATCAAAATGACGAATTATCGGAAAATACGAAAGTCATTATAAAAGTGAAACGCAAAACTTGCACTGCATCATTTAGTGGGTTAAAGTGGTAACTAAACTTATTAACAGCTATCTTTGTCTATGGTGCAAACAAACTTGCTAGGTGTCTGACTGAGCAGAGGTGTGAAATCTTCATTGACATGGTGTAAAAAGTATCGGTTAAATATGATTCGTAGTATCGCGTTAAAATTTCAATACAAACATTATGATGGGACTAGAAAATTTGTTCGAAGTAACGCATCTTTCGTAGTATCGCGAATTCGTATTATCGCATCTTTTTGTAGTTAAACATATTAGGAAAATGGACGGGACCGGCAGCCTTATACGTAGTATCCGTCATTTCGTAGTATCGCGATTCGCAGTATCGCGTTTCGACTGTATATAATTTTGCTTACTTGAGCAATGCGTATCAATGCAATGTACAGATTCAAACAACTTGAGTTTGGTCAGTAATTTATGTAAACATATTAAGTATATTAGTATGTTATATGAAACATAATTACTAGTATAAACATTCATTTTTTTGTTTTCCTTAAATTGTACAGCTATGTTAGCTGCATGGATTTTTTTTCTGAATAAGATCGTTTCCATTCAAGGAAATATTCCATGTTTGTATTTTCTTCTATCTTGTTGTTAAATGGCTTACCGTATTAAGATTGCACGATATAAATGCAGGTGAATTTTCAGCACCAAATAATAATGCTTTTTTTTCTTGCACTTTCGCAATTGCTAATGAAATGTTAGGTTCTGAACATATAGTTGACCTTTGACCTTGAAGTGTGACCTTTACTTTGGACAAAGTGTATTATTTCTTGTGCGCATCACCATGTCTCAAAATGCTCATCACTTCTGCCACGTGTTCTGAAAATCCATCGGTGCTGAACAAAGTTATGCTCCAGAGACAGTCTTAAGGATTGATTTTATTATATTTGACCTTTGACCTTGAATTGTGGCCTTGGATGTTTGAACCTTCACCATGGATTTTGAGAACTGGTTCTTGCGTGTGACACGCCGTCTCACCACGCTTATCACTTCTGACAATTACTAGACAATCCATCCATGCTGGACAAAGTTATGCTCCGGACAACGATTTTCCCAAAGACAAGCCCGCCAAGCCCCTTAATCGTCCCGTTTTTCAAACGGGCCTATAATAAATGTTTATGTACTAATAATATCTGTAAAATCACTATACATAATATTGAAGAAGCCATTGGGAATTGGGATTATATTTAACGTTTATATAATGTAGAGCTGCAACGATTCTTTCGGTGCCTCGGTCAATCGGTTGTGAACGTCCCGATTCAATTGCCGAATACGACTCTGTTATGTTTGCTTATTAGAAACTTGTGAGCGAGAATTTAAAATAACGGAGACACAAATATGTATATACTTTACTCTAGTTACAAAAACTTAGGGAAAATTGCGATATTGTCTCCTGTAGAACTTTCGAAACGTTGACTGCTTCAATGTTAAAAAAGAAAACTTACACATTTTTGCAAATTTCAACGATTTTGGTACATTTTAACAAGTTTTCGACCCAAAAACATAATTATTAAAAGAATTACAATCAACTGCAACACAAATTGGCACCTTCTGTAAGGTATTTGGTTAAATGTTCATTTTTGAAAATTTTATGGTCGCGGGACACAAGTTTTGCTGTCAATGCACTTTGTGGTGCTGATGTCAAGTTAAAAGCTAAGAAGAAACTTTTGATAACACCAAAGTTTAACCACATCCTGTTCATTATCTATCCACACAATTTCGGAAAGTATATATTAGTGGGGAAAATGTCAAAGGGACATTATTCTGCAAAATTTGGTTTGCAGCCTAAATTCTTCCCTTTATGATCACCTACACGTTCAGGTCCTTCAGATGTGAAAGTTTGAACAAAATCCACCAAGCAGTTAAATATGAGTTAAGTCCACAAAAATATGGAAGGTAAATATATGTCTTCTATACTAGAAAAAATTACAAAGGGCCATAATTCTGCAAAATTGGTCGCAGCCAAAATTCTTTCCTTCACGATAACCTACACATTAAGGTTCTTAAGCAGTGAAAGTTTGAGTGAAATCTGCCCAGCAGTTAATGAAGAATTGAGTCTACAAAATTTCGTGAAGTAGATTAGTGAACAAATTGACAAGGGTCCATACTTCTGCCAAAATTCACTGCGGAGAATCACGTAGTTATGTTTTGATAACACGGATAATGGCGGGGTCTGAGTCTCGGTAAGCTCAACATTTTTACTTATTGTTCTTGATTAGTAACTTAAATCTGATCGATATGTAGCCTATCATACGCTGGGTCAATTTCCGCGTATACTAATACCTTACTTTCCACTCAGAATTGCGTACAGCTATTGCTCTTGCTTACCCTTTGAATTTGTTTTGATGGGCTTGATTTTGTGTGATAGTTTTCACGGATCAAGTCTTTTTATGAAATGTATTAATTTCGAAACATCATACACATTTTACATATATACTATAAGACAGACATTATAGGGATAAGTTATACTTTTGAACATGTTTTGGATAACATATCTTTGTTAAAATTGTAATATTTTAACACTTTTTTCAGATTTATCAATTGTGCAGGATGTGCAGCAAAGGTTTAAGAAGCCCGACTGGTCTCTACGACCACAAGAAGAATTACAATGGGTATCGCCATACACATGTTGTACATAGTAAATTGTTCATCTACAAGGCGAATTTGACAATTTAAGGCACAGCGGTTATTATCATTACATAAAATTAAATCAATGCTACGCAGAAACAATAATCCTTCTTTCTTTCATAACGGCAAATACTATTTCAACGTAAATTAAACATTGTATTTGTATGTATTTTTGAATTTCAAATTGTGCTTAATCCTTTACCGAACATTACATGCAACGTTATTTCTGACCCCTTTTACTCGTTGAAAGTTGTTTTTTTTCATAATATTGACGGAAACTAGTCATGTTCAAGCAATAACTTGGTTAATTCAAAAGCAACAACATAAATAAGAACAACAGTAAAGAGTGAAAAAAAGTTTGTTTCAGGTAACATGCCCCCAAAAATTAGGGTAGGTAGGTCGGGTTTTTTTTTTTTTGTGGGGGGTGGGTCAACTTGAAGATTCTAAAACTGAATAAATATTCAAAACATATCAGTAATATCATTAAACATTGTTTATAAGTGGATACTATCAAAACAAAACACTTATTTATCCAAAACACATTTAATTATTGAAAAAGGTAAACAAAACAAAAATCCACCTGACAAACCCAATAAAATGTTCTAGGGTCGGGTTTTTTTTAGGGTAGGTCGGGTTACCTGAAACAAACATATTTTGTTTACGCCTAATCGTTTTGTTGTTATATGATTAATCTCAATCTATTTTGCATGCAACATGTCATTTCCAAACTCAGTTACTGCATCGCGTTTAATATTAGGGAAAGTTGATCACATTTCTAAGGCTTTGCAGCGGAATCAGAACAGCTTTGATCCTGTTCAC
Source organism: Congeria kusceri (assembly GCA_027627225.1). NCBI lineage: Eukaryota > Metazoa > Mollusca > Bivalvia > Myida > Dreissenidae > Congeria > Congeria kusceri. The sequence continues at coordinate 34,930,919 of CM051032.1, read as the reverse complement.
ACATGCATGCAGTTAGTGCAGAATCTGGCCGCGATGTTATGCCACATGGTACCATTCCAGTGTAAGAAATATTATTTTCGTAATTCCGTTATAAGTACCAACTATTATCCAATGGTGAGCATTTCACAGATTTCAAAGTAATACAACGTCTTTTAAACTTATTTTTATTGTCATATTTGGTCGTCGTGTATTTGTCAACAGTTTAATTCTTACTACGTCTCCTGCGTTTTACCAATGTAGAAGAATGTTAAAGTTATATAATATTTCATATAGAGCAGCTGTTTCCCTTTCGGCAGGCTATTTGACTTGCTAAATTCATATCGGTAATTTGATTAAATGTAGCAACTGTTTTAACACTAATTTGGTAAAGATGTGTTTCAGAAAACATGCATTAAATTCTGGTAAGAGAAGAAAACTGAAAAGAAGGAAAACGGGGACGATTTCTACATGGAGAACCTCTTTACAGCTATGTACGATTGGAGTTCGATGGGAGAGTGCACGACGAGACGCTTTTATAACCTCATCATACAACGAGTTAGAAACGGCATACTAGTTTGCATATGTTGATTATTGTAGCATGAATAAAATGTTTTACAGCTACCATTGTTGGTTGAAGAAAACATCAGCAGCTAGATCTTAAGGTAAATTTGAACAAGAAACGATACTAAACGTCGGGGATGCAACGGGTAGAAAATTTTGGTCGGGTCGGGTCTGGTATTTTTCTTCGGGTCTGGTATTTGCGGGTCGGGTCGGGTATTGATATAAGTAAAAGTATAGGTACACATCAACTTTGCACCTCCAGCGGGCTGTTCCGATCAGTAAACACTGTTTTTACCCTGAAGATTTGACGATAATTTAATTTTGAAGAAGAATTTTAAGAAAGATAATGATGAATTAAAAGGTTAAATTACACTATTATTGTAATATCCGACCCGACCCGATTTTCCAATGAGGAACAGAACTCGAATCAATTTGAATGGAACCGAGAATGTGGGTATTTTCGGGTACCCGTTGCATCCCTTTTGAACTTCCACTATATATGCTTTAAGCACTAGTTGAGTAGAATCGATAATAAAATACTATCTTGTACAAGATACTTATAAAATAACAAACAAAAGGCGATCTGATTTTCTTTGATTCGTTCGTGTGTGATATTACGCATACACATTCTTAGAAACACGATCACTTTTGTGTTTAAGGACTTAATATCATAATCCTTTATATGCTTAATAAATCACAATTATCGGCTTGGCGATTGTTCGCCTTATTGTTATAGTCCTTTGCAAACACACGTTTTACCATATTTTTTGGCGTAGCTGTCTAAGACCACTAGACCTAGATTTCTTGCGATAATTATGCAACGGGAAAATTTAATGCCGATAGAAATGGAAAATTTTCCTAATTTTAAGGAATGCAAACTTTAAACAATGGTTTAACGTATACCAATAACTGTTGCGTACTTTTGGGGATTAAAAATTTGCATAATTGTTTACATAAGCGGTTAAAATGAAGTTATAAACATATCCTCGACATATACTCTAGAACTGAGTCTAATTATGAACGTATTTTCTAATTGTATGCCATTAACAGAATGCTGTATTCATTCACGTTTTGTTTAGCCTACACTTATATAAGCAGTACGCTCTATAAATAGCAATTGTGCAATGTTCCCATTCATAAATCTCATTCGCACAGTTGCCGTTCCATGTAGCCCATTGATTCTAGCGAGTTCATCATGTTCCAGAAACAGTAGTGCCATTCTAAAAATAGCGCGCGTTGCTAGCAACCGCTGTATAGCTGTGTTAATATCCTCGTACATGCATCACTAATAGCATTCAGAGAATCATAAACCTAAAAATTTCAATAAATGGGGAATTTATATTTATAAACTTACTGTTAATTTGAATTAAAATTGTGGTCACGATTTATTAACGATTATTTATAATTGCATCTTTCTATCGACTTCTCAAGTAGATGTTATTTAATCTGTAAAAAGATGCTACATTTTCTATAGATAAAATGTTATGAAAGAAGATTCGGAGTACGTCGAATTCTTATTCGCGTAGCATGAACACACAATTTGCAATACTAATTATACACAGGAACCCTTGATATATCATATTTCTACTGATATAATTTAAAATCGTCATAGTCTAAGGGATTTTTATGTTTGCGTAATCAAAAATAAAGTCTTAACATTTCAAAAATCGCTGAATGTTTTCTGACTATTGCTTTCTATTGGGATACACAGTATAAATGCTTATTTGACTTTAAATCGTTATTATATTAGACAACTAACATGAATGGTATATTACCGGTACTATAAAGAACTATATAGACTCGTATGATACATAATAAATTTAATTCATTCCCGAAATCATTGTCTTACATTGTTAATTTGTTAAATTGGCTCGACAAATTCAGATAACAATTGTTAACCTAAATTATTTTGGTTATTCATATATCACTGGTAGAAACATGGAGCTGTATGATTGGTTTATTCACGGCATAGATATTAGTGATAATTATATTTAATTTTTAAATTAATAAATTTATCTAAATTAACTTTTGGGTCCGAGAAGTTTTCATAAAGTGTCCGAAACATCTGAGGTCCAATAAATCTCCTAATATTGGTGGGGACCAAAAAACTGGGGTCTGAGAAGTCACGTAACCGATCATCTTGGCCGTCTGTTTAGGTAATTTTTAAATGACATCTCAATATTAATTTCAACGCCGATTGTCTTTTTTAAAGACATTTCTTGTTTATATTCATACAGACAACATCACTCCACACAAATTATCTACAAAACAACAAATAAGAAGTCATTTTGGCAGGCTACATTGTATACGTGCAGTTTAAATAATCACTGCTGTTTGAATGTTATTTAGCATTGCCACATAATGCTGGGATAATAATGAAACATCACATGGTCTTATTTATAACCATGTATTGAGTTATTCATAAAAATAATATTTTGATAGAACATGATTCGAAAGAGTTTTCGTGTTAGTATATATGTTACAGCAACACACAGATAATTAGCTTAAATTTGCTTAACACTGTTAAAAACTTAATACCATGTTATAAACATAAAAGAAACAATCCAGACGTCGCTCAACGGAGTTTAAATTAAAGTAAAGCATGATTTTTTAAAGAAATTTTGTTCTTTAAATAAATGAGAAAATCGAATATTCGTATTCGTTTTTTTATATTCGAATATTATCCAATATTCTAATATTCGAGTATTCGGTCCCATGCCTAGTAAAAACACAAACCAATACAAATAATTAAATAAAACAGGAAAACACAAAACAGAATATCGCTCTGTGGGGGTACTGTACATACTATGACTGACTCAATACACATAACCAAGATAGTATCATAATCCATATACTGCTTCTACATGACGTAAACAAATGTTGAGTAGACACCGATTCTAATATAATAAAGTTGTTACAAACATGGAGCAAAGTAACAAAACAACAAATTTTCCGCAAAAACTTCGAATGAACCAGGTCTGTCATATATATGCCGATGCACCCTTGTCTGGCTAACCATAACTACACACCTCCTGGTTCTGGACTGCCTGTATCAGTTTGATTTATGTGCGTACGACTTTCCACACTGCACACATGTTGCTTGTCTCCTCTATGCATGACCATACATCGCATCTTGTCATCTCATGTGTCGCATATTGATGCATATTATTTCGATCTAGGTCTCCCATGAAAGGGAAGCTTTCCCCACAGATTTCGCACTCATAATCTTTCGTCTGGTTATGTGCAGTGCATCTGTGGTACAACACGTGTTACCCTGCTTCTATAAGGGGATATACAATACGCACAAGAACAATATTCATAAAATGTATTTTATGTTCAATTTAATTTAGCATGCCATTCCTTTCTGAAGTGAAAGTACTAGTACATAAAAAGCAACGGCCATATACATTTTGTTTTGCCAAACTCAACGGACATAAGCACATTTTGCGCAATGCAATGACATGCGGAGCAGTATCATTTTTTTGTCAAGGTCAATAAATAATTATATGGGACAGATCTTTTAACAAATTCAGCGAGCAAAACCGCTAGTGTAACCGACTGCCGCTATGATCTTTTTAGAATGATACATTACCTATTTCTGGCATATGTAAGACTAGAAAAAGGAGCAAATACATATTTTGACTCGGGACTTGTCGTTTTAAAACGTATTGCAAGCGTTGGCAAAAAATGTAAATATTACGTTTTGTTTAGGAAAATAGTCCAAGCACTTCTCAGTTTGACTTAGCGACTTCATGCAAGCGTTTGTACGAATAAAATAATATTAGAATACAACCTCCTTCCATATGCTTCCGATTAGCCTCATCATATATAGACGCCGCGCTCAAGCGGCGCCAATGACACTTTCTGGCTTTCAAGGGGCGATATACAACAGAAAGTGCAAGAAACTTGACAACATTATCATTGTAGGCATATTTTTTACAACACAACGAGATATCTAATCAGCCATAAATATTTTATTTTTAGAACATTTGAATGCGAATATATTTGTACCGATGTTAAATGTATTTATGTACATACCGTCTAGGCAATTACTAGCCTGGCCGGCTAGCTCAGGGCTACAAATCCTGGACTACAAATCCGAGGATCGCGGGTTCGATTCCCAGCCCGGCCACATAACTTGTGTGGGGATTGGTCATGAAATTATTTCTACGGCCATTCTCCCCCTACCTCTGATTCAAGTAGGGCAGTTGTCAGTTACTGGCATAAGTATGCGCACTTAGTACTGGTAAACCAGCTTACCCAGGAAAAGTATGAGTAGGTTAACTGACCGCCGTTATATGACTGGAATACTGTTGCATACGGCGAACAATCCAAACAAACAAACCAACGCAATTACCATCGATGTGGAATATCTAAAATTTCCTGTTTCTAATATGAAAAGTATGATAAACTATATTATTTACCGGTAGTATATGGTTTTTCTTAAAATAAAAACATAATAAGAAAATATTTGAGCTAACAAGTGTTCATTCTTTACAACGGAACAATTCAAACAATAATCAGACAATCATTAACTGCGTAGCCATAAGTGATTGATGACTCAAGTCATGATGTATTATAAATTAAATGCATCAACATTATATTATTTTCGACAGCCAAGGCCACAGACAAGTACAAAATACACGGCGTCTTCCATTTGAAACGGTGTCTTCCATTTCAATACACGGTGTCTTCCATTTGAACGGTGTCTTTCATTTGAACATATCCAAATTATGTAATTGCATGGTGTATGATCTTTGTTTGATCCAGGTAAGGTTACCTAACAGTGTCACTTTAGTCAGGACTCTATTTTATACCAGGGGCGGTTACATGATATAACGTTCTAGAGGGACGGAACGATCAGTAAATATCAACCTAAAATGGGAATATATGAGAATTATTGACATACTAAGTAAGACATCGAAAAGGATAACACACCTGGGATGGTATTCACAAAGCTCCTAAAGGAAATCTTAACTTACGTCGTACTTAAGTGAAAATTCCACGTACAATTTTCTATGTGAAGTCCAATGATTTCTGTTTACAAAAGGGTTAAATATCTTAGCAAAATGTACTAGTTTAAAACATTCTGATGTAAAAAGACCTAAAGGCTACATGTAACTGCCACAGACATAAAGAATTTCATGAATTTAAGAAATTTACGTAAGTTTTCCCTTAGGAGCTTGGTGAATACCGGCACTGTTCTTGCAAAAAAAGAACTAGACGCAGGAACTTTGCTTACCTACTATAGCGCTTGTCGACCACACCGTATATATAGCGGGTACAAGTCAGGACACCGTCTCACCTGACCAAACCTATTACAATACCCGAGGACAAACTGAATGACTTTAACGCGGATGTATATGTACTCAAAAAAGTAAATTTTATCATTGTATTTTATGTGCCAACTTTTTATTGGCACTGACATCTTTATATATTAATATCAAATATTTAGAAAGCAAAGCCGTGAATAACATCCGCAAACCAAGATATACACATACCCGCCGTCTTTATTTTGTCATCAGGGAGAACAAATCAATCGTCCGTATTGCCCAGGTAGTCCCAGAGCATGTACGGACAATTCACAATTTGACATTACTTTACTGACTTTGGGCAAACATCAGTGGTAAAACAAGGAAATATGGCAATATCTGATTTTGTCATCCCTGGATCGTATTCGCTGCTGAGCATTGGTGCATTCGCTGACAGGAACCGATCCTACGGTGTGATGTAAGGCGTAATCGTAACCACTCGGCCTATCCCGGCAAGTTACTTTCCGCTTGTCGGAAGTGGCCGATGTGATCCGAGTGTGTAAGGTTAACGTCTTATGCGCACGTGCGTATCGAGTATCATGCCTAGTTACGTCCCTGCCTTAGCGGACGTAACATATTTTGCTATAATTTGATACATAACAAAACATTATGTTCGGAATGATTTCTCTGGCACTGCATGGAACCCGTTTAATATAAAACTTATTCATTTTAAAACATTGGAAACAGTTCCGAAAAATAACAGTTCCAGGTCAAACACGTGACCGTTTTGGTGAAAGTCTATAGCGCTAAAATCAAACGGAAAAACGTGTATACACGTCAATGCGGACGTAATGAAATTCGAGCACAGCTTCAACGTGACGCCATTGCTGTAAGGGACGATGTTTTACGGAGGTTCTACGCAGCTATGCATTATGCAATGTCTATAACAGTACGAGACTTCGGTGCCAAGCAGTTATCCATACAAACGGTGGACATACTCAGTATTTATTTGTTGTTGTCGTTTGTTAAATTTTTATTTCTTTATTTTTTTTTAAATTTCATTCTCTTTCTACTCAAACCAGGATTGTAAATTAGCTTGTTAGGTTCTATACAATAACTGTTATTCGACTATAATACGTGTTTATCGATACTATCGGTTTCCAAATTTGATTCCAGAGTTTGATTTAACGTGTTTGCATAGCATGGTGTACTTTTAAAGTTAACTTTTAATTCTAGAATTTGCAAATCGCATAGAATGGTGTAACAGTACCTTTAACATGAACTAACAGTTTGAGAATTTACAAACTATATAGAATGGTGTAACAGTACCTTTAACATGAACTTACAGTTTGATATTTTACAACTTGCATAGCATGGTGTAACAGCACCTTTAACGTGAACTTACAGTTTGAGAGTTTACAAATTGCATAGCATGGTGTAACAGAACCTTAATTAAACGTGCACTTACAGTTTGAGAGTTTACAAATTGCACAGCATGGTGTAACAGTACCTGTAAGGTGAACTAATAGTTAAAGAGTTTGCAAATTACATAGCATGGTGTAACAGTACCTTTAAAGTGATATTATAGTTTGAGCGTTTACAAATTGCATTGCATGGTGTAACAGTACCTTTAAAGTGATATATAGCTTGAGAGTTTACAAGTTGCATAGCATAGTGTATCAGTACCTTTAAAATGAACTTATAGTTTGAGAGTTTGCAAATTGCAAAGCATAGTGTATCAATACCTTTAAAGTGAACGTATAGTTTGAGAGTTTGCAAATTGCATAGCATGGTGTAACAGTACCTTTAAAATGAACTTATAGCTTAAAAGTTTGCAAATTGCATAGCATAATGTATTAGTACCTTTAAAGCGAACTTATAGTTTGAGAGTTTGCAAATTGCATAGCATAGTATATCAGTACCTTTAAAGTGAACTTATAGTTTGCGAGTTTGCAGGTTGCATAGCATAGTTTATCAGTACCTTTAAAGTGAACTTATAGTTCGAGAGTTTACACGTTGTATAACATAGTTTATCAGTACCTTAGAGTTGGCATAGCATGGTGTAATAGTACCTTTATAGTTCGAGAGTTTGCATAAAGTGAACATAGAGTATGGAAGTTTGTATGTCTGGTGAAAGTATGTTCAAAGTGAATACGTACGACCCTAGTTTGAATCCACATTTTGAGTTTATGTGGCCTGGTCTAACAGTTCCTTTAAAGGGAATATACTGAGTGTTGCATAGGCTGTAACAGTACCAGTGAAACAGTTATTCTGGTACCCGATCTTTACTTACTTCGTGGTAAAGGTCTGGCATCACCCGTATCTCCTATGGTAACACCGGTTAAATCAAGATGGCTGAGGTACGTTACTTTCTGTAGGCAATTTTAAACGAGCTTGACAATTAAGTACTTCTTGACATGTCGTTGTAATATCTTTCCGCCTTTCATTCAACCTTTGGGATATTCGGATAAGTGTTCAGGAACTAATTAAGTGTAAGCAGTTAATGAGTATTGGTAATTAAATTTGATTTCTAATAATGCTCAAACGACCAATCACGTTACTGTATGTTAAGTTTGTGTTAAAGTAAAAAGTGTTACAGCAAAAGTAAATATGTATTGCATCACCATTTTAGAATTATTACATTTGGAAATACATCAACAATGTAGACCTAGTTAGTTGTGTTGATGCTAGTAGAACTTACTGTATAATTATTGTGTTTGTATTAATTTTCAGGTTGCTGATTCATTTAGAAACTGCTGGATTCATTTTGTGTGCATGGCTGACCAACTGTACTGGCAATTCAAAGGATCTTGAAATTGGCTGTTATATATTAAAACAAAAAAATACGTTCTTCTGCACAAGTGTTTTATTTATTTATTTATTTTTCATAATTTCCAGTATTAATTAACAAGTCATATACACCTTATGTACTGTTTGTTTGTTTGGATATTTTGCCGTATTCAACAGTATTTCAGTCATATAACATCGGTCAGTTAACCTACTCACACTTTTCCTGGGTAAGCTGGTTTACCAGTACTAAGTGCACATACTTATGCCAGTAACTGAGAACTGCCCTACTTGAACCAGAGGTAGGGGGAGAATGGCTGTAGAAATAATTTCATGACCAATCCCCACACAAGTTATGTGGCCGGGCTGGGAATCGAGCCCGCGATCCTCGGATTTGTAGTCCAGCGCTCTACCAACTGATCTAGCCGGCTCGGCTCACCTTATGTATTATGATTAAGAAGGTGGAAAAGTAGGCATGTCTTACAGAGAAAGGAAATTGCAATTAATTTATGCAATTTATGAAAATGCTTTGAAACTTAGAGCTGAAACACTGTACATGTCACTCTTATTGCAGTGATATGACAGGAAGTATTGACTAAATAATTTTATGTATAAACTTATACCAGCTTAAAAGTGATATTTTTTGGGCAAACATATAATTAACAAATTTTAATTACACTGTTTAAACCTTTATTTGATTTTATAATTTCAAATCAAACTAATAATAACACAATTAATTCACACATAGATTCATTTGTCTTTTCTTAACCAAAACATCTACATGCAAATCAAACATTTCAACTGTATACAAATAATGGGCATATTCCTAAAGTAAAATATCTACATTAAAATCTTCACTGACATAATTTGATGCAGTATAGGCTCAGGCAATGCACACCATCAAACAAATCAGTACTATATAACTGAGCACATCTAAATTTAATTGCTCATTGTTCTCTAAAGCTACAGATAAAAGTTATTAAATTACCATATTAAACATATGGTATGTTGCAAAGTTTTTGCGATGTCCTCATAATATATTGCTTTGTTTGCTACACACTGTTAATATACACATTTTATAACTTACTCATATAAAATTCTTATTGTAGAAAGTTGTTTTTTACATTTGACATTTTATAATCTCATGATAAATCCACTAGATACAATAGTAATCACACAGATGAACAGCGAAATTTCGGTTTATGAACTTTCTTGTCTTGTGAAGTTGGAAGAGATCAGTATCACACACGTTGTGGCTTTTTTCTGTTCCATGCTGTGGACCGTGGACTTTATACAGTGTTGTGGACTTCACTGTGTTTGTGACCGTCCAAGGACTTCGGAGGGCCTGCAAACGTGAAACCGCGCCTAGAAAATTGCTCCCCTACACCAGCTGCCACAAAACTTGACTGCCAGTACGAGTTTGTTAAACTAAGTTACTGTTACTGTTTGAAAGACCTATTCACAGATTATTTTGATTTAAAAATAATATTAGGCATTTTAATTGGAATCTTGAGTTATTGAAGACATAAATAGGCAAAAAGCATTAAATAAAATTGAGGAGGCTGTAATAGTTGGGATCAAACGTATAAGTTTTGGTCAACAGTCTGACATGATAATCACTAGGCTACATCGATACAGTTATTGTTTTTGAGCTCACCTAAGCGCAAAGTGCTCGGTGAGCTATTGGTTTAGGGGACCACCCCTGCGTCGTCCGTCTTGTGAACCATCGACAATATGCCATCAACAATATGTTCTTGCGATAGATAATTAATTTTTTATCAAATCTTCACCAAACTTGCACAGTTGGTGTATGACCATAAAATCTCGAACGGGATTGTTATTAGTCCTGATCAAACCAGGGACACTAGACTTATTGCCCCTTAAAAAAAAGGCAAAAATGTCTTTCCAACATATAGACTTTATATTTCATCCAATCTTGACCAAACTTTCACAGTTAGTGTATGACCATCAGATCTCAGCAGAAGCCAAAAAATGGGCCAAAACAAGGTGCAACACTGGAGTTATTGCCCTTCGTTTGTGGAAAAGAAAATGGACTTTATTAAGGATAGAGACTTCATTTTGCATCCAATATTCATCAATCTTCCGCAGTTTGGCTAGGGCAATAAGATCTCAGAGGAAGTCGAATATTAGCGAGATCGGACCCGAAACACCAGAGTTATTGCCCCATTTGTGTAGTAAAAAAGATCCATATGTCGTCACCAATTGACTTGGACACACAACAAAGAATTCATTTTTACTCAGTGTTGACCAAACTTGCACAGTTTGTGTATGACAATAAAATCTTAGTTGGGATTCATTGGTAATGGACCAGAATGCACAAGGAATGCTACAGTTACTGCCCCTTATTTATTGAAAAAAAATGCAAACACGCCTTTATTTAAATGCAGACCTCGTTTCATCCAACCTTGACCAAACTTCCACAGTTAATGTATGACCATAAGATCTCATTAAAAGCCAAAAATAGGATCATGCCACAAACATCAGAGTTAGTGCCCCTTGTTTTGAAAAAAAAATACCGGTATGCAAAAATGGACTTTATGCAGGGGATAAAGTCTTCATTTTTCATCCTATCTTAACACAGTTTGTGTATGAGCATATGGTCTGAGCAGAAGCCAAACATTTGGCGTGTCAGACCACATACAAAATAGTTATATCCCCACATTTGTGCAAGAAAATGCAAAAAATTACTATATGCTGGATAGAGACTTCATTTTTAGCTGAACTATTCACGGAATAGTCCGAGCTATTCTACTCACCCGTTGGTAGGTGTCGGCGTAATGCTCTGGTTAAGGTTTGGGTGCAGCAAGTACATATCTCTGTAACTTCTACAGAAATTCAATTGAAACTTTACACATGTCTTCAGGGTCATTATATGAGGTCATTGACCAAGACCCATAACTCTGACAAACTCTGAATAGTCGAGCACGCTGTTGTGAGACAGCTCTTGTTCATCCAGCTGTGACAACAAACAGGTGAGCATGCATTTTTTCTTGAAAACTGATGAAATTGGATTTCCAACAAATACAAACCTCGCATGCAGTTATCTGTACATGCAACGTTGATGGCTTCAGAGCCTGCATTAATATCGTTTATCATCATTGGAAAGAACCTCATCAAAGAAAGGGCCAAACTTGACCTTAGCACATCTATCACAATTATTAAATGACAACTACGAGTTCTCGTAGTTCTCCAAAGCTGCCTTCGAAAATACATAAAAATCTACTGTTTCTGCATTTGCCAGAACTGTCATTGAATTTATGAAAAAGGGTCAGTAAGAATATGATCTGAGAATCATGAGCAAGAACACTGCACCTTCACTGCCCTACTCGTATATGCCCATTGCTCTGACCGATGAATAAAATCTAACCGATTCTATCCCCCTCTGTGCATACATGTGTATTCTTCAGATACCTTAATTTTCAAACCTGTCACAATGAGTTCAATATAACAGCAAAATTTATAATGCCATGATCAATTTATTTAATTATTCCAAACAAAAACCATAATTTTAATTCAGAGTTTTATGACAAATATTCTATAAATATATACGGGAATCAAATCGAAATTGGTTGGTTTAGTATCGAAACATGTAACCAATGTATTTTGAATTTAATTCTTCAGAGAAAAGCTATAAAATAAAGGTTGTACAAAACAAACATATCATTATATTTTGCTTTAATATTATGATATACATGTACCATGAAACATTTCATTAATATTATTACATCCCCTGTTCTTGCTGCTGCTGCATCCGACGATGATGATAATGATAATGCATATGAAGTGGGGGAGAAAGAATAATACTATGACTACTTCTTACAATAATTATATTGACAATGATGATTATAATAATATTAATAATAATAATAATAATGATTATGATAATGATAATCAAATAAGTAAAAAAATAATATAGAATGAGGAATAGGAGGAATAATAATAAAGATAGTAATACTAATTCTACTACAGCTAATAATAATATAGGTTAAGAATGAGGAATAATAATAATAATAATAACAATAATAATAATAATAATATTGATAAGTTCATTCATAATAATAATTAGGATAAGGATAAATAATTAATAAAATAAAAAATAAAAAATAATAATAATAATAATAATAATAATTAAGGATAAGAAGGAGGAGGAATACTACTACTACTATTACCACTTATACTGTTAATAATAATAAAAATTAATTTAGGATAATTAGGATGCGTATTACAATAATAATAATAATTTTTGTCATTTCAATTTTATTTCTTTTCAAACCACAATATACATATTACATCAAATCAGTTTTCAGTACAAAGTGTGTTTTACAAAGAAATTTTTATCTATACAACATATAGAAAAAAAAGAAAAAATGTCTTTGAATAATATGCCCTTGTATAATGAAGAGAAGAAAAGTTTTTGTTAAGTTTAACATGGATGGGTTAGTAAAAAAGATTAGAATGAAATAAAATGAGTCCAGCATGACAGGAAAAGTTCATACTTATTTTGTACGTGTGAAATTGTTTCTTCTAATATTATCCGTTTTCTGAGGACATTTTGAAACATATTTATTTGTGGCACACTGTTTTTATTTTTAAATTTAAAAATATAAAATTTTGCAAACAAAATTATAAAGTTAATGCAGTATTAATTCATTTTAGTAACAGTTTGAATATTACAAAATGATATGTTAGCATTATTCATATCTAGCGTATCTCCCATGCCCACCATGTCCTGTATACATTTTTGAAGGCATGTCCAAAATATGTGTACGTATTGACATTCCCAAAACATGTGGATATTTGAATCAGGATACATTGAACACAAATCGCACAAACTTGAAGACTTTATTTTGCATTTATGCAAAAAGGTTTTGTTCGGAATAATTCGCATTAAATATTTGTATTGAAAGCTTCTCAGTTTAGTATCAATAGATAATTTTCAAAAAATAATCTTTGTTTACATTATAAAGGTAAACGATTTCTGGAAAAGTGTAAAATTGTTTGGTTCTGAAATTGAATAAATGTTCTAACATTTGTACTCCGTTTTCAAACCATGTATTAAAAAATAGCGTTTTGTTATTATGCTTTATAAATGTATTATTCCAAATAAGTTGTTTTAAGATTGGCATGTGGTCATCGTTACAGGACGCGCAAAGCCACCCGTGAATCACATTTTTCAGAAACTCAGATTTTATATTTGTGGTTTTAACGTCGGTGGGTTTTAAATTTGATTTAAATATTAATGAACCACCGAATTTATCTAGCATGTTGGTGTAGATTTGTATCAATTTAGATTATGTTTGGAAAATAAAGCGTTTAACCCAACTTGCTTTGAGTATTTAAATGAAAAGGTCAATATCAAGCATTTTGAGACCACCCTCTGAGTAGTCTTGAATAATTCGTTTTCTTGTCGGGTTTTTCATCCCAGAGAAATTTAAAACTTATCGATTTAATTGTTCTCTTGTGGATTTGGGAGAACAGTGAGAGGGTAAACTAGTTTTGGAAATGCAAAACATTTTAAAACTAATTTTTCCCATCGGTGATAATTTCCATCGTTTCCATTTATTTAAACAACTTGCAAATTCGTTTATTTTAATTGGTATGTTAAGTTCGATTATTTCCTCAGATTTATTACTGAAGTTGATTCCCAGAGCTGTGGCATGTTGGGAGTTCCAAATTAACTTCTTATGTTTACAGTATTGAATTTGACTTTATTTTAATGAACCCAATTTTAAAATTTTACATTTGCTCTTGTTGAGTGTTAGACCCGATATTGATGCAAAGTTTTCGAATACATTTATTAAAGTTTCAAATGATTTTTGTGTGCCATCTAACATATAGGATGCATCATCAGCGAACATTGATTGTTTAACGTGAACATTATGTATATTTATTCCTGTAATGTTTTGATTTAAATCTATTTCTGCAGACAAAAGTTCTATGCATATAATGAATAGGTAAGGAGATAATGGACAGCCTTGTCTGACACCTTTTTGTATGTTGAAAAATTCTGAAAACTGGCCATTATTTGTTACACATGACATTGCATTACGATAAAAAAGCTTCACCCAATTTATTGTGTGTTGACTAAACTGAAAGGTGTCGAGGAATTTAAACATAAAATCATGATAAATGCTGTCAAAATCCTTATTAAAGTCAGAAAAGAATATAAGACCAGGTTCATTGGTATCATTTGCCTTTTTAATTATTTCTTGTAAAATTCTAACGTTTTCTCCAATATATCTCCCTTGTATAAATCCAGTCTGGTTTGTACTAATAATAGTGTCTAAAAGTGGTTTAATCCGATTAGCTATTGCTTTAGACGCAATTTTATAATCAACATTTTAAAGTGAAATAGGTCTGCAGTTATCAATCAACAAAGTATCTTTTCCAGATTTTGGTATTAAAGTAATAATACTTTGTTTTGCAGTTCTGTTAAGTTATTGTTGTCAAGCGGATAATTGAGCGACGACACTACATATTGTTTTATGTCGTTCCAGAATATTTTATAAAAATCTGCAGATATACCATCTGAACCAGGACTTTTATTGTTTTTCATTTCCTTATAGGCGTTAGCACATTCTTATTCTGACAAGTACCTATTTTCATGTTAAATTTGCCCCAAATTAATTTTATTATGTATGTTATTGAAAAAAATGGTTTTCCTCATCATTAATTATATTTTTGTTTTTCTATATAATTTTTCATAGAATGATTTAACATTGTTAATATTGAAGCTTGGTGTCTTAAAGTTTCATTTGCATTCGTTTTAAGTTGATGTATAGTTTTCGTTTCTGAACGTTTCTTTTCAAGATTTGAAAAATATTTTGAATTTTTTCTGAACCTTCGACCCATTGGGCTTTTGTTCTAAGTAGTATGCCTTTTATATTTTGTTCGATCAAATCGTTTTAATTCTCTTGCGCCAACTTTAAATCGTTTTGTTTAGATATATTACTAGGTTCACTAATAAGGTCTTGCTCTAGTTGTGATATTTTGGTTTGTAGTATCATTTCTTGTTTTTGTTTATTTTTTTATTTTACACTTGAGTATTTAATTGTTTGCCTGAATATTTATTTGAGCTATTTCTGTTATTGATGACTTAATTTGTGTTTGGTATTCTTGTTCGAGTAAGTATGAATTATTTATTTTGAAGTAGCCCTGGCCATTTTTCGTTGTTTCTATTTCAAGTCGTATGCATACTAGTGAGTGATCAGATTTAAAGCCTGGTGCTATGTTACAATATGTAATGAAATTTATTATATTGCTCGTAACTAAAAAATAATCAAGTCTGCAAAATATTGGAGGGTTAGTGTTTGAGTGCCAAGTATAAACATTTTTGTCAGGATTGTGAAGTCGCCAAATGTCACATAAATCATAACTTTCAATGAGCTCATTTATTTTCTTGCTACATTTTTTACCGGTATCTAGCGTTCCATTTAGTTTGTCAGCTTTATTATCAATCATCGTATTAAAATCGCCTCCAATTATTATTGAATGGTCGAAGTATGTTTGTACATAGTTTTCCAAAATTTAAAAAAATTCAACTGTCAGTATTTGTACCATAAACATTTATCAACATTGTTTGTCTCCCATGAGTTTCTATATGTAAAAGTTGCAATCTGCCTTCAACAATATCTATGTATTCTTTAATTGTATAATCAAGAGTTGTATTGGGATTAATGAAAATACCTACTCCAAGAGAATTTGAACTATTTCCACTTAAAAACAAATCTCCACCCCATTCATTTCCCCACATATTCTTTCTATTTTTTCGCAACAATGTAATTCTTGTAAAAAACATAAGTCAGATTTATTTTCTTTTAACCATTGGAGTACCTGACGACGTTTTGTTGATGATGCAATTTTAGTGTTGAAACTACCTAATTTTATAGTCATATTGATTACAAATGTGTTTAATAATTTTATGAATTATGTCCTTATAAATAGAATTGTTTTCCTTAAATGTCTTAAGAGAATTTATTTCTGTTACGAACGAACGATACGTCCCATCCATGTTTTAAACAAAAAATGCCATTCGTCTAAAAAAAAATATTATGAGTGTAAATTTAAGGCTCCGCCTTGCCTAAACTAGCTGTGTTACAGTTCCATTAATACTATTCTATATTTAAAGTGTTTACATTGTTCGCACATGTATATCATAAGTATATCATAAATTAATTTAACCTTGGTATAAAACAAACATCCTTATCATCTATAGCATAAGTGTTTTTTACATTTGATGAACACAAAAATCACATTAGAAGACGTTTTATTACTCGTGCATGTGTGTGTGTGTGTGCGTGCGTGCGTGTGCGCGTGTGTAGCATGTACGTATGTGTATGTGTGTGTGTATGTGCGTGCGTGTGTGGGTGTGCGTGCGTGCGTGCGCACGCGCGTGTGCGTTTGTGTGAGGCGCGCGCGTGTGTGTGTGTGTACAAGTATGTGGATGTATGAGGAAGTGACACGTTTGTGCGTGCAGACGTGTTGATGTGTAATTGTATCCACACATAAAGCTCATTTCAAACAATAAAACAATATTAAATATACATAATAAAATGCTTCGATTCTCAAAGGAAGAGCGATAGTTAGTTGTCTGACATCAACCAATCCATGGCCGATTACTCATGGACAATACAATATGGCGAACTAACGGTATGTCATAAATAAAAACATAGTTTTCTAAATTGTTTGCGCTCGTTTTGTATGTCGTTGTAACCAAACATTATATTTCATTTTAGCATATCGCGATCTTTTAGTGATTTTAATCTCGTTGAATGTATATCGATTAAATATACTGAATAACCTGTCTGAACATCCATACATATATTTCGGATATTCGGACGTGTTGTTTACTATTGTATAAAATACACCAGAAATTTAGTAATGCTTATTTATAGATCTTTAAATACACTGTTCCATTATTTTAAATAATTAACAACAAATAATACAATTCAATCTTATGTTAATAAAGACCATTATCCTTATTAAAATATTATGATTTGGCCAAACAAACTAAAAATAAATAAATAAATAAAATGATTAATTAATTGATATTTATTTAAACTGTTATATTTTTTCAGCGTGCAGTTTCCACTCCAAGGCATCAGTACAACAGTAAGAAGATAGGAAGAACAGAAAAAAGCCACAACATGTGTGATACTGATCTCTTCCAACTTCACAAGACAAGAAAGTTCATAAACCGAAATTTCACTGTTCATCACACAGATTACTATTGTATCTAGTGGATTCATCATGAGATTATAAAATGTGAAATGTAAAAAAACAACTTTCTACAATAAGAATTTTATATGAGTAAGTTATAAAATGTGAATATTAACAGTGTGCAGCAAACAATGCAATATATAATAAGGACATCTTACAAACTCTGCAACATACCCCAGGCATGTGTTGTCATTTTAAAAGGTGAATGTAAACTTATTTTATGTTTAATATGGTAATTTAATAACTTTTATCTGTAGCTTTAGAGAACATTGAGCAATTAAATTTAGATATGTTCAGTTATGTGGTACTGATTTGTTTGATGGTGTGCATTGCCTGAGCCTATACTGCATCAAATTATTTCAGTGAATATTTTAATGTAGATATTTTACTTTAGAAATATGCCCGTTATTTGTATACAGTTGAAATGTTTGATTTGCAAATATATATATATATATAAATACTACTTCACATGTATACATTTCTTGTGAAAGTAAACATGTTCAGTCGTTTAAATGCATTGTATGCAATAAATTGACAATTGTATTTCACTGAAGAACATCTATTGCACTTACGTACATTAGCATTGTGTTATTATTAACCAGAAATACATATGCAGATGTTTTGGTTTAGAAAAGACATATGAATATATGTGTGAATTAACTGTGTTATTATATGTATGATTTGAAATTATAAAATCAAATAAAGGTTTAAACAGTGTAATTAAAATTTGTTAATTATATGTATGCCCAAATAATACCACTTATAAGCTGGCATAAGTTTTATACATAAAATGATTTAGTAAATACTTCCACTCATATCACTGCAATAAGAGTGACATGTACAGTGTTTCAGCTATAAGTTTCAAGGCATTTTCATTAATTGTAAAAATTAATTGCAATTTCCTTTCTCTGTAAGGCATGCCTACTTTTCCACCTTCTTAATTATAATACAAATCCGAGGATCGCGGGTTCAATTCCCAGCCAGGCCACATAACTTGTGTGGGGATTGGTCATGAAATTATTTCTACGGCCATCCCCCCCCCCCTCTACCTCGGATTCAAGTAGGGCAGTTGTCAGTTACTAGCATAAGTATGTGCACTTAGTACTGGTAAACCAGCTTACCCAGCAAAACTGTGAGTAGGTTAACTGACCGCCGTTATATGACTGAAATACTGTTGAATACGGCGAAAAATCCAATAAACAAACAAAATATAAGGTGTATATGACTTGTTAATTAATACTGGAAATAATGAATAATAAATAAATAAATAAAACACTTGTGCAGAAGAACGTATTATTATTATTATTTTTTAAATATATAACAGTCAATTTCAAGATCCTTTGAACTGCCAGTACAGTTGGTCAGCCATGCACACAAAATGAATCCAGCAGTTTCTAAATGAATCAGCAACCTGAAAATTAATACAAAAACAATAATTATACAGTAAGTTCTGCTAGCATTAACACAACTAACTAGGTCTACATTGTTGATGTATTTCCAAATGTAACAATTCTAAAATGGTGATGCAATACACATTTACTTTTGCTGTAACACTTTTTACTTCAACACAAACTTAATATACAGTAACGTGATTGATCTTTTGAGCATTATTAGAAATCAAAATTAACTACCAATAAGCATTAACTGCTTACACTTATAATTAGTTCCCGAACACTTATCCGAGTATCCGAAATAGACATTAAGTTAATTTGGGTGAGCTTTTTAACAAAACTACAATTTATACTGCAATGGCAAACATGCAAATAAACAGACAAGACAAAGGTTGAATGAAAGGCGGAAAGATATTACAACGACATGTAAAGAAGTACTTAATTGTCAAGCTCGTTTAAAATTGCCTATAGAAAGTAACGTACCTCAGCCATCTTGATTTAACCGGTGATACCATAGGAGATACGGGTGATGCCAGACCTTTACCACGAAGTAAGTGAAGATCGGGTACCAGAATATAGTTAGTAGCCGCAATACAAGTGAAAGTTAATATTATTTGGTAACAAAATTCATTATGCAGAATGTTATATTTTTACCATGGTTTGTCGAATATAAAAGGTATTTTACGTGGTTATTTATAAACATTAACCTTTCTTAAATTTAATAATTTGATATCAAAAATATAATAAGACCAAAATCAGGTTACTACACTATGGAACATTGTTTTGTGTGTATACAAAGTGCAGCATATGTAGCAGCAATTAATATAAGTGAGAGCTAAAACACATTTAGTAACAATTTCATTATTCAAAATGGTAACTTCTTCATAGTATCATAATTGTTTGTACATAGATATTTGTAAAACAATTAAACATTTATCATTGTTTAATTCAATACTTTATATCTATCATGTAATATGTCTACAATAAGTTACTTCCCTTTTTATGAATCTTGCTTTCAAAAAATTAGATCTTTAAAATCTAGATTTGACAAAAAAACTGTTTCAGTTAGTAACAACCAAATACGTCGAATCTACTTTACGAAAATGAAAAAAGTAGATACGTCTTTTGGTTGTATGCACACAATATGTATCGTAGTGTATTTTGATATGATTCAAAAGTTAAGTTTTTAAAAAAAGTACTAATTGTAGGCTGACTAAAAAACAATACTGTTTAAAACAGTTGTGATATTTAGTAGCTATATTAATCTCAGAGAGATTATTTCAACTGATAACATCCAATTCGGCAAATCTATTGCGAAATAGAAATAATAGAAAGCCGTATGGATTTTACTATATTGAGTAAATTTGCACAGCTTCATATATTAAAAAATTGGTATATTTATTTTAATATTCCTTATATTTAAATCTTTGCGCATTTCCCAAGGCAAAATGATATACACCGGTAGTTATATTCAGCATGCACAGATTATTCCTTGTTTAATAGATACACTGATGCCGGTTGAAAAACATACAAACCGATAACTTGTTAAGTATTTTACACCGTACATGTATATAATAACACAACTTTTTGTAACGATAACTATCGATTTACATGTAAGATAAATTGATTTCTAGTGCTAGGTGTTCTGTAATCATATCTTACAATAATATCGTATGCAGTTGATCACTTTATGTTATCACTTATCAGTACCGTTCAGTCGATTACGTACATGTTTTAGGTATAACGCGAATGTATTTTAGATATGTTTTAAAATTAACTGAGTTTTCCTCATGGTCGTATTACATTATATTCATACAATCATTTTATACTTTATTAATTTTCATTCTAAATTTTTAAAATCCATACATAGCTTTATTTTCCTGCATTAATTTTTATAGTTCTCATTTTAATTTATTTTCTAGTGTGTCGATTAACGACTGTTAAATCGATGTTCATGGGTAGATAAAATGCGTGTTGTGTTTCTAGTTCTCTTGTTGTGTAGGTGAATTGTCATAAACCCGCAAAATCGTGAAAAATCGTGCAACCTTTAAGCACAGTTTATACAGTGTATATAAAAGAAAGTGAGCGTGCTCAGACACGACGGTGTCCTTTGAGCTGGGCCATGGAAGGTCCAGCCAATACTGGAATTGGTCCTGGTTGACTTTGTGGGCTATCTCGTTGACGTCACGGTAGTAGATATTTCCCTCACGTGACCAGGTAGACACGACAATATCTCTCTGCTTTTTCCGGACACATGCAAATATTGTCGCATTCAGCTTTGTAAGGTGGTCGTTCAGATACACTGGGTCTCTCTTCGTACGTAAAGCTTTGGCGTTTCTCGTGATCTTTGTTTTGGTCATTCTCGAAATCATTTTTTATTGGTCGGCTTTTCTGGGGATTGTATGGTCCGATTCTATGTGCAATGTCGATGTCATCGCGGCTTAGTTTGATCTCGGGAATTTGTCGATTGAGAAGTTCAATAACTTTGTCTGCAGTTTCTAAACTGTTTTCATTTTCTTTATCTTTGATGCCATCAATTTTAATATCGCTTCTTTTGCTGTATTCCATGTCATTGACAATAATAATAATTTAGGAAAGGAAGGAGGAGGAGGAATAAAAATAATAAAAATTAATAATAGTAATAATAATTGAGGAGAAGGAGTAATAATAATAATAATAATAATAGTAATAATAATAATTTTAATAATAATAATAATTAAGTAGGAGGGTGAGAGAAGGGTTGGGGGATAAGTGAGTAAGAGAAGGGTTAGGGGAAGAGTGAGTGAGAGAATGGTTGGGGGATCAGTGAGTGAGAGAATGGTTGGGGGATAAGTGAGTAAGAGAAGGGTTGGGGGATGAGTGAGTGAGAGAAGGGTTAGGGGATCAGTGAGTGCGAGAAGGGTTGAGGGATGAATGAGTGAGAGAACGATTGATGGATGAGTGAGTGAGAGAAGGGTTGGGGATGAGTGAGTGAGAGAAGGATTGATGGATGAGTGAGTGAGAGAAGGGTTGGGGGATAAGTGAGTGAGAGAAGGGTTGGGGATGAGTGAGTGAGAGAAGGGTGAAGCGATGAGTGAGTGAGTGAGTGAGTGCGAGAAGGGCTGATAGAAAAGTGAGTGAGAGAAGGTTTGGCAGTGAATGAGTAAGAGAAGGGTTGAGTGAGTGAGTGTGAGAAGGGTTGAGTGAGTGAGTGAGAGAAGGGTTGGGCGAGTGTGTGTCAGAAGGGTTGAGGGATGAGTGAGTGTGAGAAGGGTTGAGCGAGTGTGAGATGGGTTGAGTTAGTGAGTGAGAGAAGGGTTGGGTGTGAATGAGTGAGAGAAGGGTTGAGTGAGCGAGTGTGAGAAGGGTGAGTGAGTGAGAGAAGGGTTGGGTGTAAACGAGTGAGAGAAGGCTTGAGGGATGAGTGAGAGAAGTAATTTCACAAGTAATAGTCCTCCATTGTCCCATCCAAAGTATAGTTCTCCATTGTGCCATCCCCTTGTAATAGTCATTCATTGTCACATTCCAAGTAGTAGTCTTCCCTTGCCCCATGCCAATGTAGTAGTCCTTCATTGTCCCATTCGCAAGTAGTAGTCATAAATTGTCCCTTCCCCAATAGTAGTCTCCCATTGTCCCATTACCAAGAAGTAGTTGTCTATTGACCCATGACCATGTAGTAGTCCTCACATTCCCAATTAGTAGTCCTCCATTATCCCAGCCCAAGTAGTTGCCGTCCATTGTCCCATTCCCCAGTTGTAGTCATCAGTTGTTTCATTCCAAAGTTGTAGTTCTCCATTGTCCCATCCCTAGTAGTAGTCCTCCATTGTCCCATGCCCAAGTAGTAGTTTTCCATTGTCCCATCCCAAGTAGTGGTCCTGCATTGTCACATCCCCTAGTAATAGTCCTCCATTGTCCCATTCCCAAGTAGTAGTTCTCCATTTTCCCATTCCCAAGTAGTAGTCATCCATTGTCCCATCCCCTAGTAGTAGTCATTCATTGTCCCATCCCCTAGTTGTAGTCCTCCATTGTCTCACCCCCAAGTAGTAGTCCTCCATTGTCCCATGCCCATTTTGTAGTCCTTCATTGTCCCATGCTCAAGTAGTAGTCTTTCTTTGTCCCATCCCGTAGTAGTAGTCATTCATTGTCCTTTGCCCATGTAGTAGTCCTCCATTGCCCTATCCCGTAGTTTTAGTCATTCATTGTCCTTTTCCCATGTAGTAGTCCTCTATTGTCCCATTCCAAATGGTAGACTTCCATTGTCCCATCCCCAATTAGTAGTCCTCCATGTCCCATGCTCATGTAGTAGTCCTTCATTGTCCCATGCTCAAGTAGTAGTCTTTCTGTGTCCCATCTTGTAGTAATAGTCATTTATTGTTCTTTGCCCCTGTAGAAGTCCTCCATTGTCCCATTCTAAGTAGTAGTCCTCCATTGTCCCAATTCCTAGTTGTAGTCCTCCATTGTCCCATCCTGTAGTATTAGTCATCCATTGTCCTTTGCCCATGTAGTAGTCCTCCATTGTCCCATTCCAAGTGGTAGTCATCCATTGTCCTATCCCCAAATAGCAGTCATCCATTGTCCCATCCCCAAATAGTAGTCCTCCATTGTCCCATGCCCATGTAGTAGTCCTCAATTGTCCCATGCCCATGTAGTAGTCCCCTATTGTCCCATGCCCAAGTAGTAGCCATCCATTGCCCCATCCCCAAGTAATAGTCCTCCATGTCCCATGCCCATATAGTAGTCCTTCATTGTTCCATGCTCAAGTAGTAATCTTCCTTTGTCCCATCCTGTTGTAGTCGTCATTCATAGTCCTTTGCCCATGTAGTAGTCCTCATTTTGTCCCATATTAAGTAGTAGTCATCCATTGTCCCATTTCCAAGCAGTAGTTCTGTATTGTTCCATCCCGTAGTATTAGTCATCCATTGTCCTTTGCCCATGTAGTAGTCCTGCATTGTCCCATTTCAAGTGGTAGTCATCCATTGTCCTATCCATAAAAAGTAGTCATCCTTAGTCCCATCCCCAAATAGCCTCCATTGTCCCATGCCCATGTAGTAGTCCTCAATTGTCCCATGCCCATGTAGTAGTCCCCTATTGTCCCATGCCCAAGTAGTAGTCATCCATTGCCCCATCCCCAAGTAATATTCCTCCATGTCCCATGCCCATATAGTAGTCCTTCATTGTTCCATGCTCAAGTAGTAATCTTCCTTTGTCCCATCCTGCTGTAGTCGTCATTCATAGTCCTTTGCCCATGTAGTAGTCCTCCTTTTGTCCCATTTTAAGTAGTAGTCATCCATTGTCCCATTTCCAAGCAGTAGTTCTGTATTGTCCCATCCCGTAGTATTAGTCATCCATTGTCCTTTGCCCATGTAGTAGTGCTGCATTGTCCCATTTCAAGTGGTAGTCATCCATTGTCCTATCCTTAAAAAGTAGTCATCCTTAGTCCCATCCCCAAATAGAAGTCCTCCGTTGTCCCATGACCATGTAGTAGTCCCCTATTGTCCCATGTCCATGTAGTAGTCCTCCATTGTCCCATATCAAGTGGTAGTCATCCATTGTCCTATCCTTAAATAGTAGTCGTCCATTGTCCCATCTTCAAATAGTAGTACTCCATTATCCCATGCCCATGTCGTCGTCCTCTTTTGTCCCATGCCCATGTAGTAGTTCCTTATTGCCCCATGCCCATGTAGTAGTCCTCCATTGTCCTGTTCCAAGTGGTAGTCATCCATTGTCCTATCCTTTAATAGTACTAATATCCATTGTCCCATCCCCAAATATTAGTCCTCCATTGTCCCGTGCCCATGTAGTAGTCCTCCATTGTCCCATGCCCATGTAGTAGTCCTCCATTGTCCCATGCCCATGTAGTAGTCCCCTATTGTCCCATGTCCAAGTAGTAGTTCTCCATTGTCCCATGTCCAAGTAGTAGTCCCGTATTGTCCCATGTCCAAGTAGTAGTCCTCCATTGTCCCATGCCCATGTAGTAGTCCTCCATTGTCTCATGCCCAAGTAGTAGTCCTCCATTGTCCCATGCCCATGTAGTAGTCCCCTATTGTCCCATGTCCAAGTAGTAGTCCTCCATTGTCCCATGCCCATGTAGTAGTCCCGTATTGTCCCATGCCCATGTAGTAGTCCTCCATTGTCCCATGCCTAAGTAGCAGTCATTAATTGCCCCATCCCGTAGTAGTAGTCATCCATATTTCCAATTCCAAGTAGTAGTTTTCCATTGTCCCACGCCTATGAAGTAATCCTTTGTTTTTCCCATGCCCAAGTAGTAGCCATCCATTGTCCTGTCCCACAGTAGTAGTCATCCATTGTCCTGTTCCCAAATAGTATTCCGTCATTGTCCCATTCGCAAGTTGTAGTCGTCCGTTGTCCAATGGCCATGTAGTAGTCCTCACATACCCGAGTTGTAGTCCTCCGTTATCCCATCCCAAACAGTTTTTCTCCATTGTCCCATTCCCTAGTAGTAGTCCTCCATGTACCATGCCCATTTAGTAGTCCTTCATTGTCCCATGCTCAAGTAGTAGTCTTCCTTTGTCCCATCCTGTAGTTGTCGTTATTCATTGTCCTTTGCCCATGTAGTAGTCCTCCATTGTCCCATTCTAAGTAGAAGTCCTCCATTGTCCCATTTCAAAGAAGTAGTCCTCCATTGTCCCATCCTGTAGTATTAGTCATGAATTGTACTTTGCCCATATAGTTGTCCTCCATTGTCCCAGTTCAAGTGGTAGTCATACATTGTCCTATCCATAAATAGTAGTCATTCATTGTCCCATCCCCAAATAGTAGTCCCATGCCCATGTAGTAGTCCCCTTTTGTCCCATGCCAAGCAGAAGTCATCAATTGTCTCATCTCCAAGTAGTAGTCCTCCATTGTCCCATGCTTAAGTAGTAGTCATCCATTGTCTCATGTCCAAGTAGTAGTCCTCCATTGTCCCATCCCATAGTAGTAGTCCTTCATTGTTCCATGCCCATGTAGTAGTCCTCCATTGTCCCATGCCTAGTAGTTGTCCTCCATTGTCCTATGCCCAAGTAGCAGTCATTCATTGTCCCACCCCGTAGTAGAAGTCATTCGTTGTTCCATCCCCACACGTGTAGTCTTCCACTATCCCATGCCTGTGTAGTAGGGATGGGACCGAATATTCGAATAATCAAATATCGGATAATATTCGAATATATAAAACGAATACGAATATTCCATTTTCAAATGTATTTAAAGAACAAAATCATGTTTTATTTTCCAGTTTGATTGCAAAGTTAACATGAATTCCAGTCGTATTTCGTGCCTAGCAGGTGGGCGGGGGCAGTGTAACGTTTTTTTACAACACATGCCAAACATGTCCAATTAACGGCAATTGATAATTGGCAGGGGGGCCACGTCTTTACAAGGGCCGCGAATTAACGGTTTGTAAGAGGCGCGAATATGACGCATTGTATCGACCAATAACAAAAATGGGCCATGTTGTTATAACGGTTTCACAGTTTGCACCAGGCGTACGTTGTTGTCGATTATCGTTAAGTGACATCTATACGGTTAACTTGTCGACGACGAGTGGGGTTATTTACCCTCGGGACTTCGGTTAAAAACCATTGCCCGAGCACACTGCTTAACATTTAAAACTCTGCGTTCACTAAAACTATAATACAACTCTTCTTTTAAAGGGTGTGACACATAAAATCTTTGCGGTGTGGGTGCGGTGCTTTATATAAAAAATCTATTCGCAAAAGTATACCAGTAGTACATAAAAATACTGTATTTAAATAAATCTTTGTAAATAGTTAAGCGAAACGGTAATATATGCTGTAGAAAAGTCTTTTCTCAATTTATGCAACACGTGAATTAACTGTTAAAACTGAGTAGACAGCCTTTAAGAGGAATGCGGTAGCGTGGGAACCTAATTTGCATATTGAGCTAGACGCTCAAAACGGATAGTAAATGAACGGTTAACTTGTTTACAGTAAATTACAATTAATCTCTAAGTAAACCAATCGAAATGAATTCATTATCAGCCAATCAATTTCTTTAACAAAATTAGCATGATCTGGTCAATCTTAATATACGTCACTTGTAAATTATTCCCCATTATATCAACACCGTATATATTACAAGAGTCTTTATTAATAAACAATGCCACCATCACGTGCTTGGAAGTACTTTACGCGGTCATTTGACAAAACCCAGGCAAAGTGTAATCTGCACAGCAGATACAAGCTTCATGGTTCTGAAAAAAGAACGGAACGATTAACAAATTAATTAACAATACATTTAACAATATCGTACATTTCTTTATATTTACCTAACACTCACTAAATTATATCGCTCATTTACCACTGAAACAAGGTAAAACAACTACGTACACGTCGGATACATATTTCGGATACATAAATATTCGGACAAAATGCCGTATATAGTAGTAGTGTAGGATGAGTGAGTGAGTGACAGGTTTAGGGATGGGTGAGTGAGAGATGGGGTGAGCGATGAGTGAGTCAGGGATATGGTGAGGGATTAGTGAGTGACAAATGGTGTGAAGGATGAGTGAGTGAGATGGGGTGAAAGATGCGTGATTGTGAGATTAGGTTAGGGATGAGTGAGTATAAGATGGGTTGACAGGTGAGGGCGTGACAGATGTGGTGAGGGATGAGTGAGTGAGATATGGGGATGAGGATGTGTGAGTGAGAGATGGGGTAGAGGATGAGTGAGTGGAGTTAAATTAGTAGTAGGTGGATGAGTAAGTGAGAAAATGGGTGAGGCATGACTGAGTGAGGGATGGGATGAGGGATGAGTGAGTGAGGGTTGGGATGAAATATGAGTGAGTGAGAGATGGGATGAAAGGGTAGTGAGTGAATAATGGGGTGAGTGAGTGAGAGATGGGATGAAGGAGTTGTGAGTGAACGATGGGGTGAGGGATGCGTTAGTGAGAGGTGAGGAGAGGAATGAGTGAGAGAAAGATGGGGTGAAGGATGAGTAGTGGAAAAAGTTAGTGAGATATGGGTTGAGGGATGAGTGAGAAAATGCTGGAGTGAGGGATGAGTGAGTGTGAGAAGGGTTGGGGGATGAGTGAGAGCAAAATGTGGTGAGGGATGAGTGAGTTAGGGATGGGGTAAGGGATGACTGTGTAAATGATGGGGCAAGGGATGAGTGAGTAAGAGATGAGTTTGGGATGAGTGTCAGGTTAATGGATGAGTGATTGAAAGTCTGATGGATTAATGAGTGAGAGAGGGGTGAGTGACAAATGGGGAGAGGAAAGAGTGAGTTAGAGATGGGGTTTATGAAGGGTGAGTGAGAAAAAGGTTGAAGGATGAGTGATTGAAAGATTAGTTGAGAGATGTTTGAGTGTGAGAAGGGTGTAGGGATGAGTGAATGAAGGATGGGTTGAGTGATGTTTTAGAGGGAGAACAATTTAGGGATGAGTGAGGGAGAGAAGGGTTGAGGGATGTGTGAATGAGGGAAGGGATGGGGGATTAGTGAGTGAGAGACGTGGTAAAGGATGAGTGAGTCTGAGAAGATAGTGAAAGATGGGTTGAGAGAAGAGTGAGAGAACGGTTGAAGATGAGTGAGTGAGAGATGGCTTGAGCGATGAGTTAGTTAGAGATGGGGTGAGAGATGAGTGATTCAGTGATGAGGTGAGAGATGAGTGAGTGAGAGGTGGGGTAACGGATGAGTGTGTAAGTGATTGGGAAAAGGATGAGGGAGTGGAAGATGGGGTGAGGGATGATTAAGTTTGAGATGGGGTGAGGGATGAAGGAGTGAGAGATGGGGTGATTGGTGAGAAAGTGACAGATGGGTTGAGGGATGAGTGTGTGAAAGAAGTATTTAGGGATGAGTGAGTACTAGACGGAGTGAGGGATGAGCGTTTGAAAGATTGGGTGAGTGATAAATGAATGAGAGATGATAATGAGAGAAAGGTTTAGGAATAATTGAGTTTGTGATATTTTCAGGGGGTATGTGAGTGAGAGATGGGTTCAGGGATGAGTGATGCGGTGAGTGATGAGTGAATTAGAGACAGGTTGAGGGATAACTGATGAGTGAGTGATTGAAGGGCTAAGGGGTGTGATGAGTGTTTGGAATGACTGAGGGGTGTGATTAAGGATTTGAATTAAGGGAAGATGTGATTACTGATGTGATTATTTTTAGGCCATGGTGCATAAATGATTATAGCTAAGAAGTTTGTTAGGAAGGCTTTTCACTGATATTAAGAATTCAGTGGCATGATGACTGACTGGAAGAAGATGAGGACTTGATCAATGCAAGGAATAACATAGGGCCTCATTAATTCACTACATTCATGTTTAATTGGTCCTTAATTATAATTTATTTGGACCAAACTTTAGTCATTGGTGTCAGCTAAAAAACTTTATTGTTTTTTGAATAGAGATTGTTTTTGTTGGTTATGTTTTGGGTCTTTGCTGTTTTATATTCAAATGATGCTTGTCTTCTTTTGGAATAAAAACTATTCAAGTTAATGAAAACGACAATAATGAATGTACAAACCAAAAACCATACTAACTGGGAAAAAACAAGCAAGGAATAATGAACCCTATAAATGGCTAACAATCTGACCAAAGTTTATCAATTTGTAATAGTAATTATTTGTTACCTATTGGGTTGTTTGGGATGAGGTGTTTTGTTAGTGTGGTCAATTGTTTGTTTGTAGTTTGGTTGTTTTCTGGTGGACAATGTTAAAATAACTAGTATTTAGTAATACTAACACTAAAAAGAAACAAATAATTATTAATATTTGATAAA
Source organism: Congeria kusceri (assembly GCA_027627225.1). Lineage (NCBI taxonomy): Eukaryota > Metazoa > Mollusca > Bivalvia > Myida > Dreissenidae > Congeria > Congeria kusceri. The sequence goes on along the minus strand of CM051032.1, from coordinate 34,900,993 downwards.
CAAGTGGTTAAACCTGTGTCACAACTTATACAGGCCTAGTATTTTGTGACACATCTGGGTTGTGTGTCTGGCAGCTATGTTCCATTTTGATACTTGATGCTCATGCAGCACAAACCATGCAGAATCTGGATGGCTTGAGCATACATGAGCAGGATTATTACTGGGCCAGTAAATGGCCCTGGGCCCTTATTATATAAAGCCTGATAGTGCTTTTAAGACAAGTTTACAGGCTCTCACAATATTAAATATAGTCTAGCCGTTGGTGAATTAAAAGTTGTCTCATTGTTCTGATAAGCCTTAATTCACCTGCCACATCCCCGATATCAGCTGCTGCTGTCTGGCCAACCAGTAGTTGCCCAGTAGAGATTGGGGCTTTAGACAGCCATTAATTCACCTGCCGCCCCCCACCCCCCGATATCAACTGCTGCTGTCTGGCCAACCAGTAGTTGCCCAGAAGAGACTGGGGCTTTAGACGGCCATTAATTCACCTGCCACCCCCCACCCCCCGATATCAGCTGCTGCTGTCTGGCCAACCAGTAGTTGCCCAGTAGAGACTGGGGCTTTAGACGGCCATTTATTCACCTGCCACCCCCCACCCCCCGATATCAGCTGCTGCTGTCTGGCCAACCAGTAGTTGCCCAGTAGAGACTGGGGCTTAAGACGGCCATTAATTCACCTGCCACATCCCCGATATCAGCTGCTGCTGTCTGGCCAACCAGCAGTTGCCCAGTAGAGACTGGGGCTTTAGACGGCCATTAATTCATCTGCCACCCCCCACCCCCCGATATCAGCTGCTGCTGTCTGGCCAACCAGTAGTTGCCCAGAAGAGACTGGGGCTTTAGACGGCCATTAATTCACCTGCCACCCCCCACCCCCCGATATCAGCTGCTGCTGTCTGGCCAACCAGTAGTTGCCCAGTAGAGACTGGGGCTTTAGACGGCCATTTATTCACTTGCCACATCCCCGATATCAGCTGCTGCTGTCTGGCCAACCAGTAGTTGCCCAGTAGAGACTGGGGCTTAAGACGGCCATTAATTCACCTGCCACATCCCCGATATCAGCTGCTGCTGTCTGGCCAACCAGTAGTTGCCCAGTAGAGACTGGGGCTTTAGACGGCCATTAATTCACCTGCCACATCCCCGATATCAGCTGCTGCTGTCTGGCCAACCAGTAGTTGCCCAGTAGAGACTGGGGCTTTAGACGGCCATTAATTCACCTGCCACATCCCCGATATCAGCTGCTGCTGTCTGGCCAACCAGTAGTTGCCCAGTAGAGACTGGGGCTTTAGACGGCCATTAATTCACCTGCCACATCCCCGATATCAGCTGCTGCTGTCTGGCCAACCAGTAGTTTCCCAGTAGAGACTGGGGCTTAAGACGGCCATTAGTTCACCTGCCACATCCCCGATATCAGCTGCTGCTGTCTGGCCAACCAGCAGTTGCCCAGTAGAGACTGGGGCTTAAGACGGCCATTTATTCACCTGCCACATCCCCGATATCAGCTGCTGATGTCTGGCCAACCAGCAGTTGCCCAGTAGAGACTGGGGCTTAAGACGGCCATTAGTTCACCTGCCACATCCCCGATATCAACTGATGATGTCTGGCCAACCAGTTGTTGCCCAGTAGAGACTGGGGCTTTAGACGGCCATTTATTCACCTGCCACATCCCCGATATCAGCTGCTGCTGTCTGGCCAACCAGCAGTTGCGAAGTAGAGACTGGGGCTTTAGACGGCCATTTATTGAGGCAGTTATTTATGGTGTTTGTTTGCTGGTTTATGTTTGTTGTTTGGAATGTATAAATGTATTGAGATGCAACATTTAACCAGCAATAATAAGATGAATATGAAAAACAAACAAGGTATATAACAAACTGAATAAATAATTTATAATGACTGTTTTTGGCTTTTTTGTCCCTAACCTTTGGCTTTGTGTCCCTAACGTCAATATCACATGCCTTAGTATTTCCATTCAGTCATTTTTAGCCGGATTTTTCAACGAAAAATCTCAGCTTATAGATTAGCGAAAACCAGTCGGTTGGGCGGGCTGTCGGGCGGGTGGACGGGCGGGCAGTTTTGGGCGGTCGGGCGGGCGTTGCGATGTCGTTAACAATTTGCGTGAAAGTTTCGTAATCCTGTCATATTTTCAAAAGTTCAAGGTCAATCTTCATGAAACTTTACAGAAATGTCCTTGGATGGTCCTCTACCAAACCTGTGAAAGTGGATCTGCGTCACTGCACAAGATGGCCGCCAGAGCTGAAATTAGAATTATGTCTAAACGCCATTTTCTTCTAAACCTATGGCTAGATTTTCAAATAATTTAACACAAATATTCGTTTAGTGTTCCTCTACCAAACTAACTCAAATGGTTCTGCCTCACTGCACAAAATGGCCACTAGAGCTAAAAATAGAATTTGCGTTATGGTTTCGTATTCCTGTCATATTTTAAAAAGTTCTTGGTCATGAAACTTTACAGAAATGTTCCTTGAATGGTCCTCTACAAAACCTGTGAAAATGGTTCCGCTTTACTGCACAAGATGGCCACCAGAACTAAAAATAGAATTATGTCTAAACGCCATTTTCTTCTAAACCTATGGCATGATTTTCAAATAATTTTACACAAATGTTTGTTTAGTGTTCCTCTACCAAACGTATTCAAATGGTTCCGACTCACTGCCCAAAATGGCCACTAGAGCTATAAATAGAATTTGCGTTTAAGTTCTGTATTCGTGTCATGTTTTCTAAAGTTCTTGATTAATCTTGATGAAACTTTATACAAATGTTCATTGGATGGTCCTCTACCAAACCTGTGAAAATATGGTTCCACTTCACTGCACAAGATGGCCCCTGAGTTAAAAATAGAAATATGTCTAAACACCAATTTCTTCTACACCTATGGCATGGTTTTTAATTAATTTCACACCAATGTTCGTTTAGTGGTCCTCTACCAAACTTATTCAAATGGATTTTGCCTCACTGCACAAGATGGCCGCCAGAGCTAAAAACTGAAATATGTCTAAATGTTAGTTTAGAAATATGTCTAAAAGCCATTTTCTACTAAACCTATGGCTAGTTTTTCAAATAATTTCACATAAATGTTCGTTTGGTGGTCCTCTACCAAAACTATTCAACACAATGTCTTAAATCTTACATTTTCAATTTCACATTTAACCATGAGTAACCATTTAAGGAACATTTTCATCCATCTTGCATTTGATCATTATTTTCCAAAAAAAGATAGCATGCCCAGTGGAGAAAAGTTCCTTTGACAGACACTTTCTTAAATGCAAATATGCAACATTGCATAGAAACAAACATAATTATGTCAGTAATTTCATGCCATCTCTCTAGTCCACACTTTTTTCCCATTTTATTTTGAGACCAAATTTTTGCAAAGTCTCATCAAACTGCATACTTTTTTTTATCATCGACATGAAACTTCCATACTTCTTCACCAACATTGACTTGTACATGTACCCCCATCGGCAAAATAAAAAATCTGGCTTTAATGCAGTTTCCGCATTTTTCTCTTGTTTCTAAATGTCTTTATCAGGGAAAGCCTTCCTCCAATTGTACCAAAATTAATGAGGGAATAAATAATTGAAAAGTGTGAAGGGAGAATAACTAAGTGAGAGACAGGATAAGAGTATGCGTTAGTAGGATGGGGTAAGGTAATGGGTGAGTGAGAGAAGAGGTGGGGGATAAGTGAGTGAGAGAAGAGGTGGTGGATGAGTGAGTGATAGAAGTGTTGGGAAATAAAAGAGTGAGAGAAGGTGTGGGGAATAAGTAAGTGAGAGAAGGTGTGGAGGAATAAGTGAGTTACAGAAGGGGTGGGGGAATAAGTGAGTGAGAGACGCGGTAAGGGAATAAGTGAGTGAAAGAAGAGGCAAGTGATGAGTGAGTGAAAGACGATGGGGGGGATAAGTGAGTGAGAGATGGAGTGGGGAATGACTGAGTGAGAAAAAAAGTTGGGGATGAGTGAGTAAGAGATGGGGTAAGGAAATGAGTGAGTGAGAAATTAGTGAGAGATGGGTTGAGGGATGAGTGAGTGAGAGATGGGGTGAGGGATGAGTTGGTGAGAGATGGGGTGAAGGATGAGTGAGTGAGAGAGGGGGTGAGGGATTAATGAGTGAGAAAAGGGGTAACGAGTGAGTGAAAAAAGCGATGAGGAATAAGTGAGTGAGAGATAGTAGTGTGAGAGGTGCTGAGGGATGAGTGTGTAGGAGATGGGGTGAGAGAGGAGTGAGAGATTGGGTGAGGAATTAGTGAGTGAGATAAGTGATGAGGGATGAGTGAGTGAGAGAGATGGTAGTGAGAAATCTATTAAGAGATGAGTGAGTGAGATAAGGTTGTGAAAGAGGCAGGGTAAGGGAATAAGTGAGTGAGAGAAGAGGTAGGGGGTGAGTGAGTGAGAAAAGGGGTGCGAAATGAGTGAATGGGAGAAGAGGTGGTGGAAGTGTTAGTGGGAGATGAGGTGGGGATTGAGAAAATGAGTGCAGAGATGGGGGATCAGGGAGTGAGAAACAAATAAGGGGTTAGTGAATTAGTGGTGGGTTGAGGGATAAGTTTGTGAGATATGTGTTGAGGGATAAGTGAGTGCGAGTTGGGTTGAGGAGTGTGTGAGTGAGAGATGGGTTTAGGTTTGAGTTAGTGAGAGAATGGGTGAGGGATAAGTGAGTCAAGAGTTAAGGATGAGTGAATTAGAGATATGTTTAGGGCTGAATGAGTGAGAAATGGGATAAGGGTTGTGTGAGTTAGAGATGGAATGATGGATGTGTGAGAGAAAGATTTGATGAGGGGTGAGTGAGTGTAAGATTAGGTGAGGAATGAGTAAATGAGATATGGGTATAGGGATGAATGAGTGAAAGATGGGTTGAAGGATGAGTGAGTGACAGGTTGAGGGATGAGTGTGTGAGTGATATGCTGGGCGATGAGTGAGTTATGGGTTCAGGAATTAGTAAGTTAGTGATGGGTTGACAGATGATTGAGTGATAGGTTGCGGGATGAGTTAACAAGTGATGGGTTGACAGAGGAGTGATTGATGGGTTGATGGATGAAAGAGAGATTGTAAGAAAAAGAGAGATAGGATGAGGAATAAGTGAAAGAGAGGAGGTGAGAGGGATGAATGAGTGAGTTTTGGGTTCAGGGATGAGTGAGTGAATGAGAGACATAATATGTGTGTGCGAGTGAGTGATGTGTTGAGGTTTGAGTGAGAGATTGGTTGGGAGATGAGTGAAAGAGAGATGGGGTGAGGAATAGGTGAGGGAAAGAAGATGTTAGGGATGAGTGAGTCAGTGACAGGATAAGGGGTGAGTCATAGGATGAGGGATGATTGATTGAGGGAAGGGTTTAGGGATGAGTAAAGGATGGGTTTAGCGATAAGTGAGATGAGAGAAGGGGTGAGGAATAGTGAGAGAAGGGTTGATGGATATGAGAGAGATGGGGTGAAGGAAAAATGTGCGAGACAAGGCATTAAGGATGAGTGAGTGATAGGTTGAGGGGTGAGTGACGGGTTAAAGGATGAGTGAGTGAATGATGGGCTGGGGAATGAGTGAGAAAGTGAGGGGGTTAAGGGATGAGTAAGTGACTGATGGGCTGAGGGATGAGTGAGTGTGATGGGTTTTGAGAATAGTGATGTATTGAGGGATAAGTGAGTGAGTGATGGGTTGACAGATGAGTGTGTAATGGGTTGCAGGATGAGTGAATGATGGGTTTATAGATGAGTGAGTGATGAGTTGAGGGATGAGTGAGAGGAGGGTTAAGGGAATAGTGAGTGGGAAAATGGGTAAGGGATACTTTAATGCGAGATGGCTAGAGGGTTGAGCTTTTGATGGGTTAATGGATAAATGAGTGAGCGATGGGTATAAGGATGAATGAATGAGAAATAGTGTAAGGAATCAGTGAGTGAGAGTATGGTTGAAGGATTAGTGGGTTAGAGAAGGGGTGAGGGATGAGTGAATCAAAGACGGGCTTAGGAATTAGCAGGGTTGAGGTTTGTGTGATTATGAGATAACGGTGTAGGAATTAGTGTGTGAGAGAACGGTTGAGGGATGAGTACGAAGTGGGTTGAGGAATGAGTAAATTAATGATGGGTTGTGGGAGAAGTGGTTGAGTGATGGGTTGAGGGATGAAAGGGGGATGAGTTGAGGGATGGCTGAGTGGTTTTAGGCAATGAACGAAATTATGACAGCAAATAATCAATAATATGTATGTAAGAAAAACATAGGCGGATTCAGTGGATTCCTCCCACTCTTACTAAAAATCCCACCCCCTCTAACTCAAAATCATGAAGCCGCGCCTGAAAACGGCTTTTTTTAAGAGCTTTACATACATGCTGCAAACAGATCGAATACAGAACAGAACATATATTTTATTTAGACTTGCACAAGGTACATCGTCTACAATAAATGAATATAAGTATACATATATATAAAGTCTACGTGGCAAAAACATAAAGGAAATAATATGTTATTATTATATATTTAAAGTTGGTATATTTTTAACGTACTTGTACAGTGTATGTGCACAATAACGACAGCAAAGTTAAGTATGTACTTATAAAGGAGGATGAACGTTTTAATTTACCTACCGTTCTATATTTAAAAGTGAGTTTCTTAGAATAAGTGCTTCCTTAACATACAAAGATATTTTTAATGATCTGGTTTTATCTCTTGTATTAAGTAATTGTAAATACTTATATACTGATGGATGTTTGTAGTAAAAAGTTTGTATATATTTCTTTCTTATGTCAGAGTAACATTTACATACACAAATAAAATGATATTCATCTTCAATGTCTTGAGTATTGCAACAAAAACAATGTCTTTCATCACGTACTATTCTGTTTTGGCTATATCTTCCCGTTTGTATTCTGAGTGGGAGTCCACTCACTCTAAGCTTACAAAAATAAGGTTTTAAGGATCTTGGTAATATATCTAGGTAATTTTCATAATCTTAAGTGTTTTTAACATGTCTATAGATATATAACACAGAGCTATTTTCCAAATTTGCATACCATTCTTGCTTAAAAGAATCGAAAATTCTACTTTTAAATTCATTTATGAACAATTCTTTATTGACACTTTGAATGTTTTCAAAAAGATATGAAAAACCATAATCATTTAATAACTGTCTAACATTCGAGACCCAATTTTTACAGCCATTGTAACAATTTGTAACAGCTTGGTTATATACAGATTGTAATATAATATTTTCAGTCTTAGCAATTTTAAGCCAACATTTTAACAAAAATGTTGATATACAAAGGATACCTTCCAAGTTCACCATAGACCATGCATTACAAGTATTAGTTCGAACTTTTAATAATATTTTACAAAACTTAAGATGAATTCTTTCAATATGTTTCGATTTTTTTAAAGCCCCAAATTTCATAGGAATAGTTCGATATAGATGTAACAAATGCATCAAATAGTTGACAAAAGGTTTTAGGACTCAGATCGAATTCCTTACATTTACACAATAACAAGTTCATGGCCTTTAGGGCTGTACCAGAAAGGTATTCTTCCTGATGTGAAAAAATTACCAGTTTAACTAAAAACAGTACCCAAATAGGTGAAATAATTAACAGATTCGATGGATTGGCCATTGTATGTCCAGCGCTCGGTGTTTAGTAACCCACCTCGTTTTCGAAATACCATGATGTTTGTTTTCGATGTATTTACTTGTAGCCCCCATGCATTACAATATGACCATTTTGTAATAATAACTCAAGATCTTCAACAAAAAGTGAAAATAATAGAGGGGACATTACCTCCCCTTGACGCAAACCGACTGCATATTGAAAGTATTCAGAATAACTAGAACACAAGATTTACACAAGATTTGACTTTTTGAAACATATTGCGTATAATCCTAAGAAGTTTACCTTGGATTCCACATTTATACATTTTTAACCATAACCCATTTCTATAAATAGTATCAAAGCATTTAGCCATGTCTACAAAAATAACATATAGTCTTTTATTTTCATTTAGATAATGCTGTACTAGTGTTCATAATATTCATTCGAACTGTTAAGATTATCAGATATTTTAGAACCTATGGAAAAGATTTTGAGAAAAATAGCAAGGTTTTGCACTCTACTCCTTATTGTCATGTCAGAAGACCATTTGGATGTGTCAGCACAGTTACATATCCTTTATATTTATAACAGGCATGCCAGGTGCAATCTCTGACAAGAACTGTTTGCCGAGTATATTTTTCTGCATACATATATATGTAATGTTTGAGGACTTTTAATTTGCATATACACGTGTCTGTTCACCTGTGCACGATGTTATGAAAGTCTAGAAATATGATAGATATGAAATATGAAGATGATTTCTAATTTATTCAACAAGCTGTTTAAATATTCTTATTTTATAGTTAACTATGATATACATTTAATTTGCATGACCATATCTAATATAAAATGAAAAACAAACACACAAACGGTAAAGCTATGTATTGTTATTCATAATAACAGTAATATTAAAATTTGTAACCAGTCCACCTTTCATAAAGAACATGATCTATTTAAGAAATAATTTTCGAGTTATCGTGGTTTATCGGCCAATAAACAACGATTTGGAGTTCTGATGCGTAGGAATTAAACCACGAGGGCATTAGCCCGAGCTGATTAATAGCCACGCATCAGACCGACAAAGAGTTTCGATTTTAACATGATTTGACATAGTTTTTTGCAATTGTAATTGTAACTACTTTTTATTATGCTCCGCTAAGAATTGGGACTTCTTTATACGTTGTGGGTAGTTTAACAACGATAATTTTGTTATTTGTCTATAGAAAAATGAGAGAGTATCAAGTAAGAATCTACAATGCATGCATACAATTGAACTAAGTGTACTAATTTGCTTAATTTCACATACCGTTGCTTAATATGTAATATATTCATTTCATAGCAAAGAGACATGATCGAACTATATATATATTTTGTTTACGTACAACTAACAGGTCCAAAACAGAAGTTCTGACAAATGAAAGAAAAACTGTTAAAAAGCATAACAAACATGGATCATATATTTATATGGCCTGGTGTGCATACATACAAAATATGTATGTAATTCATAAGATTTGGTAAAACAAACGAATATAAAGGAGTGGAACCACCCGCATCGATCAGGTAGAGTATGGCATTGGGGGCATCAAATTCCCCGTTTGGCATAGTATGGCACTGGGGGCATCAAATCCCCCATTTGGTAAGGAATTTATCAATAAACATGTATAGGTTAAAGCAGCAGTCCAGAAATATGTAATAAAATACAACTTTGAAGAAATCATTTGTAATGGACATCTTACCGATCAAAGTACAAAAACCCACATTGAAATCAATAAGGTAATAAAGTTTGTGTAACTTTTTATCGTACAGTTTCTGTATATGCAATAGCTGGTGATGCCTCTGGAGTAAATCAGTATGTACATTAGTATGTATACTATTCCGTTCGTACCAAGCGTTTTCGAACTTAGATATTAAAATGCCTTTCGTAAATAAGAAACGGTTTTCAGTCGAGTAAAAGTCATCAACGTTCATTAGAACTAATGCCAATTTAAGGTGTATTGAATTATATTCTATGGACTGCGGCTTTAATGTAAATATATGCTAACATATTCTATAAATATAAATCAATTGAAAAACGTATACATGTGACATAATACAATTTAATTGTGATAGAATGGTTAACAGCGTTTAAAGTCGCATCAAATCTCCAACTTGGCACAGAACTTATACAAAAATAGGTAAATGTAAATGAATATTCTCCAATGTTATTCAAATGAAAGACTACAAAGAGTATACAATAGAAGTGTGATAAAATAACCTGTGGTTAGACGCCAAGTATATGTTGGCGGAGTTTCTATAAAACCTTAACTTAGATTGACCATAATCATACATATTTTGACACAGCTTTGTCAATGTCTAATCACATATATTATCATTTATATAATCTTGTGAGTTATGGTTCTCTTACAGCTGTCAGTATGGCATCGTAAACTGGCGTTAGAGCCTGATTCTGAATGAACTGAAATAAAGAGCACAAGATATCAACAATACATGTAGTTTATGACGTAATACAATATGTTTACGTGTCTAACACGGAATGAGAACATGTCATATGATTTGTGTATGTTTCTTTAATAAATTAACAGTTTTGGGGTAAAAAAAAATTACGTGTCTTATAATGTCTGATAATCAGTACAAATAAGCTAAAGAATTACATAAAAGCCACATAAACCGGAACATCAGGAACGCTAACAAACTGGTTGGTCCGGATTTTTTTGGTAATCAAAATCTTAGAAAAGCAACGGCCCAAAGTTCAGAAAACCAAACATTTTATTCAGCTGCAAATGAAACTTTAACATAAAATGGACGACATATTCCTTTTAGGTCGCTAGCAATGCGGAGCAGTAACAAATATTATTTCACGCTTGTACAATAATTAACCTGCGCCACTCATGTATATAGCAAAACAACTACCTACCAAAATAACAGTTAACCGTAATTACGTATGGCAAAATCAATTAAGGTAACACGGGACAATCAGATTGTTTTAACACCAGTTAAATTAGAATTAATGGTAAAAATGTGGCAATTGTAACTGTAATGACCTTGCATAAATCTCTAAAGACCTTTACAATGCTCAGATACAGTAGTACCTATTGTACAACATCAGATATGTTTACTAGTATTCAAATTATTCAGTGAAATTAGTTATTTTTCAGTATAACATACCATTGTACATGTATAATATTTTATACACTTTAGAAAGTCAGGAGCCGTCAACAATTAAACATATTCTACATGTACATGTACTTACTCGACAAAGTCTGGGGCTTTGGAAATAACGTGTTCAAATTCAGGATATGACAACGCATTATCATTATCCAAATCCGCTTCCTTGAAAATCTGCAAGTCAACAGCAAATACATTTTGTTCGTTTACCTGTATAAAGGCTTTTTGCCGATTTGCCAATACAACTTGAAGCTTACACTTGATTTGCAACATTGCTTGGCAATTACATACATATATATGTACAATTGTGTAGTTTAAGTAGTTTCCAACAGACATATGGTATACCTGTAAGTAGTCAAAGGGCATGAAAGGGGCTAAATGCAAAACTATGCAAAGTATACGCCAATACTTTACGCATGTTATATACTAAAACACTGAAGTAAAAGACATGTGTAAGAATTAAACCAAAGGTCATAACATACAATATTCACAAACCAACAATACATGTACAAACATACTTCTTAATTCAGAAATGCAAGTATGCCGACAGCTAAACTGAATAAACAGACCACACAGATCTGTTTAATAGTTTAATGCCTGATAAACATGTGGATTTCAGTTTCTTATAAAAGCGGTAGTATATAACATGCAATCAGATCTGTGTGGTCAGTTTATTCAGTTTAGCTGTCGGTATACTTGCATTTCTGAATTAAGAAGTATGTTTGTACGCATGTATGTATCGTTGGTTTGTGAATATTGTATGTTATAACCTTTGGTTTAATTCTTACACATGTCTTTTACTTAAGTGTTTTAGTGTATAACATGCGTAAAGTATTGGCGTATACTTTGCATGGTTTTGCATTAGCCCCTTTCATGCCCTTTGACAAGCATGTTATATACTACCGCTTTTATAAGAAACTTAAATCCACATGTTCATCAGGCATTAAACTATTTAATTCATCACTTTCACTTTGGAACACACATGGCATTTTGGATACTCAGCCCCCTTGATTCAAGGCTGACGACCGAATACGATAAATAAATAAAGATTTTGATGATTACTTTTTATAAATGGATTTGCTTTTAAATTTCACAGAAAAAATTGCTTCAAATGCAAATTGTGTAAAATTACGCTGAATGCTTCTATGGTAGCTTAGGTTCGTACGCTTTCAATCATCTGCTTCATTTGGGTGTCCTCCAGCGTGTTTCCTTCGCCAATCAGAGTTTTGATCACCTGCGCCAGGTCAGCGCTGGAAATCTGGTCGTCGTCATCGAAGTCTGCAACCAGTTTAACACAAATATGTTTCATAATTTAGAAGCGAACCGCCAGTAATGTTGATAGAACTTTGGTTTCAATAAAAAAAAGAAACTCCAGAGCCATCACCAGGAGAGAAACCAACGACGGAAATACAAATACCCGGCTAGCTCAGTTGGTAGAGCGCTGGACTGTCAATCCGGGCATCGTGAGTTCGAACCCCAGCCCGGCCACATAACTTGTGTGGGGATTGGTTATAAAATTATTTCTACGGCCATTCTCCCCCTACCTCTGATTAAAGTAGGGCAGTTGTAAGTCATTGACATAGGTATGTGTACTCAGTACAGGTAAATCGCTTAGATCGGCTAACCTTGCCCAGGATAAATGTGAGCCGGTTAACTGACCGCCGTGATATGACTGAAATACTTTTAAAAACGGCGAAAATTTTCATACAAACAAACAAACAAAAAAACAAATATTAAACCACATAAATATATAGAGAGGTAATAGAGGATACACCAGTTTTAACATTTCATCGAAATGGTACAGTGCATGTTAAAACTGCATAACTTTTACACATCTAAATTTTCCCTATCTGGTCGATTTTGGAGCGAATATAAAATACACAAAATACAGTAGATGTATATCCCTATATCTGGTCGATTTTGGAGCGAATATAGAATACACAAAATACAGTAGATCAATATTCATAATAAAAACGAACAAGTCAGTATATCACCCTGTACAATGCTAAGCATTAGATTGTAAAATGAACAAAATTTGTCGAATTTATATGACGAGTACACGAAATATTGACCAAAAAAACTACATTAATTTAAGTTTTGTAAACGGTCCCAGACACCCTTTACTTTATAAAGATCTGATAAAAGACAGGATTGGATTTGAAAAACAACGGTGAATAATACAAAATGTGACCAGCCTAATAAACAATGCACTTTATGTATTAATAATATAATTCATACAGTACAATTACAAAGGTAAGGAGTTCATTATGTTTATGATTCTCAACTCTATGGTAAATCTTATCATTAACGCAATAATGTAAATGTTGACCTTTTGTTCACATAACCAGTACAGTTTTGAACTGCCGTACTGAAATTAACAGCACTAGTAAAAATAAGAATCTCAAGAACATTATTAACTCAGCGGTTACACAGTGTGGCTTTTATCATGCTTTTTTTCCTATACAACGATCCGCTTAGTTGCTATATTTTTATACTATGTGCTGAAATATTGTCCCTGAAACTTAGGTCAAACCCCAGAATTAAAGGAATTGAAATAAATGATATTGAATATAAATTTATCTCAATTTGCTGACGACACGTCTATACTACTGGATGGCTCTGCAGAATTGTTTAACGAAACATTGGATGTTTTGTCATATTTCACATTTAACTCGGGTTTCAAAGTGAACTTTGATAAAACAAAAGTAGTTTGGATAGGAAAAAATAAATTTAGTTCTGAAGCATTAAAACACGATGGAAATTAAATTGGAACCAGCAAACTGTTGACATGTTGGGCTTAACATTTCACATTGACCTTACAAAAATGCTTGAACTAAATTTTACCGACAAACTTTCCAAAATAAAATCATTATTAAAAAGCTGGTCAAGAAGAATACTCACGCCGATCGGCCGAATACAAGTCATAAAAACATTAGCACTGCCTGTGCCAAATCATCTCTTTGTTTCACCTCCTAATCCGCCAAATAAAATATTAGCAGAAATAAATGATTTATAATTTAATTTTATTTGGAACGGTCGATCAAAAATTAACAAAAATGTTATAATAAAAGAATATGCTGAGGGAGGTTTAAATATGGTCGATATATTTGCATTCATTGACTCGTTGAAGTGCTCCTGGATTCGTAGAATTATCACAGGAAATGGTAAATGGATTAACATTGCGAAAACGATGATAGACCTTAATAAATTATACAACTGTGGCCTACACTATCCAGAAAACCTAATGCACAGATTACATAATGACTTTGGAAAGACACACTAAAATCCTTTCTTGCCTTATGTAGAGCAGAATCATTAAATAAAAAGTTCATATTGCAAAGTCCAATATTCTATAATCCAGAAATTATGATCGGTAACAAAAGTATACTTTTCAAATCGTGGTTTCAAAATGGCATTCATTATATTGGAGACTTGATAAGTTACAATGAACTTTTAACATTTTATAGCTATGAGGATTTTCGTTAAGTATATAATCTCTATCCAAACTACTTGTTTTTCCTTGGTATTGTAAATGCAGTAACAAAGTACATTCACAAGAGTAGCTCGTTTGATACTATTTTTACTAAACCTTTTATTCCCAGTTGCTTACGGTCTATTCTTAAATATGCAAAAGGAACTAAGCCTATGTATAACATATTCAAGATGAATGAAACTGTGCCAGTATGTATGTGTAAATGGTCGAACATATTTACAAATATTGAATTTAAAGACTGGCAGCATATTTTCAAAATGCCTTTTTGTATTACACAAGATACTAACTTACAGTGGCTACAATATAAAATTATACACAGAATCATAGGTACCAATTATATTTTATTTAAAATGGGAACTAAATATTCCGATACCTGTACCTTTTGTAAAAATGAGTCAGAAACAATCGAACATATATTTTGGGAATGCAAACTTGTTAATAAATTTATAAAATAATTATTTTCTGAATGTAATCGTTTTCAGATTATCTTAACAAATCATCTTTTATCTTAGGACATAAAAATACTAATGGGCCGTTAAATTTAACCTTTATGTTTATCAAAACGTTTATTTATAATTGCAAGTTGAATCAAACTATACCTAATGTCAAGGCAGCAAAGTCATACTTGTCTTAACAGTATAATGTTCAGAATGAAATTAATGTTCTTAACGATTCACAAAAAAGTAAAGAATGGGATTCGTTGTTACCACTTTACCTGTAAACTATGTGACATTTGACTAAAATGCTGTATATTAATACAATCACTCAAAACATATTTTGCTATATTGTGTTAGCACTCGTTTAAAATGTTTCAGCTACATGTATATTATGGTATGCATGCATAATATTTAATTATATTAAAAACTTTGTACGGTGTGGAGGGGGATGCCCTCGACCCCCACACACCTATTGACGAGGAAAATAAATATATATTGCACGGAAAAAAAGAAAAAAAAAGAACATTATTAACTCACATTTCAAGAGAGTCCTACTAAATTCCTTGATCTCATATCTAACAAACAATATCATGAAGGTACCATATATTCTGAAGGCATAGTCCGCTTTCACAGCCTTTGGCGCATTGTCGCTGAAGACAGACATCATGTCTAGAAAATCTTCAAAGGTCAGGTCTCCATCTTTGCTGGATGAAAACACTTGGCAGATCCGAACCCTGAATGGATTAACCTGAAGTATATGTTTCACCTTGCATAATTACTGTTTTATTGCATTACCAATGCTGTCATTTGTGACATTGTGTAACATACTGGACAATTAAGCTGTATCCTTCAAACTCATGATGCAGTGTAGGCATCTTAAACAGTCGGCAGAAGATATGAACAGAACTGATAGTGTATCTAGACTTGCACATAGTATATCGTCGTTTATATAAAGAAACATATAATACAATAAAGGTCATGTGATAACAGGTTAATGTCAAAGAATTGTAAAATATTATTAAATTATCTATTATTTATAAATGCAAAGTATAATAACTTAATCCAGTAAACAAACACGCGTATAGAGAGAACAGACAATCATAGTGAGGATAAAACATAAAAAGACAATTGTTGTTTGCTTTTAAGTACATATTAAGATATGTCAGACCGAGTTATAAGTCAATGAATAAAATGTTTATGAAGCGCAGTCTGTATAAAAAATGCATGAACCAACCTCACTTGCGTACTGATATATGTTTGATCAATATCAAAGTTAATTTTGTCAGCATGCAGGTTCTGTTATGCTGGCAACTCACAGTTTGTACACGTATCTTTATATTGAGCAAGTCCCAAACTGTACACTTACCTTTAATGCTGGCAATCCCATTATGATGTACCATACATTTTAACTTTGACAACTCTAATTTACACATGTATTTCAGGCAACTGCACGATTTTACATGTACATTAAATTCTGGCAGATCCACGTACCATAAATTGTTCCTACGTTTGGTAGCTCCAATGCTTTTCGTGTATTAAAGCATGTCGACTTCAATATTTTACATGGACCTTTTATTCTGGCAACTTAATTATTTCACATTTAACATAAATTTTGGCAAATTCAATAATTACAGGATGGTCAAAAATGCACCTTTAATTCTGGCAATTCTAAAATTTTAGCTTTTGCGATCTTGGCATTTTTGTCATTGGCGACTGCATCAGGATCCAGGTTAGAAAACCGCCTGTACACACTGAAACATGTAGGAAAACATTATGTGAGAACTAAGGAATGATAGTCTATTCAATATTATAATATCTGTCCGAGGCATGAGCCCGTAGGGCGAACAAATAACAATGCCTGTATAAAATCACTTATTTAATAATTATTTTATTAATCAACTTTATTATTATTATAAGTTATTACCCCTGAACCTTTTACCAATCCGATTGTATGCGTTTTGTTTTATTTATTTCAAGATGGCGACATTTTGTTTATGGCCGAACTTCTATATTTCCTATTTCATTTAAATACAGTTCGCCAATCACAACGCTGAGATCCCATACAGGAACAGTTGAATTAATAATACAGAAACAGTTGATCGTTTTATTTACTCGTGCTTACTCATATAAGACGTGCATTTTCACTGATATTGTGCGTATTATTGTAAAGTTTATTAATAATACCTATTAGAAATCGGTGTATTTTTATTTTATATGTGTTTTACATAATACTGTGGTTATTGTATTTAGTAGCAAATTAATGTATGCCGTGTTAGTTACGGTTTATACAAGCACATTACGCGAGCTATTAAAAAGATATGCTTACTGTAAGATTTCTTTCTTTGTGAAGTATGTTAGTTCCTAAAAATAAAAATAAAATGCAACAACATGGAAATACCATGTTTCTAGGCATAATGTATTATCATACTCTGACAGAAGGAAAAAGATAAAACGTTTAAGTATAATGACATTTGGAAGTACCCATAATTGTTAATTTTCAACAATAATGTTATAACGCATCAAAATCGAAATAAATGGAAATTGTTGTATTATTTTTATTCATAAGAATTTCAGCTTGAAATGTCAGCTATGAGTCCATCTTGCCTTTGTGTTCAACATCGACCTCGCGTGCAGGTGTAATGACAAAAATAACTGCTGTTGACTGAAACCGTTACAAAGCTAGCTCCAGCACCATAAACGCTAACGCACACAGTCTTTCGCAACAACATGTCTTTTAAGTATTGATAATGAATTAAATTTCTGACGCAAAATGTAAACCTTTTAAAACGCGTAGTCGTTTCAATTTCTCAATCCGAAACGCCGTGTGCAAACGAAAATACGTCACCGCACAACTATGATCACAAACCACTAATTATTTTTACCAGTGCTAGTATTAAAATGCTCTTATAGAACTGTACTATTATTTGTTTCTTAAATGCCACTATTATGATGATTATGATAACTATGACGATTATCATTATTATGATTATTATGATTAGTATGATCATTTTGAATATGATATGATAATGATTGTGATTTTGATAATTTTATCAAGTTTTTGGTATTTTGATTTTGATTATAGATCTCACATTATTGCTATTATTATTATTATTATTATTATTATTATTATTATTATTATTATTATCATATGTTCCGATTATGTATCTTATTATTTAAATACCCCCCGTATATCATCTACACAATTGTGTTAACGTAAAAATTATCGGAAGTTACTAATTTACTAACAATTTTGCTTTGTTATATTGCCCTAATTGTATATGTTATATACTTGGGTGAAAATAAAAGTCTTGTTCTGAAAAAATTTAGGTACATTCAATGCCAACACATTAACAAACACAAAAAATATCCTTAAGCTCCTATATGTGTATTAAGTAGCTTGAGTTTTGGTTTATTCCTTTAAAAGTTTGTGCATAAAATTATAAAACACGACACATTATTAATGTAAGAAAAATATTTTATGTCAAATGTATACTTCAAATTCAGATTGAAAACTAGAAAGTATGTTTTAAACAATACTGTCAATAGATTTCAACAAGTTGCTTTTGATGGTTTTATCAAAATCTATGTTCTATCAGTGATTGTTAGTGAGTATTTTACATAAAAATTTATTGATAATG
Organism: Congeria kusceri; assembly: GCA_027627225.1. Taxonomy (NCBI): domain Eukaryota; kingdom Metazoa; phylum Mollusca; class Bivalvia; order Myida; family Dreissenidae; genus Congeria; species Congeria kusceri. The sequence goes on along the minus strand of CM051032.1, from coordinate 34,882,682 downwards.
TTTAGTACTTATTTAGATTTCATTTTTTAATTTTAATTGCAACACAAGTATTACTCAAATATTTTACACTTATCATTGTTATATTGAAACTGACAAGTAATGTATATTTACAATATCAGTTTCAGAAAACAGTCTTCAGACAGAATATGGTTAAATTCAATTCTAGTTGTTCACAAAGTATGGCTTCAGAATATCATGTTATAACAGAAAAACTGAACTTTAGCCGTGTGCAGCCACAGTATTGTTCTTAACAATAATAATAAATGTATGTATATTTAGTCCATCATGAATTTCAAAGTGATTCCATATAAATTACAATAGAGGCAACAGCAGACTTGCAGTGGTACGAACCGACCAGGTACGAACCACTCCGAGTTTGCACGTCAATGTTATTGACGGCATATGTCTACTTATTGAACAATTTCGAATACACATGCAAATAACATACATAACATATTGCATCATATTACACATTATTCATCACTACTAGTTTGTTTTCAGCAATTAATAAGGTTGCTACGCATGTACAATAATGTCATTCGTTCCGTACGGGTGATGGAGGTTTCGTCACACTACCGTTTCGTCATACTTATTTTGTGTACGGGGGGAGTGGAGGTTTCGTCACACTGATATATAGTAGTGTATTATACATGGTATTGACATTGAATAAGATTTTTTGTTATGTGAATAAATATATTGAAATATATTGGAGTTTTTGTGTTATTTTTTGAGTGTGATTGAATAGAGTATCATAACAAAATATGGTTTTAATGGTCAATATAATTAAAATGAATTATGTATGCTTGACATGTACAGGTTTTATTATTTATATTATTTATATGTGACTTTGTAAAGCATGGAAATAAATAATATTATTAAAAAAATACTAAAATTATAAATGTTGTTGATTTTTCTTATGCTTATAAATATACATAAAATAACATATTAACCGCATTCCAATGATTAACTTGATAGTACAAACACATTAATTAGCGCCTTGCAAACAATCAATTAGCGACACGCGCCTTTAATTGTCAATTAATAAACAACTTGATAGTACAAACACATTAATTAGCGCCTTGCAAACAATCAATTAGCGACACGCTCCTTTAATTGTCAATTAATAAACAACTCAATTATCTTTAATTGGCAGCGTGGATTATACAAACAGTGTATTTAAACAGATAGAGTAAATATTGTCAATTTTTTTTTTTTTTAACAGAACAAGACTTTTATTTTCACCCAAGTATATAACATATACAATTAGGGCAATATAACAAAGCAAAATTGTTAGTAAATTAGTAACTTCCGATAATTTTACGTTAACACAATTGTGTAGATGATATACGGGGGGGGGTATTTAAATAATAAGATACATAGTCGGAACATATGATAATAATAATAATAATAATAATAATAATAATAATAATAATAATAGCAATAATGTGAGATCTATAATCAAAATCAAAATACCAAAAACTTGATAAAATTATCAAAATCACCATCATTATCATATCATATTCAAGATGATCATTCTAATCATAATAATCATAATAATGATAATCGTCATAGTTATCATAATCATCTTAATAGTGGCATTTAAGAAACAAATAATAGTACAGTTCTATAAGAGCATTTTAATACTAGCACTGGTAAAAATAATTAGTGGTTTGTGATCATAGTTGTGCTGTGACGTATTTTCGTTTGCACGCGGCGTTTCGGATTGAGAAATTGAAACGACTACGCGTTTTAAAAGGTTTACATTTTGCGTCAGAAATTTAATTCATTATCAATACTTAAAAGGCATGTTGTTGCGAAAGACTGTGTGCGTTAGCGTTTATGGTGCTGGAGCTAGCTTTGTAACGGTTTCAGTCAACAGCAGTTATTTTTGTCATGATTTACGCTTGAGTGCACCTGCACGCGAGGTCGATGTTGAACACAAAGGCAAGATGGAGGACCTATTGTGTGTGGTAATTACTCTAATCAGCTTTGCAATTGAACAAGAAGTATATAATAGGTGAGTTGTTCATTGCAACCACAAATCCAATCATGGCTTCCGAATATCCATGCGTACACTGTAAACGGAACGTGAATGATGATGAACGTGCAATATCATGTGATCAATGTGAAAGATGGCAGCATCTGTCTTGTGAGACAGGTATCAGTCTGCGACAATATCGTACAATGATGAAAGGTGAAGTCGTAGAGTGGAAGTGCAGCGAATGCAGCCGACCAGTGGAAACCGAAGACCTACCAGAGGTACCGGAGGTATCGGAAAGTCAAGCTGACAGTTCATACATGTCAGAACTCTCTGTCGATTCACGAAGAGACGAAGTCGAAGATCGGTCCTTCAATATAACTGGCCGGGACATTGTACAGCCGAATGTGCCACTAGACCAATCAATACGGGAACGTCCTCTGGATGCTGTGATACCAGAAGTCAGACCCGTTACGAATGAAATAATAAGTGGCGGAAGTAAACGAGGCGGCAACAAGCTGGTCAGCAGCGATGGATATTCATACACTGCTAGGGTATGTAAGATGTAAATAATAAGCAGCAATACCAAGAAAACAACAACCACAGTAATAATAATAATAACAATAATAATAATAATAATAATAATATAATAATAATAATAATAATAATAATAATAATAATAATAGTAATAATAATAATAATAAATAATAATAATAATAAATAATAATAATTGTATATTTATATATAAAAGTAATAATTTAACATTATTTGTCTTATTATTTCAGCGTAGCAATGGAGCACGGACCTACTGGACATGCAGCATCCGGAGCAAGAACATGAAATGCAACGCCAATGTGAAGCAGTTCGGTGACATGTTCACAGCGTCGTTGGGTGGTCACACCCATCCCGCGAATCCTGGCGTTCCGAAACAAGTGAAGGCTCTTGCCCATGTTAAGGACAGGTCCAAGAAGAACGTGTTCCAGCCAGCGGCGAGTATAGTGGAGGAGGTCCTAAAGGAGCTTGTAACGGAAGACGACGTCAATCTGCCGAAACCGGCGAACCTTATCAGAGCTGCCAACCTCTTCCGACAACACATGCGACCCAAAGACCCAACCGATTTGAACTTTGAGGTTATAATACTAAATCATTATTACGTATTACATAATAATAATAATAATAATAATAACAACAACATAACATGATCGCTTTCTTTATTTACTTATCGATAATTTTATATTGTAGGTCGACGTCGACTTCATCGGCGAAGACTTCTTGGTGGAAGACGTGCGAGTGGGCGATCAACGCCACATCATCTTCGGGACTGCCAATCAACTCCATCAACTAAAGGAAGCCCGGAGATGGTTCCTCGACGGAACGTTTACGCTGGTTAAAAATCCATTTTACCAGCTTTTCACCATCCACGCCTTTGTAAAAAAAGGCGGGGACACCAAACAAGTACCGCTGGTGTACGTACTGATGTCGAGGAGATCGAAGGAGGACTACATCCAGGTGCTGTCACGCATCCACCAACGCCTTGAAAATCCGCTGGTAGAGTGGTTCATGCTGGATTTTGAAGCAGGTAATTGTTTTACCATTGTATTCCTTGAAATTTGAATAATCCTCTTTCAATATTTTTATCGAACTTAGAATATCTATTTTTACATTATATATTTTATCGAACTTTTATTAATGTAAACTTTACTTTTTTCTTTCTTTTTTTTCAGCTGCGTGGCAGGCGATTCGACAGCTGTACCCAAGATCGACAGTCAAAGGCTATGTATTCCATTGGAATCAACGTGTGTACAGGAAGGTAGTGAACGAGGGTCTCGCAACAGCTTATGCGGCAAAGGGCGACAAGTTCCTCTTCTTGAGGAAACTCATGTCCTTGCCGTATCTGCCAAGTGAGCACATCGTTCCTGCCTTCGATCAGTTGATGATACAGGCTGAAGAGGTACTACTATACTTGTGTATATTACTTATTTTATTTACTCATATGATTTAATTATAGTTATATGATTTAATTATATTAATAACTTAAACATAACGTAACAAAAATGTATTATGTGTACTTGCTTATGACATAAAATTATTGGTTAAATTTCAGGTTGGTGGTCCTCTTCTGAATGTTGTCCAGTACATGGAGCGCATGTGGATCCGGGGATCAATGTGGCAGCCGGAGCATTGGAACGTGTACCGACAAACTGTGAGAACTAACAACGATGTTGAAGGTATTATTATTATTATTATTAATTTATTATTATTATTATTATTATTATAACCAGACAAACAACAACATAATTTTCATTCTTTGATTATTTATTTTCGTAACATAATAAACAAAATTTTCACAACCTTTGTTAATTATTTCAGGCTGGCATCGAAGAATAAACACAAGGGCAGGGCGTGCCGACCTAGGCTTTTATATGCTTGTCCCCCTTCTACGCCGTGAGGCGGAGACGGTGGACTTGACAATCCGCCTTGTGTCGGAGCACGCCCTAACCCGTGTTCACAGGAAGAAGTACAAGGAAATCTACGGAAGATTGTTCGACACCTGGGACAAGTACGAGGACGACGAGATCACGACCACACAACTACTGAGGACATGCAGCCACATCACGGGACTTGGACCAGATTCGACGCACGACCCGATCCACGATGAAGACGTCTAAAAAGGAATATCAAGAATATAACAAATGTGTAACGTGTGTGTACTATAGACTGCTGGTTGTGAACAGTGTGATGTAATGTATCTGTTTTGTATTGTATTATTTATTGTATTTGAAATGTTTCCTTTGCATATATTGTATATATTGTATGTGTTTGTGTCACTATATTTTTTATTATATGTAAATATTATTAATGTATTGTGTAATGTAATATTTTACTAAATGGATTTTTGGATGTCCGTATCAATAATGAATGTTTGATATGCAAAATGTAAATATTTTTGTTGAATTTCAAACTAAAGGTGCTAAAGTTTCCCAATATTATTCACACCTATACGGTGTATGCTATATATTACTATTGTGACGAACCCTCTACCCGTTTTATACACAAAATTAAGTGTGACGAAACTGCAGTGTGACGAAACCTCCATAATTCATTCGTACAAAGCGCCGCCATCTTGGATTTGTGTTTACTCTAGCATGGGGTTGGAAATGTGCCGTAAATAATACCTATGCTGTTAAATATGTACAAAAATTGTGATGTATTTAATAAACAAAACATTTTCATGATTAAACAGGTACCATGAAATTCAGCGAAATATAATTTTTTCTCAGAAAAATAGGATTTTAAAAAATTCGAGTAAGATTTTCGGAGCTAAAAATAACACTCTCGTGGTAAATGTTCTGGTTTCCCAGTTATTTCATCATCTAATTAGCTTATGCAATTCAGATTGTTTCCAGATATTTACGTTTTATATAGGTTTTAGAGCGAAATAAAATGGTACCAGTGGTTGGGCCGCTTGCCGACACTAATTAATATTCATGAGCTGCCGCCAAGGGACACTACTCGTATTGCTTTGACATTGCTAGCTACAAATAATAAAAAAGAGTATGCACAAACTTAGTTTGCTGAAAAATTGCTGGGATTGTTTACGAAAATTCCTCTATCTTAGTCAATTTTTATCCGATTCTGGTCAAGCTTTTTTCAAAATAAAGGTAACATTCTGAGTGGAATTTCAAGGTAAATATAGGGGAAAATTATATACCTTTTAAGCAGGGGAAAGGGGCCAAATTTGCCCCTCAAAAATCACCGGAGTTTACAACTCTGAATATAATAGCATGGGAATATAACCTGAACACACATAGACCAAGAGGCGGGGGGGGGGATGATGAAGGGGGGAAATCAATAGTCCGTATGTAACTCTATAGAGGAACGACAACTCTGAGGTTCACGTTTCGACGGTTCTTTTATTCGAGTTACAAGATAAGAGGCAACTCTGTATCCCTAATACTATGACAACGGCATCTTCATAATCAGACCTCTCTCTGTCTCTCTCTCCTCAACTAGTGCGGCTGCATCAGGACCAATATCAACAAAGTAAAAGATAATACAATGTCTTGGAAGACGACGACAAGGAACCAACGTTTTTCCTCAATTCAAACTTTTCAGCAACTTATCAGCTGACCAACACACGTGACAGAAGGAAAGTAAAACAAACCAAAACAGAAGGTTACACACAACTATTCAAAACATCGTAAAATCCAGCGGGGCTACACGTATTACCGTACCCAGCTTGTCCCAGATCTTGTATGGACAAAATTTGCCAAAATTTATAATTACTGCATTGATAAATGGCAAAAAGCTTTTCAAAAATGGACAAGTAAGGTGATATCTGAGTGCTCAAGATACGTTTTGGTGTAGAGGGTAATATTTAACGTACAATCTAACCATGATTTATGTGGATTAACTTTCAGTTGGAAAATCCATTGTTCAGCTTAATGGAGACACTGAATGCAAAGGAGTAACCTTAAATGATGTAGCAGACGTTTCAAGAAGATAATAATTATGTTTTCAATTTCTTTTTTTAAATGTTCTGATCTTACACAGAAGGTCATCTTTTATTCCATTCATATTCACAAAATTTTGAGCAAAATGCAAAATGGATGCCCTGATTTTACATTTGTATTTCTGTGCATATCTTGTGTTTTGCCCCGAATAAACAATACATGTATGCGCTTTATCTGGTGATCTGCAATATGAGATTTTTCACCTTTGGTAACATTAAACATTTTAAATTCATTGTAACACAGAAACACAGAAACATAAATGAACTTTAAGCTGTTTTGGAGACAAGCAGCTTTGTAGTCACGAACATACCAGTAGTAAGCACTCATACAACTGAGGCATGTCACCTGAGAACTGGTACAAATGAAGACCATAGTGTTGTGACAGGTTTGAAAATTAAGGTTCTGAACAATACACAGAGGGGGTAGGATCAATTTTGATTTAAAACATCGGTTAGTGCAATGGGCTAACTAAAGTATGAGTTGGGTAGTGGATGTGCGTTTTTTTGCTAATGGTTCTCAAATCATTTTTCTCGATATTCTCACCTAACCATTTTTCATTAAGTCATTGACAATTCTGGAAAATGCACGAACAGAAGATTTTGATGTATTTTTCGCAAACAGTTTTGGAAAACTAGTTGCAATGCGATAATTGCGATGGCTATGCTATAAGGTAAAGTTTTGCTGGTTCTTTGATAATTTTATTTCCAATGATGATAAATGATGTTAATGCAGGCTCTGAAGACATCAAAGTTGCATGTACAAATAACTGCATGCAAGTCTTGCAACTGTTGGAAATCAAATTCTATCAATCAATGTTTATGGCCATGCGCAAACTGTGTAAGTTTGGTCAACATTGAATCAAAAATATGTGTGCAAGCCAATCATTGATAACTTGTTGATGTTTATATTCGACTTCACCTGTAGTCTTACGTTCATAGATAAATTGTGCACCATTGGTGAAGATTGGATGAAAAATGAAGTCTCTATCATGAATAATGTCAATTTTTGCATATTTTTTTCGCAAACAAAGGGCAATAACTCTGGTGTTTCTGGTCCAATCTTGCTTTTATTCGACTTCACCTGTAGTCTTACGTTCATAGATAAACTGTACACCATTGGTGAAGATTGGATGAAAAATGAAGTCTCTATCCTGTATAATGTCCATTTTTACATATTTGTTTCACAAAGGGCAACAACTCTGGTGTTTCTGGTCGTATCTTGCTTATATTCGACTTCAACTGTAATCTCATCGTAATAGACAAACTGTGCAAGATTGGTGAAGATTGGATGAAAAATGTCCCTCTCTATCCTGAATAATGTCCATTTGTGTATATTTTTTTAATAAACAAGGGGAAATAACTCTGGTGTTTGAAACACGATCTGGTCCATTTTTGAAGTCTGCTGAGATCTGATAGTCATACACAAACTCTGAAAGTTTGGTTAAGATTGGATGGAAAATAAAGTCTATATATGGAAAAATGCACTTTTGCACTTTTTGGCATGAAAAAGGGGCAATAACTCTGGTGTTACTGGTGTGATCTGACCCAATAACAATCCCATCTGAGATTGTATGGTCTTACACAAACTGTGCAAATAAGGTCTAGATTGAATAAAAAATGTATTCTTTATCGCAATAACGGTCCAAATTGTTGACGGCATACGGACGACAGACGATAGACGACGGACGACGCCGGAGAGGTCCCCTATACCAATAGCTCACCGAGCACTTCGTGCTGAGGTGAGCTAAAAATGTAGTCTTAATTGCGATAACGGTCCAAATTGTTAACGGCATACGGCCGACGGACGATGGATGCCGGACGACGCCGGAGAGGTCCCCTATACCAATAGCTCACCGAGCACTTCGTGCTCAGGTGAGCTAAAAATATAAAATGGTTTCCGCTTAATAATTTGAGAACGCATCTAGATATTTTAATGAAACTTCATACATAGATACCTTATATCGAGACCTCTCTTGGGATTGCATATATGGTGGTTGGGGTCAAGGTCACTGTTACTAAAAATAGAAAATCGGTTTTGGCTCAATAACTTGACAAGGCATCGAGATATTTTAATGAAACTTCATACATAGATACCTTGTATCTAGACCACGCTTGGGATTGCATATGGGGTGAGTGAGATCAAGGTCAATGTTACTAAAAATACAAAAACGATTTCTGCTCAATAATTTGAGAACGCATTGCGATATTTTAATGAAACTTCCTACTTACCTTATAACGAGACCTCAATTAGGAATGCATGTTGCACCCGAAACTTTTTTAAATTATTGTGCTGACTTTTAGACATATCGTTTGAAAAATTTGGTTCTCGTGGAATTCATTAAATTATTTTATGACTTTTAAATATTATTTAACAGTTGTAATGTAAATTGATTTATTTCTCCTATTCACTTACACTATAGCACTATAATTTTACTATTTAACTTAAAGAACAATAACATTTCAACTACATTCAATTACAGTAGAACGTTTTATGTTAAAGCCTGAGCATATGTTGTTGACCACAGTCACAATTCTAGAAAATACAATTAAATTCTAATATTAAGAAATGTCCGTTACAATTAACCAAATTTTGTTAATGTGACTATTAAAAATTGTTTGACAAATACAACTGTGTTTATTTGTACAAGGGAACGTCAAGAAGTAAAGAAAAAAGAATATTTCACACTTGTAGTATACAATTTTGTATTCATCTGAAAAAATTGTACTTGAATTATAAACAGCCTAGCATGTGTCTCTTATCATAAAAATTCCATTTCAGTTATATTTAATATTGCAGGGGTGTAGCTAGATCTATAATTATATGGATTCATACTATTGTTTCGAGTATGCAGCTACCCCCAAAGCCCACCCACCTAAAGGATTTTTTCGGCGTAGCTGTCTAAGATCACTTTTGACCTAGATTAGTTGCGATAATTATGCAGCGGGAAAATTAAATTCCAATAGAATTGGGCAAATTTTCGAATTTTAGGGAATGCAAAATTCAAATAATGGTTTAACGTATACCAATAACTGTTGCATACGTTTGGGGATTAAAAATGTACATAATTGTTTACATAAGCGGTTAAATTAAAGTTATAAACATATCTTCGACATACACTCTAGAAATGAACATAATTAACAATTTTACTCATTGAATGTCATGATCAGAATGTTATATTCATTCACATTATGAAATAGCTATATTGTTAGCCTACATACTCGGCGCGCTCTATAAATAGCAATTACAATGCTACCATTCACGGGGACGACAGTCGGTCACAACGTACAATGTTGCCTGATGAGCTTGCAAGCACAAAATATAAAGTGGTAAATTTCTGGTATTTTTCTGATAAATAAGCAAAACAAACATTAGCAAATTTGATTTCCTATTATTGTGTAAAAATATTATTGTAAGCTGTAACCGACTGTCGTCCCCTTCAATTAATTCTCGCGAGTAAAACTGCAGCAGGAGAATCATTCTAAAAATAGCGCGCGGTAAAGCTGTGTTAATACACGTGCATCAATTAGCGTCTGGAGAATCCTAAACCCGAGAATTGCAATAAATGGGGAATTCATAAACTTACTGCTCATTCATTCCCGCTATTATTTTCTGACAATGTTAATTTGTTAACTTTGCCTGACTAATTCATATATCAATTATGTTTACGTAAATTACTAGTATTTAGCTTATTCATGTATCACTGGTGAATACATGGGGCGGTATATGATTAGTTTATTCACGGTACAGATATTAATAATTATTTAGTTAATTTCAAATTAATTTTGGTGGCCGATACGTTTTCTAATAGTGTCCGAAAAATGTAGTCTTCAAGAAGTCTCCTTAGTAGGGACCGAAAAATCTGGGTTCCGAGACGTCTCCTTAGTATGGAACAAAAAATATGGGGTCCGTGAAGTCACAGCTTGGTCCTTTTGTATTATATTTAGGGCAAAAAAAATGACATCTGAATATTAATTTATACGCAGATTGTCTTTTTAAAAGACATTTCTTGTTTTTAATAATTGTGAAATTGGTGTATTTTAAGCACTCTTAGAAACCTTTGCTTTGAACATTTTACTCTACAAAAGAGCTGTATAAAAACAAGCCCTGTGCTTTACAAAGTCAAATTTTCTGTCTTTCTTACCTGCGAACTGTACAATTACCCTTTCAATTTCAAGGTCCATATTTCTGTATCTTTTTAAGGTTATTACAATTACCTGACCTGAATTTTAAGAGCAGATCTAAATATTTAACATTATTTTATTATTTAGTTACAATTATCCCTGTACATGAAGACCATATAATGTATTTCTTTAAATTATGACATTATCAAGTTGTTATTCTCGTTTTTAGCTGACCTGCGCACAAAGTGCTCATGGTGAGCTTTTGTGATCGCCTTTTGTCCGTCGTGCATTGTGCGTCGTGCGTCATCATCAACATTTTCCTTGTGAATAATCGAGAGGCCACATGTATTGCCCAATCTTCATGAAACTTGCTCAGAACATTATTTTTTGTCCCAATGATATATTGGACAAGTTCGAAACTGGGTCGTGTGGGGTCAAACACTAGGTCAAATTGAAGACAAATCTTGTGAACACTCTAGAAGTAAGTCGCATTTTTGCCAAATCAACATGAAACTTGCTCAGAACATTTGATCTTATGATGTCACGGCTGAATAGAAAAATGGTTCCACTCCGTTGAAAAATATGGCCGACAGGGGGCGGTGAAGTTTTCCTTATATGGTTATATTGAAAACTTTAAAAATCTTGTGAACACTCTTAAGGCCACATTAATTGCCCGATCTTCATGATACTTGCCCAGTACATTTGTTCTAATGATATCTCTGACGAGTTTGAAACTGGGTCTTGTGGGGTAAAAAGCTAGGTCACTAGGTCAAACTAAATAAAAAGCTTGTGAACACTCTAGAAGTCATATTTTTGTAACCAATCTTCTGAAACTTGCTCAGAACATTTTTTCCAATGATATCTCGGACAAATTCGAAATTGTGTCTTGTGGGGTCAAAACCTAGGTCACCAGTCCAAATTGAAGAAAAAGCTTGTGAACACTCTAGAGGCCACATGTATACCCCAATCGTCATGAAACTTGCTCCGAACATTTGTCCCAATGATACTGTGGAATCACATGAATTTGCGAGGTACAAATTTCGCACACTTGCGATCGTGGACATATTCACGCGGTCTTAAATTCGCGCAACTATGATTTTGAAAAAAACAACAAACAAACGAGAATTTGTTTTTACACAAAGTATGCAATATAATGAAAAACCATACAGAACGCCAATGTAGGGTCCTATTGTGACAGCTTGTTTGTTGCAATAAACACGTATATTAGAACCGGATTAGGGTCTTAATTGACAACAGTGGTCACAGATTAAGGTGAGACACTAGGTACAACATATCACGTTTTGTCAAACTGACACCTTGTTGTTGATTAAGTGACGATTGGAGTACTCTTTTCGTAATCTTCATATTCCTTTTACATATTGTATTTCTAGTGTTCAAAATCCTGCCTTTGCGCAACTGTGTTATAGAAATACAATTTTGCTGTTATTTGTTAACAAAGTAAAGATCTCAATGTACTCTGCGCTACAAAGTGTTTTTATGGCAATCAATGCACCCACGCTTTCCATGCAGATGACATGACGTTGTACACGTCGGCATAATTTGCGGGCGCTTTTTTTAGCAGAACAGAGGATTAACATGGAATACACGTGCAGTTTAATGGTAAAATATAATTTGTGTTTACATCACGTGAACAGTAATGTTCGGAAAGGTGTTTCGGATTTCGAATTGATTATAAGCGATTTGAAATTAATTACAAGGAACAATATTAGATCTTTATTATTTTGTATACAAATGGAATATTTTACATATGAATATATCACATTAAGGATGTTAACAACAATGAAAAAGGCAAGTTAATTACGTTTATGTTTTCAGGTCACGAAAATGGGCTTTAGTGTATACATGCATATTTATATATATGGACCCCGACAGCGGATCTGCAGTGTATGACCGCATTTAAATGTACGAAAACGCTCACAATTTAATTAAAAAAAATATGCATCATTAATCAGAATGAAGCTCATGAAGAAAACATTCAAAAACATTCATTGAAAACATTCGCATCCTAATACATTGGCCTTTCTGCGTATATTTACCATCGATTACCGACGTACATTTGAACGAATGTGTAAGCTCCCAATGTGTTGCTACACTACGAAATCGGTAAATATTCGCTGTGTTCATAAATTCGCGCAATGGCGGAAGCGCTCAAAGCGCGAAAATTAGACCATCGCGAAAATTAGTGATTCCACACTATCTCGGACGAGTTCGAAACTGGGTCACGTGGGGTCAAAAACGAGGTCGCCAGGCCAAATTGAAGAAAAAGCTTGTAAACACTCTAGAGGCCACATTTATAGCCTGATCATCATGAAACTTGGTCAGAACATTTGTCCCAATTATATATCGGATGAGTTCAAAACTGGGTCATGTTTTTTGCCAAATCTTCTTGAAAATTGCTCATCAGATTTGCTTCAATGATATCTCGGATGAGTGTGAAACTCGGTCATGTGGGGTAAAAAACTTGGTCACCAGGCCAAATTGAACAAAAAGCTTGTGAACTGTCTAGAGGCCACATTTATAGGCCAACCATCATGAAACTTACTTAAAACATTTGTCCCAGTGGGACAAGTTCGAAACCAGGTCACACGGATTCAAAAACTAGGTCAACAGGCCAATTGAAAAAACGTGTGAACACTCTACTCTGGAGGCCTCATTTTTAGCCGAATCTAAATGAAACTTGCTACGACCAGTTTAGTTCCTTAGCACCTCAGGTGAGCGACATAGGGCCTTATGGCCATCTTGTTATGCCCCCAGCATCATAGGACAGAAAATTATCAAAGAAAAAGCAAAACTTTACCTTATAGCACAGACATCGCAATTATCGCATGTGCAACCAGTTCTCCAAAACTGTTTACGCGAAAATGACATCAAAATCTACTGTTTCTGCATTTTCCAGAATTGTCAATGACTTAACGAAAAAGGGTCAGGTAAGAATATCGAGAAAAATGATTTGCGAACCATTAGCAAAAATACGCACATCCACTACCCAACTCATACTTTAGTTAGCCCTTTGCACTAACGGATATTTTAAATCAAATTGATCCTATCCCCAATCTCATTAAAATCAAATCCTAACGTTCGCTCCATTAGTTGTCGCTGTTAGATCTGACGACATCGCATAATAGGTCACGTTCAGTTGACCTTTCAGTTCATAAGCAGCGTTTTTCATCTCATCAAATAGCTCGTTATGTAAAGGCGTTCGGAGACTCTTTCAAGATGGCGGCCTCCATTATTGCAATTGAGCATGTTTTAAAACAATTTAATGTTAAAGAGTTTAAACGTGAACAACAGGAAATATTTAACGCTATGGTATATGGACTGGAAAAGACTGTGTCGCAGTTCTCCTAAGTGGAAATGGCAAATCTCTGCCTTACCAAACCTTGATCCCCATCAAAATCATTTTATGCTGTCCTCTTGTATCTTTAATGGAGGATCCAGCTCATCGAATACGCTCATCTAGCACTTTGACGATTGTATTTAAAGGTAATCTTATTAATAAGTGTTACGTTTTATATTCGCTGTAATATCTAATCGCACAAATAACGTTATAGTGGTGGCAAACAGAAAGTTTAACTTTTCATGCATTTGCATTATTTCAAACAATAATATTGTGCCTGAAAGTATTTTTCTTAAACAAAACCTAAACTGCTGAACAGGTGCACAATTTTGCCGACCACATTCGTTTAATTCAGATTAAAATTTACATAGCTTACAAACAAATAAAATAGTTACACCATAAATATTGTTGAAAGTGATTAAAGCAAATAAAATGTTTGTAATAAAAAACAGCCTCTCTAACCAGTCATAAAGAAAGAAACCATAGGTTTTTGTTATCTATTTTTCTCATGTGTGGTTTTTGAATTGCTACTGCTGTAATTTAAGCATAATTGTTGCATTCTTATTTATAAATGCCTATTACATAAAGTTGCAGGTGAAAGTATTGAAGCAGATGATATTATCAAGTCTGGTGCTTTTGATGTCTTTTTTGCTGCGCCCGGTCATACATCCCCAACCCCTGGGAGCCATATTTTTTAACAAATCAAACTTATAAGAAGGAATTTGGTAGAGGGTCACACAAGGAATTATTTGAAATCCGGTTAATGGTTTCTGACACCTACTAGTGGCCATATTTTTAATGAATTAATATATGGTAATAAGAAGGAATTTAGTAGAGGATCACCCAATGATTTTTAAATCCAACCTGTGGTTTTAGACAAGAACATTTTAAGTTTTCAATATAGCCATATAAGGAAAACTGCCCCGAATCTGGGGGCCATGTTTTTTTAACGAAACAACATGATTTCAAGGAATTTGGTAGTTTGTCACCCAAGGAACATTTATGTAAAATTATTTTGAAATCAAGCCAGTAGTTTTAAACAAGAAGATTATGAAAATTTTCAATATAGCCATATGGAAAGTTTTTAATAAAGCCATAGAAGGAAAATTCACTGTTAATGTCAGTGACATGTAAAATGTTAAATATTCAATTTCTAGGCAGTACATTGCTCACCGTGTATAATCGTACAGTGAGCTAAACCGGAAGTTGGTGATCTGTACGCCGATGATCAGGTAGTTGCAAACAGCAGAAAACGCAGTCAGTGACACAATTTTTCAATGTTATATTTTCTTCTAAGCAGAATATGAATGCAGTTAAGTTCTCTGAACACATATAATGACATTACGTAAATATATTATGTCGGTTATGCCTAGTATTTTAAGAGTACTTGTTTTAGCAGAAATGATCACTAAGTGTTTCGATTTTTGAAATATAAATAATAAGTTTGTAGCCGTATATTTAATTGTGACGATGGTTGTTGGTGTATTTTTGTGAAAAAAATTGATAAATATATCACTTACAAGTCAAGCAGTATTCATTTAATTAAAGAGAATAGGTTTTGCGCCGATAAATCAAACATTTTGTCCAATCACCCAAGGTGACTCAAATGTACGACTAGTTGCAAAATGTCAAACTTAGACTGTACGATTAGTTGCACATGAAAACGATTTGACCGGTTATGTTTAAAAGTAATTATAACTTGATTTAATGTGTTAAAAGTCAATTTATGTTAATTTTCTCTGTCCGCATTTTCAAGACGATAATTTTATATGTAAGACTGTAATACTTTTAAAACCAAAATGATAAGTTAATTTTAGTTGATACTGAAAAATAAAACGAAAGTGTAGAAGTTATATTTATTATAGAAATGCATTTCAATTTGATCCTGTTGTATTACATGTACTTTGACGACGCAGCAAGTGTATGTGAATCAAACGAAGAATCCAACCCAACAGTAGACACGCCGAAGAGAAGGCACCAGAACCATCACTCACCATAAGCGAGGTCTGCAACATGAACAGAAAATTGAAACAATTTGCGGTGAAAAAGGGACACCATAAGCTTCTACACTCATTGATGGGACACTATAGTGATGCGTTAGGGGAGATTGCAATAAATGGAGAGAAAGTGAAGCAGACAAAGATTGAGACCCTGTAAGTGAATGAATATAAGTGTGTGTATGCTTGTGTGTATTTGTGTAAATATGTGTAAATATCATATTATATTATATTAAAATAAATGTATGTAAATACATGTATTTTTATATGTTATGTATGCACATGTATACAAATCTATAATGTAAATGCATGTACATGTACATGCGATTATGTCATTTAATGCACTTGTGTAAAATAAAACATGTACATTGTAATGTAAAATTAAATTAAATTAAGAAGTCAATAAAACAAATCTTTTCACAACTCATGTATTCTTCTTTTATTCTTTATGAACATACACAATGTATATGTGTATATGCTATAGGATGATTACTAAGGTATATCACATACATACATGTACAACCAACGACCAGCTGCCTTTGCAAGTCACACTGAATTAAGAGACCACCTGTGTTAAGAGACCACTTTTAATAATCATCACGGGTTGTCTCGTAAGACAGGTTAGACTGTACTTTGCAAGTGAAATGAGTCACTGAATATAAATATGCATTGTTTCTATGAAACTTTGTTTCAATATAAAACAAACTCCTTTAATATTTTTTCCGAGTATGTTTTTATAAAATCTAAATGTTTGTTGTTATAACTTCATCAAAAACCGGCGTTCATCCACATATTTGTTTATGAAACTAAATAACGAGAAAAGTAGTTCCATTTAAGCCAGACTGAAATAACCAATTGTCTTCATTTCACACGTCCTAGAGTTACCATCCATATTTTCCACTCCCTCACCGAAAAAGCCTGAAATAAATAAAGAACATTTAATTGTTGACTTTGCTGTAAGATCTCGATGTTGATTGTCATGGAAAGCTTAGTTGCTAGCGAACTGCATAAGTAGATCTGCAATTTTATATGAGCGCGAATGAAATATAATACTAGTTTAACTTGAGATTTAAACATTTTTTCAGTTCATGAACACAAAAATCATTGAATGTACTTCACCGCGGAGAGCCTTAAAAGGTCCGCGCTGCACTGAAACTTCATAACCGTGTTTTATCTGACGTCTTTATTTTCAACGTTAAAAAAAATGTCGATCAACTTTCTCTATATGCCTTATTATATCATCGTAGTTTTACGGTCATTGTATTGAAGTTTATATTTTGTCAGATTTTACTGCTTTTATAGATAACCGATGTAGCAGCGATTAGTCCGTTTACGAGTTTAATGTCGATACTTTGCAAAAATAAAATCACGACGTGTGATAGCAAATTCGTAACAAAAAAAAAAAATCATTTCAGCATTATGTAACGCGATAAAACACATTTTATTACATATTTTATGAAAGAAAAGTTTCAAAAGTTGATGTTTTGTTAATTTGCAGTTTGCGCATTCTTACGGACGTAAAAACATTCGGATTTACGGATAAACATGTACGATTTCTACAAAGCAAATTTAATGTATTATACATATCGATATGTCACAATTAATTGACAATTTCGAATGAAATTATTATTTATTACACATAAATAATACATGCACTTGTAAACTAAATACTATTTATATACAATAATATAATAGTTATCAAGAAAGATCGACCAATTCTTAAATTTGTGTCGATCACTAATCGCAACTAAGCGTACAGAATTTTATTTCAATCTCGCAACTAATGATTGTGTTCAGTCGCAACTAGGCGTACAGTCAATAACAAACAGTGATTGAATAAAACGGTAAATATCTTAGATATTACAAAAATAATCCGTTATTGATTAATGTCTATAGTTTAATAAGTGTGTATAGCAGTTAAGCAAAACACAGGTTTACACATTTACGCGAAATCCAAAGAATTACATGGAAATTAATACAAATTTGTCCGATCGTTTCAACATATTTGCAGTGATCAAGTACCGATGTATCAACGAAAACACAATCTCCACACAAATCACAAAGCAAATGTGTGACACATAGGACAATAATTAACATAAAAGTTTAAATCGTTTTACATTCAACCCTAGAGTAAAATATAATATCGAAAATTGTGTCACTTACTGCGTTTTCTGCTGTTTGCAACTAACCGATCGTCGGCATACAGATCACCAACTTCTGGGTTAGCTCATTGTACGCTGATACACTGTGATTACTAACTTGTGAACAATCGGAAATATTTCTCCTCAGCAGAAACTTTCCAACACAGAACCCAGTATGTATGAATCGTGTGCAGAAGAATGTGAAGAATGGTGCAGCTACCATTGTTATTTTCAATTCAGTTTACTGAATTGTTTAGGAAACTGATAAACAATCAGTCTTATTTCAGTGGGTGTGTGTGAAGTACATTTTTATCTTGTTGCTCTAGTGTTCTGTTCCATATGGCCATCACCCGCAGAAGACTTGCTATTGGGTCAAAATTGGGTCAGTTGGAGAAGGTTATGCAATACATGAAATAGGATAGGAGGTCAAATAAGTTTCAAGTAAACAGTTGCTGTGGTAAGTGTGTTTCTCTCTGATGAGATTTTCTGTAGAAGAATAGCATAATTACCTTAAGAAATGGGAATATTCAATTTGAGTATTTAAATATTATTCGAATAAGGGTTGTTGTTTATGTTCACGCCTTCATCATCATCATCATTATCATCAGCATCAACAACACCAAAATCACAATATCATAAGCAACATTAACAACAGCTTTTGCAATTTTTAACCCAGGTCTTATAGACAACATTTATAAACAGCTGACTTTATTAAGGTTGATGTCAAATAAGATTTATCTAATTTCAGACTGATACATTGGCAATTTGTTAAAAGTAACAGTAAGTTTATACTACCTTACAGCATAAAACTGAATTATAAATGTCGTTTTAATGCATTTATTAGCCATTCATTTATACAAGAATTTATATTGGTTTAATGAAATTTCATGGAATAATCCTCACCAAATGTACCCATCTATACAGCATCATTTTCAGTAGCTATAGAACGATTACAATATCATGCAATGCAATACAAGAAGATTTTCAAAGTTTTCAATACAGTCATGTAAGAAAACCTGTCCGATCCATGGCGGCCATGATTTTTTAATGAAACAAAATTATTGGGGGAATATGGCTGAGGATCACCCAAAGAACATTTGTGTGAAATTATTTCAAACTCCAACCAGTGGTTTCTAACAAGAAGACTTTGAAAATTTTCAATAGAGCAATGTAAGGAAAACTGCCCCACCCCTGGTGGCCATGTTTGTTCACGAATCAAAATGATTTCAAGGAATTTGGTAGAGGGTCATGCAAGGAACATTTCTATGAAAATATTTTGAAATCCAGCCAGTGGTTTCAAACAAGAAGATTTTCAAAGTTTTCAATATAGCCACATAAGAAAAACTGCCCTCCCCCTGGCGGCCATGTTTTTTAACGAATCAAAATAATTTGAAGGAATTTGGTAGAAGGTAACCCAATGAGCATTTCTGTGAAAACCATTTTCAAATCCAGCCAGTGGTTTCTGGCAAGAAGATTTACCAGTTTTAAGCTTTTCGTTGCCATGGCAACCAGAGTTTTCAATATATTCTAATAAATTGAAGGAATTTGGTAAACGACCATCCCAGAACATTCATGCCAAGTTTGGTTAAAATCCGCCCAGTGGTTTCGGAGAAGTTGTTTGAAGTATAATGTGGACAACGGTTGAGGGACTACGGACGCCGACATAGACTGACCACCATAGCTCACCCTTGAGCACTTCCTGCTCAGGTGAGTGAAAAATCAGTTCATTTTGAATAAATAGTATTTTTATTACATTAAAGTTAAACAAATTTGTATGGGTTTTATGTTCAAATATGATAAAGTTAATTTGACTATACATTCTGCATGACACCTGATAATATTATATTAAGCATGTTATTATATCCCCGAGCGAAGTTTAGGGGGGTATATAGGAGTGAGCATGATGGTCCGTCGGTCCGTCGGTCTGTCGGTCTGTTGGTTTTTGGTTTCCGGATGATAACTTAAGAAAGGCTTGATATATTCAAATAAATTTTAGTACACATGTGTAACATCATAGAATACAGGTGACGTTCGATGTTGCTTACAAACCACTAAATTTTGACAGAGTTATGGTCCCTTTTTGACTTAAATTCCCTAAAAACATGATTTCCGGACGATAACTCAAGAAAGGCTTGACATATCCATACAATTCTTGGTATGCATATGTAGCATCATTAAATACGGATCAAGTACGACTTTGGTTACAAACCACTAAATTTTGACATAGTTATGGCCCTTTATTTGACTTAAATTCCCTAAAAACATGGTTTCCTGACGATAACTCAACAATGGCTTGACATATTCAAATAATTATTGCTACACATGTGTAACATCATAAAATACAGGTCGAGTTCAATTTTGGTTACAAACCACTAAATTTTGACACAGTTATGGCCCCTTTTTGACTTAAATTCTGAAAAACATGGACAATAACTCATGAAAGGCTTCACATATTTAAATTATTTTTGGTACATATGTGTAACATCATAAAATACAGATCAAGTTCAACTTTGGTTACAAACCACTAAATGTTGACAGAGTTATGTCTCCTATTAAAATTATTTTTTTCCAAATACACTGTTGACCATTCACAAATCAAAGCATTCTCTCTCTGTCCATTTCATTCAAATGGATGCCATAGTTTTATGAGAAGGCCATATTGTGGGGGTATATCCGTCACTCATGTGACAATTCTAGTTAATGTTCTCGGATAACACATTATTCCAAATAAAGAATTGAATAAAATATTACACTTTGTGTTGGCCATAGCTCCTGTCCTACATAATATAAGGTTAAAAATCAATGTTAAAATTACTACTTAAATACTTATTAAATAAACAAAATATTTAATTAAAAATAATTAAATAAAATTGTAAAACCTGTAACTTTGTATTAAGTTGAACTTTAAATATGTATTGTATTTTTTCTACAGTTGCGAAGACCAGCATGGTAAGGTTGCTTTTCGGAAGTGGTTGGCCTGTTTAAGGGAGCTGCGTGCCAGGTTTCCGCATGCATCTCT
This sequence comes from Congeria kusceri, assembly GCA_027627225.1. Lineage (NCBI taxonomy): Eukaryota > Metazoa > Mollusca > Bivalvia > Myida > Dreissenidae > Congeria > Congeria kusceri. The sequence goes on along the minus strand of CM051032.1, from coordinate 34,861,554 downwards.
ACTGGCCTTGAGTGCAGCATGTACTGTAAAAGACTATAACAAAGTTATGAAAACCTTGCAATTCAAGGATGATGCTCTCGTTATTAGAAGGTCTCCAAACAAAACAAATATTAAAATTGTATGCAAAAAGTTGAACCACATTGTATCCCTTTATTGAAGCTGTACGAGACAAATTAATAACCAGACGTTTGATTTATTGCACATCCATAAAAGAAGTTTCTGATGTTTATAATTTTTTATGTTCTGAATGTATTGATACAGATCTGTCTTTTGAAATGTATCATTCCGAAACAATGGAGACAGAAGAAAACAAGACATTTCTTTAAAAAAGACAATCGGCGTGGAAATTAATATTGAGATGTCATTTAAAAATAACCAGTGATATATAAATAACCAAAATAATGTACGTTTATAACATAATTGTTATCTGAGTTTGTCAGGCCAATTTAACAAATTAACAATGTAAGAAAATAATTGCGGGAATGAATGAAAATTATTATGTATCAGACGAGTCATATATAGTTGTTTAAAGTAATATACCATACATTTATCTTAGAAGTTATCTAATATAAACACGATTGGAAGTCAAATATGTATTTATACTACATCCCAATAAAAAGCAATATTCATGGAACATTCAGCGCATTTGAAATTTTTAGTTTTTGATAACACAAACATATAATTTCACTTGACTATGACGGTTTAAAATTATATTCGGTAGGGATATGATGTATCAAGGGTCCTTTGTATAATTAGTATTGCAAACTGTGTATTCATGCTACGCGAATAACAATTCGACGTATTCCTAGTCTTCTATCATAACATTTTATCTATAGACAAATATAGCATCTTTTTACAGATTGAATAACATCTACTGGAGAAGTTGATAGAGGTCACGTTACACTAAATAAATAAATCGTGTAGTGCTATACTCTCTAAATAAATCAACAAGTTTAACTCGAAGACATGCTTTTCGGTTAAGACAATTGCTTTGCAATTCTTTTTTGGATATGTTGGTAGGGAAAGCATTGATGTGCACTAATAAATCACGGATATGTGTTAAGATTGGAGACTACAATAGGACACTTGCGCTGAGGCGGGTTACATTCAACTAGAAAGTAGCCGGTAAAAAGATGTTGATAAAACAGTCAACTTTGTTTAGTGTCGAGTTCTTTCTTTCATATTGCATGACATACCTTTTTATTGCTTAAATCAATTCAGCTTAGAATGCTCTTTAAGAAACGGTATGGTGATGAGGGTCCCTATGTGCAAAATGTTGCATTTATTTTTGGTTAAAGTAATCGCTTTTACATTAAATTACATAAACATTGGAATTAGTATATTGTAACCTAGATAGGTGCAATTAAAAATAATTCTTAATAAATCGTAACCACAATTTAATTTTAAATTACCAGTAAGTTTATGAATATAAATTCCCCATTTATCGAAATTTTCAGGTTTATGATTCTCTGAGCGCTAATTGATGCATGTACGACTATTTTAACACAGCTATACAACGGCTGTTACGCGCGCTATTTTTAGAATAACTTTTTCTGTAATGTGTTGAACTCGCTAGAATGAATGGGCTACATGGAACAGCAACTATGTGAATGAGATAATTATTGGTAGACATTAAACCATTGTTGTAAGTTTGCATTTCCTAAAATTAGAAAAATTGTCCAATTCTATTGGCATTCCATTTTCCCGCTGAATAATTATCGCAAGAATTCTAAGTTCAAAGTGATATTAGACAGCTACGCCAAATAAAGTGCGACATTTTCTTCCTGATCCATCATGTACTTGTATTATTGTTGCAACTAGTGCCCTAGGTTTGGGTTTAGATGTTGTTAATTGTAGGTCTGTTATTGTTTTTGGAATACCCAAGACAGTTGTTGATTTACTTCGACAAATTGGTTGTGTGGGAAGAGATGATTTAGATTCTGTTTCTTTGCTTATTTATAAGTCAACACATTTAAGGCATGCTACAGAGTGTGTAAAGTCAGTTTTTGTAACAAAGTCTTGTAGAAGACTTGAAGCTTTGAAATCATTATTGACCAAAGATGAATTGTTTGATTTACAAAACATGTGATAGTCACAGATGTTGTGATTTTTGTAAAAACAGTTGTCATTGTGAACATTGTGTTAAACTGATATTAGAAACAATTTATAATGAGAACAACAATGCTGCATGTGAAATAACCGACAGTGATTCTGATACAGTTTCCTATTCGTTATCTGAAGACAGTAATTCTGATCATTGCAATTCATCGTTTTGAAACTTAGATTGAATCACTAATAATATTAAAGCAGCAGTCCAGAAATATGTAAATAAAATAAAATTTCGCAGAAATCACTTTTTATGGACATCTTATCGATCAAAATACAAAAAAACACGCATTGAAATCGGTAAAATAATAACGTTTTGGTAGCTTTTAATCGTAAAATTCTCTGTGCGCTATAGCTGGTGATGCCTCTGGAGTAAATCAGCATGTACAGGAGTGTATATTCCATTCGTACCAAGCGTTTTTGAACATAGACATTATAAAATGCCTTTCGTAAATAAGAAACAGTTTTCAGTCGGACAAACATCATTTACTTTCATTAGAACTAATGCCAATTTAAGATGTATTGAATTATATTCTATGGACTGTGGCTTTTATTTTGTTTGCAAATCACACATCTACATTCTTGCTTTTGTTTAACAATACGGTCTTGCATATACAGGTTATTTTTGTTTTGTTTTTTACAGGTTATGTGTGTACTATAGGTAGCCTGGTATTGGAGCAGAAGAATCACATGTATATTACGTAGTTGTTGCATGCATTTAGCTAGGAGTAGTACTAAGTATGACTTCCTTCCTAGCATCCGTAGCAACTAGACCTAGAGAATAACTATGTAAACCACTATACAATCAAAATACATATCTGTATCCGTACATTAATTATGTAAACCCACTATACGACCTTGAGTTGTCTGTGTTTAGATTTTTCACAGTATTTTAACAGTATTTCAATCATATAATGACAGGCAGTTAACCTTCTCACATATTTCCTGGGCAAGCTTAGCCGATCTAAGCTGTTCACCAGTACCAATACTTATGCCAATAACGAACAACTGCCCTACTTGAATCAGAGTTAGTGGGAGAATGGCCGTAGAAATATTTCATGACCAAACACCACACAAGCTATGTGGACAGCAAGGTGCTTGAGCTCACGAACTCCGAAGAGTCCAGCGCTCTACCAGTACCAATAGCAACTAAGATAGCTGGGCCTGGCTCTTGAGTTGTCAAATGGAGGAAGGCACAGGAAGGTGCCTCACTTTGTATTTTAATAGAAACAAAAACCAAATATTGTTCATATCAGTTAAGAACACAACTCATACATATGTTATGCTGATTTGACTTAACATGTGAAATCACTGCTGTGTTATTGAACATGATTTTTGTTAAAGAACATGCTTTCTGGAGGCCTATGATTAAGTAAGATTTTTGAAATCTGTATTTTAAGTATGCTTGAAAATATATGAATAAATACAGTGTCACATGTTGTCAGTGACTACTATCTTAAAAGTTGTTATGTTGTTCATATTACATCTACAGGGCCCTTATTCACAAACCCATTCTTAGAATTAAGAATAAGAAACTGACTTTGACTATGAAAAAAAACAATAGTGTACCGATGTCGCTTATCCTAAATAATGAGTGCTAAATTTGCGTTGGTGATTACCAAGTAAGGATATTTCTTAATTCTTATGTCTCAAATCTAAGAATGAGTTGGTAAATATGGGCCCAGATTTTGGATGATAAAAAATATAGCTTTCAAATCATTTAATGACAAGTTTTACCTGTATGTCACAATTAAAACAAAAATTCTAACTTATATGTTTGAATATTCTCATCAATATGTTCAATACACATGTTTATGCAACAAATAACAAGTGCAACTAAGTAGAAATACTAATATCAGTGTATGTTTTACACAGACTTGCAACTAGTTTACTATATGCATAACAAATAGAAGATGCAATTGTTCAACTTACTTCTCTTATTAATCAGAAATAACAGGAAATATATATACGCTCAGACAAACAATAGCTATGTACTATATTCATTTAACTACTAATGGGTGTGAATAAGCAAATTAGGGCTCTTAATTTATCTAAAGAGCTGTCAGAATGCAGCTGTGCAGCAGAGATCCTGTAGCAGAGATCCCACATTAACAAATGTGTTTACAATTTTTTAACACAAAGATTATACAATTTCATTCAAAAATAATTAATTATCTTTAATAATAAACATGTTTGGGCATGCAAAAAAGAGCATGTAGGAATTTCAAATTATAATACTTTACTTAGCTTCTTATAAAAATATCAAAACTGGAAGAAATATAGTGAAATCTACAACTACTCATTTCTTAGTCTTCTGAAAGGGGTAGACGGTAGATGCCTGTGTTTCATGGTTACTAGACCAGCAGCACTGTTTTCTCTGCAAATTTTTTAATGAACATTTTCTTGTCTTGTTATTAAAAACATCAATCTCAAACAAATCTTTTGCTATTTTCACAACATCATTTTTGTATTCTGGCAAATGATGAAAGCCTTTGCTTTGTCTTATTTCACTCATTTTATCAACGTGATTCACGGCTTTTGTCAATAGTGGATATTCCTTTGAGTGGTTAATAATGCTTGCCTTTGTGTTGTAACCTGTACAGCTGAGTTTAGAATCTCGGTTTACCATCGCCAAGTATTCATCAAGCACGATGTTACTGTTTTTCCCTCCTTTTTCATTAAAAAATGTGTTAGCAATAAAACGTTCTCGTTGTTCAAGTACTTCTTCTGCAAGGGCAGTAAGCTGAATTGAACCAATAGCATACTTAACTCTGTTGACAAGACAAGACAACTTTTTTTATAGTCGGGGTATACAACAAGTAGCATTAGCTATTTATAGCTATTTACCGACTTAAAAATACACTGTATAATTGTAACATTCACAATTAAATAAAAACAGTATACATGTAACAAATTAATATAAATAACAGAAGTGATTAAATAAATTAAACTTTTTACAATAAATATAAGACTAATTAAAAACATAAGTTATTATGAAGACTGTCCTTTTAATATAGATGACTACATAGGTATGTGTAGGCAAATCAAACAGTAGAATTGTATGACTGATGTTATTTTTAATGCCTTAATCTTAGTAAATTAATTATTATACTATTGATGAAGACATCAACTTATGTGAAAGGTGCACTTAATAAATACTTACAACAGAATCCATAAAAACTTATACAAATAAAACTAATACAATAAAAATAATATTACTAATATTACTAGCAACAATTACAATAACAAAATCCATCAGAAGTACTTATGTGGGTACAAATGTAACAACACCATTAACAATAGCAGTTGCAGTCCTATGTAATAAACAGAGTTTAAGTGAAAACAAAAAGTTATTTATATATAAAGTTATATCTACTGTACATTAACGAAATTCACACAAATGGAAAGGAAAATTTGCATAGATCTTGAGTACAATGCCATATTAAGGTTTAAACAGTAAATTAAACATTGACTATTTCAAAAATAAAATGGAAACTTCTTAAATTGCATACATAAATGAAAAGAATAAATCTTCAAAAATAGAATGTACTAATCTCATGCATCGTCGCAAAGAAAGTTTTATTAGTACTATAAAATACATTTGATAAAAAGAACAAGTTGTAGGCCTACTGGAGGGAATGAGAGAATTGAGAATTAATTCAGAGAAATAAATGGACAAAGAGAAAATTTTGACAATAAGATAGACTGAACAGTCAGAAAGAAAATGACAAATTGAATGGAACGGACAAAAAGTATTATATGTTACAATGGTGGTGCTAATTACATCTTAGCTATTAGTTGTAGCAAATACAACATGAACATTGCCATTGCTCACCATTCCAAGAGTTTACTAAACTACAGAATTGGTTTAAATTTCCTTCGTCAAGGAAATGTTGAGGGAGCGAGTTCCATAATCTTGGCGCAGCTGAACGGAAAGAGTTCAAGCCATATTTTGTTGTTTTTACATGTGGTATAAATGCTGTATTACTATATTTGAAAGAGTAGCTATTAGTTTTAAAATCAACTAGGTCTTGAAGATAAGTAGGTGACTGTTTTATGTAGTATTTTGAAAGTTTCAATTGCCATCGTTCTTAATCTCTCACTTTTAAAGTAGGAAGTTTTGACTTTTGTAGTAAAGTAGTGTAGTCTGATGTGTAGTCATTGTAAACAAATCGCAGGGCTCTTTTTTGAATATTGTCAATTTTGTTTGTATTTATTTCTCCACAAAAATGCCATGCTTAGGGGCAGAAATTAAAATAGACTTGATAAAGGAGTAATATATGTTAATTCTTCCTAATTTACAGATGTTTTTTCCAATGCGCTTTAGAACATTTAATTGCATAGATGCTTTCCAACAAATATTTGTAACATGAGATTTGAAATTTAACCTGAAATCTATAGTAACTCCTAAGAGTTTGATCTCTTCAACACATGCTATGTTTTTATCATTAAGATTAAATGTTTAATTACATTCGGTCTAATTGCTATGGCTTGAAATTTGTCAGGATTGGCATTCATTTGATTGTCTGTAAACCATTGTATTAAAGAGAGACTGTCATGTATAAGAGATAAATTCACATCATTAATGTCATGACTAGAGTGAGATAAGGTGGTGTCATCAGCACTTACATTTCTGAACAAAGTGAAATATATAATTTATGAAAATATTAAAGAGTACTGGTCCTAGGATAGAGCCTTGTGGCACTCCCTTATATGTGTTTTGAAATCCACTCGTGAAATGGCCTAGTTTGACACATTGTTTTCGATTATTTAAATAGTTCTTTTTTAACTGAAGAGCATTGTTACCGACATTGTAATGTTTTAATTTTAAGAGAAGAAGGTCATGTGGCAGGCAATCGAAGGCTTTAGACAGATATATAGGGATGGCGGCAACCTATTTATTCTCATCAAGAGCCTGTTTCCAGTCATCTATAATACAAAGTAATGAAATAAATATGGAAATGAGCCTCAAAGTATTGACCTATTTGTTTTTATATTGCACGTTCAAATTATTTTGAAATAATGGGAAGGATGCTGACTGGGCGGTAATTATTTTTATCAAGGTTGCTGTTCTTTTTGTGTATGGGTGTGACCTTAGCTATTTTAAGACTATTTGGAAAAGTTGATGTAGAGAATGACATATTGACTAATAATGTAATATGATTTGAAATGACATATACTTGGTTTAATCCACTATAATATATGCTATGACATGTATAGAATTTATGTAGAGAATCAATAAATGCATAAATACAGGAGAACAACAAAAGGAAAAAAGAAAAAAACAACATGGTAAATGTTACAGCATTTTTATCCATCAAAATATATCAATGCTGATTGAGGGGAGTGGGTGTATAAAAATAAACAATAACAGTTAATATTTTAACATTAATAAATGTATTTAATTTCGGCTGCAAAATAATTTTAAAATGTTCATACAGCCCTTTCTTTCTTCAGACAGGTTAGTTTTTTCAATAATTGTGCATGATAAGTTTAGAAGTCTTTTTAAACCTTCTAATGCGGGGATGGTGTTTCTTCGTTTACAAAGAAAAATGTAACGCTTTATCTCTAGACAAAATAGATTATAGGCTTTTTTAGGTGAGCCTAAGATGAATGATTTAGAATTCATTGCAAATTCAGCATCCATTTGATAAACAATATTGTTTACATTGGATAAGAACGCTTGAAGAACTGTGCAATCCCAGAAAAGATGTATAAGTGTTTCTGGTTCAGTTTTGCAAAAAGTACATTTGTCACACTCAACTATTTTCATTTTGGTAAGAAGGCTGTTGCAACCTAATATGTTATGAGTTATCCTAATTTGGAACCATTGTAAGTAAGAATCTAGTGTGACATCAAATATCCAACTATGTAAAAACTTCCATTCGGATTCATGAATGTTAAAAATACTATTCCACTTTTCACGACATGAAGGAATTTCTGGATTGTTGATGAAAGTTTTATATATAACAGCATTACCTTTTGTACACATAATTAATGACTTAATATAGCTTGGTATTAAGGGGAAACATGTATCCATTATTTCTGTGTTGTCGGCAATATGAAGAGATTTTAAATAGACTTTAATAGATTTTGTAATACATTCATATTGCAGGAAATTCACTGAAGTTCCAATTCTCTTGCTAAATTCCGATCTATCTAGAAATGACTTATCATTTTTCATAAGATCTTTAACATAACGAATTCCTCGATCATACCAAGCTTTGACAAAAATTGGTTCATTACCAACCAACAACTTGTGATTATAAAACATAGGTAATCCTAAAAACTCGGTTATAGTAGTTATAACATATTTATCAATAAAATCCATGTATGACTGAAATACATCTGCCCAAAATGGGTTTTTACATTGTTGTAGAATATTTTGAACATAGACCTTACCAAAATTGAATAAGTGGTTAATATTAACAATATTATTGCAAACTAAAATACACCACTTGCTATCGGCACCTGGTATTAAACGCTTAAACCAGGTTAATTTGATGCTATTCATGTATGCAACAACATCGAGCATTTTCAATCCACCATCAGTATAATCTTTGACTAGAACTTTACTTTTTATTCTTGTTTTACCTTGCCAGACAAAATCATAAAAAAGTCTATTAAGTTTATGCAAAAATTGTGTATTTGGTCTTGGTAAGGTAGCAAACAAATTAGTTAAGTGTGGCAGTAACAATGATTTAATAACTGTTATTCTACCTATGTGTGTAAGTTCTCTTTTATTCCAAGACTTTATACAATTACTTATTGTATCAATTTTGTCTTCGAAATTTAATGATATCATTTTATCTAGGTCAACATCAAAGTTAATTCCAAGTAATCTGAAACAAGTATTTCCCCAATTGACCTTCCATTTTGTTTTTATTGACCGTGTACTATATTTTAATGCACCAATCCAAATAACATGTGTTTTTTCAAAGTTAACCTTTAGTCCAGAAATCAAAGAAAAATCTTGTAGAATATCTAGAGTAGATTTGAGAGAGGCTTCACTTCCATCCAATAGTAAAGATGTGTCATCAGCAAATTGAGAGATTTTATATTCAACGCCGTTAATAAAAATTCCTTTTACATTGTTACTGATTCTTATTTTTGCAGCTAGTATTTCGGCACAGAGAATGAATAAGTAGGGGCTAATGGGGTCTCCTTGACGACAACCGCGTTGTATTTCAAAGAAATTAGTTAAAAATCCATTCAGCTGAACTGCTGTTAAAATTTCTGTATAAAACAACTTTATCCATTTCATGAATGAAGGACCAAAGTTAAAAAATAATAAAGTGTTATTAATAAAATCAAAAGATAATGTGTCGAAGGCCTTTTCAAAATCTATCATCATTAATAGTCCCGGAATATTATATTTTTCAGTATGATTCATTATGTCATAGATAAGACGTATGTTTTCACCAATAAACCTCCCTTTAACAAATCCTGTTTGGTCTTTATTCACTAATATATCTAAAACCGATTTAAGACGATGAGCAATTGAACCTGAAGCTAATTTGTATATAGTATTCAAAAGAGTTATAGGTCGCCAGTTTTTTAAAAACTGTTTTGGTTTATCCTGTTTTGGAATGCAGGTAATAATACCTTGTTTTTGTGTCACTGATAGTTCACCATTAGTAAATGCAAAATTTAGAGACCTAACTACAAAATGGCCAATTTTATTCCAAAAAACTTTAAAGAAATTTGTTGTAAAGCCATCCGACCCAGGACTCTTATCATTTTGCATAAGTTTAAGAGTATTTGAAACTTCTGGATATGTGAGAAGGCCTTCTAATAAATTTGACTGGTCGCTGTTTAGTTTAGGAATATGAGAATATTCTAAAAAGTTAGGGATATCAATATTGTGGTTATTGTTCACTTTAGAGTATAAATTTTTGTAAAAACACTCAGTTTCTTTTAAAATTTCCTTTTGATTATATATATAATTTCCATTGCTTGTTTCTAGAAATGGTATAACTTTGTTCATGCAATAATGTCTTTCTAGGCTACAAAATAGCTTTGTTGGCTTTTCTCCATTGTCAATCCACTCTGCCCTTGACCTTATAACATGGCCTTTGATTTTTTCATCTCGAATATTTTGTAACTCCGTTTGCATTTCGAGAAGTATTGATTTGTTTTGGTCATTTATATTAGTTTCTATTTTTTCAATCTCTTCTAGTAAAGTTTGTTCTCTATCCCTCCTAGTTTTATTTTTATAAGATGCATAAGATATTGTTTTGCCCCGAATTTCCAAAAGAAGAGTTTCTAAAAAAAGTTGATCATTGATTAAAAACTGCATATCCTGATCATTTACAATATTAATGTTAACAAAATTATAAACCGGTAAGGCATACTGTTTCTTAACTTCTTCAATTTTTTGGTTTATACAGTTTAAATAATCTCTGTCCAATAAAAGTGAGTTGTTAAATTTCCAAAGACCTTTTCCATGTTTGATATCTTGTAAGAATAGATTTAAAGTTATTACCGAGTGATCTGATCGGTAACTACTACCAATATTACAGCTTCTCGCATGTGGCAATAAATCTTCAGTAATAAGGAAGAAATCTAACCTTGCTTGTTGAATAGGATTTGTTCTGCGCCATGAAAATTTCTTGATATTGCCATTTAATTCTCTGAAAGGATCACATAAATGTTTTTGTTGGATAAGATCGAGAATAAATTTCCTAGCGTTTTTGTTATTGTTACAAGATTTATAATTATCATAGTCAAGTTCAGTGTTAAGCACTAGATTAAAATCTCCACACCAAATGAGTGATTCATTTCCAATTGAATCTGTGATTTCAAAAATGTTTTTTTTTTAATCAGGACAATCTGTATTTGGCCCATAAACATTAATAAGGGTAAATTGTCTTGATTGGTAAGTTATGTCCAACACAACATAATTGCCATAAGTATCACAAAAAGATTGAGAAACTTTAATATCTAAACCCTTTTTAAACATAATACCTACGCCTCGGGCATTGGACTTGCCGTAACTAAAATATACTTGAGAGTTCCATAACGAGTACAAATGCTTTTCCATATTAGAAGTAAAATGCACATCTTGTAAACAATATATATCAGCATTTTTTTCTCTTAAAAAATTAAAAACATCAATTCTTTTATGAATATTATTTAAGCCTCTACAATTGTATGAGATAATGTTACATGAGGTCATTATGATAAATTTTTAATAATGTTTTCATACAGTTTTTCACTGAGCGCCTCATAAACCATTCTCTGCAGGTGTCAGCCATACTTTGATACATATAACATATATTTGTCCACTCAACAACAAAGACTACTGAGATAGTTTGATAATGCCCACTGTAACAAACAAACTGATTGAAAAAAAAACAAGATAATGATAGAGGTATGTACAACAACATGGCTATCATACAATTAATTTCAAATACAGAGGAAACAACGCACAAAATATTAATTAACTGACCTTATACACATACCTACCATTTACATCGCAGTTTTATTTAAAGTAAATTATATATTATATGAACTTTCTTGTTTATCCTAAAAAGAACACACTAAATCATTGGGATACACACAAAAAGAGTGCAGTTCCCACTATAGAAAGAACGACAAAAACACAGATAATGAGACGGATATTTCACACCACAACGTACATACACACATTTTAAAGACATTAACAATCATGCAAACCTTTACACAAAAAGAACGGACGAACCTCACAAGAAGACCGGTGTGTCAACAAGTGAAGGTATATGTATAAGAAAATATTCTTAAGACAACTATTTTCAATGTTCAAAGTAACATCTATGGGAATACAAGTAGTTTCATTTCTAAATCGTAATAAAAAGGGGTTTATTATAGTTGAAAAAATCACCTAAAATCAATCTTTAATAATACATTAGCAGCTATGACTATTCTTTAAAGGCAATAATTTACATGCCTTCCACATGATAATAATCTAAAGTCCAGTTAGACCTTAGGATTAGAGACAAATGCAGCTCTTATCATAAAAACACTATGGTAATTTTCACACGTCCATGCTTTTCACGACTAACTGTACTGCTAACAGTAATATCCGTTGTTATAAACTGGACAAGTCAGTTTGGCGGCCGTCTATGAAACATGTTGAACTGTATTGAAATTTGAAAATATATAATACTTTTAACAATTTACGAAAAAAAAATAACTTAGTAAGTTTCTGTTTACTAATAAGTAAATTTGCATAGAAAAGCCTATCTTGCCTTTTTTAATAATTACCCATGTTTTCTCAATTTGTTAAACCAATGTATTTATTAAATTTTGATACTAGTATAGGTTTACTAGACGACCCTCGAAATTGAAAAACTTTTACGATTACTATAACGGGATTTACCCTTGCAAAAAGCATGCATGGGATTTACTTTCTTTTTACCGGAAACTAGGCCACCAAATGTCTTTAAACTAGAACCCATGTTAGTGACATTCGTTCTAGATAAAAACAAATTGTACAAGGCTATAACCATACTTTTTAATCAATAGAGTATGTCTATATTATTTGGTATTAACAATATCACAGTTGAAAAATAAAATAAACTGTTGTGGACATAAGCTGTTAGTATGAAAATCGATAATACACCAGTGTATTTTTAGTGTTTACATGTAAATCATTTGTGTGTGTTCGTGTGCGTGTGTGTGTGTGCGTGCGTGCGTATGTGTGTAAGTGAGCGTGCGTCTGAGTGTGTATCTGTGTACTGCATGCATCTATATATATATATATATATATATTTTTTTTTTAATCTCCTGAAGTTTTGCCCTGAAACATGTTTTTAATGATATACATAAATACAGACGTCATGCATTTACCAACTATAATGTGTTTGCAAGGACAAATGAATTGTTGTATATGTAGATGAATATTGAAAAGAGTCTATGCATATGGTGAATATTTCTGTAATCAATTTTTTGAAGAAAAAATAATGGAAACAATCACATGGTAGTTGTAAAACATTTGTGAAAAGAGATTTTAGAAAAGCAACAAAAAGGTATTTCATTAATGGTTGTTATCAGAAGATATAAGATACATATCTTACTAGTTAGAGTCTCAGGCTCTTATCTCCCTGGGCTTCTGGCTTCTTTGGTGTTGCCTGAAGTCACTTATTACATTGTTAATGTTATCATATATATCAAAACGCACTCTTTCATCACTTGATGTTTGTCCGTACACATAGCCGTTGAAAAACCAAGCACTCGTAATATCCGGATGCAAAGATAGTCTATTAAGCAGCCCTTGGTTTAATTTTGTTACATCATCTACAAGTTTATACCCTTTGTTTTTCATTGCTGATCTCTTCTTCATGATGTTTTATTTGATGTTGTTATTTTTAACTTTAAGGAGGACAGGTCTGGTAGCACCCCGCTTTGTTGGAATTCTGTGCATTGCTAGAATGTCATCTGGTTTGAGTGTCACATCAGCATGTGTTTTTAGTTTTTCAGTAACTTTTTGTAGTAACTGTTCTTCTGTTTCGCCCCTGGTTTCTTCTATGTTCATAATTTTGAAATTGTTCTTCCTAGAATATTGTTCATTGTGATTGGCCTTTCTGTTTGCTTCTCTACTGGTTTCGTAGTTTTGTTCCACTTTGTTTTGCAGCTCAGCAATTGTTGTTTTTGTAGAAATCTCTAGATCAGTTAATTTTTGTTTTAATTGTCTGTTCTCAAAGTCTAAGCCATCAATTTTATCATTTAAATCTTTTGTTTTATTTTTCACTTCTTGATCTATTTTGGTTTTCATATATTCTTCTAGTTTTGCAGATATATTAGCAATTGTTGTGGTTATGAGGTCTTCTATCTCCTCCCTTTTCAGCATCATTTTGAGATCGCCCCGTAGTTCTGCTAAACTATCAGCCATAGCTTCTAACTGTGTGTTTATGTTGCTTTAATTCTTCCATACTTGCGTTGCTGCTTAGGCTAGAATCAGGTTTTTGTTTTTTAACAGCAGGTTTTGTTTGTGGTTTTGTCCACTGAATGTGAGTTTTGGCTGTTCCTTTTTATTGTTATTCTCACTCATTTTATTTTATCTAAAAGTCACTATTCAGCACAATAATGCAATATGCAATATCAATTTAATAGTGCACCTTTAACAGTTAATTTTCACCTGCATATAATCCTGTGCGATCCAATTTAATCCAGTTATAATGGGGGTCTTCTCAAGGTGTCCAATATTTAGTCAATGTCCACACAAGCAAACAAAGAAAAATTCATCTGTGAAAAATAAAAGCTTTCATAGCTCAAAAACTCCAAGTCACTCTTCATTCCAATTTCACCATTATGATCTTTTCATATTCATTTAGGTTATGATATTAAATAATCCATGTTCTGATCACTATTTCACTGTGTTTGAAAGCAATTTTATGGAGCACAATTTAGCTACACATCATCATGATCTACCCCGACATTAATTGTGGGCCTTTGTTTATTAGGAAAGGTTTTATGGTTGGCCAGAAAGAAGTTGATTCACAACCACCTATACATATATCAATTAAATATTTGTTAAGTGATTTTCTTTTTGGATGTGTTACTTTATTTTTTTGTTTTCTATAGTTTTCCCAGTTTGTTGTGGAGGGATTGTGGTAATACTGGTTAAATAACATTCGTTTTTTGTATATTTCATGTTTAAGGTCATAAATGGGGCAGGCTTGTTAGTTAACTTTTTTGTTTTTAAGGGGGCATGTCTGTTTGTGGTTTCAATAAAAGTATAAATGAAGTCATTATATATATCATTTATATTTGAGTGGGACATATCAATATGTGAGAGGTTATCAGCAAGTTCTTGGTTAAACAGCTCAGTGTTAAAATATTTAAAACTTCTGTAAGTGCATATTTTATGGCATCTCTTTTGTATGTCATGTTTAAACTGAACACCTATAAAATTATGACAATCACATAGACCACAGTCAAAGTTAATAGTGTACCAAGCAGGTGTTTACTATAATTTAAGATAACATCTAAAAGTGAAGGTGTGCAGTTCATTTGGTAACAAGTTGGTTCTGTAATAAGATTATTAAGGTCAAATGTGTCACATATGGTTGTCAGTGGTGTACTTAACTCTTTGACTTGCATATTGAGGTTTAAGTCACCTAATATAAGTAGGTTATCACATTTATTTAAAGCTTTATCGATTATTTTTTCACAGTTATCTTGAAAGGTGTTATTGTTTAGAGATGGAGGTTTGTACGTTCCAAATATATTCCATTTAGATTTGTTAATAATTATCTGTATACAAATTGATTCAATGTCAGCAAATTCTGTATCATTTTTCCGTTCACCTGCAATATCAGACCTTAGATAAGCAATAATACCACCACCATTTGCATTTCTGTCAGCTCACCACATGTGGTAATTATCAACATCGAATTGGGAGTATGGAAAACAGTTGTCTAATTTGGTCTCGAGGATGAAAAGTAAATCTACTGAGTTATCAGATAATATTTCCTGGATATTACAGAATTTGTTTCTAAGACTATTAATATTAAGACGGGCACAAATAAATTTATTCGGATGTTTACGACGTTAAATTGTTAAAGGCTCGAAATTGTTTAAACTAGTATCTAAAAGAGTTGAGGATAATGAATTATCGTCAGTTGATTGATCAAAAAAGCTGTCAGAAAAATGGAAATTTAAACATTGACTACATAACCATGGGTCTAGAGAGTTGCTTAATTGTTCATATTGTAGAGGACTAATGTTACCCCATTTAATGTGCCACCATGTGTAGCATGCATCGCAGTTGATTCCTCTATGGTTCTTTGAAACGTTCTTGCTGCATCCTCCACGGGGGAACTTGGCAGGTCCTGGGTTGATGGCAACATCTCCACAAAGCAGTAGTAGGTATATTCGAAGGCGGGTGAAAATATATATTGTAGGCAATTTTTATGTTTGGAACGTCAGTAAGGAGTAGAAATGAAGATCTTGAAGACAGTGAAGTGGGCATAACTCTTGTAGTTGTGGTATGTTCGCCTGTAGGCAATGTACATTTGTCGGAATATCCAATTATTTGCGTAATATTGATGTAGTGATCTTGGATATGTGATGTAAATACTTTCTGAGAATGTTGGTCATATTGTACACCGGCAATTCATATTTGGCAGAACGGATACTGCGCTGGCCATCACACCTATTAACAGCTGTATCTAAATTTCTGTGCAGAATGACGGGTTTGAACAACATTATAATATAGTTCTGCAGCTCATCACAATTTTCATTTTTATCGGTTTTGATCTTCCGCTTTGATTCCACGAAACCATGTACTTTTGTTTCGTGTGTTTTCAATGGGGTAACATGTGCATACGTGCGATCACAAAAGTGACACTTGTATCTCCCATTTTCTTTTTTTGAAACCCAGTAGTTTTCACTGCTTTTTTCGTCTTTCAGAACTTCTCTTACTGATGACAGAATGTCAGAAGACTGTTCAAAACTTCTCCTACTAATGACAGAATGTCAGAAGACTGTTCAAAAAAACCATTTTGTTAACAGTTGCTCACAGATGTTATTCAGCCATTCAACCTTTTCTTCATCATTTTGTGCGTGAAATGCTTCTGGGAGGGAGATATCGCAACTAAGATTAGATATGTCAAAGAAGTTTAAGAACATACACACAATTATGGCATCTAAAATGGCATAGTATAGCATTTTGTTTGCCCGGTAAGCATTTTTTACATCACCGATAGTTCAAGATATTTCTGTAGTACGCTGCTGTGCCTCTGTCTGCGCAATGCTGCATACTGAATGTCAGCTAAAAGATCGCCTAAAATGTAAAATTATTGTTATTAACTTTGCATTACAAAATAAAGGTAAGAATCTAAATGTCAACATGCATAAATGAGACAAACTTGCTACTGAATCTAATCCTCCAATTAAGCAATTTTTTTCCAATAAACAACATATACAATAAATAATATTATACAAAATATTTCAATATATATATATATATTCTCGAAAAATTCTCTATGAGTCTCTGGCTTTCATGAGCCTATGTAAATGGTTTTATCTTTGCTTAAATATTTGACAATGAAACAAACCTCCAACTAATTCCTCAGCCTATGGAAGTCTTCAATTTTTGAAATGAATCCTCCAAGGCGTTCCCTAGAATTGTCAGCGTTTTTCATAGCCATCTGAGCACACTACACTCTTTCATCCGTCAGTATGTCACCTATTGAGATAGTGAACTTGAATATAACCCTGACAATATTATTATGTCATTTATGCAGACTGCAAAATGTTCTCTTAACACATACAAAAGTCTATCCACAAACAATAACACAGATAGAGATGAAACAATAGTTAACAAAAGTCATTACAATACTTTTATATCACATTTAGGTACATAATCAAGTACATGTTACTGTTCAACTATATAAATTAAATAAAATTACCGCCACAGAAAACAGCCTCCACAATTTCTCCATTTTTGATGGGAACATACTGTTCAGTCAGCCGCTTCAAAAGCTGTATTACATCCTGAGTACAATTTTCGTTCCAGTCAAACAGACCCAAGGGATACTGTGAACAAAGACATTGTACTGTTTTATTTCTTATTGTAATAAAACAAGAAGTACTTTCTAGCCTATTAACATCAGGATCCATATTTAATTTTACTGCACCAGGCAAAACAGTGAAGTAATATCTAAAACATATGAAAGCAAAGACTGGACAGATTTTTTTCCCCAAATAAAGGGGAAAGGTGGCGGGCCTTTAGGAGAGGAAAAGCATCCTTTTTGATGAAATAGGGATTTAAACTCATAATTTCAGTAAGATTCAATTCCTGGCTATTTCACCATTTACTGACTTTTCACAGTTATCATCCTTATTAATGATATTAAAATAAATCAAAATAAAGTACAAAGCTTAAAGCTTAAAGAACTTTATAAATTGTTTTCATTATTAGGTGTGATAATCTGTCTTTTTCCCAACTTCTGGAGGGGATTGTTTGCCAAAAAGGACGAAAATATTATATTCTTTTTTCAGGAGGGGAATGGGCCGATTATTGGCCCCAAAAAGCTCATAAAAACAAATTGCTGGACAAGAACAAACAACTCTATACAGCAGAAGTTTGTTGTAAACATTATTCCAAATTACCTGTTCTGTTTATTGCCACACATTTCCGAGTACTTGTGGTCTAGATGATTCGGATATATCTTGCTGTAAATCTGGTTCATTTTGGGAACATGCTCTATAATTGTCTTTGCTGACAGGAAAATTAGTTCTTTCATTAATACCTTCTGTTCCGCTACAGAAGAAATATAGTGAAGGAGTAGCAATTCCTGTATCACCACTTGGTACTATGCGGTCTACGATGGCATTGATATTGAACAAATGTAATGACTTTCCGTTCGGATGTCCTGTCGGATGGCAGAATGTCTTTGTCCCAGTTGTCACCTACAAGTTGGTACTTGTTGTGTCCCCCAGGTATCCAGTCATTTTTCATTGACATTATTTCATTGTTGAGCATCCCACAGTCTGACAATCGTCTGTTCAAAAGACAACAAAACATAATTACAAAATGCATAATAAAGTGTGTTTAGTGCACACAATCTCATTAAATAATCTCCAGTCAGTCTGACGTTGTCATAATATGGTATCGGCCTAACAGTCAGAACTAATGGAGCGAACATTAGGGCTTGATTTTAATAAGATTGAAATGCACATTTACAACATTTACACTCCTGCAATAATGTCATTTATATTATTAGTTTTAAAAAATGAGTCAATGCATTACTTTTTATTGTACATCCTTATGGAATATTGTATATTTAGTAAAGAGAACAAGTGTCAAGTATCCACCAAAAGTGATCAACACATCACTAACAATACTTAAGGAAATGCTACATTTTTACCAACCGGTTATTTAATGCAACTGCCAATATCTATGTCTTATAAAGTAAACTGATTAAAATTCCGATTTAAATTGCTTCAGAATGATATAAAAATTAGGCAATTATATTAATGGTATTTTTATATGTACATGGTTCATTTGAATATTCATTATAGTACTTTTAAATAGGATATAACATATTTTTGTGTAAGACAAATTACATGTATTCATAAAAGTGATGCAATCACAACAAAAGTTACTTTATAAAAAAAATCTGATTCAAATAGAAATTACCTTCAGTGTGCATCCTCCATTGGCTAAAACAAATCCCACGAGGTACTGTACCGCTGACATCTCCTGTGTCCTGGTATGCAGCAGCATTGTTGTGTTAAGCACCATGTTTGCGTATAGCTTACTGTTGAGTGCCGCTAGGGATCGGTTGGTCACTTAGGGCAGCCTCCACAATACTTAGCAAGCTGGGACAGGTACATTTAAGTTCATTTTCAATTGTTTCCCATTTGAGATTGAGCAATTCCACATATCCAGTTTTTCTCAACACTGAGTAAGAATCCCTTTTACACAATAATTGTGTCTCTTTCCTGATTATTGTAGCAGCACTTTTGATAATTTCATTTGGGTGTTCCATTGCCAAATAATCCAATATGATTTTTTCGCTGCAAACAATCTGTTACAAAACCAGTTATCCGGCCGCAATGTGCATAAGGATAACAATAATCTTGTAGACATGTAATCCTGCTTATACAAATATATAATGCATATTGCAATCCTTATTTTCTCAGATGCTCAGCATTGAACACATCATTTTCTAAATAACTAATGTCTTTTACATACTTAGAATCATGTTATTTACCTGCTATGGTATATACTTACACGCTATTCATTTCGTTGTTGTTGTTGTTGCTGGTGTTGTTATTGTTGTGCTAACACATCTTGTGTGAAGCAATCGAACTTTATAGCCGTATGGGCTGTAATAGCGTTCGGTTTCATTAGTAAAGTTCTTATTCATTCTGATCGATACAAATAGTTCGGTTTTCTGGTTTCAGTTTTCAGTTTACTTTTTATTTTCATTATATGTAATCTGTACGAAAACAGCCTTTCGATTTAGACGGTGATTCAGTTTAAACAGGGTTCAATTTCGACACGTTTAACTTTTAATATTTAACTGATAAACATAACATTGGCCGCGTAGTCTACAGTCCGAAGGCTCAGTATTTATATTGACAAGTACCTTCCTACTACGTTCTTCCTAAAGTAGATATGTATAAATGTATGTCAAGTCGAATGTGATGAAGCAATTCATATTTAAACAGAACACACTATCCTCCTCTTGAACAGTGTTTACAGAAACAGGATGTAAGCAAACCAGCAAACCCGTCTTATGAAATGCACATGTATAACATGTGGATTTAAATATAAATTTCCGCTAAGCTTTCCGAATACGGGGATTTGCGGCGGTACAGGTTAATGTTATTTCTTAACCAGTCCAGCGTTGCTGCACCACGTAACTTCTGGGACACTTCCGGATCATGTAAGAAGCCTAGTGCGTCCATCAACTTCACCACATACTCGAATGGTCGATTGTTCACGTGCGAATATTCGCCCTGTCCGGGTCTCGCCCAACTTAAAACAACACCTTCTTTTGCATGGCGCAGTATTTTATCAATATAAATAGATTCAAACTGGGCAGGAATGTGTTCCGCGACCTCCAGACTTATAATCCAGTCGTATAATGGGAGTCCAAACTGCGGAAGTGTAAGATCGAGAAATGTCACGCCACCCTCGCTCGTGACGTCACAATACGGGGCACCGTCATAGGCGTCATAGCCATTGAGTTTCCCAATGTCCCAGGAGTTGCTTGTACCGACCTGGACCTTCTCCAAAACTGCCAACATACTTGCCTTAAAAATACAATATAAAATTGTATTGAAATTAGAGATGGGACCGAATATTTGAATATTCGAATATTGGATAATATCCGAATATAAAAAGAACGAATACGAATATTCGATTTTCAAATTTATTTAAAGAACGAAATGTCTTTTTTTTAAATCATGTTTTTCCAGTTTTATTGCAAAGTTAACATGAATTCCAGTCGTATTTCCTGCCTAGCAGGTGTGCGGGGGCAATGTAACGTTTTAGCAACACATTCCAGTCATGTCCGATTAACGACCATTGATAATTGGCCGGGGGGCCACGTCTTTACAAGGGCCACAAATTAACGGTTTGTAGGATGCGCGAATATGACGCATTGTATCCACAAAATACAATACTGGTCCATGCTGTGATAACGGTCTCACCGTTTGCACAAGGCGTACATTGTTGTTTATTGTCCTTAAGTGACATCTATACGGTTAAATTGTTTACAGTAAATTACAATTACTCTCTAAGTAAACCAATCAAAATGAATCCATTATCAGTCAATCAATTCCTTTAACAAAATTAGCATCATTTGGTCAATCATAATATACGTCACTTGTAAATTATTCTCCATTATATCAACACCGTATATTATACAAGAGTCTTGATTAATAAACAATGCCACCATCATGTGCTTGGAAGTACTTTACGCGGTCATTAGACAAAACCCAGGCAACGTGTAATCTATGTAATGAGAAATTTGTGTACGGAACGATTAACAACTTATTTAACAATACATTTAACAATACCTTACATTTCTTTATATTTGCCTAACACTCACTAAGTTATATCGCTCATTTACCACTGAAACAAGGTAAAACAACTACGTACACGTAGTATACATATTTCGGATAGGTAAATATATATGTATAGTAGTATTTACAAAACGAATATTCGAATATATTCGAATACCTAAAACGAATATTCGAATATTGATTTCAGTATTCGGTCCCATCCCTAATTGAAATATATGATGGTAGAGCAAAATGGTGGCCGTTCTTGGCCTGTATTCTCCAACCTATTCTTAGCAGGCTTAAGACATATTAATAAAGAACGCTTTTAATACGAAATTTTATCAACTCTAATTGCAGCATTCTTTATAGAACAATTTGACATAAGCGACATTTGCTACCAAGCATATTTGCGACACACTAGTATTCTTTCTTGATTCGAAGTCTGTTCGTAATTCTTAAGTCTAAGTATATTTGTTTCGTATATATTATAATAGTAACTAGGTGACATATAGGGGTTACTTATGTCGGCGGCAGTGTTGGCGTCGGCGGCGGCGGCGTCCCCTTTCTCTTGTCCGAGCATAACTCTTAAACTATTAAAGCTTTCAACGTGAAACTTCATAGGTAGGTAGATCTCATTGAGGGCAAGTGCAGTGTACAAGAACCGTTACTCTGCACCTCATACTTTTGGAGTTATTGCCCTTTGTTTATTTTCATACTTAATTTTTGTCCGGAGCATAACCCTAAGACTATGAAAGCTATCAACTTGAAACTTTTTAGGTATATAGATCTCATTGAGGAGAAGTGCAGTGAATAAGAACTGTTACTCTGCATCACATTCTTTTGGAGTTAGTGCCCTTTGTTTATTTTCATACTTAATTTTTGTCAGCAGCATAACTCTAAGACTATGAAAGCTATCAACTTGAAACTTCATAGGTAGTTAGATGTCATTATAGCAGCACATTATACACACTTTGCAAGGTTGGTCTGAAATAAACAGTATATGAACATAATGCAACATAACTGATGTTGATGCTCGCATATTGAAAAAAAAATAAATAACACATGCGTTTTTTTAATATTGTTCTCACGGCCGGGTCAAACTCAGACACAGTGAACAAAACTGTCAAAATTTTCAGGCCAGATGAAAGGGAATAAATTACAGGCCAGTTGTAAATTTCACCAGCTTAAATCGATTTTGAAATACATAATATATTTAACAATATGAAAAAAATGCAGTACAGTAAGTCTGGCATCTTGCGGTCTTTCGCCATATCTAGGTCAAACTATGTCAAATCCAAAATATAGGGGATTTTCCAAGTTCTTACAACAATTTACCCTTTTTTCTTAAAAAAAAGAATGAAAAACTATCATAAAGAGTTACAAACACCTTATTTCAAAATAAATTAATTAATTATTACTAAACTGACACATTTTGCACTGGATAATTCGCAACTAATTGCAGCAAGGTATCTTTCCTATAAAGGTCAGAAAAAGGCATTTAACAAAAGTTTAATAAAAAGCAAAATCAAAGTATAATGTTTAACAAATCTGGGAACAAAGTGTTATTCATAACATGAACTTTATCTTTTTTAATTTATTTCAACTTCGCCATGTCCTTCCGTTTGCGTTTGATCAACAAATGCTAGAGACTTTCTCGCTGCGGTTGACTCAGACTGTCCTGATTTATGCACAGATATATTTTATTTGGGAGCTTTTAATAAAAATAATTGAAATCACTGATAGCAAAACATTTGGAAGTATTGTTAATCATACAAAAAAATCAAATAAGGGAAATATCATGAGCAAAAAAGATGAAGTGCTCACAGCTGCAACCTTTAACTAATCCCCCCCCCCCGAAACTCTCTCTCTGAAAAACCTCCTTTAGAAAACCCCCCTGAAAAACTCCCGGAATGACCCTAGATCCCACTATTTATACGGAAATAGGAACAATGGATATAAATCAATGGTTCAAGCACACCAACCTGCACAACATGTTTAAACATGCTGCTCTGTTGTTGTTGCGCGGTTCAGCAACATGTTCTGCACAGACTCAACAACAACCAAAAACCATATATCACACCTTAACCGACTGACCTGAGCACAAAGGGGTCAAAGACTGTGCATTCTAAAATTAAAAGCACAGCTATATACTACAAATAACAACACTCCCCTCCCCTAGGACAAAATGGTCCCCATTAAATTTTAAAACAAGGTGCTAATGTTCATTCCATCTCACACACTAGTAAATGCGAATACTGCAAGATAATAAGTCTTACTAATAAGTCTTGCTTGCTGTTTCAAACATGCATTAAGTGATAATAGTTTCATTTATTTCAAAGTACATAATTATCACGTATATGATAACACGTTAATAACACAAGTAAATCCACAATGGTAATATTTCTGCTTCAGTTCAGTTCATTTTCAACTGTTTCAAATACAAAAACTCATCCACACCAATGTTCTCTGTATTCCTTGCTCACAGTGTCCTGGTGCCTTTTAGTATTTGATTTTAATTTAACAAATGAAAATGATGGAAATAAGGCACAAAATAAATTAATTATGGTAGTCGTCTCTACCTGAGTAATGTCGTAAGCGCATTTCGACTTAAAACATTAAAATTAGCAATATATATGCGCTAAATTTTCTTAAAATAAATCACTTTATGTTAAATCCATTTGTATTGTGTGACACTTATTAAATCCACAGGAGAAACACAGTAATCCACAGCAAATGGACACTAATGCACTTAAATTCCATCGATTCATGAATTCACACAAGAATACAAAAAAAGAAACACTAACAAGAAATGTCTTTAAAAAGACAATCGGCGTTGAAATTAATATTGAGATGTCATGTTTTACCCGAAACAAGAGGGACTAGATGATCGGTTACGTGACTTCTCGGACCCCAGCTTTTTTGGTCCCCACTAAGGAGACTTCCCGGACTGATTTTTCGGACACCATAAGAAAACTTATCGGACCCAAAATATTAATTTGAGATAAACTCAAACATTATTAATATGTGTACCGTGAATAAACCGATCATTCTTTCCATGTTTTCACCGGTGATAAATGAAATTACAGTGTTACATATAGACTTTAAACGGGGCAGGGTGAGGTTAAAAAAGGACAGGGTGCTAAGAAAAAGGGACAGGGCAATCAAATCGTGCAGCGCAAAATGACTAACCTAAATGCTTTATTACAACAACCAAAAACCATATTATCACACCTAAACCAACTGACCTGAGCACAAAGGGGTCAAAGATTGCGCATTCTAAAATTAGAAGCACAACTATATACTAAAAATTACAACAACGAACAGAACAGATATTTTCAGATAATTTTACTTTTGTCATTAAAATTAACACTATTTTTAACAGTAATCAGCTAAAACAATACACATTGTAATTACCTTTCGCTTTTGGTTGATCTCCACTTGACAGGCACATTATACTGGCAGTGGGCGCTATCTTCACGCAGTTAGACTTTTTAATTGGTGAAGGCATTGGTGAAAATAACAGTCTTTTGATCGAATAGTAGTATCCGGTACCGATGCAGATGTTAAGGACGTCTGGAAATAATATAAAGATAGTTGTATAATCTAACAATATTCTTTGATAAATAGTAATATTAATATGTTAAAATCAAGTTAACGCAAGTAATGATTATGCGTTAGATTATGTTACACAACATATGTGTATGCATCTGTAACCATACAGCAAAATACAGTCTATCCACACTGTCCATTCATAAACTGAAAACAATGCAGAGCAAATATCTTAACTTTGATTGATACCTGGCATATTAACTGTCATTGTCATTATTTGGATGTGTGTATATGTCGGATTGTACTGAGTATGTCCACCCTCCTCTAACTTAGAATCCTGTATATATGCCTGATTGCAAAGCTAAATGCAATAGAATGGTGCTATTTCTTTCTTGTTCTTGCATACCGAGTTGAATGTCAAGTCATGGGAATCAAGAGCATTAATACACATTCAGAATGTCGGCCTACCTGTTCCACTCTCATCCTGCATTCTTGCAGCTCTAACATTTGTTGTTTCACTTGCTGCTCCTGGCGTATAATTGACTTTTCTGTAGCATCGTGTGCAAACTGCTTTATCGTTTTCCGTGAATTAATACCAGTTATAACTTTTTGGATATTTGCAGAGCGTTCTTCATTTAATTTTAGTTTAAGCTTGTATTTTTAGCTCATCTGAGCACAAAGTGCTCATGGTGTGCTTTTGTGATCGCCCGTTGTCCGTCGTGCGTGCGTGCGTGTGCAGTCAACTTTTCATTCAAACAACATCTTATCCTAAACCGCTTGGCAGATTTTCACCAAACTTCACAGGAATTATCATTAGGTGGGCCTCTTTCAAAGTTGTTCAAATCTTTCCGGTCCGCTGATTATGTAGGTCATCACAGCTAAAAATAGATTTAAAAAGTGAAAACTTTAAAAATCTTCTCCTATGAAACTGCAAGGCTCAGAGCTTTCATATTTGGTATGTGACATCCTCTAGAGGTCCTCTACAAAGATTGTTCAAATTATGCCCCTGGGGTCAAAACGGGCTACGCCCCGGGGGTTACATGGTTTATATAGAATATATAGCAAAATGACTTTTAAAATGATCTCCTCTGAAACCGCAAAGCCCAGAGGTTTCATATTTGGTATGTAACATCCTTTAGTGGTCCTTTACAAAGTTTGTTCAAATTATGCCCCTGGGGTCAAAATGGGCCACGCCCCGGGGGTCACATGGTTTATTTCGAATATATAGCAAAATGACTTTAAAAATCGTCTTTCTGAAACCACAAGGCCCTGAGGTTTCATATTTGGTATGTAACATCCTATAGTGGTCCTCTACAAAGATTGTTCAAATTACCGGTATGCTCCTGGGGTCAAAACTGGCCACGCCCCGGGGTCTCATGGTATATATAGAATATATAACAAAATGACTTTAAAAATCTCATCCTCTGAAACCGCAAGGCCCAGAGGTTTCATATTTGGTATGTAACATCCTTCAATGGTCCTTTACAAAGTTTGTTCAAATTATGCCCCTGGGGTCAAAACGGGCCAGGCCCCGGGGGTCACATGGTTTATATAGAATATAGAGCAAAATGACTTTTCAAATCTTCTCTGAAACCGCAAGGCCCAGAGGTTTCATATTTGGTATGTAACATCCCCAAGTGGTCCTCTAGAAAGATTGTTCAAATTATGCCCCTGGGGTCAAAACTAGCCACGCCTAGGGGTCACATGGTTTATATGAACTTATATAGCAAAATGTCTTTTCAAATCGTCTCTGAAACCGCAAGGCCCAAAGGTTTCTTATTTGGTATGTAGCATCATATAGTGTAAACGTATATAAATAACTGAATAAATTGGCATATTATAAACAACTGATGAACAAGAAATGACCTTAAACAAACCTTGAATTGTATACCATATTACATTTCTGAAATGCTCAGGACTTACTGGTATGTCACGCAATACTGTCAAAACTTCCAAATATTATGAGCAAAACTTCCAAAATCAGAGGCTAGGAAGTTCAAACTTCCAGATTTCAAAAGTTAATGAAAGCCCTGCATCCACAGTTTGACATCACTACTCTGTAAACTTTCAAGCCCGTCATTAAGTCTGGATTACATAATCATGGTCACCAAAAGATGTAATTTAGAGATGTAATGGCAGTTTTTGTTTGATCATGAACCAATTAAAATCATTTGTTTGGCCCCCGCTATACCGTCAGCCAGCAAAAAAATCAATACACATGCAGACAAATCCCATCATTTTCGTGTAAAGAATATTGCTAATTAAACTGGCTGAAACCGGTTATTGTCTACATCAAAACCTGTCAAAGGGGATAAGGCAGTCCCCAGTGATTTTACGCTTCAAGACACTACCGTATATACCCACTTAAAAGAGTATGTAATTGGCATTTTAAAGATTGTGTTATGAACTTATTCTAACTGGACTGAAGAACTGCTTATTATAGGAAACACATTTCAGGAATGTATTTCTGCAGATGACTGTTGACATGTATATCGCTCACCAAATTGTGATTGATGAACTTGAGGTTAAAAATATGCGTATGGTTTGATGGGTTATGTGTTATGTTAACATACTTTAGATTTCCTAAACAATGGATTAAGTTGATTAAAAGATATTCTCATATGGTAAATATTTAATTTATGATTCATTATTGCACACACTATATGCTCTTTACATAGATGTTTTAATTGCTCATAGTCAGCTTAAGAAGTGGACTTGCTGGTTGGTATAAGATGCGTCAGTTATTTGTCGGCACTTGAATTCGTGGTTTTGTCTATCCACGAAATCCACGAAAATTAGTGTCCCACGAATAATAATGATTTTACGATAGTAGTCCTCTACAAAGATTGTTCAAATTATGCCCATGGGGTCAAATCTGGTGGCACCCCGAGGGATCACATGCTTTAAATAGACTTAAATAGCAAAGTTACTTTAAAACTGGTAATGCCCCGGGGGTCACATGGTTTATATCAACTTTATTTGCAAAATGTCTTTAAAAACTTCTCCTCTGAAACCGCAAGGCCCAGAGGTTTCGTATTTGGTATGTAACCTCCTCAAGTGTTCCTCTATAAAAGATTGTTAAAATTATGCCCCATGGGTCAAAACTGACCACACCCCAGGGGTCACATGGTTTATATAGACTTAAATAGCAAAATGACTTTCAAATTCTTCTCCTCTGAAACCGCAAGGCCTAGAGGTTTAATATTTGGTATGTAACATCCGTATAGTGGTCCTCTACAAATGTTGTTTAAATTATGCCCCTGGGGTCAAATCTGGTCACACCCCGGGGTTCACATGGTTTATTAAGACTTAATTAGCAAAATGACTTTAAAAATATTCTCCTCTGAAACGTCAAAGTCCATAGCTTTCCTATATTCGGTACGTAACATTGCATAGTGGTCCTCTCCAAAAATTGTTCAAAGTATGCCCCTGGGGTCAAATCTGGTGGCACCCCGAGGGGTCACATGCTTTAGATAGACTTAAATAGCAAAGTTACTTTAAAAATCTTTACCTAAAACCGCAAGGCCCAGAGGTTGCTCAAGATTGTTCATATTATGCCCCTGGGATAAAAAAAACAATAAGCCACGCCTCGGGGATACAAATTCCAATTGGGTTGCAAGGTTTCTCAGGTGGACGTCCTAGAGCCCTCAGGGCCCTCTTGTTTAACAATGTTCTTTCGCCCACTACCTGTTACATTTACCTCCACAAACGATGCGTCACATAAACACCATCGATCTTTTACGGAATATTGTTCTTTAGGAGTACATTTAGAATCAACAAATTCCTGCCTGGGCGCATCAATCTTGAATTGTACGACAATCTATACTCGGACTGTTCTGGCTTTTATCACTTATAGTAAAATTCCGTTTAATACCGAACATTACGGAGTATACATAAAATCATACCAAAGACTTTTGAAGGCAACGATTTGATTGGTTATTGAAAAGTCATATGAACGTGACCTCTAATGCGCTGTCATCAGATCCAGTCAGCGTATAGTATAGCAGCGTCAGACTGGAGATGATTTTAATGAGATTGATCCTATCCCCCTCTGCGTCTTGTTCAGATACCTTAATTTTCAAACCTGTCACAACAGTATGGTCTTCATCTGTACCAGTTCTCAGGTGAGCACATTGGGCCATCATGGCCCTTTTGTTTTATTTCCTTATGTGAAGCATAAATTTTCTTTTGTGGTGAGCATAACTCATTCGTATTAAAGGGATTCCAATGAAACTTCATATAATGATAAAGGATGATAGAGGATGTTGAGTGATAGTGCAGAGTGCAAGGACTATAACTCTTATTGTAGGAAACATCATGTTTGCCAACTTGTAACTGACAATGTGTTGCCTTCCTCTGGCAAGCATATGCTTCGGGGGCATACGTCACATCCTGTGACAAACCGGTCAATACCTCAATATCTATAAGAGGTTTTCACGTCAAGTTCAAAATACTTCATGACAGTGATAAACTTATTATACAAACAAAAGCCTAGAGTACTATCAAATATGAGAAAGTCGAGCATCTAGCACACATAGGCGGTGCTCTTGTTTTATATTACACTAGAAAGCGGAATTACGTTCGAAACAAAGGAAGAAGACGTCCACAATAAAAGATCCAGTACTTCTGAATTGTGTGTATGTCGTTAGTTATTTGGTGATTTCAGCAGAATTTAACATTATTTATTACACGATATTGTTGTATTTAGAATTATAGAACTTGCATGTCAAGTGACATCTGGAGGTATTTTATCCAGACCTTATCAACGCGTGCCTTTTTAAATGATGCACGGCGTTGCCCATTTCAAAAGCATTTAACGCCAGGTGGCCACTTATCTATCAATTGTGATAGCGTGTTTTGGCATATAAGTCTGTCACAGTGACCACTGATAAATCGCCATGCCCGTCTGCTCTTCTAGATTAAATACTGTCTGCAGAAGCTCTGTTACCCTTTTAGGTTCTCGCAGGTTGATGAATTGTAGCAAATTTGTTTAACGAGTTCCAGTTGACCATTCGTTGATATTTCGAAAGCATATTGACTTTGATATTGTACCTATGTAAACTGACAAGATAAAATGAATTATTGAAAATAATCATCATTTTCAAATAAAATTCCTGTAGATCTATGTTCCAGGGGTGTTTGACATATTCATTAAAAGTAGGGATGGCAAGGAATAGCAATATTGGTATTCAAATATTTGGTCATGAAAGTATTCGAATATATAAATATTCGATCTTAATACATAATCACATGTTAACAAACTGTAAATATTTAAATACTTTATTATATAGTACATAGCTGCTACAAACATATAATGTGAAAACCATGCAACATTATACATGCACATGCAGTTAAATATATTTGCGTACATTTACATCTCTGTTGCAACAATAAACAAACCACGAACTGTTATTACTGTTCACTATATCACTTGAGCTTCTTACTCAAAAAGATAATCTTGTCAACAAGATCACAGGAGGGTCTGTTGCGTAGTTTGGTCACCACAGGTCCAGCGGCAGAGAATATCCTCTCCGAAGGGACAGATGTGGCTGGCACTGCGAGAACTTGCTTTGCGACGAGTGCTATCCTCGGTAATTTCGTTTTGTTGTTTTTTCACCATTCAAGTGGATTTGATTCAGGGTCCATTTTCTCTCTCAGGTAGTTGTGCAGTTCATCATTTTCTTCTTTTTCCGGCGATGCGAATGCCATGAAGTCTAACTTCCAGCACTTACTAGGCTGTGTCGTGCAGTCATCAGATAACATGTTTTCGGTCGAAATCTTCAATGGAATGTCATCCAAGCGTCTCTCGAGTTGTTCCTCGGTTGTCTTACGTTGCTCACTTGTCAAGAATGGTAGCCATTTGAAGCGGGAGTCCAACAGGGATGCAAGTACATGTGTTGATTTGGCGATCTCCTTGGAGAAAGGCTGAAGGCGTAGAGTGAGTTCAGCCCCGATGCAGATCTTGACTTAGAAGACAACTCCACTGTCTGTGTTCGTGACTTTCAGGCATGTGTTCAGCAAACAACGAACCATGGGGTATTTCTCGAAACTAGACACATTTTGTTCAGAGCTTATGTATGCAGTAACATCAGTCCAATTCAGTGTCCACCAATAACAAACTAGTATCACTTTTCTTTGTGTTTCTATCATCAAGCATTATGTCCGTTATAACACAGCATTGTTCACTGAGTCTCTGCAACATCAGCTGTGTTGAGTTCCAGTGGGTCGCTACTTCCTCGATCTACTCGTGTGACGGCGCCTCAAACATTTGCTGTCGTTTTCGCATTTCTGCTGTGAGAGTAATGCTTGAAGTGCCCGACAAGCTTTCGGCACTGGTCGATGGTGTCGGAGTCTGAAGGCAACTCAAACGCAGGTTTGATGCAGAGCTGCAGTGTGTGCCCAAAGCCCCCAAGGTCGCCCAACTCATCACATTTCGCCCCAGCGCTCTCCATGCTGCGTGCGTTATCATGCACACATGTGTTGATCTTTCCGTCAAGACCAAACTCCAACATGCATTCCTATGTCGCTCTGGCATTGCTCTGGCCATCAGAACATTGAAATTCATGCTCCTGTTACTGTCAATGTGGTGCTCTCTGACGGTGATGGTAAGTAGTACCATACTCAATGGTAAGTAGTCCTTCACTATCAACTTGTAATCCTTTCACTTTCTGAGACATACACTTTTTTAAGAGTGTTCACAAACGATGACATAGATGTTTGTTTCTTAGCACTGTCCTCTTTGATGGATTCAAATTTGACCAATGCATATTTTGCACTTAGATGACTACATAGGTTTGATGTTGTTCCTGCGTAAGTAAGCGCATTGCTACACAATTTACACTTAGCGGACGTCTTGTCTGATGAATGAGTGAAATACCTCCAAACTTCCGACGGTGCAGGGAGCATTTTTGCATAAATTTCATATCACAACACAGCAGAAAAACTCTTTATTTTCCACTTTTACATTGAACAAGGAAATAATTTGGATTATCAACAAAGCCCCATTTATATGTTGACTATTTGTAACACTTCGTAATTATTTATTAGATCCTCATTGTATAATTGTTGTGTGTAGCGAATGCTGAGGCAAATTTTCAGAGTTGCAAATATTATTAAAGACAGTCGCCGATAAAGCATATACTGTACTAAATACGCTTATTAAAAAACATAACATTAAGAAACAGGTATTCGACTAGCCAAATAATAATCGAATATATTTTATTATTCGAATGATTCGTTGCCATCCGTAAATCAAAGCAATTAGTAAAATATCGTAAAACGTTTGTCCGTAGTTTAGTTTTATTATTAGAGACTGACATGTTCATGAATACACTTACATGTAAATTATCAATATAAAAGCTGTTTTTGTCGACACACCAGGAAATGGACTGTTTCTTTTAAATATTACGATGAATATCATTCAGTAATTAATATAAAAGGCTTAAATTCTGTTAGTAAAAGGTTCATGTAAAAAGTATTTCTGTGTTGTTGTGTGATGTTTTATTTTTTTTATTGTGTTGTTGTGTGATGTGTTATTTTGTTTATTACACATCAAATCAAAATGGCACGAAACTGTTTTGTTCTCCCACGTGTTTAACGTGTTAATAGCTTTTTTTCAGTTAAATAGTCTTACATCCATTTACAAACATCCGTTCGCAACAACAGAAAATAATTGGGTTAATTTCTCCTTTTGCTTCATTATTTCTTTATTGTATATAGATTACAATATACTAATTTCAATCAATAAATATAAATCTTTGTAAGTCATTAAGTTTAAGTCCATGGTTAAAAGTTCATAAAGCATTATAATAATCAAAAACACACGTATACAATGTATTGCCAAACAAACTAGTTCAAAAAGATCCATTAAACATCGCCCTTCTAATTTGACAACTGATACGTTGTTTACGTGAACACGAATATTAAAAAGGCTACACAGGTACCCTATTTAAAGTCCAATATTTCCCAAACAAGTTTGTGACCCATTCTTTTTATTAATGTTTTGGTGTAAGTATATATTGGTGCATGTATGTACGAAAATTTAAGAAAATCTGTCGTTTTGGAACCAAATGTATTGATGCATAATAAATGACGTTCCAGAAGTACCCATTTGATATACTTAAATGTCCAGTCAAATTAATTATTTTAACAGTAAATGTAGGTTAAGCGTTTTTTTATTACCAAAATACACTTGTATATTGGCAAACAAACATGTAAAAACATATCAGTTGAAAGAACCATAACCTTGTTTGAAAAAAGATCTCCTATATACTTAAAACATTGATAAAAAATGCAAACTGGAAAAAAGGGGCTTTAACAGGTACCGTATTCAAAAACCAATGTTTCCGGAAAAAGGCTGGTGACCCTTATTTTTATCACTATTTTAGTTTCAGTATACAATGACACATGCATATGGAATTTTTGTACAAAATCTGTCGTTTGGAACAAAAGATATTCGTATATTTGATTATTTATTTATGTTTTCAAGGGCATATTAAATGCATAATTAACCTCATTTAGCGTCCATTAAAAGTCACTTTTTAAATGATAACTACTGGTAAAGCGCATTGTATCATTAAACTGCACTTGCATATTGCGAAACGAAACATTCAAAAAGATGCATTTAAAAATCTCCGTCCTTGTTTGAATATGAACGCTTTATATCATTTAACATTGCTAGTCACACATACTGAAAAAAGGGCTTCGACAGGTACTGTATTTAAACCCCAATATTTCCAGAATAAGGCCGGTGACCCCTATTTTTAAGACTGTTTTAGTTTTATGATATATTGACACATGTTCGTGCAAATTTTTAAGAAAATCTGTCGTTGGGAAAAAAAAGGAAAAAATTGTTGCGAACGTCTGTAAACTGAAATCAGTACGGAAAGTAATATATTTATCGTAACGGTTTTGTAATATATTTATGTATAAAGGTTAGTGTCAGGTTATACTATACTATGTGCAAGTCTTAAATAACGTCTGTCCGTCTCTCAGTCCTTAAACAAGGTCAAATATCTTCTTATTTCCATGACAAAAAATATTACTTATTCAAACTTATTTTAACATAACTTGGTTATTTAACACCAAATCATGTGATTATGTTCTCTCTTTATATGGAGTTGTGTGGAGATGCAGTATTTAGTAGGACCGAATGCATTATAAGTATTTTACACTTTCAAAAAAATATTTAAAGCATTTTTAGCTCGACTTTTCGACTACTCGCCTCGGCGTCAGTGTCAGCGTCGGTGTCCGGTCTAGGTTAACATTTTCAGTAAGCTAGTTTCTAAAGAATGACTTGAGGGATTTCATTCAAACTTAAAACAATTGTTAACTATATTAAAATGAACCCATAGGCCAATTTTGATAACTCTAGTTTGAAATTTGTCAAAATAATGGACCTTTTACACTTAGAAATTTTACATATAAACTATTGATATAGGTTAAAGTTTTTCAGTAAGCTAGTTTCTCAGGAATGTCTTGAGGGATTTCATTCAAACTTAAAACACGTATTTCCTATATTGAAATGAACCCATAGGCCAATTTTGATAACTCTAGTTTGAAATTTGTTCAAATTATGGGCCTTTTTATACTAAGAAATTTTACATATAAGCTATTTGTATAGGTTCAAGTTTTTCGGTAAGGTAGTTTTTCAGGAATGGCTTCAGGGATTTCATTCAAACTTAAACACGTATTTCCTATATTAAAATGAACCCATAGGCCAATTTTGATAGCTATAATTTGAAATTTGTTCAATTACGAGCCTTTTTACACTTAGAAATTTTACATTCCTGGGGTAGGGGTTGCGTTGTCAACTTTTGATTTCCACTCTTTAACTCGAGAATGAATCTTCATACATAGATACCCTACAGCAATACTTTACTTTGGATTGCATTTGGGGTGGGGTAGTTGTGGTCAAGGTCACTGTTACTGAAAATAGAAAAACAGTTTCTGCTCAATTACTCGAGAACAAAATGAAATTTAATAATAATGAAATAATGATAACTTAATTTATAGATACCGTATAGCGAGACATCGCATGAGATTCCATATGGGCTGGGCGGGGATCAAGCTTAAGGTAACTGTTTTAAAAAAAAAACTGTTTTCCGCTCAGTAACTCGAGAACGAAATTAACTTTGTTTAATTGGCCCCTACTATCCATACAGTTTGATTTAGAAAAAATAGCCAGTAACTCTGACAAGCACTAGAAAAGTCGATCGTGCTGTCATCCAACAGCTCGTGTTGTTAAACTATTTTAGTATACAGTGCATTTATGCTACGTACGAAAGGTAAAAGGTTAAAGATTAAAGTAAAACTAAATACAATTTCGAGGTATACATGTACATCATTCCCCCATTTTCAAAGTCTATAAATTTTCTAAGTGTTCAGTGATGGTGTAACAGAAGATGACCAGGTTTAGTCCGAGTTGCAAAACTAAAGATTTAATATGATAGGTCTAATGTAATATTTTAAACAGATATTTGGTCACGTTTAAGCAAAGAACTGGAATATATTTTTTTTTTAAAACAACTTTACTTTTATTTTCAATGCCGATATAATAAAAATAATATGAAGGTTTAAAATAAACAATTCAGCATAAAAACTGCTATGCACACAGCATATAGATATTATACACTAACCCACCATACGCATCATTAGCGGCTTCGCAAATGTATCAGCATCTGCTACTATGCTATTTCCAGTTCAGAGCTCCACGTCTGAAGTTGCATTGGCTCATTTTCCCATTCACGTCGTAAAAGAGATGGAGCCAGTGTTTACAGGACGTGGTTGGGATTCATTTTAAATTAGCCGATACAAGGTGAGGATTTATTCATTCGGGGCTACTGTCAAGAAATTTTCAAAACCTTTGATTGGATGTTGAGAAAGGTCAAAGTTGGGTTAGGCAGCTACGCCCAAACAAGTCACCAGCCCTTTGCAAGATAGGGTGACCTAACCTATATTAAAGAGGGACTTTATGATTTGGTAAGAAAATTATAATGCAAAACTATACATTGATTCTAATGTTGTCATATTTTAAAAACAATATTTTAATAAATGTTGAGAATAAGCCATATGAAGAAATGCATATTAAGAGAGAATTTACGGTAAAACTAAAATAATACTATTATATACATGTATACACAGCGCCTAGACGAGTCATATTGATTGATGACGCATGCGCAGTCCTTATTTTCTCATTCAAAACTGAATGTAGCCATTGCTGTAGGATAAATAGTCTGTATCGACAGAAAATTAATACTTGCCAGGGCTTTTTTCCACATATTGTGAAGGGGCCTGGGCTGTTTCAATTGTGAAGGAATAATCGCGATTTCGTCCAGAATTGTAAAGAAATAAATGCATTTTCGCCTTAAATTATGAATAACTAGGCACAGTGTAATCCAAAATTGTGAACATTTTATGTATGTGATTTAAAAATATGTGTTTTATTTTATCTTTTAT
Source organism: Congeria kusceri (assembly GCA_027627225.1). Taxonomy (NCBI): domain Eukaryota; kingdom Metazoa; phylum Mollusca; class Bivalvia; order Myida; family Dreissenidae; genus Congeria; species Congeria kusceri. Next base: position 34,824,936 of record CM051032.1, on the reverse strand, counting down.
CACACAAGCATGTTTTTAAACCGACTTGTTTATTGAAAACATCATTTTTTAACAAATGAATATAGATTTATATGCTATATCTGATAACAGAACTGGTAACATCACAAAAATAAGACATGTGTATGATATTATCAACATTTTCTTGTGAAGGAGCCTTTTTTATGATATTTTTTATTGTAACAGGGGCATTTTTTTGTTGTTTTCAGTGTGTGAAGGGGCCTATGATCGGTCCCAGTCAATTTGTGAAGGGACCTGTGTTCGGCCCCTGGTTATGGAGGAAAAAAAGCCCCGTTTGCATTTTTCTATAATAGAGAAATAGTTTTTGTCAATGTTGATGTTTACTTATGTTATGTAAAATGGTTTTTGGTTAGTGAGTAACAAAAGAGACATGAATCTATAAAAATCAGACAGTCCTTCTTTAATGAAATTGTGTATATTGATACTTGATACCATGACCTTGTTTTGGACCATGGTCAGTGATAAAAGTTTCTGCACAGTAACTAAGAAGTAAAGTTTTGTCATGGAATTTGGCATATAGAGACCCAATGTGGACTATTTGGGGATTTTGAATTTGATATAAGGGATCAAGGTCACAGTTAGAGAAATAGAAAAACAGTGCACACAGTTGTTTGCTATATCTTTTCTTAGAATCTTGTTTAAGCAAGACTGAGTGACTTCATCAAGTGAATAAAAACGAAAATAATAATTGTTATAATATTATAATAATAACAACAACACTACCAACCACACCACCACCAATGCCTGCCCCAGTGATTACTCAGATTAAGCCTGAAACAGTGTCTGATTATAAGGCGTCCTTCGTGTGTCGTCCGTCAACATTTTCACTCAAACAACATATCGTAAACTGCTGGGCGGATTTTCACCAAAGGATCCTTGGGTGACCCTTTTTCAAAATTGTTCAAATTGTTCCGGTCCCCTGCATATGTAGGTCGGTCACCAGAGCTAAAAATATATTTAAAAAGTGAAACTTTAAAAAATCTTCTCTGAACCCGCAAGGCTTGCAGCTTTCATATTTGGTATTTGACATCCTCTAGTGTTCCTCTACAAAGTTTGTTCAAATTATTCACATGGGGTCAAAACTGGCCACACCCCGGGGGTCGCATAGTTTATATAGACTTAAATAGCAAAATGACAAGTAGGGCAGTTGTCAGTTACTGGCATAGGTTTGTGTTGTAAAAAAAAAAAAAAAACTTATTTGCGTTTTTCGCGATCACACCATTGCGAAAAAATTTAACCACCGCGAATATTTAGCGATTTCGTAATATAGCAACACCTCGTGAGTTTACATGTTTGTTCAAATGTACATCAGTAATCGTTCATAAATATATGCGTGTATATGTGTCAAGAATTAGCGCCCCCGATGTAGCCTATATTTTTGTCGGTATTTGATTAACAAGATGTCACTTTGACATGACGAGATATAAATAATCTACTTTCTGGCCTAAATATGCGGCCCATATTCTTCAACATTGGACCAGTGTTATCAATTTTGAGCCTAATCTGGTACTGATACATATGTTGTATTGCAACAAACTAGGTGTCACTACAGGACCCTTCACTGGCGTTCTGCCCGATTGGGCATTTTATCAAATATTTGTCAAGTTTTTTGTGTGTAAAACACTGACATTGTTAATTATCAAAATCGGATTTGCATGAATTTAAGACCGCGCGAATATGTCAGCGATCGCGAAATTTGTACCCCGCGAATTCAAGTGATTCCACCGAATATGTAACGACACGCCCCATTAACGACTCGCCCCATAACGACTCGCCCCATGTTTAATACAACTCGCCCCATATGTATAACGATTTGTCCGATATGTATAACGATTCGCCCATCATTATATAGACTTAAATAGCAAAATGACTTTTAAAATCTTCAAATTCAGATGCGCATGCGTGGACAGTGAGAGTCATATAATTTTACAGTGTAATAAATTATATCAATAATTATGTGATAAATACGTGCTTAAAAGTGGGATACTATTAGACAGGAACATACTGATAACATTTACGCTTATTTGTTCGCACTGAGAATATCCTAAAATGGCTAGAAAATAGAAAAGTTTGACAATGGTCATGAAAAGTAGATTACATAAAAGCAGCCATTTTGTTAAATTTTAAACATACGAAGAATAGGTGAGCTTTCCTACTACCCCCGGCGTCGGCGTCGGCGTCCGCGTCTGCGTCTGAATTTGTTTAAAAATTTTATTCAAAAGTTTTGTAACTTCAAAACTACATAAGTTATTCACTTGAAACTTGTCACTAACCTTTGGCATCAATTCCAGTATCAAGGGCAACATTCCGTATAGCTCTGTTTTGTATTTTGACAGAGTTATGCCCCTTTTTCACATAGATTTTCTGGTAAAAGTTTATATTTAAAAGTTTTGTAACTTCAAAACTATAAAAGTTATTCCCTTGAAACTTGGAACTAACCTTTGTCATCAACTCCAGTGTCAGGGGCAATATTCCCCATAACTCTGTTTTGTATTTTGACAGATTTATGCCCCTTTTTCACTTAGATTTTCTGGTTAAAGTTTATATTCAAAAGCTTTATAACTTCAAAACTACATAAGTTATTCACTTGAAACTTGTCACTAACCTTTTTCATCAACTCCAGTATCAAGGGCAACATTCCCCATAACTATGTTTTATATTTTGACACAGTTATTCCCCTTTTTCACATAGATTTTCTGGTTAAAGTTTATATTCAAAAGTTTGTTTACTTCAAAACTACATAAGTTATTCACTTGAAACTTGGAACTAACCTGTGTCATCAACTCTAGTATCAGGGGCAACATTACCCATAACTCTGTTTTGTATTTTGACAGAGTTAGCCCACTTTTTACATAGACTTTGTGGTTAAAGTTTTTGTTCAAAAAATTTATCAACTATACAAGGCTTCACTTAAAAATATTGTATTTTAACAAATGTATGCCCCTTTCACTATCCAAAATATGAACCAACTGAAATACTTCGAATAGTCGAGCGCGCTGTCCTCTGGCAGCTCTTGTTTATAGGGATATGAAAAACATTCAACAGATATGTGTATATATAAAAAGTAGTACATAGGTAATAAAACGCATACACAAAATATATAATATATTTAAACAGATTTAAAAAGTAATCAACAATTGTACTATAATTGCATATTTGTGCAAATGGTACGCATTATTATAAAGCAGTAACTTGACTACGCAATAAGCAGTTATTTTATTATATTGTTCATATCGTTCAATAAAACCAAATGATATATTTTGCATGTGCGAAACTGCTAGTTATGTTCAAGCAGATTATGTTATTATACGTTTGTTGTATCCTTTAAAACTGTATAAAAATGTGATAACGTGATTTTATGTACTTAACTGTGCACAATTTGCTATATTAATACATATCACATCATTTTTTGTAGTGGTATTGTATACAGTACTGTGCGAAAAAGTGTTATTATGTGTTAAAACGTACACGTCGTCTGAGGATATTAAGGCATTCCTTTCCGTTATATTGAAAGTGGACAGTATATAATAATATAACCAAAACAGCAGACTCTTTGTACTGTTAACAATTGTTTGGCTAATCTAAACTGAAACTTGTAATCAGCAGATGATTTTATATCTAGCATGTGCTTATTATACCGAGAACAATTTATGCACAACATTGTTTTGGCTAATCTAAACTGAAACTAGTAAACAGCAGAAAGTTTTATATCTAGCATGTGCATACAGAGAACAATGTAATGCACAAACACATTTTCTTATATTGCTAATAGTTGTAATATTGTAGTTATACTGTATACTCTTTTCTGAATTCATTGCGACGAAATGTGTTAATGTGTTTATATGTTAAACAGTATATGTCGCCTGATGCAATGTACAATGTCTGCACCGATATTGCTAAAATTTAAAGCATAACTCGGCCATAACTGTTAGACTCAACAAGATTATTTATTCCTTTAGTTTCATAAAAACCGAAATGTTTGTACACCTATAAAAATTAGAAACTTAAAATACCCTTTATTCGTTATGTGTTTAATATTAACTTATATAAAAACACACAGTGTTAATTATGTATGTGCTGGATTCACGAAATGTGCGGGTATTGACATAATCAAACTAGTAAGTAAAAGGCTTTGCTTGAAATATTTAATAACAATGTATCATTGTACTACTATCTAGATTAATATATATTAATTTAAAATACTGTTTCTTGTCTCCTTTTATGTTCCTTTTTGTTAAAAATAACTCATCTTTTTATTAAAAAAACTTACTGTTTTTCTATGTTGCTTTCTGCAATTGCTCACTTTTTTCAAAAGTAATTTACCCAATATTTCATAATAAAGTAAGAATATATAGAACAAATACATTTTGAAATAGTTGAAGTCCATAGTCACAAATAACAAATTGAATATAATATATACATATTAACAACATTTGCATACCCAATGCATAATGAACAATGATAATATATGAATGTATATAATGTGTATATGAGCAATAGGTCCATTATTCTGTTAATACATTATTGATATACATTTTGACTGTTAAAATACTGGTGTTTTTTTTAGCTAGTATCTATATGTGACATTATATAATGTAATAATCACTATGTGCATACTATTTGTAAAATTGGCTTATACAGTAGACATTGAAAACACTTCGTTAGAGTAATTACTTAGATACGAATAAAATAATGCTATTTTATTTTGTACTAGTATTTATATGTGACAATAGTGTAATAACACTGTCATTTCACTCAATTATAATATTTCGCCCATATGGGCTTTATCAAAATTCTGAATACATAAAAAAAACTACATCTTTGTGCTATTCAAACTAAATGGCGTAACGTCAACAAACAAGATATGACATCATGACGTCATTTTGACGTCAAATTGCAACGCTAAATTGCGCCAAATTTTAATGACTAAAAAAATGCACTTTCATAAAAAACATGCGAAATATGAGGAATGACACTTATAAATCATCTGATATACAACCATTTTTTATTATAGCCATGATAAATATGTAAGTGATGTGAGCAATGATCGTGATGATGGTAATTGTGATAATAGTGATGATGATGTTATGATGATGATGGTGGTGGCGGCATTGATGATGCAGTTGGTGATGATGATGATAATGATGATAGAATTGATGATGATGACAATGATGATGGAGGTGATGGTTATGATGCTGATGATTATAGAATTGATGATAATGATGTAATTGATGATAAGGATGATGATGATGACGATGATAATGATGATGATGATGCTGATGAATTAAAAGTATGACGGTGATGAGACACTAAAAAATATGCAACCCTAATTTGAATTTTCCATATCTCTTCGAACTTGACTAAAAATATAATAATAAATATTCAATGTGAATACTTAATGACTGAAATGCACAAACCATTTTATCCATCACACTAGCATTATGAATAGAACTTAACAAAAATGTAATGGTAAATATTCAGTAATAATACTTATTAACTGAAATGCACAAAACATATGATTCCATCACAATATTGCATTAGGAATAGAACTTGAATAAAAATGTCATGGTTAATATCCAAGAATAATACTTATTGATTGAAATGCATAAACCATATTATCCGCAACATCTGTATTATGAATAAGATTGACTAAAACTATATAATCGTAAACATTTAATACTAATACTTACTGACTGAAATCCATCACAATAGTAGCATGAATAGAACTTGACTAAAAATATTATGATAAATATTAAATAATAATACTTAATGACTGAAATGCAAAAACCGTATTACCCATCACAATAGTATTATGATTAGAACCTGACTAAAAATATAATGGTAAATATTAAATAATTATACTTATTGACTAAAACACATAAACCATATTATCCATCACAATAGTATGATGAATAGAACTTGACTAAACATAATGATAAATATTCAATAATAATACCTATTGATTGAAATGCACCAACCATCTTATCCGTAACATTAGTATTATGAATAAAATTGAATATTATTTTCACAATCTCATCATTGTTATCTAGCACTTCCACAATACATCTATCTTAGATTTTGTGTTCAGTCTGTTTGGCCATTCTGTACTTAAACTTCTGAATCCACTCGAGTTCTTTTATTTTTCTCCAACACGCTTACCCCCATATCCTGGACACTGTGACCCTGTGAACCAAAGTGTACTGCAATCGGTTTTTCTCTCTTCAGCCTCACGTCCGCATCGTGTTCCTTCAATCGATTCTTTAGAGTTCTGCCTGTTTCGCCAACATACATCATTCTGTCACATTTTTCACAGTTAATACCGTATACCAAATTCCACATGGCACATTCCTGCCTTCTATCATCTTCCATTTTCATCCTTTCATTGTTATTGTGTATTCCTCTCATCAACATGTCACACACAATACATTGCTTCTGGCATTTTTGTGGTATGTTTGGTACCCTTTTCCCACTCTATTCGTCTTTCCATGTACCAGAATGTCTCCGAGATTCCTACCCCGCCTGTAAGCTACCATAGGAATGTCTTCAAATGTTTCACATGTTTCATGTGATCTGACTTATATAGTTCAGGGAGGTTCTTTCTAATTATCTCATGAATGTCCGGGAGATGCTTAGAGTATGCCACTTAAAATGCCTTAGTGTATTAAAAAAAATTATATTTTAAATATTATGTATTACATTGATAGATGTATTATATTTCTCAATAGGATTAAACCTTACACATTATATTAGTAAATAGCTAGAGAAATTATTTAGATAAAAGTTTATAATGAATACTTAAATTATTGTATTAAAACAAATTATAATGCCTTAGTGCGTTAACAATTTTTCTATTTTAAATATTATGTATTACATAGATAGATATTAAATTTCTAGAGGTATATTTCAAGACAAAAATTACAATGAATATTTAAATAAGTGCATTTACCTAATTTAATTTGTGTTAGTAAGTTGACAATCTTTTGATATTAAGATTATATATATATAATATTTGAATATGATTAAAACAACATCAACTACTCAAAATGATATAAATCTTCACGATTATAATGTATAGAAAAACATTTTACACTGTAACAACAGCTAACTTGTGATATAATTAAAACAGTCGGCAACTTGTATTTCATAAACTGATACTACATACAATACGGTAGATTATGTATGATACATACAACAATTAACAATTAACACTGTACTATGTTAAGTTTTTGTGTCTTGAAAATCGATAAAAGTGAACATACATTTTATGACTTAAAACCTAAATATTCATTTCAAAAGAAATACAAATGTAAAAAAACAAACTTATACAGAAATGAATGAAAGTATGTAATACATATCTATAGTATTAACAGAATTACTGTCCCTTCGTCCGCTTTTGTTTTCGATCTATAAGGGCGAAGTGATAATAGAACAATGAAATATACACTATCGCTCTTTTTCACAAATCTTAATAGCCTGTAGTATGTTTTTTATTAATCCAGTTTTTGATACACTTTATTACCAATACTGGACAGTATACTATTCAGGATCATTTTAATATGGAACATCATCCCAATTTTGACACAACACAGTTTGCGTTAATACAACATTTGTTTTGCCATACACATAATATAATTATATTATTTAGTCATATATGGAGACCATAATATCAACTGTCAATGTTAGCGGTCTAGTCAACAAAAACATGAGACTGCAAATTGTTGAGTGGCTCAAAGAAATAAATTATGCAATATATATGTTACAAGAAACTCATCTGACAAAAACTAACTTTGAACAATGGAAAAATGATTGGCCTGAAAAATTCGCTTACAGCGGTAGTAAAATAAATATGCAAGGTGTTTGCATATTCATTCATCCTAAAAGTAATATAGACATAATACAATTCAAGGAAGTCATACCAGGTCGATTATTAGCTGTTTAAATTAAAATCCAAGATAACAGTATAACACTCCTAAACATATATTGGCCAAACACCGATGATACATCAATTTTCGATAAGTTACAAAACTATATACTAATGAATAATGATAAATCGTACATTAGTGGTGGGGATTTCAATATCGTACTTAACCCAAATATAGATTTAAAAAACACGGTAACAGTAATGCACACCCCAAATGTAGAAAATTATTATTAGACACATTATCATCATGTGAACAAACAGATATATGGAGTATACAACATCCAGAAAAGTTAGAATACACCTGGCATTCCAATACAAAACCAGTAATTCACTGTAGATTAGATTACTTCCTCATATCAAAAAATTTATGTAACATAATAAAAACGTGCAATATAAAACTGGGCTATAAAACCGACCATTCATTAGTTTATATATCAATAAACGAATCATTGTTAGGAAAAGGCCGAGCTATTTTAAAATAAACAATTCAGTTTTACTGGATGTAGAATATCAAGACAAAATAAAACAATGTATACAAGAAACAATAAACATTAATGTAGGGTCCAATCCTAATACACTACGGGAATTGATCAAAGTAACAATTCGGAACGAGACAATAAAATATTCAACCCACAAAAAGAAACAAACCAAACTAGAAGAAGAAAAACTAGAAGAGGCAATAAAAATATTAGAAAATCAACTACATATTCATAACAAAAACAACATAACCCACAATAATAATAATAATAATAATAATAATATATCTGAAATTATTCAGCAAAAAAGACAAAGATTGGAACAGATACACGACGAAAAAATAAACGGTTTAATTTTGAGATCAAAGGCCATTAAAGTTGAAAATAATTAACACAATTCATCTTATTTTGCTAACTTAGAAAAAAAAAATGCAAAATATAACATTGTAAAACTGATATTTTGAAAGCAGAAGTAAGATTCTTTAAACAACTATATAAAAATGATACCTCAGAATAAATAGATAATAATAATAAATTCTTCACAGCCCCAATCAAAATATTACATGCCGAAAACAAACTTTTATGTGAAGGAAAACTAAACAAATATGAATGTGGCATTGCACTAGCAAAAATGAATAATAACGAAAGTCCAGGATCCGATGGTTTAACCGATGAGTTTTACAAAATATTTTAGAATGTTCTAAAATCACACTTTATTAATTCAATTAATTATTCTTTTGAGAAAGGTGAACTATCCGATTTACAAAAACAAAGCATAATAACATTATTACCAAAACAAGGGGAAAATCTAGATTACCTCGCGAACTGGAGACCCATAAGTTTGTTAAATATAGACTATAAAATCGCGACAAAAGCAATTGCCAATCGAATAAAGAAAGTATTACCACAAATAATGACCGGTTTTGTGAAAAACAGATACATTCGAGAAAATGTCCGATTAATATTTGATGTAATAGAACATTTAAATTAAAAAAACAAACCAGGATTACTGTTTTTTGCCGATTTTGAAAAAGCATTTGATAGTCTAAGTCACAAATTTATAATAAAATGTCTCGAACGATTAAACTTTGGAACGGACCGTATCCACGGGTCAAAAGTATTTTACACTAACATAAATAGTTTAATAATGAACAATAGACATCTATCAGACTATTATTAAAAGAGGTGTGCGTCAAGGTTGTCCGTTATCCTCTTCTCTGTTGATCATATGCTTGCAATTTCTATCAAACTACATTGAATGTAACGATGAAATTAAAGGTATTAAAATATCAAATAATGAAATCAAACAAACCTTTTTTGCAGATGATGCCACTTTTTTCAACAATGGATCTGAGACCTCATTTACTGCATTAATAGACACATTAGTGGATTTTAAAAACATTTTGGGTCTTAATTTAAACACCGCGAAATCAACTGTATTACGCATTAACTAAAACTAATATCCAATTTTGTAATGATAAATCATTCATTTGGACATCCGAGGGAGCAAAAACTTTAGCAATAAATTTTCATAACCAACATGAATCCAATATTGAAAAAAACTCATCCCTAAAATAAATGAATTTAAAAATTGTTTAAAACAATGGCAACATCGAAATCACAATGATTAAAACATTTGCATTACCAAAATTAATATATCCCTTTTCAGTGCTGCCATATCCATCTTCTTCAACACTAAATGATATAACAAAAAGTATATTTAACTTCATCTGGGACTTTAAACCTGACAAAATAAAAAGAAGTGTACTTTATCAAGACTACGCGAATGGAGGTTTAACACTTACAAATATATACAACTTTTTGAAATCTATTAAAAGCAGTGGGTAAAACGTTACATGAATACAGCTAACAATGGAAAATGGAAACTTATGTGGAATCTTAAACTGCAAAACCACTGTAATAATCTCGTATTTGACAGCGAACTGAACCAACACGTAATAAACGAAATAAGGAAACGAAATATATTTCTTAATGAAGTAATCAGTTCGTGGTCTTGCATAAACCATGAGTATACATCAAAACAAAATAGGACAAGCAATAAAATGGAAATAATTTGGAACAACAAATCAATAAAGTTCTGCGAATAAGCAAAACATTATTTTATAAAAGTTGGTTCGATAAAGGAATTAAATATAGATACCATCTATAAGACTTTAGAAACAAAAAACTATATAATTTAATACTCTTCAATACCTATATGAAATTGATAACAGTGACATAATGAAATTTAACATATTAGTTACATCTATACCACCTCAATATAAAATGAGAGAAAACAGCGAAGAATTGAATATACAGTTACCAACCGAAACACTTTCAAACATACTGACAAAAACAAAACAACCCAACAAACTACTCTATAACCTTCAGTTACAAAACGAGAATAATACAAAACTTGAAACCAAATGGAATAACACATTCCATGACTTGAATGAAACAGACTGGAAGAATATATATATAATACCTTACCAATCAACTACTGACACATCATTGCGTAGCTTTCAATACAGATTTATTATGAGAATTATTCCAACAAACACATATTTATTTAAATGCAATTTACAACATAATACTTTGTGTGACTTTTGCCAGTCTCACATCGAAACTGTTGACCATTTGTTTTGGGAATTAGAATCATTTCTAGCTGGTAAAAATATTGTAATACACATAAACAAACAAACTGCAGAAAAGAAACTTTCTGATGATATATTTAATTTTATCACCATTCTACTAAAAAAAGTATTTTTAAAATGAAATACAAAACAAATGTACACCCAGCTTTCAAAGACAACAGAATCAGAATTGAAGCTGAAATAGCTCTCATGAAAAACAAATAAGAATTACACTGTAAAAAATGGGACCGATTCACTTCAAGACGTTCGCAACAAGAAGAAAATAATTGGGTTAATTTCTCCTTTTGCTTCTTGATTTCTTTACTGTATATAGGTTACAATATACTAATTGCAATCAATAAATATAAATCTGTTTAAGTCATTTAGTTCCAGTCAATGGTTAAAAGTTCATAAACCATTATAATAATAAACAAGAGGGCCATGATGGCCTTAAGTCGCTCACCTGAGTTTAAGGCATCATAATGGCTAATAACAAGAGGACAAAATGGCACTAAACCCCTTACCTGAGTATAAAAATCTGGGCCTTGCAGGTTCATAAGTTTTTTAGTCTATATAAACCATGTGACCCACAGGGCATGGCCACTTTCTACCTTAGGGGCATAATTTGAAAAATATGTGTAGTGGACCACTATTCAATGTTACATCCCAAATATGAAACCACTAGGCATTGCGGTTGCAGAGAACATTTTTAAAGTCATTTTGTTATTTAAATGTATATAAACCATGTGACCTCCAGGGGCATCATTCGAACAATCTTTGTAGAGGACCACTCCACAATGTTTCACGCAAAATATAAAACCTCTGGGCCTTACAGTTTCAAAAAGGAAGATTTTAAAGGCCCACTTGCCATAAAAGTCTATATAAACCGTGTGACCCCCGGGGTCATGGCCACTCTTTACCCCAGGGGCATAGTTTGAACAATCTTTGTTGAGGACTACTATACAATGTTACATATCAAATATGAAACACTCCGGTTTCAGAGGAGATTTTAAAGTCAGTTTGCTATTTAAGTCTATATAAACAGTGTGACCCCCAGGGCAGGGTCAGTATTGACCCCTGATACATCATTTGAACAATCTTTGTAGAGGACAACTATACAATGTTACATACCAAATACAAAACCTCTGGGCCTAGCAGTTTCAGAGGAGAAGATCTTTAAAGTCATTTCGCTATTTAACTTTTAAGTCTATATAAACCATGTGACCCCCGGGGTAGTCCAGTTTGACCCCAGTGGCATCATTTGAACAATCTTCGTAGAGGACCACTATACAACGTTACAAACCAAATATGAAACCTTTGGGCCTTGCAGTTTCAGAGGAGAAGATTTTTGAAGTCATTTTGCTATTTAAATCTATATAAACCATGTGACCCCCGGGGTGTGCACAGTTTTGACCGCAGGGGCATCATTTGAACAATCTCTGTAGAGGACCACTACCGTAAATACTCAGTCATAAGTCGAGATTTTAAGCCTCTAAAATCGTAGTTATTAAAGTACATTTGACTTATGAGGCAGTTCACAAAATTCTTAGCATATTATATTAAAATATTTGTCAAATGCATATTATTTCTGACCTGCATATTTGCTAATCCACACACTATAATCCATTCATAATTATCACAGTTTGCCCTTTCTATTAATTACCGACAATTAAGACAAAATGCATAACTGTTTCATTATTTAATAAGATGCAAACTGTGAATGAAACTATCTACTCTATTTTAATTTACTTCCCCACTTTAGGCCCCAGCTAGACCATCGGCCACCAATCAAAAATCAATAAACATGCAGACGAAACCCATGATTTTCGTGTATAGCATATTGCTAATTAAACTGGCTGGAACCAGTTTTTGTCTACATCAAGACCTGTCAAAGAGGATAAGGCAGTGATTTCACACTTCAAGGCGTTTACTGCAGACTGTACCTATATACATACTTATAGGGCATACTCTGGCCAATTTTCAGATGGTGTTTTATGATCATTCTAACTCGATTTATGCAATGGTTATTATTAGAAATACGTTTCTGGAATGAATTTTAACTTCTTGATTCATGACTGCGTATTTACGGTATACAATGTTACATACCAAATATTAAACCTCTAGGCCTTGAGATTTCAGAGGAGATTTTTAAAGTCATTTTGCTATTTAAGTCAATATAAACCATGTGACACCCGGGGTGTGGCCGGTTTTTAATCCAGGGGCATTATTTGAACAAACTTTGTAGGGAACGACTATACAATATTACATACTAATTATGAAAAATTCTGGGACTTGCGGTTTCAGAGAAGATTTTTAAAGTCATTTTGCTTTTTAAGTCTATATAAACCATGTGACCCCCGGGGTGTTGCCAATTTTGAACCCAGGGGCATCATTTTAACAATCTTTGTAAAGGACCACTATGCAAAGCAACCAACCAAATATAAAACCTCTAGGCCTTGCAGTTTCAGAGGAGAAGATTTTTAAAGTCATTTTGCTATTTAAGTCTATATAAAATATGTGACACCCGGGGTTTGGCCAGTTTTTAATCCAGGGGTATCATTTGAACAATCTTTGTAAAGGACCACTATATAATGTTACATACCAAATATGAAACCTCTGGGCCTTGCGGTTTCATAAGAGAAGATTTTTAAAATCATTTTGCGATTTAAGTCTATATCAACCATGTGACCCCCGTGGTGTGGCCAATTTTGAACCCAGGGGCATCATTTGAACAATCTTCGTAGAGGACCACTATACAATGTTTCATTTAAATATGAAACCTCTACGCCTGAAGTTTCAGAGGAGAAGATTTTAAAAGTCATTTTGCTATTTAAGTCTATATAAACCATGTGACCCCGGGATGTGGCCAATTTTGACCCCAGGGGCATCATTTGAAAATTCTTTGTAGAGGACCACTATACAATGTTACATACCAAATATGAAACCTCTGGGCCTTGCGGTTTCAAAGAAGAAGATTTTTAAAGTCATTTTGCTATTTAAGTCTATATAAACCATGTGACCCCTGGAGTGTGGAAAGTTTTACCCCAGGGGCATCATTTGAACAATCTTTGTAGAGGACCACTATACAATGTTACACACCAAATATGAAACCTCTAGGCCTTGCAGTTTCAGGAGAAGATTTTTAAAGTCATTTTTCTATATAAGTTTATACAAACAATGTTACCCCCGGGGAGTGGCCAGTTTTGACCCCAGGAGCATTATTTGAACAATCTTTGTAGAGGACCACTATACAATGTTTCGTACCAAATATGAAACCTCTGGGCCTTGCGGTTTCAAAGGAGAAGATTTATAAAAAGTCATTTTGCTATTTAAGTCTATATAAACCATGTTACCCCCGAGGTGTGGCAAGTTTTGACCCCAGGTGTATCATTTGAACAATCTCTGTAGAGGACCACTATACAATGTTACATACCAAGTATGAAACATCTGGGCCTTGCGGTTTCAGAGGAGAAGATTTTTAAAGTCATTTTGATATATAAGTCTATATAAACCATGTGACCCCCGGGGCGTGGCCAGTTTTGACCCCAGGGGCATTATTTGAACAATCTTTGTAGAGGACCACTATACAATGTTACATACCAAATATGAAACCTTTAGACCTTGCTGTTTCAGAGGAGAATATTTTTTAAGTCATTTTGCTATATAAGTCTATATAAACCATGTGACCCCCGGGGCGTGGCCAGTTTTGACCCCAGGGGCATCATTTGAACAATCTTTGTAGAGGACCACGAGAGGATGTCACATATCAAATATGAAACCTCTGAGCCTTGCGGTTTCATAGAAGAAGACTTTTTTAAGTTTTCACTTTTTAAATCTATTTTTAGATCTGGTGACCTACATATGCAGCGGACCGGAAAGATTTGAACAACTTTGAAAGAGGTCCACCCAAGGATAATTCCTGTGAAGTTTGGTGAAAATCTGCTAAGCGGTTTAGGAGGAGATGTTGTTTAAATGAAAAGTTGACGGCGCACGCACGCACACACGCACGCACGACGGACAACGGTCGATCACAAAAGCTCATCATTAGCACTTTGTTCTCAGGTGAGCTAAAAACACACGTATACAATGTATTGCCAAACAAATTAGTTCAAAATAGATCCATAAAATATCTACATTCTATTTTGGCAATTGATACGTTGTTGACGTAAACACGAAAAATGAAAAAGGCTACACAGATACCCTATTTAAAGTCCAATATTTCCCAAACAAAATCGGTGACCCATTCTTTTTATTAATGTTTTGGTGTAAGTATACATTGGTGCATGTATGTGCGAAAATTTAAGAAAATCTTTCGTTTGGAACAAAATATATTGATGCATAATAAATGACGTTTCAGAATGTATTATTAGTACCCATTTGACCTACTTCAATGTCCAGTCAAATTCATTATTTGAACAGTAATTGTAGGTAAAGCGTTTTTTATTACCAAAATACGCTTGTTTATTGCCAAACAAGACATGTGAAAACATATCAGTTAAAAGAACCATGACCTTGTTTGAAAAAAGCTCCCCTATATACTTTAAACATTGATAACAAAATCCAAACTGAAAAAAGGGGCTTCGACAGGTACAGCATACAATGACACGTGCATATGGAATCGTCTACAAAATCTGTCGTTTGGAACAAAAAATATTCGTATATTTGATTATTTATGGATGTTTTTCAAAGGCATATTAAATGCATAATTAACCTCATTGAGAGTCCATTAAAGCACGTTTTATCATTAATCTGCACTTGTATATTGCCCACGAAACATTAATCAAATATGCATTTAAAAATCTCCGTCCTTGTTTGAACATGAACGCTTTATATAATTGAACACTGCTAGTCACACAAACTAAAAAAAAGGCTTTGATATGTACCGTATTTAAACCCCAATATTTCCGGAACAAGGCCGGTGACCCCTACTTTTTAAGACTGTTTTTGTTTTAAGATACATTGACACATGTTTGTGCACATTTTTAAGAAAATCTGTCGTTGGATAAAAATTGGAAAAAATTGTTGCGAACGTCTTTAAACCACAGTTAACATAAATACTAATATGGCAAAACAATTAAAAACATTTTTTTCTCACATACAAACAACAATTTATATGCTTTTAACTTATATACTGAAACTGCAAAATAAAAAAATCAACCTAAAATTCCTTTTAAGAAGAGACCAGTATTAATGTAGATAATAATTAAAAATAATTATCCTTTTCAATAGTCATTGCACTACTCACATAATGTATGCACGTTTTTTAACACTCATACTGATTCAAAGCTCTATTATTCTTCAATGTGTATATTTTTGCTATTTTTTTCTACATGCATGCGCCTTATTTTGTTGTGTAATATACATCTTTGTGTATTTATACATGACATAAGTATGCTATTTAATGTATGACATGATATTGCACGAGTATATAAGGAATAAATAAATCACAAAAACAGACTTTACAAATCTTCTCCTCTGAAACTGCAAGGCCCAGCGGTTTTGTATGTGGTATGTAACATTGTATAGTGGTCAAAGGTTTTTACTTGAAACTTAAAATACTTATTCACTATCAACCTCTCCCTCAGGGAAAGCAACCCCTATAACTCTGTTTTGTTTTTAGACAGATTTATGTCCCTTTTTAAACAGTAATTTTGGTTAAAGTTTTTCATAAAGTCCAAGATTTTGAATACTATCAAAGGTATTTACTTGAAATTCGAAATATTACTTTACAATTAATGTCTCCACCAGGGAAAGCATAACTCGATATAGGGGACCTGTCCTGCGGTGTCTGTATGCCGTCAACAATTTGACCGCTATCGCAAGACTACATTTTGTATTCAACCTTGACCTAACTTGCATAGTTTGTAGATGACCATAAAATCTCTGTTTGTGTCGATAATGGGCCATATCGGACCAGAAACCTTTGAGTTATTGCCTCTTGTTCAAGGAAAAATTAAGTTCTCTTCATTTTTCATCCAATCTTTACCAAACTTCCACAGTTTTGACCATAAGGTCTCTGTAGAAGCCAAAGTTGAGCAAGGTTGGACCACAAACACCAGAGTTATGGCCCTTTTTGTTGAAAAATAGTAAAAAATTGCATTTTTCCTTGATAGAGACTTTATTTTTCTTCCAATCTTTACCAAACTTCTGCAGTTTGTATGTGACCAAAAGATCTCAGGAAATGCCAAGATGGGTAAGGTTTGGCCACAAACACCAGAGTTATAGTCCCTTGTTTGTGGGAAAAAATGCAAAAATTTCCTTTTTTGTTCGTTCATAGAGATCTTGACCGAACTTCCACAGTGAGTCTGTGATCATAGCTATAGCAGCAGCAGCCAACAATTGGCCAGATTGGGCCACAAACACCAGAGTTATGACCACTTTGTTTGTAAAAAAACAAATGCAAAAATTGCCTTTTTCCTGCATGGTAATTTCATTTTTCATTCAATCCTGATCCAACTTTTACAGATTTTGTATAGCCATAAGATCTCAGAACATGCAGCAACTGAGACAGATCAGGCAACGAACACTGGAGTTATTTCCCTTTATTGTGAAAATGCAAAAATGGGCTTTATGCAAGACAGGGACTTCATTTTCAACCAATCTTAACCAAACTTGCACAATTTGTCTACGATTATAAGACCTAAAGCGAATCTGAATATAAGAAGTCAATACATTCCACTCTTTGGAACAAGCCGGCAAGCATGACATGACCTTTGTGCAACTGTCGCCATTATCTTTCAGAACTGCAACATAAACACTATTCTTCCGAAATTGCCTGCGAAAGGTTGGATACCTGGGTAAAAAAAATATGACCATGAGATTTTTGTTTGTCTTTGACAAGCAATGGCAAGCCAAGGAGCAAAAGAACAAGAGCTGTCAGAGGACAGCGCGCTCGACTATTCGAAGTATTTCAGTTGGTACATATGTTGGATATTGAAAGGGGCATAAATTTTATGACAAAGGTTAGTTCCAAGTTTCAAGTGAATATGAAGTTTTCAAGTTACCAAACTTTTGAATAAAAACATTAAACATAAAATCTAAGTGAAAAGGGGGCATAACTCTGTCAAAATACAAAATAGAGTTATGGGTAATATTGCCCCTGGTACTACAGTTAATGATTAAGGTTAGTTCCAAGTTTCAAGTGAATAACTTATGTAGTTTTGAAGTTACAAAACTTTTGAATATAAACTTTAAACAGAAAATCTATGTAAAAAAGGGACATAACTCTATCCAAATTTTGGACAGTGAAAGGGGCATACATTTGTTAAAATACAATATTTTTAAGTGAAGCCTTGTGTAGTTGATACATTTTTGGAACAAAAACTTTAACCACAAAGTCTATGTAAAAGGTGGGCTAACTCTGTCAAACTACAAAACAGAGTTATGGGTAATGTTGCCCATGATACTGGAGTTGATGACACAGGTATATTCCAAGTTAAAAGTGAATAGCTTTTGTAGTATTGAAGTTACAAAACTTTTGAATAATAACTTTAACCAGAAAATGTATGAAGTTACAAAATTTTGAATATAAACTAACCAGAAAAGTGAAAAAGGGGCATTACTCTGTCAAAATACAAAACAGAGTTATGGGGAATGTACTGGAGTTGATGAAAAAGGTATATTCCAAGTTTCAAGTGAATAACTTATGTCGTTTTGAAGTTACAAGACTTTTGAATAAAAACTTTAACCAAATTCAGACGCGGTCAAGTACGCCGAATGACGATAAATTTCCGAAACACGGCTCATATACCCTTGCACGAGAATTCCGTCCATAACCCGCCAAACTTTGCTGTAAACACTCTAAAAATAACTAAATACCGTACAATACCGTATTTTTCGAAACGAGAATAATTTAATTTACTCACTCATTTCGTGAGTAAATCCAGTAATCTCTATTCTTAAAATATTGAGAAATAGAACTATCAAAAAGACTTGCAAAGACATCACCATTATCAGCATCATCATCACATAATAATTATGATAATCACATCAACAACATCACTATCATTATCACCATCACGGTCACCATAATCATCACTATAATTATCATCACCATCATCATCATTACCATCATCAATCTTCATTCATATCAATACAAAAACACAACACAAATAACAAGGGGTTTTTGTGTTTGACATCATTTTCGAACAAACAAAGAGTAAATTAACGTTATAAATTAAAATTAACAACCTTTCCTTAAATCGTCCACACTCGTCTTAACGCCTGTCAAAGTATTCAACTGAAAAATAACAAACTGTTCACTGACGGTTTAGCCAACTGGCCTACACATCAAACTAGCCAACTGGCTTTCCGAATGGCCAACTGGTCAACTGGCCTATACAAATGACAGAGCAATATATTAAAATCGCATTAAAGTGCACATAGTGATGCATTAAGTTTGTTCAACGCAGCTGCAATATTTGTCAGATTTATCCATTACCACCAATCCAGAGAAGTGCGCATATTACTTCACGGGCACTCAATACATGAATCATTGATAATGAACGATTCAGGTAACTGCGAGCGGGATACGCAACCCTACTGGTCATTATATTTGTTTCTTTTCTCTTTTGTTTTTCTTTTTCGGCGCAGCTGTCTAAGATCACTTTTGACCTAGATTTCTTGCGATAATTATGCAGCGGGAAAATTGAATGCCAATAGAATTGGGCAAATTTTCTAATTTTAGGGAATGCAAACTTCAAACAATGGTTTAACGTATACCAATAACTGTTGCATTCTTTTGGGAATGAAAAATTTACATAATTGTTTACATAAGCGGTTAAAATGAAGTTATAAACATATCATCAACATATACTCTAGAACTGAGGCTAATTATGAACGTATTTTCTCATTGTTTGCCATAAACAGAATGCTATATTCATTCACGTAACGAACTAACTATTTTGTTTAGCCTACATTTATATAAGCGATACGCTCTATAAACACAATTGTGCAATGTTCCCATTCATAAGTCTCATTCACAGTGTTGCCGTTCCATGTAGCCAATTGATTCTAGCGAGTTCATCACATTCCAGAAACAGTAGTGTCATTCTAAAAATAGCGCGCGTAGCTAGCAACCCTTGTATAGCTGTGTTAATATACTCGTTCATGCATCAATAATAGCGTTCAGATATTCATAAACCTAAAATGTCAATAAATGGGGAATTTTATTTGTGAACTTATTGTTAATTTGAATTAAAATTGTGGTCACGATTTATTATTTGCTTACATTGTTAACTTGTTAAATTGGCTTGACAAATTCAGATAACAATCATGTTAACCTAAATTATTTTGGTTGTTCATATATCACTGGTGGAAACATGGAGCTGTATGATTGGTTTATTCGCGAAAAATCTGGGGTCCAATAAGTCTCCTAATATTGGTTGGGACTAAAAAATCTGGGGTCTGAGAAGTCACGTAACCGATCATCTTGGCCGTCTGTTTAGGTAATTTTTAAATGACATCTTAATATTAATTTCAACGCCGATTGTCTTTTTTAAAGACATTTCTAGTTTGTTTTTCTTTTAATGCTAGGGGGGGGGGCGTATGAGGACCCATGGCTAGAGATCAGTGTTAAGGCGCCTTCATGACCTTCCGAACCCTCTGGTGGTGGTGGTGGTGGTGGTGGTGGTGGTGGTGGTGGTGGTGGTGGTAGTGGTGGTGGTGGTGGTAGTGGTGGTGGTGGTTGTAGTGGTGCTGCTGCTGCTGCTGCTGCTGGTGGTGCTGCTGCTGCTGCTGGTGGTGCTGGTGGTGCTGGTGCTGGTGCTGGTAAATTTATATAATTAATAATTAAAACTACATTATTAAATGTTAATATGTTGTATGTCTTAAAATACTAATGTAATACCAGTCATCATCAATTATACTACATGTTTATATATAATTATATATTATTATTTCATAAATAATTAATTGATCATTGTACTTTTATCATACTTATGTACAATTGTAAAGATTAGAAGTAAAGAAATGACATTCGTTTCAGTGCTTAAATAATCCTCGGACAGAAGAACCTAATCTCAAACAAATTATAGAAAAATACATATACGTGTCAATTAGGCTACGTTGACAAAACCACGCCGTTTGCCATTTATGTATCCTACAAAACCTTGCATTGCACGAGCAATTTCCTGCGCAGGCTAAGAATTTATATTCCTTAGGTGTCACACGGGACCACGTGCTTACTACATGTACATTATTTCATCATGAACTGACATACAGTAACCATGACTATTTGTGTGTAACATACGACCTTGTATCATAAGCTCCACAGTTCTGAATTATCGAATTTAAAACGAAGCAATAAAATATATATAACATAACCGCTGTCTATTTCAGTCACAAAATCAGAAAAACATAAAATATCTCCTAACTGAATTTTATTAAGTGTATATGCAAGACTACCTTCTACCAACCAAACGTTCAGATACTTATACTCTTATACTGCTACTCAGTCTGTCAAAACCACAAGCATAATGAATGAAAATAACTAAATAAACCACACTCAATATGTACTTATCATAATTAATAGAATAAACACCAGCAACCGTAGTGTCCAACAAATGGAATTCCAACATGAGCAACGCGCTTGTAAAATACTGCCTGTCAAAGTATTCAACTGACAAATGAAAAACTGTCCACTGACAGTTTAGCCAACTGGCTTCTCATTCTGGCCAACTGGCCTTCACATCAAACTAGCCAACTGGCTTTCCAAATGGCCAACTGGCCTACACATGTCAACTGACAAAATAGCCTAATAGCATTCCAAATGGCCAACTGGCCTAAACATGTCAACTGACAAACTAGCCAACTGGCTTCTCAACTTACAGTCTGACAAATTGAATATTATACTAACATATACATGGGGCGAAATTTAGCATGCCGATGCGCTGGCTAAAAAAAATATTTTAATTAATAACATCCTGTATGCGCTTAATAAACAACAATAAACATAAAAATATGTATAAAAGCTACCGCATACATACACAGATAGCTCCACAAACTGGACTGCAATATAAATTATTGAAAATTACAAAACTATAATTACGCAAATCAGACCTTGAGGGAAAAACTACCCGTCTGCAGTTTATATATCCTACAAAACTTTGCCATGCACGAGCTATTTCGTCGCTTTAAACGAAACAAGCTAAGAATTTACATTCCTTAGGTATCACGCGGGACCACGTGATTACTATATATTTTTATTATAAACTGACATACTGCAACCATGATTATTTTGAATTCTACTTAGATAGCATTATTTAGCTAAAATGAATACGTCTTACACAAAATAAACTAACATGTTCATAAACCCTTGTTTGTGGTTAATAGATTTACATTAGGGGTGTCAACGAATATCCGGATAACCGGTTATCCGGTTACTATGTCTATATCCGGTTACCAAGTTATTAACCGAATATTCGTATAAAAATTGAAAATCCGATTTTTCTCGTTTTTTTAGGCATACAAACGCCCTTTTTGCATGTATAGTATTAACACAACACAGCTATAGACATCTACAGGAGGTCTCCACCTCGTACTGCGGACGTGTCATAAACACACCCCTCGGTCGGAATACGATTATCATAAAACAACAGGTGGTGCTTTCACACCACACTATCTTTGACGGGACTATTAAACAAACAAGATGTCACAATCGATTATGCCAATTAGGTGCGTCCCTCTTGATGAGAGATGGTTCTCTACCGGAACACAGAACACGACATTTATTTCACCCAAGTATACAGCATATACAATAAGGGCAATATAACAAAGCAAAATATTTAGTAAATTATTAACTTCTGATAATTTTAACGTTCGACAAAATATAATAAACGATATATATACGGGGGTACTTCCAATGATAGGATATATACAAGGATAATAATAATAATAATAATAATAATAGTAATAGTAATAATAATAATAATCATCATCATAATCATAGTCATAGTCATAGTCATAGTCATAATCATAATCATAATCGTAGTCATAATCATAATCATCATCGTAATCATAATCATCATCGTAATCATAATCATCATCGTAATCAACGTCATTATCATAGCTATAAAGAAACAAATAATAATACAATTCGATATGAGCAATTTTTAGCCAGCACTGTAAGAATACTTTTTTAGTGGTTTGTGACCTTAGTTGTGCGGTGCTTTCTTTCCTTTAGCGCGCGGCGTTATAGATGGAAATGAAAAACACACAAAACACACAAAAAAACATGTATTACAAGTTTTACATTTGCTTCAAAAAATTAATTTATTCGTTTTACTTAAATCAAGGGGAAGAGACAGTGTGCATTAGCCTTAATACATTGGAGCTGTCTTCGTAGAGGTTTCAAACAATGAGAGTTATTTTAATCGTAGTTTACGCTTGAGTGCACCAGCACACGAGGGCGATATGTTGACAACAAAGGCAAGATGGTGGACCTATTATGTGAGGTAATTACTCTTAATCAGCTTTGTATAACAGCGTGACATTTGATAATACCGTTAGTTTTAGGTCAATGGGGCAAATAAAAACTATGATTTGTATGCTAAGTAAATTTATATAAATTTTGTCAACAATTATTCCTATTGCACAGTTGATATATATATATATCAAATTTAATTAAGGAGTAAGTATAATTATTATATTTATTACCTGAAAATATAAACATTTGCTTCAACAATTTTTATTATTATTAAAAAAAAAAAAAAATTTCCTATTATTAATTACAAATATCTAGGCGCTGACAAGTATTGCAATAAACACAAGATTTGTTGTGACAGTAAAAAAAAACAACAACAACAAACAAACTGCAAAATACAAATCTTATGATTATATTGACACATAATAGTACCAAACGTACAAAGCAACAATAATTTACATTGCTCGGTTGATATATGCATAATTCATATTGAAATTACGGTATAGAATGCGATTAGTATATAGCCAGTAAAAGAAATACATTTGTGACGAGTCAAATGTTTGGAATTATTGGATACACAGATGCAAATAGTGACGAAAGTCACTTAAATTAGTATAACCAGTAAATATGTCAGAACATCAATAGAACATTATTAATTGTGTCAAGAAAACATTTGTAGCTGGTGGCATTGGTTAATTCAAGTAGTTATGCAGGAAAATAACTACCGCTTAAACTTGCTAAATATAAAGCGAATAAATTTGCTTGTATTTTTTAATGGTTGTAGGGAATCAGATGATAAGATGGTGTTAAGAGTAGCGTCGTGAAGATCATGCCCTAGGAATTGCTCTCTTTCAGATTTAAAGAAATCACAGTTAAGTAGATAGTGATGTTCAGAGCCAGCGTTACAAAATCTACATGTTCTTTCATCAAATGGGGTTCCGTCATATCGACCGGTTTCAACTGGAAACAAGTGATTAGTAGTTCTGAATTTAAAGAGGTATGTATGTTCAGTTTTTGTAAGTTTAATGAGGTAGTCTTCAAAGGATGGTGCTTGTTTGAAGCTTGTGTACATTTGTCCTTTTATGTGTTTGTTGTAGTTGAGTGTGCCATTGGGTTTTAAATTGGGTTAATAATTTGGATTTGACTAAGCGGTGGATATTATTTTGGGTTGTCAGGAATTGGTTGTCCCATAAATGACTTAGGTTTACTGAGGTGAGAATTTCGTTAATTTTGTTGGCCCATTTAAAATTTGAGTTTGGCAAGTTCATCATGTATTTATAGATTTTGAGAGAAAGTTTCTGATCATTGCCTATTAAGAGTCTGTTTCAGAAAGAGATCATTCGACATTTGATGTTAATTGCTATAGGGTATCTGCCAAGTTCACCATATAAAATAGCCATTGGAGTTGATTTCCGAGCATTAGTAAGTTTTCTGAGGAAGTTGTTATAAACTTTTTCCAAGATGTCAATGTTTTCAAAGCCGAAAATGTCAGAGCTATAGGTTAAAATTGGTAAGACAGTATGATCAAATAGTTTCATAGTAAGATCAATTGGCAGGTCTGCGTTGTTGGCCCGCATATATAGAAGATGCATTGCTTTTGTTGCTTGCTCAGCTAAATGTTTTCTCGCATTAAGGAAAGAACCATTGTTAGATAAGGTTATGCCTAGGTAGTGATAGCGGTCAGTAATTTCTAAAGGATTGTTACCTAGTTTAAAATTAAAATTCTGTAGTTGTCTTGCACCAAATATTACAATGTTTGTTTTGTTTACATTTATTTTTAGATGCCAATTATCGCAGTAATTTTGAAAGATGTCTAATCTATTTTGAAGATCTGATTTGGAGTCTGACAAAATCACCGTGTCATCGGCATAGAGTAGGACAAGTAGTTTAAGCCACAGTTAACAATGCCAATTAAAATTAAATATACAGTAACATTGATCCATCCTTTTTTGTGTTTATGTGCATTTGATTAGCACAAAGCGTGTTTTACTCAAACATAGCAATTTACGGGTTAACCATACACCAGTCAGCCTTAACACCTACTTACCTTTACGCAAATCAAATGTTTAATTCGGGTACTTTAATTGAACGGCATAACAACATTGCACGATACACAAAACAAACAAAACAAACAATTTACGAACAGAAATCGATGTAGTTTGTTACATGTACTTTTTTCAATCATGAATTAGTATTGTGTTTTCAAAATAGAAGTATCGTCTAGATGTGAACTTAATTTTGCAACTTTAACATGTGCCAGATTCCGGCCGCCAATGCCGATCTATACGGTTATCTGGATAGTATCCGGATATTACATACGAATAACCGGATACCAATTTTGGTAGCTGTTGACATCCCTAATTTGCATACATGTGCATTACGTGCACCCTAGGATTGCATAGACATGTGTCTGTTACATACAACCTTGTATGACAAACTCAACCATTCCGAATTATCTAGTGTAAAACGAGGCTTAACAATAAAAAGATATAGCATAACCGCTGCCTATTTCAGTCACAAAATCAGAGATAGCATCGAATTTCTCTAAACAGAACTTTAGAAAGTATATATGCAAGACTACCTTCTGCAAACCAAACGTTCAAATACTAGTAATTATACTGCAACTCAGCTTTTTAAAAACACAAGCATAACGACTGAGAATAACTAATTAAACCACACTAACAAAACATAGACTTATCTTCGTCGATAGAATCAACAACAGCAAACTTTCTGTCCAACAAATGAAATTCCAACATGAGCGCCACACTTGTAAAATACTGCCTCTTTATTTATCCACCTTGTTGCTACCAAACACAGACCTCGAATGACGATAAATTTACTAAACACGGCTCATATACCCTTGCACGAGAATTCCGTGCATAACCCGCCAAACTTTGCTGTAAACACTCTAAAAATAACTAAATACCGTACAATACCGTATTTTTCGAAACGAGAATAATTTCATATTCTTGTTCTTAAATTATTCAAATTCCTACAACATTGTAAACCCTAATCCATCATGTATGTTTAAGACATGTCATTTTAAAGTTTACATATTATCATGTTAATCAGTTATGGCTTGACATTGCTTTTATAACTCTTTTTGATATGTTATCTGCGTGAGACATGGCTTAAAGCAGCAGTCCAGAAATATGTTAATAAAAATACAAATTTGCAGAAATCGTTTCTAATTGACATCTTACCGATCAAAATACAAAAACCCGCACTGAAATCGGTCAAATAATGTTTCAGTAGCTTTTTATCGTACACTTAGTTACCTGTATGCGATATCTGGTGGTCCTCTGGAGTAAATCAGCATATACATTAGTGTATATACCGTTCGTACCAAGCGTTTTCGAACATAGATATTATCAAATGCCTTTCGTGAATAAGAAACAGTTTTCATCAAATGCCTTTCGTGAATAAGAAACAGTTTTCAGCCGAATAAACGTCATTAACGTTCATCAGACCTAATGCCGATTTAAGATGTACTGAATTATATTCTATGGACTGCGGCTTTAACACCAACATTGTATAATCCTACTTAAATAGTTCCTGCCTGAGTCCGTCAAAGGGAGGAAATGCTTGCAGTAAGAATAACTCAATAAGAAGCCATCACCTTGTGTATAAATGGGTTTTTACTTTGTGAAATAGATATAGAATTTAGTAGACAGAACTTAACCTAACTTTGTGACTCTTGCATTGTGACTATTCGTGAAATAGAAACTTTGTGAATATATAATTTGAGAACATTTACATCAAATCAAACTTATCCATTTGATGTCTATGTGACTGTGTTTAAATTATTAAGACTGTGTAACAGAACTCAATTAAAGCTGAAGATTATTATTGTTGTTATTGTTGAATCTGGAACATTACTCGTCATGAAATAATAAAAACTAAATCATGAAAACTTTGTAAGTTTGCGCTTTGAATTCTTCCATCGTACTAATTGCGTCTCTATCAACCATCCACCCTCCTTCTACGGCGTAATACATACCTTAGTCATCAACTCCAGTGTCAGAGGCAACAATCCCTATAACTCTGTTTTGTAATTTGACAGAGTTATGCCCCTTTTTCACATAGATTTTGTGGTTAAAGTTTATATCCAAAAGTTGTGTAACTCAGAACGACATAAGTTATTCACTTGAAAATTGGAATATACCTTTGTCATGTGCTCCAGTGTCAGGGGCAACCTCTCTATAACTCTGTTTCGCATTTTGACAGAGTTATTCCCCGTTTTCACATAGATTTTCTGGTTAAAGTTTATATTCACAACTCTAACTTCAAAACTACTTAAGTTATCAACTACGTACAGGGTTTCACTTGAAACTTGGAATAATGTCATGAAAAATTGCCATAACTCAGTGTTGTATGTCAACAAATTTATGCCCCTTCCACTTTCCAAAATATTTACCAACTGAAATAGTTCAAACAGTGGCGCGCGCTGTCCCCTGACAGCTCTTGTTCTTAACACTGTTGACTGCTGGGTCATAGTTTGGGCAACGGCAAAGTATTTTAACTTGGAGTTTAAATCAGTTATAACGTCGGGCATTCACGCTGTTCATTCTATTGGAATATTCTGTTTTATTAAACATTTTGTTAGGTAATTATTATGTATATGACATAATACAACAATAAAGAACTGTTGAGGGGGATTGTTTTTGCGTCATCAGGGAATATTCATTGTTCTGTATTAAAGCCACACTCCATAGAATTCAAATCATCTTAAATTTTTGCATTAGTTCTAATGAACGTTAATGATGTTTATTCGCTTGAAAACTATTTCTTATTTACGAAAGCATTTAAAAATGTCTATGTTCGAAAACGCTTGGTACTAATGGAATATACATTAATATACATGCTGATTTACTCCAGAGCCATCACCAGCTATCGCATACAGAAAACTATACGATAAAAAGTTACCAAAACGTTATTATTATTATTTTTGTATTTTGATCGGTAAAATGTCCATTAGAAACGATGTCTTCAAAGTTTTATGTGTATTAACATATTTCTGGACTGCTGCTTTAATGTGCGCAGTATAGTTTCTTATCGTGTTGTCTGATTGAATACCGTTCTTTTAACTGAATGATCTTTTAAAAACGTTTCTTCCTGTACATGCCATAACCGTACTGTTGGTTGCCAAGCATTGAAACAGTTCTGTTTGTTAACAACAAAATTTGTCAGCTTGTCTTGATAGCAGGTTTTTAACTTACTTTTTGCCCCGAAGGTGGGCATATTAAAATGGAACCATCCGTCCGTCTGTTAGTCCGTCTGGCCAAGTTTATGTTCTTTATTAAGTCCAATATCTTCAATACTATGAAAGGTATTTTCTTGAAGCTTGAAATACTTCTTTGCTATCAACATCCTCACCAGAGAAAGCAACCCACATAACTCTTTTTTGTGTTTTGACAGATTCATGCCCCTGTTTTAACTTGACTTTTTGGTTAAAGATTTTTATTAAGTCAATATCTTGAATACTATCAAAGGCAGGGATCATATTATTTTCGGTTGCCGGTCTGAGACCAATTGGGTTCAAAAAAGACCGATTGAAATGACTGGTATTCGGTCGACCATTTTTCCTAAATTATCCAGTATCTATAAAAAAAAAAATCGTCATAATCCCCTGATTTCAATACATAAGTACACGCATTTTATGGCCCCAACGCTCTGTGGATCAGTGATGCGTGATTGACCCCATTCATGTCACTATCAATCAAAAATTGGAGTGTTTTTACTGTATTTTGTTGACTGTGTCATAACTGACACTGATTGTCAGAGTGTACACATCCACGATAAAATCGTGTCCAGTCACTATAGAGACTGATAATAGACACCGGATGTAGTCCTCTTGGGAAATGTACATTTGCTGCATATTTGGTTTAATTGACGTCCATGACGTCAAATAGTTAATTTTGATAAGTAAAAATGACAACAACAAAGTAACCAATATGGTATTACATTATATTTTATCATCAACTCAGCAAAACACGTATAACAGATATAGAATTTCAAAAAAAAATATTGAAGTTAAAGGTATGGAAACTGTGTAGTGTATATTTATACTGAAAATACATATTTGTGGACATGCCTTATTTTTCGGATACACATAACTGGGCTACAGAATGGGCGTTTTTATTGAACTTATTGTAATTTGTATGTAGTTAAAACTCATATTAGACATAAAAAGACATAGAAGCTCTAGGTGTGAAAACGATAATAGTTTAAAAATGTTAAAATACACATTTTTGGACATGCACCATTTTCGGATAAACATAATTCAAGACCGATTGACTTTCCAGAAAAATAGTATCCCTGATCAAAGGTATTTACTTGAAAATTAATATACTTATTTACTCTCAACGTCTCCACCAGGGGAAGTAACCCCCATAACTATGTTGTTTTTTTTGACAGATTTATTCACCTTTGTAACCAAATGTTTTCTTTACAAAAATTGGGTTATTAGATTGGGGAATGTCTTTGGTCGGGCGGGCGGTTGGTGTCCAACTGGGGTTTCCGCTCAATATAACTCGACAATTGAGGTATTTTAACGAAACTTCATACATAGATACCTTATATAAAGACCTCGCTTGGGATTGCATATGGGTTGGGTGGGGTCAAAGTCAAGGTCACTGTTACTAAAAATAGAAAAACAGTTTCCGCTCAATAACTTGAGAACGAATTGAGCTATTGTAATGAAACTTCTTATATAGATACCTTATATCGAGACCTTGCTTGGGATGGCATATAGGGTGGGTGGGATCAAAGTCAAGGTCATGGTTTCTAAAATAGAAATAAGGTTTCCGCACAATAACTCGAGAACAAATTGGGTTATTAGATTGGGGAATGTCGTTGGTCGGGCGGGCGGTTGGTGTCCAACTGGGGTTTCCGCTCATTATAACTCGACAACTAATTGAGGTATTTTAACGAAACTTCATACATAGATACCTTATATAAAGACCTCGCTTGGGATTGCATATGGATTGGGTGGGGTCAAAGTCAAGGTCACTGTTACTAAAAATATAAAAACAGTTTCCGCTCAATAACTTGAGAACGAATTGAGCTATTGTAATGAAACTTTTTATATAGATACCTTATATCGAGACATTGCTTGGGATGGCATATAGGGTGGGTGGGATCAAAGTCAAGGTCATGGTTTCTAAAATAGAAATAAGGTTTCCGCACAATAACTCGAGAACAAATTGAGATATTGTTATAAAACTTCATATATAGATCCCTTATATCAAGACCTTTTTTGGGATTGCATACAAGGTGGTTTGGGTCAAGGTCACCATTACTAACAAGAGGGCCAAGATGGCTCTGCCTCGCTCACCTGAGTTTAGCCAGAACTGACGCTGCGCAAATACTCTAGCCACCTTAATCATTAACAGTTATTGGCGTTGAATAACAACATGAATAAGTATGTGGTCAGACATAGAAGTGGTTTAAAGAAATTTGGTAGGGTCACCCAAGGAACATTTCTGTGAAAACTATTTTCAAATCCAGCCAGCGGTTTCAGACAAGGAGATTTTTAAAGTTGTCAATATAGCCATATAAGGAAAACTGCCCCGCCCCCTGACCGCCATATTTTTTCACGATTCAAAACGATTTGAAGCAAATTAGTAGAGGGTCACCCAAGGAACATTTCTATGAAAACTATTTTCAAATCCAGCCAGTGGTTTCAGACAAGATTTTTAAAGTTTTGAATATAGCCATATACATGTACGTAAAATTTCCCTGCCCCGTGGCGGCCATGTTTTTTAACGAATCAAAATGATTTGAAGGAATTTGGTAGAGGTTATCCAAATCCAGCGAGCGGTTTCAGACAAGAAGATTTTCAAAGTTTTCAGTAAAGCCATATAAGGAAAATTGCCCCGCCCCCTGGTGGCCACGTTTTTTCACGAATCAAAATGATTTGAAGGAATTTGGAAGAAAGTCACCCAAGGAGCATTTCAGTGAAATTATTTGGAAATCCAGAAGGTGGTTTTTTTTCACGAATCAAAATGATTTTAAGGACTTGGGTAGAGAGTCACCCAAGGAACATTTCTGTGAAAACTATTTTCAAATCCAGCCAGTGGTTTCTGACAAGATTTTTTAAGTTTTCCAGTTTTTAAGCTTTTGGTTGCCATCGCAACCAGACTTTTCAATATATTCTAATAAATTGAAGGAATTTGTTAAAGGTCCATCCTCGGAACATTCCTACTAAGTTTGGTTAAAATCCACCCAGTGGTTTTAGATAAGAAATTGTTTGAAGTAAAATGTTGACGACGGGTGCAAGACACACTGATCACAATAGCTCACCCTTGAACACTTCGTGCTCAGGTGAGCTAAAATAGAAAAAACGGTTTCCACTCAATAACTCAATAATGAATTGAGATATTGTAATGACACTTCATATATAGATACCTTATATCAAGACCTCGCTTAGGATTGCATATGGGGTGGGTGGGGTCAAGGTCTTGGTTTCTAAAAGTAGAAGAACGGTTTCCACTCAATAACTCAATCACAAATTGAGATATTGTAATGAAACTTCATATATAGATACCTTATATCAAGACCTCGCTTGGGATTGCATATACGGTGGGTGGGTCAAGGTCACTGTTACTTAAAATAGGAAACACGGTATCCGCTCAATAACTTAAGAAAAAAATGAGATATTGTTATGAAACTTCGTACACAAATGCCTTATATCAAGACCTGTCTTGGAATTGCATACTGGATGTTTCAAATCAAAGTCAAGGTCACCATTACTAAAAATATAAGTATGCTTTCCGCTCAATAACTTGAGAACGAATTGAGGCATGGCTACGATTCTAGTTTTCATATATTACTAACTTTTAGGCATTGCGTTAGAAAAATTTGGTTTTTGTAGAATTTCCACATTTCTTGGTTAAAGTTTTTCCAGAGCAGCCTTTTTGACTGAAATAATTAATTTTAAATTATTTACTTACTTTTACTATACGCCCGTTTGAAAAACAGGACATATTATGGGAACGCCCTTGGCTCGGGCGGGCGGTCAAAGGCTAAATTTATTAAATCAATCCTTAACAAATTGTCTGGAGCATATCTTTGTCCAACATTAATGGATTTTCAAATAACTTGGCAGAAGAGACACACATGGTGAGATGGAGTGTCACGCGAAAGAACCTGGTCCCTAGGTCTAAGGTCAAGGTCACAATTCAAGGTCAATGGTCAAACTTAAGAAATCAAACCTAAACACTTTGACCGGAGCATATCTTTGTACAGCATGGATGGATTTTCAAATAACCGGGCAGAAGTGACAAGCTTAGGAGGGAGTGTCGCGCGCAAGAACCAGGTCCCAAGGTCCAAGGTCAAGGTAACAATTCAGGGTCAACAGTCAAATGTAAGAAATCAATCTTAAA
The DNA here is from genome assembly GCA_027627225.1 of Congeria kusceri. Lineage (NCBI taxonomy): Eukaryota > Metazoa > Mollusca > Bivalvia > Myida > Dreissenidae > Congeria > Congeria kusceri. The sequence continues at coordinate 34,792,081 of CM051032.1, read as the reverse complement.
CACTTTGTCCGGAGCATTTCTTTGTACATCATGGATGGATTTTCATATAACTTGGCAGAAGTGACAAGCATTGTAAGGCGGAGTGTCATGCACAGGAACCAGGTACCTATGTTCAAGGTCAAGGTCACAATTCAAGGTCAAAGGTCAAATATTAAAAATTCTTAACACTTTGTCCAGAGCATACCTTTGTCCAGAATAAATGGTTTTAGCTAACCTGAGCACGAAGTGCTTGGTGAGCTATTGGTATAGGGGACCCCTCCTGCTTCGGCCGATGTCTGTGTGCCGTCAACAATTTGTTTTGTTCTCACACTCGAGACTTCACTTTTTATCCAATGTTAAGCAAACTTGCACAGTTTGTGTATGCCATAAAATTTCGGAAGGGATTGTTATTGGGCCAGATCACACCAGTAACATTAGAGTTATTGCCCCTTTTTCATGCAAAGAAGTGAATTGGTAAAAGTTTTTATTTAAAAGTCTTGTAACTTCAAAACTACATAAGTAATTCACTTGAAACTTATAATATACCTTTGTCATCAACTCCAGTATCAGGGGCAACATTCCCCATAACTCTTTTTGTATTTTGACAGAGTTATGCCTCTTTTCAAATAGATTTCCTGTTTTAAGTTTATATTCAAAAGTTTTCTAAGTTTAATACTACATAAGCTTTTCACTTGAAACTGGGAACTAACCATTGTCATTAACTTTATTATCAGGAGCAACATTAACCATAACTCTATTTTGTATTTGACAGAGTTATGCCCCCTTTACACTTAGATTTTCTGTTTAAAGTTTATATTCAAAAGTTTGGTAACTTCAAAACTACGTAAGTTATTTACCTGAAACTTGGAACTAACCTTGTCATCAGCTCTAGTATCAGGGGCAACATTACCCATAACTCTGTTTTGTATTTTGACAGAGTTATGCCCCTTTTTCGCATATATTTTCTGGTTAAAGTTTATATTCAAAAGTTTTGTAACTTCAAAACTACATACAATGTAAGTTATTCACTTGAAACTTGGAACTAACCTTTGTCATCAACTCGAGCATCAGGGGCAACATTACCCATAACTCCATTTTGTATTTTGACAGAGTTATGCGCACTTTTTACATAGATTTTGTGGTTCAAGTTGTTGTTCCAATAATGTATAAACTGTACAAGGCTTCACTTAACAGTTTTGTATTTTAACAAAGTTATGCCCTTTCCACTATCCAAAATATGTACTAACTGAAATACTTCTAATACTCAAGCGTGCTGTCCTCTGACAGCTCTTGTTTATCCAATCTTCACCAATCTTGTAAAGTTTGTCTTTGACCATGAGTATACAGTTGAAGTGGTTATTGCAAGATCGAACCAGAAACACCAGAGTTATTGCCCTTTGTTTGTGACATTATTCGGGATAGACTTCATTTTTCATCAATCTTGCACAGTTTGTCTATGACCATGACATTACAGGTCAAGTTGAATATAAACAAAATCAGGCCAGAAACACTAGAGTTAGTGCCCTTTGTGTTTTTACAAAAATGGACATTATTCAGGATAAAGAATTCATATTTCATCCAATCTTCACCAATCATGCACAGTTTGTCTTGGACCATAAAATTAAAAGTGAAGTAGAATATAAGCAAAATCTGGCCAGAAACACTGGATCTATAGCCCTGTGTAAAAAACATATACAAAAATGGACATTATTCAGGATAAAGACTTCATTTTTTATCCAATCTTCACCAATTGTGCACAATTTGTCTAAACGTAAGATAACAGGTGAAGTCGAATAGAACCATGTTTGGGCCAGATACACAAGAGTTATAGCCCCATGTTTGTGGAAAAAAAATCATAAAGTTATAAGCGATTGGCTTGCACGCACGATGTTTTATTCAATGTTGACCAAACTTCCACAGTTTGTGTATGACCATACAAATTGATAGATACAATTTGATTTCCAACAGTTGCAAACCTTGCATGAAATTATTTGTACATGCAACATTGATGGCTTCAGAGCCTGCATTAACCTCATTTATCATCATTGGCCAGAAATGTTTCTGCATTTTCGAGAACTGTCACTGACTTAATGAAAAAGGGTCAGGTAAGAATATCGAGAAAAATGATTTAAGAACCATTAGCAAACACACCCCATATCCACATCCCAACTCGTACTTTAGTTAGCCCATTGCACTAACTGAGGTTTCAAATCAAAACGATACAACCCCCCTTTGTGTATTGTTCACATTCCTTAATTTTCAAACCTGTCACAACAGTATTGTCTTCATCTATACCAGTTCTAAGGTGAGCGCTTTGGGCCATTATGGCCCTCTTGTTAAATAACTTGGCAGAAGTAACAACCATGGTGAGTAGGAGTGTCACGCACAAGAACCAGTCCCTTTGTCCAAGGTCAAGGTCACAATTCAAGTTCAAAGATCAAATTTAAGAAATCAATGGTCAATGCTCAATAACTTGAGAACGCATCGAGATATGTTAATGAAACTTCATACATAGATACCTTTGCTTGGGATTGCATATGGGGTGGGTGGGGTCAAGGTGAGTGTTAACAAAAATAAAAACGGTTTCCACTCAATAACTTGAGAACACATTGAGATATTTTAATGAAACTTAATACATATGAGGCGTGTCGTGGGCAGTTCACACAGGCTAATCTAGGACGACACTTTCCGCTTTTATGGTATTTTCTGTGTCAATGAAGTCTCGTTTAAACATAAATCCACTGTAGGCGGAAAGTGCCGTCCTGGATAAGCCTGTATGGACTGAACAGGCTAATCCGGAACGACACTTTTCCCACGACACGCCTCATATATACCTTATATCAGGGCCTCGCTTGGGATTACATATGGGGTGGGTGGGGTCAAGGTCAAGGTCACAGTTACTTAAAATAGAAAAACGGTCTTTTCTCAATAACTTGAAAACGCATGGAGATATTTTAATGAAACTTAATTCATAAATACCTTATATCTATACCTGGCTTGGGATTGCATACGGGGTGGGTAGGATCAAGGTCACTGTTACTAAAAATAGAAAAATGGTTTCCACTCAATAGCTTGAGAATTCATTGCGATCTTTTAATGAAACTTAATACATAAATACCTTATATCAAGACCTCACTTGGGTTTGCATATGGGCTGGGTGGGGTCAAGGTCAATGTCACTGTTACTAAAAATAAAAAAATAAACGTTCCTGTTCAAAAACTTGAGAACACATTGAGATATTTTAATAAAACTAATATATAGATATCTTATATCGAGACTTCGCTCGGGATTGCATATTTGGTGGGTGGGGTCAAGGTCACTGTGTACAAGCCAATCATTGATAACTTGTTAATGTTTTTTGCCACACATAAGTGGCACTAACTCATTCATAGACAAACTGTGCAAGATTGGCGAAGATTGGATGAAATATGAAGTCCCTATCCTGAATAATGTCCATTTCTGTATATTTTTTTTTCACAAACAAAGCGCAATTACTCCGGTGTTTCTTGCCGTATTTTGTTTATATTCAACTGTACAAGATTGATGAAGATTGGATGAAAAATAAAGTCTCTATCCTGAATAATGTCCATTTCGCATTTTTTTTTCACAAAAGGCAATAACTCTGGTGTTTCTGGCCTGAAGTCACAATTTGGATTACAAGTTTCAGAGTGCAAATCAATAGTTTACATGTGTAATAGGGTACAATTATGAAAAAAACTTTATGAGCAAAGTGAACTATATAAACTGAAATAACCCATTATGTAAGAAATGTTTAAAAAGTTTCTTACAAAAATATTAGGGGAAAAACAACACACTCTTTAACACTTAGCTGTTTTGAAAGTTTATTTACAGAAGCTAGACAGGTATACAATTATTTTTTTCTAGCGCTGAATACTGTAATAATGTGACAACAGGTGAACGTATAAATGTACATATATGAAATATATAATATGTATTGAAATATATTTACAGAACAATTCATCTTGGAAGAAATCAAGTAACACAATGGCGCGTGAGCATAGCATTTATAATAATCAAAACAACAAAAAAGCAACAACTAATATTTCGGAACAAAATCAAAATATTTTCTACTTCCCATTCGCAACAAACTTGAAGACTGGTAATAAAAGTTAATAAATTATAAATATTTTCAAATGTTATCCCTAATATATAAATTGGTAAAAAATTTAAGCCCAAACTCGACAAAAAGCTATCTCTTTTTCAGTATTTTATACATTGATGCAATGTGTAACTTTAAAACAGAGCAAAATACATCTTAAATATAATAAGTAAAAAATATAAATTTGCAAAGTACTATGATAATCAAATTGTATTATAACAGAGCAAATAGCATTTAAATATATAATTAGTTGAACAATAAAAGCATGATTGTAATTACACTATATATGAGGCCCGTCGTGGAAAAACCGGTCTTAATGCATGTGCGTAAAGTGTCGTCCCCCATTAGCCTGTGCAGTCTTTCCGCTTTTATGGTATTTTCTGTTTCAATGAAGTCTCTTCTAAACATTAATCCACTGTAGGCGGAAAGTGTCGTCCCGCATCCCGGATTAGCCAGAAAGTGCCGTTCTGGATTAGCCTGTGCAGACTGCACAGGCTAATACGGGATGACACTTCACGCACATGCATTAAGTCTGGTTTTCCCATGACGCGCCTCGTATAATGATTGCACAGCAAACAATCATTCTAAATGTCAATTTATCAACATTCATCCATTCAACATATTATGGAATGTAATTCTAAAGTACACAAATAACATAAAAGTTGCAATCCAACAAAAAGCAGAGAGCAGTTGATTTCATTACAATTTTTAGTCCTACAATTACACAGATATGCTGGAGAACAACATTTAAAGAACGTTATAGGTTTACATATAAGTAACACATTCACAACTGACAAGCAGTAAAATAGTTCCGATTTCAAATAATTTACATTTTTATTACAAGCGATGATAAAACTTTTTTATCCCAGCTCTTCGTTTCATATCCGAGTAAGAAGAATGTGATGACAAATGTAACTATGGCAACTGACCCCGAGCAATGTACCGCATTCAATCTATGTTTTCAGACACTTAAAAATATTACAAAATGTCAGTGTCCGAAAATTTAGTCAAATAAATAATTGTTTGAAAACTGTCCGAAAACATAGCATATGCAATACTGTCATAAAAAAGCGCCAATAATGGACACGCTCATTAGTATTGTTATCCGCAGTTATAGTTTACATTAATTGCTAGAGTCGTTAATTTATGACACAGTACTGAATACTGAAGCCAACATACAACTTGTTTATTGGCATGCTAAGTGCCGCTACAAGTACTTTGCAAGATTAAATTGATCAACAATTGGGGTCATTTGTGAAAACCATGCTGCCTGTGAAACGTTTACTGATAATTGATATTACATTAGTATCTGTCCGAAAACATAAGATCGCAATTTAATTCCTTTTCTAAAAGTGTGCGACAAAATAGTGACATAAAAAATAATTATGTTGGCCAATTTTCAAGGTGACCAAAAAATAGTGGCCCGAAACATAGAATAAATACTGTTGTTCATTCTAGCAACATGCCTACAAAAAGTCTGAAACTGCTTCTACTAGATCTGTTTGTTGAAGTTTGGCGTTTCAACTGACTGTCCACAAATGGCAATCATGCAAATCAATCAAGCATTTGATCCATTCAATGCACTTGAATACCATGCGTTTAATGTGTAACCTATTCCACATGAAAGGGCACCTCACGTAAAGCTGTGAAGTGCTTGTGATTATTGATGAATGAGTTGAAGCCTTTAAAGGGACCTGTTCACAGATTGACAAATTAACCATTTTCAACTTTTTGTCACCGATTCCAAAAATAAAAGAACAGTGGATACAAGGGAGCAATATAATACTACGGACCTAGAAGTATACTGTAAAAACAGTTTCGTTTATGAGTAATCATCAGTTGTAATTGATAAAATTATAAAGCGTTTGTAACGCTAAACGATGGAATAATTTGAAGTGTTGCTGTTGTTTTCATTGAAATATTTGACAACACGTGGAACACTTACATGAGGTAAATAATGCAGGGGGACATATAGAAGTTGGAATGGCCAAGTGCTTAAGGCGATAGCCTTTTAATCCGGAAGTCTCGGGCTCTAAAACAGGTGGGACCAATAATATATCATATATGTGGTAGTCAAATGCGAAGCTTCCTTACAGTAACAAGTTGTAGTAATTTGACACTATTTGGATATTGCTTTGTATGCAGTAAGACTTGATTTCTTGCCTGAAACTGAAAGTTAGACTTTAATTTAAATAGTAACCAATTAAATTCAAGGCTGATATGTAACAACCATTTATATTGGCCAATTTCTGATGCACTCCAAGAACCTTTCCAGTCATTGGAAAAAAAGGAGTCAGTAAATAATTCAATACAAATGAGGCGTGTCATAGGAAAACCGGGTTTAATGCATGTGCGTAAAGTGTGCACACAGGCTAATCCTGGACGAAACTTTTCGCCTAGAGTGGATTTATGTTTTGAAAAGACTATATTGAAATAGAAAATACCATAAAAGTGAAGTGTCGTCCGGGATTTGCCAGTGCGTATTGCACAGGCTGATATGGGTAGACACTTTACGCACATGCTTTCTACGTGCCATTATATCAAGTAAGAGATAAATTAGAGAAATATATAGTATATGAATAAAAATCACTGTTAAAATTAAGAGTAAACAATGTATACTGGGGTGAAAATTTAATGTAGCTACCTATGTATTAATACAACAATTAATGATGCTTGGTCATAAAACAAAGAAAGCACTTTGAAAATCACATCAAAACTTATTACAAGGCACCAATACATAAAATTATGTTTTTGGTCCTTTAATATTTGGTCCTCATTTCAATAAAAACACTTAAGTTGAGTTAGGTAAATACATCTAACATAATTATCATCAGCATAAATTCAGTTCTTGCACAGTACACCTTTAAGAAAACGTGTTATTTCCTGATAAAGGTCTTGAGATAGAAAAATGAAGTTAATTAAGTTTAACTAAGTTGAAATTTGTTTTCTTTGATTTTATTCCTTATTTCTTACAAGAATAAAGAATACCCTTTTGTAGTTAATTTCATATATACTCGGTACAAAACAAAGGGTTGACAAAACGAGCTTAAAAGGCCATTTGTCAGTAATTTGTGTAGTACCAGTAAGTAATACTACAACGGAAACATATGAAGTGTGTTTAGGTCCGTATAATGTATTGCGCTGCCAATATGACACATACAAAACTTAACAACACAAAAATGACCTGCACACTGTAAACTACAAATGAGACGTGTCGTGGGAAAACCGGGCCAAATGCATGTGTGTAAAGTGGCTTCCCAGATTGTCCTCTGCAGTCCGCAAAGGCTAATCCAGGGGCACTTTCCGCTTTTATGGTATTTTCTGTTTCGAGGAAGTCTCTTCTAAACATAAATCCACTATATGCGGAAAGTGTTGTCCCGCATCCCGGATTAGCCTGTGCTAATGCACTTTAAGCACATGCATTAAGCCTGGTTTTCCCACTTTACGCCTCAAATTATTTCTCTACACTACAAGACTATTCTAACGTTTGCAGCATTCAAAATTGCAAATGGGAAATGGTCGAAATGTACACAATACAATTCTATGGCACTGTATTTATGAAGCATGTATGTGACACTGGACGCCAGAATTCATTATCTGGAATATCAGGTTTTAATTACTGTTTGTCAGTAATAAATTGTGTTACCTGTACAAAAATGCTACTTAATTGCTTAATAGGAACTGATACAGTTCCCCCTAAAACACACCATTGTTCATACCATTTTTGCTTGATCCAAACGCTTAACATAAAATGCTATCATTAGCAATGATTCATGAACAAGACAGTTAGGACATAAAGGCCTGTTTACTTGTCACAGTACTTAGTTACAGTCCATTTATATACATTTTATGGTGAACATATTGCAAGAACAAAAACTGTAAAACACAATTTTACTACAAAAAAATTGCATAGACTTCCACAGTATTGTATATACTTGTTGAATCACTGTTAGCAAACAAGAGAAATAATAACTATGCTGACATGTTAGTAGCATGCAAAGAATAATAAATATCTGAAACAGATTGTTTTAAACTTAAACAAGTTAACATGTGTAATCTATTTTTTTCATTTATGGTAAAGAAATCATTAGGATGTTAAATGTTAAATTAATAAATATTATTATAAGTCACATACAGTTCAAATCAAACAACATTCTAACATACATCGTCAAACAGTTCTACTTACGGAAAAACTTTAGTGGGCTTCTTTGTATTGGGGCTCTGTGATCACTTAATCATTATACATCGTGAAACAGTTCTATTTATGGAAAAAACTTTAGTGGGATTCTTTGTATTTGGGCTCTGTGCTCACGAAATAGTCATCAAAGAAACATTCAAGATATTCAAAAGTGGGTCGTTGTTCCTCTTGTTTGTCCCAGCATTTCAGCATTATCTCATACATATGGTCGGAACAGTCGACAGGCTTTGGCATTCTGTAGCCCCGAGGCACTTGTTCGAGCACTTCCCGATTGTTCATTCCTGGAAAAAAAGAATACGAGGCTGTTAGACTGGAGGCCAGGTCAACTAACAACATTGAGTCAAAAGGGCGATAACAACACTTATTGAAAGCGGACATGTCTGCTCCTACTCATGGCTATTCAAAGAACCATACAGAAGTTAAAGAGGTAGTTCTAATCATCATCATCACCACCATCATCATCATCATCATCATCATCATCATCATCACAATGATTTTCATCTTCAACATCATCATTATTAACATCATCATCATTATCATCATCACCAAATCCCCAATAATGCAAAAACTGAATTCAAGTGGCAGACGCCAAGCAAAATGTTATACAATTCATCCCATTATGCAATTTAAGGGCTGATAAATAAGGTATGAGGCATATTCCATTGATAAATTAGTAGGCAATGCTTACATACATGAAATTAAATATTCCATTGAAGTGATTATAAACACAAAGGTAGTTCAAGCAAAAGATATTAAATAAATGTTTAAAGAACACATTTACAAGAACTTCAGAATTAGAAAACATTTCATGCTAGCCAGAAATTTGTCAGCATACAAGAAATATAACATAAAAGTAATAAAAAAAACTGGCATTATACATCCAAAAGAGACATGCTTATAAATTTTAAAGTTTGAAAAAAGGTAACAACTCTGTAATTGGTGAGAGTTGTTTCCCTTTTGATGGAGAAAATTAATAAGCTAGAAGCAAACTATAAATGGAAAATGCAATTGTTCAGTTTATTATTTTCTACAAACAGAACATTTCACAATTCATGCTTCACACTTGAAATGTTATGTGTGTATTGTTCATATTGCGTCTCGTGCTTTCCTACCAAATCCTACAGCGCAATAAAAACCAGAGGCAATGAAGTAACTTTTAAAATGGTGACATTAATCCTAGAGGTAATGTTATTAACTTTCAATAAACCTTAAGTAAAATAAGTCCTGGATTGCTTTAGATAATCATTGAATGAAATAATGCATTTGCATTTAATCTACCATATAAAACCATCAAATAAAGAGGCAAATGTCAGCAGTTATGTACCTAATTAAAAATATTTGGCAGAAGGGACCCTAATTATCCCTCATTCTCTTGATAACTGGGCTCAGTAGCAATGAAGTAGTCGTCAAAGAAATTAAACAGATATTCAAATGTGGGTCTCTCCTCGGGTCGCTTGTCCCAGCACTTCATCATGATGTTGTACATGTGGGAAGAACATTTTCCGGGCCGGGGCATGCGGTATCCGTTCTCGACTTGATTGAGAACCTCTCGGTTGGTCATACCTGAAATTTTTTACACATGCAGAAGGTTGCTGAATGCCTAATAGACTTACAGACAGGGGCGTAACTAGGCATACTTGTATACGCCCGAGCGTATAAATCAAAATGATTGCGTGAACAACCAAAGAGCTACTTACTGTAAAATACATTATAAACCGAGACCTTATGAGGGTTCTAAGGCATAATATATGCACTAACCTATTGAGAGTTGCATGTAATGCTTTGTGTTATTACATGTAAATCTTGTAATTATATTATACATTTAAATACTTTCTAAATGTTACAGCTTTAAGAGAAATGCTATTATAACCGAACCTAAAATTGCTTTTTTTTGTAAGTGTATACTCCGAAATTGGCCTAGGTACGCCCCTAACAGACAGATACAGAAAGCTCTGGCATAATCCGACCTAACATGTTATCAACTTTGTGGAGTCTTTAAAATACAAAGATTCGAATCAAAACAAGAAATAGAATGCGGGCACTTTTAAAAATATGACAGAACTACAAAACTTTAACGCAAAATTCTTTTCAGCTCTAGTGGCCATTTTGTGCGGTAGACTGGAACCATTTCAATAAGATTGTTAGAGGATGCCTAACGGAATAAATTTTGTGTGAAATTATTTTAAAATCTAGCCACAGGTTTAAATGACTAAATGCCTGTTGTCAAAATGTTCAGCCTGTTGTCAAAAACTCAAATTGCATTGTAATTAATTTAAAATCACATTTTCTAACAAGCAGATCATCCTTGACCTATAAGTGTAACCTTGACCTTTGAGCTAGAGACGGTCTTGCGTGTGACATGCCATCTCCACATGGTGAACACTTGAGACAAGTTATTTTAAAATTGCCTGACGAATTATGAAGTTACAGTTCTGACAAACTGTATTCTGACCATACTTAATCTTTGACCTCTAAGTGTGACCTTGACCTTTGAACTAGGGACACAGGTCTTGCGTGACACGCCATCTTACATGGTGAACATCTGTGTCAGTTACAGTCCGGAAAAGATCAGACAGACGCATGCACGCACTCACCCACATACAACCAACCGCCATTGTGACAACTAAGTTGAACTGACCGCAGGTGGGTTCGACAAAAATTGAGTTTATATATCATTAAAAAAGTACTTTAAATTTGTACCACGTAGCCAAATGGTCTGATAAATTTTATTATACCTTAAGCACAATATAGTATATGCATTGGATGACATCACTGCAGCAAAGTCTTTACATTCAAGCATCCAAACAAAAAGTGAACAAATCTGTCCGTACCCAAAAGTATTTGACCAGGGCTATACTAGAGTGGCACTGAGAAATATGAATTACATGTAGTAGCAACAATTTTTGATTTTACACAATACCGGTACCTGCTATTTAGAAATATTTCACTGAGAATGTGAAAATATGCCTCACTTTGAAATATGTTCAGAAACTTTAGTAGCCAATTACAAATTTTAGTAGCCAATGGTTATTTTGGTTACTCTGGCTACTGGTAGTGCTAACACATGTTATAAATGTCCTCATATTTAGATAAGAAACATTTCTTACAAAATAAGGGATGAGAGGGATTGAACAATTAAACTTCGAGAAGGGTCATGAAAGTAACAAAAGTAAAGGTATCCGACTTCGAGAAGGGTAATGAAAGTAACAAAAGAAAAGGTGGATTTCTTTTCCACTTAAGACATGAAAAAGTGAGATTTTGTCTATGCATTGTGCACGGTGCACGGATTCTAATTAATATTAAGAAGAATGTCCTGATCAACAGTAAGAAGATCAACAGTAAGGAGATCAACAGTAAGGAGATCAACAGTAAGGAGATCAACAGTAAGGAGATCAACAGTTTACTGAATGAGTAGGATGAGTAAAGCAGAGGTTGCAAAATAAATTGTCTGTATTGCCCAGCTTGTCCGAGAGCATGTATGGACAAGTGAAATTTTGCATGAATTTACTATACAACTACTGTACGGACAAGTGGCAACAGCATTTGTCAAAAACAGACAAGAAATGCAATATCACATTTTGCCAGAGAAATAAAGGGTAACTGATATCACAATTAGCACAAATGACCCAAAGGAATGGAAGACTTGGGACATTAGAAACTTCACATATATCAAATGTCTTTATTTTGGTAGACGAGACAGCTGCATGTAACATGAATGTTTAACCAATTATTTGTGTCAAGTCAGGAACATCAGACTGATGGAAAAGGGCAATTGTGACAACATTTCCCACTGTCCAGCAAACACAAGAAACACCCACTATATTCACAATTGGCCACAAATACATGGTAAACAATACATGTCTGACAAACACCAACACAAATCGGCAATTAGAGGTGCAAATGGAAAGCGCATGGTACTGTACATAAAGCATAATTGACCTTATTGTTGCAAGAAGCCTGTGATAAATTAGCCGCCGTCTGCCAATCATGAAAAATGAAAACAAATTACAAAACAATATGAAGCTACAATTCAACTATAGTAAATTAAACAATAGCACAGCTGTAATAAGCAATAAACTGGATTAGATTGTGCAATGTTTGTGTTAATTTACAAGCATTGTCAAGTTAACAACACTGAACTATAGATTCACCTCTGGGTCACGTTTTTATAAATGTCCCTTGACGCAAGTAGAAGGGCTGCTATTTTCTACATGTACTTTGTCACAAATTTGGTTTGGTATGATTTCTATGAAAACATACAACAATTAAAAAGTCTACTTTCATCACACATTCCACTAAGGGGAGGTAAGATTTTCAGAAGATCGCAGCACAAGAACAGCACTGGTCAAGAGGTCAACTGGTAAGTTCACTGACCTGGATAGGGCACTTGACCATGTGTGGTCAGTTCTACGAGGAGAATACCATAAGACCACACGTCAGACTTGATTGTGAACCTCAAGTACATCGCGGCTTCAGGGGCCGTCCACTTGATCGGGAATCTCGTTCCTAAAAAATGATGCGTTTCATTAAATAGTATATAGTTGCATTATAAACTCTGTCTTGCACATATTTAATACAACACTGATTAATTGTACATAGTATAAATTTTTTTAATATCATATTGAGGCGTAAAAAAAAATATGTTTGTTTCAGGTAACCCGACCTACCCGAAAAATTGCCCCGACCCTACAACATTTTATTGGGTTTGTCAGACTGATTTTTGTTTTATTTACCTTTTTCAATAATTAAACTTTGTTTTGGATAAATAAGTGTTTTGTTTTCATAGTATCCACTTATAAACACTGTTTAAGGATATTACTGATATTTTTTTAATATTTATTCAGTTTAAGAATCTTCAATTTGACCATTTACCAAATAAAAAAATAAAAAAATCCCGACCTACCTACCCTAATTTTTTGGGGCATGTTACCTGAAACAAACATTTTTTTTTTACGCCTGATTATTGTTTCATTAAATAGTATATTGTTGCATTATAAACTCTGTCTTGTACATATTTAATACAACATTGATTATACATTGTATAAATTTTTTTAATAACATACTGATTATTATTTCATTAAATAATCTATTGTCATTATAAACTCTGTCTTTTTTATATTTAATTCAATACTGATTAATTGTACACTGATTTTTTTTTTATATTATACTGATTATTTTGAAATGTATTTTTTTCTCATTTTAAACAGTATATTGTTTCATTTTATATTTTATTGTTCCTTTAGTACACTGTTTCAACATTAATGGTCACAGTGAGAACTTTAAACATAGCTTGTATACATAGACTTTTTCATATTTAAAGCAAATTAACAACTCGGACATTAAAATTATAAATATGAATTTCATACAACATATGGTAATAATAATAATTATCGCACAAACACGTTTGTTTATTTAATTTTAATACACTAAACGTTTCGGCATGATGCCTTCATCAGTAGTAATAAAATAATAAATATAAACAAAGGAAGTGACGTCGACGTCATACAGTGACGTTACGTCGTTTGGCGGAAAAATGATGACCTGTAAAATAGCATTATGCTGACATATATAGAACACATAATCATGATAGTATAAAATGATGGATCAGAGTTGATTCATCAGCCTATTAATTATAATATAATAAAAAACATAGTAATAGGCAAACATCGAATATATGTCAAGTATGTGAACGTATTATATATCGTACAGCACTTTGTTATTAAGACCGTTAGGAAGCATAGTGTTTAATTTATGTATCCAAAACGTTTCTTTACATAAACGGTCTAGATTATTATGAACAACATCTATTGGAACAAAAGAGAAATCTGACAATGTACAATTATTGTTTAGAGACCCAAAATGGGTTGCAACATGTGATACAGGAAATATACAACATATGGTACATTTCCCAGTTTTGTTTTGTTGCAATATTATTTCAAAAACACAACATGTATGGGTAGGTTACCAACTTCTAGGTATTTACTTAAGAAATAATTTTTGATTTTTCAGTTGTTTATCAGATAATAAGCAACGGTTTTGAGTTCTGATGCGTAGAAATATACCGCATCAGAATGACAAATCATTGTTTATTAGCCGATAAACAATGATAATCTGAAAATTATTTCGATTTTAACATGACCTGACAACACATTCCGCAATTACAATGCAAACTATATTTTACAGTTTCAGAATTATTTTTTTCAGGTTGTTTATTGGTAGTTTAACAACGGTAAATTTTGTTCTTTGTCTATAGAAAACTCTACTTGAGTCATGTTAGAATTATAAATGAATACTGAATGGGCATGATTAGTCACATTAGCAGTGATATTCGAAATAAGATGATTTAGAATATTAATAGAGAAAAACATCACATGGCAGAAATTGAGTATTTCACCTGTTCACCGTGATGTGATAACTTTTCAATAGAAATGTTATTTTAAAACAAAGAATTATGATAAACAGAACAGTTATAGTACATGTTATAGTCTGATAGCAACAGAAACAATATTAATGGTGAAAATTGCTATGAGGCGTGTCGTGGGAAAACTGGGCTTAATGCATGTGCGTAAAGTGTCGTCCCAGATCAGCCTGTGCAGTCCGCACAGGCTGATCCAGGATGAAAATTTGCGCTTTTATGGTATTTTCTGTTTCAAGAAAGTCTCTTCTTAACATAAATCTACTACAGGCGGAAAGTGCCGTCCTGGATTAGCGTGTGTGGACTGCACAGGCTGATCAGACGACACTTTACGCACATGAATTAAGCCTGGGTTTCCAATGACACGCCTCGTATTTATTACATTTTACAGGTTATCTATGAGTTATGTTCAAATACAAAGAAAATATCGAAAACTAATAGAAAAGAGAAGAACAATTATTATTCGCTTTAAAATGGTTTGTCTACAAAATGTAAGTCTAAACTAATTATATATGCACAATTTTTGCATCTTCAAAATTTTTGAAACCCAAACTTGAAGGTTATAAACTGTTAATCAAATAACTTCCTTATTATAATGTCAATAAACAATGAGAAATACAAAAACATTCAATTTCTGTTAAATAAAAGGAAATGAATACCAGAATCTGAGAACTTATTTATAATTCTCAAAATAATAGAACAAAGAAGCACAACTGAATTTAACTGTGATTTTGTTTTAAAAGAAAACCGTGAGAGACTAAAACTTATATGAATTTTCCCTGTGATTTCTTTGTAGAATTTCATCAGTACAACAAGATACAAACCTCCACCAAAGACAACCAACACCATGATAAAGCCTATTTGCCCTGTTCACATACATACATTGAGAAACAAAATAATGTAGAATAATGTATTTTTAAGCCTGTGACTGGTATGTATACATAAACTGATTTTCAATTCTTTTCCCACCCACTTTTTTCCAGCAAAAAAATCCTTCCACAACATGGACCTTCTATGACATAAACCACTGTGTAAAAGAATGGTTGTAGTATACTGTATAGCTACCATTCTTGTTTGTGACAAATGCACGGTCACGGTCTTGTTTCCCAAACCTGCATCTGTATGTATTTTTGCCCAAACCTCTATTTCCAAATCTTTAATTTTACAAAAACCTGCATCTTCAAGTTGTCCAAACCTGTATCATCAAGTCTTTTTATCTTAACCTGCATCTTCATGTATTTTTTGCCAAAATCTGTATCTTCAAGTCTTTTTACCCAAACCTGTATATTCAAGTCTTTTTTGTTCAAACCTGCATCTTCAAGTCTTTTCCCCAAACCTGCATTTTCAAGTCTTTTTTGCCAAACTTGACTCTTAAGTCTTTTTGCCAAACCTGTATCTTTAAGTCTTTCCCCAAATCTTTTTTTGTTGCCACTAAACACATATTTTTTTAGTTTTTCACCAAACAAATTTCTGTTTTCTTTGCCAAACCATATCTTCAAGTGTCTATTCTCAAACCTATATCTTCAAGTTTTGATCCCAAACCTCGGTTGGTTCTGTTGTCACACAGCTAAACTTACATAACACACACACAAATATCTCTTATATGTGAACAGGGCTGTATAGGAAACAGTGACATGCATTTACCAGAAGATGATGGTGTGTATTCATCATCCTCAATAATTTTTGCCAGTCCGAAATCAGCCACTTTGACGACGCCATTATCGCCAATTAAAACATTTCGGGCTGCAAGGTCTCTATGAATAAGCTTGTTTTTCTCTAAGTATGCCATGCCACTAGCCACCTAGAAAGAAGGTATTCAGGAATTTGTTTTAAAGTTTTAATTGTGTAAATGTATTTCTAACCTATCTGAACTAACAGGTAAATGTTAATATAACTACATCTTCTTCATTGACTGTTTGTCACTGGTCCTACCTTTCAGCAAACAAAGGAAAACAGGTTAGTAGCTACAACCAGTAATTTGCAGACATATACACTGCAATATTTGGTATAGTAGGACAGAATACAAAAACGTGCACATGTTAGTACAAAAAACATGGGTATCAGTCTATTTGCTCAGTGGTGGTCATTGCGATGATTGCGAAACAGAATGGGAAATCAAGAAAGAAGAAATGGGAATTCATCCATGTTGTATCTCATGTTGTGTACTTGGGTGATTGCTAATATCAAGACAGTATCAGAAACAAGGATTCTGCTGGCCCTATTTTGGCCCTGAAGTGGCCCTATTTTGGCATAGAAATAGTCATTAAAACAGTGAAGTTTCATGAGTAAAGTGGTGATAATAACCAGACAATGTTGTGGTTCATTGTATCCTGAACATTTCATAATTTGTTTTGGATGAAGTCTCCATAGGATATTTAGGAAGAGCCTTAAGCAGAATTATTTAAACACTAGCACAAATATGGAACAACAACCACACCAATTATATTAGTTAGTGTCTAATGCAAGAAGTACATCTAACAATTTTAGAACAAATATATAGAAAGCATCAACGCTTATCAAGTAAGCTTTTTTTATAATGCAGAACATAGAATGCAGAAATACCAGTTACATTTCTTGTTGCTCAGGGGAAAGGAGCAGTGCTCAAAACACCCTCATGAAGACAACATCAACTAAATATATTACAGAGCCATATTCCAGCACGAAAAATATATCAGCTTTGCAGAAAATGCGGTGCCAAAAATTACTGTTTATGAAGAGACATCTAGAGCAACATGTATGAATAAACAAATGAGCAGCCCCGATGGCTGGCAGCAGTACCATGCTGTGGGGTGTACTGGTCATCATCAATGACCCGAGCAAGACCAAAGTCGGCCACCTTACATGCACCGTTATCGCCAATGAGAACGTTGCGCGCGGCCAGATCTCGATGGATCAGCCTTCGTCTTTCTATGTATGCCATTCCAGAGGCAACCTACAAGAGTTGGACCTATTGCTCTATATCAACATTAAAATAGGACCTATTGCTCTATATCAACATTGAAACAGGACCTATTGCTCTATATCAACATTGAAACAGGACCTATTGCTCCATATCAACATTTAAACAAACGCTGAAATTTTAACTTCGGGTACATGTATGATGTTCTTTTTGCTGATAAAAATAATTTGCATGAAAGACTGATGTGATAGGGCATTAACAGATAGATAAAGTTTGATTTGTATGAAAATAGTTGTTGTCAAGTATTTTTTATATAACGGGTATAAGATTTTTAAAGATACCTTGAAAAAGAAATAATGGACAGGTTTGTAATTTAAAATACAAAGAAATCTTAGAATTAACTTTAATTGATCAAAAATGTGAACATTTATCAGATTAAGACAACTATGTAATTAAATTTAGAATAAAACGATCAGTGATCTAAATTTTCAAATCAAAAAAAAAAACAATGAAGTATGCAGTTAACAGTGGAGATTTATGTTTACAAACGTGCAGCAAAATAGACATTGGAATAATGGAATGAAGAACATTAAAGAAGGAATGGGAAATACTACAAAAGAGGAAAGTTGCTTGGAAACATGGAAGTCTACGGCAATGAAGGGTAGGACAGTGCAAACGGTGTCACTTTGCTCCACTCCACACCGTGTGGATACTACAAGATAAAATAGGTGCAAATGCTCTGGTCTGGTGCTTAAATCTTGTTAGTTCTACACCTCTAATACAATATTATAATAAAAATACATGGTCAAACCGGCAGATGCATATATTTTATGTTATATATAAGTAACAGTTAAAATGGAAAAAGTTCAAAATGCTCAAATCATTTAAAATTGTTTCTTTCCCAAGGATTCATAGCCATAATTATTGAGAAAAGCGTAAAATGATTTAATTTGTTTACCTTCCCAAAGCTGTATATCAAAATTATTGAAATACACAATGAGCAAGAAGGCAATAAAACACCTTTATTTAACATTTTGTCTAAGATCCCTTGAGAAGAATGTAGCATCAGCCAATTTGAGCCAACTCTACTGGTTACACAAACTCTGGCTATCAATATGCAAACTACACAGTTGCTATGGTCTATACCCTTCTGAGGGTTATATTCATCATCCTCTATCACTCGTGCTAGACCGAAGTCTGCAACTTTACAGATATGGTTGTCCCCGATAAGGACATTTCTCGCGGCCAAATCCCTGTGAATTAACTTCTCACGTTCTAAATAAGACATGCCTGAGGCAACCTGAAAGAGTCATGTGACTGGTTATAATCTTCTGTAGGTCAATGCCATTTACCTCATACAACTAGTACCCTAAAATAAACAGTACCCTAAAACTACATCCCATGACCTGACAATTTTGTTTCTACTACTTTTGGATGTTTTAGTAAGCAAACTTTCGTCCGGTCTCCATTTTTAACATTCAGAATAAAGTATGCTTGCAAATATAGCATTATCAGAATGAATTTTTCAGGCTTCTGCATTTACTGTTAAAATTGCAGGACTAGAAATATTAAAGAGATCTTTCTAAATGTCACCAAGTACTAGTTCTACCCAGCATGTACACATTTTTCTGAGAAACAATACTATTCACAGGACACATTAACAATTTTGTTATATAAGAGTAATATAAGTTACGTGGCTTCTTAATGACCCTGTACGGTGTGATACTGGGTCAGTCAATTTATATTGGATGAGAGCGTAGCTGGAGCCCAATATAACTTTACTGACCCTGTATCACACCATACGAGGTAAGTGAGAAGCCATGTAACAAATTTATCTTACTGAGTACCATTCTTTTTTCCATCATCATGCCAGCATACACGAAATAAAACCTCAAAACTTAGCTATATTTCAACACATTGGAATAAAGAAAACATGAGCAGCATAATGACGTCATCTTGTTGATTTTTGTGACGTCATTTTATTTAAGAATTGAATAGTAATTTTCTGCATTTCATCGGTGTATAACTGTTGGGAAAATTACCCCTAATTTGCATAAACGCAGACAGTTCATACACCGATGAAATGCAGAAAATACAATTCAATTCTTATAATTACAACCAAAACTTTACTTTTAACTTCCTTGGGGCCGCAACTGATGTGTAGCCTCCTGCGTAGAAATTTTCATCTAACGGCATTTCTAATATATTGTCTGACATTACAAATCGCTGTTAATCATTTTTGAAGTGCACTTTCTGGTAAAACAATTCCAATTTTCCAATATGCGGTAACAATTTCATCGTCTGCAACACCGGCAACCGATAAATCAGTCAGTTTGTTTATGAAAAATAGTGTATACATTGTAACCGTTCCCATAAAACAATGAAAACATTTTGCAAATAGCGGATGAAAAAAAACATGGTAAAGGTTCGCGCAAAACAATAACGTCATTTCGCAAATACAGAATGACAAAGTAGTATGGTCATGAATAATAATAAGGTAATTTACATACGCAGACGGTTCATCGGGGTATGAATGAAAGGTCACGTGGGCTGACTACCCAATCAGTATGCAGTGTTTACAAAAAAATGCAGAAAGTTGTAATTATGTTCATTTTAAAAGAATGATATTACTGACTGGATATTAACTGCTACTGACATAGTATGGAATAATACACAGTCACCTCGTGACCGGGCTAAACCAATGAAAAGCGAGTATTCTGTACGCAGTAAGATAATATTTTTTCCAACATTCAAACGCACAATAAAAACAAGAGGGCCATGATGGCCCTAGATCGCTCACCTGAGTTTAAGGCATCATAATGGCTAATAACAAGAGGGCAAAACGGCACTAAACCCCTTACCTGAGTATAAAAATCTGGGCCTTGCAGGTTCAGAAGTTTTTTTAGTCTATATAAACCATGTGACTCACAGGGTGTGGCCACTTTCTACCCCAGGGGCATAATTTGCAAAATATTTGTAGTGGACCACTATTCAATGTTACATACCAAACATGAAAACACTGGGCCTTGCGGTTTCAGAGGAGAACATTTTAAAGTCATTTTGCTATTTAAATGTATATAAACCATGTGACCCCCAGGGGCATCATTGAAACAATCTGTGTAGAAGACCACTCCACAATGTTTCACGCAAAATATAAAACCTCTGGGCCTTACAGTTTCAACAAGGAAGATTTTTAAGGCCCACTTGCCATATAAAAGTCTATATAAACCATGTGACCCCCGGGTCATGGCCACTTTTTACCCCAGGGGCATACTTTGAACAATCTTTGTAGAGGACCACTATACAACGTTACATACCAAATATGAAACCGCTGGGCCTTGCAGTTTCAGAGGAGAAGATTTTTGAAGTCATTTTGCTTATTAAGTCTATATAAACCATGTGACACCCGGGGTGTGCACAGTTTTGACCCCAGGGGCATCATTTTAACAATCTTTGTAGAGGACCACTACCGTAATTACTCAGTCATAAGTCGAGATTTTAAGCCTCTTAATCCTGGTTATAGAGTACATTCGACTCATGAGTTCACAAAAAATCGTAGCATATTATATTGAAATATTTGTCAAATGCATTTTATTTCTTACCTGCATATTTGCTAATCCACACACTATAATCCATTCATAATTATCACAGTTTGCCCTTTCTATTAATTACCGACAATTAAGACAAAATGCATAACTGTTTCATTATTAAATAAGATGCAAACTGTGAATGAAACTATCTACTCTATTTTAATTGACTTAATTTCCTCACTTTAGGCCCCAGCTAGGCCATCAGCCACCAATAACAAATCAATAAACCTGCTGACGAAACCCATGATTTTTGTGTATGTCATATTGCTAATTAAACTGGCTGGACCCGGTTTTTGTGTAAACCAAGATCTGTTAAAGAGGATTTGGCAGTGATTTCAGCTTCAAGGCATTTACTGCAGACTGTACCATATACCTACTTATTAGGGCATACTCTGGCCAATTTTCAGATGGTGTTTTATAATCATTCTAACTCGACTTATGGAATGGTTATTATTAGAAATACATTTCTGGAATGAATTTTAACTTCTTGACTTATGAGACTTTTACACTTATGACTGGGTATTTACGGTATACAATGTTACATACCAAATATAAAACCTCTAGGCCTTGAGATTTCAGAGATTTTCAAAGTCATTTTGCTATTTAAGTCAATATAAACCATGTGACACCCGGGGTGTGGCCAGTTTTTTTCCCAAGGGGCATTATTTGAACAAAGTTTGTAGAGGAGCACTATACAATGTTACATACCAAATATAAAACCTCTGTGCCAAGCGGTTTTAGAGAAGATTTTAAAAGTTTGTTTGCTATTTTAAGTCTATATAAACCATGTGACCCCTGGGGTGTGGCCAGTTTTGACCCCAGGGGCATGAATTGAACAATCTTTGTAGAGGACTTCTATACAATGTTTCATACCAAATATAAAACCTCTGGGCCTTTCAGTTTCAAAGGAGAAGATTTTAAAAGTCATTTTGCTATTTAAGTCTGAACAAACCATGAGACCCCGGGGCGGGGCCAATTTTGAACCCAGGGGCATCATTTTAACAATCTTTGTAAAGGACCACTATACAATGTTACCAACCAAATATGAAACCTCTAGGCCTTGAAGTTTCAGAGGAGAAGATTTTTGAAGTCATTTTGCTATTTAAGTCTATATAAATCATGTGACCCCCGGGGTGTGGCCAATTTTGACCCCAGGGGCATCATTTGAACAATATTTGTAGAGAACCACTATAAAATTTTAAATACCAAATATGAAACCTCTGGGCCTTGCGGTTTTAGAGAAGATTTTTAAAGTTATTTTGCTATTTAAGTTTATATAAACCATGTGACCCCCGGGGTGTGGCCAGTTTTGACCCCAGGGGCATCATTTGAACAATCTCTGTAGAGGACCACTATACAACGTTACATACCAAATATGAAACCTCTAGGTCTTGCAGTTTCAGAGGAGATTTTTAAAGTCATTTTGCTATATAAGTCTATATAAACAATGTGACCCCCGGGTCGTGGCCAGTTTTGACCCCTGGGGCATTATTTGAAAAATCTTTGTAGAGGACCACTATACAATGTTATATACGAAATATGAAACCTCTAGGCCTTGCTGTTTCAGAGGAGAAGATTTTTAAAGTTATTTTGCTATACAAGTCTATATAAACCATATATTTTTAGCTCTGGTGACCTACATATGCAGTGGACCGGAAAGATTTGAACAACTTTGAAAGAGGTCCACCCAAGGATCATTCCTGTGAAGTTTGGTGAAAATCTGCCAAGCCATTTAGGAGGAGATTTTGTTTAAATGAAAGTTGACGACGCACGCACGCACACACGCACGACAGACAACGGGCGATCACAAAAGCTCACCCTGAGCACTTTGTGCTCAGGTGAGCTAATTATATAAAACAACAACACACAAAAACAAAACAACCCATATACCTGTCCGGCATAATCCACCATTTCCGGGAATTTCAAATACCGCCCGTCACCCTCGCGTAAGTAATTCAACAGACTGTCTTTCAAGAGTTCTGTCACAATGTAAATCGGTTCCTCCTTTGAACACACAGCGTACAGTCGCACAAGCTTGTCGTGTCGACACTGCTTCATGATCTGGGCCTCTGCCAGGAAAGCCTCCTTCGACATCGTGCCCGGTTTCAACGTCTTCACAGCCACGAATGTGGTGTTGTTCCATTTTCCTGATGGTGAATAAATAAATAATTTGTTAAGATAATAAATTATTTGTTAAGATTTCATTAAGGTTTACAGTCATAAATGTGGTGTTGTTCTATTTTCCTGATGGTGAATAAATAAATAATTTGTTAAGATTTCAAAAAGGTTTACAGTCATAAATGTGGCGTTGTTCCATTTTCCTGAAAGTGAAGAAATAAATAATTGTTTAAGATTTCAGTAAGGTTTTTCAGTCACAAATGTGGCGTTGTTACAGTTTCCTGAACCTGAAGAAATAATTGTTTGTTAAGATTTCATTATGGTTTACAGCCACAAATGTGTGTGCGTGTGTGTGGTACATTTTTATCAAGATCACCGGGATTCTCTCCCATATGGCCTCACAAATGTGGTGTTGTTCCATCTGCCTGAAGGTAAAGAAATAACTTGATTAAGGTTTTACAATTGTATTGTTTTACTCTTTTTTTTTTAATTCTACAACTTTTTTTGGTGATGGAAATGAAACAAATTGTTAGACATGCTGTTCGATCTACCTGAATATGAAGAAATAATGTGTTAAAATGTCAATAAATATATATATTTTTTTAATTCAGCCATTTAAAGAGCTAATTGTTTTATTTAAATAGTTGTAAAGTTGTTTTTTTCTTTTTACAGAAAAACAAAAAAAATATTTTAAGGGAGATAATTCAGTGTGTACTAAACATATTTTTAATTGGGTTATCTTTATGCATTACCAAAGCTTTGTCAAGTCAAATACTTCAGCAATGTATCAATGGGTGACTTAATAGGGTACAAGTTTTACTGTTTTTAAAGTTAAAAAAAAAAACATATCTTAAATTTTGGAAAGCGAACACCCTAACAGAAATTGCCATGTATATTTATATGGGTGCAAATAAATACGGTGACCATATTTAAAAAGAACAGTTAAAACAGTTAGCAAACGATATACCAAAGGGGGTCACCCATGTCCTTTTACATCAGGAAAAGTTGCTGTAAAATAGAAGTATCTATTTATTTCTCCATAAAATCTTGCATGCTTCTTTACGTTGAAAGCCAGGCAATACTGAGATAACTTACGCCTTTAGTATTTACACTTAGTATGATTTGTAACTGAATAAATATCAATATAAATTCTCTTCCTGAAT
Source organism: Congeria kusceri (assembly GCA_027627225.1). NCBI lineage: Eukaryota > Metazoa > Mollusca > Bivalvia > Myida > Dreissenidae > Congeria > Congeria kusceri. The sequence continues at coordinate 34,767,599 of CM051032.1, read as the reverse complement.
TTAAAAACAAGTTTGATTACTACTTGAAGTTTAAAAGTAGACAATGCTGTTTATGTATAAATTATGTGTAGGATTTTCTCTTCCCTTTTGATATTTTCAAATGTCTTTGCATACAAATGCAGACTATGTGTACGCATTATTTAACCACATGTATCTCGGCAACTTAAAATTTCCTTTATGAAACTGCGACCCAAATCAATAAAACAACAAAAAAACAAACAATTTATAATATTTAATATTTCAACAACAAAAAATCAAGACACTCCTTAATAAATATCATAAATAAGCGTCCACAAAACCCTTGAGAGATAACAAATAAGTTGGTATCTTTTTTTCCAATTTTGGACCTATTGACTATCTTTGTCACTTTATGAATTACAAACTTACTCTAAAATTCAGATACGTTATTCATATATAAGTCCAAATATTTCAAAGTTGTTGTTGCCAAGAAGATTTTGTATGCCGGTATTACATGTTGAGCTGACACACATGGCAGATTTCTTGCTTTTTTTTTTCCTTAAATCTCACAACTCTATAACAACACAAGTATAATTAAAGTATAAACTATAAACAGAAGGAAATTATTTTTTAAATCAAAGCTTTGTGTTGCATTATTACTTTAGCTATTACTCTATTTTTAGCTAAGTTGCTATCAGTTTCATAATATGTTACTATTTATACAACTGTTAATTTTCTGCAAGTGGTCATCACTTCTATCTATAATTAAGTTATCATGATAATTACTGCACAAGTACCACTGAAAAAGAACTAAAACTAACCCAGATTCACATTGTAAGGCTAAGGAAAACAATAAGTGTGGTTAAGGTTTCCAGGCTGAGCCAATTGTATATCGGCCAAACCTATTCTATAAGTAATGAGGCAATCTGGCTTGATTTCAGTAACCTTGTTAACTGATGCTACTGCACAATTTACAAGAAATGTAATGTTATATCACTACCAATAACATTGAAATACTACTACTTACAATATGTAAAACTAATCGATTTATAGTCTTCCCAAAACTTAACCAGTCTCCCCAAATTCTAACCAGTCTTCCAAAATTATTACATTCTCCTCAAATTCTTACCACTCACGCCATATTCTTAGAAGGGATAAAGTCTCCCCATTTTCTAACCAGTCTAATGCACCTCTCCAAATCCTAACCAGACTCCCCAAATCCTAACCAGTCTGTCTCTAAATTTCTGGACCTTCCCAAATCCTAACCAGTAAAATGAACCTCTCCAAATTCTAACCAGTCCCACAAATTCTTACCAGTCACCCCAAATTCTTACCAGTCTCCTCAAGTTCTTACCAGTCACGCCAAATTCCTACCAGGGATAAAGTCTCCCCATTGTTCAAACCAGTCTAACGCACCTCTCCAAATCCTAACCAGTCTTCCCAAATCCTTACCCACCTGTCCCTACCTTTCTGGACCTTCCCAAATCCCAACCAGTCTCCCCAAATCCGGACCAGTCTGTCCCTACCTTTCTGGACCTTCCCAAATCCTAACCAGTATCACCAAATCCTAACTAGTCTGTCCCTACCTTTCTGAACCTTTCCAAATCCTGACCAGTGTGACGAACCTGTCCAAATTCTAACCAGTCTCCACAAATTCTTACCAGTCACGCCATATTCTTACCAGGATTAAAATCTCCACAAATTCTAACCTGACTAACAAACGTCTCCAAATCATAACCAGTCTCTAGAAATCTTAACCAGTCATGCCACCTTCTTACCAGAGAAACAGTTTCCCTAAATCCCAACCAGTCTGTACCTACCTTTCCAGACCTCCCCGAACTGGCCAGCACCAAGTCGCTGCATGAGTTGCAGGGTGGAGCGGTCGATTTCCCACGCATCCTTTGTCTCCCTGCTAAGGTCCACCATGACGGGGGCTGCCCTCGGGCACGGCGACACCAGGGCCCGACACAGGCCATCTGATGCAACTGCAAACATCAGACGATAATTTTAAACCTGTCTGCTGCAACTGCATACGTCAGACGATAATTTTAATCCTGTTCATGAAACTGCAAATATTGGACAACATTATCAATTCTGTATTCTTAAATTGCAAATATCAGACGACATTTTTAAACCTGTCTGCCGCACCTACCATCATCAGACGACAATTTTAAAACCAGTCTTCTCCAACTACAAACATCAGATGACAATTTACAAACCTGTCTGCTGCAATTTCAAACATCAGACGACAATTTTAAAACCTGTCTGCTGCAATTTCAAACATCAGATGACAATTTTAAAACCTGTCTGCTGCACCTAACACCATCAGACTACAATTTAAAAACCTGTCTGCTGAAACTGAAAACATCAGACCACAATTTTAAAACCTGTCTGCTGCAATTGCAATAATCAGACGACAATTTTAAAACCTGTCTGCTGCAACTGCAAACATCATACGACAATTTAAAAACTGTCTGCTGAAACTGCAAACATCAGACGACAATTTTAAAACCTGTCTGCTGCACCTACCACCACCAGACTAGTATTTTAACCAGTATGCAAACATCAGACAATAATATTAAACCTCAAAGAAAGACAATGAAGTTTTTAAGTGGTTGCCATTTTAACCCCAATCGGGGAAATGGGTACAACAAAATTGGCTAAGGAAATAGCAGTTGTTTGAAATTAACACTAAAGCTATTCGGGGATAAATAAAATACATTTTGACAATATGTCAGTCATTTTTGTAAGTGTACCCCATCAGAATTTTAGGTTGAAGTAGAAAAATTAGGGGTTAGAAGAAAAATTGCATTTTTGTCAAAACATGTGGTTAGATTTTGTTTATATTTCACAGTTTAGTCTCATAATAGATTTAATTATCAAAGATAAGAAGAAAATCAAGGTCTGAAAAAAGTCCCATTAGGGTCTTTCTACCTTAAACGATTTTTTTAATATTAAACAACATATGACAGTTCTAATAATAATAATAATTATTATTATTATATTATTATGAGGTTATGTAATTATAATGATTATATATAATTCTTTAATGATCGTTTCTAATCAAACAATATTATCACCAATGTTTAATTTCAAGCAGGTAATTGATGGTCTAGCCTTGTGAGCTGCTTTGAATGGCCTGGTTATTGAAAATTTATGATGTGTTAGTACAGAACAGCAGGCATGCACAAAATCATAAGTTACTGTCAAACTTGTAATTAGAAACATGTGAAAAACACAAAAAGCCAGACAAGGAGTAGTTATTTTAGGGATATTAAACACCAAAGTGTGTGTTTGCATGTGTTCTACAAATGTTTGTGACATGTAGAATTGGCGACGATAATTTTTGCGAGGTCGCGAAAATATGATGTGACATTGCAAAATTTTGAACTTACATTATCACCAATATTGTTAATTTTTGTATTGTTATATATATAACACACTAGAACGTTCCTTAATGTTTGTTTACTGATCGATGCATATATAATCCTGTCCAAATTTTGCCCTAGATTTTCATATGAAATTTCTGTCAAAGACAAAAATTGCTATCATCGTATTATTGACATTTAAGAGATATTCATAAAATTTGATTTGCAATTTCAGTAAATTAAATATGCTGAAGTTATTTTTCACTCATTTGAACAATTGTTCTTAATTGCCGACACCTGTTGTCACATTTTCGCACATTCTAATTGACTTGTGGATTAAAGCTAACCGATGAGAGACATAGGAATTGACCAATGAAACTTAACAGTAACTGTCTTGAATGGTGTGGGCGGAGCTTAGAGCCTGCTTTGGGCGGAGCCAAGTGACTTGACTGTGACAGCTGCAGTGTGTACTTGGGGCCAATAATTGATTTTATCGCCACTACTGCCTAGTTTATTGCAGGCATTTATGTAGCCTCAGGGTGCTCAGGTGAGCTAAAAAGATATACAACTATACAACAAGCAAAAATGCACCTGGAAATTATTCAGATCTTTCGTATTAAGCAATTTTTTTATTAAAAGTCAGAAAGCTCAACATATACCAGAACAACCGATTTCAGCTTTCTGTAAATTTTCGGTGATAGTCAAGATGCAATCAAACTCTATAACAAAACATACTTTTGTAATGGTCCACAAGCTCAATAATGGATTTGAACGGTCTACGAGCGGCAATATATACCCCGCCGTCATCCATGTTGCGCATTTTGTAGTGTTTGACGCAGTCTGGGTTCTGTTTCGTCTGATCGTAATCCTTTATTGAAAGCACATAACTCCCTGAAGAAGAAAATGCAGATATGCAGTCATAAAAATTGTTTCAGTTTTTAGTTAGAGTGAAACAAAAGAAACAAGAGCTGCTTGCAAAACAGAAATGCCCGCTCTATGGTTTAAAGCATTCTTTAAAATATCAAGTTTGGTAAATATCGGATAAAAACTGTTGCACATAGAGAGCGGAATTTGCTAAAAAGACAATTTCATATAAATCAAGGGCCATAACTCGGCAATTCCTAGGGCCATTTGGTTGATCATCGAACTTGGCTAAGATATTATGGTCTCAAACATTTGGACTTTGAAAGTAGAGAGCGAAAACAGCTAAAAATGTTATTTAAGACAATTCAAGGACCATAACTCCACAGTTCCTGGGGTGATATGGTTGATTATAAAACTTGACTAAGATATTATGCCCACAAAGTTTGGTGAAGATCGAATAAAAACAGTTGGACTTAATAAGAGCCAGAACAGCTAAAAAGGCCAATTTAATATAATTCAAGGGTCATAACTCCACAATTCCTAGGACAATTTGGCTGATTATGCCCATAAAGATTTTCATGAAGTTTGGTGAGATCGGATGAAAACCGTTGGACTTAAAGAGCGGAAACAAAAAGTGGTCTACCGACGGACCGACCGACCGACATTTAATCTAAGCAAACCAACATACCCGCCATCTTAAATGGGGGCATAAACATTAACCACATACATTTTTAGTACATATATCTCTGCATTTTTTAAACATTTATAATGTGCACTGTAGTCATCAGACTAAGGCTATAACATTGACCTTGCAACACAGTGACAAAAGGTTCTGTTTCTTTGCTGTCCATTTGGTTATCTCCTGCAAAATTTGTGAACACAAGGGACAAGGCAAACATTTATATTCATAATGTTTAATAAATTCAAGTTAAAACATTACTTTGTTTTGATGATGTATATTTATGATTAACTGTATTCTTTGTAAAAATGATATAACCACTTATATCTTGGGAAAAACCGGGTTTAATGCATGTGCGTAATGTGTCGTCCCGGATCAGCCTGTGCAGTCTGTACAGGCTGATCCAGGACGACACTTCACGCACATGCATTAAGCCCAGTTTTCCCATGACACGCCTCATTTTTTCACTGTAGAGTCACAGTGGTGTAAGGGATATGTAGTCTGAATTGTGAATGGGAAATCGTGCATTCTGATCCCAACTCTGGGAGTGTTTGAATGATCTTTCTCAAAAGACGCCCAGTATTGTTTCTACCCAGGAATCTGACTCAAGTGTCTTAAAAAAGCATCTGAGCTAAAATATATAGGTTTAAACTTATTCTATAGCTCGGACACATTAACCTGACCCTCATGAACTCTATTAGCATATAGTTACATGCTTAAACTATTTCCTATATTTATACTCTTTTTTTCTGTTTGTTTTCGTGTTTCACATATTTATAAATGCCATAAGTGTATTTTTAGTAGAAAACTTGCATCAATATTAACTCAATTCCAATACAGAAACTAATATATTTATCATTGAGGATTTGTAGAAAGTATATCCCTCTTCAGCCTACCTGGACAGGTCTCACTCTCTCGTATCAAGTACACCCCGACTGGATTCTCCTTTATCAGCAAGTTCCTCTCCGCCTCTTTACGCGTGATTTTGCCAAAGAACCAACTGAAAATAATGAACAAATATACAGAAAATGTGTCTACTTGTAGAAAATTCAGGTTACGACTGCAAATTGTGGTGGGGAAGTGTTGTAACCAATTAATGTCCAGCTGAAAAATGTGAGATTGTATAGAAAAGAAACTGCTGTTTGTTAAGACAGAAGTTATTGTTGTTTTCTCTCCACAAACATGGTCAACATAGAGTAACTGTTACAGTAGCTGCTCATAAAAAATATAGGTTACATACCATACTACTAGTCAACAAAGTAGTATGTAACCTGATTTGTTTAAATTGAAAACCTCATTATGCACTATATCATTTATACTTCATTTCATTTAGGTGCCTTGGTATTCACGGTGCATTTCTATAATATACATGTAATACCATTTATATTGCTATAGGAAATCATATTTTGCTGTATATAAATTTCACGCATTCATGGAAAACAGCTAATTATTCATGCGGTCTTAAATTCGCGCATTTTTCATTTTTATCTTTATACTGTTTAATAATCGTGCAAAAAGAAAATGTTTGTGGGATCTTAAATTTGTGCTATGTTTGGGCCAAGAAATACGCAGTAGTTAGGACACAGCAAAATAAAATAATTTTACAGTTGTAGATCAATTAAGTGTGCTCAAACAAGCTCAAAGTACAAAGTCAAGACCTGAAGATGAACATATGCTATCAAAGTTTATCCTGTTTCTCAATGGGTTTTGTATGACTTGCAATTTGAACTCTGATATAGCTGTTTGTTTTAAAACTGTTATCACTTGAAATTTTCCAATACCATAGTTATCTCAATAAGTGCACATAGGTGCAGTACATTAAAATAAATCGAGTAACACACAATTGGTGCTCCTATAAGGACAATACGGTAAGAGATAAACAGTGATTAGACAGCTGAGATATTTGTACATTATTGTCTTGTACCATGAATAATTGTTGACTGTTTTACATAAACAGGATGTCCTGTCTTGTTTTCATTATATTTACATGTTTGTTTAAAAAATAAAACGTTAAATAAACTAGATATCATCTCTTGTATATTTCCAGTTTTCTTCTACATCAAATGTTTGAATTCAAATTTGACAAGAATGATATGAAATGGGTTACTTGTCTATTTTTGAAAATAAATGTGCAGGTTTTCCACTAAGACGCTTAACATTAAAGGAGCAATTAACAAAACACAAAACAAATGCCAATTATATTCACCAAATGCATGATCATTTTCTGTTATGATCTTAAATGGTAAATACATAAAGAAATCCCAAAGATCAGGCTTATTGACACTGTATCCCATAACCACTCATAAGAAATGCCGTAATTAACTCTGTTTGGATATTCAAAATATACTGAAGAATTTGTATGCCAATATATGCACAGTGATTCACTATATCAGTAGCCTGTGTATAGATTTTATTTAACAAAGGACACAGAAATGTGATATGGTATGTTGATTATCAAATTTCGTAACTTTCACAGTTTGCCAAATATATTGTCATGGCTACCGAGTATAATGTCATGGGGAAAGTTTTGTCCATTTCAAACATGTTTTTTGAATTGCAGATTACTGTACAAAAATAACTCTACCATTATAAGTCTTTCTTAAATGTTAAGCTGGAAGTAGAACATGTCAATAGCATAAATTACCATGTCCTGTTGAACGACAGAATGTTCATTGATACATTAAAGGGATTTGTTCACAGATTTTCATATTTTTGAAAAATGTCTTTTAATGTCTTAACTGCAAAATCTAAAGAAGTTGGACTGGCCAAAAACAAATATTATATAAAGAAAAAATAAACAAATAAACTTTACCTTCGCCGGGACTTGAACACATCCACCGGGATCAAAAATCTGTCACTCTAACCACAATTTTGTAATTTGGAAGTGAATTAATATGAGGCGCGTCATGGGAAAACCAGACTTAATGCATGTGCGTAAATTGTCGTCCCAGATTAACCTGTGCAGTCTGCACAGGCTAATCTGGGACGGCTCTTTCCGCTTTTATGGTATTATCTGTTTCAAGGAAGTCTCTTCTAAACATAAATCCACTGTAGGCGGAAAGTGCCGTCCTGGATTAGCCTGTGCGGACTGCACAGGCTAATCCGAAACGACACTTTACGCACATGCATTAAGCCCGATTTTCACACGATACGCCTCATATTTTTTTATTCAAAATCAATCATCATCAAATTATGACATACTCTTGTGATTCTAGAGTATCCTCCAGGGCCACATAGTTACGGGGCACGTATCCCTCCAACTGTTGGTTGTTGTATTTGGGGTCTGTGTGCTTGGCGTACCACCAGTCCTCATTTCTGAAAGCAGCATCAACAATAATCTGTCAGAACATGCCAGGGAAAGTATCATAAGCAGAAACAACAATAATCTGCCAGAACAAGCCAGGGAAAATATCATAGTTTTGAAATTGTGTTGTTCAGTCAGCAACATAGACTGTTGAGTTGACCAAGTCCAAATTCTCATACTCAAGGGTAGTAACAGATACAAGCGCATTCCAAAGTTCATATACTGAGATTTAAAAGTTGGCATACTGCAAACTTTTGGTAAACTAATGCAATTTATTGCACAAAGTACGCAGGTTTTTCCCTCTATTCAATGCATCAATTGCTGTTTCTGCTCTTTTATCCTGAAAATGTGACAAAATGATCTTAAGTGGAAAGTTTCGCAGTATTACAACTTAACATCAATATGTCACATTTTTAATCAAAACCAGCCGCAATACTGCAGTTCTTGCAATGATCATAGCACATAGGGGATAGACCTTCATATCTGCGTTATTAAACTTTAATATATCTTTCTTCTATTTCCAGATAATCCACAAAAATCATAATTAATCATCGGAGCTCAGTATGTAAACTTTGGGAAACGCGCAAATCGATTACTTCCCTTGATATTGTTACATGGGCTCCTGAAAAGGTTACATGCCAGTCTACAGAGAACTGAGAATCAGAGCAAGCCCAGCTCAAAGTTTACCTGTGTAGGCTTTGTTGGCATGTGGTAATTTTGCCAATCTGTTATGTTGAGGAAAATAAACAACAACAAAAATGGTAATGTATCAGCCATCGCAGGAGGAGATAAGTTTTACTGCAAAGTCTGCTTATTGTCTCAACATGTAATTGCAATATCACTGTGCAGGTTTCAACATATTTGCATTTAAAACATGGTTTCCTAACAATTTGAGGGAGAGTGGGGTGGTAGGCCAAATACACCTTTTTCTTAACTGTTATGGTTGTTTATCGAGAATTGTTATTTAAAATATATTTTAAGATTGATATATGATTACTATCCAGTCTCAATTTTGAATGAAGCAGTCATATAGTCTACTATCTGTACTGTTGGACAAAGAGAGTGGAACTGCTAAAAAGGCCAATTTTAATTAAATGAAGGGCCATAACTCTGCAGTTTCTGGGGCGATTTGGTTGATCATTAAATTTAGCCAAAATATTATGCCCTCAAACAGGTTCAACCAGTTTGGTGAAGATCGGATCAAAAATGTTCAACTTAGAGAGCGGAAATGGCTATAAAGGCCGATTTTAGATAATTCAAGGGCCATAACTCCACATATCCTGGGGCGATTTGGAACCTGACCGAGATATTATGCCCACAATGATTTTCATTAAGTTTCGTAAAGATTGGATAAAAACTGTTGGACTTAAATAGCAGAAACAGCAAAAAGGGCCAATTTTAGATTATTCAAGGGCCATAACTCCACAATTCCTGGGAAAAAAATTGGCTGACTACCAAATTTGGCTGATATATTATGCCCACAAACACTTTTAAGAAGTTTGGTGAAGAACAGATAAAAACTGTCGGAAACTACAGTGGTCTACCGAAGGACTGACATGAGCAAACCAATATACCCCTGCATCTTCGATGGGGGATGGGCATAATTATTGTACCTGCGACTTAAATAGGTAGATGCATGTTGCAATATTTCCGCACATGTATCAGTATACAATTAGTTTCCTGTTTGAGTTTACTCCATTGCATTGTTTTGTACTGACCAATGAATTTCTGACAGCATTAATTCATGCATTCATTTTACCCCTATACATTTTGGACTGAATGTAAATTCATGTAAATGTACCCCCATAAATTCTGGAGCGAGTGTACATTACCCTCTACACCAAAACGTATCTGAAGCACTGAATTCTCAATTCAACACCTACTCTTCTGTCTGTTCCAGTAGGATGAGGATGTCGCCCTTTTTAAATGATAGGTCATCTTCTGTCCTGGCATTGTAGTCGTACAAAGCATGGACGCGCTTCTGAGGACCTGATGTGGTTGGAGTTGGAGCTATAAATAGAATAGTGACCATGAGCTAAAAATAGAATAGTGACCACAAGCTATAAATAAAAAAGTGACCATGAGCTATAAATAGAACAATCACCACAAGCTAAAAATAGAATCGTGACCACGAGCTATAAATAGAATAGAGACTACAAGCTATAAATAGAATAGTGACCAAAATTTATAAATAGAATGACCATGAGCTATGAATAAAATAGCGACTACAAGATATAATTAGAATAGTGACCATGTAAATCCAATAAAAACCACCCAACATTAAGAATGCAGTAATAGCACATAATGACATTGTACAAGATTTAATAGATAGACAGAAAGGTAAATTTTGAACATAATTATCAATTCAAATTCGACATCCTTTTAAATGCAAACTTTTTTTAAATGGGACCTACTTACACAGATGAGCTGACTGGCTTACCTGTTGTCATACACAAAAACAAAACTACAGACCCAGTTTACCACAGAAATAATAATGCTGACATTGTGACATCATAACAACAAGTGTTTTGGGTTATTAGCCGTCAAGTGAATTTTTACTTTATGCATAGGCTACAAAAGAAGTTTTATTTTGGTCCTTTTTGTCAAAATAATGACTGGAACATTGCATGACAATGCAAAGTAAGCTTGTCACCAAAGTTCCATGTGTCTCAATGGATTATTTTATCATCTTAACCTTGACTGAAACCGTTTTTAACAGAATTTCAGTCATATCATGGCGGTCAGTTAACCTACTCACACTTTTCCTGGGCAAGCTTAGCCGATCTAAGTGGTTTCTAGAGCCATTGAATGTAATGTATCATACGATGCAAATGTAACAATGTTAAAAAAGACAGCTTTAACATTTTTTTACTGTGCCTCAAAACGGTCACCAAATCGAAATAATTACAAGTTACACAACTGTTATTAATCACATATGAAAGTTCTACTAAAACTGTATAAATAAAGTTCTCTGTGAAACAAAAAGCAACATAATTATCAATGCTCTATGCATATGCTCTTAAGAAGATAGGTCAAGAAAACAGATTTTCTAATGTGATTCCCACTAAAGTATGGAAAACAAGAGACAATGTTTGAGAACAAAAATAGATAAATTTAAAACCATTGCAAGTTAAAATCCAATTTGTCCTGAAAACACAAAAAAACGAGCAGACGTCATTGCTATTCATTAAAGTTTTGGCTATACCGAATGACGATGTATAAACACCGAGAATTGAAGATTGACTTCAAAGACATGTAAATTGTATTCAACTTCCTTAATCACTTAAGTCTTATGCTGTTACGTCAAGATTCAACAGTACTGTGTCAAGATTCAACACTACTGCGTCAAGGTTCAATTGGAGTGTGACCCTACAGGCTTCGTCATTAGTCATGTGACTAACGGACACTAACTGTTCGCAGTACGAACAATACCACCATAGTATGTTGTCAAGTGTCAAGGACCACAAACCTTTTATTACTAACCCACTTAAGTAGTGTACACTTGTGAAGCCCCCAGTTACTTACCCTACTCAATTTATTTATTTATTTTTTTATGTGCATATTTGTGTTAAAACAAATTTCCAATTTTCCACCGCGTAGGGGGGGGGGGGGGGCCGGTAATATTGGGCCCCCAAGCATCTCCCACTATGGGGATTTAGACAAATATGCTTGGCTCTAGGGTGGGGAATTAGACCCCAAAAAATATAATAAGTCAACTTCCCATGGGTCAGCCCCCCGCTCCCCTACTGGGGGAAAATATTGATAGGTGCATTACGTTATGAAGTAGAATGTTGTCAAAGTTTTGTAGTCGGTGATCAAAATATGTGGTATAAATAGCTTTTACGTAAAGGACAGGAAGTATAAATGTGTATTTACTAGGTATGGGACCGAATATTAGAATATTCGAATATCGGATAATATTATAATATAAAAAACGAATACGAAGAACAAAATTTCTTTTAAAAAATCATGTTTTTTTCTCCAGTTTAATTGCAAATTTGACATGAATTCCAGTCGTATTTCCTGCCTAGCAGGTGGGTGGGGGCAGTGTAACGTTTTTACAACACATGCCAAACATGTCCAATTAACGACAATTGATAATTGGCAGGGGGGCCAGGTCTTTACAAGGTCCGCGAATTAATGGTTTGTAGGAGATGCGAATATGACGCATTGTATCCACAAACAACAAAACTGGGCCATGTTGTGATAACGGTTTCACAGTTTGCACAAGGCGTACATTGTTGTTTATTGTCCTTAACTGACATCTATAGGGTTAACTTGTTTATAGTAAATGACAATTACTCTCAAAGTAAACCAATCAAAATGAATCCACTATCAGCCAATCAATTTCTTTAACAAAATTAGTATGATCTGGTCAACCTTAATATATGTCACTTGTAAATTATTCTCCATTATATCAACACCGTATATTATACAAGAGTCTTGATTAATAAACAATCCCACCGTCATGTGCTTGGAAGTACTTTTACGCGGTCATTAGACAAAACCCAGGCAACGTGTAATCTATGTAATGAGAAATGTGTGTATGGAACGATTAACAAATTAATTAAGAATACATTTAGCAATATCTTACATTTCTTTATATTTGCCTAACACTCACTAAGTTATATCGCTCATTCACCACTGAAACGAAGTAAAACAACCTTCCTACACGTAGTATACATATTTCTGATAAGTAAATAATCGGACAGTGCCGTATATAGTAGTATTTACAAAATGAATATTCGAATATATTCAAATACCTGAAACGAATATTCGAATATTGATTATTCGGTCCCATCCCTAGTATTTACAGCTTGAATTAGCGAGTACATGTACTTTGGGTAATCAGTATAAGAAAAATATTATGGACACATCATGTGTACAAAATCTAAACATTAACAAACTAGCAATCTTGAATGTAAATACAAGTACTGACTTAATGTTTTTGAATGGTATATTCATCATTGTGTACAATGGCATCAAGAACTAGGGGTTAAAATTGAGAATGTCATAAGCAATAGGTCTTCGCTGTAACTATATTAAGGCCCGTATTCATCAACCTATTCTTAGAATAAAACGTAAAAACATGAGCTGTCAGAGGACCGGGGGCTCGACTATTCGAAGTATTTCAGTTGGTACATATTTTATAAAGTGGAAGGGGCATAAATTTGTTGAAATACAAAACTGAGTTATGGCAATTATTTCATCAATTTATTCAATGTTTCAAGTGGAAACCTTATGTACTTAATAACTTGTGTAGTTTTGAAGTTATAAGAGTTTTGAATATTAACTTTTACCAGAAAATCTATGTGAAAAAGGGGCTTACCTCTGTCAAAATGCAAAACAGAGTTATAGAGAGGTTGCCCATGATACTAGAGTTGATGACAAAGGTATGTTTCTTTTTTCAAGTGAATAACTTATACAGTTCTGCAGTTACAAACCTTTTTTATATAAACTTTTAACCAGAAAATCTATGTGAGCAAGGGGCATAACTCTGTCAAAATACAAAACAGAGTTATAGGGTATCTTGCCCCTGATACTGGAGTTGATGACAAAGGTATATTCCAATTTTTAAATGAATAACTAATGTAGTTCTTAAGTCACAAAACTTTTGAATATAAACTTTAACAAGAAAATCTATGTGAAAAAGGGGCATAACTCTGTCAAAATACAAAATAGAGTTATAGGAAATGTTGCCCCTGATTCTGGAGCTGATGACAAAGGTTAGTTCCAAGTTTCAAGAGAATGACTTCTGTAGTTTTGAAGTTACAAAACTTTTTGAATAGAAACTTTAACCAGAAAATCTATGTGAAAAAGGGGCATAAATCTGTCACAATACAAAACAGAGTTATGAAGCTGTTGCTCCTGATACTGCAGTTGATGACAAAGGTATATTCCAAATTTCAAGTGAATAACTTACAAACTTTTGAAGTTACAACACTTTTGAATAAAAACTTCAACCAAATTCAGAGGCGAGTAGGAAAGCTCACATTTTCTTCATATAGTCTAGCTCATAAAGAATATTCTTGAAACTGTTTTAAGAATGCTGTTAATTTGAATTTTAGTAGGTATTCACTAAATCCAATTACATCATTCTTTACTGAGAATGATTTGTTAATTTTTAAGCGACATTGGTGCCCAGAATATTTGCCAACGCAAAGTATTTTTTCTTAACTCTAAGTCTATAATTCATCATTCTGAAGTCGAAGTGAAGTGTTGGTGAAAATGTTCCTACGATTTCCACAATACACATTTTAATGTGCATTGTTCCATCTGATGCATGCAAGTCATTAATTCTGGTTATACATACCCCGCCTGATATATGCATTTAAATATAGTAAATTCTTGCATATTATAAGGACGCCCCCGCATATAAGACGCACATAAAAATTCAGATCGCAGTTTGTGGAAAAAAAATTCAAAATGTTCCATTTTGCATCCATTGTTTAGCGACACTGAACATTTTTTTGTCGTGAAAATCACAATATACAATTTTGTAGCGAAAATCACAATATACAAACGTCGATACATTACACTAAATGTGTTTTCACTGTATTGAGAGGTGTTGAGAAGTCTCAGTGTAAACAACTTTAATTACACCATAAGCGCTAATTGTATGTTTGACAAACATGGTCAGTTTTGCAAGTATCATCAATGACAGCATCGTTATTGTTTACAGAGCAATACAAAAGGTGTGAAGTAGTTTGTCAAGAAGTGTTTACACCATGGTTCATTTTACCAGTTTGTTTTACCGTCAGGTTTTTATTTCTTATGTTTTATGTTTTAGTGCACATATGTTTTTATTTGGTAAAAATAATAAATAAGTATATAAAACACACAAAATTATTACTATATACTATATTTTTTAGGGATGGCATCGTATACCAAAATCAGTATTTGAATATTCGCTTTTTCATTCAATTGAATATTCGCATAGATTGGTATTAACTAGTTGGAACTTTGTGGCCTCGTAGACATAATAGTTATTTTTTGTATGAGATATTAGTTCCGATTAGCCAGAACTGTCATATTTTCATTAGCAAAGTGCGCTTTCTAATTAACGTACTTATTGCACAGTATAAAAACATAAACAACTTCAGTACCAATTTTAATTGTTCTTTTAATCAAACAGTTAAAAAACAACAACATATTTTTATCAATTTAAAAACGCTCCGATAATCATTAGTTTATCAGCATATTTGAGCGAAGTTTCTCAGATATAATGACTGCTAAAATTTGTGATCTCACTTCTGTAATTTATTTGTAGTTACTTCTTTTACAAGTCTAAACGCGAGTTGCGATTACAATTAACAGTTATGTTTTCCTACTGTCTGGTGTAATTGCGTATTACAGGCGACTAGACGATAGGCGAATGACACCGACCGGTATATTCAATATCTTTTAGTCTGAAATGTGACAAGGGTGAAATATTTATGTTCACAGAAATATACTTTCTACAATCAGGAAAGTATTGGTTTTTACAAAGCAATACAAATTTGCGAATATTCGAATAGCGTTTTAACTATTCGAATGACAATCATTTAATTGAATATTCGAATATTCGAATAGTTTTGCCATCCCTTATATTTTTAAAAGATCCCAACATAAAACAATGCAAAACTTTTAAACAAATATTTGATTAAATAAGCGTCTTAGTCACATCAATCGAGTGTCCAAACAAGAAGGCCATGATGGCCCAAAGGGCTCACCTGAGTACTGGCAAAGATGAAAGCCTTACTGCTGTGAAAGGCTTGTGGGAATGTACGCCATAATATCCTTAAATAATTTGTCTAGCTGATTTACTCTCATACATAGAACAAGTAAGGACCTGGATATATTTTTTCAACCATGGTATCCAACTTTTCGCTGGCAATTTTGGAGGAATAGTGTTAATGCTGCAGTTCTCAAAGATAATTGCAACCACAGCGCAAAGGTCATGCCATGCTTGCCGGCTTGGTTCAAAGAGTAGAGTGTATTGCCATTTACCCGTCCTATATTGAAATTCGCTTAAGATTTTATGGTCATAAACAAATTGTGCAAGTTTGGTCCAGACTGGTTGAAAATGAAGTCCCCGTCTTGCAACAAATTCATTTTTGCATTAATTTTCACAATTAAGAGGATATAACTGCTGTATTCGTGACCTGTCTCATTTGCTGCTTGTGTTGAGATCTTATGGCAATACAAAACATGTGTTTTAAAACAAGTTTTATCAAGATTGAATGAAAAATGAAATCTTGATGCACGAATAAGGCCATTTTTGCATTTTTTTCACTAACAAAGCAGACATAACTCTGAAGTTTGTTGCCCAATCTGACCAATTGTTGGCTTCTGTTGCAGTCGTATAATCACATACAAACTGTAGAAGTTTGGTCAAGATTGGAAGAAAAATAAAGTCTCTATGAAGAAAAAGGCAATTTTTTTTTTTCCACATACAAGGGGACATAACTCCTGAGTCTGTGGGCTAACCTTACCCATTTTTGGCTCCTGCTTAAATCTTTTGGTCATACACGAACTGTGAAACTTTGGTCAAGATTGGAAGAAAAATGATGTCTTAATCAAGGTAAAATTGAAATTTTTGCCTATATTTCAATAAAAAAGGGTCATAACTCTGGTGTTTGTGGACCAATCCAGCCCAATGTTGATTTCTACTGTGAACTTTTGATAATACATAAACTGTGGAAGTTTGGTCAAGATTGGTAGAAAAATGAAGTTTCTCTGAACGAAAATGGCAATTTTTTTTTTTTCCACAAACAAGGGGCCATTACTCTAAGGTTTCTGGTCCAATTTGGCCCATTATCAATATCAACCGTGATTTTATGGAAAAAGGGGCAATAACTCTAATGTTAGTGGTGTGATCTGACCCAATAACAATCCCATCTGAGATTTTGTGGTCATACACAAACTGTGCAAGTTAGGTCAAGATTTAATAAAAAATGTAATCTTTATCGTGATAACAGTCCAAATTGTTGACGGCATACAGACGACGGACGATGGACGACACCAGAGAGGTCCCCAATACCAATAGCTCACCGAGCACTTCGTTCTCAGGTGAGCTAAAAATGATAGGAATTAGGATGAAAAAAGTGTGGATTATACGCGAGAAATTATGGTAATAATTAAACACCTCTCTGTTCCCCTTCTGATAAATTTCATTAAAACAATCAATTAGGAGAGAACAAGAACCTTGCACTGTCGATTGGACATTCATGCACCATACCATTATGCAGAATGTGTTTGAGGCATGTCGTGTGAAAACCAGGCTTAATGCATGTGCGTAAAGTGTCGTCCCTTATTAGCCTGTGCAGTCCCCACAGGCTAGCCAGGACGGCACTTTCAATTTTTATAGTATTTTTTGTTTGAAGGAAGTCTCTTCTAATCATAAATCCACTATAGGACTGCACAGGCTAATCCGGGACAACACTTTACGCACATGCATTAGGCCCGGTTTTCCCACGACACGCCACATTTAATAAAATCTATAGAAGTATTTGTGACTGAATTATTTTAGGGTATCAAAAACTTGATAACATCCGTCCAGCCAAGTTGCATGACAGAGATTAATATGTAATGAAATAAAACATGAGAGTGGATATGAGGTAAGGACATAAAATATGGTTGACAAATAAAGATGGCCGGCTACCAATACCAATAATACACTTCCATGTTTGAATTATGTATACACATTACATATAATAAATAAGATTTTATGACTAGCATAATACATATACAATTACACTAATAAGGACACATGTACTATCCAGTTTCTGTACGCCCACAGGGAACACACTTCAGGACACTTGCCATATTGTCGTTACTGATCCTTACCCTGATATATACAGATACATTTCTTCCTTTTGGTAAAAATAGCCACTGAGAATTTAATTATATACATGTGAAAAGATTTTATCCTTACGTTAATGCAACAAGTTTGTATGAGAATATTAAAGAGAGTCAATCCCATGTAAATTATGCCCAGTCAGTTGCCACTAAATTTGCTGCTAGCATGGTCCATAAATTGTCTATAAACGTATGCGATACAATTTGTTAAATAATTCAAACAATACTGCTGCATGCCAAATTTTAACCATGTTAGGCCAGGACTTTTTGATTTTACGGTTTACAAAACCGGCGAACGTAAATTTTCTGAAAGTGAAAAAAAAATATATATATATATAATTATGATTTTTTTTTACCGATGGGGGACGAAACGTTCAAATTTTCAAAATATTTTGAGTACGAATATAATAATTTGTTTTTGACGGTATCACACTGTGATTGCCGATCGAGATCAACAAATGGAAAGCGTGCGTGTACCGATCATGTGCTTTACATACATACAGTTCTTTAACATTTGACAAGCAGGCACGATGTGCACGATGAAATTTTCCCACCGTTTTTGCAGGAACAAAGCATGTATATAATATAAATATATTTTAATCAAGATCTTTACATTTCACCAATTATTCAGTCAGTACTTTGTTCAACAGCTGTAATGATTAAAACAGTGTTAAAACACTAAATACATGCCTATATGTTGAATAAAAAAGGCTCCATCAGTAGATCGAGTGTAACCTAAAGATTCGAGAACGACGAGAATAGTGGGTTTGGACATGACGTCACTGTGTGAATGTGATGCGCATTGGACATAAACATCCGGAAAAAATCATTACTTTCAGTTTCGCAACAACAATGATGCTTTTGCTTTTAAAAGGCTAGGGGTATGCCGTTCAAACGGTGATGTTTCGTTTATTTCATTTTGTTTAAACTTGTACAAAAAACTGAAAACATCTTAGCCTTAATTTTAATAGCTTAAACGCACCAGATAATGTCATTTGACACATGCCGCAAAAAAAATTGACGTACGGAGGGGATACCTCTCCCTAACCCACCCCTCTCGGGACGGGGACGCCTAAAAAAATCCTGTAGAAGGCACTGGATGTATATTTTCAAGTGGCATTTGTAACAAATAATATCATTAGTAACAAGATTTTCTTGCGGGCACATCGAAACGAGGATGTGGGGACAGACAGCTTTGTCTCGTATAAACTAAAGAGAAAGTCAAGGTTGCATTTTGTTGATGATATATATTTTCGCGAAACAATAAGAATTTCTTATTTGCCTTGTATTTTGTTTCTGTCACAATTGTAATGCAATAATTTAACACACACTAGCAGTTCAGTTTATATCTGATAAATTTCATATATACATGAAGATTTAGCATTTACACAGAGTTGAATATTTAAAAAAAAAATTATGTTAAAACTGGTTTCTCTTTTTTAATAAGAATTAAGACTTAATAAGAATCCAAACAATTAACGTCATATTATTTGGACTTTTCTCTTGATATAGTTAAATTTAATATGTTTTTCAAGACCTCACAGCAATTATTTTCAAGATTTGCGTTGTGTGGTTAGATTAAGCTCGTTTTGCAAGGTCTGTGTTCAGGCAGTTGTGGATTCCAGTCCTGCACAGGTTAACTCGTCTTCTTTTAAAAAGGCATCTCACTTTACATTTTGTAAATCCATACAAGTATACAACTTTGTGGTAAAATCAATTTTAATGATGCTGTTAAAATATATGCAGGCATCTTTTACACTTATTTACTCTGTAAAATTCATAAATACAAATGGTTAAACTGCATATGAAACATTGGTGTAATAAAACAGTTTATACCATGTTTGACGTCTTATTCTAACTTCACATAATAGTGTGTTTTAATGTTGATATTGTTATTAATTATAAATTGCTAACTGGAAATCGTTTGTTGTGTTAAGATTTGAACACTTTTTTCTTTTCTTTTTTTTTCGACCTGCCAGTGGACATGTTCCCCAAATATTTTTGTAAACCAGAAAATAAAAAAGGACTGGCCTTATCAAATATTATATTGTTGTTGTTTTTTATCAGAAGAAAATTAATTGAGCTTCCTTTTTCTTGAACTGGCAACCAGCGATCTCAGTTGCTAGAGTGCAGGACTGTCAATCCGGGGTTCGTCAGTTCACTCCCCAGCCCGGCCACATAACTTGTGTAGGGATTGGTCATGAAATAATTTATACGGCAATTCTCCCCCTACCTCTGATTAAAGTAGGGCAGTTGTCAGTTACTGGCATAGGTATATGCACTATGTACTGGTTAACCGCTTATATCGGCTAAACTTATCCAGGAAAAGTGTGAGTAGGTTAACTGACTGCCGTTATATGACTGAAATACTGTTAAATACGGTGAAAAATCCAAACAAACAAAAGCAACAACACTTTTATTGGATGATTAACCTATTTGAGAATCTTTGAATAGTCATTTAAAAGTCACTTGTTACAGATCCAGTTAATAGGGAATGAAATAAGAGAGAACAATTTGGGGCGTGTTGTGGGAAAATCAGGCTTAATGCATGTGCGTAAAGTGTAGTCCCGGATTAGCCTGTGCAGTCAATGGTTTTCATGGTATTTGCTGTTTCGAGGTAGTCTCTTCTAAACATAAATCCAATGTAGGCGGAGAGTGCATGCCGGATTAGTCTGTGCAGTCCACACAGGCTGATCCGGGACAAAACTTTACACACATGCATTAAGCCCAGGTTTCTCACTAAATGTCTTATTTATTAAATAGATTAAAAGTAGTTAATTTAGTGTATGTTCATGAACCTAGATTAATTTATCATGAAAAGTTTCAATGCAATTAGAGATGCAAAATACTAAATTTCCTTTTGAATACACTGATAGATCAAAATATAAACTAGGGAGTCAAGACACATTTAATCTTTTCAGTAAACCCTGATAAATAAAAAAATTTGTATTCGTAAAGATAATAGTATCTTGTAAAGAACTGAGTGCTACACAGGCACGCTTGTTTTGAAATCGTGCCAACTTCCTTGTTCGGTGAATATATACTGAAACATCAGTGTTAAAACGGTTTATATCTCAAATTGATGCACATGATTTTGACCAATGTTTGTTTAAGATAACAAAGTAATATTAATTTTGTCAGCTGATAGTGTTGCTACTTATTCATCAAAGCTTGTAAACAGTGTCATAAATTATTTATGGGCAAATTTTTATTTAAATATTTTGATTTGAGTGGGGAGGATTTTTCTGTACAATTAATTCACAGATTTCTAATAATATACTGGTAATATAATTTAATATACTGTTTGTATTTATTACAATTTCCATAGTAAACATATTTTTTAGTTTGTATGAAATACAAAATTCTTCACTGAGTCCATATATGGACCCATACACTTTCTTGTCTTGTTATAACTGTGTGAATTTGCATATTTCGTTTTTTGTCCAAATTCAGGAGAAACCCCTGGGGGGATGTGAGACAAAAATATATATATATAATATCAAATCTTAATTTATAAAGACAACTGATGCAAAAACTACACATAACATTTAAAAGGTTCAATTTTCAGTAGTTGATTTTCAGCTTCAAGCTAAATTATACAGGAAGCAATTTATAATTAATATAGGAATGTTTTTAACCATTTTATCCTTGATTCGTTTAACATTTTAATTAATTTATTTTGTTGTTTATTTACACTAAAAGGAGAAAAGTAACTTATCAAACAAATGGAACAAAAGTTTCACAGTTTTGTAAGTTAAACCAGAAACTTAAAATCAACCATTGACTGTTTCCACCGATCCATGAAGAAATAACAATGTATTACCGCCATGATGATGGCGAAAATGTATCTTTCCCATTTTCCCACGAAAAACATGTTACTAGAATAGTATTATAAAATGTAACATATACACCTTCATGTTATGTTACTAGTTTTATTGACTGTGCAGCATTCAGAATATTCCTGAGTGTCTAAAAAGTCCTCAAATGCCAATGGAAAAGTAGGCTTGCAGTTTATATGATTTTTGTATTCTATAATTTTGAAATCACATGCAACTATCATGTGAAATGATACTCCTAGATCTATATTAAAACAACAAAACAGAAAAAACTGAATGTGTCACAGACACAGAAGCCCCCATGATGCATGTTTGGACACAGACAAAGGGCATGTCGCCAACACTAATTTTTGCATTCACACATTTATTTACATATAAATTCTATAGTGGAAAAAAGGACAAAGGGACATAATTCTGCCAAAATTGGTTGCAGCCCAAATTCCTTTCTTTATGATCACCTACACGTTAAGGTTGTTCAGCTGTGAAAGTTGAGCGAAATCTGCCATGTAGTTGAAGAGGAGTTGAGTCCATAAAATTGCGGGGAGTAAATATTCTATAGTGGAAAAAATGAAAGGGCCATAATTCTGCCAAAAGTGGTCGCAGCCAAATTCCTTCCTTTATGATCACCTATATTTTAAGGTTTTTCAGCTATGAAAGTTGAGCCCAATCCGCCCAGCAGTTAAAGAGGAGTCGAGTCCACAAAATTCTGAAGTGGAAAAACAACCAAGGGCCATAATTCTGCCAAAAGTTGTCGCAACCAAAATTCCTTCCTTTACGATCATCTACACATTAAGGTTCTTCACCTGTGAAAGTCTAAGCGAAATCGGCATAGTAGTTAAAGAGGAGTTGAGCACACACAATTCTAAAGTGGAAAAAAAGGGCCATAATTCTGCCAAAATTGGTCGCAGCATAAATTCCTTACAATTATCAACACATCAAGGTTCTTCAGCTGTGAAAGTTTGAGCGACATCGGCCCAGCAGTTAAAGAGGAGAACACAAAATTCTATAGCGGAAAAAACAACACAGGGCCATAATTCTGCCAAAATTGGTCGCAGCCAAAATTACTTCCTTTACGGTCATCTACACATTAAGGTTCTTCAGCTGTGAAAGTTTGAGCGAAATTGGCCTAGTAGTTAAAGAGGAGTTGTGCACACATAAGTCTATAGTGGAAAAAACAACAAAGGGCCATTATTCTGCCAAAATTGGTCGCAGCCAAAATTACTTCCTTTGTGATCATCAACACATTAAGTTTCTACATCTGTGAAAGTTTGAGCAACATTGGCCCAGCAGTTTAAGAGAACACAAAATTTTATAGTGGAAATAACAACAAAGGGACATAATTCTGCCAAAATTGGTCGCAGCCAAAATTCCTTCCTTTACGATCATCAACACAAAGTTTGAGCGAAACCAGCCCAGCAGTTAAAGAGAAGTTGAGCACACAAAATTTCGGGACGGATAGAAGGACGGACGGATGGATGGACAAGTGCAATGCTTAATGCTTCCCACTATGTTGGGGCATAAAAACACCTTGCATACACTTTTTGGAAATATTTGGAAAGATAAGTACTACGTATCTGCGTATCTGTTAGTTATGCTTTATAGCCACACTTGTGCTTTCTTCTGGCAACAGTAAAACTTTTATAGCACAGCAGAATCAACATGCATTTCAAATCTGAAAATGACACCAATGTTCAGACTTTTAATACAACACAAAAATGTCGACTTTGGAGATAAAAAAACTATGATCTATTAAGAAATTGGAACAATGTTTTCGAGAAAAATTGTCAATTAAATAAACAAACTTGTTAACAATGGTGTACATTTCCAGTATGAATCGCCATTTGCTCCAAAATTTATTTGGGCATTCAGCCTATATTAAGCTCAAAATAAAATCCCTATTACTGAACAATTTTGAAGTGATTTCTGTAACTTGATAAAACATTTACTATTACCATCAGACTTGGTGGTTGGTAGGTTTGTAGGATCCTTACTGTAGCTGTTCCTTCCTTTTGTGCCTGTTTCCCCATCTGTCTTATTAATATCATCAAACCTGGGCTCCTTGGGCTTTGACTGACAACACCCCATTGTTTTGTTTCTACAGTGTTTTCAAGATTCACAAGTTCACCATGTAAACGGGGTCATTTTTTACAGTCGTTTGAATGAACTTTCTCGTCTGTTCCCTTTAAGATATCTGCAAATAAAATTTAAGAGTAAATATAAATAAGGAATAGGTTTATATCTGACTATACATGTTTTATACAAAACACACATTCTCCCTGTTGTCATATTACCACACAGGTTATAATAACTGGCAACAACTATCATCCATCTTGATTTTTACTGATGTAATGTACAACAAGCAGAATTCAGTTGGTATGGCAACAATAATTCTTCACGGCACCAGACCAAGGCTCCGTGCAACAATATGTAAATCCATACGCCTTTACATAAATATGAAATATCATGGTGTTTTTTTTTTCAGATAAAATAAAGAAATGCTATGCAGGATCATTCATGAAATATTCTTGCTAAGTATTGAGTAAAGTGTTTTTTTCAAACAAGCAGTTTCTGGGAAAATCAAACCGGAAATGCTTAAGACACTTCAACCCAAATCCTGATACCCGACCCCAAAATGAGTATCACACAGATAAAAATAAATGCTTAGTAATACCCATGTTAAGGTGCATTTAAAAAATAAGTATCCTTAGTAACAAGTGTTTCGGGTTAAAGAAAAAGAAAAACATGCACTATTTTTGGCGATAAATGTGAGAAATGTGACTGTAAAATGAGTACTATTTGTTTCATATATCTGAATAAATGGGCAATATAGCATATCTCAATGGCAGGTTTAAATATCAGATATTTTCCTCCTTCCTTTTAGGTTTGATTTAAAAGATAAAGTTTATCTTTGGGGTGCTATATAACCTCATACCTCAGACCATATAGAGCAGGTGCCGGTATTACCGAACACTTAAGGTGTAAAACTATATGTTCGGTAATACAAGCTTGTATCTCAATCTGTGTGATATGACATGTAATTGTATCATTATATAACAGTTCAGTGCTATAGAAGTGTAAACATGAGCATTTTATAGTGAGATACATCATTCTAAAATCAAAACCCACCTGCTTGTATTACCGAACATGCACCTAATTCCGAACTTCTGTGCATGTATTTCAGAACATTTCACCATTTATTAAAATAAACAAAGGATTCAGAAAAAAGTTGCAGTGAAACATGTTAATTAGATTGCATAATAATATGTTTGATTATACTTCCACTGACATACGTATGAGATGTATTTAAGAAGAAAAAATGTAATAATTATGCATGTGTTCTATTCATGATATATAAATAAGTGTAATTTTTATGCACTTTTAACAATTATTGTGCTTTCAATCAACAACCTTTTGATGCCGATATATATATCTGGCACACAGCTAATTTTGAATCTGCTAAGAGCATTAAAGACGCCTTTCAGACAAGTAGTTGTTCAAAATTTCAATGTGCACCTCCCCATCACACTCAAAAGAGGATTCTGCCTGGGACACAATGCATTCTTGTCTGAATTTATTACCTCTCTATTTCCACTCTTTAATTCACTTTAACTATTTAGCATCCTTGGTTGTTGTTTGTTTTAAGACTATTTTCTTCCTCTTAATAATTTCATTTCTGTATTCTTTCTTGTTCAAAGAACTTAAGCTTATTCTTCTTCCTTCTTAGAAAACTGTTTCAACGTTAGTTTTCTATAGGCAGACACCATAATTGCTTCTTTAATAATTTATTTATTTATATTTTATTAACAGTGGATTTATTGACTACTTGTTTTTTTGTTGATTTCTTAGTTAATTGTTGTTAAAACTTAAATTTCAAGTTTATAAATATTAATGTGTTTGGTAAAACAAGCATACCTCACAAGACCTGCTTGTATTATCGAACACCCCTGAAAATATTTGACATGCTTGTTAAAAATAAGTAGTGTGTTGCCTCCCATAATGTAGAGCATATTTACTTTCCACAAATAAGATAAATTTAGACAATTAGTATGACGTGATCTTACAACCTTATGATGTCAAAAGTTCTAAATTCAAAAATGCGTAAGAAGGAATTGAACTTTGGCAGTGTCTTATTCATTTTTTTTTTGGTCACAACATGTTAAATACTCAAAATAATGCACTATGAAAATGGCAGTTTTGTTGGATTAAGACATATCATCATACAAATAACATCATATCAAGGTTAATATGATACTAATAAGTTATACATTTATAAATAGACAATGTTTGGAAATACATGCATGTTCGGTTATACCCGCTCTACACTTTTTTTTACTGATAATTTTAATTACAAAAGAATGTGTAACGTTGCCCACATTTCCTATCTTAAGTAAGTAAAGATCATAAGAAGGCTGACAAATGTGAAATGTCATGTAAAAAGATAAATACCCTGTTTGGTCTCACAATTGTAAGTAAATAAGAAATAAGTAAATGGTAACAAATTGTTTAATTAATCAAATTTATTTTGTCAAAACGGAAATAAAAGCCTTTCCCAAAGATCAGTAAATATTCACACTGATAGCCCAATAATAATTGTGACATCCAATATGTGAAATGAACTGATAATAGTTGTGACATCCAACATGTGAAATGAACTGATAATAATTGTGACATCCGACATGTGAAATGAACTGATAATAATTGTGACATCCAACATGTGAAATGAAATGATAATAATTGTGACATCCAACATGTGAAATGAACTGATAATAGTTGTGACATCCAACAACATGTGAAATGAACTGATAATAGTTGTGACATCCAACATGTGAAATGAACTGATAATAGTTGTGACATCCAACATGTGAAATGAACTGATAATAATTGTGACATCTGACATGTGAAATGAACTGATAATAGTTGTGACATCCAACATGTGAAATGAACTGATAATAGTTGTGACATCCAACATGCGAAATGAACTGATAATAGTTGTGACATCCAACATTTGAAATGAACTGATAATAGTTGTGACATCCAACATGCGAAATGAACTGATAATAGTTGTGACATCCAACATTTGAAATGAACTGATAATAGTTGTGACATCCAACATGTGAAATGAACTGATAATAGTTGTGACATCCAACATGTGAAATGAACTGATAATAGTTGTGACATCCAACATGTGAAATGAACTGATAATAGTTGTGACATCCAACATGTAAATGAAATGATAATAATTGTGACATCCAACATGTAAACTGAACTGATAATAATTGTGACATCCAACATGTGAAATGAAATGATAATAATTGTGACATCCAACATGTGAAATGAACTGATAATAATTGTGACATCCAACATGTGAAATGAACTGATAATAGTTGTGACATCCAACATGTGAAATGAACTGATAATAGTTGTGACATCCGACATGTGAAATGAACTGATAATAGTTGTGACATCCGACATGTGAAATGAACTGATAATAGTTGTGACATCCGACATGTGAAATGAACTGATAATAGTTGTGACATCCAACAACATGTGAAATGAACTGATAATAGTTGTGACATCCGACATGTGAAATGAACTGATAATAGTTGTGACATCCGACATGTGAAATGAACTGATAATAGTTGTGACATCCAACATGTGAAATGAACTGATAATAGTTGTGACATCCAACATGTGAAATGAACTGATAATAGTTGTGACATCCAACATGTGAAATGAACTGATAATAATTGTGACATCCAACATGTGAAATGAAATGATAATAATTGTGACATCCAAAATGTGAAATGAAATGATAATAATTGTGACATCCAACATGTAAACTGCACTGATAATAACTGTGACATCCAACATGTGAAATGAACTGATAATAGTTGTGACATCCAACATGTGAAATGAACTGATAATAGTTGTGACATCCGACATGTGAAATGAACTGATAATAGTTGTGACATCCAACATGTGCATTGAACTGCTAATAATTGTGACATCCAACATGTAAAATGAACTGCTAATAACTGTGACATCCAACATGTGAAATGAACCGATAATATTTGTGACATCCAACATGTGAAATGAACTGCTAATAATTGTGACATCCAACATGTAAAATGAACTGCTAATAACTGTGACATCCAACATGTGAAATGAACGGATGGTCAGCAAATGTAGCGATATCTCCCATCCAACTCTACAGGGCAGAAATTCAAACACGTTATCACGTGACAAAATTAAGTAACTCAGTAAATCTAACCCAGACTATCCCAACCCTGTTTTAATATAATTACAACATGAACAATTCCTTTACTCATAAAGAACATTGAACTTTTTTTAAATAAAACACATTCCCCAACAACTTCAATCAATCAATTCAACTGCAATAAAGGCATATTTGTTTTCCCTTACATTAACTGCTGTTCTAAATCCAGACTAGAAATGGACACCAAACCAACCACAAGCTAATATTGTTATTTTTGTACATTAAACATGTACTGCTTATTAGCAAACACTATGACCATCGTAACTGATTGCCAGGGCCATTAATGTAATGTGGTTACTGTGAACAATAAATAACTGACAAATGAATGATTCTGAATGTCATAATCACCACTGAAATGTGGACACGTGTTGAACTTGGCGTATGCAATTATAATAAATAATGCAAGGATGGTTAAATATGTGACAAAATCACTTAGCCACAAAATGTTAACAAAATCTGGGTATGTGGGCAAAACAGGTAGTTAAATAGGTTCCAGAAAATTGAAATGTCTGAGATTGAGTTCAGAGGTGAACTTTGAGGTGACCATAGCAAAAAAAAAGGGAAAATGAGTTTTTTATTTACATTTGATTATAATTAGGCATAAAAAAAAAATTATTTCAGGTTACATGCCCAAAAAAATTAGGTTAGGTAGGTAGGGATTTATTTATTTATTTTATTTTATTTTTTTTGGTAAAAGGTCAACTTGAAGATTCTTAAGGTGAATAAATATTCAAAACATATCAGTAATATCCTTAAATAATGTTTATAAGTGGATGTTATCAAAACAAAACACTTATTTATCCAAAAAACATTTACTTACAGTATTGGAAACAAGTAAATAAAACAAAAACATATCTGACAAACCCAATAAAATGTTCCAGGATTGGGGCATTTTTTTAGGGTAGGTTCGGTAACCTGAAACAAACATATTTTTTTTACGCCTTAGCAGTCTTAAAAGAACACGTTGTAGCCAGGGACCATATCCACAAAGCTCCTAAGGAAAACCTTACCTTAGGTCTTATTTTTCAAATACAATTTTAATTGTGAAAAACAATAATTTCTATCTGAAAAATGGTAAAATAAGAAACAACTGTTGATTCGTTATCAGATTTAAACCATTTAAGACAAATAAACTTTAAATAAACCAGCCACAGTCACTTAAGGAATTTTATGATTTTAAGAAATTTACATTAGTTTTCACTACATTAGTTTTCACTAAGGAGCTTTGTGGACAAGGGCCCAGATCTACAAAACGCCTTACTGAAAATTGCACCAATTTTAATCTTAATTTTAAGCACAACCATTAGAGCAAGATTTCCTAACACATTAAAGCATTTTTAACAGATGGTCAGGCGTCTGACAAAATGGGAGGACAATTGCATTTAGGAAGACTTCCTGATTTTTAAGTTTTAAGACAACACCAGAACAACACAGTAATTTTATTATTTCTCAAATACAATTTGTATTGTATGTTAAATGATAACTTCCTGACTTCAGTGAAAATTGATGAAACTGAAGTGGCACTTCTGTCGTCAATTAAATATTGGGACTCCATTTAGGAAGCTCGCTTTTGTTGTTTATCACTAATTGCTCGATATCATTGACAAGACGTAAGACATTCCGTAACTATTCCCACAAATGTGGTCAGCATGTGAAAAGTCAATACCGTGGACAATGACAATCAAAATATATGTTAATTAAACATGCTTTATCAATAAAATTAGTCCCAAGGTAGCAATACTGTTTATCTAGTCAAAATATGATACAAGGAATATCAAATTTTTAGGTGAAAACAGTTAAAACTATCAAGATCAGAAATGTGGATAATCTTTAACAATTTGTTCTGGATGATAAAGAATTATCTTAATTAATCAATTAATTAATACATACAGTTGTATTATATATAATAACACTAAAGTACACATAAAACAATTATTCATATTTACTATTAAAACAGCTTAAGTAGCCCGATAGGCCTGCGGTTTTTTAATTGTAGCAGCCCAATGAAACATTTTGGTAGCCCCTGGGTTCCAGGCACTGGATTTGATGGATATTGCTATATTTATGTGTAAGAACGTTTCAATTAAGTTATGGTCAATACTATTACAAAGTATCAATGACCATAGCATAATGGCCCAGTAGTTTCAAGGGCATACACATTTACCATGCCACTTAAACGTTTTACATTCCGGTACTTCAAATGTAATTGTAGCCAGGGGCGTAGCTTCCTTTAGGCACTATAGGCACATGCCTATACATTTTGTCCAGAGATGAACAATTTTAATATGCCAAAAATGCAATAAAACAAGAGGGGGTATGGGGGTGCGGGATCTTTCTTGGCAATATGAAATAAATTTCATGAAACACACGCTTATTTTACAATTTGTTTGGTAGAATCGAGGTTTAGCTGAAGTTAGTTGTTTGTAGCTACATACAAGTATAAACACTCTTGGCCCAAGTTATCGCTTACAGCGCCATTTTGTACATTCCGCCTATTGTGCATATACATTTTTTGCACCCAAGCTACGCCCCTGGTAGCACACATTTTTTTGAAGTCCTAGTCTATATAGGATTTATTATCTTCAGTAATCATCAAGTTGAGCTTGTTCAAATGGAAGGAAGTTTATTTCATTGTTATATTTTGTAGTTTTTTAAATTTTAACAATTTACAAAGACAGAAGTTCGTAAATTTATAGAACAACACTCATGAAATGCAGATACAATAAAACGTAACCAATAAATCTGTTTTATTTGCTGAAAACATTTACACCCAAATAATCAGAATTGTAAGTGAGTTATTTACTTAACTTTATATAAAGCTCCTGGTGTTTGTGGATATTTTAAAAATACATATAATTACGCATTTATCTTACGCTATTAACAAAAGCTGTTCTAGATGTAAAGATAGTTACACTTTAAGTTTATAGACACATAGCCAAAATGTATCACAAAGAGCGATTCATACAGTCAAATATTTGTTAGAATAGTCAGAATCTATATATGATATAATGCAGATAAATTAGATTATATAATCCAGGTATAAAATGTAGATAAATAAGCTATATATATACCTTTATTTTATAATTTGAGAGTTTGTTTAATAATCAAAAGTAAATGATATATTTAAATATTATTTATAAAAACAAGTTTTTTTATAATATTTTGTTCACTACCAACTTGTTTTATTGTCATGTCTTTCTTTTACTATCTCTGTTATACGGCGGCATAGAGGGGATATGACAAATATTTTATCTAACACGTGCGCAAGTGATGTTTTCACGTGTGCACGTGTTAGCTACCACGTGCGCATGTGTTAATCATCACATGCGCACGTGTTAACTTTCACGTGCACACGTAAAAGCATCCCATGCGCACGTGATGATTAACATGTGCGCACATTATAGTTAACACGTGCGCATGTGATAGTTAACACGTGTGCATGTGATAGCTTACACATGTGCACGTGAGAGCATCATGTGCACACGTGATTACTAACATGTGTGCATGTGATAGCTTACACGTGCGCACGTGAAAGCATCACGTGCACACATGTTAAATAAAATATTTCTCATGTCCACTCTATGCCGCCGTACTGTTAGGCCGTTGTGTTTGCGTAAGAACTCTAGACATAGACGACATCCTTCAATTTCACCTGATTGTGACCTACAAAACTTGTAATCTGCCTTCTACCAAAAAATTGGATCTGAAGTCACAATTTATTATCATAAAACTAAAAAATATTTTAGGTCTGTAATAATACTCTGAAAAAAGTTTGTTTTTTATTCCGTTCTTTTTTATTCCGTTCATTAATAAGATGAGATTTCAAGTAATCAATGCAGGTTCAATGAAAGAATATAAACACAAAACAACATTTAAAAACATTTAATTTTGTTGCAACAAGAAACTACAGAATACCACGAAAGACACAGTAAGTAAATGTTTAAATCAATTCTAGAAAAAATGGAAGGAATTAAAGCAAAGCATTGCAATGTTATCCAGTCCATTATGGCATAAATCAGTTACATATTTGACATTAATTAGATGTGTAGTCACACTTTTAGATGTGAATTAATTACTATCATTACTAAACCCATGAAAGGTCGCAGTGGTGCGCTGGATATTTTGTCGTCCTTACAATCACGGTCGTGAGTTGGCTGGATATGGTGTCCCCCTTACAATCACGGTCGTGAGTTGGATCCCTACTAGGGCAGCGTTTGCAGGATCTTTCTCAATACACCCCAAGTACTGGTTCTACTTAGAGAATGGACTTGAAACAGTCTGAATATGCCTATGGTCTCTTAGACTGATGCAGTCGTTTCTGTCAAAAATCGAATTCATCATAAATTTCATTTACTTTGCTCCTTGTATAACATGCTTGCCATTTTGATCTTGCTCAAGACAGTAACACAAAACTGCCCCAAGGAAATGTAACTTAGTAAGATAAAATAAGATGCAGAATTTGTCGATCTTTACATTTCATACACAGTTTCAGCAGTTTGTTTTCAGGGACTAAAATTAGTCTAATGGTCTCTGGGAGTACTGGGATACCTTTCAAAATCTTGACAGAAAAATTGTGATTTTGAAACAACACATATTTAATTTGGAAATAATGTACGCATACATTGAATAGCAACTGTGTATTCAGTATTTATACATCTTTAAACCATTTAAAAAGACATTGATGTTCATAGTTATGCCTATGTTGGAGTAAATACCCCTTTATCATGGAATTTAAGGAATATCAGTACCCTTTAACCAAATTTTTATCAAGAACACTGTTACTAAAAATGGAACGATTCTCTAAGGCCAAATAAAAAAATAGTTATGTTTCTGGTCTACGGCCCAAATAAATAAGGGTAGGTAGGTAGGGATTTTTTTTTTTTTTTTTATGATGGGGGGATGGTGTGTGTTCAATATAGGTATTCAGATGGGAAATACAATACAGATGAGTGATGTGTTGACAGATTGCAAAACCTTTATCCCAAACTGATGACCAAATGCCAAAATAACTGCCTGTTAATAGTTGAAAAACTACTCAGGTTAACAACCATGTATTAATTCAAAGGCAATGCCCAACTTTTCTGAAAACAATAGCCCTGAAATAAATTTAAAACAAAATAAAGATAGAAGTAATTAATTTGACTTCCAAAAAATTCCCTTAGAATCTTGTTTAGTAAAATGAGCGAAAAGAAAAGCTATCGGTGGAAAGAAAATTAAAGAAAATAAACAATTTTTTTTACAAAAAAATATGTAGGGTAGGCAGCAAAAGTAAAGGGTAGGTAGGGAGACCAGAAACGGGACTATTTTCTTTTTGGGCCTAATGCCTATTCATAAATCATATGAAAGCTTTTTATCTCCAATCTCAGAAGTTCAAAAGAAAAACAAGTGTGAATACAAGATAGAATGTGACACACCTACAGTAAAGACAAACAGATTCAAGACATATTACTTAGTGAAGTCTGTGTTCTGAAAATCTATGAATATAATAAATCAGTATCACTTAATGTCCCAATAGATAGAATACTTGTAAATGTAATCCAGAGAAAATAGACATATGCTTTATTTACACTGAACAGAAACATAACCGGAAAAGTAAGAAAATTGTAAGTATACCTATACTTGCCGAATTCTTTTCAATAATTACTATCCTTTTAGAAAAAAATCTGTAAATCCAGAAAAATAAGAAATACACTGAATGAACTGAAGAGAAAAAAGAACTGAAACAGTAAGTAAACAATCTGCTACTTGCCGATTTCTTTTCAATAATTACTATCTTTTTATAAAAAAATCTGTAAATCCAGAAAAATAAAAAAAACACTGAATAAACTGAATAGAAAAAAGAACTGAAACAGTAAGTAAACAATTTGCTACTTGCCGATTTCTTTTCAATAATTACTATCGTTTTAGAAAAAAATCTGTAAATCCAGAAAAATAAGAAAAACACTGAATGAACTGAATAGAAAAAAGAACTGAAACAGTAAGTAAACAATTTGCTACTTGCCAATTTCTTTTCAATAATTACTATCGTTTTAGAAAAAAATCTGTAAATCCAGAAATATAAGAAATACACTGAATGAACTGAATAGAAAAAAGAAATGAAACAGTAAGTAAACAATTTGCTACTTGCCGATTTCTTCTGAAACAGTAAGTAAACAATTTGCTACTTGCCGATTTCTTTTCAATAATTACTATCAGTTTAGAAAAAAATCTGTAAATCCAGAAAAATAAGAAATACACTGAATGAACTGAAGAGAAAAAAGAACTGAAACAGTAAGTAAACAATTTGCTACTTGCCGATTTCTTTTCAATAATTACTATCGTTTTTAGGAAAGCACAACAGATGAAAATCTGCACGCAACAATATAGTCCTGCCTAACTTTCACGACCACTTCAGATGATACTGTGAAAATATTCAGCAACTTGTTCAAACGACACTCTTGTGAACAAGGAAGTAGGGAATTACCCACAAGATTTCCTGGGTGATAAGTTGCAAAATGTCTCAACCGTCTAGAGATTAAAGTGAACTTCTGTACCTTGAAGCTAATACTAGGTTAGTGTGAAACAATGATAAGTTTATTTAGTGATGTTAAGAAAACCACAAGCCTTAGCTAGTGGTTAAAGTTTTTGTGCAGAGCAAATAACTGATTTTTATTCAACTCTTAACTAGTTTTCTATTTATCCCATCATTGTATAACTTTATTTTGATAATAAACGAAAGAAAACATACTAAAGAACATGAAAATCATCTAAATGGACATCATTATCCTGTGCATGTTTGCTTTTTCATAAAAGTGGTGTCACCATGCTGGCATTATTCTGGAACACTGTGCGTTAAAGATATCCCTCCGTTAAATCATGATTATTCAAAATCCTTCACTGCGACTAACAGTTCATGAATGTGCAAAAGTTATGTATACTATGTTGTTCAATACCGTACTACAATGAATAATTTTACAATTTTCTTTTTTCCAGTTTTCCTTCCTGTTTTTATTCTGTCTTCTCATATCTTTCTTTCATTCTATATTACTCTTGTTCTTGTTTGTCTACCATTTTAAAATGAGTTTTCTTCCTTGTTTTATGCATTTATCACAACACATATTATTTTCAACTGTATGTATGAGCTTGAAAGTGTTGGAAGCCTACTGATTGTAAAAATGGAGCGGTGATTTTTTGAAATGTACACTATTGTTAAAACTGAATGTCTTATATTCAAGCCGCCTTATAATCAAGTAAATACGGTAAATAATATAAGAACACTGCAGTCAAACAATTAACAGTTTGAATAGATACACATCCTCCAATTAGCTGCAACATATAAGGGCCATCAAAACAAAAGTGTTTCCTGTTTTTTAAAGATGATTTTCTGTAAACTTGTTGAATACATACAAATACTTGCAATAAGGAAGTTAATGTACACCACTCCTTTCACAATTTTCTTATTTAAGAATTTCTAAGTGTAAGTTTCACAAGATGGAAAAACACATTTTTTCTCTTATTTTTATTTTTTTTAACCCACTTAAAGAAGATTAAAAAATGCCTTTTTCATAAAAATAGTCTCTTTACAGGTACCTGCAACTGATTCCAAAAATAAAAGAACAGTATATATAAACAAGCGAAATAACACTACAGACATACGAAATATACTGTAAATACCGTTTCGTTTATGAGTACCGGTAATCATCAGTTCAAATTGCTAAAATTATCAAGCATTTGTAACGATAACCGAATAATTTGGAGTGTTTCTGTTCTTTTTGTTAAAATTGTTGACAACATGTGGATCGCTGACATTGAGTAACTAGACATGTGTCCGTAGGACATGGATGCCCCCACACTCTGCTGGTTGTCACAAAACTCTGCTGATGTCGGAAAAAATGCACCAAAATACCCAGGTTCACAAGTTCACATGCTGATGAATATGTCTATAAAGTTTCATCAGTCTAGCAGTTAGGCCAGTCCTTTTTTATTTTCTGGTTTACAAAAATTTTTGGGGAACATGTCCACTGGCAGGTCGAAAAAAACAAACAAAAAAAGTGTTAAAATCTAAACACAACAAACAATTTCCTGTTAGCAATTTATAATTAATAACAATATCAACATTAAAACACACTATTATGTGAAGTTAGAATAAGACGTCAAACATGGTATAAACTGTTTTATTAAACCAATGTTTCATATGCAGTTTAACCATTTGTATTTATGAATTTTACAGAGTAAATAAGTGTAATAGATGCCTGCATATATTTTAACAGCATCATTAAAATTGATTTTACCACAAAGTTGTATACTTGTATGGATTTACAAAATGTAAAGTGAGATGCCTTTTTAAAAGAAGACGAGTTAACCTGTGCAGGACTGGAATCCACAACTGCCCGAACACAGACCTTGCAAAACGAGATTAATCTAACCACACAACGCAAATTTTGAAAATAATTGCTGTGAGGTCTCGAAAAACATATTAAATTTAACTATATCAAGAGAAAAGTCCAAATAATATGACGTTAATTGTTTGGATTCTTATTAAGTCTTAATTCTTATTAAAAAAGAGAAACCAGTTTCAACATAATTTTTTTTTTAAATATTCAACTCTGTGTAAATGCTAAATCTTCATGTATATATGAAATTTATCAGATATAAACTGAACTGCTAGTGTGTGTTAAATTATTGCATTACAATTGTGACTGAAACAAAATACAAGGCAAATAAGAAATTCTTATTGTGTCGCGAAAATATATATCATCAACAAAATGCAACCATGACTTTCTCTTTTAAGTTTATACGAGACAAAGCTGTCTGTCCCCACATTCTCGTGTCGATGTGCCCGCAAGAAAATCTTGTTACTAATGATATTATTTATTACAAATGCCACTTGAAAATATACATCCAGTGCCTTCCACAGGATTTTTTTAGGCGTCCCCGTCCCGAGAAGGGTGGGTTAGGGAGGGGTATCCCCTCCGTACGTCAAATTTTTTTTGCGGCATGTGTCAAATGACGTTATCTGGTGCGTTTTAGCTATTAAAATTAAGGCTAAGATGTTTTCAGTTTTTTGTACAAGTTTAAACGAAATGAAATAAACGAAACATCACCGTTTGAACGGCATACCTCTAGCCTTTTAAAAGCAAAAGCATCATTGTTGTTGCAAAACTGAAAGTAATGATTTTTTCCGGATGTTTATGTCCAATGCGCATCACATTCACACAGTGACGTCATGTTCAAACCCACTATTCTCGTCGTTCTCGAATCTTTAGGTTACAATCGATCTACTGATGGAGCCTTTTTTATTCAACATATAGGCATGTATTTAGTGTTTTAACACTGTTTTAATCGTTACAGCTGTTGAACAAAGTACTGACTGAATAATTGGTGAATTGTAAAGATCTTGATTAAAATATATTCATATTATATACATGCTTTGTTCCTGCAAAAACGGTGGGAAAATTTCCTCATGCACATCGTGCCTGCTTGTCAAATGTTAAAGACCTGTATGTATGTAAAGCACATGATCGGTACACGCACGCTTTCCATGCGTGGAACGTGACGTCGTGTTGAAGCAGACATTTCGCACTATTTTGTAGAAAACACGGGTTTTACATGGCATACATGTACATAAACAACGGCGGATGCCTTGCTTAAAAAAATTGTCCGTGAAATTCCGGAACAATTTGTTGATCTCGATCGGCAATCACAGTGTGATACCGTCAAAAACAAATTATTATATTCGTACTCAAAATATTTCGAAAATTTGAACGTTTCGTCACCCATCGGTAAAAAAAAATATCATA
Source organism: Congeria kusceri (assembly GCA_027627225.1). Classification (NCBI taxonomy): domain Eukaryota; kingdom Metazoa; phylum Mollusca; class Bivalvia; order Myida; family Dreissenidae; genus Congeria; species Congeria kusceri. Next base: position 34,729,694 of record CM051032.1, on the reverse strand, counting down.
ATTATTATATATATATTTTATTTTTTTTTCACTTTCGGAAAATTTACGTTCGCCACTTTTGTAAACCGTAAAATCAAAAAGTCCTGGCCTTATAATTTTTGAGTTACACGCGACACAAATTAAAATGTCATTTTTGGCTAAAAAAAACGGTCATAACTCCACTGATGGCGGAAAAAACTGCACCAAAATACCCAGGTGCACACGTTGACATATTGATTAATAGGTTTATAAAGTTCCATAACTCTAGCAATAATACTTTTTGAGTTACACGGAACACAAGTCCAAAAATGTCTTCTTTTTTTTTAAAAAGGGCCATAACTCCGCTGATGTCTGAACAAACTGCACCAAAATACCCAGATGCACAAGTTCACATGTTGATTCATATGTTTATAAAGTTTGAACACTCTAGCATTAATAGTTTTTGAGTAACACTCAAAACAAGTCCAAAAATGTCATTTTTTGCTAAAAAACAGGCAATAACTCCACTGATGTCTGAAAAAACTGCACCCAGGTGCACAAGTTCAAATGTTGATTAATATGTATATAAAATTGCATCACTCCAGCAGTAATACCTTTTGAGTTACGCGCGACACAAGTCCAAAAATGTCGCTAAAAAGTAGCCAAAACTCCAATGATATCTGAAAAAACTGCTCCAAAATACCCAGGTGCACAAGTTCACATGCTGATTAATATGTTTATAAAGTTTCATCACTCTAGCAAATAATACTTTTTGAGTTACGCGCGAAACAAATCCAAAAATGTCATTTTTTGCTAAAAAAGGGCCATAACTCCACTGATGTCGGAAAAAACTGCACCAAAATACCAAGGTGCACAAGTTCACATGCTGATTAATATATTTGTTAAGTTTCATCACTCTAGCACCAATAGCTTTGAGTTACGTACGACACAAGTCCAAAAATATCATTTTTTGCTAAAAAAGGGCCATAACTCCGTTGATGTCAGAAATAATTGCACCAAAATACCCAGGTGCACAAGCCCCGATGCGGATGAATATGCTTATAAAGTTTCATCACTCTAGCAGTTATACTTTTTGAGTTACACGCGACACAAAAATCCGACGGACGGACGGACAAGGGCAAATATATATGCCCCCCCCCTCTAAAGTGGGGGCATAAAAATTGCAGAAACAATTACAGAAAATGGAATGGCCAAGTGGTTAAGGCACTAGTCTTTTGAACTGGAGCTCAAAGGTTCGAACCTTGGTGGGGAGCAACTTTTTTTTTCTTTTCTTTTTTTGTTATCCTCTTCATGTTATTATACTTGAGCTCCTTAGTGCTGATGATTAAATCTGTCATGTTAAGACATTTGATGGCATACTTGAAACAAGAGGGCCACGAAGGCCCTAGGTCGCTCACCAGATATCTATGTATGAAGTTTCATTAAAATATCTCAATACGTTCTCAAGTTATTGAGCGAAAACTGTTTTTCCATTTTTAGTAACAGTGACCTTGACCTCACCCACCACATACATAAAGCAAGGTCTCGATATAAGGTATCTATGTATGATGTTTCATTAAAATATCTCAATGCGTTCTTAAGTTATTGAGTGTAAACCGTTTTTCTAGTTTTAATAGCAGTGACCTTGACCCCACCCACCCCTTAAGCAAACCCAAGTGAGGTCTCTATATAAGATATGTGTATTTAATTTCATTAAAATATCGCAATGCGTTCTCAAGTTATTGAGCGAAAACCATATTTCTATTTTCAGTAACGGTGGCCTTGACCCCACCCACCCCATATGCAATCCCAAGCAATGTCTTGATATAAGGTACTTATGTATTAAGTTTCATTAAAATAGCTCAATGCATTCTCAAGATATTTAGCCGAAACCATTTTTCTATTTTTAATAACATTGACCTTTACCCCACCCACCCCATATGCAATCCCAATCGAGGTCTCAATATAATGTATTTATGTATTAACTTTAATTAAAATATCTCAATGCGTTCTCAAGATATTGAGCGGAAAACGTTTTTCTATTTTTAGTAACAGTGACCTTGACCCCTGACCACCCCATATGCAATCCCATGCGAATGGTCAATATAAGGTATCTATGTATTAAGTTTCATTAAAATATCTCAGTGCGTTCTAAAGTTATTGAGCGGAAACCGTATTTCTATTTTTAGTAACAGAGACCTTGACCCCACCCATCCCATATGCAATCCCAATCGAGGTCTCGATATAATGCTCTAACCAAATATGAAACCTCTGGGCCTTGTGGTTTCAAAGAAGAATTTTCAAATCATTCTGCCATTTACGTCTATATAAACCATGTTAGCCCCGGGGTGTGGCCAGTTTTGACCCCATGAGCATCATTTGAACAATCTTTGTAGAGGTCCACTATACAACATTACATACCAAATATGAAACCTCCCGGCCTTGCGGTTTCAGGAAAGAAGATTTTTTAAGTCATTTTGCTATTTAAGTCTGTATAAACCATGTGACCCCCGGGGTGTGGCCAGTTTTGACCCCAGGGGCATCATTTGAACAATCTTTATAGAGGACCACTATACAATGTTACATACCAAATATGAAACCTCTGGGCTTTGCGGTTTCAGAGGAGAAGTCATCTTGCTACTTAAGTATATATAAACCATGTGAGCAACGGGGTGTGGCCAGTTTTGACCCCAGGGGGATCATTTGAATAATCTTTGTAGAGGACTACTATACAATGTTACAGACCAAATATGAAACCTCTGGGCCTTGAAGTTTCAGAGAAGAATTTTAAAGTCATTTTGCTATTTAAGTCTATATAAGCCATGTGACCCCCTGTGGTGTGCCCAGCTTTGACCCCAGGGGCATCATTTGAACAATCTTTATAGAGGACCACTACACAATGTTACATACCAAATATAAAACCTCTAGGCCTTGACGTTTCAGAGGAGAAGATTTTTAAAGTCATTTTGCTATTTAAGTCTATATAAACCATGTGATGCCCGGGGTGTGGCCAGTTTTGACCCCAGGGGCATCACTTGAACAATCTTTGTAGAGGACCACTATACAATGTTACATACCAAATATAAAACCTCTGGGCCTTGCGGTTTCAGAGGTTTAAAGTCATTTTGCTATTCAAGGGTATATAAACCATGTGAGCAACGGGGTGTGGCCAGTTTTGAACCCAGGGGCATCATTTGAACAATCTTTGTAGGAGATCACTTTACGATGTTACGTACCAAATATAAAACCTCTAGGCCGTGCAGTTTCACAGAAGAAGATTTTTAGAGTCATTTTGCTATTTAAGTCTATATAAACCATGTGAGCCCCAGGGTGTGGCCAGTTTTGACCCCAGGGGCATCATTTGAACAATCTTTGTAGAGGACCACTAAACAATGTTACATACCAAATATGAAACCACTGGGCCTTGCGGTTTCAGAGGAGAAGATTTTTAAAGTCATTTTACTATTCAAGTCCATATAAACCATGTGACCTCCAGGGTGTGGCCAGTTTTGACCCCAGGGGCATCATTTGAACAATCTTTGTAGAGGACAACTATACAATGTTACAAACCAAATATGAAACCTCTAGGCTTTGCGGTTTCAGAGAAAAAGATTTTTAAAGTCATTTTGCTATACAAGTCTATATAAACCATGTGACCCCCGGGGCGTGGCCAGTTTTGACTCCAGGGGCATTATTTTAATAATATTTGTAGAGGACCACTAGAGGATGTCACATATCAAATATGAAAGCTCCAAGCCTTGTGGTTTCAGAGAAGAAGATTTTTAAAGTTTTCATTTTTGAAATCTATTTTTAGCTCTGGTGACCTACATATGCAGCGGACCGGAACGATTTGTTCAATTTTGAAAGAGGGTCACCCAAGGATTATTCCTGTGAAGTTTGGTGAAAATCTGCCCAGTGGTTTAGGAGGAGATGTTCTTTGAATGAAAATGTTGACACACGACGGACGACGCACAACGTACGACGGACAAAAGGCGATCCTAAAAGCTCACCATGAGCACGTTGTGCTCAGGTGAGCTAAAAAATAAAAATATGTGAACAAGTCCCTTTAAGAACAATGCTGTGACCCGCACTTTTTGTTTCTTTTCTTCAAATCTTGGAACTTTTTACACGAAGGGCTTGTTTACCTTAATTTATGGCAGCTTTAAAGGTTTCATTCCATAGAAATATTTGTTTTAACATAATTCACTTTTCATTAGAAATTGACTTTACACTTAGAATTATAATTCTCCCCGCTACCACTTCTTTTGCGATATTTTCCCTAAGAACCTTTTGCCCATCCTCTAAAAAAAGCTATGGGGTTGTAAGTCAGAAACATCTTAAGTGAAATCTTATCCTAAGTCTTAAAATCGTCATTTGCTTTAGCATTTTTTTACATGTGTACATTAAATTCCGCGGTCACCAATTATCAACTGTATATTAGCTATTATTTAGTTAACTGTAAATCAATTCAATAGTTTTCATGCAGTTAAACAATATTAACTTACAAAAATTGGGACTTAAATGAAAATATGTTAAGGTTAACTTAATGTGTCCTGTGCCGTATCCACAAAGCATCTGAGGAAAATCTAAACTTTAGTCATATTTAAGTGAAAAATTCAGATGCAATTTTCCTCATGAAAATCAATAATCAGTAATTGAAATATGGTACAATAAGAAACATCTTTTAATTCTTTACCAAAATAAAATAATTTCAGTCAAAATAAAAAAGATCCAGTCACAGACTTAAGGAGGTATTTTATAATTTCAATAAATTTACTTAAGTTTGAACTAAGACCCTGGTATGTCTCAAAACACAGTACTCATACCACATTTTTGTTAATGACCCAGAGAAGTATCTCTTTATATCAAGTATACATACCGAAAAACATGCAATATATATAATCCGCATACAAATTCAACTGATATTTTATATCCAGATAAATATATCAAAACGTTTCACTAAAATAAAGCACATATATTAAGTCAACAAATGTTTAATGCCAAGGTACAAATGTATGTATATTCAACCATAAATAAAATTAAGATCCAATAAATTCTGTTCATCGAAACCATTAATTAAATAAACATCTACTAAATTTAGTTCATCAACCTGTCAACATGTTAATTAATGATTTTCATTGGGGTTGGGAATGCAATGAATGAATGTGTTTACAAACATTTAACCCCCTAGGCTCATGGACTGTCTGACCAATGAAATTACAACATTTGACCCAACATACTCACAAATTAATTATATATGTATATTACTAAGAATGTCAGCTCATCCATAAGTTAAGTATTACATGCACAAACCGTTATTTAGCATTCTGTCTATTTGCATTCAGCACTATTTTTGGTAGTATTTTTTCTGGTCCCAAATTTGTGTTCTTTATTTAACTAAAAAATACTAACTTAACTTTTTCATTTCAAATTATCATTATTTCGTAATCTAAAATTTGGTCCCGCTAACTATCTCACACTAATTTGCCAAATGTGAATTCAACCTCACGGTAATGATCAGGGCCCAATGTTTTCACACCTTTCATTAACATGACAATTCGTGGTCTGTGCATGTCAACAACAGTCGCTGATATACGCCCATTGGCGCAATTATGACTCATTAAGGCAAGTGACGTGTGACTTGTGGAAGTTTGCGCAAGGTATTCTGGGTAATTAAACTACTTTCTTATTGGTTCCCCACCAAGGTAAGACTTTGCAATCCGAACAATTTTTATTCTGAAGTTTTCTCATGCAGGTCTCAATGAATGCCGAATAATGGAGTTTGAATATAGGGATAATACACCTTTTTGAGGTCGTTAACGTCCGCACAGGCCCAAAAGTGGGTTAACGGCCGAGCACGTATTATACCATAAAAACCATGCATCTAGGGTAATAAAACCTAAACAAATATGAAATTTACTATCAAATCATTTTTTTTTTATAGTTTAGAGTAACCCAAAATCGTGCACCTGTTTTTCAGTTTTTAATATTTCATTACCATGGCCACGTTCAGCTGAGCTGGAATCAAATAGTAATTTTTCCCTTTTGTTTAAGTGTTTCCCTCAATTCGAATTTTAAAATTGGATTTTACATGGATTTCAGATTGCATCACATATGTAGTAAATAGTATACGTATCATGATATTGTGTGCTATTGACATCAACCAAAAGTACTAGCTAATAATCAGTAACAAGAAGGACCAGTTAACACATAAGAAAAACATTAAGCCGGTTGCTAATGGCGCGTGGCTGTACTGAATAATACACATTTTTTGACGATAACTGACCACTTTTTTTTGTTTAACACACCCCTATAACGGACTGAAACCAGACTTTTTATGCTATAATTTATATCTAAAGATACAAAATTTAATACGTTCTTACTAATTAAGTAAAAGTCCCCAAAAATCTTTTTACTATGTATCACATAAACTGATTTCAAAGTTGAATTCCCACACATGCTTGGACAACTAAACAAATATGAGACAAGGCAACCTACAATACAGCTCAGTTGAAACAAGAATTTTACTTGCACAGAGTCAGAATTTCAACTAGTGTTATAACTTCGCGTTTCTACAATAGATTATGCGATAGATTATGGGAAATGGTAGCTGACACCTGCCACAAATTACACAGGTAACTCTTATGGCCCAGTCAAATTAAGACGTTATTACGCGCCGTAATAGTATGTATCTGACACTCATGTTCTGCCAAATTGTCCGCAATTTCTATAACACTGTGCCTCAAAATATTTCGTGACAGCGCTATAGCTACGCTACGTTACATTTGACAATGTACCACAACGTGTCATTACGTAGCGTTGTGTGGAAGATCAAAGTTCATAGCGCAGCTAGGCGTAACAATAAGGAGAGTGATGCATGGCGTATCGAAGTTGAAACATAGCGAATAAAGCTGCATGATGCAACAAATGACAGGACTCTCGTAATGTTCATGTTGTGCTACGTAAAGGCCACATTGTTCTACATTGTTCTACGCTGTGCCATGTGTACCACTACATGTAAGTATGTTGTGGTATAACGTAGCAGCATTTTGAACAAAATTCAGATTTGGCGTTTACATTGAACTACGTACCTGCCATGTTGCACAACATAGCTAAATGAGGCGACGAAAACGTGACAGTATGACTTGGGTATAAGTGTGTGTACACCAAAGAGATGATGCCAAGTGACATTACTCTGCGATAGTTCACTTAGTACAAGTTTCTACTCAATGTTGACATGCCTCGGACTCTAATTGTACAAGATGCTTGTTTGGCTTGAGCCGGGCTGTAATAAGACAACTTTTATCAAGTTTTCATTGATTCCATTCATAATCAATGGTGGCTTACAAACTTGGCAGCCAAATCACTGTCTTGCAATGTTGCATAAACTGTATGAAATATAAAGTTTACATGCAATATAAGAGTTGTGCTAAACATGTGGTTTCAAATTATAATGACACCAACAAAGTACATTTATTTGCAAATGAAAGTTCTTGTTTGTTTTTATTTAAATATGTGTAAATATTTGTAAAATCATTGTAACAATCAAGTTTTTCAATGTGTTATTCAACTAGGTTATTTAAGTACAACAATAATCTGGAAAACCCTATATATAAGAGCTGATATATAAATATAAGATCATGTGCTATGTTTGATGTATCATGTTACCAACACATGCAAGAGCATTCCAACATTAAACCAGATTGATAAAAGCTAGGCCAAATCAAATTGTTTCCAGTACTCTATGACCAACTTAATTTGAAATACATTTACCTGTGAATGGTACAGAGAATTACTTAAGTTTGGACACGTTAACCTGACACTCATGAACTATATAAGCATATATTACGCACTTGAAGTATTCCGTATATTTATACTTGATTTTGTTCGTGCACATGTTTCACATGTTTACTGCTACCATAGCTGTATTTTCAGTGAAATATGCTTACATCGAAACTAATATATTCATCATAGTGGATTTGTGAAATAAATGGTTTCAGGTTATTGTGTTCATGCTATATATGGGTGTAAACTGTGTATACAAGTCTGTTGTTTTTTTTTTTCACCTAGTCACTCACCTGAGGGGCTAAGGAACTAAACTGTTCTGAGCAAGTTTCATGAAGATTCGGCTACAAATGTAGCCTCTAGTGTTCACAAGCTTTGTCTTCAGTTTGGCCTGGTGACCTAGTTTTTGACCCGATGTGACCTAGTTTCAAACTCGTTTGAGATATCATTGAAACAAATGTTCTGAGCAAGTGTCCTGTTGATTGGGCCAAAAATGTCTCCTTTAGAATGTTAACAAGCTTTATAAAGTTTTCAATATATAACCATACAACTAAAACTGCCCCGCCCCCCCTGGCAGCCATGTTTTTCATTGGAGGGCAACAATTTTCACACTCAGCCAAGATATCCTAACCAAAAATGTTTTTAGCAAATTTCAAGAAGACAAAATGTGACTCCTAGAGTGTTAATAAGCTTTTCTTCAATTTGACCTAGTTTTTGCCCTCACGTGACTCAGTTTCGAACTCGGCTGAGATATCATTGGCACAAATATTCTGTACAAGTTCATGAAGATTGAGTTAAGAATGTGGTCTGTTGAGTGGTCACAAGGTAAATGATAATAACGAACGACACACGACCGACGAAAGGCGATCACAAAAGCTCCCCATGGGAACGTTGTGCTCAGGTGAGCTAAACAAAACTGCACAAAATTAAGGCTGTTCAATTTTTGAATTACAGCTGCAATTTTCAGCTATTCACTTAAATGGAAATATTCCTGAATTTTGGTGTTGTCTCAGCTGTGGTGGAAACCAATGCACCATGAGGAATCCAACTAACATCTGGTAAGGTGACCTGTAACTAATTAAACTCACATTCCCAGGACGGGAATCAAACTAAAATAAAATTTGTCAAACGGTTGACACCAATTTCTGTGGTACTTTGGTACTTTCTTGTTGAATTTAAGTCTTCACAATTATTTTTTGGGACGACTTGCCCACATGGACATAAACCAGACAATTGGAATTAAATTTAACCTTTTCTCAAAGACGACACTACTGGTAGCTACTAAGTGTATGATATATGTTGTTCGTAATACATGTAGTCTTACGGAAGAAATAAAATATGATTATCAATTTGCAGACATTTTTGGGGGCAAATTTAAATATTGTTTCCATTTTTATAATATTCTTCATTTTTGTACATGAACAATCAGGAAGACAGGTCATAATTTCAACTTGCCCAGATAGATATTAGGCATGTTGTGGGAAAACCGGACTTAATTCATGTGCGTAAAGTGTCGTCCCGAATCAGCCTGTGCAGTCGGCACAGTCTGATCCAGGATGACACTTTCCGCTTTTACGGTATTTTCTGTTTCAAATAAGTCTCTTCTAAAGTGCCATCCTAAATTAGCCAGTGCAAACTGCACAGACTGATCTGGGACAAGACTTTACACACATAAATTAAGCCTGGTTCTCCCAGGACATGCCTCATATTTACTTCCCTAGGCTGCAGGCAAGTGGGTTATTTCCAAGACTGAAATACAGTCTCTGTTAATCAGAGATGTACCTGTGTTGAAATACTGGAAACCAACTCCTTTGGTGGTCTGGCCTAAATTAACTTGTGCATAAGTATATGTACATACACACTGTTCAATGTACAACTTCAACCCAATATGTATGTACATACAAATTATTTGAATTATGCTGACCACAAAGAATTTTTGGGAGATAACACAAACTTGATGTGTTGCATCTTTGTTTTGCTCTGGCTTTATCATGAGTAATTGTGACAGTTTTATTCCAAAAAGAAATAATAACATTACACACTGCTAGAACACTGCACTGCTGTTCTTAGAACAGCAAATATTTGCCTGACACACCTAAATGTCTGGGGATCTTTATTGGGGTGGACAGTTCTACAATTGTCAACATAAATGGCTTGAAATGGAATCTTAAACAGCAGAATAAGAACTTTTTTATTAAAATATATAGTATCTAACACGAGTTGTCATGTCATACCATATTTTATTAAACAAGTTCAGGAATTGTGTTAGTAAGTGAGCCTTTAGCTAATTTCCTAGACGAGTTTCATAATATTGTATGATATGACAAGTGTCACATCTTTTTATCACAAGCTTTTTATTTTAAGAAAAACTTCTAATTTTACCAAAACATGCTGATATATTATAACAAGAGGGACAAGATGGCCCTAGGTCGCTCACCTGCGTGTAAAGCATCATAATGGCTTTTAACAACAAGAGGGCCACAATGGCCCTAGGTCGCTCACCTGAGTTTAAGGCATCATAATGGCTTCTTTTTACTCCAGGGGCATCCTTTGAACAATATTTGTAGAGGACAACTATACAATGTTACATACCAAATACAAAACCTTTGGGCCTTGCAGTTTCAGAGGAGAAGATTTTTAAAGTCAACTTGCCATATACCGTATTCGTTCTAATAGACGCGCCGTGGCGCGATCATTTTGCCAAAGGTGCGCGGCAATTAGGGACTTAATTTTGACAAACAAAACATACCAAAAACATATTTTTTTGCCATCTGCATGTACAATTTCTTAATGATGTTACGTACATTGCTGATCCGCTACATCGCAATCCGTTATTTGGCGTTGTCCAATTTATCCCGAATTGGCCGTCGACCGATGCACTTTAATTTTCTTTCTATTTTAATATCCGACTTTCATGACTAGCTCCTGTTTGGTCAGGGCTCAGGCAGCCAAGCACACCGTCCATAAAACGGCGGGAAAATTTCCTCGTGCACTTCGTGCCTATACGCGTCAATTTTTGAAGACCCATTGTACAGAGGATATATTACTGCGGGAATGGGTTTACTATCTACACGTGGCTTTTGAAAATCTATAGATACAGCATTATTTGTGTATAATTGAGAGAAATAGTATTTTCCAAGACCTGTATTTTGCGGAAACTAGCATCATTCCAAGACAAGGAACCATCATGAGTGAACGTAAAAAGTCATACACAGCTGCATTTAAGCTAAATGTAGTCGCGTACGCTGAACAGAATAGCAAACGTGAAACAGCTAGACATTTTAGAGTTGATCGACGTCGGGTGCAGGAGTGGTGTGCACAAAAAGAGCGGCTAGAAAGTCTACCGAAGACTCAAAAACGACTTGGTGGTGCAGGACGGCACGTTCGCTATGCAGACATCGAATTTAAATTGATCAAATGGTTCCAAGAGAGAAGGGAAAAGGGCGTTCGGGTGACGGGAAAGTCGCTTAAACAAGAAGCATTACGTCTACACAAAGAAAACGGTAGCCAGTCCTTTAAAGCTTCCTGCGGCTGGTTCCGAAAGTTTAAGAAAAGGAACAATATTTCTTTTCGACGCACCACACATATTGCGCAACATGCGGCTGCCATCACTGACGACCGCGTCGACTCATTTTTGAGATTCGTAATGCGTATGCGACGAATGAGGGAGTTAAGTGATGGCGACATATTGAACATGGACGAGACACCGGTATGGTTCGAAATGCCAGGGAACGAAGTTGTCTCCTCTTGTCCATATGCCGGGAGTCCGCCTGTTGCCAAAGGAAGACATACCATCCGGAACCGTTATATACATGTGCGGTGCACGCCAGAAATCATGGGCTAACGAAGGCAGCATTATATTCTGGCTCACAAAACTGTACGGTGTCAGAAACACTGCCCGTCGCTTGCTAGTTTGGGATGCGTTTCGAGCACACAAAACGCAAAAAGTGAAGGATCTTGTCAAAACCAAGTTTAACAGTGACACTTGTATGATCCCTGGTGGGTGTACCAGCAAGCTACAACCTGCCGATGTTTCATGGAATCGGCCCTTTAAGGCACGAATTGCCGAGTTGTACGACGAATGGGTATTCGACGGTCCTGTTGAAACAACAAAGGGTGGGAATAGAAAGGCCCCATCGAAGAAGTTGATCCTACAGTGGATCAAGGACGCCTGGTTAGCTATTTCGCCAGAGATCATTCGAAAATCATTCAAGAAATGCGGTCTCACTGTCGCTATGGATGGGACAGAGGACCACCTGTTCCAGGCCGATTCGGGAGAAGAAAGTGACAACGACGACAACGCATTCGAGGGTTTCGACCAGGAAGACGTCGACGAAGTTCAGCAGGTATAATATGAAAACATCGTATTTAAAAATTATTAACAACGCCATGATTAAAAAAGGAAAACATATAAATAATTTTATTTTTACAAAATGTACAAGCTATTTAAATTCTGTTTCAGGTGCTAGACAACGTAGACGTTGTTCTGACGGATGAATCGGACGACCAGTCTAGCAGCGATGACGACGACTACGACGACGTATCCAGTGATCCAAACAGCCCTGGCCACTAGAGATCGATTGTTAATGTCAACTGTTTGTTAATAAACAATGATCTGTAATAAAGTTGTTATTATAAATACAAAACGATGCAGACATGTGGTAAATCAAATTAATTAATGTGTACGTCGATCTTAATTCCTCTTGCCATACAAACACTACGTGCTTACAATGTACTTTAAATAAATGACGCTTCTTAAAACCGCTCAATACGATATACGGAATTTAGTGTAATGTGACCGCAGAGTGCGATTATCACGACACAATATTTTTGGTGACTATAAAGAATCGATGTGAAATGAGCCATTTTGATCAATTTAGAAGCGATCTTTTTTATTTATTTTTACTTTAATCATAACCATACATCTAAAAACAATGGGGATACGCGTTTAATAGGGCATGTGCTCCAAATGGAACGAATACGGTATATGTCTAAAATAACCATGTGAGCCCCAGAGCGTAACCAGGTTTGATCCCAGGGGCATAATTTAAATCACCTTTGTAGGAGATCACTTTACAATGTTACATACAAAATATCAAACCTTGGGGCCTTGCAGTTTCAGAGGTGAAGATATTTAAAGTTATTTTGCTATTGAAGTCTATATAAACCATGTGACCACCGGGGCGTGGCCAGTTTGGACCCATGTGGCATAATTTTAACAATCTTTGTAGAGGACCAGAATACAATTTTACATACCAAATACTAAACCACTGGGCCTTGAAGTTTCAGAGAAGATTTGTGAAGTCGTTTTGTTATTTAAGTCTATATAAACAATGTGATCCCCAGGGCATGGCTAGTTTTGACCCCAGGGGCATCATTTGAACAATCTTTGTAGAGGACCACTATACAATGTTACATACCAAATATAAAACCACTGGGTCTCACTGTTTCAGGAGAAGATTTTTAAAGTCATTTTGTTATTAAAGTCCATATAAACAATGTGACCCCCGGGGCGTGGCCAGTTTTTACCCCAGGTGCATCATTTGAATAATCTTTATAGAGGACCACTACAGGATACCACATACCAAATATGAAACCACTGGGCCGTGCGGTTTCTGAGGAGAAGATTTTTGCAGTAATTTAGCTATTAAAGTAAATACAAACAATGTAGCCCCCGGGGCGGGGCCAGTTTTGACCCAGGGGCATCATTTTAACAATCTTTGTAGAGGACAACTTAAGGATGCCCCATACCAAATATGAAACCACTGGGCCTTGCGGTTTCCGAGGAGAAGATTTTTGAAGTCATTTTGCTAGTTAAGTCTAGATAAAAAATGTTACCCCTGGGGCGTGGCCAGTTTTGATCCCAGGGGCATCATTTGAACAATCTTTGTAGAGGACCCCTAAACAATGTTACCAACTAAATACCAAACCTCTGGGCCTCGCGGTTTCAGAGAAAAAGATTTTCAAAGTTGTTTAGCTATTTAAGTCTAAATAAACCAAGTGACCCCTGGGGCGTGGCCAATTTTGACCCCAGAGGCATCATTTGAACAATCTTTGTAGAGGACCACTATGCAATGCTACATACCAAATATGAAACCTCTGAGCCTTGCGGTTTCAGAGGAGTAGGTTTTTAAAGTCATTTTTCTAAAGAAGTCTATATAAACCATGTGACCCCAGGGGCATCATTTTAACAATCTTTGTAGAGGACCACTAGAGGATGCCACATATCAAATATGAAAGCTCTCAGCCATGCAGTTTCAGAGAAGAAGATTTTTAAAGTTTCCACTTTTTAAATATATTTTTAGCTCTGGTGACCTACATATGCAGCAGACCGAAATGATTTGAACAATTTTGAAAGAGGATCACCCAAGGATCATTCCTGTGAAGTTGGTGAAAATCTGCCCAGCGGTTTAGGAGGCAATGTTGTTTGAATGAAAATGTTGACGCACGACGGATACGCACGACGGATGACACACGAGGGATGAAAGGTGATCACAAAAGCTCACCATGAGCACGTTGTGCTCAGGTGAGCTTAAAATATTGTTTAAGATTTCAATATAGCCATATAAGGAAAACTGTCCTGCCCCCCGGCGGCAATTATTTTTAACGAATCAAGATGATTTCCAGGAATTTGGTAGACGGTCACCCAAGGAACATGTAGGTGAAATTATTTTGAAATTTAGTCAGTGGTTTCAGACAAGAAGATTTTTAAAGTTTTCAATATAGTCATATAAGGAAAATTGCCCCGCCCCCTGGCTGCCATGTTTTGTAACAAATCAAAATGATTTCAAGGAATTTGATAGAGGGTCATCAGTGTTTTTTCACCCTTGAAGGAAAGGTAGCGGGGCCCTTCAGATGGGGAATTTTACGGCCAAAGGGGATTTTTTTTACAAAAGCATTATTAAATGTTTATATTCTCATTTGTTATAAAACACTAATGAATTGTTTTGCTACAAATGATAACTTAGATAAACTTGCTTTGATGAAAAAATGCTGAGATTGTTTACGAAAACTCCTCCATCTTAGCCAATTTTTGTCCGATTTTGGTCATTTTTTATTTCAAAGTAAAGCTTACATTCTGAGGGGAATTTTAAAGTAAATATTGGGGAAAAATAGGTACTTTTAAAACAGAATGGGGCCGAATTTCAGCCCCAAAATTGGCCCTAAAAATAACACTGGTCATCCACTGAACATTTATGTGAAATTATTTTAAAATCCAGTCAGTGGTTTCAGACAAGAAGATTTTTAAAGTTTTCAATATAGCCATATAAGGAAAACTGCCCCGCCCCCTGGCGGCCATGTTTTTTAACGTATCAAAATGATTCGAAGGAATTTGGTATAGGGTCACCCAAGTAGCATTTCTGTGAAATTATTTTGAAATCCAGCCAGTGGTTTCTGAGTAGAAGATTTTTAAAGTTTTGAATATAACCGTACAAGGAAAACTGCCCGCCCCCTGGTGGCCATGTTTTTTAACAAATCAAAATGACTTGAAGGAATTTGATAGAGGGCCAGCCAAGGAGCATTTCTGTGAAAACTATTTTCAAATCCAGCCAGTGGTTTCTGACAGGAAGATTTTGTAAGTTTCCCATTTTAAGCTTTTGGTTGCCATGACAACCAGAGTTTCCAATATATTTTAATAAATTGAAGGAATTTGGTAAAGGACCATCCCAAGAACATTCCTGCGAAGTTTGGTTAAAATCCGCCTAGTGGTTTCAGAGAAGTTGTTTGAAGTAAAATGTTGACGACGGACGCCTGATGCCGGACACAGACTGACAACAATAGCTGACCCTTGAGCACTTCGTGCTCAGGTGAGCTAAAATTGTGTACTGACGTGACGTCATTTCAAGCTGACGACGTCATTTCACCAAAATAACGTCATGCGATTGCAGTCAAATAATATGTAGCCAATTAAAACGCTCAAAATGTTATCTTACACAAGTGTAAGATAACAATATTTGTAATGGATAAGACCCTGGGCAAACATTGAGATTATATTACCAAAACAACCAAAACAAGTAACACTACATTCATCGACCGGCTATTGGAACAAGAAACTTGGCGGTTTTTAATGTAGTGCTAAAATATGGAAATAAACATAAAAATCACATATGTTCTGACCTGAGATGCTGAACAGAAAAGTGAGTTAACAAGATCCAAAGAAAAACAGGTATCGTTTCAGTTCAGTTCTAACTTCCTAAACAAATGAAAAAAATAAGTCTTGTTGTTTACACTCATTTGCGCTCACTAAACTACAGTCTACACTGAAGTATACAGTAAAGCGAAACTGTCAAACACTGACACAATCACGAAACACTAACAACAATTGTCATTCATCAACAGAAAGAACATGAATAAATTAATGATTTAATATAAATAATTACCAAGTTAAAAACCTGCTTGTTTTCTTTCCGTTCAAAACTTCCTTCTTCAACTTTTTTCAGGAAGTTAAATTACCGTCGACAAATGACACATATCGGTTCCCGGACTTGTTCATGGATTGCTTCTCTTGCGCCGATAAACTTGGGAACAATCTATTAACCAAGCACCTGTTAAGGGGGACAATCCGTGTAAACATTGCGATATGTGTTAATGGCGCGAAAATTCAATATCAGGCTGCAATATGAATATTCATTTTCAATAAAATTAGCCTTGTATGTTTGTCTGCTTTGGTTATTTACATTATTTTAATTTAGGTCTTATAATTGTCAAGCACTATTTAAGTACAATTTTATTTTATTTAGTTCTCAGTTGTATATTAAAATTTACAAGTGACTCACAGGTGGTTCTCGCGTGGCTATGATAAGAATTAGTGAACACATCATTTTTAATATATAATCAAGAAATGACGGAAAAATAACTCTTTTTTTTATATTTGATAGTGATTTTTTTTAGCTCACCTGAGCACAACGTGCTCATGGTGAGCTTTTGTGATCGCCCTTTGCCCGTCGTGTGTCGTCAACATTTACCTAATGAACACTCTAGAGGCCACATTTAATATTGGCCAATCTTCATGAAACTTGGTCAGAACATTTGTCCCAATGATATCTTGGCTGAGTTCGAAACTGGGTCATGTGCGATCAAAAACTAGGTCACTATGTCAAATTTAAGAAAAAGCTTGTGAACACTCTAGAAGTCACATTTTTTGCCCAATCAACATGAAACTTGCTCAGAACATTTGTTTTTATGATATCTTGGCCGAGTACGAAAATGATTCCGATCCGTTGAAAAACATGGCCGCCAGGGGGTGGGGCAGTTTTCCTTATATGGCTATAGAAAAAGCTTGTTAACACTCTAGAAGTCAAACTTTTTGCCCAATCAAAATAAAACTTGCTCAGAACATTTGCTCTTATGATATCTCGGCCGAGTTCGAAAATGGTTCCGCTCCGTTGAAAAACATGGCCGCCAGGGGTTGGGGCAGATTTCCTTATATGGCTATAGAAAAAGCTTGTGAACACTCTAGAAGTCACATTTTTTGCCTAATCAACATGAAACTTGCTCAGAACCTATGTTCTTATGATATCTCGGCCGAGTTCGAAAATGGTTCCGGTCCGTTGAAAAACATGGCCGCCGGGTGGGGGGGGGGCAGTTTTCCTTATATGGCTATAGGAAAAGCTTGTGAACACTCTAGAAGTCCCATTTTTTGCTAAATCTTCATGAAACTTAGTCAGAACATTTGTCTTAATGATACCTCGGCCGATTTCAAATCTGGGTTATGTGGGATCAAAAACTAGGTCATTAGGTCAAATTGAAGAAAAAGCTTGTTAATACTCTAGAAGTCACATTTCTTGCCCAATCTTCATGAAACTTGGTCAGAACATTTGTCCCAATGATATCTCGGCCGAGTTTTAATCTGGGTCATGTGGGGTCAAAAACTAGGTCCCTATGTCAAATTGAAGAAAAACCTTGTTAGCACTGTAGAAGTCACATTTTTTGCTCAATCTTCATGAAACTTGGTCAGAACATTTTTCTCAATGATATCTCAGCCGAGTTAAAATCTAGGTCATGTGGGGTAAAAAACTAGGTCACTAGGTCAAATTGAAGAAAAAGCTTGTCAACACTCAAGAAGTCACATTTTTCGCCCAGTCTTCGTGAAACTTGCTCAGAACATTTGTCTTAATGGTATCTCGACCGAGTTTGAATCTGGGTCATGTGGGTCAAAAACTACGTAACAAGATCAAATTGAAGAAAAAGATTGTTAACACTCTATAAGTTACATTATTTGCCCAATCGTCATGAAACTTGGTCAGAACATTTGCCCCAATGGTATCTCGGCCGAGTTCGAATCTGGGTCATTTGGGGTCAAAAACTATGTCAAATTGAAGAAAAAGCTTCAATTTCAATATGTACTTCAAAATTTTGAATGTCTGTTGTCACTTAAGTTTTCAAACCATGATGATTAAGGCCGCTTTTCCATAAGTCCATATCAGTATATCCATATCCTTATAAAAATCAAACACATGGAAAATTGTTCGACTAATTAAACTCAGGTGAGCGACCCAAGGACATTTGGCCCTCTTGTTTAATAATTAGTGAACACATCATGTTTAATGACAAATAATCAATGTATGACGAAAAAGCTACTTATATATATATGTTTTTATTATTTACATTATGTAGTAAAGGATGTCCCCGACCCTTGTCATACCTGATGCACGAGGAAATAAAGATTTGTTAAAGAAATAAATTCTAAGGTGACTGTCCATTGTGTAATTTTCTATTTAAGTTATTAATGTAAAATTATTATATTGATTTTCCATAAAATGTACATGCATTTGTATTTTGTTTGTTTACATGTCTTTTATATCTGACATCACTTATTCATAAGAAAATTGAAATAAAGCGTGTCGGACTGCATAGCCTAATCCGGGACGGCACTTTACGCGCATGCATTGAGCCCGGTTTTCACACGACACGCCTCAAATGTATTTGGGCCGGTGGCCGTATGATACAAATAAACAAGTATTGGTATAATTATTGGTATTAGTACTGAATCAGGCTTAGTGTAACACTTACTCTTCAATTTTTGCATGTTATTATATAAAATAACAATATTCTAGAGATAGTTGGATTATCAGTCACTGGATTAGCCGACAATTCTACAACGTTAAAAACGATAAACGAACAGTACTAACTTAAATACCTTTTCGACGAAAAAGTGATTTCCTATAGCAATATAAATGTCTTTATATAATATATATATGATCAATATAAAAGTGTATAATTTAAATAAAGTATTAATAATGTACTGTAGCCGAACCGGCTAGCTCAGTTGGTAGAGCGCTGGACTACAAATCCGAGGATCGCGGGTTCGATTCCCAGCTCGGCCACATAACTTGTGTGGGGATTGGTCATGAAATTATTTCTACAGCCATTCTCCCCCTACCTCTGATTCAAGTAGGGCAGTTGTTAGTTACTGGCATAAATATGTGCACTCAGTACTGGTAAACCAGCTTACCCAGAAGTGTGAGTAGGTTAACTGACCTCAAACAAACAAAATAATGTACTGCATTTATTAAATATTATATATATAATGATCTCTTTTTTTTCTCAGAATGCATAATTCTTTGTCAATTATATGTACATTATTTTAATCTTTACTATATGCCCATATATAATCTTCAGATTTTTTTACGTATATCCTCCTGCCCCCCCCCCCCCCCCCCCCCCCCACCGAGTCCCTCTTAGTAGACATAATTATACCCTTTGAAAAATAACATATTTAACATAAGATGCATGACTGTTATCTTAACTTTTTAAAAATAAAGTAAGCACGCATTAATAACGTGTCAAAGATGATACAAGTTAACATTTTTTAAACCCAACATAAATGTTTGATTGTTGAGTATTAATAGCATATGCAGCTATATGACGCAATCAGAGTCTTTGAAAGATGAAAAGTTTCAAAGCTACTTCCTCGAACATCCAATAGGTCATGTACGAACATAAACTGAGTCATATGATAAAACGCATGTTTCGTGTTCTGCATCTAGGACGACATGTCAGAGAGGAGGGTAACACTTTCTTATATTTTAAGAAAACGAAAGGCGTTTTTTAAGGACAGCTAAACCAATAATATTAAGATAAGATTATAATGTAATTACTTGAGATATAAGAAGAAGAAGAAGAAGAAGAAGAAGAATTGTAATCATTATACATTAAGATTTTACAAGCAAGACGAAACTCCTTAACGGACATTGGTAATTACTTTTTAATAGTAAATACACTATACAGAACCATAGAGGGACCTGTTAACTTAAATTAATTAAAGGGACCTGTTCACAGATTGACGAATTGACAATGTTTCAACTTTTTGTCACCGATTCCAAAAAGAAAAGAACAATGTATACAAGGGAGCAAAATAGCACTACGGAACTAGAAATATACAGTAAAAACCTTTCGTTTATGAGTAATCATCAGTTGAAATTGATAAAATTAAAAAGCGTCGTAACGCTAAACGATACAATAATTTGGAGTGTTTCTGTTGTTTTCGTTGAAACTGTTGACATCAGGTGGAACACTTACGTAAAGTAAATAATGCAGGGCGAAATATAGAAGTCGAAATGGACGAGTAGTTAGAGCGACATCCTTTTAATCCGCAGGTCCCGGGTTCGAACACCGGTGGTACGAATTATTTATTTATTATTTTTTTCTAAATACTTTTCTTGTTATAACATTTGAGTATTTTAGTTCCGATGCTTAAATCTGTCAAGTGTAGACATTTAATGCCATACTTCAAAATATGTGAAAATATGTGAACAAGTTCCTTTAAAATATGGCTAAACACTTCCGAAAATGAGAAACTATTAAAATCAATTTATCGGTATCAAAACTCGTCTTCACAAAACTAATGCACCCACTGTTTCCATTAAGCTCCTTAGTGTACACATACGTAAATTTTTTTAAATATTATTTATAGAATTCCTTAATTCTGTTGATGGTTCATTTAATGTTTATTTTGCATTCAAGAATTGTATTTCGGTTAATTAACTACAGACGTTTCTTATTTTACTATATTCAAATATAAATGAGTTATTGTTACGTATAGAACGTTATCTGAAATGTTCAGACAACGGCAGGGTTCGATATTGACGCGTGTCCGTAGGTCCGAGACCAGGAATTTTTCGATCAGCCCGGTTGTCTTTGGAGGATGACAGATCCGGTGACCAGTTGTTTTTGGACTGGTTTCAACTGAAAAAAATCATCAAATCTCTAAGAATACAGGGAAATGTCCAAAATAATATTGTATATGGCTAGAATTATGTTATATTACATGTGTATGATTTTTATGCGAGCTCGATACATTTTCCAATTAAATAATCAGAATCATTTTTCTTTCCATGTATGCACCATGCAGTTTGATGTGTTTTGATTATCTGAACCAGTTCATACAGTGTCCGACCAGTAGGTTCTGAAGGTAGACTGTCCTGTGGACCACCACTTCCTAAAAGTCAAGGTCAAACCCTGATAGTATAACTGAAGTTAAGATTTTCCTTAGGAGATTTATGGATATGGACACTGCATAAACAATACAGTCCTCGCGCGCTTCCATGCCCACAGGCTGCACGTGGAACCAACAGGGCAGACAGTCCTCACGCGCTTCCATGCCCACAGGCTGCACGTGGACTCAACAGGGCAGACAGTCCTCGCGCGCTTCCATGCCGACAGGCTGCACGTGGACTCAACAAGGCTGACAGTCCTCGCGCGCTTCCACGCCCACAGGCTGCAAGTGGACGCAACAGGGCAGACAGTCCTCGCGCGCTTCCATGCCCACAGGCTGCACGTGGAACCAACAGGGCAGACAGTCCTCGCGCGCTTCCATGCCCACAGGCTGCACGTGGAACCAACAGGGCAGACAGTCCTCGCGCGCTTCCATGCCCACAGGCTGCACGTGGAACCAACAGGGCAGACATTCCTCGCGCGCTTCCATTCCCACAGGCTGCACGTGGAACCAACAGGGCAGACAGTCCTCGCGCGCTTCCATTAGCACAGGCTGCACGTGGAACCAACAGGGCAGACAGTCCTCGCGCGCTTCCATGCCCACAGGCTGCACGTGGAACCAACAGGGCAGACAGTCCTCGCGTGCTTCCATTAGCACAGGCTGCACGTGGAACCAAATATTGTTTATTTGTCCAATTTGTTAGACGATTAAGTAGTAGTTGTGAGTATATCTTTGCTAAAATGTTATTTAAGGTTATACCTCTATAGTTGTTTGCTTCGTTTGATTTCCCGCCTTTAAATATAGGAACTATATACCCCAGACCCCAGCTTTCCGGATATTCGGCATTTTAAAATAGTTTATTGTATATTAAAAGTAAATGTGGTGCTAATATGTTAAATGATGACTTAATTATTTCTGCAGTTATATTATCTGGACCACATGACTTATTATTGTTTTGATGGAAAACGGCAGCTTTTATTTCGTTTATGTTCAATTCTTTGTCTAAATCATTATCTGTTGTTTCAGTGAAATGTATATTTCGTTTATTTGTGTGGGCTGTTCGCCTAATAAATTATTAACATGCGTATACAGGTCTACTAATTTTGGACTGTCATTAGTGTTTGACGTCTGTTTATAGCATTTTTTTTTTTAGAGATTTCCAGTATTGTTTTGGATTTGATTTAGCGGTATTTTCAAGCTTTTTTCCTTCTGAAAGCTTGTATTTAGCTTTAGCTTTTTTTCTTGTTTGTTGTACAGATTTCTCATTTTTACAAAATGATTTCTATTTTCATCAGTTTTAGATTTGTTGAACACGTTTCGCGCGCGTTTTAAATTTTTCTTCGTCGTGTAACAAGTATTATCAAACCATTAGGAGAACGTGATTTGTTGTGGTTATTTTGATTGTGATTCGAACTGATTGTTTTTCCGAATATTTTGACCGCATTATCATATATACAGTCTGTGATACATTTTATTTCACGGTTTATATTTTCATTAAGTAAGTCATTTAGTGAACTGATATTTTCTTTTAAAGATTCTTGAAATTGTTCAACCAAACTCGCGTTGAAAACAAGCTTAGTTTCTGCTGTATATTCGTCAGGTGGTATAGTTCTAGTTTTTGTATTACATTTTATTGAGAAATAAATAGCTGCGTGATCGGAAAAGTTTCTCCAGTCGAGTATTGGAAATTCATTTATGAGATCGACATCGTTTGTATTTACAATTAAATAGTCAGTTATACTCATGCCTCGGGTTGACGAGAATGTAAATTGATTTTCTTGCTCATTGTTAAGACGTCCATTTACAATTATATGGTTAGTGGATTTGCATAGGTTAATCAGTTTTTTTCCATTGTTATCAATGACCTTGTCTGGATTGTTGCGTAATATTGAAAAAAGTTATTGGTATTTTCTGTATCTAGATCTTTCAAAGAGTCCAGATATTTATCAAATTCAAGAATATCTGACAAATTACCTGGTCTGGAATTAAGATCACCTGTAATGCATGTTGTACCAAGTTGTCCATATTTTTCAATTCCATTTTCTATTTCATCAAAGAAATCAAAATCTTGGTCAATTAGAACTTTTGAATTAACAGGTGGAATATAAGCATGACACAAATATATATCTGACTCTAGAGCAAACAACTTATTGTCTAGTTTTAACCACACTATTCCATTTTGGTTGGTTTCTACAACGGATATATTATCTGTCAACTCTTTACTGTAATATATTGCAAGTCCTCCGCTGTAGCGACCTTTTTTGGTACCAAAATGTTTATTTCCGTGCAGATGGAAACTAGAGTATCCATCTATATCGAGATTTATTGATTGTTTGCTATTTGTCCAGGTTTCAGATAGTAAAATTAGATCATAATTTTGAACATATTCTAAAAAGTCAGCATCATTGATTTTTCTTACAAGTCCATTAATATTCCATGCTAAAATGCGTAACTTCCCTTCTTTGTCCTAGTTCGTGACCTCTTTGAACTGGCTGCTTGCGTTGTCACGGGATAGAAGTTTTGCGCCGGCCCATTTCACCTGTTTTCCGGCGCTTTTTTCACGGTTTAATAAAGCGCTTTTTTCTCGTCTTTGTTGGAGTACCGCTTTGGTCTGTTGGATGCCGATGCCCATTCCAGCTGTTTTGAGCTCGCGTGTTTTGGTAATTGCTGTTGTTCGTACCAATTCTCTTTGCTGGTAATAGTGGAATTTGGCCACTATCGGTCTGTGCTTTCCGTTGTTTGGTTTACCAAGACGATGAACTCTGTCTAAGGTGATGTTCTCCTCAATTCCGAGCTTTTCTGATATCATAGTCTTTACGATTTCTTCGCACTTTCATAAGGTGTTTCAGTACATCCGTAAAACAAGAGATTTTCTCTCATGCTTCTGGCTTCTAAGTCGTTTGTCTTTTGTTCATTCTCGTTCGTTTGGATTTTGATGTTTTGTACTGTTGCTTCTAATTCTTTGTAATGTTTGTTTATTTTCTGTAGCTCTTTCTCAGTTGATTGCATTTGCTGTTTCGTGTCTTCTAGTTCATTGTTAATAAACTGAGAAGCTGTCTCTACCTCTTGTGTACGGGTTTCGATGGACTTAACACTTAGCTCTAATGCTTCTACTTTTGTGCTCAGTTTGTTCAGTAACTTTTCAATTCCGTCCATTTTTGACACTGATATTTTTATGCTTTTGATGTCTTCCATCAATCCAGTTGCCCACTGGGTTGGTTGCATTTGGTTTTCTGTTGGTGTTTGCGGTGAAACTGGATATGGTGTTGTGCTTTGATACCCCGGGAAAGCCCCATGTTGTGGCGTTATGAATTGGAGGTGCGGTGGAAAGTATTGTCCTCCGTAAACCGTTTGTATGGGAGGCACTGTACCGCTCATCTGCACACCTGCTGGAACTTCCGGTGACTGGTTTGAAATTATCGTGCACTTATCTGGTTGAGCACTTGAAAAGTTAGGGGAAGCTTCGTCTTTTGTGCGCTTCTGCCCCCCTTTTGTTTTCTTATCCTGTTTTGACATGTGGTATACAAATTTACTGCTAGGATCTTTAATCCAATTTAAAACTGAATTGATTGTACTCTTTAATTGGTGTGCTGTTCAGTTCATGGTATTGGTAGTATACAAATTATCCACTTACTGGATTAAGTTGACGGTGGTGAAAACATCTCACGAATTCGCACATAGGATTTGGATACGTTGTTAGTGTTACAAAGGAAACGTTGTCTGATTTTCATAAATAACTTTTAAAAAGTACCTTGTGTTACAACTTTCTCCGCTGATAACATCCACAAATTATAGCACTTTGGTAACACTATGTATAGCCACTTTGTAATTCCAAAAATCCACCTGTTTTATTAGTTTTTGTACATGAATTAGTCACATATTGGCGGGAGCTCAAAAAACACGTCCACCCCTACCGACTACTTGCCTAAAAATATATCCATATCCTTATAAAAATCTAATACATGGAAAATTGTTCGACTGATTAAACTCAGGTGAGCGACCCAAGGACATTTGGCCCTCTTGTTTAATAATTAATGACAAATAATCAATATATGACGAAAAAACTACTTATATATATATATTTGATAGTGTTTTTTTTCTTTTCAGAAAAGTTTTTTTTGTCATTTCTTGATTATTCGTCATTAAAAATGATGTGTTTACTAATTGTTATCACAGCCTTTCTATAAGAATAAATATATATTGTTTTGTACATTAAACAAATATTATTTACATTATGTAGTAAAGGATGTCCCCGACCCTTGTCATACTTGATGCACGAGGAAATAAAGATTTGTTAAAGAAATAAATTCTAAGGTGACTGTCCATTGTGTAATTTTCTAATTAAGTTATTAAAGTAAAATTATTATATTGATTTTCCATAAAATGTACATGCATTTGTATTTTGTTTGTTTACATGTCTTTTATATCTGACATCACTTATTCATAAGAAAATTGAAATAAAGCGTGTCGGACTGCACAGCCTAATCCGGGACGACACTTTACGCACATGCATTAAGCCCGGTTTTCACACGACACGCCTCAAATGTATTTTGGGCCGGTGGCCGTATGATACAAATAAACAAGTATTGGTATAATTATTGGTATTAGTACTGAATCAGGCTTAGTGTAACACTTACTCTTCAATGTTTGCATGTTATTATATAAAATAACAATATTCTAGAGATAGTTGGATCATCAGTCACTGGATTAGCCGACAATTCTACAACGTTAAAAACAACTAATAGTAAAATAAAAGAACAGTACTAACTTAAATACTTTTTCGACGAAAAAGTGATTTCCTATAGCAATATAAATGTCTTTATATAATATATATATGATCAATATAAAAGTGTATAATTTAAATAAAGTATTAATAATGTACTGTAGCCGAACCGGCTAGCTCAGTTGGTAGAGCGCTGGACTACAAATCCAAGCATCGCGGGTTCGATTCCCAGCTCGGCCACATAACTTGTGTGGGGATTGGTCATGAAATTATTTCTACAGCCATTCTCCCCCTACCTCTGATTCAAGTAGGGCAGTTGTTAGTTACTGGCATAAATATGTGCACTCAGTACTGGTAAACCAGCTTACCCAGAAGTGTGAGTAGGTTAACTGACCTCCTCCAAACAAACAAAATAATGTACTGCATTTATTAAATAAACACAAATAAATAAATAAAACTGCTTGGTAAACAGAGCTCTAACAATCTGCGCTATTCTGGCTTGTGTGTAAATATGGTTATACAAGATGTAAACAAGACGTCAAAATGTAAACAAGAATAATGTTATATAATGATCTCTTTTTTTTCTCAGAATGCATAATTCTTTGTCAATTATATGTACATTATTTTAATCTTTACTATATGCCGATATATAATCTTCAGATTTTTTTTACGTATATCCCCCTGCCCCCCCCCCCCCTCCCCCCCCCCCCACCGAGTTCCTCTTCGTAGACATAATTATACCCTTTGAAAAATAACATATTTAACATAAGATGCATGACTGTTATCTAAACTTTTTAAAAATAAAGTAAGCACGCATTAATAACGTGTCAAAGATGATATAAGTTAACATTTTTTTAAACCCAACATAAATGTTTGATTGTTGAGTATTAATAGCATATGCAGATATATGACGCATATCAGAGTCTTTGAAAGATGAAAAGTTTCAAAGCTACTTCCTCGAACATCCAATAGGTCATGTACGAACATAAACTGAGTCATATGATAAAACGCATGTTTCGTGTTCTGCATCTAGGACGACATGTAACACTTTCTTATATTTTAAGAAAACGAAAGGCGTTTTTTAAGGACAGCTAAACCAATAATATTAAGATAAGATTATAATGTAATTACTTGAGATATAAGAAGAAGAAGAAGAAGAAGAAGAAGAATTGTAATCATTATACATTAAGATTTTACAAGCAAGACGAAACTCCTTAACGGACATTGGTAATTACTTTTTAATAGTAAATACACTATACAGAACCATAGAGGGACCTGTTAAATTAAATTAATTAAAAGGGACCTGTTCACAGATTGACGAATTGACAATGTTTCAACTTTTTGTCACCGATTCCAAAAAGAAAAAAACAATGTATACAAGGGAGCAAAATAGCACTACGGAACTAGAAATATACAGTAAAAACCTTTCGTTTATGAGTAATCATCAGTTGAAATTGATAAAATTAAAAAGCGTCGTAACGCTAAACGATGGAATAATTTGGAGTGTTTCTGTTGTTTTCGTTGAAACTGTTGACATCAGGTGGAACACTTACATAAAGTAAATAATGCAGGGCGAAATATAGAAGTTGAAATGGACGAGTAGTTAGAGCGACATCCTTTTAATCCGCAGGTCCCGGGTTTGAACACCGGTGGTACCAATTTTTTATTTTTTATTTTTTTTCTAAATACTTTTCTTGTTATAACATTTGAGTATTTTAGTTCCGATGCTTAAATCTGTCAAGTTTAGACATTTAATGCCATACTTCAAAATATGTGAAAATATGTGAATAAGTTCCTTTAAAATATGGCTAAACACTTCCGAAAATGAGAAACTATTAAAATCAATTTATCGGTATCAAAACTCGTCTTCACAAAACTAATGCACCCACTGTTTCCATTAAGCTCCTTAGTGTACACATAGGTAAATTTCTTAAAATATTATTTATAGAATTCCTTAATTCTGTTGATGGTTCATTTAATGTTTATTTTGCATTCAAGAATTGTATTTCGGTTAATTAACTACAGACGTTTCTTATTTAACTATATTCAAATATAAATGAGTTATTGTTACGTATAGAACGTTATCTGAAATGTTCAGACAACTGCAGGGTTCGATATTGACGCGTGTCCGTAGGTCCGAGACCAGGAATGTTTCGATCGGACCGGTTGTCTTTGGAGGAAGACAGGTCAGGTGACCAGTTGTTTTTGGACTGGTTTCAACTGAAAAAAAATCATCAAATCTCTAAGAATACAGGGCAATGTCCAAAATAATATTGTATATAGCTAGAATTTTTTTATGTTATATTACATGTGTATGATTTTTATGCGAGCTCAATACATTTTCCAATTAAATAATCAGAATAATTTTTCTTTCCATGTATGCACCATGCAGTTTGATGCGTTTTGATTATCTGGACCAGTTCATACAGTGTCCGACCAGTAGGTTCTGAAGGTAGACTGTCCTGTGGACCACCACTTCCTAAAAGTCAAGGTCAAACCCTGATAGTATAACTGAAGTTAAGATTTTCCTTAGGAGATTTATGGATATGGACACTGCATAAACAATACAGTCCTCGCGCGCTTCCATGCCCACAGGCTGCACGTGGAACCAGCAGGGCAGACAGTTCTCACGCGCTTCCATGCCCACAGGCTGCACGTGGACTCAACAGGGCAGACAGTCCTCGCGCGCTTCCATGCCCACAGGCTGCACGTGGACTCAACAAGGCTGACAGTCCTCGCGCGCTTCCACGCCCACAGGCTGCACGTGGACTCAACAGGGCAGACAGTCCTCGCGCGCTTCCACGCCCACAGGCTGCACGTGGAACCAACAGGGCAGACAGTCCTCGCGCGCTTCCACGCCCACAGGCTGCACGTGGAACCAACAGGGCAGACAGTCCTCGCGCGCTTCCACGCCCACAGGCTGCACGTGGAACCAACAGGGCAGACAGTCCTCGCGCGCTTCCACGCCCAAGGGCTGCACGTGGAACCAACAGGGCAGACAGTCCTCGCGCGCTTCCATGCCCACAGGCTGCACGTGGAACCAACAGGGCAGACAGTCCTCGCGCGCTTCCATTCCCACAGGCTGCACGTGGAACCAACAGGGCAGACAGTCCTCGCGCGCTTCCATTCCCACAGGCTGCACGTGGAACCAACAGGGCAGACAGTCCTCGCGTGCTTCAATTAGCACAGGCTGCACGTGGAACCAACAGGGCAGACAGTCTTCGCGCGCTTCCATGCCCACTCGCGTGCTTCAATTAGCACTGGCTGCACGTGGAACCAACAGGGCAGACAGTCCTCGCGCGCTTCCACGCCCAGAGGCTGCACGTGGAACCAACAGGACAGACAGTCCTCGCGCGCTTCCATGCCCACAGGCTGCACGCGGAACCAACAAGGCAGATAGTCCTCGCGCGCTTCCATGCCCACAGGCTGCACGTGGAACCAACAGGGCAGACAGTCCTCGCGCGCTTCCACGCCCAGAGGCTGCACGTGGAACCAACAGGACAGACAGTCCTCGCGCGCTTCCATGCCCACAGGCTGCACGTGGAACCAACAGGGCAGACAGTCCTCGCGCGCTTCCACGCCCAGAGGCTGCACGTGGAACCAACAGGGCAGACAGTCCTCGCGCGCTTCCATGCCCACAGGCTGCACGTGGAACCAACAGGGCAGACAGTCCTCGCGCGCTTCCATGCCCACTCGCGTGCTTCAATTAGCACTGGCTGCACGTGGAAACAACAGGGCAGACAGTCCTCGCGCGCTTCCACGCCCAGAGGCTGCACGTGGAACCAACAGGGCAGACAGTCCTCGCGCGCATCCATGCCCACAGGCTGCACGTGGAACTAACAGGGCAGACAGTCCTCGCGCGCTTCCATGCCCACAGGCTGCACGTGGAACCAACAGGGCAGACAGTCCTCGCGCTCTTACTTGCCCACAGGCTGCACGTGGAACCAACAGGGCAGACAGTCCTCGCGCGCTTCCATTCCCACAGGCTGCACGTGGAACCAACAGGGCAGACAGTCCTCGCGCGCTTCCATTCCCACAGGCTGCACGTGGAACCAACAGGGCAGACAGTCCTCGCGCGCTTCCATTCCCACAGGCTGCACGTGGAACCCACAGGGCAGACAGTCCTCGCGCGCTTCCATTCCCAGATGCTGCACGTGGAACCAACAGGGCAGACAGTCCTCGCGCGCTTCCATTCCCACAGGCTGCACGTGGAACCAACAGGGCAGACAGTCCTCGCGCGCTTCCATTCCCACAGGCTGCACGTGGAACCAATAGGGCAGACAGTCCTCGCGTGCTTCAATTAACACAGGCTGCACGTGGAACCAACAGGGCAGACAGTCCTCGCGCGCTTCCATGCCCACTCGCGTGCTTCAATTAGCACTGGCTGCACGTGGAACCAACAGGGCAGACAGTCCTCGCGCGCTTCAACAACCAGAGGCTGCACGTGGAACCAACAGGGCAGACAGTCCTCGCGCGCATCCATGCCCACAGGCTGCACGTGGAACCAACAGGGCAGACAGTCCTCGCGCGCTTCCATGCCCACAGGCTGCACGTGGAACCAACAGGGCAGACAGTCCTCGCGCGCTTCATTGCCCACAGGCTGCACGTGGAACCAACAGGGCAGACAGTCCTCGCGCTCTTACTTGCCCACAGGCTGCACGTGTAACCAACAGGGCAGACAGTCCTCGCGCGCTTCCATTCCCACAGGCTGCACGTGGAACCAACAGGGCAGACAGTCCTCGCGCGCTTCCATTCCCACAGGCTGCACGTGGAACCAACAGGGCAGACAGTCCTCGCGCGCTTCCATGCCCACAGGCTGCACGTGGAACCAACAGGGCAGACAGTCCTCGCGCTCTTACTTGCCCACAGGCTGCACGTGGAACCAACAGGGCAGACAGTCCTCGCGCGCTTCCATTCCCACAGGCTGCACGTGGAACCAACAGGGCAGACAGTCCTCGCGCGCTTCCATTCCCACAGGCTGCACGTGGAACCAACAGGGCAGACTGTCCTCGCGCGCTTCCATTCCCACAGGCTGCACGTGGAACCAACAGGGCGGACAGTCCTTGCGCGCTTCCATTCCCAGAGGCTGCACGTGGAACCAACAGGGCAGACAGTCCTCGCGCGCTTCCATTCCCAGAGGCTGCACGTGGAACCAACAGGGCAGACAGTCCTCGCGCGCTTCCATTCCCACAGGCTGCACGTGGAACCAACAGGGCAGACAGTCCTCGCGCGCTTCCATTCCCACAGGCTGCCCGTGGGACCAATAGGTGAGAAATACCGCAAACACAGGCAACATGGCAATACACTTTATCCAATTTCGAAACATCGAGGACATCAAACCGGATTTCCCGGCATATCTCGTCATCTCTTAATCAAAGCACACAGTCTACATGTCATGTTAATGTGTCCCGATCAAAGACAAAACTTACTGGTAAGCATCAACCGATCATTTAAGAGTCCATTGTATTGCGATGTATGCTGCATTAGGGCTCTGGACCGGTATTCACATATTAAGTAGATTTATTCAAAACACTTACATGTAAAGTACATGCACAATCCTTGCCATGGCTGTTTCATTTGTAGTTACAAAAGCATTAAATGGTTGTAGTATTCTACGTAAGTCATAGACTGCTTCTGATTTTAAATATTTCAAATATAAGTGGCTGATTCACAAAGTACAACTTGATGTGAACTAAAGTTACAAAAACTCCACAAACGCTTTTAGAATACCTGAACAGGTAAGCGTTTCGGTAAGGATTGTGTGGTTCAGATACAGCGAAACCGCTTGTTTGAATATCTAGCGTGACATCAGAACTGGTCTTTGGATTCATTTGGAAGCAGTTTTAGGATAAAAACAAAAAATATTCTTATACCAAATTTCAGAAAGTTTTCTGTGTTTTTCCGTATACAATAACTGTGATACCAGAACGGTTACAGGTGGACGGAGCCTAATATGCAAGCTTATTATGCAATAAGTAACGTGCAGTATTCACATCGGATCGCGTAACCTTGCAACAGCGCCAAATTTAGAAACAACACAGATGCCAATCATGTCAGACATCACGTGATGTCTTGGAACTGCCCATGGCATCGGCCGGTATCGTAAAGAAAGTTGCAATGTAATTGGGGAATATTTATGAAACACTTTGACCTCAATATGTTAATTATTTAACCTCGCCATGCTGTCTCGTTAAATAACTTACATATTTCGGTCAAAGTATGCTACTACTATTACATGTACTTATAGTCCAGAAAAACCGTTTGCTTAAATGTACGAAAAGTGTGGCATCAGAACGGATCAGATCAGGTCACATATATAGGATTGTGCCCTTGCATTGTGTATGAGACTTCATACAATATGAAAATTGTGTATGAGCCCCATCGTTTGCTTTGCAATTTTTATAATTTTAAGAAGTACGAAACTTTTTTCGTGTTACCTTGCACAGTAAGTACTAGAAGTTGGCATGAAAAACTAATGCAACTTTCTTCATGTTGCTACTTTTTCGCGGTCTTATTTTGCTCACAATAAATTAAGATGGTATGAACACATGTACCGGTATATGCAAAACTTTTGCTATATAGTTTGATTATACTGTGAATGTCACCAGAATGGTATGGCTTCTTTAGCTCATATTACACACGGTGTGGCTTGCTGAATACAATGTAGTTTAATGTCGACATAGCGTTTTCTAAAAATATCATACAAATACAGAACCATCCGTTTCAAGCGTCTAGCTCTTTGTCCATATGTTTTCCGTCTGAGCTTCCTTGGTATACATGTGTTATAATGTAATGTAGTTAATACGCGTTAGTGTATCATCTACGTATTGCTGGACTCGAATATGTGCCCTTTTTAACGAATGGTCACATACGCAATGTACAGATTCGCACACCGGATATGGCTTAAGATCCTGTATATGTATACCGGGACTTCGGTAGAGATCGCATGTCGATCGAGTGAAACGCGACTAATCAGAAGCACATATACGTTTTATTAGCTCACCTGAGCACGAAGTGCTCGGTGAACTATTGGCATAGAGGACCTCTCCTGCGTCGCCTGTCGTCAAGCGTCCGTCGTCTGTGTGCCGTCAACAATTAGTTTGTTCTCACGACAGAGACTTCACTTTTTATCCAATCTTAACCAAACTTGCACAGTTTGTGTATGACCATAAAATCTCGGACGGGATTGTTATTGGGCCAGATCACACAAGTAACACTAGAGTTATTGCCCCTTTTTCATGAAAAAATTGCAAAAATGCCTTTGTCCAACATATAGACTGCACAAGTTAACTGCCAGGGCCCAGTTGCTCAAAACTTTAACGGCCGGTTAAGCTAACGGCCTGTTAACTTTAGGTGTAAATAAAACTAATATTACAAGCAATTCACATATTAAACATTTGTCAATTATTTGAGCATATCAATCTATTTAAAATAAATGCAAATTTTAAAATTTTAACATTTAATTGACAGCAAAAACGTCATCCAAAAGTTAACGGCTGTTAGCTTAATTGGCCGTTAAAGCTTTGAGCAACTGGGCCCTGACATATAAATATATTTTTTTAAACAATATCTCACCCTAAACAACTGAATAGATGTTCAAACAATTTCACAGAAATGCTCCTTGGGCGGTTCTCAACTGAAATTGCTCAAATGGTTCTGCTCCGTTTAACATGGGCGTCAGGGGGGCGGTGCCATTTTTCCTTATATGGATATATTGAAAACTTTGAAAATGCTCTTGTCAGAATCCACTGGTTGGATTTAGAAATAATTTCACATAAACGTCCTCTACCAAAGGTTTACAAATGGTTCCGCTCCGTTGAAAAACATGGCCAGTTTTCCTTATATGGCTACATGTATATTGAAAACACCTTCCTCAAATGGCTCCGGTCTGTTGAAAAACATGGGACATGGGACAAGGTCACTTAATTGTCCTTATACGGCTTTATTGAAAACTTTGAAAATCTTCTTGTCCGAAACCACTGGTTGGATTTCGAAATAATTTCACAAAAGTATTTCTTGGTGGTTATCTAACAAAGTTGCTCAACATTTTATTGTTAGGGCCCGTTAAAAAACATGGCCGCCAGGGGGCAGATCCATTTTTATGCCCCCGGCATTTTGATGCGGGAGGCATATAGTGATCGTCCTGTCCGCCTTTCCGCCCTCCGTCCTTCCGTCCGTCCGTGACAAGGTTAAGTAGATTTTACCGTTTCGTCTTACTACAACACTTGGATACTTTAACAGTTGTTGCTTATGACCATTCCCTATCCACCCATATCACCCAACCTCACTGTGACCTTGATCTTGACCTAATTTGCGCTTAGCATAATTTAACTGGGCTGTGTCTTGGTTAACTAGATTTCACCGTTTCGTCTAGCACCAACACTGCTTGCAACACCATTGGATACTTACACAGTTGTCGCTTGTGACCATCCTCAATCCACCCATATCACCCAACCTCACTTTAACCTTGACATTGCCCTGATTTGGACTTAAAATAAATCAAAAGTGCGATTTCTTGGTTAACTAGAGTTTAACATTTCGTCTAGCACCAACACCGCTTTGTACAACACTTGAATACTTACACAGTTTTATCTTATGATCATTCCCAATCCACCCATATCACCCAATCTCACTTTGACTTTGACCTTGACATAATTTGCACAGGATAATTCAAATGGGCTGTTTCTTGGTTAACTAGATTTTACCGTTTCGTCTAGCACCAACACCTTGACCTTGACCTAATTTGGACTAAGAAATGGGCTATCCAGCACCAACCAGGGGCATGTGTGTTTATCAAACACAAAATCGTGTTTCCTATATTGTATTTGACAGGAACGTTCCTGTGGTGGTTCTCTACCAAAGTTGCTCAAACGGTTTCGCTCCATTGAAAAACACGGCTGTCAGACGGTGGCATTTTTCCTTATAAGGCTATATTGAGAATCTTCTTGTCAGAAACAACTGGTTGGATTTCGAAATATTTAAAACTTTGAAAATCCTCTTTTCAGAAACCACTGGTTGGATTTGGAAATAATTTAACAGAAATGTTCCTCGGGTGGTTCTATACCAAAGTTGCTCAAATGGTTTCGCTCCGTTGAAAAACATTGCCGCCAAGAGAGGCGGGCATTGCTTCATATATGGCTATATTGAAAATTGTCAAGAACAACTAGTTTATTTCGAAATATTTATAAAACTTCATGTCTGAAAAACTTAATGTCTGAAACCATTGCTTGGATTTCAAAAGAATTTCATAGAAATGTTCCTAAGGTGGTTCACTACCAAAATACTTAAATTATTTTGATTCGTTAACAAAGGCAGGGGCCTTTTTTCCTTATATAACATAACAGGATCCTTTCGTTTTGCCTCTCAAGATTCCTTTTACTCATTGAACGTTTCTGATCCTAGATCATTCCCCATGATTGCTTTCCCTATGCATACATATGTTTATTATTGATCAGACTCTCGTAGAAAGTGGTCCATATACTTCACTATAAAAGTATCGTTTTTAATTGTGTATGTGCATCAGCAGAAAAATAGCAGTTAGTGGAACTTTTACAATAATTTTGTTTGATGGTGTATTGAAAAAAGATTTGTAGACAGTTAACTGGGTTTGTCGGATTTTGACCATAAGTAAGCGCGGTTATAAATCCCATAGCGTACAGTCAATGTCAGACCTTTTAAAACGGTCTGAGATTATCAGATATATGGCTTTGATTTCGCGAACAACTATTAGTACCTCTTCTAAAATCCGAAGGCTGTAATCGCTATGATTTTAAATCATGTATTATTACGCGAAAGTAAGAAGTGCCATTTTGAAATATGTCATGAACGTTTCCCAAATGCATCCATCGTTTTGATGAATAACGTGATTACAACATAATGTGTTTAAAACAAACTCAAAAAGTCGGGTAATTCATAATTGTAAGTGTAGGGTCAAATTTTGAGACTAAAATCGCGGAAGAAAGTAGTCCACTATTGCAGCGTTCGAAGTCGTTGATAAATGGTTAAATTGGGTCACGAGCCAAGAAGATTCATGGACATATCATAATCCTTACATATTCATCTCGCTTACTGTCCATGAGAGTTAAGGATTTTATGTGCGGCATATTTAAAATGTATAACTTGTCATTTTACCATGAATTAAAACGAACGCAACGGGTCACGAAGCGAGCCGAGAAGAAACGTAGACATTCTTATCCTAACCTTATCGTCTCGTTATCGCCGACTCCCATGTTAAGATTATTTGTTGAGTGGGGTATGATTAATTATTTTTATTTACAATTATTTTATTACTTATTTTTGTTGTATTATTCACTTTGTCGTATTAATAATAATAATGAAGAACGAAACGGAATTCGCAGTTTCGGTAATTACACAGTACAGGTACTAGTAATAGCGGTCTATTACACTCCAGCAATCTTATCAGAATATTACACTTGATTTGAGAACAAGCACTATGGCCATGTGGTTAACGCGTTAGACTCTCACGCCAGCGTTCGGGGTTTGATCCCTATGAGAGGCAGGATTTTTGTCTCATTTTGATATATTTTAATTTTGTTTCACAGAATATAAGGGTTTGCTACTACAGATGCTTTATTAATTGAAAAAGAAGACATTTCTAAAATATAATATTATGTGAGTAACTTCCTTTAAGCATTTTAAAACACGTTTGCTAAATTATACGATTGAAAATCTTGTAACACTGTCGTATTCATAAAAATGTTAAATATTTTTAATATTTAGCATAGTGTTTGTTTTTAAGGTTTAAATTGAGTTTTGTTTAACGTCATATTTATTTCTCTTCGACAAGTGTGTCTACTGTCTTCCACGGAGATTGCCCGGTAATAAAACTTATAACCATCATTTTTCACTATAAGCCCGCCGGTAGGTACATTCAGACAATGTGTTGGTTATGAAAATTTAATTACAGAATCATGTCGGAATGTCATTAAAAGTCAGATAATCATGTTTGTAGCCCAAAAAAGAACAATGATATTGTACACCGGACACAAAATTAGGCTCATCAGATTTCTTGCCCGACAATATTTTTCATTTTCAATTAAAAAGCTGTTTTGATAGGCCTTATATATTTAATTCGTGTATAGTATTGTTAGCTGCTGTAAGCGGCTGTCTAGTTTTCAAACCTGTTAACGTTTTAATTAGTGGCGTACGTTTGACAATGGACCCGAATTCATCAGCTGCACATTTGACAACAGATACAATTTAAAACTGCATTACTGAGAGACAAAAACTAACCTAACTACACAATATTTTAAAATCTGATTTTATTACGTCGCAACACCGCATTTTGAAGATAATAAATATCCAAATATCCAATGTCTCTGTTCAAGTTATATTTATAATGTTGACACAAATATAGTAAAACACGGAATGTAGGATTCAACTAAATGAAGTTTCACAATTATTATCATTTAATTTTGTTGACTTTTTGGAAAACGAACGACAACATATTATCATGCATATGACACGTTGTGTTTGCTGGTTCTGGCTTTTTAACCAGAATTTAAATTCAGTGATTTCTATTTTCTTCACATAAAAGCACTGAAGGAGCTATTAGCGCAACTGTCATATTTTACCAATAAACATTTATAATGTGTGTGTGTGTATTTTGAAGTTCAAAAGGTCCTTCCGTGCCTGAAGCGGCATTATGTGAGGAACCGGAGTGTGTCCAAGCACTCTTACCTAATTAACTTACTAGAGACTCACGAAAGTTGGGACGCATTTTGAATCATAGCTGCAATTTCAAGCTATTTATTTTTTACTGAAATATATTTTAATTTTGGTATGGTCTTGTGCTGTGGGGGGAAACCGGAGTACCCGGAGGAAACACCACATGTCCAGTATTTTGACCACCAACTAAACTCACATGCGCCGAGTGGGAAGCGAACCCGGGACGCCTAGATGAAAAGCGAGTGTACCAGCCACTGCGCTAGCTGGACAGCCATAAACATTTATAAGTTTATAACCACTGTATTTATGGTGACATATTATATGGCGTACCCCTCTAATTGCCCAGATTGACCATGATAAGGCATCGGGGTTTTCATTTTAATTCATTATATGGTCATTTAGGTGATTAAATACAATTTGATTGTATTTACTGGTTCTAATATACAATTTCAATACACCATAACGGGTCTTAAGTGTCTATTGTACAAAGTTATCTGGACAAGTCAAAAAGATCCATAGGGCGCTCTGATATTGTACAGTGCACTAACATTTTTAATAACTATATTAGTACAAACGAATGTAACAACAGTCGTTGAATTTGTTCTTGATTTCTAATATTCAAAACTTTAGATAGATTTTTGTTTAGACATTATCTAAATAAACCTTTCGAATCTGTTCTGTTTAATTTAAACGAGTGTTGCTATTAACATTTGAATGGAGTGAGTTGTGCCAAATGTTACGCAATAGCGAACAACTATAGTGCCTTCAGCGCTTTGATTGATTTAATTATTCATGCTTAATTTTAGCTCACCTAAGCGCGCAGTGCTCAAGGATGAGCTATTTTGGTCACATCCGTCGTTCGTTGTTTGTCGTCTGTGGTTTATCGTCAAAAATTACCTCAAACAGCTTCTTCCTTTTCTGAAATCACTTGGTGGATTTTAACAAAATCGGAAGGAATGTTTTTAGGTTGGTCCTTTTACCCTTTTTTTTCGATTCAACATCGTGAAAACTCTGGTTGCCATGGCAACCAAAAGGTTAAAAATTAAAAAAAAACAAGGCTTGTCACAGGATGTGAATATGCCCCCGAAGCATATGCTCGTCAGAGAAAGGCAAAACAATGTCAGAGTACAATATTATGCCCTGGACAAATATCTTGAGATTTCAGCAACACAACTGTTTGTTGTTGTGACACACTCCTCATAATGATCTTCATTCCTGCCAAGTTATTACATTCCTTACATGTTGGCAAAAATGATGCTTCCTACAAAAAGTTCATTCTAATATTTGACCTTTTAAGTGTAACCTTGGACCCACAGACCTTGACCGAGGAGCCTGTGAGTGGTATGGGACACATCATCTGGTCATGGGAAAAAATAATCTGAAGTAATATTAAAATCCTTCAAGGCTTTTGGAAGATATAGAGCAGAAAAAAAATTCCTTGACATTTGACCTTAAATTGTGACCTTGACCTTTGACCGAGGACCATGGGAGTTGTACACGACACATCGCCCGGTCATGGGAAATAATAATCTGAAGTAATATTAAAATCCTTCCAGACATTTAGAAGTTATAGTGGAGAAACTGAAATCCTTGACCTTTGACCTTGAATTGTGACCTTAACCTTTGACAGACGAGCATGGGAGTTTTATGTGACACATTGTCTGATCATAGAGAATAATAATCGGAAGTAACATCTAAATCCATCCAGACATTTAGAAGCTATGCAGTGGAAATAAAAAGTCATGAACTTTGACCTTGAATTGTGACCTTGAACTTTGACCGACGATCATGGGAGTTGTACGCGACACATTGTCTAGTCATGGGGAATAATAATCTGCAGTTATATTAAAATCCTTCCGGGCGTTAAGAAGTAACGGAGCGGAAACAAAAATTCATGAACGTTGACCTTAAATTGTGACCTTGACCTTTGACCGACGAGCATGAGAGGAAGGTGCGACTACTAAATGCGCTCTTTCGGGGGCATAAAAAACGTTCTTCTCAGAAACCACTAATTGCTGGGTTTCGAAATAATTTCACAAACATACAGAGCAATCTCGCCTTTCTTCTTAAGCCAGATAGTTAAGCTGATAAAATCAATAGTACTACCCGATAGACAGTCAGCTGTTTGGTACTAATCGGAAATCTTCCGAAGATTTTCGGCTGCTATCGATTTTATCTCATTATCAATACTGCCTTATCTAAGATGCTATCGGTAATAATTTTTACCCTTTCATACCCTCAACAATTTGCAAGAGTGTATCAGTATACAAGGGATAAAGCGACACACTTCTGTTTTGATCCAATTTTATTCTCTGTTGAAAAATATTAAGGTTAACAATAAAGCCATAGTCTTTAACAGTAACAACAAACTACAACAACAACAACTACTACTACAACTATTACTACTACTGCTAATAGTAGTAGTAATCAACATCATATTATCATCTTTATATCATCATCATGTCATCATCATCATATCATCATCTTCATATCATCATCATATCATCATCATCATCAAACACGAACAATTATACTTTCTCTAAAGATATGTTTGGCAATAAATGAGAACCGTTCACGGAACATTGAGACAATTTCGCATTATGAAAGGCATCTATGACATGTTGGGGATTACACAAGCAAATTATTCAGTGGCCCCATTTGTCACCTTCGCCTATCCGTCGCGACCAGGTATCGAGCCCCTTTTGAGACAAGACAAGACAACACAAATATTTATTAAGACTTGTACAGTGTACATCGTCTAAACACTAAAATGTTTTACATACATACATTTGGTTACGTTATAATGAATACAATAATAACAAATACAATCAAATTAACAGTCATGTACATATATATTTTTTGGTAAACACTTAATATAAATAAGTATAATGTACATTCGTAATTTCTATGGGAGATAACTACTTATAGTTATGTCACAACATTAAGACAATTATTTCTTATAATTAGTGCTTCTTTTACAAATTTTGCTAACTTAATAAGTTCGCATGTATTAGTTGCATTTAACAATTGGTGGAATTTGTAAACAGAAGGTCTATTGTAATAACATTGCTTTAAATAGTTTCGCCTAAGAACAGAGTATGAAGAACATTTACAGACAAAGTGAAACTCATCTTCCACATCTAATTCATTGCACCAAAGACAATAGCGTTCGTTTCTTGGGATATTCTGACCAGCATATCTTCCAGTTTGAATTCTCAGTGGCAGAGCCGAAGTTCTAAGCTTTGTGACATAATGTCTTAGTTTTTTAGGTAGCAAATCTAAATAGTATTCATAATTGAAAATATGCTTAAATACACGATACATATCTAAAACAGAACTATTAACAACAGATCTAAACCACTCTTGTTTATATGTATCAATTACAACATTTTTAAAGTGCGTTATAAATGTATTAACATCAACAGAGCTTGGATTATTAAACACGTAAGACAAACCGTAATTGTCTAACAGCTTTTTAAGATTTAAAACCCAGTTTGAACGTCCGTTGTGGCAATCGTGTAAAGCTTGCAAATATATGGATTTTATAATAATATTTTCAGTTTGGGTAATTTTAAACCAGTATTTAATAATCCTTACGTATCGATGAACAAAAAGTGGGTATCTACCTAATTCGCCATAGACTGTAGCATTACAAACATTTTGTTTAACGTTTAATAGTCGTTTACAGAACTTTAAGTGCACCCTTTCCAATTCTTTTTACTTTGTATTACCCCATACCTCACATGCGTAATTCAGAATAGACCCAACAAAAGCATCGAACAGTTGGCATTGTGTTTTGGGCTTAAGGTCAAACTCTTTACATTTGTTAAATAAAATATTCATTGCTTTTAGTGCTTTACCACATAAATGTTCTTGGTTCAAATTTCCAGTATAATTAAAAACAGTTACCAAATAGTTAAAATCGTTTACTACTTCAATTTGCTGACCGTCATATGTCCATTTTTCAGATGGCAATAGTCTTCCTCGTTTGCGGAACACCATTATTTTAGATTTATTAGTATTTACCTGTAATCCCCAACAATTACAATAATTAGATAAAAGATTTAAATGGTTTTGCACTTCTTCTGGAGATTTACCTATGATTGCCATATCGTCGGCAAATAGTAACAATATCAGTACAATATCATCAATACTTAAACCGGAAGTAGCCTCATTCTGCAAAAATAGTTCTAAATCCTCTATAAATAAAGAAAATAACAATGGGGACATAACTTCACCTTGGCGTAGACCTACAGCATAATTAAAATATTCTGAATATGATGAACAATGCTTAACACATGACTTAACATTTTGGTACATATTTTTTATTATTCTTAATAATTTACCTTCAATGCCACATTTGAACATTTTTAGCCACAATGCATTTCTATACAGTATCAAAACATTTCATCATATCAACGTAAATGACATATAATCTTTTATTTTCGTTAACATATTTTTGAACTAAGGCCATAAGGATGTATATTGCGTCAATTGTTGAGCGCCCTTTTCTAAATCCGAATTGGGCATCCGAAATGATGTTAAAATTATTACAAAACGTTTCTAATCTACTATTAATAACTGAAGTAAATAGCTTAGATAAACAACTAAGTAGGGTAATTCCTCTATAATTATTAACATTTGTAGTATCGCCTTTCTTATGTAATGGGATTATAATACCTTCGGTACATTTCTCAGGATAATGACCAGAGTTCAATACCGCATTAAACAAATCGCATATATGCAAAGCTAAAATATCAATACATTCAATTAAATATTTGTTCAAAATACAATCACTTCCATGGGCTTTATTACGCTTTAACAGTTTAACTGAAGCTTTTATCTCGTCAACGGTAAAAGGCTGATCTAATTCAGGGAAACGTGAATTTGGTAAATCAAAATTATGTGTGGAACAAAAAGTTTCGGCATCATCGTTTACACAGTCAAACAAACCACTACTTATATTAGAGAAAAAATTGCTATTTGAGACAAGTTGGCGCAACCTTGTCAAAACATCCACGCTTTGGCACTTAGGACCCAACAATATAATTTTAAAAACAATTAGGACATCCATGTATAATGATGATTATCAGCTGATTATACCACCGACCCATATACATGTATAGTGCCTGCATGATCCCATTTTCATTTGATATATTAAGCTTTCATTGATATGGAAACTTTTTTTTAAAGTTTCATCATAATAGTTATTAATTTTAATAATTACATTATCAGAACTTCATGATTTCAGTTATTCTAGCTTGTTTTGACTTAATTTAAGTATGGAATTATTGTTACGCGTATTAAAACAACTGTTTTTTTTCCGTTTCTGTCATTAATTTCGAGCATTATTTTGATACTTTGCATTTAAAGAATTTGTATTTGGATCAAAATATTTAGGCATAATCTCTTACCTTTCTTTAATTCAACAATAATTGAAAGTATGTCTTCTGCTATAAATTAACACGCATTCTCTGAAATATCTCCATGAATATAACTCTAATGCATTGTTATAAAAAATAATTGATCTAAAATAAATCTGGATTTCATTGTCTAAAATAAACTAAACTGCAGATTATAAGGTCTATGATAAGAGTACCAAGATTGTTATCTGTTTATTTACCCCCAATAAACTCCGCGGGAAACATATACTGCTAGAACGGTAGTGTTCCATGAACCAACTCGGTATCGTTCGACAACGCTCGTTTATTTCCGTATTGAGTCACGGAAATGAATTTTCAACAATAGGCACCTCATTTTAGCCTAAATTCCCACGCCTAAAATTTTTAATACTTAAACACAATTAACACCACTCGAACAAGCAAAGAATGAATTTTCCAAATTTGAAAAAAATGTGACTTCTAGAATGTTAACAAGCTTTACAAAGTTTTAAATATAGCCATTTAAGGAAAACTGCCCCACCCCCTGGCGGCCATGTTTTTCAACGGAGGGCAACCATTTTCGAACTTAGCTGAGATATAATTAGAACAAATGTTCAGCGCAAGTTCCAAGAAGATTGGGCAAAAAATGTGACTTCTAGAGTGTTAACAAGCTTTTTCATCTATTTGACCTAGTGACCTAGTTTTCGACCCCACATAACCCAGATTCGAACTCAACCGAGATATCATTGGTTCAAATGTCCTGACCAAGTTTCATGAAGATTGGCCAATAAATGTG
The DNA here is from genome assembly GCA_027627225.1 of Congeria kusceri. Taxonomy (NCBI): domain Eukaryota; kingdom Metazoa; phylum Mollusca; class Bivalvia; order Myida; family Dreissenidae; genus Congeria; species Congeria kusceri. Next base: position 34,685,925 of record CM051032.1, on the reverse strand, counting down.
GCCTCTAGAGTGTTAACGTTGTGCTCAGGTGAGCTAACAAAAGTGGGAGTTTTGTCAATATATGTTGCTTTGAAAACAGAATTCATAAAAAAATAATATTTTCGAGCAATTTCAACATTTAAAAGAAGTGGCGGATTTTGGCATTCCCACGCTCATTTTTCACACTGGTTAGACCTTCAATCTCAATAAATATTTTTCATTTGCCAAGTATTTGAAATGTAACCAAAACACACCAGCAAATGCACATTAAGCCTAACTTGATTTACGTAAATTGTTATGTCAATCGGTAAACAACTTTTGAAAATATCGCAAAACTACCCCCTAAATGTGGCGGATTTAGTCAATTGTGACTAGTCGGCCTACAGTATCCCGGCAAGCCTAGACTACTTTCCGCTTGTCGGAAGTGGCCGATGTGTTCAAAGTGGGATTTAGGCACTGCGCCAGTAAACTATTTAGAAAATCTCGTTGTTTAGGCTGTGTATCCACGGTATTCTGGTCCCCCTTAATACGATGACAAGAGCCCTTCAAAAGTACCCCAACAACATTTCATGGTAAATTTTACTGAGCCCTCAAAATACCCTCAACAGATTGTCTTAATTTAGATTTCATAATATTATAATGATTTAATAATGCAGACTTGGAAGGAATATGAAATTGCGCGAGTAAAGACACTTGTTTTCCATTTAAACTATTTACATAACAACCCTGAAAGAGAAAACAATTATCTGGAAAATGTGTGCCACACGTAACCCATCCATTTATATACATTTTAATTTTTTCCTTGTTTCTTACAGATTGATAAAATATATTTGAAAAAAAAGAAAGAAAAATATTGTGGCATTGACGTTTCAAAAATGTTCTAAATTTATTTAATATTTTTTATATCCTCGTGAAAATTTGCGGTATTCTACAAACGTTATATTTTACAATTTGTATTCTGAAATTAAAGATAGATATTTTGTTTGTATTTAATATGTTTTAAAAACGAGTATGGTCAAACCTATTTTAAGTACATTTTCATAGTGTCATTAAGAGGAACGGTATCTAAAGAACAGAGCATACTGGTGCTTTGTCGTTAAAACTCACATATACTCTCAGTCCAGTGCGTGCAGTATTACATCATTAATTATAAAATGAATTATTAAATTATTAAATGCATTGGGTTGTAATATTAACTAAATATTTACTTTTCAGCGTGTCATCGTATTATGTATTATCTGCTCGAGGCAGGGGTGTCGTTGGATACCATCCAACTCATTGTCGCCAGATTTTGGATACCCGTATCTGTGTAACAGAAATAAATACAATCCATTAATTGTACATGTTTAGTTCCTGTTATAGCTTCTGATTCGCTATCAACTGACTTTGACTCGTCACATGCCACCTTGAAGACAATGTTGTGGCGGTCTTTAAATCGAGTCAGCCAGCCTGGTTTGGACGGACGGACAGATGGACAGACGATGCGATTACTCAGGGGTGTGAAAATATCAAAATTGTTAACTTGTCCATGGACAAGTTCATTGCAAAAATCTACTTGTCCATAAACAACATTCACTTGTCCAAACAAAAACAAAGTTTTTATTCAGGCCTTCTGATATATATTTTTTAATTAAATTATATAAAAAAACACAATTTGTCATATGAATATATAAGGGTATAATAATACGATAATTGGCTTCCTACTTAAACATCATTTTTACACCCTGAAATTGTAATTGTCCATGGACATGTAGACAGCAAAAAATCACTTGTCCGACAGTAAAATTACCCGCATCGGACAAGTCGGGCATAGGATTTTTACACCCCTGGATTACTATATACCCCTCGAAGTCGGGCATAGGATTTCTACACCCCTGGATTACTATATACCCCTCGAAGTTCCCTTCGGGAGCATTAACATCAAAATTTAGTTCCAGTTTTCCAAATACACCTGGAATTAAAACATATATATTAACAAATACATCTGGAATAAAAACATATATATTTACAAATACACCTGGAATTAAAAAATATATATTAACATATGAAATAAATAAATAAATAAATCAATAAATAAATAAATAAATAAATAAATAAATAAATAAATAAATAAATAAATAAATAAATAAATAAATAAATAAATAAATAAATAAATAAATAAATAAATAAATGGATGGATGGATGGATGGATGGATGGATGGATGGATGGATGGATGGATGGATGGATGGATGGATGGATGGATGGATGGATGGATGGATGGATGGATGTGATGGATGGAGGGATGGAGGGATGGAGGGGTGGACCGAAAGACAGAAGATATGAGTAAAGTGAGCATGGGACTGAGAGAGTGAGTCAATGAGAACTTATGTAAATGGATACATGGAGAACGCCTGTTGGTATAGATATATTGTCCAATAAGCGCCATATGGTTTTTATCAACAACTTTACAACAGTAAACAACAAACACGTGTTCATGATTTACAAACATTGATTATTATCAACTTTGCAGCATAGTAAACAAAAACAGGATCGTTTACGATTAAAAAAAAAAGTCTACGATTTGCTCCAATTTTGTATGGAATATCACGGGACATGCACAACAATAATATTTCCATTATTGAGCACATCAAGTGCACATTCTTTGTCGGTATCTTTGCTAACTTCGGTATACCCCACGATCACCTTCGACCCTGTGGTTACTGAAAAATCTGACATAATTGTTTGAACATCTGTGGCCATCGATGGTGCAGAGAATGTAGTGGCTGAAAACTAACCAAACGTACATCTGTCTTGTTGCAAGATGTCGATAAAAACCATCTGCCCTTGCAATGAGACGGGCTTCACCGTGAACATACCCGGTACCGTGAACATACCCGGCTTCGTTGAATTGATTTAATAAAAAGATACCCCTACCCTTTTTCAGAAAACGATCGCGAAAGTTGATTTGTGAAACATCCATGGATTCGAGGCGACGTAAATACTTGTCGAAAGCGTAATACACAGAAAGATCTTTAATGTTTAAGTCATCTTCTTTAATTAAACACGCCATTACGAACTGGCGTTTAAATCTTAATTTATCGCCGATTGTTTTCCGGAAAAGGCGAAGAGCTCTTTCTCCTAAATGTTGTTGGTACAATAAAAACTCACCGACGTTCTCCATGCTCTCCATTGTGAAAATGTTTTGAAGTGTGTATAGTGCGAAATTATTAACCCGACACTCATTAATCTTCGTGACAAACCGTACGTGTGTTCGGTTGTTTGCGTGGTTTTGGACGAGTTTCTGTTATTTGATTTTATGTTTATATAGATTTAAATACGGGAAGCGTGAACGGTATGTAATGGTCGTGTGGTATAATTGCTAGCACCCCACGCCGTCGGACCGAGTTCAATTCCTTCTATCAGCAACCTTTTTAAAAATGTTTGGAGTTATCATTAAAATATGCAGATCACGAGATATTATTTAAAAATGTATATATTTCATTGTGTACTATCTTTTTTTTTTATTTGATCTAATTAATATTTGTTTGTTTTATGTTTTAGTATTCAAACAGAAAGTCATGATACATGTACAGTAACAGTTTCGTTTAATAATGATAATAATATAATAGGGCTGCTGCGAGTATCCGCGAGTACTCGGATACTCATGATTTCGGGCTGGGAATCGAGTACGAATACTCGCCATTGCCGATATCGTTTAAAAGCGATCTTAAATTTTATATTTACCTTATATTGATGTTCTTAAAATTAGTTAATTAGTACACAAAATAAACCCTTTTGAGACATTATATTGCAGTTTAATGTGATGTTTCGAGGTTTTTTCAAAACCTAAGTTAGCTTTAATATTCGCTGGTGCACGGAAATCCCAAATCAATTTATAAAGATAAGAGACATGAATGCGAAACGCCTATCAAAACAATGGCGTCATACACAGGCGCAAGTACATGACGTATGGCGGAACAAAAATACCGCAAACCACCAGCAAAATTTACATCCCCAGTGTGGAAATACTTCAATATTTAAAAAAAAAATGACGAGAAGAAGGCGATAAATTGGTTTAATATGATAAAGTTATTAGTCTTCATGACTCATGAGAGTGTTTTCCTGTATCACAATTTGTAACAGCTCATTCGTAATTCGATATGTGAATCGTAAACCCCGACTCGTCGATCGGATCGGATCGTCACTTACCCAATGATCCACATCCCTAATATATAAACCAATAAGATATCAATTTACATTGTATAATTGCCTACGCTACGCTCAATACTTGTTGTAGTTGCTATAAATAAATCCCGATTGCATACGGAATATTCATGAGTGTCAGGTTAATAATTGTGCACTTATACTGCAGTGATTAAGGTTGGCTATTTATATACACACGTTTGGTCTCTACGACATTGTTTAATTTATTCCTTAATGATATGAGTGAATTATTTGAGCATCCGAATAAGGGTATTATGATGAATGGAAAAAGAATAAGCCATTTGCTTTATGCTAACGATTTAGTTCTAATCGCCGAAAACGAGGACGATCTTCCGTGCCTACTAAATGTACTGTCCCAATGGGGCGACCAATATGACATGAAAGTAAACATTCATAAGACAAAAGTGATGCATTTCCGATCACCATTAAAGCAAAAATCCCAATTGAAGTTTACATGCAACAACAATGACATTGAGTGCGTCGATAAATACCGTTACCTGGGATTACTGTTAACTGACACTCTTGATTATAATGTGACAGCTAAATACATTGCTCAATCAGCGACACGAGCTTGGGGGATTGTCATCGCAAAATTTAAAACCCTAAGAGGAATGCCATACGATGTATTTTCAAAATTGTATGAGACACTTGTTTGGCCAATAATAAGCTATGGAGCTGCGATATGGGGAACTCGAGAATTCTCGTGCATCAATGCTGTCCAAATTAGACTTTCTAATATGGACACAAATAGACTTAACAACTTTATTTTTAAGGCCACATCAAATCATAATAAATGTTGGCCACGTTATATCATAGATAAAGTTAAGTGTCTGACCAACTATGATTTAGGCACAGACGTACATGTTAGCAAATCAGAATGTATACGAATAATCCACATGCTTCAAATATCAATGTTTAACGATATACAAAATAAAGGGTTACAAGGTATAAATTCGGATTCAAGTATACGTATAAATAGAGGTGGTAATAAATTACGTTTATTCAGAACTTTTAAACAAACATATATAGATGAGGCTCATGTCAAGCATACCAGTAATACACGCCAAGAGAGAAGTGCATTAGCCAAATTTAGGTGCGGTGTGGCACCTTTAAAAATTGAAACCGGGCGGTACCAAGCCATTGCATTAGACCAAAGAACTTGTCTTCACTGTAAAACATTTATTGAGGACGAAAAACATGTCTTACTAATTTGCCCGCTGTATGATGATTTAAGAAATGTTTTAATGTTAAAAGCAAACAGTGTAAATACTGATTTCAACTCATTTTCAGCTACCGACAAACTTTTGTTCCAACTGTCAGGCGAAAATATTGGTAAATACAGTGCTAGAACTTGTCATGAAATCTTAAAATTGAGACGTAATTATATGTATAGAAACTAACACTGAATGTGGTAATGATGTAAATATGCATTAGTTGTAAATATGTATTTTATATGCACATTATCGGCAATCTTTATTGCACCAGGACTGACTACATTTTAAAGGTTTTAAATCGTATGCGTTTTAAATTTGAATGTATATGATCTTAAATAGTCTCTCATAACTCTTTTAGAGTGGTTTTATACATATTATTAATATTATTATATGTGTATTTTTACCATGAATGTATAGAAGTGAAATTATTCTGTTCTGTTCTGTTTAGCTCTGTTGTGCACAACCAGACAGAGGCGTAGCTAAGGCTGTGCCTGTAAACATGATACAATCTTGTTTCGAGTGTCTTTCGTTACCCACTAATGAAATGCCATTTAATATAAGGCCATTCCAATTTGATGCTATGTTTAGCGTCCTCGGGCTGGTTGATTTTCGGATGCCTGAAAGAAAAAACAAACAGTTTTAACAATGTGAAAAAACGAGTCGCAAAGCGTAAAAAAAAGGAAAAAATATGTTTTTACTAATATTTTATTATATAAATTATATATTAATATAAAATAGTTTATGTATCGAGAAATAAACCAACATTTTTTCTGTTTATACAAACCCGCCTTTCCCGCAGCAACGGGTTGGTTTTCAGAGAAAGTTAAGCTTGCAATTAAAATTCCTAACTGGTTTAAAAAACATCACAAAATAGATGAATAAAAAAAGAAATTATGTAACGTTTCTTATTAGGAAAAAAAACGACAATTTTAAAATAAAATAGAAAAATACATCAAATTAAACAACTCTCGATTAATTTGTATTCCTTAGCAAAACCACATACTTCACTAACTCTTACATATATCACGCTTTTAAAACATATCTAAATAACAAACTAAGCACACATATTTTTGACATTGCTTCAGTGACGATATATAATTTTCGGAAAATAATAGACTCTCTGAAGATAACTAAAGCATCAGGACTAGATAATATTGGCCCTAAAATACTCAAATATTGTGGTGATACTATCGTCGGTCCGATTACTTCCATTATAAATAACTGTATACAAACTAAATTTTTCCCTGACCAACTTAAGGACGCATACATTTTACCATTGCACAAAGGTTCAGACAAAAGTGATCTTAACAACTATAGACCTATTTCCATACTCCCAACCATTTCAAAGATATTTGAGAGACATATCAATCAAATTACGTGCGTAGCTCATTTGCGATTTTTAAGACTTTAACATTTTTCAGAATCTTTGTTTTCGGACAGATTTCGATCAATTATTTTTTTTGCGAATCTAAGTATTCAGACGCTGAAAAAATAATTATTTTTAAGCGTCTGAAAACAGAAAATAAATAAGGAAAATAATTTATTGAAAAACATCAACGACTGCACTGTTTTCAGTCTGGTTTCCACCAAAATAATTCTTGTCAGACATCATTGATTCGCCTTGTAGATTCTTGGCTTAAGAATATCGATTCTGGGTGGATCGTGATGTCAGTATTCCTTGATCTCCATAAAGCATTTGATTTAGCAGATCATGATAATTTACTTGAAAAAACTTTCTTTGTACTATTTCTCTGAATATAATCTAACCTTGATGGAATCGTATCTGTCTAATTGAAGACAATGCATTAATGTGGGCCTCAATTAATCTTCAATTCAAAATATCAAGGCTGGTGAACCTCAAGGATCTATCCTTCATCCTATTCTATTTCTGATATATATTAACGACATCCAATACTTTCTTTAAAACTCAACAGTTGATCTTTATGCGGATGATTTGAGATGATATGTCTCGGACTATAACATTCAAAATCTACAATGTTCATTTCAAAACGATTTAGCCATTACATCTACTTGGCGTGCCTTCAGCAACATGTCCATACATACTAACAAAACTAAATGCATAGTATTATCAAAAGCTAGTATTTCTACGAACATGTAGCTATAAGATATTCGAAAAATACACAACAGATTAATTAATTATTAATTGTTTTTTAATGTAGCTATAAGATATTCGAAAAATACACAACAGATTAATTAATTATTAATTGTTTTTATACATGTTTTACATACTACAAAAATTTCAATACATAGAAACAAGTAACGACAACAAAATAAGATAAGATCAGTTTATTAACATTAAAACAGTACAACAGTAATCTTGCACTTTTTGCAGAAAGTTACTTTAAATAAAATATTTGCAATACACATGCAAAAACATTTTGAAAAGAAATCAACCAGTCATCAGGAGAACATTGTTTTTTGCACATAAAAAAGACAAACACATCCACAACAAATGATTGCACAGAAATTGCACATAAAAACAATTAAATAATGGAATATTTAAAGTTTATGTTATATCTACTCTCAAATACAGACACTTTTAACAAATTGCTTATACAAAAAACAATATATAATTTATCCAAAAAAGTCTTTTACAGCAACATATTTTTAATATTCCAAAAACTAAAAATAACTAGACATTCATGCAACTTCACCATGATATTAAAATGCATTCATCATATTTTATTTACAGATGACCAAGCATGCATTTAAAATCATTAATGTTCAAGACATGAACGAAATGCAAAAGTCGGTTTTGGAGAATGATATGAAGGGAAATCAGTTACTGATTAAAGGAAAGAATATTTCACCCAATGCAAAATCATACACGGATACATGGAAATAAAATATTGCCGCCAAAGCCCCCAAAAAACAACAACAAATTCTGTGTTTCAGGCAACCCGACCCTACCTACCGAAAACCCCTGACCCTTCAGTTTTAAGCGAAGATTGGTTTCCGTTAAATCCGTATTTGTCAGATTTTAGATAATTTTAAATGTTTTTTTTAACTGAAATGTGTCTTTAAAAAAAAGTTAAAACAAAAACTCAGTCCCAACCCTACCTTACTTTTTTAGACTGTTGCCCGAAACACACAATTTTTTGTTTGGCCCAACAAATGACCTTACACCAACATTACGAGTAGAAACGTAACAATTACAGAATAAAATGTGTACATATGTTGTTTCTTACAAACTATGGCACATGAATTAGAAGTTTGACAGTTGCTCTTTCATATTTAGTTTACTGTCAGCAGAAACTATTCAAAGGAAAGTATGTACAAGTGCCTTATAGGGAAGTAATACAGTTATTTTATATGACTGTTAGTGAAGTGTAAGGAAAAGTTCTTACCGGTAAACTTAAGTCTTAAATTCAAATATTAGCCAATGATATTTAAAGCTGATTTGTAACAACAAATTGGTTAATATTTTAAGTTATTGTATGCAATTTTTACTGAATTAACAATTTCCTTGGGCCTAACAGTTTTGCTTATTAACTAATTATTTAAATATATATCATAATCATGAATCGTTAAGCATGTTTCTACATGTTTACAGATGTTATCAGTTAAAATTCTCCTATTTACACAAAAAATACTAACCAAATTCATAAAAATGGTAAAACATAACAATGAATTTACTTTTATTCTAACATTCAAATTAAATAAGTGTGATTGTAAATACAAATATATAATTTAAAAATACTCCAATCATTTCCAGCTGTACATCAAACAAGCATGTTAACAGTCTTTTATGCTTTGACCCTTGCATATAAATCAAAAGCGGGACATATTGTCAAGAATTAGCAAAAACGAGGTGTGTCAAATACACTTCTGCGCATGTGCACATTTAAAATATACCTGTAAAAATTATTATAAGTCAATAATTTTTTCCCCCAAAATTATGAACATCCTATTATTCAAATGTCATATGCAAAACTAAATGACTTAAATAATCTATCAAAGTGGTTGTAAGACACAATCATGTAAAATTATTATGACAAATTTTTGAATTTTCAAACACAACACACATTCTGGTGTTTAACAAAATTATTATTTATAAGAGATGTTTTTCTATCAAGATATGTAAACTTTATATTCAAGGTTGTTTTTACAATAAATCCAGAAAGCTAAGGCCAACAAATAATAAAACATATAATAACACATCTATTTGTACCTTTATGGGACAGTCATTACAACAAACTAATCTGATTTGCAAACCATAGAAAATTTGCTGTTGTATGTTGCAAAATTAAATATTTTAGTCTTATTTTTGAAATATGAGCTTACAAACATATATGTGTTGTTTGCTGCAAACAAAGACAGTTCATGTTAACCTTATGACATTATTTTCATGTTGTTGTTAGCATACGACCATACAAACATATATGTGCGGTTTCTTTGCAAAATAAAATAATCTAATGGACATTATTTTCTTTTTTGGTTTTTGAGGCATATTAGCCTACAAAAGTTTTATAAACACACCTGCCACTTGGTTTACAATACAATACTGGTATACTAAAGGACAACTCTGGAATCAGAAGTCAATATTCACAGACAGGGTTTTATGTTCATGCCACTGTCGGCCATTGTCAACATGTCCACACTGTATTTATCATCAAGCACCAGGTCTCGGAGACAACCTGTGAAGCCGGACTTGAATCTACCCAGAGTTTCCCTGCTCAACGTCTGGTAATCCACCTGTAACAGAATTAAATCAGTTGTGATATGTACAAGAAGATTTTTGTTATTGCCGTATGTATTTTTGAATACTATTCGTGTTCAACTCTTACCAATGAAGAGCCATACTGAGTATATTGTTTGTGTTCAACTCTTACCAATGAAGAGCCATACTGAGTATATTGTTTGTGTTCAACTCTTACCAATGAAGAGCCATACTGAGTATATTGTTTGTGTTCAACTCTTACCAATGAAGAGCCATACTGAGTATATTGTTTGTGTTCAACTCTTACCAATGAAGAGCCATACTGAGTATATTGTTTGTGTTCAACTCTTACCAATGAAGAGCCATACTGAGTATATTGTTTGTGTTCAACTCTTACCAATGAAGAGCCATACTGAGTATATTGTTTGTGTTCAACTCTTACCAATGAAGAGCCATATTGAGTATATTGTTTGTGTTCAACTCTTACCAATGAAGAGCCATACTGAGTATATTGTTTGTGTTCAACTCTTACCAATGAAGAGCCATACTGAGTATATTGTTTGTGTTCAACTCTTACTAAAGTTGAGTATATTGTTTGTTTGACTTTTCAATGCTGAGTATATTGTTTGTATTCAACTCTTCCCAATGTAGAGCATGTTGTTTGTATTTAACTATTAGCAATGTAGAGTTTATTGTTTGTGTTCAACTATCAGCAATGTAGAGTATATTGTTTGTGTTCAACTATCAGCAATGTAGAGTATATTGCTTGTGTTTAAGTATTTGCAATGTTGACTATTTTGTTTGTGTTCAACTATTAGCAATGCAGAGAATATTGTTTGTTTTCAAGAATCCGCAATGATGAGTATATTGTTTGTGTTCAACTACTAGCAATGTAGAGTATACTGGTTGAGCTAAACTTTAAGCAATGTTGAGTATATTGTTCGTGTTCAACTATCAGCAATATAGAGTATATTGTTTGTGTTCTAACTATCAGCAATGTAGAGCATATTGCTTGTGTTTTAATATTTGCAATGTTGACTATTTTGTTTGTGTTCAACTATTAGCAATGTAGAGAATATTGTTTGTTTTCAACTATTAGCTATGCAGAGTAAATTGTCTGTGTTCAACTATTAGCAATGTAGAGTATAGTGTTTGTGTTCTACTATTAGCAATGTAGAGTATATTGTTTGTGTTTAAATATAAGCAGAGTACATTGTTTGTGTTCAACTATTAGCAATGTAGAGTATATTGTTTGTGTTCAACTATTAGCAATGTAAAGTATATTTTTTGTGTTCAACTACTGGCAATGTAGAGTATAGTGTTTGAGTTCAACTATTAGCGATGTAGAGTTTATTGTTTGTGTTCAATTAACAGCAATGTAGAGTAAATTGTTTGTGTTAAACTATAAGCAATGTAGAGTTTATTGTCGGTGTTCTACTATTAGCTATGTGGAGTATATTGTTTGTGTTCAACTAACAGCAATGTAGAGTATATTGTTTGTGTTCAACTATTAGCAATGTAGAGAATATTGTTTGTGTTCAACTGTAACTAATGTAGAGTCAATTATTTGTTTGACTCTTATCAGAGCAGAGTTGATTGTTTGTGTTCTTCTGATAGCAATGCAGAGTATATTGTTTGTGTTCAACTGTAGTAATGTAGATTATATTGTTTGTGTTCAAGTGTAACTAATGTAGAGTCAACTATTTGTTTGATTCTTACCAGTACAATTTATTGTTTGTGTTCAACTTTAAGTTATGAAGAGTATATTGTTTGTATTCAACTGTAAGTAATGTAGAGTATGTTGTTTGTGTTCTACTATTAGCAATGTAGAGTATATTGTTTGTGTTCAACTGTAAGTAATGTAGAATAAGGTGTTTGTGTTCAACTGTTAGCAATGTAGAGTATGTTATTTGTGTTCAACTGTTAGCAATGTAGAGTATGTTGTTTGTGTTCAACTGTTAGCAATGTAGAGTATGTTGTGTGTGTTCTACTATTAGCAATGTAGAGTATGTTAATGGTGTTTGACTTTTTTCCAGGTAGAGTATATTGTTTGTGTTCAACCCTTACCAATGTAGAGTATATTGTTTGTGGTCAATCCTTACCAATGTAGAGTATATTGTTTGTGGTCAACTCTTACCAATGTAGAGTATATTGTTTGTGGTCAACCCTTACCAATGTAGAGTATATTGTTTGTGGTCAACCCTTACCAATGTAGAGTATATTGTTTGTGTTCAACTCTAACCAATGTATACTATATTGTTTGTGTTCAACTCTTACCAATGTAGAGTATATTGTTTGTGTTCAACTCTTACAAATGTAGAGTATATTGTTTGTGTTCAACTCTTACCAATGTAGAGTATATTGTTTGTGTTCAACTCTTACCAATATAGAGTATATTGTTTGTGGTCAACCCTTACCAATGCAGAGTATATTGTTTGTGGTCAACCCTTACCAATGTAGAGTATATTGTTTGTGTTCAACTCTAACCAATGTAGAGTATATTGTTTGTGTTCAACTCTTACCAGTGTAGAGTATATTGTTTGTGTTCAACTCTTACCAATGTAGAGTATATTGTTTGTGGTCAACCCTTACCAATGTAGAGTATATTGTTTGTGGTCAACCCTTACCAATGTAGAGTATATTGTTTGTGTTCAACTGTAACCAATGTAGAGTATATTGTTTGTGTTCAACTCTTACCAATGTAGAGTATATTGTTTGTGGTCAACCCTTACCAATGTAGAGTATATTGTTTGTGGTCAACCCTTACCAATGTAGAGTATATTGTTTGTGTTCAACATTGTGTAGCTGCCATTGGAACTCCCTTGTACGATATTCTTGCCATCAATGGATAACTCACCAACCTGGCTTGTTCTGAAACATATTATACTTCTAGCATTTTCATTGATTTAGAGACTGCATTCAAATGATATATTACTAAATTTTCTACTTTTGAATTATTAACACACGCAAAAAATGTTTTTGATATATTTATACAAACCATGCTGTGTAAAAAAACTTTTAATGGATTCATAAAATACGTCTTTAATGTCAAGTTATGGAACACAGTGCCTTGTGACTATATGTAAATGTGGAATTTTTTTTTTTGTAAGGAAGGATCTCACAGACATGTTCCTTGTGCGACCCTCTACCAAACTTCGTGTTACTTTTATAGACTTACAAGCATACAATTTGTAGCCTTTGTTGAAAACTGGTAACATGTGAAATATGTAAAATTAGTTTACTCAGCATAATAATTCCATACAAATATATAGCCAAATGTTTATACATTACAATAAATGCATCAACACCCTACACTACCTTTGAGCATAAATATAATGCCATTTTCCATCAAAAATCTTAGAGTTGTTGTATGACAATATGGCCTCCCCACTTCCCAGGTTGTATCGGAACTGTAAAGCGCCATCTATGAAACCCAGAGCAACATAGTCACTGTTGGTTTCCATTTTATCTGGTCCACTCCAGAAAAACAGACCGTTGAATGATGTGGGTCTGATGGAAATGTGTATGTCTATTCTGTTCCCGGTAATCCTGAAATACAAAATGTGCTCAGTTATAAGTTTTCTTATAATTTTATGTTGCAAAGAAGCTTCCCTATAATACTAATGCAATTTAACTATCAAAATATAAGAAGCGTGTTGTGGGAAAACCGGGCTTAATGCATGTGCGTTAACTGGCGTCCTGGATTACCTGTGCAGTCCTCACAGGCTAATCCGGGACGGCACTTTCCGCTTTTATGGTATTTGCTGTTTTAAGGAAATCTCTTCTACACATAACTCCACTGTAGGTGGAAAGTGCCGTCCTGGATTAGCCTGTGCGAACTGCACAGGTTTATCCGGGATGACACTTTATGCACATGCATTAAGCCCGGTTTGCCCATGACACGCCTTATATCATTTACACATGTATAAGATGGTAAGTACTGAATTTTCTAACTCCAAAATTAATACTGTATCCGCATATTTATTGTTTGTATATAGATAATATTATGTAAATGTTGGATAAAGATCAAGTTTATCATGCGAAGATGAGAAACGTGGTAGCGCGAGGATGGCTGAGTACTACCCTGTTTCAAGCTGAGTATATTCTATTTATCCTATTATGCTACACTCATAAATCATGTAAACAGCATGAAAACACGTAAAAAAAAAGCTTTGATTCCTCTTTTTAAAGTCACATTGAAATACATGGCATGTTAAAAATAATGATTGACTAAACATGTCCTTAAATTGCAATAGAATAAAGCTTGGATTTTAAGTCATGGTCACATACGCAATGTACAGATTCGCACACCGGATATGGCTTAAGATCCTGTATATGTATACCGGGACTTCGGTAGAGATCGCATGTCGATCGAGTGAAACGCGACTAATCAGAAGCACATATACGTTTTATTAGCTCACCTGAGCACGAAGTGCTCGGTGAACTATTGGCATAGAGGACCTCTCCTGCGTCGTCTGTCGTCAAGCGTCCGTCGTCTGTGTGCCGTCAACAATTAATTTGTTCTCACGACAGAGACTTCACTTTTTATCCAATCTTAACCAAACTTGCACAGTTTGTGTATGACCATAAAATCTCGGACGGGATTGTTATTGGGCCAGATCACACAAGTACCACTAGAGTTATTGCCCCTTTTTCATGAAAAAATAGCAAAAATGCCTTTGTCCAACATATAGACTGCACAAGTTAACTGCCAGGGCCCAGTTGCTCAAAACTTTAACGGCCGGTTAAGCTAACGGCCTGTTAACTTTAGGTGTAAATAAAACTAATATTACAAGCAATTCACATATTAAACATTTGTCAATTATTTGAGCATATCAATCTATTTAAAATAAATGCAAATTTTAAAATTTTAACATTTAATTGACAGCAAAAACGTCATCCAAAAGTTAACGGCTGTTAGCTTAATTGGCCGTTAAAGCTTTGAGCAACTGGGCCCTGACATATAAATATATTTTTTTAAACAATATCTCACCCTAAACAACTGAATAGATGTTCAAACAATTTCACAGAAATGCTCCTTGGGCGGTTCTCAACTGAAATTGCTCAAATGTTTCTGCTCCGTTTAACATGGGCGTCAGGGGGGCGGTGCCATTTTTCCTTATATGGATATATTGAAAACTTTGAAAATGCTCTTGTCAGAATCCACTGGTTGGATTTAGAAATAATTTCACATAAACGTCCTCTACCAAAGTTTTACAAATGGTTCCGCTCCGTTGAAAAACATGGCCAGTTTTCCTTATATGGCTACATGTATATTGAAAACACCTTCCTCAAATGGCTCCGGTCTGTTGAAAAACATGGGACATGGGACAAGGTCACTTAATTGTCCTTATACGGCTTTATTGAAAACTTTGAAAATCTTCTTGTCCGAAACCACTGGTTGGATTTCGAAATAATTTCACAAAAGTATTTCTTGGTGGTTATCTAACAAAGTTGCTCAACATTTTATTGTTAGGGCCCGTTAAAAAACATGGCCGCCAGGGGGCAGATCCATTTTTATGCCCCCGGCATTTTGATGCGGGAGGCATATAGTGATCGTCCTGTCCGCCTTTCCGCCCTCCGTCCTTCCGTCCGTCCGTGACAAGGTTAAGTAGATTTTACCGTTTCGTCTTACTACAACACTTGGATACTTTAACAGTTGTTGCTTATGACCATTCCCTATCCACCCATATCACCCAACCTCACTGTGACCTTGATCTTGACCGAATTTGCGCTTAGCATAATTTAACTGGGCTGTGTCTTGATTAACTAGATTTCACCGTTTCGTCTAGCACCAACACTGCTTGCAACACCATTGGATACTTACACAGTTGTCGCTTATGACCATCCTCAATCCACCCATATCACCCAACCTCACTTTAACCTTGACATTGCCCTGATTTGGACTTAAAATAAATCAAAAGTGCGATTTCTTGGTTAACTAGAGTTTAACATTTCGTCTAGCACCAACACCGCTTTGTACAACACTTGGATACTTACACAGTTTTATCTTATGATCATTCCCAATCCACCCATATCACCCAATCTCACTTTGACTTTGACCTTGACATAATTTGCACAGGATAATTCAAATGGGCTGTTTCTTGGTTAACTAGATTTTACCGTTTCGTCTAGCACCAACACCTTGACCTTGACCTAATTTGGACTAAGAAATGGGCTATCCAGCACCAACCAGGGGCATGTGTGTTTATCAAACACAAAATCGTGTTTCCTATATTGTATTTGACAGGAACGTTCCTGTGGTGGTTCTCTACCAAAGTTGCTCAAACGGTTTCGCTCCATTGAAAAACACGGCTGTCAGACGGTGGCATTTTTCCTTATAAGGCTATATTGAGAATCTTCTTGTCAGAAACAACTGGTTGGATTTCGAAATATTTAAAACTTTGAAAATCCTCTTTTCAGAAACCACTGGTTGGATTTGGAAATAATTTCACAGAAATGTTCCTCGGGTGGTTCTATACCAAAGTTGCTCAAATGGTTTCGCTCCGTTGAAAAACATTGCCGCCAAGAGAGGCGGGCATTGCTTCATATATGGCTATATTGAAAATTGTCAAGAACAACTAGTTTATTTCGAAATATTTATAAAACTTCATGTCTGAAAAACTTAATGTCTGAAACCATTGCTTGGATTTCAAAAGAATTTCATAGAAATGTTCCTAAGGTGGTTCACTACCAAAATACTTAAATTATTTTGATTCTTTAACAAAGGCAGGGGCCTTTTTTCCTTATATAACATAACAGGATCCTTTCGTTTTGCCTCTCAAGATTCCTTTTACTCATTGAACGTTTCTGATCCTAGATCATTCCCCATGATTGCTTTCCCTATGCATACATATGTTTATTATTGATCAGACTCTCGTAGAAAGTGGTCCATATACTTCACTATAAAATTATCGTTTTTAATTGTGTATGTGCATCAGCAGAAAAATAGCAGTTAGTGGAACTTTTACAATAATTTTGTTTGATGGTGTATTGAAAAAAGATTTGTAGACAGTTAACTGGGTTTGTCGGATTTTGACCATAAGTAAGCGCGGTTATAAATCCCATAGCGTACAGTCAATGTCAGACCTTTTAAAACGGTCTGAGATTATCAGATATATGGCTTTGATTTCGCGAACAACTATTAGTACCTCTTCTAAAATCCGAAGGCTGTAATCGCTATGATTTTAAATCATGTATTATTACGCGAAAGTAAGAAGTGCCATTTTGAAATATGTCATGAACGTTTCCCAAATGCATCCATCGTTTTGATGAATAACGTGATTACAACATAATGTGTTTAAAACAAACTCAAAAAGTCGGGTAATTCATAATTGTAAGTGTAGGGTCAAATTTTGAGACTAAAATCGCGGAAGAAAGTAGTCCACTATTGCAGCGTTCGAAGTCGTTGATAAATGGTTAAATTGGGTCACGAGCCAAGAAGATTCATGGACATATCATAATCCTTACATATTCATCTCGCTTACTGTCCATGAGAGTTAAGGATTTTATGTGCGGCATATTTAAAATGTATAACTTGTCATTTTACCATGAATTAAAACGAACGCAACGGGTCACGAAGCGAGCCGAGAAGAAACGTAGACATTCTTATCCTAACCTTATCGTCTCGTTATCGCCGACTCCCATGTTAAGATTATTTGTTGAGTGGGGTATGATTAATTATTTTTATTTACAATTATTTTATTACTTATTTTTGTTGTATTATTCACTTTGTCGTATTAATAATAATAATGAAGAACGAAACGGAATTCGCAGTTTCGGTAATTACACAGTACAGGTACTAGTAATAGCGGTCTATTACACTCCAGCAATCTTATCAGAATATTACACTTGATTTGAGAACAAGCACTATGGCCATGTGGTTAACGCGTTAGACTCTCACGCCAGCGTTCGGGGTTTGATCCCTATGAGAGGCAGGATTTTTGTCTCATTTTGATATATTTTAATTTTGTTTCACAGAATATAAGGGTTTGCTACTACAGATGCTTTATTAATTGAAAAAGAAGACATTTCTAAAATATAATATTATGTGAGTAACTTCCTTTAAGCATTTTAAAACACGTTTGCTAAATTATACGATTGAAAATCTTGTAACACTGTCGTATTCATAAAAATGTTAAATATTTTTAATATTTAGTATAGTGTTTATTTTTAAGGTTTAAATTGAGTTTTGTTTAACGTCATATTTATTTCTCTTCGACAAGTGTGTCTACTGTCTTCCACGGAGATTGCCCGGTAATAAAACTTATAACCATCATTTTTCACTATAAGCCCGCCGGTAGGTACATTCAGACAATGTTTTGGTTATGAAAATTTAATTACAGAATCATGTCGGAATGTCATTAAAAGTCAGATAATCATGTTTGTAGCCCAAAAAAGAACAATGATATTGTACACCGGACACAAAATTAGGCTCATCAGATTTCTTGCCCGACAATATTTTTCATTTTCAATTAAAAAGCTGTTTTGATAGGCCTTATATATTTAATTCGTATATAGTATTGTTAGCTGCTGTAAGCGGCTGCCTAGTTTTCAAACCTGTTAACGTTTTAATTAGTGGCGTACGTTTGACAATGGACCCGAATTCATCAGCTGCACATTTGACAACAAATACAATTTAAAACTGCATTACTGAGAGACAAAAACTAACCTAACTACACAATATTTTAAAATCTGATTTTATTACGTCGCAACACCAACACCGCATTTTGAAGATAATAAATATCCAAATATCCAATGTCTCTGTTCAAGTTATATTTATAATGTTGACACAAATATAGTAAAACACGGAATGTAGGATTCAACTAAATGAAGTTTCACAATTATTATCATTTAATTTTGTTGACTTTTTGGAAAACGAACGACAACATATTATCATGCATATGACACGTTGTGTTTGCTGGTTCTGGCTTTTTAACCAGAATTTAAATTCAGTGATTTCTATTTTCTTCACATAAAAGCACTGAAGGAGCTATTAGCGCAACTGTCATATTTTACCAATAAACATTTATAATGTGTGTGTGTGTATTTTGAAGTTCAAAAGGTCCTTCCGTGCCTGAAGCGGCATTATGTGAGGACCCGGAGTGTGTCCAAGCACTCTTACCTAATTAACTTACTAGAGACTCACGAAAGTTGGGACGCATTTTGAATCATAGCTGCAATTTCAAGCTATTTATTTTTTACTGAAATATATTTTAATTTTGGTATGGTCTTGTGCTGTGGGGGGAAACCGGAGTACCCGGAGGAAACACCACATGTCCAGTATTTTGACCACCAACTAAACTCACATGCGCCGAGTGGGAAGCGAACCCGGGACGCCTAGATGAAAAGCGAGTGTACCAGCCACTGCGCTAGCTGGACAGCCATAAACATTTATAAGTTTATAACCACCGTATTTATGGTGACATATTATATGGCGTACCCCTCTAATTGCCCAGATTGACCATGATAAGGCATCGGGGTTTTCATTTTAATTCATTATATGGTCATTTAGGTGATTAAATACAATTTGATTGTATTTACTGGTTCTAATATACAATTTCAATACACCATAACGGGTCTTAAGTGTCTATTGTACAAAGTTATCTGGACAAGTCAAAAAGATCCATAGGGCGCTCTGATATTGTACAGTGCACTAACATTTTTAATAACTATATTAGTACAAACGAATGTAACAACAGTCGTTGAATTTGTTCTTGATTTCTAATATTCAAAACTTTAGATAGATTTTTGTTTAGACATTATCTAAATAAACCTTTCGAATCTGTTCTGTTTAATTTAAACGAGTGTTGCTATTAACATTTGAATGGAGTGAGTTGTGCCAAATGTTACGCAATAGCGAACAACTATAGTGCCTTCAGCGCTTTGATTGATTTAATTATTCATGCTTAATTTTAGCTCACCTAAGCGCGCAGTGCTCAAGGATGAGCTATTTTGGTCACATCCGTCGTTCGTTGTTTGTCGTCTGTGGTTTATCGTCAAAAATTACCTCAAACAGCTTCTTCCTTTTCTGAAATCACTTGGTGGATTTTAACAAAATCGGAAGGAATGTTTTTAGGTTGGTCCTTTTACCTTTTTTTTTCGATTCAACATCGTGAAAACTCTGGTTGCCATGGCAACCAAAAGGTTAAAAATTAAAAAAATCAAGGCTTGTCACAGGATGTGAATATGCCCCCGAAGCATATGCTCGTCAGAGAAAGGCAAAACAATGTCAGAGTACAATATTATGCCCTGGACAAATATCTTGAGATTTCAGCAACACAACTGTTTGTTGTTGTGACACACTGCCTCATAATGATCTTCATTCCCGCCAAGTTATTACATTCCTTACATGTTGGCAAAAATGATGCTTCCTACAAAAAGTTCATTCTAATATTTGACCTTTTAAGTGTAACCTTGGACCCACAGACCTTGACCGAGGAGCCTGTGAGTGGTATGCGACACATCATCTGGTCATGGGAAAAAATAATCTGAAGTAATATTAAAATCCTTCAAGGCTTTTGGAAGATATAGAGCAGAAAAAAAATTCCTTGACATTTGACCTTAAATTGTGACCTTGAATTGTGACCTTAACCTTTGACAGACGAGCATGGGAGTTTTATGCGACACATTGTCTGATCATAGAGAATAATAATCGGAAGTAACATCTAAATCCCTCCAGACATTTAGAAGCTATGCAGTGGAAATAAAAAGTCATGAACTTTGACCTTGAATTGTGACCTTGAACTTTGACCGACGATCATGGGAGTTGTACGCGACACATTGTCTAGTCATGGGGAATAATAATCTGCAGTTATATTAAAATCCTTCCGGGCGTTAAGAAGTAACGGAGCGGAAATAAAAATTCATGAACGTTGACCTTAAATTGTGACCTTGACCTTTGACCGACGAGCATGAGAGGAAGGTGCGACTACTAAATGCGCTCTTTCGGGGGCATAAAAAACGTTCTTCTCTGATACCACTAATTGCTGGGTTTCGAAATAATTTCACAAACATACAGAGCAATCTCGCCTTTCTTCTTAAGCCAGATAGTTAAGCTGATAAAATCAATAGTACTACCCGATAGACAGTCAGCTGTTTGGTACTAATCGGAAATCTTCCGAAGATTTTCGGCTGCTATCGATTTTATCTGATTATCAATACTGCCTTATCTAAGATGCTATCGGTAATAATTTTTACCCTTTCATACCCTCAACAATTTGCAAGAGTGTATCAGTATACAAGGGATAAAGCGACACACTTCTGTTTTGATCCAATTTTATTCTCTGTTGAAAAATATTAAGGTTAACAATAAACCCATAGTCTTTAACAGTAACAACAAACTACAACAACAACAACTACTACTACAACTATTACTACTACTGCTAATAATAATAATAATAATGATAATGATCATCATCATGTCATCAACATCATATTATCATCTTTATATCATCATCATATCATCATCATCATATCATCATCTTCATATCATCATCATATCATCATCATCATCAAACACGAACAATTATACTTTCTCTAAAGATATGTTTGGCAATAAATGAGAACCGTTCACGGAACATTGAGACAATTTCGCATTATGAAAGGCATCTATGACATGTTGGGGATTACACAAGCAAATTATTAAGTGGCCCCATTTGTCACCTTCGCCTATCCGTCGAGACCAGGTATCGAGCCCCTTTTGAGACAAGACAAGACAAGACAAGACAAATATTTATTAAGACTTGTACAGTGTACATCGTCTAAACACTAAAATGTTTTACATACATACATTTGGTTACGTTATAATGAATACAATAATAACAAATACAATCAAATTAACAGTCATGTACATATATATTTTTTGGTAAAAACTTAATATAAATAAGTATAATGTACATTCGTAATTTCTATGGGAGATAACTACTTATAGTTATGTCACAACATTAAGACAATTATTTCTTATAATTAGTGCTTCTTTTACAAATTTTGCTAACTTAATAAGTTCGCATGTATTAGTTGTATTTAACAATTGGTGGAATTTGTAAACAGAAGGTCTATTGTAATAACATTGCTTTAAATAGTTTCGCCTAAGAACAGAGTATGAAGAACATTTACAGACAAAGTGAAACTCATCTTCCACATCTAATTCATTGCAACAAAGACAATAGCGTTCGTTTCTTGGGATATTCTGACCAGCATATCTTCCAGTTTGAATTCTCAGTGGCAGAGCCGAAGTTCTAAGCTTTGTGACAGAATGTCTTAGTTTTTTAGGTAGCAAATCTAAATAGTATTCATAATTGAAAATATGCTTAAATACACGATACATATCTAAAACAGAACTATTAACAACAGATCTAAACCACTCTTGTTTATATGTATCAATTACAACATTTTTAAAGTGCGTTATAAATGTATTAACATCAACAGAGCTTGGATTATTAAACACGTAAGACAAACCGTAATTGTCTAACAGCTTTTTAAGATTTAAAACCCAGTTTGAACGTCCGTTGTGGCAATCGTGTAAAGCTTGCAAATATATGGATTTTATAATAATATTTTCAGTTTGGGTAATTTTAAACCAGTATTTAATAATCCTTACGTATCGATGAACAAAAAGTGGGTATCTACCTAATTCGCCATAGACTGTAGCATTACAAACATTTTGTTTAACGTTTAATAGTCGTTTACAGAACTTTAAGTGCACCCTTTCCAATTCTTTTTACTTTGTATTACCCCATACCTCACATGCGTAATTCAGAATAGACCCAACAAAAGCATCGAACAGTTGGCATTGTGTTTTGGGCTTAAGGTCAAACTCTTTACATTTGTTAAATAAAATATTCATTGCTTTTAGTGCTTTACCACATAAATGTTCTTGGTTCAAATTAAAATTTCCAGTATAATTAAAAACAGTTCCCAAATAGTTAAAATCGTTTACTACTTCAATTTGCTGACCGTCATATGTCCATTTTTCAGATGGCAATATTCTTCCTCGTTTGCGGAACACCATTATTTTAGTTTTATTAGTATTTACCTTTAATCCCCAACAATTACAATAATTAGATAAAAGATTTAAATGGTTTTGCACTTCTTCTGGAGATTTACCTATGATTGCCATATCGTCGGCAAATAGTAACAATATCAGTACAATATCATCAATACTTAAACCGGAAGTAGCCTCATTCTGCAAAAATAGTTCTAAATCCTCTATAAATAAAGAAAATAACAATGGGGACATAACTTCACCTTGGCGTAGACCTACAGCATAATTAAAATATTCTGAATATGATGAACAATGCTTAACACATGACTTAACATTTTGGTACATATTTTTTATTATTCTTAATAATTTACCTTCAATGCCACATTTGAACATTTTTAGCCACAATGCATTTCTATATACAGTATCAAAACATTTCATCATATCAACGTAAATGACATATAATCTTTTATTTTCGTTAACATATTTTTGAACTAAGGACATAAGGATGTATATTGCGTCAATTGTTGAGCGCCCTTTTCTAAATCCGAATTGGGCATCCGAAATGATGTTAAAATTATTACAAAACGTTTCTAATCTACTATTAATAACTGAAGTAAATAGCTTAGATAAACAACTAAGTAGGGTAATTCCTCTATAATTATTAACATTTGTAGTATCGCCTTTCTTATGTAATGGGATTATAATACCTTCCGTACATTTCTCAGGATAATGACCAGAGTTCAATACCGCTTTAAACAAATCGCATATATGCAAAGCTAAAATATCAATACATTCAATTAAATATTCGTTCAAAATACAATCACTTCCATGGGCTTTATTACGCTTTAACAGTTTAACTGAAGCTTTTATCTCGTCAACGGTAAAAGGCTGATCTAATTCAGGGAAACGTGAATTTGGTAAATCAAAATTATGTGTTGAACAAAAAGTTTCGGCAACATCGTTTACACAGTCAAACAAACCACTACTTATATTAGAGAAAAAATTGCTATTTGAGACAAGTTGGCGCAACCTTGTCAAAACATCCACGCTTTGGCACTTAGGACCCAACAATATAATTTTAAAAACAATTAGGACATCCATGTATAATGATGATTATCAGCTGATTATACCACCGACCCATATACATGTATAGTGCCTGCATGATCCCATTTTCATTTGATATATTAAGCTTTCATTGATATGGAAACTTTTTTTAAAGTTTCATCGTAATAGTTATTAATTTTAATAATTACATTATCAGAACTTCGTGATTCAGTTATTCTAGCTTGTTTTGACTTAATTTAAGTATGGAATTATTGTTACGCGTATTAAAACAACTGTTTTTTTTTCCGTTTCTGTCATTAATTTCGGGCATTATTTTGATACTTTGCATTTAAAGAATTTGTATTTGGATCAAAATATTTAGGCATAATCTCTTACCTTTCTTTAATTCAACAATAATTGAAAGTATGTCTTCTGCTATAAATTAACACGCATTCTCTGAAATATCTCCATGAATATAACTCTAATGCATTGTTATAAAAAATAATTGATCTAAAAAAATCTGGATTTCATTGTCTAAAATAAACTAAACTGCAGATTATAAGGTCTATGATAAGAGTACCAAGATTGTTATCTGTTTATTTACCCCCAATAAACTCCGCGGGGAACATATACTGCTAGAACGGTAGTGTTCCATGAACCAACTCGGTATCGTTCGACAACGCTCGTTTATTTCCGTATTGAGTCACGGAAATGAATTTTCAACAATAGGCACCTCATTTTAGCCTAAATTCCCACGCCTAAAATTTTTAATACTTAAACACAATTAACACCACTCGAACAAGCAAAGAATGAATTTTCCAAATCTGTTTGTACTTTTCAGACAAACAAGGTGAAGTTAATTTTTTATACGATAAAGTTGAAAATGCACCATATTTCCGACCAAGGTTCTATTGATTTCTATAGGTAATAGGGTGATGTTACAAAAATGCAAATTCCCACGCCTAAATATTAAAATGAAATAAAATAAATGGTACTCTGTTAGAGAGTATAAAATTCTCTTTTCAATTCCGTTTCTGAGAGTAAAAAAATAAGGAAGTTACGGCAAATACTATTTAACGCTCCCTATAAAATCCATGTAAATTTCAAGCGCGAAGTATCGATTTTTGCGCCGCGCTGAAAAGCGAGATTGTTGCACATGCAATGTTTCTTGGCAGACCCTCTACCAAGTTTCTTTAGTTTCATTTTGATTTGTTAAAAAACATGGCCACCAGAGGGCGAGGCAGTTTTCCTTCTATGGCTATATTGAAAATCTTCATGTCCGACACCTTTTGATGGATTTGACAATAATTATTTCACGAAAACGTTCCTCTGCCAATCCACTGCAAAATTTATTATCAAGTTATTTTCATTCATAAAACACAAGGTGGCCAGAGGGTGGGGCAATTTTCCATATGTGGCCATAATTGAAATCCTCAAACAATTGATTGACAGAAACTGAATGGTTTCCAAAATAATTTTAAAACAAGAGGGCCAAATGGCCCTGGGTCGCTCACCTGAGTTTCTTTAGTGGAACAATTTTCCATGTGTTAGAGTTTTACACAGATATGGATATACTGATAAGGACTGATGGAAATGCAGCTTTAATCATCATGGTTTGAAAAACTTACATGACAACAGACATTCAAAATTTTGAAGTACATATTGAAAAAGCTTTTTTCAATTTGACCTAGTGACCTAGTTTTTGACCCCACATGACCCAGATTCGAACTCGGACGAGATACCATTGGGGCAAATGTTCTGACCAAGTTTCATGACGACTGGGCAAATAATGGGACTTCTAGAGTGTTAACAAGCTTTTTCTTCAATCTGACCCAGTGACCTAGTTTTTGACCACACATGACCCAGATTCAAACTCGGCCGAGATATCATTGGGACAAATGTTCTGACCAAGTTTCATGAAGATTGGACAAACATGTGACTTCTAGAGTGTTAACAAGCTTTTTCTTCAATTTGACATAGTGACCTTGTTTTTGACCACACATGACCCAGATTCGAACTCGGCCGTGATATCATTTGGACAAATGTTCTGACCAAGTTTCATGAACATTGGGCAAAAAATGTGACTTCTAGAGTGTTAACAAGCTTTACAAAGTTTTAAATATAGCCATTTAAGGAAAACTGCCCCACCCCCTGGCGGCCATGTTTTTCAACGGAGGGCAACCATTTTCGAACTTAGCTGAGATATAATTAGAACAAATGTTCAGCGCAAGTTCCAAGAAGATTGGGCAAAAAATGTGACTTCTAGAGTGTTAACAAGCTTTTTCTTCAATTTGACCTAGTGACCTAGTTTTCGACCCCACATAACCCAGATTCGAACTCAACCGAGATATCATTGGTTCAAATGTTCTGACCAAGTTTCATGAAGATTGGCCAATGAATGTGGCCTCTAGAGTGTTAACGTTGTGCTCAGGTGAGCTAACAAAAGTGGGAGTTTTGTCAATATATGTTGCTTTGAGAACAGAATTCATAAAAAAATAATATTTTGGAGCAATTTCAACATTTAAAAGAAGTGGCGGATTTTGGCATTCCCACGCTCATTTTTCACACTGGTTAGACCTTCAATCTCAATAAATATTTTTCATTTGCCAAGTATTTGAAATGTAACCAAAACACACCAGCAAATGCACATTAAGCCTAACTTGATTTACGTAAATTGTTATGTCAATCGGTAAACAACTTTTGAAAATATCGCAAAACTACCCCCTAAATGTGGCGGATTTAGTCAATTGTGACTAGTCGGCCTACAGTATCCCGGCAAGCCTAGACTACTTTCCGCTTGTCGGAAGTGGCCGATGTGTTCAAAGTGGGATTTAGGCACTGCGCCAGTAAACTATTCAGAAAATCTCGTTGTTTAGGCTGTGTATCCACGGTATTCTGGTCCCCCTTAATACGATGACAAAAGCCCTTCAAAAGTACCCCAACAACATTTCATGGTAAATTTTACTGAGCCCTCAAAATACCCTCAACAGATTGTCTTAATTTAGATTTCATAATATTATAATGATTTAATAATGCAGACTTGGAAGAAATATGAAATTGCGCGAGTAAAGACACTTGTTTTCCATTTAAACTATTTACATAACAACCCTGAAAGAGAAAACAATTATCTGGAAAATGTGTGCCACACGTAACCCATCCATTTATATACATTTTAATTTTTTCCTTGTTTCTTACAGATTGATAAAATATATTTGAAAAAAAAGAAAGAAAAATATTGTGGCATTGACGTTTCAAAAATGTTCTAAATTTATTTAATATTTTTTATATCCTCGTGAAAATTTGCGGTATTCTACAAAACGTTATATTTTACAATTTGTATTCTGAAATTAAAGATAGATATTTTGTTTGTATTTAATATGTTTTAAAAACGAGTATGGTCAAACCTATTTTAAGTACATTTTCATAGTGTCATTAAGAGGAACGGTATCTAAAGAACAGAGCATACTGGTGCTTTGTCGTTAAAACTCACATATACTCTCAGTCCAGTGCGTGCAGTATTACATCATTAATTATAAAATGAATTATTAAATTATTAAATGCATTGGGTTGTAATATTAACTAAATATTTACTTTTCAGCGTGTCATCGTATTATGTATTATCTGCTCGAGGCAGGGGTGTCGTTGGATACCATCCAACTCATTGTCGCCAGATTTTGGATACCCGTATCTGTGTAACAGAAATAAATACAATCCATTAATTGTACATGTTTAGTTCCTGTTATAGCTTCTGATTCGCTATCAACTGACTTTGACTCGTCACATGCCACCTTGAAGACAATGTTGTGGCGGTCTTTAAATCGAGTCAGCAAGCCTGGTTTGGACGGACGGACAGATGGACAGACGATGCGATTACTCAGGGGTGTGAAAATATCAAAATTGTTAACTTGTCCATGGACAAGTTCATTGCAAAAATCTACTTGTCCATAAACAACATTCACTTGTCCAAACAAAAACAAAGTTTTTATTCAGGCCTTCTGATATATATTTTTTAATTAAATTATAAAAAAAACCACAATTTGTCATTTGAATATATAAGGGTATAATAATACGATAATTGGCTTCCTACTTAAACATCATTTTTACACCCTGAAATTGTAATTGTCCATGGACATGTAGACAGCAAAAAATCACTTGTCCGACAGTAAAATTACCCGCATCGGACAAGTCGGGCATAGGATTTTTACACCCCTGGATTACTATATACCCCTCGAAGTCGGGCATAGGATTTCTACACCCCTGGATTACTATATACCCCTCGAAGTCCCTTCGGGAGAATTAACATCAAAATTTAGTTCCAGTTTTCCAAATACACCTGGAATTAAAACATATATATTAACAAATACATCTGGAATAAAAACATATATATTTACAAATACACCTGGAATTAAAAAATATATATTAATATATGAAATAAATAAATAAATAAATAAATAAATAAATAAATAAATGAATGAATGGATGGATGGATGGATGGATGGATGGATGGATGGATGGATGGATGGATGGATGGATGGATGGATGGATGGATGGATGGATGGATGGATGGATGGATGGATGTGATGGATGGAGGGATGGAGGGATGGAGGGATGGAGGGGTGGACCGAAAGACAGAAGATATGAGTAAAGTGAGCATGGGACTGAGAGAGTGAGTCAATGAGAACTTATGTAAATGGATACATGGAGAACGCCTGTTGGTATAGATATATTGTCCAATAAGCGCCATATGGTTTTTATCAACAACTTTACAACAGTAAACAACAAACACGTGTTCATGATTTACAAACATTGATTATTATCAACTTTGCAGCATAGTAAACAAAAACAGGTGTTGATAATTTACAGACATTAAATTTTGTTATTATCAACTTTGCAAAATAGTTTTAAAAAACAACATGTTTTCATAATGTACAAACATTTATTATTATTAACGTTACAACATAGTCAACAAAAACACGTGTTCATAATTTGCAAACATTTATAACTACATAGTGGTCTTTCCTAAATGATATTCCATAACCACACTTGGGAAAACTTCGTTTATTTCAAAATATGCACATTGTCACAAAGGCAAATATATATAAATAAAACAACATAATGTTTATTTTAATTTAAAAAGAAAATAAATAAACGCATACATAAATTTGTTTTGGTAGACTCATTATAATATCGTTTATAATTTAAAAAAAAAGTCTACGATTTGCTCCAATTTTGTATGGAATATCACGGGACATGCACAACAATAATATTTCCATTATTGAGCACATCAAGTGCACATTCTTTGTCGGTATCTTTGCTAACTTCGGTATACCCCACGATCACCTTCGACCCTGTGGTTACTGAAAAATCTGACATAATTGTTTGAACATCTGTGGCCATCGATGGTGCAGAGAATGTAGTGGCTGAAAACTAACCAAACGTACATCTGTCTTGTTGCAAGATGTCGATAAAAACCATCTGCCCTTGCAATGAGACGGGCTTCACCGTGAACATACCCGGTACCGTGAACATACCCGGCTTCGTTGAATTGATTTAATAAAAAGATACCCCTACCCTTTTTCAGAAAACGATCGCGAAAGTTGATTTGTGAAACATCCATGGATTCGAGGCGACGTAAATACTTGTCGAAAGCGTAATACACAGAAAGATCTTTAATGTTTAAGTCATCTTCTTTAATTAAACACGCCATTACGAACTGGCGTTTAAATCTTAATTTATCGCCGATTGTTTTCCGGAAAAGGCGAAGAGCTCTTTCTCCTAAATGTTGTTGGTACAATAAAAACTCACCGACGTTCTCCATGCTCTCCATTGTGAAAATGTTTTGAAGTGTGTATAGTGCGAAATTATTAACCCGACACTCATTAATCTTCGTGACAAACCGTACGTGTGTTCGGTTGTTTGCGTGGTTTTGGACGAGTTTCTGTTATTTGATTTTATGTTTATATAGATTTAAATACGGGAAGCGTGAACGGTATGTAATGGTCGTGTGGTATAATTGCTAGCACCCCACGCCGTCGGACCGAGTTCAATTCCTTCTATCAGCAACCTTTTTAAAAATGTTTGGAGTTATCATTAAAATATGCAGATCACGAGATATTATTTAAAAATGTATATATTTCATTGTGTACTATCTTTTTTTTTTATTTGATCTAATTAATATTTGTTTGTTTTATGTTTTAGTATTCAAACAGAAAGTCATGATACATGTACAGTAACAGTTTCGTTTAATAATGATAATAATATAATAGGGCTGCTGCGAGTATCCGCGAGTACTCGGATACTCATGATTTCGGGCTGGGAATCGAGTACGAATACTCGCCATTGCCGATATCGTTTAAAAGCGATCTTAAATTTTATATTTACCTTATATTGATGTTCTTAAAATTAGTTAATTAGTACACAAAATAAACCCTTTTGAGACATTATATTGCAGTTTAATGTGATGTTTCGAGGTTTTTTCAAAACCTAAGTTAGCTTTAATATTCGCTGGTGCACGGAAATCCCAAATCAATTTATAAAGATAAGAGACATGAATGCGAAACGCCTATCAAAACAATGGCGTCATACACAGGCGCAAGTACATGACGTATGGCGGAACAAAAATACCGCAAACCACCAGCAAAATTTACATCCCCAGTGTGGAAATACTTCAATATTTAAAAAAAAAATGACGAGAAGAAGGCGATAAATTGGTTTAATATGATAAAGTTATTAGTCTTCATGACTCATGAGAGTGTTTTCCTGTATCACAATTTGTAACAGCTCATTCGTAATTCGATATGTGAATCGTAAACCCCGACTCGTCGATCGGATCGGATCGTCACTTACCCAATGATCCACATCCCTAATATATAAACCAATAAGATATCAATTTACATTGTATAATTGCCTACGCTACGCTCAATACTTGTTGTAGTTGCTATAAATAAATCCCGATTGCATACGGAATATTCATGAGTGTCAGGTTAATAATTGTGCACTTATACTGCAGTGATTAAGGTTGGCTATTTATATACACACGTTTGGTCTCTACGACATTGTTTAATTTATTCCTTAATGATATGAGTGAATTATTTGAGCATCCGAATAAGGGTATTATGATGAATGGAAAAAGAATAAGCCATTTGCTTTATGCTAACGATTTAGTTCTAATCGCCGAAAACGAGGACGATCTTCCGTGCCTACTAAATGTACTGTCCCAATGGGGCGACCAATATGACATGAAAGTAAACATTCATAAGACAAAAGTGATGCATTTCCGATCACCATTAAAGCAAAAATCCCAATTGAAGTTTACATGCAACAACAATGACATTGAGTGCGTCGATAAATACCGTTACCTGGGATTACTGTTAACTGACACTCTTGATTATAATGTGACAGCTAAATACATTGCTCAATCAGCGACACGAGCTTGGGGGATTGTCATCGCAAAATTTAAAACCCTAAGAGGAATGCCATACGATGTATTTTCAAAATTGTATGAGACACTTGTTTGGCCAATAATAAGCTATGGAGCTGCGATATGGGGAACTCGAGAATTCTCGTGCATCAATGCTGTCCAAATTAGACTTTCTAATATGGACACAAATAGACTTAACAACTTTATTTTTAAGGCCACATCAAATCATAATAAATGTTGGCCACGTTATGTCATAGATAAAGTTAAGTGTCTGACCAACTATGATTTAGGCACAGACGTACATGTTAGCAAATCAGAATGTATACGAATAATCCACATGCTTCAAATATCAATGTTTAACGATATACAAAATAAAGGGTTACAAGGTATAAATTCGGATTCAAGTATACGTATAAATAGAGGTGGTAATAAATTACGTTTATTCAGAACTTTTAAACAAACATATATAGATGAGGCTCATGTCAAGCATACCAGTAATACACGCCAAGAGAGAAGTGCATTAGCCAAATTTAGGTGCGGTGTGGCACCTTTAAAAATTGAAACCGGGCGGTACCAAGCCATTGCATTAGACCAAAGAACTTGTCTTCACTGTAAAACATTTATTGAGGACGAAAAACATGTCTTACTAATTTGCCCGCTGTATGATGATTTAAGAAATGTTTTAATGTTAAAAGCAAACAGTGTAAATACTGATTTCAACTCATTTTCAGCTACCGACAAACTTTTGTTCCAACTGTCAGGCGAAAATATTGGTAAATACAGTGCTAGAACTTGTCATGAAATCTTAAAATTGAGACGTAATTATATGTATAGAAACTAACACTGAATGTGGTAATGATGTAAATATGCATTAGTTGTAAATATGTATTTTATATGCACATTATCGGCAATCTTTATTGCACCAGGACTGACTACATTTTAAAGGTTTTAAATCGTATGCGTTTTAAATTTGAATGTATATGATCTTAAATAGTCTCTCATAACTCTTTTAGAGTGGTTTTATACATATTATTAATATTATTATATGTGTATTTTTACCATGAATGTATAGAAGTGAAATTATTCTGTTCTGTTCTGTTTAGCTCTGTTGTGCACAACCAGACAGAGGCGTAGCTAAGGCTGTGCCTGTAAACATGATACAATCTTGTTTCGAGTGTCTTTCGTTACCCACTAATGAAATGCCATTTAATATAAGGCCATTCCAATTTGATGCTATGTTTAGCGTCCTCGGGCTGGTTGATTTTCGGATGCCTGAAAGAAAAAACAAACAGTTTTAACAATGTGAAAAAACGAGTCGCAAAGCGTAAAAAAAAGAAAAAAATATGTTTTTACTAATATTTTATTATATAAATTATATATTAATATAAAATAGTTTATGTATCGAGAAATAAACCAACATTTTTTCTGTTTATACAAACCCGCCTTTCCCGCAGCAACGGGTTGGTTTTCAGAGAAAGTTAAGCTTGCAATTAAAATTCCTAACTGGTTTAAAAAACATCACAAAATAGATGAATAAAAAAAGAAATTATGTAACGTTTCTTATTAGGAAAAAAAACGACAATTTTAAAATAAAATAGAAAAATACATCAAATTAAACAACTCTCGATTAATTTGTATTCCTTAGCAAAACCACATACTTCACTAACTCTTACATATATCACGCTTTTAAAACATATCTAAATAACAAACTAAGCACACATATTTTTGACATTGCTTCAGTGACGATATATAATTTTCGGAAAATAATAGACTCTCTGAAGATAACTAAAGCATCAGGACTAGATAATATTGGCCCTAAAATACTCAAATATTGTGGTGATACTA
Source organism: Congeria kusceri (assembly GCA_027627225.1). NCBI lineage: Eukaryota > Metazoa > Mollusca > Bivalvia > Myida > Dreissenidae > Congeria > Congeria kusceri. The sequence goes on along the minus strand of CM051032.1, from coordinate 34,652,553 downwards.
TCGTCGGTCCGATTACTTCCATTATAAATAACTGTATACAAACTAAATTTTTCCCTGACCAACTTAAGGACGCATACATTTTACCATTGCACAAAGGTTCAGACAAAAGTGATCTTAACAACTATAGACCTATTTCCATACTCCCAACCATTTCAAAGATATTTGAGAGACATATCAATCAAATTACGTGCGTAGCTCATTTGCGATTTTTAAGACTTTAACATTTTTCAGAATCTTTGTTTTCGGACAGATTTCGATCAATTATTTTTTTTGCGAATCTAAGTATTCAGACGCTGAAAAAATAATTATTTTTAAGCGTCTGAAAACAGAAAATAAATAAGGAAAATAATTTATTGAAAAACATCAACGACTGCACTGTTTTCAGTCTGGTTTCCACCAAAATAATTCTTGTCAGACATCATTGATTCGCCTTGTAGATTCTTGGCTTAAGAATATCGATTCTGGGTGGATCGTGATGTCAGTATTCCTTGATCTCCATAAAGCATTTGATTTAGCAGATCATGATAATTTACTTGAAAAAACTTTCTTTGTACTATTTCTCTGAATATAATCTAACCTTGATGGAATCGTATCTGTCTAATTGAAGACAATGCATTAATGTGGGCCTCAATTAATCTTCAATTCAAAATATCAAGGCTGGTGAACCTCAAGGATCTATCCTTCATCCTATTCTATTTCTGATATATATTAACGACATCCAATACTTTCTTTAAAACTCAACAGTTGATCTTTATGCGGATGATTTGAGATGATATGTCTCGGACTATAACATTCAAAATCTACAATGTTCATTTCAAAACGATTTAGCCATTACATCTACTTGGCGTGCCTTCAGCAACATGTCCATACATACTAACAAAACTAAATGCATAGTATTATCAAAAGCTAGTATTTCTACGAACATGTAGCTATAAGATATTCGAAAAATACACAACAGATTAATTAATTATTAATTGTTTTTTAATGTAGCTATAAGATATTCGAAAAATACACAACAGATTAATTAATTATTAATTGTTTTTATACATGTTTTACATACTACAAAAATTTCAATACATAGAAACAAGTAACGACAACAAAATAAGATAAGATCAGTTTATTAACATTAAAACAGTACAACAGTAATCTTGCACTTTTTGCAGAAAGTTACTTTAAATAAAATATTTGCAATACACATGCAAAAACATTTTGAAAAGAAATCAACCAGTCATCAGGAGAACATTGTTTTTTGCACATAAAAAAGACAAACACATCCACAACAAATGATTGCACAGAAATTGCACATAAAAACAATTAAATAATGGAATATTTAAAGTTTATGTTATATCTACTCTCAAATACAGACACTTTTAACAAATTGCTTATACAAAAAACAATATATAATTTATCCAAAAAAGTCTTTTACAGCAACATATTTTTAATATTCCAAAAACTAAAAATAACTAGACATTCATGCAACTTCACCATGATATTAAAATGCATTCATCATATTTTATTTACAGATGACCAAGCATGCATTTAAAATCATTAATGTTCAAGACATGAACGAAATGCAAAAGTCGGTTTTGGAGAATGATATGAAGGGAAATCAGTTACTGATTAAAGGAAAGAATATTTCACCCAATGCAAAATCATACACGGATACATGGAAATAAAATATTGCCGCCAAAGCCCCCAAAAAACAACAACAAATTCTGTGTTTCAGGCAACCCGACCCTACCTACCGAAAACCCCTGACCCTTCAGTTTTAAGCGAAGATTGGTTTCCGTTAAATCCGTATTTGTCAGATTTTAGATAATTTTAAATGTTTTTTTTAACTGAAATGTGTCTTTAAAAAAAAGTTAAAACAAAAACTCAGTCCCAACCCTACCTTACTTTTTTAGACTGTTGCCCGAAACACACAATTTTTTGTTTGGCCCAACAAATGACCTTACACCAACATTACGAGTAGAAACGTAACAATTACAGAATAAAATGTGTACATATGTTGTTTCTTACAAACTATGGCACATGAATTAGAAGTTTGACAGTTGCTCTTTCATATTTAGTTTACTGTCAGCAGAAACTATTCAAAGGAAAGTATGTACAAGTGCCTTATAGGGAAGTAATACAGTTATTTTATATGACTGTTAGTGAAGTGTAAGGAAAAGTTCTTACCGGTAAACTTAAGTCTTAAATTCAAATATTAGCCAATGATATTTAAAGCTGATTTGTAACAACAAATTGGTTAATATTTTAAGTTATTGTATGCAATTTTTACTGAATTAACAATTTCCTTGGGCCTAACAGTTTTGCTTATTAACTAATTATTTAAATATATATCATAATCATGAATCGTTAAGCATGTTTCTACATGTTTACAGATGTTATCAGTTAAAATTCTCCTATTTACACAAAAAATACTAACCAAATTCATAAAAATGGTAAAACATAACAATGAATTTACTTTTATTCTAACATTCAAATTAAATAAGTGTGATTGTAAATACAAATATATAATTTAAAAATACTCCAATCATTTCCAGCTGTACATCAAAAAAGCATGTTAACAGTCTTTTATGCTTTGACCCTTGCATATAAATCAAAAGCGGGACATATTGTCAAGAATTAGCAAAAACGAGGTGTGTCAAATACACTTCTGCGCATGTGCACATTTAAAATATACCTGTAAAAATTATTATAAGTCAATAATTTTTTCCCCCAAAATTATGAACATCCTATTATTCAAATGTCATATGCAAAACTAAATGACTTAAATAATCTATCAAAGTGGTTGTAAGACACAATCATGTAAAATTATTATGACAAATTTTTGAATTTTCAAACACAACACACATTCTGGTGTTTAACAAAATTATTATTTATAAGAGATGTTTTTCTATCAAGATATGTAAACTTTATATTCAAGGTTGTTTTTACAATAAATCCAGAAAGCTAAGGCCAACAAATAATAAAACATATAATAACACATCTATTTGTACCTTTATGGGACAGTCATTACAACAAACTAATCTGATTTGCAAACCATAGAAAATTTGCTGTTGTATGTTGCAAAATTAAATATTTTAGTCTTATTTTTGAAATATGAGCTTACAAACATATATGTGTTGTTTGCTGCAAACAAAGACAGTTCATGTTAACCTTATGACATTATTTTCATGTTGTTGTTAGCATACGACCATACAAACATATATGTGCGGTTTCTTTGCAAAATAAAATAATCTAATGGACATTATTTTCTTTTTTGGTTTTTGAGGCATATTAGCCTACAAAAGTTTTATAAACACACCTGCCACTTGGTTTACAATACAATACTGGTATACTAAAGGACAACTCTGGAATCAGAAGTCAATATTCACAGACAGGGTTTTATGTTCATGCCACTGTCGGCCATTGTCAACATGTCCACACTGTATTTATCATCAAGCACCAGGTCTCGGAGACAACCTGTGAAGCCGGACTTGAATCTACCCAGAGTTCCCTGCTCAACGTCTGGTAATCCACCTGTAACAGAATCAAATCAGTTGTGATATGTACAAGAAGATTTTTGTTATTGCCGTATGTATTTTGAATACTATTCGTGTTCAACTCTTACCAATGAAGAGCCATACTGAGTATATTGTTTGTGTTCAACTCTTACCAATGAAGAGCCATACTGAGTATATTGTTTGTGTTCAACTCTTACCAATGAAGAGCCATACTGAGTATATTGTTTGTGTTCAACTCTTACCAATGAAGAGCCATACTGAGTATATTGTTTGTGTTCAACTCTTACCAATGAAGAGCCATACTGAGTATATTGTTTGTGTTCAACTCTTACCAATGAAGAGCCATACTGAGTATATTGTTTGTGTTCAACTCTTACCAATGAAGAGCCATACTGAGTATATTGTTTGTGTTCAACTCTTACCAATGAAGAGCCATATTGAGTATATTGTTTGTGTTCAACTCTTACCAATGAAGAGCCATACTGAGTATATTGTTTGTGTTCAACTCTTACCAATGAAGAGCCATACTGAGTATATTGTTTGTGTTCAACTCTTACTAAAGTTGAGTATATTGTTTGTTTGACTTTTCAATGCTGAGTATATTGTTTGTATTCAACTCTTCCCAATGTAGAGCATGTTGTTTGTATTTAACTATTAGCAATGTAGAGTTTATTGTTTGTGTTCAACTATCAGCAATGTAGAGTATATTGTTTGTGTTCAACTATCAGCAATGTAGAGTATATTGCTTGTGTTTAAGTATTTGCAATGTTGACTATTTTGTTTGTGTTCAACTATTAGCAATGCAGAGAATATTGTTTGTTTTCAAGAATCCGCAATGATGAGTATATTGTTTGTGTTCAACTACTAGCAATGTAGAGTATACTGGTTGAGCTAAACTTTAAGCAATGTTGAGTATATTGTTCGTGTTCAACTATCAGCAATATAGAGTATATTGTTTGTGTTCTAACTATCAGCAATGTAGAGCATATTGCTTGTGTTTTAATATTTGCAATGTTGACTATTTTGTTTGTGTTCAACTATTAGCAATGTAGAGAATATTGTTTGTTTTCAACTATTAGCTATGCAGAGTAAATTGTCTGTGTTCAACTATTAGCAATGTAGAGTATAGTGTTTGTGTTCTACTATTAGCAATGTAGAGTATATTGTTTGTGTTTAAATATAAGCAGAGTACATTGTTTGTGTTCAACTATTAGCAATGTAGAGTATATTGTTTGTGTTCAACTATTAGCAATGTAAAGTATATTTTTTGTGTTCAACTACTGGCAATGTAGAGTATAGTGTTTGAGTTCAACTATTAGCGATGTAGAGTTTATTGTTTGTGTTCAATTAACAGCAATGTAGAGTAAATTGTTTGTGTTAAACTATAAGCAATGTAGAGTTTATTGTCGGTGTTCTACTATTAGCTATGTGGAGTATATTGTTTGTGTTCAACTAACAGCAATGTAGAGTATATTGTTTGTGTTCAACTATTAGCAATGTAGAGAATATTGTTTGTGTTCAACTGTAACTAATGTAGAGTCAATTATTTGTTTGACTCTTATCAGAGCAGAGTTGATTGTTTGTGTTCTTCTGATAGCAATGCAGAGTATATTGTTTGTGTTCAACTGTAGTAATGTAGATTATATTGTTTGTGTTCAAGTGTAACTAATGTAGAGTCAACTATTTGTTTGATTCTTACCAGTACAATTTATTGTTTGTGTTCAACTTTAAGTTATGAAGAGTATATTGTTTGTATTCAACTGTAAGTAATGTAGAGTATGTTGTTTGTGTTCTACTATTAGCAATGTAGAGTATATTGTTTGTGTTCAACTGTAAGTAATGTAGAATAAGGTGTTTGTGTTCAACTGTTAGCAATGTAGAGTATGTTATTTGTGTTCAACTGTTAGCAATGTAGAGTATGTTGTTTGTGTTCAACTGTTAGCAATGTAGAGTATGTTGTGTGTGTTCTACTATTAGCAATGTAGAGTATGTTAATGGTGTTTGACTTTTTTCCAGGTAGAGTATATTGTTTGTGTTCAACCCTTACCAATGTAGAGTATATTGTTTGTGGTCAATCCTTACCAATGTAGAGTATATTGTTTGTGGTCAACTCTTACCAATGTAGAGTATATTGTTTGTGGTCAACCCTTACCAATGTAGAGTATATTGTTTGTGGTCAACCCTTACCAATGTAGAGTATATTGTTTGTGTTCAACTCTAACCAATGTATACTATATTGTTTGTGTTCAACTCTTACCAATGTAGAGTATATTGTTTGTGTTCAACTCTTACAAATGTAGAGTATATTGTTTGTGTTCAACTCTTACCAATGTAGAGTATATTGTTTGTGTTCAACTCTTACCAATATAGAGTATATTGTTTGTGGTCAACCCTTACCAATGCAGAGTATATTGTTTGTGGTCAACCCTTACCAATGTAGAGTATATTGTTTGTGTTCAACTCTAACCAATGTAGAGTATATTGTTTGTGTTCAACTCTTACCAGTGTAGAGTATATTGTTTGTGTTCAACTCTTACCAATGTAGAGTATATTGTTTGTGGTCAACCCTTACCAATGTAGAGTATATTGTTTGTGGTCAACCCTTACCAATGTAGAGTATATTGTTTGTGTTCAACTGTAACCAATGTAGAGTATATTGTTTGTGTTCAACTCTTACCAATGTAGAGTATATTGTTTGTGGTCAACCCTTACCAATGTAGAGTATATTGTTTGTGGTCAACCCTTACCAATGTAGAGTATATTGTTTGTGTTCAACATTGTGTAGCTGCCATTGGAACTCCCTTGTACGATATTCTTGCCATCAATGGATAACTCACCAACCTGGCTTGTTCTGAAACATATTATACTTCTAGCATTTTCATTGATTTAGAGACTGCATTCAAATGATATATTACTAAATTTTCTACTTTTGAATTATTAACACACGCAAAAAATGTTTTTGATATATTTATACAAACCATGCTGTGTAAAAAAACTTTTAATGGATTCATAAAATACGTCTTTAATGTCAAGTTATGGAACACAGTGCCTTGTGACTATATGTAAATGTGGAATTTTTTTTTTGTAAGGAAGGATCTCACAGACATGTTCCTTGTGCGACCCTCTACCAAACTTCGTGTTACTTTTATAGACTTACAAGCATACAATTTGTAGCCTTTGTAGAAAACTGGTAACATGTGAAATATGTAAAATTAGTTTACTCAGCATAATAATTCCATACAAATATATAGCCAAATGTTTATACATTACAATAAATGCATCAACACCCTACACTACCTTTGAGCATAAATATAATGCCATTTTCCATCAAAAATCTTAGAGTTGTTGTATGACAATATGGCCTCCCCACTTCCCAGGTTGTATCGGAACTGTAAAGCGCCATCTATGAAACCCAGAGCAACATAGTCACTGTTGGTTTCCATTTTATCTGGTCCACTCCAGAAAAACAGACCGTTGAATGATGTGGGTCTGATGGAAATGTGTATGTCTATTCTGTTCCCGGTAATCCTGAAATACAAAATGTGCTCAGTTATAAGTTTTCTTATAATTTTATGTTGCAAAGAAGCTTCCCTATAATACTAATGCAATTTAACTATCAAAATATAAGAAGCGTGTTGTGGGAAAACCGGGCTTAATGCATGTGCGTTAACTGGCGTCCTGGATTACCTGTGCAGTCCTCACAGGCTAATCCGGGACGGCACTTTCCGCTTTTATGGTATTTGCTGTTTTAAGGAAATCTCTTCTACACATAACTCCACTGTAGGTGGAAAGTGCCGTCCTGGATTAGCCTGTGCGAACTGCACAGGTTTATCCGGGATGACACTTTATGCACATGCATTAAGCCCGGTTTGCCCATGACACGCCTTATATCATTTACACATGTATAAGATGGTAAGTACTGAATTTTCTAACTCCAAAATTAATACTGTATCCGCATATTTATTGTTTGTATATAGATAATATTATGTAAATGTTGGATAAAGATCAAGTTTATCATGCGAAGATGAGAAACGTGGTAGCGCGAGGATGGCTGAGTACTACCCTGTTTCAAGCTGAGTATATTCTATTTATCCTATTATGCTACACTCATAAATCATGTAAACAGCATGAAAACACGTAAAAAAAAAGCTTTGATTCCTCTTTTTAAAGTCACATTGAAATACATGGCATGTTAAAAATAATGATTGACTAAACATGTCCTTAAATTGCAATAGAATAAAGCTTTGATTTTAAGTCATGGTCACATACGCAATGTACAGATTCGCACACCGGATATGGCTTAAGATCCTGTATATGTATACCGGGACTTCGGTAGAGATCGCATGTCGATCGAGTGAAACGCGACTAATCAGAAGCACATATACGTTTTATTAGCTCACCTGAGCACGAAGTGCTCGGTGAACTATTGGCATAGAGGACCTCTCCTGCGTCGTCTGTCGTCAAGCGTCCGTCGTCTGTGTGCCGTCAACAATTAATTTGTTCTCACGACAGAGACTTCACTTTTTATCCAATCTTAACCAAACTTGCACAGTTTGTGTATGACCATAAAATCTCGGACGGGATTGTTATTGGGCCAGATCACACAAGTACCACTAGAGTTATTGCCCCTTTTTCATGAAAAAATAGCAAAAATGCCTTTGTCCAACATATAGACTGCACAAGTTAACTGCCAGGGCCCAGTTGCTCAAAACTTTAACGGCCGGTTAAGCTAACGGCCTGTTAACTTTAGGTGTAAATAAAACTAATATTACAAGCAATTCACATATTAAACATTTGTCAATTATTTGAGCATATCAATCTATTTAAAATAAATGCAAATTTTAAAATTTTAACATTTAATTGACAGCAAAAACGTCATCCAAAAGTTAACGGCTGTTAGCTTAATTGGCCGTTAAAGCTTTGAGCAACTGGGCCCTGACATATAAATATATTTTTTTAAACAATATCTCACCCTAAACAACTGAATAGATGTTCAAACAATTTCACAGAAATGCTCCTTGGGCGGTTCTCAACTGAAATTGCTCAAATGTTTCTGCTCCGTTTAACATGGGCGTCAGGGGGGCGGTGCCATTTTTCCTTATATGGATATATTGAAAACTTTGAAAATGCTCTTGTCAGAATCCACTGGTTGGATTTAGAAATAATTTCACATAAACGTCCTCTACCAAAGTTTTACAAATGGTTCCGCTCCGTTGAAAAACATGGCCAGTTTTCCTTATATGGCTACATGTATATTGAAAACACCTTCCTCAAATGGCTCCGGTCTGTTGAAAAACATGGGACATGGGACAAGGTCACTTAATTGTCCTTATACGGCTTTATTGAAAACTTTGAAAATCTTCTTGTCCGAAACCACTGGTTGGATTTCGAAATAATTTCACAAAAGTATTTCTTGGTGGTTATCTAACAAAGTTGCTCAACATTTTATTGTTAGGGCCCGTTAAAAAACATGGCCGCCAGGGGGCAGATCCATTTTTATGCCCCCGGCATTTTGATGCGGGAGGCATATAGTGATCGTCCTGTCCGCCTTTCCGCCCTCCGTCCTTCCGTCCGTCCGTGACAAGGTTAAGTAGATTTTACCGTTTCGTCTTACTACAACACTTGGATACTTTAACAGTTGTTGCTTATGACCATTCCCTATCCACCCATATCACCCAACCTCACTGTGACCTTGATCTTGACCGAATTTGCGCTTAGCATAATTTAACTGGGCTGTGTCTTGATTAACTAGATTTCACCGTTTCGTCTAGCACCAACACTGCTTGCAACACCATTGGATACTTACACAGTTGTCGCTTATGACCATCCTCAATCCACCCATATCACCCAACCTCACTTTAACCTTGACATTGCCCTGATTTGGACTTAAAATAAATCAAAAGTGCGATTTCTTGGTTAACTAGAGTTTAACATTTCGTCTAGCACCAACACCGCTTTGTACAACACTTGGATACTTACACAGTTTTATCTTATGATCATTCCCAATCCACCCATATCACCCAATCTCACTTTGACTTTGACCTTGACATAATTTGCACAGGATAATTCAAATGGGCTGTTTCTTGGTTAACTAGATTTTACCGTTTCGTCTAGCACCAACACCTTGACCTTGACCTAATTTGGACTAAGAAATGGGCTATCCAGCACCAACCAGGGGCATGTGTGTTTATCAAACACAAAATCGTGTTTCCTATATTGTATTTGACAGGAACGTTCCTGTGGTGGTTCTCTACCAAAGTTGCTCAAACGGTTTCGCTCCATTGAAAAACACGGCTGTCAGACGGTGGCATTTTTCCTTATAAGGCTATATTGAGAATCTTCTTGTCAGAAACAACTGGTTGGATTTCGAAATATTTAAAACTTTGAAAATCCTCTTTTCAGAAACCACTGGTTGGATTTGGAAATAATTTCACAGAAATGTTCCTCGGGTGGTTCTATACCAAAGTTGCTCAAATGGTTTCGCTCCGTTGAAAAACATTGCCGCCAAGAGAGGCGGGCATTGCTTCATATATGGCTATATTGAAAATTGTCAAGAACAACTAGTTTATTTCGAAATATTTATAAAACTTCATGTCTGAAAAACTTAATGTCTGAAACCATTGCTTGGATTTCAAAAGAATTTCATAGAAATGTTCCTAAGGTGGTTCACTACCAAAATACTTAAATTATTTTGATTCGTTAACAAAGGCAGGGGCCTTTTTTCCTTATATAACATAACAGGATCCTTTCGTTTTGCCTCTCAAGATTCCTTTTACTCATTGAACGTTTCTGATCCTAGATCATTCCCCATGATTGCTTTCCCTATGCATACATATGTTTATTATTGATCAGACTCTCGTAGAAAGTGGTCCATATACTTCACTATAAAATTATCGTTTTTAATTGTGTATGTGCATCAGCAGAAAAATAGCAGTTAGTGGAACTTTTACAATAATTTTGTTTGATGGTGTATTGAAAAAAGATTTGTAGACAGTTAACTGGGTTTGTCGGATTTTGACCATAAGTAAGCGCGGTTATAAATCCCATAGCGTACAGTCAATGTCAGACCTTTTAAAACGGTCTGAGATTATCAGATATATGGCTTTGATTTCGCGAACAACTATTAGTACCTCTTCTAAAATCCGAAGGCTGTAATCGCTATGATTTTAAATCATGTATTATTACGCGAAAGTAAGAAGTGCCATTTTGAAATATGTCATGAACGTTTCCCAAATGCATCCATCGTTTTGATGAATAACGTGATTACAACATAATGTGTTTAAAACAAACTCAAAAAGTCGGGTAATTCATAATTGTAAGTGTAGGGTCAAATTTTGAGACTAAAATCGCGGAAGAAAGTAGTCCACTATTGCAGCGTTCGAAGTCGTTGATAAATGGTTAAATTGGGTCACGAGCCAAGAAGATTCATGGACATATCATAATCCTTACATATTCATCTCGCTTACTGTCCATGAGAGTTAAGGATTTTATGTGCGGCATATTTAAAATGTATAACTTGTCATTTTACCATGAATTAAAACGAACGCAACGGGTCACGAAGCGAGCCGAGAAGAAACGTAGACATTCTTATCCTAACCTTATCGTCTCGTTATCGCCGACTCCCATGTTAAGATTATTTGTTGAGTGGGGTATGATTAATTATTTTTATTTACAATTATTTTATTACTTATTTTTGTTGTATTATTCACTTTGTCGTATTAATAATAATAATGAAGAACGAAACGGAATTCGCAGTTTCGGTAATTACACAGTACAGGTACTAGTAATAGCGGTCTATTACACTCCAGCAATCTTATCAGAATATTACACTTGATTTGAGAACAAGCACTATGGCCATGTGGTTAACGCGTTAGACTCTCACGCCAGCGTTCGGGGTTTGATCCCTATGAGAGGCAGGATTTTTGTCTCATTTTGATATATTTTAATTTTGTTTCACAGAATATAAGGGTTTGCTACTACAGATGCTTTATTAATTGAAAAAGAAGACATTTCTAAAATATAATATTATGTGAGTAACTTCCTTTAAGCATTTTAAAACACGTTTGCTAAATTATACGATTGAAAATCTTGTAACACTGTCGTATTCATAAAAATGTTAAATATTTTTAATATTTAGTATAGTGTTTATTTTTAAGGTTTAAATTGAGTTTTGTTTAACGTCATATTTATTTCTCTTCGACAAGTGTGTCTACTGTCTTCCACGGAGATTGCCCGGTAATAAAACTTATAACCATCATTTTTCACTATAAGCCCGCCGGTAGGTACATTCAGACAATGTTTTGGTTATGAAAATTTAATTACAGAATCATGTCGGAATGTCATTAAAAGTCAGATAATCATGTTTGTAGCCCAAAAAAGAACAATGATATTGTACACCGGACACAAAATTAGGCTCATCAGATTTCTTGCCCGACAATATTTTTCATTTTCAATTAAAAAGCTGTTTTGATAGGCCTTATATATTTAATTCGTATATAGTATTGTTAGCTGCTGTAAGCGGCTGCCTAGTTTTCAAACCTGTTAACGTTTTAATTAGTGGCGTACGTTTGACAATGGACCCGAATTCATCAGCTGCACATTTGACAACAGATACAATTTAAAACTGCATTACTGAGAGACAAAAACTAACCTAACTACACAATATTTTAAAATCTGATTTTATTACGTCGCAACACCAACACCGCATTTTGAAGATAATAAATATCCAAATATCCAATGTCTCTGTTCAAGTTATATTTATAATGTTGACACAAATATAGTAAAACACGGAATGTAGGATTCAACTAAATGAAGTTTCACAATTATTATCATTTAATTTTGTTGACTTTTTGGAAAACGAACGACAACATATTATCATGCATATGACACGTTGTGTTTGCTGGTTCTGGCTTTTTAACCAGAATTTAAATTCAGTGATTTCTATTTTCTTCACATAAAAGCACTGAAGGAGCTATTAGCGCAACTGTCATATTTTACCAATAAACATTTATAATGTGTGTGTGTGTATTTTGAAGTTCAAAAGGTCCTTCCGTGCCTGAAGCGGCATTATGTGAGGACCCGGAGTGTGTCCAAGCACTCTTACCTAATTAACTTACTAGAGACTCACGAAAGTTGGGACGCATTTTGAATCATAGCTGCAATTTCAAGCTATTTATTTTTTACTGAAATATATTTTAATTTTGGTATGGTCTTGTGCTGTGGGGGGAAACCGGAGTACCCGGAGGAAACACCACATGTCCAGTATTTTGACCACCAACTAAACTCACATGCGCCGAGTGGGAAGCGAACCCGGGACGCCTAGATGAAAAGCGAGTGTACCAGCCACTGCGCTAGCTGGACAGCCATAAACATTTATAAGTTTATAACCACCGTATTTATGGTGACATATTATATGGCGTACCCCTCTAATTGCCCAGATTGACCATGATAAGGCATCGGGGTTTTCATTTTAATTCATTATATGGTCATTTAGGTGATTAAATACAATTTGATTGTATTTACTGGTTCTAATATACAATTTCAATACACCATAACGGGTCTTAAGTGTCTATTGTACAAAGTTATCTGGACAAGTCAAAAAGATCCATAGGGCGCTCTGATATTGTACAGTGCACTAACATTTTTAATAACTATATTAGTACAAACGAATGTAACAACAGTCGTTGAATTTGTTCTCGATTTCTAATATTCAAAACTTTAGATAGATTTTTGTTTAGACATTATCTAAATAAACCTTTCGAATCTGTTCTGTTTAATTTAAACGAGTGTTGCTATTAACATTTGAATGGAGTGAGTTGTGCCAAATGTTACGCAATAGCGAACAACTATAGTGCCTTCAGCGCTTTGATTGATTTAATTATTCATGCTTAATTTTAGCTCACCTAAGCGCGCAGTGCTCAAGGATGAGCTATTTTGGTCACATCCGTCGTTCGTTGTTTGTCGTCTGTGGTTTATCGTCAAAAATTACCTCAAACAGCTTCTTCCTTTTCTGAAATCACTTGGTGGATTTTAACAAAATCGGAAGGAATGTTTTTAGGTTGGTCCTTTTACCTTTTTTTTTCGATTCAACATCGTGAAAACTCTGGTTGCCATGGCAACCAAAAGGTTAAAAATTAAAAAAATCAAGGCTTGTCACAGGATGTGAATATGCCCCCGAAGCATATGCTCGTCAGAGAAAGGCAAAACAATGTCAGAGTACAATATTATGCCCTGGACAAATATCTTGAGATTTCAGCAACACAACTGTTTGTTGTTGTGACACACTGCCTCATAATGATCTTCATTCCCGCCAAGTTATTACATTCCTTACATGTTGGCAAAAATGATGCTTCCTACAAAAAGTTCATTCTAATATTTGACCTTTTAAGTGTAACCTTGGACCCACAGACCTTGACCGAGGAGCCTGTGAGTGGTATGCGACACATCATCTGGTCATGGGAAAAAATAATCTGAAGTAATATTAAAATCCTTCAAGGCTTTTGGAAGATATAGAGCAGAAAAAAAATTCCTTGACATTTGACCTTAAATTGTGACCTTGAATTGTGACCTTAACCTTTGACAGACGAGCATGGGAGTTTTATGCGACACATTGTCTGATCATAGAGAATAATAATCGGAAGTAACATCTAAATCCCTCCAGACATTTAGAAGCTATGCAGTGGAAATAAAAAGTCATGAACTTTGACCTTGAATTGTGACCTTGAACTTTGACCGACGATCATGGGAGTTGTACGCGACACATTGTCTAGTCATGGGGAATAATAATCTGCAGTTATATTAAAATCCTTCCGGGCGTTAAGAAGTAACGGAGCGGAAACAAAAATTCATGAACGTTGACCTTAAATTGTGACCTTGACCTTTGACCGACGAGCATGAGAGGAAGGTGCGACTACTAAATGCGCTCTTTCGGGGGCATAAAAAACGTTCTTCTCTGATACCACTAATTGCTGGGTTTCGAAATAATTTCACAAACATACAGAGCAATCTCGCCTTTCTTCTTAAGCCAGATAGTTAAGCTGATAAAATCAATAGTACTACCCGATAGACAGTCAGCTGTTTGGTACTAATCGGAAATCTTCCGAAGATTTTCGGCTGCTATCGATTTTATCTGATTATCAATACTGCCTTATCTAAGATGCTATCGGTAATAATTTTTACCCTTTCATACCCTCAACAATTTGCAAGAGTGTATCAGTATACAAGGGATAAAGCGACACACTTCTGTTTTGATCCAATTTTATTCTCTGTTGAAAAATATTAAGGTTAACAATAAACCCATAGTCTTTAACAGTAACAACAAACTACAACAACAACAACTACTACTACAACTATTACTACTACTGCTAATAATAATAATAATAATGATAATGATCATCATCATGTCATCAACATCATATTATCATCTTTATATCATCATCATATCATCATCATCATATCATCATCTTCATATCATCATCATATCATCATCATCATCAAACACGAACAATTATACTTTCTCTAAAGATATGTTTGGCAATAAATGAGAACCGTTCACGGAACATTGAGACAATTTCGCATTATGAAAGGCATCTATGACATGTTGGGGATTACACAAGCAAATTATTAAGTGGCCCCATTTGTCACCTTCGCCTATCCGTCGAGACCAGGTATCGAGCCCCTTTTGAGACAAGACAAGACAAGACAAATATTTATTAAGACTTGTACAGTGTACATCGTCTAAACACTAAAATGTTTTACATACATACATTTGGTTACGTTATAATGAATACAATAATAACAAATACAATCAAATTAACAGTCATGTACATATATATTTTTTGGTAAAAACTTAATATAAATAAGTATAATGTACATTCGTAATTTCTATGGGAGATAACTACTTATAGTTATGTCACAACATTAAGACAATTATTTCTTATAATTAGTGCTTCTTTTACAAATTTTGCTAACTTAATAAGTTCGCATGTATTAGTTGTATTTAACAATTGGTGGAATTTGTAAACAGAAGGTCTATTGTAATAACATTGCTTTAAATAGTTTCGCCTAAGAACAGAGTATGAAGAACATTTACAGACAAAGTGAAACTCATCTTCCACATCTAATTCATTGCAACAAAGACAATAGCGTTCGTTTCTTGGGATATTCTGACCAGCATATCTTCCAGTTTGAATTCTCAGTGGCAGAGCCGAAGTTCTAAGCTTTGTGACAGAATGTCTTAGTTTTTTAGGTAGCAAATCTAAATAGTATTCATAATTGAAAATATGCTTAAATACACGATACATATCTAAAACAGAACTATTAACAACAGATCTAAACCACTCTTGTTTATATGTATCAATTACAACATTTTTAAAGTGCGTTATAAATGTATTAACATCAACAGAGCTTGGATTATTAAACACGTAAGACAAACCGTAATTGTCTAACAGCTTTTTAAGATTTAAAACCCAGTTTGAACGTCCGTTGTGGCAATCGTGTAAAGCTTGCAAATATATGGATTTTATAATAATATTTTCAG
The DNA here is from genome assembly GCA_027627225.1 of Congeria kusceri. Taxonomy (NCBI): domain Eukaryota; kingdom Metazoa; phylum Mollusca; class Bivalvia; order Myida; family Dreissenidae; genus Congeria; species Congeria kusceri. The sequence goes on along the minus strand of CM051032.1, from coordinate 34,636,506 downwards.
TTTGGGTAATTTTAAACCAGTATTTAATAATCCTTACGTATCGATGAACAAAAAGTGGGTATCTACCTAATTCGCCATAGACTGTAGCATTACAAACATTTTGTTTAACGTTTAATAGTCGTTTACAGAACTTTAAGTGCACCCTTTCCAATTCTTTTTACTTTGTATTACCCCATACCTCACATGCGTAATTCAGAATAGACCCAACAAAAGCATCGAACAGTTGGCATTGTGTTTTGGGCTTAAGGTCAAACTCTTTACATTTGTTAAATAAAATATTCATTGCTTTTAGTGCTTTACCACATAAATGTTCTTGGTTCAAATTTCCAGTATAATTAAAAACAGTTCCCAAATAGTTAAAATCGTTTACTACTTCAATTTGCTGACCGTCATATGTCCATTTTTCAGATGGCAATATTCTTCCTCGTTTGCGGAACACCATTATTTTAGTTTTATTAGTATTTACCTTTAATCCCCAACAATTACAATAATTAGATAAAAGATTTAAATGGTTTTGCACTTCTTCTGGAGATTTACCTATGATTGCCATATCGTCGGCAAATAGTAACAATATCAGTACAATATCATCAATACTTAAACCGGAAGTAGCCTCATTCTGCAAAAATAGTTCTAAATCCTCTATAAATAAAGAAAATAACAATGGGGACATAACTTCACCTTGGCGTAGACCTACAGCATAATTAAAATATTCTGAATATGATGAACAATGCTTAACACATGACTTAACATTTTGGTACATATTTTTTATTATTCTTAATAATTTACCTTCAATGCCACATTTGAACATTTTTAGCCACAATGCATTTCTATATACAGTATCAAAACATTTCATCATATCAACGTAAATGACATATAATCTTTTATTTTCGTTAACATATTTTTGAACTAAGGACATAAGGATGTATATTGCGTCAATTGTTGAGCGCCCTTTTCTAAATCCGAATTGGGCATCCGAAATGATGTTAAAATTATTACAAAACGTTTCTAATCTACTATTAATAACTGAAGTAAATAGCTTAGATAAACAACTAAGTAGGGTAATTCCTCTATAATTATTAACATTTGTAGTATCGCCTTTCTTATGTAATGGGATTATAATACCTTCCGTACATTTCTCAGGATAATGACCAGAGTTCAATACCGCTTTAAACAAATCGCATATATGCAAAGCTAAAATATCAATACATTCAATTAAATATTCGTTCAAAATACAATCACTTCCATGGGCTTTATTACGCTTTAACAGTTTAACTGAAGCTTTTATCTCGTCAACGGTAAAAGGCTGATCTAATTCAGGGAAACGTGAATTTGGTAAATCAAAATTATGTGTTGAACAAAAAGTTTCGGCAACATCGTTTACACAGTCAAACAAACCACTACTTATATTAGAGAAAAAATTGCTATTTGAGACAAGTTGGCGCAACCTTGTCAAAACATCCACGCTTTGGCACTTAGGACCCAACAATATAATTTTAAAAACAATTAGGACATCCATGTATAATGATGATTATCAGCTGATTATACCACCGACCCATATACATGTATAGTGCCTGCATGATCCCATTTTCATTTGATATATTAAGCTTTCATTGATATGGAAACTTTTTTTAAAGTTTCATCGTAATAGTTATTAATTTTAATAATTACATTATCAGAACTTCGTGATTCAGTTATTCTAGCTTGTTTTGACTTAATTTAAGTATGGAATTATTGTTACGCGTATTAAAACAACTGTTTTTTTTTCCGTTTCTGTCATTAATTTCGGGCATTATTTTGATACTTTGCATTTAAAGAATTTGTATTTGGATCAAAATATTTAGGCATAATCTCTTACCTTTCTTTAATTCAACAATAATTGAAAGTATGTCTTCTGCTATAAATTAACACGCATTCTCTGAAATATCTCCATGAATATAACTCTAATGCATTGTTATAAAAAATAATTGATCTAAAAAAATCTGGATTTCATTGTCTAAAATAAACTAAACTGCAGATTATAAGGTCTATGATAAGAGTACCAAGATTGTTATCTGTTTATTTACCCCCAATAAACTCCGCGGGGAACATATACTGCTAGAACGGTAGTGTTCCATGAACCAACTCGGTATCGTTCGACAACGCTCGTTTATTTCCGTATTGAGTCACGGAAATGAATTTTCAACAATAGGCACCTCATTTTAGCCTAAATTCCCACGCCTAAAATTTTTAATACTTAAACACAATTAACACCACTCGAACAAGCAAAGAATGAATTTTCCAAATCTGTTTGTACTTTTCAGACAAACAAGGTGAAGTTAATTTTTTATACGATAAAGTTGAAAATGCACCATATTTCCGACCAAGGTTCTATTGATTTCTATAGGTAATAGGGTGATGTTACAAAAATGCAAATTCCCACGCCTAAATATTAAAATGAAATAAAATAAATGGTACTCTGTTAGAGAGTATAAAATTCTCTTTTCAATTCCGTTTCTGAGAGTAAAAAAATAAGGAAGTTACGGCAAATACTATTTAACGCTCCCTATAAAATCCATGTAAATTTCAAGCGCGAAGTATCGATTTTTGCGCCGCGCTGAAAAGCGAGATTGTTGCACATGCAATGTTTCTTGGCAGACCCTCTACCAAGTTTCTTTAGTTTCATTTTGATTTGTTAAAAAACATGGCCACCAGAGGGCGAGGCAGTTTTCCTTCTATGGCTATATTGAAAATCTTCATGTCCGACACCTTTTGATGGATTTGACAATAATTATTTCACGAAAACGTTCCTCTGCCAATCCACTGCAAAATTTATTATCAAGTTATTTTCATTCATAAAACACAAGGTGGCCAGAGGGTGGGGCAATTTTCCATATGTGGCCATAATTGAAATCCTCAAACAATTGATTGACAGAAACTGAATGGTTTCCAAAATAATTTTAAAACAAGAGGGCCAAATGGCCCTGGGTCGCTCACCTGAGTTTCTTTAGTGGAACAATTTTCCATGTGTTAGAGTTTTACACAGATATGGATATACTGATAAGGACTGATGGAAATGCAGCTTTAATCATCATGGTTTGAAAAACTTACATGACAACAGACATTCAAAATTTTGAAGTACATATTGAAAAAGCTTTTTTCAATTTGACCTAGTGACCTAGTTTTTGACCCCACATGACCCAGATTCGAACTCGGACGAGATACCATTGGGGCAAATGTTCTGACCAAGTTTCATGACGACTGGGCAAATAATGGGACTTCTAGAGTGTTAACAAGCTTTTTCTTCAATCTGACCCAGTGACCTAGTTTTTGACCACACATGACCCAGATTCAAACTCGGCCGAGATATCATTGGGACAAATGTTCTGACCAAGTTTCATGAAGATTGGACAAACATGTGACTTCTAGAGTGTTAACAAGCTTTTTCTTCAATTTGACATAGTGACCTTGTTTTTGACCACACATGACCCAGATTCGAACTCGGCCGTGATATCATTTGGACAAATGTTCTGACCAAGTTTCATGAACATTGGGCAAAAAATGTGACTTCTAGAGTGTTAACAAGCTTTACAAAGTTTTAAATATAGCCATTTAAGGAAAACTGCCCCACCCCCTGGCGGCCATGTTTTTCAACGGAGGGCAACCATTTTCGAACTTAGCTGAGATATAATTAGAACAAATGTTCAGCGCAAGTTCCAAGAAGATTGGGCAAAAAATGTGACTTCTAGAGTGTTAACAAGCTTTTTCTTCAATTTGACCTAGTGACCTAGTTTTCGACCCCACATAACCCAGATTCGAACTCAACCGAGATATCATTGGTTCAAATGTTCTGACCAAGTTTCATGAAGATTGGCCAATGAATGTGGCCTCTAGAGTGTTAACGTTGTGCTCAGGTGAGCTAACAAAAGTGGGAGTTTTGTCAATATATGTTGCTTTGAGAACAGAATTCATAAAAAAATAATATTTTGGAGCAATTTCAACATTTAAAAGAAGTGGCGGATTTTGGCATTCCCACGCTCATTTTTCACACTGGTTAGACCTTCAATCTCAATAAATATTTTTCATTTGCCAAGTATTTGAAATGTAACCAAAACACACCAGCAAATGCACATTAAGCCTAACTTGATTTACGTAAATTGTTATGTCAATCGGTAAACAACTTTTGAAAATATCGCAAAACTACCCCCTAAATGTGGCGGATTTAGTCAATTGTGACTAGTCGGCCTACAGTATCCCGGCAAGCCTAGACTACTTTCCGCTTGTCGGAAGTGGCCGATGTGTTCAAAGTGGGATTTAGGCACTGCGCCAGTAAACTATTCAGAAAATCTCGTTGTTTAGGCTGTGTATCCACGGTATTCTGGTCCCCCTTAATACGATGACAAAAGCCCTTCAAAAGTACCCCAACAACATTTCATGGTAAATTTTACTGAGCCCTCAAAATACCCTCAACAGATTGTCTTAATTTAGATTTCATAATATTATAATGATTTAATAATGCAGACTTGGAAGAAATATGAAATTGCGCGAGTAAAGACACTTGTTTTCCATTTAAACTATTTACATAACAACCCTGAAAGAGAAAACAATTATCTGGAAAATGTGTGCCACACGTAACCCATCCATTTATATACATTTTAATTTTTTCCTTGTTTCTTACAGATTGATAAAATATATTTGAAAAAAAAGAAAGAAAAATATTGTGGCATTGACGTTTCAAAAATGTTCTAAATTTATTTAATATTTTTTATATCCTCGTGAAAATTTGCGGTATTCTACAAAACGTTATATTTTACAATTTGTATTCTGAAATTAAAGATAGATATTTTGTTTGTATTTAATATGTTTTAAAAACGAGTATGGTCAAACCTATTTTAAGTACATTTTCATAGTGTCATTAAGAGGAACGGTATCTAAAGAACAGAGCATACTGGTGCTTTGTCGTTAAAACTCACATATACTCTCAGTCCAGTGCGTGCAGTATTACATCATTAATTATAAAATGAATTATTAAATTATTAAATGCATTGGGTTGTAATATTAACTAAATATTTACTTTTCAGCGTGTCATCGTATTATGTATTATCTGCTCGAGGCAGGGGTGTCGTTGGATACCATCCAACTCATTGTCGCCAGATTTTGGATACCCGTATCTGTGTAACAGAAATAAATACAATCCATTAATTGTACATGTTTAGTTCCTGTTATAGCTTCTGATTCGCTATCAACTGACTTTGACTCGTCACATGCCACCTTGAAGACAATGTTGTGGCGGTCTTTAAATCGAGTCAGCAAGCCTGGTTTGGACGGACGGACAGATGGACAGACGATGCGATTACTCAGGGGTGTGAAAATATCAAAATTGTTAACTTGTCCATGGACAAGTTCATTGCAAAAATCTACTTGTCCATAAACAACATTCACTTGTCCAAACAAAAACAAAGTTTTTATTCAGGCCTTCTGATATATATTTTTTAATTAAATTATAAAAAAAACCACAATTTGTCATTTGAATATATAAGGGTATAATAATACGATAATTGGCTTCCTACTTAAACATCATTTTTACACCCTGAAATTGTAATTGTCCATGGACATGTAGACAGCAAAAAATCACTTGTCCGACAGTAAAATTACCCGCATCGGACAAGTCGGGCATAGGATTTTTACACCCCTGGATTACTATATACCCCTCGAAGTCGGGCATAGGATTTCTACACCCCTGGATTACTATATACCCCTCGAAGTCCCTTCGGGAGAATTAACATCAAAATTTAGTTCCAGTTTTCCAAATACACCTGGAATTAAAACATATATATTAACAAATACATCTGGAATAAAAACATATATATTTACAAATACACCTGGAATTAAAAAATATATATTAATATATGAAATAAATAAATAAATAAATAAATAAATAAATAAATAAATGAATGAATGGATGGATGGATGGATGGATGGATGGATGGATGGATGGATGGATGGATGGATGGATGTGATGGATGGAGGGATGGAGGGATGGAGGGATGGAGGGATGGAGGGGTGGACCGAAAGACAGAAGATATGAGTAAAGTGAGCATGGGACTGAGAGAGTGAGTCAATGAGAACTTATGTAAATGGATACATGGAGAACGCCTGTTGGTATAGATATATTGTCCAATAAGCGCCATATGGTTTTTATCAACAACTTTACAACAGTAAACAACAAACACGTGTTCATGATTTACAAACATTGATTATTATCAACTTTGCAGCATAGTAAACAAAAACAGGTGTTGATAATTTACAGACATTAAATTTTGTTATTATCAACTTTGCAAAATAGTTTTAAAAAACAACATGTTTTCATAATGTACAAACATTTATTATTATTAACGTTACAACATAGTCAACAAAAACACGTGTTCATAATTTGCAAACATTTATAACTACATAGTGGTCTTTCCTAAATGATATTCCATAACCACACTTGGGAAAACTTCGTTTATTTCAAAATATGCACATTGTCACAAAGGCAAATATATATAAATAAAACAACATAATGTTTATTTTAATTTAAAAAGAAAATAAATAAACGCATACATAAATTTGTTTTGGTAGACTCATTATAATATCGTTTATAATTTAAAAAAAAAGTCTACGATTTGCTCCAATTTTGTATGGAATATCACGGGACATGCACAACAATAATATTTCCATTATTGAGCACATCAAGTGCACATTCTTTGTCGGTATCTTTGCTAACTTCGGTATACCCCACGATCACCTTCGACCCTGTGGTTACTGAAAAATCTGACATAATTGTTTGAACATCTGTGGCCATCGATGGTGCAGAGAATGTAGTGGCTGAAAACTAACCAAAAGTACATCTGTCTTGTTGCAAGATGTCGATAAAAACCATCTGCCCTTGCAATGAGACGGGCTTCACCGTGAACATACCCGGCACCGTGAACATACCCGGCTTCGTTGAATTGATTTAATAAAAAGATACCCCTACCCTTTTTCAGAAAACGATCGCGAAAGTTGATTTGTGAAACATCCATGGATTCGAGGCGACGTAAATAATTGTCGAAATCGTAATACACAGAAAGATCTTTAATGTTTAAGTCATCTTCTTTAATTAAACACGCCATTACGAACTGGCGTTTAAATCTTAATTTATCGCCGATTGTTTTCCGGAAAAGGCGAAGAGCTCTTTCTCCTAAATGTTGTTGGTACAATAAAAACTCACCGACGTTCTCCATGCTCTCCATTGTGAAAATGTTTTGAAGTGTGTATAGTGCGAAATTATTAACCCGACACTCATTAATCTTCGTGACAAACCGTACGTGTGTTCGGTTGTTTGCGTGGTTTTGGACGAGTTTCTGTTATTTGATTTTATGTTTATATAGATTTAAATACGGGAAGCGTGAACGGTATGTAATGGTCGTGTGGTATAATTGCTAGCACCCCACGCCGTCGGACCGAGTTCAATTCCTTCTATCAGCAACCTTTTTAAAAATGTTTGGAGTTATCATTAAAATATGCAGATCACGAGATATTATTTAAAAATGTATATATTTCATTGTGTACAATCTTTTTTTTTTATTTGATCTAATTAATATTTGTTTGTTTTATGTTTTAGTATTCAAACAGAAAGTCATGATACATGTACAGTAACAGTTTCGTTTAATAATGATAATAATATAATAGGGCTGCTGCGAATATCCGCGAGTACTCGGATACTCATGATTTCGGACTGGGAATCGAGTACGAATACTCGCCATTGCCGAGATCGTTTAAAAGCGATCTTAAATTTTATATTTACCTTATATTGATGTTCTTAACATTAGTTAATTAGTACACAAAATAAACCCTTTTGAGACATTATATTGCAGTTTAATGTGATGTTTCGAGGTTTTTTCAAAACCTAAGTTAGCCTTAATATTCGCTGGTGCACGGAAATCCCAAATCAATTTAAAAAGATAAGAAACATGAATGCGAAACGCCTATCAAAACAATGGCGTCATACACAGGCGCAAGTACATGACGTATGGCGGAACAAAAATACCGCAAACCACCAGCAAAATTTACATCCCCAGTGTGGAAATACTTTAATATTTAAAAAAAAAAAAAGGACGAGAAGAAGGCGATAAATTTGTTTAATATGATAAAGTTATTAGTCTTCATGACTCATGAGAGTGTTTTCCTGTATCACAATTTGTAACAGCTCATTCGTAATTCGATATGTGAATCGTAAACCCCGACTCGTCGATCGGATCGGATCGTCACTTACCCAATGATCCACATCCCTAATATATAAACCAATAAGATATCAATTTACATTGTATAATTGCCTACGCTACGCTCAATACTTGTTGTAGTTGCTATAAATAAATCCCGATTGCATACGGAATATTCATGAGTGTCAGGTTAATAATTGTGCACTTATACTGCAGTGATTAAGGTTGGCTATTTATATACACACGTTTGGTCTCTACGACATTGTTTAATTTATTCCTTAATGATATGAGTGAATTATTTGAGCATCCGAATAAGGGTATTATGATGAATGGAAAAAGAATAAGCCATTTGCTTTATGCTAACGATTTAGTTCTAATCGCCGAAAACGAGGACGATCTTCAGTGCCTACTAAATGTACTGTCCCAATGGGGCGACCAATATGACAAGTAAACATTCATAAGACAAAAGTGATGCATTTCCGATCACCATTAAAGCAAAAATCCCAATTGAAGTTTACATGCAACAACAATGACATTGAGTGCGTCGATAAATACCGTTACCTGGGATTACTGTTAACTGACACTCTTGATTATAATGTGACAGCTAAATACATTGCTCAATCAGCGACACGAGCTTGGGGGATTGTCATCGCAAAATTTACAACCCTAAGAGGAATGCCATACGATGTAATTGTATGAGACACTTGTTTGGCCAATAATAAGCTATGGAGCTGCGATATGGGGAACTCGAGAATTCTCGTGCATCAATGCTGTCCAAATTAGACTTTCTAATATGGACACAAAATAGAACAACTTTATTTTTAAGGCCACATCAAATCATAATAAATGTTGGCCACGTTATGTCATAGATAAAGTTAAGTGTCTGACCAACTATGATTTAGGCACAGACGTACATGTTAGCAAATCAGAATGTATACGAATAATCCACATGCTTCAAATATCAATGTTTAACGATATACAAAATAAAGGGTTACAAGGTATAAATTCGGATTCAAGTATACGTATAAATAGAGGTGGTAATAAATTACGTTTATTCAGAACTTTTAAACAAACATATATAGATGAGGCTCATGTCAAGCATACCAGTATTACACGCCAAGAGAGAAGTGCATTAGCCAAATTTAGGTGCGGTGTGGCACCTTTAAAAATTGAAACCGGGCGGTACCAAGCCATTGCATTAGACCAAAGAACTTGTCTTCACTGTAAAACATTTATTGAGGACGAAAAACATGTCTTACTAATTTGCCCGCTGTATGATGATTTAAGAAATGTTTTAATGTTAAAAGCAAACAGTGTAAATACTGATTTCAACTCATTTTCAGCTACCGACAAACTTTTGTTCCTGCTGTCAGACGAAAATATTGGTAAATACAGTGCTAGAACTTGTCATGAAATCTTAAAATTGAGACGTAATTATATGTATAGAAACTAACACTGAATGTGGTAATGATGTAAATATGCATTAGTTGTAAATATGTATTTTATATGCACATTATCGGCAATCTTTATTGCACCAGGACTGACTACATTTTAAAGGTTTTAAATCGTATGCGTTTTAAATTTGAATGTATAGGATCTTAAATAGTCTCTCATAACTCTTTTAGAGTGGTTTTATACATATTATTAATATTATTATATGTGTATTTTTACCATGAATGTATAGAAGTGAAATTATTCTGTTCTGTTCTGTTTAGCTCTGTTGTGCACAACCAGACAGAGGCGTAGCTAAGACTGTGCCTGTAAACATGATACAATCTTGTTTCGAGTGTCTTTCGTTACCCACTAATGAAATGCCATTTAATATAAGGCCATTCCAATTTGATGCTATGTTTAGCGTCCTCGGGCTGGTTGATTTTCGGATGCCTGAAAGAAAAAACAAACAGTTTTAACAATGTGAAAAAACGAGTCGCAAAGCGTAAAAAAAAGGAAAAAATATGTTTTTACTAATATTTTATTATATAAATTATATATTAATATAAAATAGTTTATGTATCGAGAAATAAACCAACATTTTTTCTGTTTATACAAACCCGCCTTTCCCGCAGCAACGGGTTGGTTTTCAGAGAAAGTTAAGCTTGCAATTAAAATTCCTAACTGGTTTAAAAAACATCACAAAATAGATGAATAAAAAAAGAAATTATGTAACGTTTCTTATTAGGAAAAAAAACGACAATTTTAAAATAAAATAGAAAAATACATCAAATTAAACAACTCTCGATTAATTTGTATTCCTTAGCAAAACCACATACTTCACTAACTCTTACATATATCACGCTTTTAAAACATATCTAAATAACAAACTAAGCACACATATTTTTGACATTGCTTCAGTGACGATATATAATTTTCGGAAAATAATAGACTCTCTGAAGATAACTAAAGCATCAGGACTAGATAATATTGGCCCTAAAATACTCAAATATTGTGGTGATACTATCGTCGGTCCGATTACTTCCATTATAAATAACTGTATACAAACTAAATTTTTCCCTGACCAACTTAAGGACGCATACATTTTACCATTGCACAAAGGTTCAGACAAAAGTGATCTTAACAACTATAGACCTATTTCCATACTCCCAACCATTTCAAAGATATTTGAGAGACATATCAATCAAATTACGTGCGTAGCTCATTTGCGATTTTTAAGACTTTAACATTTTTCAGAATCTTTGTTTTCGGACAGATTTCGATCAATTATTTTTTTTGCGAATCTAAGTATTCAGACGCTGAAAAAATAATTATTTTTAAGCGTCTGAAAACAGAAAATAAATAAGGAAAATAATTTATTGAAAAACATCAACGACTGCACTGTTTTCAGTCTGGTTTCCACCAAAATAATTCTTGTCAGACATCATTGATTCGCCTTGTAGATTCTTGGCTTAAGAATATCGATTCTGGGTGGATCGTGATGTCAGTATTCCTTGATCTCCATAAAGCATTTGATTTAGCAGATCATGATAATTTACTTGAAAAAACTTTCTTTGTACTATTTCTCTGAATATAATCTAACCTTGATGGAATCGTATCTGTCTAATTGAAGACAATGCATTAATGTGGGCCTCAATTAATCTTCAATTCAAAATATCAAGGCTGGTGAACCTCAAGGATCTATCCTTCATCCTATTCTATTTCTGATATATATTAACAACATCCAATACTTTCTTTAAAACTCAACAGTTGATCTTTATGCGGATGATTTGAGATGATTTGTTTCGGACTATAACATTCAAAATCTACAATGTTCATTTCAGAACGATTTAGCCATTACATCTACTTGGCGTGCCTTCAGCAACATGTCCATACATACTAACAAAACTAAATGCATAGTATTATCAAAAGCTAGTATTTCTACGAACATGTAGCTATAAGATATTCGAAAAATACACAACCGATTAATTAATTATTAATTGTTTTTTAATGTAGCTATAAGATATTCGAAAAATACACAACAGATTAATTAATTATTAATTGTTTTTTATACATGTATTACATACTACAAAAATTTCAATACATAGAAACAAGTAACTACAACAAAATAAGATAAGATCAGTTTATTAACATTAAAACAGTACAACAGTAATCTTGCACTTTTTGCAGAAAGTTACTTTAAATAAAATATTTGCAATACACATGCAAAAACATTTTGAAAAGAAATCAACCAGTCATCAGGAGAACATTGTTTTTTTGCACATAAAAAAGACAAACACATCCACAACAAATGATTGCACAGAAATTGCACATAAAAACAATTAAATAATGGAATATTTAAAGTTGATGTTATATATACTCTCAAATACAGACACTTTTAACAAATTGCTTATACAAAAAACAATATATAATTTATCCAAAAAAGTTTTTTACAGCAACATATTTTTAATATTCCAAAAACTAAAAATAACTAGACATTCATGCAACTTCACCATGATATTAAAATGCATTCATCATATTTTATTTACAAATGACCAAGCATGCATTTAAAATCATTAATGTTCAAGACATGAACGAAATGCAAAAGTCGGTTTTGGAGAATGATATGAAGGGAAATCAGTTACTGATTAAAGGAAAGAATATTTCACCCTATGCAAAATCATACACGGATACATGGAAATAAAATATTGCCGCCAAAGCCAAAAAAAAACAACAACAAATTCTGTGTTTCAGGCAACCCGACCCTACCTACCGAAAACCCCTGAGCCTTCAGTTTTAAGCGAAGATTGTTTTCCGTTAAATCCGTATTTGTCAGATTTTAGATAATTGTAAATGTTTTTTTTAACTGAAATGTGTCTTTAAAAAAAAGTTAAAACAAAAACTCAGTCCCAACCCTACCTTACTTTTTTAGACTGTTGCCCGAAACAAACAATTTTTGTTTGGCCCAACAAATGACCTTACACCAACATTACGAGTAGAAACGTAACAATTACAGAATAAAATGTGTACATATGTTGTTCCTTACAAACTATGGCACATGAATTAGAAGTCTGACAGTTGCTCTTTCATATTTAGTTTACTGTCAGCAGAAACTATTCAAAGGAAAGTATGTACAAGTGCTTTATAGGGAAGTAATACATTTATTTTATATGACTGTTAGTGAAGTGTAAGGAAAAGTTCTTACCGGTAAACTTAAGTCTTAAATTCAAATATTAGCCAATGATATTTAAAGCTGATTTGTAACAACAAATCTCATTGGTTAATATTTTAAGTTATTGTATGTAATTTTTACTGAATTAACAATTTCCTTGGGCCTAACAGTTTTGCTTATTAACTAATTATTTAAATAATATATCATAATCATGAATCGTTAAGCATGTTTCTACATGTTTACAGATGTTATCAGTTAAAATTCTCCTATTTACACAAAAAATACTAACCAAATTCATAAAAATGGTAAAACATAACAATGAATTTACTTTTATTCTAACATTCAAATTAAATAAGTGTGATTGTAAATACAAATATATAATTTAAAAATACTCCAATCATTTCCAGCTGTACATCAAACAAGCATGTTAACAGTCTTTTATGCTTTGACCCTTGCATATAAATCAAAAGCGGGACATATTGTCAAGAATTAGCAAAAACGAGGTGTGTCAAATACACTTCTGCGCATGTGCACATTTAAAATATACCAGTAAAAATTATTATAAGTCAATAATTTTTTCCCCCAAAATTATGAACATCCTATTATTCAAATGTCATATGCAAAACTAAATGACTTAAATAATCTATCAAAGTGGTTGTAAGACACAATCATGTAAAATTATTATGACAAATTTTTGAATTTTCAAACACAACACACATTCTGGTGTTTAACAAAATTATTATTTATAAGAGATGTTTTTCTATCAAGATATGTAAACTTTATATTCAAGGTTGTTTTTACAATAAATCCAGAAAGCTAAGGCCAACAAATAATAAAACATATAATAACACATCTATTTGTACCTTTATGGGACAGTCATTACAACAAACTAATCTGATTTGCAAACCATAGAAAATTTGCTGTTGTATGTTGCAAAATCAAATATTTTAGTCTTATTTTTGAAATATGAGCTTACAAACATATATGTGTTGTTTGCTGCAAACAGACAGTTCATGTTAACCTTATGACATTATTTTCATGTTGCTGTTAGCATACGACCATACAAACATATATGTGCGGTTTCTTTGCAAAATAAAATAATCTAATTGACATTATTTTCTTTTTTGGTTTTTGAGGCATATTAGCCTACAAAAGTTTTATAAACACACCTGCCACTTGGTTTACAATACAATACTGGTATACTAAAGGACAACTCTGGAATCAGAAGTCAATATTCACAGACAGGGTTTTATGTTCATGCCACTGTCAGCCATTGTCAACATGTCCACACTGTATTTATCATCAAGCACCAGGTCTCGGAGACAACCTGTGAAGCCGGACTTGAATCTACCCAGAGTTCCCTGCTCAACGTCTGGTAATCCACCTGTAACAGAATCAAATCAGTTGTGATATGTACAAGAAGATTTTTGTTATTGCCGTATATATTTTGAATACTATTCGTGTTCAACTCTTACCAATGAAGAGCCATACTGAGTATATTGTTTGTGTTCAACTCTTACTAAAGTTGAGTATATTGTTTGTTTGACTTTTCAATGCTGAGTATATTGTTTGTATTCAACTCTTCCCAATGTAGAGCATGTTGTTTGTGTTTAACTATTAGCAATGTTTAGTTTATTGTTTGTGTTCAACTATCAGCAATGTAGAGTATATTGTTTGTGTTCAACTATCAGCAATGTAGAGTATATTGCTTATGTTTAAGTATTTGCAATGTTGACTATTTTGTTTGTGTTCAACTATTAGCAATGCAGAGAATATTGTTTGTTTTCAACAATCCGCAATGATGAGTATATTGTTTGTGTTCAACTACTAGCAATGTAGAGTATACTGGTTGAGCTAAACTTTAAGCAATGTTGAGTATATTGTTCGTGTTCAACTATCAGCAATATAGAGTATATTGTTTGTGTTCTAACTATCAGCAATGTAGAGCATATTGCTTGTGTTTTAATATTTGCAATGTTGACTATTTTGTTTGTGTTCAACTATTAGCAATGTAGAGAATATTGTTTGTTTTCAACTATTAGCTATGCAGAGTATATTGTCTGTGTTCAACTATTAGCAATGTAGAGTATAGTGTTTGTGTTCTACTATTAGCAATGTAGAGTATATTGTTTGTGTTTAAATATAAGCAGAGTATATTGTTTGTGTTCAACTATTAACAATGTAGAGTATATTGTTTGTGTTCAACTATTAGCAATGTAAAGTATATTTTTTGTGTTCAACTACTGGCAATGTACAGTATAGTGTTTGAGTTCAACTATTAGCGATGTAGAGTTTATTGTTTGTGTTCAGTTAACAGCAATGTAGAGTATATTGTTTGTGTTAAACTATAAGCAATGTAGAGTTTATTGTCTGTGTTCTACTATTAGCTATGTGGAGTATATTGTTTGTGTTCAACTAACAGCAATGTAGAGTATATTGTTTGTGTTCAACTATTAGCAATGTAGAGAATATTGTTTGTGTTCAACTGTAACTAATGTAGAGTCAATTATTTGTTTGACTCTTATCAGTGCAGAGTTGATTGTTTGTGTTCTTCTGATAGCAATGCAGAGTATATTGTTTGTGTTCAACTGTAGTAATGTAGATTATATTGTTTGTGTTCAAGTGTAACTAATGTAGAGTCAACTATTTGTTTGATTCTTACCAATGCAGTTTATTGTTTGTGTTCAACTGTAAGTTATGAAGAGTATATTGTTTGTATTCAACTGTAAGTAATGTAGAGTATGTTGTTTGTGTTCTACTATTAGCAATGTAGAGTATATTGTTTGTGTTCAACTGTAAGTAATGTAGAATAAGGTGTTTGTGTTCAACTGTTAGCAATGTAGAGTATGTTATTTGTGTTCAACTGTTAGCAATGTAGAGTATGTTGTTTGTGTTCAACTGTTAGCAATGTAGAGTATGTTGTGTGTGTTCTACTATTAGCAATGTAGAGTATGTTAATGGTGTTTGACTTTTTTCCAGGTAGAGTATATTGTTTTTGTTCAACCCTTACCAATGTAGAGTATATTGTTTGTGGTCAATCCTTACCAATGTAGAGTATATTGTTTGTGGTCAACTCTTACCAATGTAGAGTATATTGTTTGTGGTCAACCCTTACCAATGTAGAGTATATTGTTTGTGGTCAACCCTTACCAATGTAGAGTATATTGTTTGTGTTCAACTCTAACCAATGTAGACTATATTGTTTGTGTTCAACTCTTACCAATGTAGGGTATATTGTTTGTGTTCAACTCTAACCAATGTAGAGTATATTGTTTGTGTTCAACTCTTACCATTGTAGAGTATATTGTTTGTGTTCAACTCTTACCAATGTAGAGTATATTTTTTGTGGTCAACCCTTACCAATGTAGAGTATATTGTTTGTGGTCAACCCTTACCAATGTAGAGTATATTGCTTGTGGTCAACCCTTACCAATTTAGAGTATATTGTTTGTGTTCAACTCTTACCAATGTAGAGTATATTGTTTGTGGTCAACCCTTACCAATGTAGAGTATATTGTTTGTAGTCAACCCTTACCAATGTAGAGTATATTGTTTGTGTTCAACATTGTGTAGCTGCCATTGGAACTCCCTTGTACGATATTCTTGCCATCAATGGATAACTCACCAACCTGGCTTGTTCTGAAACATATTATACTTCTAGCATTTTCATTGATTTAGAGACTGCATTCAAATGATATATTACTAAATTTTCTACTTTTGAATTATTAACACACACACAAAATGTTTTTGATATATTTATACAAACCATGCTGTGTAAAAAAACTTGAATGGATTCATAAAATACGTCTTTAATGTCAAGTTATGGAACACAGTACCTTGTGACTATATGTAAATGTGGAATTTTTTTTTTTGTAAGCAAGGATCTCACAGACATGTTCCTTGTGCGACCCTCTACCAAACTTCTAGTTACTTTTATAGACTTACAAGCATACAATTTGTAGCATTTGTAGAAAACTGTTAACATGTGAAATATGTAAAATTAGTTTTTCTCAGCATAATAATTCCATACAAATATATAGCCAAATGTTTATACATTACAATATATGCGTATGTATACATCAACACCCTACACTACCTTTGAGCATAAATATAATGCCATTTTCCATCAAAAATCTTAGAGTTGTTGTATGACAATATGGCCTCCCCACTTCCCAGGTTGTATCGGAACTGTAAAGCGCCATCTATGAAACCCAGAGCAACATAGTCACTGTTGGTTTCCATGTTATCTGGTCCACTCCAGAAAAACAGACCGTTGGGTGATGTGGGTCTGATGGAAATGTGTATGTCTATTCTGTTCCCAGTAATCCTGAAATACAAAATGTGCTCAGTTATAAGTTTTCTTATAATTTTATGTTGCAAAGAAGGTACCCTATAATACCGTGCAATTTAACTATCATTCGTTTGCAAAATATAAGAAGCGTGTTGTGGGAAAACCGGGCTTAATGCATGTGCGTTAACTGGCATCCTGGATTACCTGTGCAGTCCTCACAGGCTAATCCGGGACGGCACTTTCCGCTTTTATGGTATTTGCTGTTTTAAGGAAATCTCTTCTACACATAACTCCACTATAGGTGGAAAGTGCTGTCCTGGATTAGCCTGTGCGGACTGCACAGGCTTATCCGGGATGACACTTTACGCATTAAGCTCGGTTTTGCCCACGACACGCCTCATATCATTTACACATGTATAAGATGGTAAGTACTGAATTTTCTAACTCCAAAATTAATACTGTATCCGCATATTTATTGTTTGTATATAGATAATATTATGTAAATGTTGGATAAAGATCAAGTTTATCATGCGAAGCTGAGAAACATGGTAGCGCGAGGATGGCTGAGTACTACCCTGTTTCAAGCTGAGCATATTCTATTTATCCTATTATGCTACACTCATAAATCATGTAAACAGCATGAAAACACGTAAAAAAAAAGCTTGGATTTCCCCTTTTTGACGTTACATTGAAATACATGGCATGTTAAAAATAATGATCGACTAAACATGTCCTTAAATAGCAACAGAATAAAGCTTAAGTTAACATGAAGGCCCGATTGTTATCCGATCGATTTGGCTGTAGTACATGTAATAGGTAATATAACATTGAGCTCTGATATAGTAAAAAGAACTTGCACATGCTAAATGTTTAATAGACGTTAAAATGTCAACCCTAGAAATTAAACCTTTTGCACATAATAAACAAAACAAATATCTTAGCTAAATCAATGTTACATTTGTACTTTGCATATCAAAAGATAACACTTTGTATTACATTTACTATTTAAAGGCAGTAACAAGGTAATGCAAATTAAACTAAACATTGTTCAATCTAATTGAGAGATAACAAACACATTAAATAATATCTTATTAGCAAAAAGTTTATAAACATTTCAATAAAATAAATGTTATATTAACAGTTTTAAATTTGGTATTTTGTTTACAATGCAACACTACATAATTAGGTCCTAATGTTTTTGTAGAATATCGCGCAGCTTACCGAAACCTAACAGTGAAGTCAGACTTAATATTCGTCGCAACGATACTAGCCATGTAAATACAGCTATCGTTTGTAAACAATTTTACATGGAGGATCAGTGTTTTTATAATAAACAGTATCCACTAAACCAAATGTTTCTTGTGAAGGTTGTATAACAATCTAAACACATAATACAAAATACATTAAGATGACCGTTATATCTGTTCTGTCAGAATTTGACTACTTTCAATTTGTATGAGGCTTCAATGTTTATTGCATAATTTTATTAAGATTTGGAAGAGTAATGTCCCTTGAAAACCTCACATTGTTTTTAATGCATACAGCACACATAATTCCAGGCTTATTGAGACATTTTTGTGTCAGTTTCCTGGGTAGAACCAGTACTTGGTGTCTTGAGAAAGACCATTCAAACACTTGCCAATTAGGGATCAAATTCACGCCCTCCTGATTACCTGGCGAACATCATATGTGGCGCGTCTTGGGAAAACCGGTCTTAATGCATGTGCGTAAAGTGTCGTCCCGGATTAGCCTGTGCAGTCTGCACAGGCTAATCCGGGACAGCACTTTCCGCTTTTATGGTATTTTCTGTTTCAAGGAAGTCTCTTCTAACCATAAATCCACTTTAGGCGGAAAGTGCCGTCCTGGATCAGCCTGTGCGGACTGCACAGGCTGATCCGGGACGACACTTTACGCACATGCATTAAGACCGGTTTTCTCACGACGTGCCACATATCTGTTACACCACTGCAACCTCTACTTAGCCTCTTTGCCTTTTGTTGTAAAAACATACCCGTGCTGTTTATATGTGAATGTCAACTGATATCATATCATACACATGTATATTAAAACATATCTGATGTATTACTTTTGAAATAATTTATATAAGAAATAATTTTCGATTTACAGTTCTTTATTGGCTAATCAACAATGATTTGGAGTTCTGATGCATAGGAATTAAACCATGTTAGCCCAAGTGGTTTAATATACCACATCAGAACGACAAATCATTGTTTATTAGCCAATAAACAGCGATAATACGAAATTATTTCGATTCTTACATGACTAAACCAAATTTTCTGCCATTTCAATGTGAACTATATTTTACAGCTACTGAACTTTTTTTGGTTGTTTATGGTAGTTCAACAATGGTGAATTGTGTTTGTTGCCTTTAGAAAACTCTGCATGTGTCATGTTAGAATATGTAATACAAACTTGTGTGCAATTTATTCAAACTTTGAAATGAGGCAGATTTTGTTAAACATTCCAACACATTGTATCTTGGTGTTAAATTTTTAAACTTAATTTCTTTCATCATACCTTTTAGTGATGTCATCATTTGTATACTTCAGGAAACTGTCTGATGAAAACATTGGAATAGCATCATCCAAGTTGAGCTCTGAAAAAAAGATCACTTTCAAACTTCAGGTCCAACGACTACAAACATTACTTTTATGACACTTACCAGTACATTATTATAATGTAATCATAGACAATTAACTTTAATTATGATATTAAAAATTTAAAAACATTTTCTTATTACAATACAAAAGGATGTACATGTCACACATCAAGTAATATGTAAAAGAAATATCCTAGGCTAGTATTTAACAATAAGCCTGAACTTCAACGGCTTATAGTTTAGATTTAGGCCTTTCTTCAAAAGGTTGTCAGTCAAGTTGCAGAGTTGAAAAAAGACTTACTTTTATGGCAGGTTTTTCCCATGTAACTCAGTAACAAAGCCACTCACTTTTATGGCAGGTTTTCCCAATGTAACCCAGTAACAAAGCCACTCACTTTTATGGCAGGTTTTCCCAATGTAACCCAGTAACAAAGCCACTCACTTTTATGGCAGGTTTTCCCCATGTAACCAAATTACAAAGCCTCTCACTTTTATGGCAGGTTTTCCCAATGTAACCCAGTAACAAAGCCACTCACTTTTATGGCAGGTTTTCCCCATGTAACCCAGTGACAAACCACTCACTTTTATGGCAGGTTTTCCCCATGTAACCCAGTAACAAAGCCACTCACATTTATGACAGATTTTCACCAAGTAACCCAGTAACAAAGCCACTCACCTTTATGGCAGGTTTTCCCCATGTAACACAGTAAAAAATCCACTCACTTTAATGGCAGGTTGTCCCCATCTAACCCAGTAACAAAACCACTCACCTTTATGGCAGGTTTTTCCCCTGTAACCCAGTAACAAAGCCACTCACTTTTATGGCAGGTTTTCCCCATGGAACCCAGTAACAAAACCACTCACTTTTATGGCAGGTTTTCCTCATGTAACCAAGTAACAAAAACACTCACTTTTATGGCAGGTTTTCACCTTGTAACCAAGTAACAAAGCCACTCTATTTTATGGCAGGGTTCCAACATGTAACCAAGTAACAAAGCCTCTCACTTTTATGGCAGGTTTTCCCCATGTAACCAAGTAACAAAGACACTCACTTTTTGGCAGGTCTTCCCCATGTAACCAAAGTAACAAAGCCACTCACTTTTAAGGCAGGTTTTCCCCACATAACCAAGTAACAAAGTCACTCACATTTATGGCAGGTTTTCCCCATGTAACCAAGTAACAAAGTCACTCACTTTTATGGCAGGTTTTCCCCATGTAACCAAGTAACAAAGACTTTCACTTTTTGGCAGGTTTTCCCCATGTAACCAAAGTAACAACGCCACTCACTTTCATGGCAGGTTTTCCCAATGTAACCAAGTAACAAATACACTCACTATTAAGGCAGGTTTTCCCAATGTAACCAAGTAACAAAGCCATTCACTTTTATAGCAGGTTTTCCCCACGTAACCAAAGTAACAAAGACACTCACTTGTATGGCAGGTTTTCCCCATGTAACCAAAGTAACAAAGACACTCACTTTTATGGCAGGTTTTCCCCATGTAACCCAGTCTACAGTGACAGGTATAGACATCTCCATGTGGCCGGCACTGACCGCCGTGCAAACACGGGTCCCCGACACACGGATGCTCACAACTCTCCACGTTCACCCCTGATATGGCATCCTTGAGCAGAT
This sequence comes from Congeria kusceri, assembly GCA_027627225.1. Classification (NCBI taxonomy): domain Eukaryota; kingdom Metazoa; phylum Mollusca; class Bivalvia; order Myida; family Dreissenidae; genus Congeria; species Congeria kusceri. The sequence goes on along the minus strand of CM051032.1, from coordinate 34,615,140 downwards.
GTATGTGCTTCTTGTTGATGATTAGCTGTAACATACACAGACAGTAGGTTATCATTGTTCTATAAGACTAAAAAAAGTTATTGATTTGTTTCTCAGGCAGTGCCGCTACATTTTCTTATGGCCCGCCTCGAAGTTTATTTAATGCCAAAATAAATTGTATTTACTATTTTTTGACAATTGCACCTGGGTTTTAAAGGAGCCGTCCAGAAATATGTTAATACAAATAAAACTTTGCAGAAAGTGTTTCTTAAGGGCATGTTGCCGAACAAAATATAAAAATACGCATTGAAATCTGTGAATTATTAACATTTTGGTAACTTGCTATCGTCTATTTTCTGTATGCGATAACTGGTGATGACGTATACCAGCATGTACATCATAGTATATTTCGTTCATACCAAGTGCTTTTGAACAATGCCTTTCGTAAATAAGAAACAGATTTTGGACGAATAAACACCATAAACGTTCATAAGAACTATTACTAAAATTACGATGTATTGAATTAGATCCCATGGACAGCGGCTTAAAATTAAATTTTAACATAGTGGAAGAAGAGTAACCCGGTAGAGATTTCGGTATTTCCAGTCACTTTATTCCTCACTGATTTAATTACATAAATCGGATATATACAAATGTGTGAAATACTGTGTAAATTTTGAAATTCAATTGTCATATTCGATTGGGAACCTTTATAAATATCGCCTATTTGTTGATTAAAATTTTTGTTTCGTAGATGCTTTTGCTTGAGTAATAGCATTCCATATCTTTTTAAAGAAAATCTGTGTCAATATAAGTCCTATGGAAACAAACGAAAATGCCAGCTGCATTGACAAGTTTCCAAAAATTATTGGTGATTTATTGCAAAAATAATTGCTATTTTTGACAGTTATAAAAATATTAATTACGAAAAGTTAAATTCTATAAATAGAAGTACTTTAATGCTGATGGTTTATCAATTTGAAGCCACTTATGTTAATAATGAACATTCAAATTGATTGCCTTTTTACGTCAGCTTGCATAAATGACCGTTTGTGATTAATAAATCTATATTTATAATTTTATAGAAAGGGATGCTTATGTTGTTATTAAAACTTAAAATTGTCTTTACTCTGTCCTTATTTACTTGTTTTAAATATGCCATTACATAGTGCCAATAGAAAAGAGTAGGAGAAAAAAAAAATACTTCAAAAAAAAAAAAAATAAGCCCTCCCTCCTGATTTTTTTGAAAAAATGCATGAGAAATAAATCATTATTTTTTTTTAGCTTAAGTGAGTAATACTTTTTAAATATCACAGTGTATTGGCTCACAATCCCTGGTTTTGAGTTCTGATGCAAATATGCACATCATAGCTATTGCAGTCAATCATGAATAAAAATTCATAGCAACGCCAGCTTGATTGACAAAAATTGGTACAATAACAGAACTATAATGTTTTCCGTATTAAATTACCGGTAGAGTGTCTTCTTGTCAAGATGTAATTTACAACTAAATGTATGCCTTCTGTATGTACTAAGTATGCCTGCTAGTCAAGATGTAATTTACAAATAAGTCTTCTTTGAACTATTATATCTGCCCATGTAATATAAGATCAAACCATAAAAATGTAATACAGTCTACTCCAGATGGCTCAAATTTGCTGGACTGGCATCAAAACTTCGAGCCATTAAAACTTCCAGCTAAACAGTTAGAGAATGTTAATTTTTACAGGAAAGGGCGGTAATCTGTCTGCCGAAGCTAAACTAACAATTAAATGTGTGAAAACTTTAACTGGGACCGTGACAAGCACTCTGAGCCTTTTGAAAATTCAACCCTCGCGAATTCGAGCCAAGCGACAGAAATTTATATAAAAATATATCAATAAAATATTTAATCCCTTGAAGAAACTTCGAGCCAACGAGAAATTGGAGACAAACAAGTTTGAGGCATCGGGAGTTGACTGTACACATTTAAGTGATACCTTCTGAATGCAGCCTACAAACGACCTTGTAACATTGGCGTGTTTTGAAGTCTCGTCAAAGTTCCGATGCCCGCCTACAAACATGCTCTGTGTGACTGTAAGCTGCGTGAAGGCCCCCTGGGAGAGACCGATGATTCTCTCATCATCGTCGACCTCCAGAACTCCCTCCATGCCCGTCCGAGAGATTTTCACTGTGTGCCAGCGGTTCAGCTGTATTGGTTGTCTTGATCTGGAAGATTAGTATTTTAAGTTGCGTTAATACATTATAATAGGTAAATCTTCCAATTAAGATTTTTACTGTGTGCCAATTTGTCAGCTGTATTGGTTGCCTAGATCTGGAAAAAATTTAGCTTTAAAAGTTGAATTAATACAATATGCTTGGTAACGTTTACACATCAAGGTTGCAATGGTTTAGTAGTCTGCCTTGCGACCGGGAGGTCCCGGCTTCGATCTCCACTCAGGGAGCGTTCTCAAGATCTTTCCAAAGACACCAAGTACTGGTTCTTCCCAGGAAACGGACTCGAGCGTGTCATTATAAGTCTAAGGCTTTTGATACAATCAAGCTAACATAAATAGGTCTAAACTAACGTTTTAACATGCATGAAGTCTGGCTGTCACAATGGATTGATCTATATATTGACAGGGATAATTGTGATTGTTCCCTTCTAGTTGTTTTATTTTTATTTTATATTTGTTAAATTGCTTATAAAAGGTTATTATTGTACTTATATCTTGAAAGAGTTTATTTCATACAACTAAAAAGTCACTGCGTCATTGTGTATCATGCAGACTTCTGAAAAGGTCTTTTTAACATATAAATAACTTGGTCTATTTGAAAGAGTTAACTTCTCTTTACCTTATAATAGCTGGCCCTGTGCCAAGGTCAAACCTATATTCAAAGAATCCATTATCAAGTGCCAGGGAAATGAAATCGCCAGCCCTGTCCAGCGTATATCCATTGTACAGGATAAGACCATCCGGATTTTCTGCTTTGAAGAATATTTGTATCTCCACGAAAAGGAGAGCTGTTCGCCCCAGGCCTTGGAGTTCCAGATATGAGTGACCTTGGAATCCTGGGATATGCACATCTAGAACTGTAAGAAGGTATACACATATATATATAACTATATAATTTAGTACCAATGTGCATTTTAAAACAACACAAGACACTCAAATGAAAATTAATTTAAAAACCTTAAATGGTAAACAACTCAAAATCAAAATTTATTTCTTAATTAAAAAGAAGAAATTAAATAAGATCAATTTAAATGCATCAACTTGAATATTGCGGATATTCTTAGAAACTTAACACCAGGAAAACTGATAAATTAGGAAAATTTTCACCCAATGATATAATGCTTGACACATGGACTAACATCAGTTCATCAATATTACAGGTAACTCACTGTGTTGACAGTTGTCTCCCCCTGTCCCCAAGGGACATAAGCACACATGGGAGTCAGCTGAGATGACCTGACACCTCCCGCCGTGCTCACAGACGGCCCTCTCACACAGGCCCTCGCTGCAGTCCCCTGAAATGAAGATATAGAGATAACATACACTTGAAAAGCGATCCTACCAATTGGCAAGAAAGACACATATTTTTTCTTAACATGGCAGCTTGTATCCACCAACCCATTTTTAGACTTAAAACAAGAATAGAGAATATTCTTAAAACTGTTCTCAGCTTTCTGTTCTAAGACAGCTGATAATTAGAATATAATACATATTGTTACTAAAAATAGTAACAATCTGACGTCAAATTACGGGCCATTATGCGGCTCCACTGAGCCGATATAATATGATTGGCCGCGGCCGATTTTTTGATAATCGAAGAAAATCTGATCGCGCGACTTCAATGACAACGAATGGCGTAAATTTAGTCAAAATAAAACAGTTATATCCGAAAATGCAAATAATTAATATTAACGAAAGTTTGTAGTTAAATTGATTAAATATATAGGATCTAGTCTATATGCATCTTTGAGTTTGAGAAAAAGAATCATTGAACAAAATTCAACAAATAAGAAACTTTTACTGTACCTCAATTTCAATCCATTGCTTCCAACAATAAAAATCCAACAATAAGCACTTCAATTCCCTTTTCTTGTATCCATAAGCCTTAATTTGTAACAATCATGATATTAATTGCATGTGAACCATTCTGCCCAGAAACACGATTTATGAAATCTCAATGACTGGTCAGAACGTTTGATTTTATTCCTATTCAAAGTCTCAAAATAGATCTATATTATTTATCCAAATGACACATTCATCATTCAGAATTCATCCATGCACGATTTATTCAACTAATTGTAATGTATTTTACTAAAAATAAAAGCAAACACGACATAATTGTTGTAACAACAAAACTGAGAGTCCAGCAAAAACTGGTTTGTTTCGTCACTGTTTTTCTGTTTATAAATTACGTCATTCGTTAAAATTGCGTCACGTTTTGCGTAATTAGTTGAATGTTAATCAAAGTACGGAAAGTTGGTTTGGTGTTTTTGTTAACATTTTGTGTAATAAAGAAAGTGACATGATTATTTTCTTGTGACAGGATAATATGTATTATAAACGATAATATACGGCAGAGCTGGGCCGGGCGTCTATAATCGGGCAGCGGGCCGATAATAGATGCCCGGCCCAGCTCTGCCGTATATTATTGTCTAAATAACTTGGTTTTAAGCAAATCTAATTACAGCATTCTTTGTTTAGAATGTTGTCCTAACATACAAGTATTTTCCTTGAGTCTAAGTCTGTTCTTTATTCTTCAGTCTACAACTGGGTTGGTGAATACAGGTCTCGGTTGATACTCAGCAGGCTCCATGTAACCATGGTAACCTGACCTGATTACCTCACTTTGTCTATTCTTGTACCGCAGGCACAGTTAGGTGATGCATGATATATGCACTATTTGACTGACAGCATTGTGTAATTGTATCAAAATGCAACTGGTGCTATAAAATATTTCCCTACTCAACTAATGTTTATGTCCTTGATAGAAGCTTTTTGTACTGTGCATATACTCAAACTCTGTCCAGCTAGGTACCCCTCTGTTGGTGCAAACAAACTGACTTAGTATTTTCACTGAATTGCTTCTGACAGGCTATTATTAATAGAAATAGGTTAAAATTTTAATGGTAATTTGATCACAACAGTTGATGTAAACAGGTATATATTATTTATAATATTTAATCTTCCAACTAAAATGTTGCCTTACCAACATTGACTCCGAACTGCACATCACCCACAAGGTCAGCTTTTCGAAGGTCATACTGGTATCCATTGACAACGACCTGCTCTATACAGCCGGTAAACCCTGTTGCCATGCCAACTCTAGTCTTGATCCAATCAAAACTGTCATAGCCTCCAATGTAGAGGTTAAGCCTCAAAGTCAGTCTGGTGTAGGATCCCTGACAAAAATAACTCAAACTGTTTTGATGCATGATGTGTTTGACACTAGAATGAATTACCAATTATAAATAGATCTATGTAATATTGAACAAAATGTTTAGAGACCAAAATGTTTACAGACATTACGGAGACAAACCAGACACAAAAATATATATCTAATTTTATAATTGTTCACATTAAAATTATTTAGATCTACATGTAATATTCAGCTATATAAAATCCAGCAAAACCCCAGAAATCCAACCACGACTGGGATTTGGCAGTTTGGTTTTATGGATTGAATTTGAGTGCATGTATCTTTCTGTTTGGTTGACCAAATTCTGGGGTTTAGGCTTGTTGAGGTTTTAAATTAACACATTTATGAAGAAATTTAATATGAGCCAACTAGAATGGTTTGTAAATTGTAGAGGTTTTCAATGTTCCATGGTTCCGATCTGTCAAATTTTCCTTGGATTCACTTCATTACAAATGTCATTATTTTTTGGGTAAGAAATAACATTTTGTGTAAAATGATCTTTTTAGTAAAATGTTGGTACCATAAATAAGAATCTAGCCCACAACAATACCTGGGACTCTCCGTGCACAGGGGTTTGCTGATTTAACCAGAGGGAGGCTTGATTCTCCTTGCGGTTGATCCTCAACATGTTCCATGTATCCATGGTAACCTGAGATGACGACCTCACTATACCCATTCCTGTACCGCAATCATATCTGAAGAGGCAAGGCAAAGACTTTGTTAGGAGAGTGTGTGATTGTCAGATCTTTTTTTGAGTGCATTACTGCCAAACTGGTCATCAACCCCCAAAGACGTGTTAGTTGCTTTATGAGGGATAGGGCAATGTACAGGAGATGACCTGTTCTTGAGGTTCGCTGCACCTCCATTTAACATGTCATGCAAAAGACAAGTTAGTAGGTTATGGTGTAGTGGGAACTAGAACCTGCGACCCCTGGTGTGTGAATCCAGTGCATTATCACTAGAGCGCAGACCTGCTAATTGTTATATAAGAACATAGGCTTAGACTGTTACCGGTTTATATTATTAATCAGTCAGTCTAAACATAATTATGTGGCCCTAAGGCAAGAGTTTATTTCTTGGTTCTCGGATCCGCCAATCCGATTTTTTCCAAAAAGCAAAAAATAATAATTTATTTGTATAATGTACCGGATATCGTAAAAATGACCTTGTCAAAGTGTTTCAACCTGTTTAATGGAATGCAAAAAAAAATTGCAGAAGAAATGACTAAATTGTATGTAACATGCATTGTAACTGCATATCGCTGTATGATTCATATGATCTGCTCTCTGTTATTTTATACATCATGCAACACTTAAAGTCAGAAGAAAATACTCAGTAAAAACAAATATAGATCTTAGAATCACTGTATTAAATACACATTTATAATTTTACATCAATATTATTATTAACAAATTTAATTGGTGTATATTGATTTATTAGTAAGATATATTCAGTTAGTTTTCACTTTATTAAACATGCAGTTATACACATAATATGGCCACTGCCCAGCGATATCTTATGTATTGTGTTTAAGTATTAGCATATTTTTTTATGATAAAGACTGCCTTTTAATGTTGCAATTATTGGTATTATTGTCATGTTTATCATGCAGTGATTAAGTTAATGTTGTGTGATATGATTTTTGTAAGTAATGATTCATACAGATTTTAATATCTCTGCCCATTTCCATTTGTGAAATTCTAGTCATTAGTTTACTCAATTCTGTATTGTTGTTTTTTAATTTTAATTTTAATTTTTTTCCCTCCTCCGACACTTCCAAAAGATGTCAGAGAACCAAAAAATAAAAAAACTCTGGCCTAAGACATTTACATGAGCAAATTGAGATAACATTCACTAGAAGGTTTTGATACTGACCGAGGCAATCAAATTCACAGTCAATACCTTATTGTGAATATAGCTATTCCTTCTAATATATTATTACTTAATTATCATATATTTTTTTTTTCTATTAACATAATTATGAGCTCACAAAATCAACCAAAACAGTTTGCTGTTTATATATCATTTTCAGCTCTAAATATTATCTTGTTTTCTTTTCTATTTGCTTCCATATGATAAACACAAAATGAAAATTCCTATTTTCAACACAAGTTAGAGTATTTGCATTTCCAAATTTAGAGTTTAAAATTGCAAAAGAACACAAAATTACCATATGGTACAGTAATGAAGATAAATTCTATGACAGTAAGTTAATCAACCAACACAAGTAAGTTTGTTAATAGTGTAAATAATAAATACAATTCTAAAACTCTATTTGGCTGAAAAAGGATGAGCAAGCTTAAATTGCCTCTTCATTTCAATTTTCCTTGACCAACATTTTTCTTTTTCCAATATTAGAAAGCAAGCAACAGATTTCTGCATGACTGTACTGCAATAATAAAATTGCCAATATTGTTTTATACTTATACCTGAGTTCAACAAATCCATCAATGATGGCCACAGACAAGAAATCTGTGCGCGCGTCTTCAAATTCACCGCTGAAGAATAGTAGGCCATTGTCTTTCTCTGGTTTAAACTCGAGGACAAGATCAATTTCCCGAAAACCGTTGGCCAGGACTGGTAAGGCCAGGTAGCTGTTGCCAAAGAATTTTGGATATTGGACAGCAACAACTGGAAAATGCAAATTCAATAATATCAGGCAATATTTCATGTAATTTGGTGAAAGCATTGAAAGTAGAAAATGATAGCTTGAAATATAACAATTGATCAGTTTGCTCTGGGTAATATGGGACTAATTCATAATTTTTGTTGTGTTGATTACTCAAGTCACACAGTATGTGAATTAATTCATTTGTAATGCATATTTAGGCTTTTATTTGAAACAGCCAACAATTAATAAAACTACTATAAAAGTAATATTAAGCAAAAATGTCAACAAAGACTATGAGCCAATCGTGAAATTATGCCAGTTTTAAAATTGCCTTTTGAATGTACCATTCAAAATTGGAAATATGCTTTATTAAAGCACAATGAAAAACCCTTCCAGTTACCAATGACAATACAATTTCCGCCACAAAGCTCCTTAGAAACAACTTACGTAAATTTCTTAAATTCATAAAATTCCTTAAGTCTCTAGCTGTTTCTTGTACCCATTGTTATACATAAAACTATTTCAAACCAGTAAATATTTCCAGTATGTTTCATATATTACACTTTTGTAAACAGAATTCGTTGGATTTTACATAGAGAATTTGATCTGAAATTTTTACTGAAGTACAACTCAAATTAAGATTTCACTTAGGAGGTTTGTAAACACCGGCCCTGGGATGCAAAGTGACAATTTCTCATTAAATCTTCAATCACTGTTTGCACAAACAATCTTAAGTCAACAACCAAGACATTAAATCACCTTATTAGGAAATGCCTTATTGCTTCCTTAAGCAACAAAACCTTGATTTTCCTCTAAAACAAATCCGTACATTACTAACAAGACAGCAATAAACCGTTATATGAACTGCTGAATATGATTCCAAGATAATTGAGTACAAAAAATGGATCATTAGCTTCATCCGACTTGAAGCTCTAGCATGTTTCTTTCCCTTTTCTTCCAGGAAGAAAATGACAAATATCCACGAACGTGGAAGCGGAAATTAGCAAGTCTCATGGTGTCCAAGACTTCCCTGGTAATGATAACTGACATGCAAACCAGCTGTCATGAGATTTTAGTTTAAGACCCACTTTTGGTGGAAATTTAAACTGGTTTATGTTAACTAATGAGCGAATTCACAAATTTTAAATTAAATGATCATGTTAATCATAGATGACAAAGAATGAATAAAAGAAATCACATTGCTGAAAAGGACACCAAAATAATGATGTGCTTCATATGTGCAAGTGATTCACATGATTATGGAGAAATATCATAGTAATATTACGTTTGGGGTAAATTTTGGGAATGTTTAAATTTCTGATGTCTCAATAAATGGCAAAATATGATAGTTTTATTTTATAACACTGCTATTGTACAGTGAATAGTTAAGCATGCGATATTTAACACAACACCTTAACATGGATACCAACAAAAAGATGTTAATAACAAACTAATGACTAATGTTGGAAAAGACATCATAATCTTGATGATTTACCTACAAATTTGAGAGCCGTTACATGTGTACATAAGCTTAAAAAGCTCAAACATGCACATAGCTGACGCTATTTCGAAGATGTGGATACAATTGTGAAAGTAAAGATTCACACGCATACCACCAAGAATTCTCACCTGTATCACAACGAGGTCCCATATATCTCAAGGGGCAATCACACGCATAACTCCAAGAATTCTCACCTGTATCACAACGAGGTCCCATGTATCCCAAGGGGCAATCACAGCGCATACCACCAAGAATTCTCACCTGTATCACAACGAGGTCCGATGTATCCCAAGGGGCAATCACAGCGCATACCACCCGGAATTCTCACCTGTATTACAACGAGGTCCTATGTATCCCAAGGGGTAATCACACGCATACCACCAAGAATTCTCACCTGTATCACAACGAGGTCCCATGTATCCCAAGGGGCAATCACAGCGCATACCACCAAGAATTCTCACCTGTATCACAACGAGGTCCCATGTATCCCAAGGGGCAATCACAGCGCATACCACCCAGAATTCTCACCTGTATTACAACGAGGTCCTATGTATCCCAAGGGGTAATCACACGCATACCACCAAGAATTCTCACCTGTATCACAACGAGGTCCCATGTATCCCAAGGGGCAATCACAGCGCATACCACCAAGAATTCTCACCTGTATCACAACGAGGTCCCATGTATCCCAAGGGGCAATCACACGCATACCACCCAGAATTCACAACTGTATCACAACGAGGTCCCATGTGTCCCAAGGGGCAATCACACGCATACCACCAAGAATTCTCACCTGTATCACAACGAGGTCCCATGTATCCCAAGGGGCAATCACACGCATACCACCAAGAATTCTCAATTGTATCACAACGAGGTCCCATGCATCTCAAGGGGCAATCACTCGCATACCACCAAGAATTCTCACCTGTAACACAACGAGGTCCCATGTATCCCAAGGGGCAATCACAGCGCATACCACCAAGAATTCTCACCTGTATCACAATGAGGTCCCATGTATCCCAAGGGGCAATCACAGGCATACCACCAAGAATTCTCACCTGTATCACAACGAGGTCCCATGTATCCCAAGGGGCAATCACACGCATACCACCAAGAATTCTCACCTGTATCACAACCAGGTCCCATGTATCCCAAGGGGCAATCACACGCATACCACCAAGAATTCTCACCTGTATCACAACGAGGTCATGTATCCCAAGGGGCAATATATGCGCATACCACCTAGAATTCTCACCTGTATCACAACGAGGTCCTATGTATACCAAGGGGCAATCACATGCATACCACCAAGAATTCTTTCTCACCTGTATCACAACGGGGTCCCATGAATCTCAAGGGGCAATCACAGCGCATACCACCAAGAATTCTCACCTGAATCACAACGTGGTCCCATGTATCCCAAGGGGCAATCACACGCATACCACCAAGAATTCTCACCTGTATCACAACGAGGTCCGATGTATCCCAAGGGGCAATCACAAAAAACACCAAGAATTCTCACCTGTATCACAACGAGGTCCCATGTATCCCAAGGGGCAATCCCACGCATACCACCAAGAATTCTCACCTGTATCACAATGAGGTCCCATGTATCCCAAAGGGCAATCACACGCATACCACCAAGAATTCTCAGCTGTATCACAACGAGGTCCGATGTATCCCAAGGGGCAATCACACGCAAAACACCAAGAATTCTCACCTGTATCACAACGAGGTCCCATGTATCCCAAGGGGCAATCCCACGCATACCACCAAGAATTCTCACCTGTATCACAATGAGGTCCCATGTATCCCAAAGGGCAATCACACGCATACCACCAAGAATTCTCACCTGTATCACAACGAGGTCCCATATATCTCAAGGGGCAATCACAGCGCATGCCACCAAGAATTCTCACCTGTATCACAACGAGGTCCCATGTATCCCAAGGGGCAATCACACGCATACCACCAAGAATTCTCACCTGTATCACAACGAGGTCCCATATATCTCAAGGGGCAATCACAGCGCATACCACCAAGAATTCTCACCTGTATCACAACGAGGTCCCATGTATCCCAAGGGGCAATCTCACGCATACCACCAAGAATTCTCACCTGTATCACAACGAGGTCCCATGTATCCCAAGGGGCAATCACACGCATACCACCAAGAATTCTCACCTGTATCACAACGAGGTCATGTATCCCAAGGGGCAATCACATGCATACCACCAAGAATTCTTTCTCACCTGTATCACAACGGGGTCCCATGTATCTCAAGGGGCAATCACAGCGCATACCACCAAGAATTCTCACCTGTATCACAACGTGGTCCCATGTATCCCAAGGGGCAATCACACGCATACCACCAAGAATTCTCACCTGTATCACAACGAGGTCCGATGTATCCCAAGGGGCAATCACAAAAAACACCAAGAATTCTCACCTGTATCACAACGAGGTCCCATTTATCCCAAGGGGCAATCCCATGCATACCACCAAGAATTCTCACCTGTATCACAATGAGGTCCCATGTATCCCAAAGGGCAATCACACGCATACCACCAAGAATTCTCAGCTGTATCACAACGAGGTCCGATGTATCCCAAGGGGCAATCACACGCAAAACACCAAGAATTATCACCTGTATCACAACGAGGTCTCATGTATCCCAAGGGGCAATCCCACGCATACCACCAAGAATTCTCACCTGTATCACAACGAGGTCCCATGTATCCCAAGGGGCAATCACAGCGCATACCACCAAGAATTCTCACCTGTATCACAACGAGGTCCCATGTATCCCAAGGGGCAATCACAGCGCATACCACCAAGAATTTTCACCTGTATCACAACGAGGTCCCATGTATCCCAAAGGGCAATCACACGCATACCACCAAGAATTCTCACCTGTATCACAACGAGGTCCCATGTATCCCAAGGGGCAATCACACGCATACCACCAAGAATTCTCACCTGTATTACAACGTGGTCCCATGTATCCCAAGCGGCAATCACACGCATACCACCATGAATTCTCACCTGTATCACAACGAGGTCCCATGTATCCCAAGGGGCAATCACAGCGCATACCACCAAGAATTCTCACCTGTATCACAACGAGGTCCCATGTATCCCAAGGGTCAATCACAGCGCATACCACCAAGAATTCTCACCTGTATCACAACGAGGTCCCATGTATCCCAAGGGGCAATCACAGCGTAGCTTCTTGCGATACACCGTCCCATCGTCCACACACTTCCCGTTGTTCAAGCATGAAAACTCGTCACATCTTTCCTCGACAGAATTCTGCCGAGGACGTACAAAGTTTTTTGGAAGTAAATGCGGTACTAGACTCTGCAGATCATTGCGTTGCCTTGTCTCTGAACTGACCAAGTCTTCTCTTTCCAATGGAGGGGCATCTTGCTTTTCGTCATATGAAACTATTTTGATTGTATTAGCAGTTAATTGCTCACTCTTTTCCCCCAAAACAACATCTTGTGATTTACTAACAATGTTTAATTCCCCATGTTCTTTTTCCTTGCTTGATTTAATTTGATTGCTGCTTAACTCACTTCCACCATCCACTGTTTTAACGTTTTTATCATTTTCTGCATTATTTCCATGGCTAACTGTCAACCCCAAGAGTCTTTTATCATGCACCTGTTCTTCATTTGCAATTATATATTTGTGAAACTGAGGAGAAACATGTTCATTTGTTCCAATATTGTTGTCTTTAATAGGAACTATTTGGACTTCATGCTCACTAATTATGGCATTTCTGCTGTCAACAACTTCTGAAAATATAAAAAGAAAAGAACACTTAATGTAAGTATTTTATACTAATGACCATTCAACAAGTAATGCATGTATAAATGTCCTTCTCTGAATAAGTGACTTGCTTCATACGGTATGGAAAAGTAAAAAGAATAAAATGTGTTATGCCATACGACAAACAAAAGCATTTACTTAGGTATAATGTAACATTGTCTTCTGGCAGTTACAAAGTACATCTGTATATACTGTACCTACAACATTGGTTGCTGACATAGACATGAAATGTTTACACTCTTTTTACTTTAAACAATATTTTGTTACATTCTTTTATCAATTTTCTTTTGCATAGGTTACTATAATATAGCTTGATGAATTGGGCATACACTAGGGTATGTGTATGTAATCTAAGTAATTTTTCTTGCTTGTAATTAAATATGTGTTAAAATATATTTTTTATTGCTTTATATTTAAAATATACATGTTTGTGTTGCTTTTAGCGACATTATATTGTCTTGGACAAGATGCCATTGATAAAAGTATTAAAAGATCAGTTCAGAAGTAGTCCACAGGAAACAGGTTAAACAAAGGTGGACAGAATTTAGCTCAGCAACTAAGCTTATCTGGAACTAAGACACCAGTAAATAGTTTCTAAAACAAAATTTAAAAGTGTAATGTGCAAAGCTGTAAAAGGTTTATAGTATGGGGGGGGGTGGTACCACATTTGTAATATTTTCAAAAATTCCACTTTTGAAACCAAATCAATTTTACATATTTAAGCAGTTTGGAAATTGATGAATTTAACTCCATGTTTTTATCCCAATACTTGTGTACACACATATTATGTACTGTGTCAAATTATGGCCATGAGAATAACTATGCAAAATGTTAACTGCAAAACTTGATTTATTCCACAGTAAAAACAAAGCAGACTTTCAAAGCAACATTTATCATGTTTATGTAGAAACATGAGTATAGAGGAGATCCAATATCTCCATTCTTATATCCACATTTTATTTCTTCTGCACACTATCTGTCCCTAGGCAGCCTAATGCTTTTCCAGAGAACAATCTGCTTCCATGGAAAACACCTCACTAAGTTCCTTGAGAATTTAAAAATGCTTTTTAATTTAATTTTCTGGTGTTTAGTAAAGGCAATAAATTCAAAACACAAAAAGCAGGGGATTCTCTGAACTGAAGTATTTCATTACATTTTGCCAGACTAATACATTTGCAAACACGCAAGGATATAAAAGTAAGCATCTGCCTTAAACAGCAAGGGTATTGGATATCAAACTGTTCCGAGACACGCGATAACATAACGGCAACAACAGGGCTATGATACTGATCAGATTGTGTGAAAGGGTCACACAATCGCTGCAATACATCCGATCAATGTTCAGATAACTGCGCACATTCCTTGATGTTTTAATTATGAGCATGCAATGCGCATCCAATGCAGATGGTTAGGAAATACTATTCAAGTAGGATGCACAAATCTTTTATGAGCCTTGGAAGTAAATCACGCTCTACCAGATCCCAAAGTGGTATAAATGTGTATGGGAATCATGCAAATCTGACAGCAAATATTGTAATCATCAGTCAGAGCATGTATTATTTTACATATACCCTTCAACCCTAAACACTGCTTTTCAAACATCCACAACAACAAAAGCTTTAAGTCTCTCACAGTCTCCAACACCATCACATGGAGACACAGTGGCCTCTGCACATTTATTTCAATGTGGTGAATGTCCATTCTTTATTGTTAGAATCCATGAATAGGTGTTGGAATTAGAGAGCTGACAAATTAATTTCAATGTGGTAAAAGACTATTTTTTGGATAAGAATCCATGCATAGGTATTGCAGGCACTGAGCTGACACAAACAGGCTTTTAAGCCTTTGCATGACCTTGACCTAAACATGACCTTGACCTTTATTCAAGGTCAGACTACATCAAAGCCTAGTCCCATTATGCACACACTGTGGTGAACTAATAAGCCAACTCTACTGTTGAAATAAAAGTGTCTCCTCACTCCTGGCGTATTTTAAAATGGAGTACAGTTCAGAAATAATAGACATAACTATTTTCATGTGAAACATTGTCTGTGTTTTGTTTCAGTTATTTTTGAAGATACCAGTCAACATTTACTGTCATTCTGTATCATAATGGAACTTTAAATAACAGTTGCAAGACATGCCTTTAAAACATCACTGGGCAAACTATTGAATCTAGTACCACATTATGTCTTTGTTTTTCTTCAAATTACGCCACCGACAGGCAAATGAAAAGATAACTTGCATGTCATGGAAAGCTTTCTTGTCAAATTACCAAAACTATCAGATTACTCCAGAGTCAAGTTGCATCTCATTAATGCATATAGCAGGTCCCTCAAGACAAATGCTCGTTTAATCAAGCATGATGTGGCGTGAAATGATTGCATACCAGTTATAAATTACACAGTATACATGAAACATTGCAGTGAAAAATGACATGGCTGTAAAAATGCAAACCTTAAAAACTTAAAAGTCATGTGAATCCATGTCCGACTGAAGGATGCAAATATCCATAAATCTTCATGAAAACTTAGCTCTCTATCATACAACATTGTCATTCATGGATAAAAAGGTACTTTGACTCATTCTGTCTTTTTTTCCCTTCCTATTTTTGTGAATTCTGTAAGAATGACAATTATTTCAACAAATAAATTACTACACCATTTGTTGTATTTGTTCGACTGATGTAGAAATCTATTATGTTTGTTTAATCAGAAATACAGACCTACCAAACCATCTAATGAAATATAGGTTTGTTTCTCTGTGATTTTGATAAAACATGAAAACAAAAATGATATATCTAATATTTTTATAAACAAATTTTCAGAAAATAATGTTGCATCTTCATGGCAGATATTGGGGACTGATATCGGCTTTTTTGTTGGGGACCCATATGGGCTTGCTGTTTGTGACCCATAATTGTTTGTTGGGGACCCATATGGGCTTACTTGTTTGGAACCCATATGGGCTCTCTTGCTGGGTCTCATATGGGCTTGTTGTTGGTGATCCATATGGGCTTGCTTGTTAGGGACCCATATTGACTTTCTTGCTGGGACCCATATGGGCTTGCTGGTTGGGGACCTATATGGGTTTTTTTGCTGGGTCACAAATGGGCTTACCTGCTGGGCCTGTATGGTATAGCCCATATTGCTGCTTGCTGGGTAATAAGCAAAATACTTAGATATTAGGTCAATTTTTTTTGTAATTCTGTAAATCATTCAGTAACACTGCAAATGACTGTAAAACCAACAAAGCAGCAGCACATTTGATGGCCAAAGTTTTCCTCTACCATCATTAATAAACTATTACAGTGTCCATTGTGTATAAAGCTGACACTAAGGGAACTTTCAGTGCGTTGATTTATGCCCTTTGGTGGCAGCACATTCTGGCAGATAATTTGGCCACTGCCACTTCTAATGGCTGTGTGACAGAGAACAAAGTGCCTGACCGTGGGGACCTTGGTATTGATTTCAAGTATAAACTCACCAAACCCCTTACCCATTGCCACTTTACCATGTTAAGCTATCTGTAATGTCTAAATCTGGCAATATTCATTGGCCATATTTATGACTTGGCCTGTTAGAAGCAGACAATTATTACATATATTTATTACATACAGTGTTATTTTAGTAGAGCAGATGCTTTCACTTTAGAGTATCCAATGTCTCTTACTTCATTATCCAGAATGCCAGACAATCCAGCTTCCTGTCAAACAGATTAGCACAAGCAATAAACATCATTATGTTTTGCTGTTACTTGTTCCATTTTTGGAAGATAAGAACACAATCTGTTTCCATGGATGGAATGTTTCATCAATATATAGTATTGTTTCATATTGTTTTACATGACATATTAAAAATCTTCCGTATTTCTGTCTACTTTTCCTGACATTGAACAGGTTTTATTTTGTTAATTCATTGTGTAAAGTAACATTTTGGTTGGTTTATTTCTGCCGTTTTAATTAGTTGGGTAATATTTTATGGCAATATGGCATCAATATTTTTTTTTCGGCTGGTCAAGTGACTGTGACTGTCAAGTGACAATCACATTGACTAAATTAAACGTAATTTTATATACCTCATGTTTTCCTCACACATCCTTCAATGTTTTGCGTCTAATATCTACAACTCCAGAGTTTGTACTATTAACGTTCAGAGATATAAAATGTTCATTTACTTTCCCATTAAGCCTCAGTCACACATTCTTGATTATGGCTCCCGATAGCGTCCCGACAGCGATACGATACAACTAATAAACAAGACCTTGTAACCCAATTGGAATTTGCATCCCCGAGGCATGGCTTATTTTTATCCCAGGGGCATAAGTTGAACAACCTTGAACAAACCTCTGGGCCTTGCGGTTTCTGGTAAAGATTTTTCAAGTCATTTTGCTATTTAAGTCTATATAAACCATGTCGGGGGGTGGCCAGATTTGACCCAAGGGGAATAATTTGAACAATCTTTGGAGAGGACCACTTATATGCAATGTTACATACCAAGTATAGGAAAGCTGTGGGCCTTGCCGTTTCAAAGGAGATTTTTAATGTCATTTTGCTATTTAAGTCTATATCAACCATGTGACCCCCCCCCCCCGGGCGTGACCAGTTTTGACCCCAGGGGCATAATTTAAACAATATTTGTAGAGGACCACTATACAATGTTACATACCAAATATGAAACCTCTAGGCCTTGCGGTTTCAGAGAAGATTTTTCAAGTCATTTGCTATTTAAGTCTATATTAACCATGTGACCCCTGGGGTGTGGTCTGTTTTGACCCGTGGGACATAATTAAAACAACCTTTGTAGAGGACCACTATAGGATGTTAAATACCAAATACGAAACCTCTGGCCCTTGCCGTTTCAGAGAAGATTTTTAAACACATTTTGCTATTAAAGTTTATATAAACCATGTGAACCCCCGGGTGTGGCCAGTTTTGACCCCAGGGGCATAATTTGAATAATCTTTGTAGAGGATCACTATACAATGTTACATACCAAATATGAAACCTCTAGATCTTTCGGTTTCTGAGGAGAAGATTTTAAAAGACATTTTGCTATTGAAGTTTATATAAACCATGTGACCCCCGAGATGTGGCTAGTTTTGACCCCAGGGGCATAATTTAAATAATCTTTGTAGAGGACCACTATACAATGTTACATACCAAATAAGAAACCTCTAGATCTTTCGGTTTCTGAGGAGAAGATATTTAAAGTCATTTTGCTATTTAAGTCTATATAAATCATGTGATCCCCGGGGCGTGGCCAGTTTTGACCCCAGGGGCATAAATTGAACATTATTTGTAGAGGACCACTATAGGATGTTACATACCAAATATGAAACCTCTGGGCCTTGTGGTTTCAGAGGAGAAGACTTTTAAAGTCATTTTGCTATATATTCTATATTAACCATGTGACCCCCAGGGCGTCGCCAGTTCTGACCCCATGGGCATAATTTGAACAATCTTTGTAGAGGACCACTAAAGGATGTTACATACCAAATATGAAACCTCTGGGCCTTGTGGTTTCAGAGAAGATTTTTAAAGTCATTTTGCTATATATTCTATATAAACCATGTGACCCCTAGGGTGTGGCCCGTTTTGACCCCAGGGGCATAATCTGAACCATATTTGTAGAGGACCACTATAGGATGTTACATACCAAATATTAAACTTCTGGGCCCTGCGATTTCAGAGAAGAAGATTTTTTAAGTTTACACTTTTTAAATCTATTTTTAGCTCTGGTGACCTACATATGCAGGGGACCGGAAAGATTTGAACAACTTTGAAAGAAGTTCACGCAAGGGTCATTCCTGTGAAGTTTGGTGAAAATCTGCCCAGCGGTTTAGGAGGAGAACTTGTTTGAATGAAAAGTTGACGACGCAAGCACACACGCATGCACGCATACACGCACGACGGACAACGGGCGATCACAAAAACTCACCATGAGCATTTTGTGCTCAGGTGAGCTAAAAAGTCGGGAGACTCAGCCGAATGTGTATAGTCAGGACTCTGTTGGGATAGATTTGGCTGTGTCGGTTCGGGATGTTATTGGGACAATGTCCTGTGGAACGGGATTTATAATGCATTATAAATTATATAGAAATATCACGTCTGGAGTATTACGGCAGTCACAAATTCCCGATTATGGCTCCTGACAGCGTCCCAATAGCGCAACGATACAAATAATCAAACAGTTGGGAATGTAGGAACGCTGTCGGGACACTGTCAGGAAACTGTTGGATAGCATTCGGGAGAATCGGGACGCTGTCCGGACTCTGTCGAAACGCTGTCTGGACGCTGTCGGGACCTATTCGATTTTGTGATCAAAAAGTGAATTTCGAGCCCCGATTCTCAGAATATTGTCCCAGCTTTTGACATATTTAATTTGGGACGTTGTCGGCTCAAGAACGTCAGTAAAAATTGGGAATGTGTGACTGAGGCATCAGGTGACATTAAAATCTTGTGGATTGTGTTTCCAATGATGGCATTAATTGAACTACACATGTATATTTTGTAGGCAATGTTTCTCTCATTCATCCTTATATGTGTGTGTTTTTTTGTGGTTTTTTTGTTATTGTTTTTTTGTTTTGTATCTACCTTATTTGTGCCACTTACCTTGAGAAACAAACAGCGTCTATTTACTGACCCTTGCTGCTAGGTGACATCACAATTTGGCTGGTCATGTGACTTTGCTAATGACATTGATAAATTGTGTGTCTTGTATCTACAACTTCCTTGTTCTGTGCCATATAAATTGAGAGACAAAACGCATGCATTTACTGCCTCTAAAGTAGCCTCAAAATTTGGCTGGTCATGTGACTCTGTTGCCGATGACAACGCTGATGGAGACCAGGCAGGGTGGTAATGTGGTACCATGGTATTGATCTCAACTTGAAAACCAAGTCCTGTAACTTAATTGTGCCAATATTATGTTGAATTTGGCAGCCTGTCTTTAATCACTGGAATCTCTGGATACCAACAACACAAACTAGAATTGTCACAAGATTGACGAATAATATGGCTTGTCACAAAACTATGGTAACCATTTGAAAGAAAAAAGAGAATGCTTTATTTTATGATGTTACACTTATTTTATATAAAATTTAAATATGTGAAGCCTTTCATGAAATATTGTCTGGAAACCGTGTTTTTAGGGATTTTAAGTTGAAAAGAGGCCATAACTCTGTCAACAATTGGTGGTTTGTTACTAAATTTAAACTCTAAGTGTATTTTATGATGTTTAACCTGCCTAGTAAACATTATTTGAATATGTCAAGCCTTTCATGAGTTATCATCCAGAAACAGTGTATTTGGAAAGTTCAATAGAGGCCATGTACCTTTACCTGTATTTTATGATATTACACAAATGTACCAAATATTATTTGAATATGTCAAGTATTTCTTGAGTTATAATCGGAAACAGTGTTTTTAGAAAATTTAAGTCGAAAAGGGGCCATAACTCTGTCAACATTTAGTGGTTTGTAACCAAAGTCAAACATGACCTGTATTTTATGATGTTACACACGTGTACCACAAGTTTTGTGAATATGTCAAGCTTTTCTTTAGTTATCTTCCGGAAACCTTTTTTTAAAAGAAATTTAAGTCAAAAAAGGGCCATAACTCTGTCAACATTTAGTGGTTTGTAACCAAAGTCGAACTTGACCTGTATGTTATGATGTTACGCATGTGTACCAAAAATTATTTGAATATGTTAAGTCTTTCTTGAGTTATCGTCCAGAAACCGTGTTTTTAGGGAATTTAGGCAGAAAAGGGGCCATAACTTTGTCATTATTAAGTGGTTTGTAACCAAAATCGAACTTGACCTGTACTTTCTTAATTATGTTAGACATGTGTACCAAAAATTATTTATAAATGTCAAGTCTTTCTTCAGTTATCATCCAGAAACAGTGTTTTTAGGGAATTTAAAGTCGAAAAGGGGCCATAACTCTGTCAATAATTAGTGGCTTGTAACCTAAATCGAACTTGACCTGTATTTTATTATGTTACATATGTGTAGCAAAAATTATTTGAATATGTAAAGCCTTTCTTGAGTTATCATCCGGAAACAAAAAACCAACAGACCGACGGACTGACAGACCGACATGCTCACTCCTATTAACCCACCCTAAACTTTGTTTGTGGGGGTGTGACAACAGTTGACAGCAGATATGACAGTTTTTTAACATTGTCATATTGGGCAGTTGATGAAACTTGGCAGGAAAGATTTGGGAAAAAAAAATATTCAAGGGTGTATATGTCACGGTATGAACTTAGTAACTATAGGGGACAGGTTGTGAATCACCCAGGTTAGCTCAGTCATACGAGCATTTGCCCTGTAAGCAAGGGGTACAGGGTTCAAGTGTCGGACTGGCTGCACAATTTTCTCACCCTTTGACATTTGGCGCCCAATGGGAAGTTTCTCAGGTTTAACTTTCCCTTGGTAATTATAGAAACACCCCTGAGTTCGAGGACGAATTTACCTTCAAGCACCCCTTAAATTTGAGGACGAATTCACATTTATGCGAGGGTATATATCACTGTATGAACTAAGTCACTATAGGGGAGAGGTTGTGCAGCGGCCTGGTTGCCTCAGTCAGAAGAGCACTCGCCCTGTGAACGAGGGGTCCCAGGTTCGAGTCCTGGTTGGGCAGTACATGAAAATCTTGCATTATAAAGCCACATACTTTTTAAAACATTTATTGCAGGTGCATAAGTAAAATGTTCATACAGACTTACAAATCTTCTGATCCGCCACCCCTCAGGAGAAATATTAATTTTTATCATAAATATGACCTTGATAATAGTCACTTAATGACTAACAATTATTGTATAATATTACAATTTTTTAGGAATTTTATATTTTTTATGAAATAAACAAATCTTGAACACAATTATTTTCTGTTTCAAGAACAAAAACGTATTTTGACATGTTATAAGGAAGGGTATTTATAACATTATAATACCAGTAATCATGTCTTTCCCATGTATAATATTAGATGGAAAACCCCCCACAATACATGTAGATAAAACCATGCACACATTATTAGCACAAATTATTAGCACTTCACTGTAGAATAGAAAAAATCAAAATCTGTAATAGTTCAATGTATTAATAAACAAGGCTTCTCACAGGATGTGACGTATGCCCCCGAAGCATATAATTGTCAGAGGAAGCAACTCAATGTCAGTGACATGTTGGCAAAAATGACGCCTCCTACTAAAAGAGTTATGGTCCTTGTACTCTGCACTTCCTCTCAACATCCTCTATCAATATCAGCGTTTTTCCTCACCACTTTGGGAATGGTACCGGTACCGGTCAAATTGGGAAAATTAGCGTTATTTTCATCCAAATTAGGAATTTTATCACTTTCATTAAAAAATATCATAAAAGATGTAAAAACAGTATGTTACTTCCCCTAGCTGTTAACAGTAACCCAGAATTTTTTTTCAGGCCCCCCAGTCCCTACGTCGAAATTTTTTTTGCGACATGTGTCATATGACGTTATCTGGTGCGTTTAAGCTCTTAAAATTATGGCTAACACGTTTTCATTTTTTTGGTAAACGTTTAAACGAAATGAAATAGACGAAACATCACCATTTAGACGGTATACCTCTAGCCTTTTAAAAATAAAAAGTCTCATTGTAAGAATCATGATTAAAATACATGTATATTATACATGCTTTGTTCTTGCAAAAACGGCGGGATAATTTCCCCGTGCACGTTGTGCCTGTGCGCGTCAAATGTTAAGACCTGTATTTAGAAAGCACATGGTCGGTACACGCACGCTTTCCATGCGTGGAACGTGACGTCGTGGTTGTCATTAGACATTTCGCGCTCTTTTGCAGAAAACACAGGTTTTACATGGCATACATGTACATAAACAAGACGCTTGTGTTTACGAAACTACAACACTGAGCAGTAACAGTGGGTAGGCTTAGGTAGATTGATTTTTTGCAGTTTATTTTTTAAAGTTATGAATTTTTTTAATTAACAAGTGTGCATATTATAAAATACGAAAGCTTGTTTACTTTTTAGGTGGACAATACGCATGACGCGCGTATAAGGTTACTTGTGTGTGGATACATGCCAACTGCGCTGATTGGATAAACTGAGCGTTTCTATTGGCTCATTTCGATTTTACTGCAGTTGAAACTCCGCCTACATGGCGGTGCTTCAGGGTGATTGATTGCGGCTTAGAAATAACTGTTCATTGTTAAAATTTTCGCGAATTGACACTCGCTTTGATCATTCACTGACTTTATAGAGTGGGTGTTCATGTTTCTCGAGTGAAAAACGGCCATTGTGACGTAAGAGATTAGCTTTCACAACAGGAATTGTCGGTCTGCTGCAGTCAACACAGCTAATTAATTGATAAAGTACACGTGCCCCGGGCGATGTTTATAAGCGCAATACTAATATATGGCGCCCCGGATATGTTCAAGTTAAAATTAAACGCCCAGGCACCGGGGCGCTAAAACAGCCTGGGGAAGGCCGTGCAGCTGTGCGTGGAGGTTTACGCTTGGGTAAAACTAAAGTAAAATACAGGAACATCGTCGACCTTTTCAGGGTCTTTTTTGATTTTTTTCTTACATTTGGTTTTTTTTTAACTTCAAATTGGGAAAAATAGTCAGAAAATCCGATTGGGAATGGTACCGTTTTCCGGTACCAACTTTATATAGAGGAAAAACGCTGAATATATGTGGTTTTATTTTAAATCACTTCAATACTAATGGAGTTATGCACTGCATAAGAAAATTAACTGAAGGTCAATAACTCCATAAATATTGAAGAAAGAGTTATTATCCTTGTACTCAGCACTTCCTTTCAATGTCCTCTATCAATATATAATTGGTTTTATTTAAAATACCTTCAATACTAATGGAGTTATGTCTGCACAAAAAAAATAAACAAAGGGCTATTACTCCATAAACATTGAAGAAAAAGTTGTGGTCCTTGTGCTCTGCATTTCCTCTCATTGTCCTCTATCATTATATGAAGTTTCATTTGAATCCCTTCAATACGAATGGAGTTATGCTCCGCACAAGAAAATTAAACAAAGGGCAATAACTCCATAAATATTGAAGAAAGGTTGTGGTCCTTGTACTCTGCACTTCCTCTCATTGTCCTCTATCATTATATGAACTTTCATTTGAATCCCTTCAATACTAATGGAGTTATAATCCGCACAAGAAAATTAATGCTTCACATAAGGAAATAAAAAAGGGCAATAACTCCGTAAATATTGAAGAAATAGTTGTCATCCTTGAGCTCTGCACTTCCTCTTATTGTCCTCTATCATTTTATAAAGTTTCATTTGAATCCCTTCAATACTAATGGAGATATGCTCTGTACAAGAAAATTAAACAAAGGGCAATAACTCCATAAATATTGAAGAAAGAGTTGTGATCCTTGTAATCTGCACTTCCTCTCATTGTCCTCTATCATTATATGAAGTTTCATTTGAATCCCTTCAATACTAATGGAGTTATGCTCTGCACAAGAAGCATGACGGACAGACGGACAGTCGGACAGATGGATGATGCGATGTACCCCCTTAGTTCCCTTACATAAAAATTATGTAATAAAGATTTGTAGAATAAGAAACTACTTACAAACAAGACACTGTGTTCGATAAACACACATGTCCCCAGTTAGTGCTGGACAGCCCATTCAAATTATTCTAAGTCAAAATTAAGTCAAGTTCACAGTGAGGTTGGGTGATTTGGGTGGATAGGGAATGGTCATCAGCAAAAATGTATAAGTATCCAAGTGGTGTAGTAAGGGGTGTTGGTGCTAGACAAAATGGTAAAATCTACTTAACCTTGTCATGGACGGACCGACAGAGGTTCTAACAAATGAAATCTTATGTGACTATTTCATGACTAACCCTAAAGCCATTTTAGCCCCCAAAGGGACTAATTTAGCCACCTAGGGAAGTTCTTACTTACAAAGGGATACTTATGTGACTATTTTAGTCACCTAAGTATCCAAATGTGTGTACGGACGGACTGACGGATGGACAAGACAATCACTATATGCCTCCTGCATCAAGATGCCGGGGGCCATAAAAAGAACAAGGTTGTTTAGTGGAAGTTGGCGGTACATGGGGAAAATGACACAAAGAATGAAAGCTGAGACAATCCAGTCAGTTACAGGAAACTATTAGAACAATGCCAATCAAGCTGAGGTTTTTTGTTACATTCCAATGTTCCACATCATGCAACTAACACTAATGATGTCATTAACAAAGCACGAACACCCAAACTTTTTGATTTAAATAAAGGTTAAAGGGCAAATAATTAGGAAGCAATTACAATGGTAATTCTAAAACGACACATGCTTACATTAAACATTAAATAAAGATCACAAAATTGGGCCATAATTTGGTACTTACATAGTACTGGCAAATACTGAATTTGAAACAACATGCAAGGGCATTTTTTAGAACTCTGGAACTACTGCCACTGCAGCCCAGTCCCTTATCCCAAACAGGCATGTGTATGCAGTTCCAATACTGTTGTTAATGTTTTCATGTAGTGAAGTATAAATATTTGTAAAGATAAAAACTGACTAAAATAATACTATATTTTCCTGAAGAACAATATTACCATACTAAATATTTGAACATTTTTAGACTTCCAAAATTTAAACCCTGTCCTTATAATGATCTTTCCAAAGAGAGAAGACAAGGCTTGTCACAGGATGTGACATATGCCCCCGAAGCATATGCTCGTCAGAGGAAGGTAAAACAATGTCATATGCCCTGGACAAATATCTTGAGATTTCAGCAAAACAACTGTTTGTTGTTGTGACACACTGCCTCATAATGATCTTCATTCTGACCAAGTTATTACATTCCTTACATGTTGGCAAAAAGTTCATTCTAATATTTGAACTTTTAAGTGTAGCCTTGGACCCATAGACCTTGACTGATGGAGCATGTAAGTGGTATGCGACACATCATCTGGTCATAGGAAAAAATAATCTGAAGTAATATTAAAATCCTTCCAGATGTTTAGAAGTTAAAGTGGAGAAACAGAAATCCTTGACCTTTGACCTTGAATTGTGACCTTGACCTTTGACCGAGGACCATGGGAGTTGTACACAACACATCGCCTGGTCATGAGAAATAATAATCTAAAGTAATAAAAAAAATCCTTCCTGATGTTTAGAAGTTACAGTGGAGAAACAGAAATCCTTGACCTTGAATTGTGACCTTGACCTTTGACAGACAAGCATGGCAATTGCATGTGACATAAAGAATAATAATCTAAAAGTAACATTTAAATTCCTCCAGACATTTAGAAGCTATGAAGTGGAAACAAAAATTCATGACCTTTGACCTTGAATTATGACCCTGACCTTTGACCAATGAGCATTGGAGTTGTACGCAAAACATCAGATGGTCAATCATGTGGAATAATAATCTGAAGTTATATTAAAATCCATCCAGGCGTTTTGAAGTTATGGAACGGAAACTAAAATTCATGACCTTTGACCATAAATTGTGACCTTGACCTTTAACCAACGGGCATGGGAGTTGTATGTGACACATCGTCTAGTCATGTGGAATAAAAACAATCTGAAGTTATATCAAAATCCATCCAGGCATTAAAAAGTTACAGAGCTGAAACGAAGTCTGGACGGACCAACCCAGCCACCCACCCCTACCCCACCCATGCACAAACGCACCCACGCATGGACGGACGGTGCGACTACTATATGCCCTCCTTCGGGGGCATAATGAGCCACATAAATTCCATGAAAAATGCATTCATCATAACAGAACAACAATACATAAAAGCAGAAATCTAGAGCACGAAAAGTAATAATTTCACCCTTCTCTGCCTTCATATAAGAACAAACATTAACACAACATCCAATTATTGCTATATTGTTAGCACAACACTGCTCTCAGAACCTTTTCAGACAACGTTATTGCAGCCGGTCATCCGTCACGATAAAATACGGCTCTATTTCATGTCAGTGCCCAATAGGGCGGCAAAATATTTGTAATTTAGTAGCATCTGCACGGACAGATTGTGCGTCTAGAGTAATGAGCTTTATTAAGTATTGATTTTATAAAATATTGCTTCCATGAAGATTCTCTATTTAACCTGGAGATTTATTTTCTATGGTAGCTGAACAAAGAAGGGTTTCCCCCATCGCTGGCACAGTAATTAGACATAAATCAAATCCTGTGATTATTACTATAGAAGGTGACATCGATATTTCATTAATTTTCCCCTCAGATAATGATGGCAAAAAGAAACCTGTGAACATAGAAATGTACTAAAACCATCAGCAAATGGTTGAAATATAAGAAAATTATGTTCACATGATCGAGTGAGTTAGTGATAAAGTAAACAGTGTTTGAGTCAGTGAGTGATGGATTGATTGTGTGAACAAGTAAGTGTATGAGTGAGTGAGCAAGTGAATGAGGAATTGAGTGAGTGAGTGTGTGTGAATGCTTGATTGAGTGAGTGAGTAATCAAGTGAGTGAAAGAGGAAGTGAGCGAGAGTGAGTGAGCGACGGAAGGAGCAAGGAAGCATCTTCAGCAGTGTTTTGGCAGAGTGAGTGAGCGACGGAAGGAGCAAGGAAGCATCTTCAGCAGTGTTTTGGCAGAGTGAGTGAGCGACGGAAGGAGCAAGGAAGCATCTTCAGCAGTGTTTTGGCAGAGTGAGTGAGCGACGGAAGGAGCAAGGAAGCATCTTCAGCAGTGTTTTGGCAGAGTGAGTGAGCGACGGAAGGAGCAAGGAAGCATCTTCAGCAGTGTTTTGGCCACTGAATGTGAATTAATATCAATAATCTTTATGCCAAAATTTTCAAAATTAATGCATTCAATAAACTGAAGAGTTTAAAGAATTACAAACAACAGCAATGTCTGGAATGGAGCAATTCCTAGAGGACAAATAAACACCTTTAACTACTCAAATAGCATGCCTTTGATATCCCTACAAATACTGTAAAATGTGTTAGAAGTTCTCAATTATTTATGAGAACTGCAATAAACTGCCTGCTGGTCCAAGACTGAATAGGACTTTTAATAATTGAAAACAATTATGACTGGAAATAGTGAAGCATTATGGAACAAACATGTCCTGGCAGTGGGGGTTTTCAACAAATTGTCATTTATTATTGAAAATAATGTAAAGTTTGTCATTTCCCTACAAAAGCCTATCAATTAACATAACCAGTATTTATATGTACCAGTACATATTATTTTATTTCAATATATTTTAGGAATTAGCACCATCATTAAGAGTGGGGATCCTTGTGAATGGGAGATTGCATCCCAATTCAGTGAACATGCCTCTGATTTTTCTCGAAGCACCAAGTACTGATTCTACCCAGCGAACAGACTCAAGACTGTCTACATAAGTCTCAGGCTTTGAACATAAATGAGGCATGTCGTGGGAAAACCGGACTTAATGCATGTGCGTAAAGTGTCATCCCGGATCAGCCTGTTCAGTCCGCACAGGCTAATCCGGGATGGCACATTCCGCTTTAATGGTATTTTCTGATTCAAGAAAGTGTCTGCTAAACATAAATCCACTCTAGGTGGAAAGTGCCGTCCCGGATTAGCCTGTGCGGACTGCACAGGCTAATCTGGGACGACACTTTATGCACATGCATTTAGTCCGGTTTTGCCACGACGCGGCTCAAATAAACTATAAACCCTTAACATTTTACTGTTAACGTGTTACTGTGACAGTATTTGGGCTGAGTCAATTCCAGTTAGAATATCAGCCCTATCCAAAATAAATGGATGAGGAAACTAACTTGATTTACCCCACTGACAAAGGCACCATGTGATTAATTTAAGAGTAGCGCATAATCAATCACCATGCAAACAAAAAAAGATGAATTAAATAATAGAACTGTTATCTTCAGTCGTAAAAATAAAATTAATTAATAGTGTTTGTGATTTACAATTGGTGTTATTTAACAATAATTATAAAAATCGATTAAATGTAAAAAATGTCCATTCCTTTCCTTCCTGGAGACATAATAAAATGTAAAGTAAATTTTTATGTAATAAAAAAAAAGAGTAATGTATTGCAAGATTTATTGTAAATCCATTCAATTAAAAAAATAAACATGCCTTTTTTTCCAGTCATAATAAAATGTTTCCAGTAGTTACTAAGTATTGAACAATGTAATGTGAAGTATACAGGTAGTTTTATCTCACGAAAAAAAAAGAGTGATGTATTCCAAGCAAGATTTATTGTAATGAAAGCTGTATTTAAAACAATTTCATTGGGAATTAATTTTCTGTGTCAACTGAGTAACAATTATATATACAGCTGAACTTTATGTTAAATAATATAAAGATATTTCCAGTATTACAAATTAACTTCCCTAATTACAGCAAACAATGTTAAATGTACAATAACATGGCATGTCTATGCAGCATGAACATTGACTTTTACAGCTTCTTTTAGTTAGTTATTGTGTTGATTTAAAAAGTGTCAGCATTTAAATATACATTTTTTAGTCAAACGATGCAGCTTTTCAATGTTGTTATTAAGTGTTGCTTACAGTAGTGAAATGGATATGTTGTCCGCCTTGTGATAGTGAGATTGTGACTCAATTCCCCACTCAAAATTACTGGTATTTCCTCAATCTTACCTGTACCTCTGGACCAGTATTCACAAAGCTCCTAAGGGAAATCTTAACTTTTTAGTTGTACTTAAGTGAA
The DNA here is from genome assembly GCA_027627225.1 of Congeria kusceri. Taxonomy (NCBI): domain Eukaryota; kingdom Metazoa; phylum Mollusca; class Bivalvia; order Myida; family Dreissenidae; genus Congeria; species Congeria kusceri. The sequence continues at coordinate 34,585,101 of CM051032.1, read as the reverse complement.
AATTTCAGATCAAATTTTCTAACTGAAATTCAATGATTTCTGCTTACAAAAGGGTTAAACATCTTAGCAATAATGACAAGTTTGAAACATTTTAATATAAAATGACCTATACATGAAACAGCCACAGGCTTAAGGATTTTATGAATTTATGAAATTTACTTAAGTTTTTTCTAAGGAGCTTTGTGATTATGGGCCCAGGTTTATCCTAAAGCTGAGCAATAATGCTTTGTACTAGTTATAAATAACTAGTTTACGGGTACATTCAATTTAAACAAAAGCTGTTTGTAAATAAGTAGTTATGCCCCCTCTAGGTTAAAAGCAATCTTTAAAATATCAAGTTTGGTAAAGATCGGATAAAAACTGTTGGCCATAAAGAATGTAAACTGCTAAAATGCCAATTTTATATAAATCAAGAGCCATAACTCTGCAGTTCCAGGGGCGAGTTGTTTGATCATCAAACTGGGCAAAGTTATAACAATCTCAATCATTTACATCAAGTTTGGTGAAGATCAAATTAACATTGTTGGACTTATAGCGTTCAAACAGCTAAAAAGTAAAAAGTTAATTTTAGATAACTCAAGGCCCATAACTCCACAATTCCCAAAGCAATTTGGTTGATTATCAAACTTGACCCAGATATTATGCCCACAATGATATATTCATCAAGTTGGGTGTAAATTCGATAAAAACTGTAGGACTTAGAGAGCATAAATGGCTAAAAGGCTCATTGTAGATAATTAAAGGGCCATTACTCCACAGTTCTTTGGGTGATTTTGTTGATTATCAAACATGACCAAGTTACTCTGCCCAAAAAGATTTTCACCAAGTTTGGTGAAGATTGGATAACAATTGCAGGACTTAGAGAGTGGAAACGGCTAAAAAGGCCAATTTTAGATAATGCAAGGGCCATAACTCCACAAAACCTGAGGCGATTTGGCTGATAATCCAACTTAGCCGAGATATTATACTTACAAACATTGTTATGAAGTTTGGTGAAGATCGGATAAAAACTGATGGACTTAGTGAGCAGAAATGGCTAAAAAGGCAGATTTTTTATAAATCAAGGCCTATAACTCCACAATTCCACGATTTGACTGATTATCGAACATGGCCAAGATATTATGCCCACAAACATTTTCATAAATCAAGGCCTATAACTCCACAATTCCATGATTTGACTGATTATCGAACATGGCCAAGATATTATGCCCACAAACATTTTCATGAAGTTTGGTGAAGATCGGATGAAAAATGTTGGACTTTAAAAGAGCAGACAAGAAAAAAGTTACTGACTTACATTAGCAAACCAATATACCCCGCCATCTTCGATGGGGGGGGGGGGGCATAATTAAAAGTTATAGACACTGGTAAGCTCAGCAATAGTATCCTCACTTGTACAAGATATTCCATTATTGTCCAGCTTGTAACCAGGGTAACATTCACAGGCATAGCCGCCATGGTCGATGTCTCTGCACTTTTGCTCGCAGAACTTGTGGCTGCAGTCACCTGAAATCATAATAAAGATTTTTGCATCATGACAATTAACATTTTAGAAGATTTAAATCTTATTGAGATAAAATAACTGGTAATAATTGGTATTCTAACATGATACTCTCCAACTGTTCTATAGACAACAAGACTTGTCACAGGATGTGACGTCTGTATGCCCCCGAAGCATATGCTTTTCAGAGGAAGGCAACACAATGTCAGTTACATGTTGGCAAAAATGACGCTTTGTACAAAAAGAGTTATGGTCCTTGTACTCTGCACTTCCTCTCAACATCCTTTATCAGTGTGATTTTATTGTAAATCACTTCAAAACTGATGGAGTTATGCACTGCACTAGAAAATTAACTTAAGGGCAATAACTCCATAAATATTGAAGAAAGAGTTATGGTCCTTGTACTCTGCTCTTCCTCTCAATATCCTCTATAAATAGATGTTATCTTATTTTAAATTCCTTTGATACTAATGTAGTAATTATCTGCACACACAAAAACAAACGGCAATAACTCTGTAAATATTGAAGAATGAGTTAAGGTCCTGGTACTCTGCACTTCCTCTCCACATCCTCTATCAATATATGTGGTTTTATTAAAAATCCCTTCAATACTAATGGAGTTATTCTCTGCACAACAGAATAAACAAAGAGTAATAACTCCATAAATATTGAAGAAAGAGTTATGGTCCTTGTACTCTGCACTTCCTCTCATTGTCCTCAATAATTATATGAAGTTTCATTTGAATCCATTCAATACTAATGGAGTTATGCTTCACACAAGAAAATAAAAATATTGGAGAAAGGGTTGTGGTCCTTGTGCTCTGCACTTCCTCTCTTTCTCCTCTATCATTATATCAAGTTTCATTTGAATCCCTTCAATTCTAACGGAGTTATACTCCGCACGAGAAAATTAAACGAAGGGCAATAATTCTGTAAATGTTGAAGAAAGAGTTATGGTCCTTGTGCTCTGCACTTCCTCTCATTGTTCTCTATCATAATATGAAGTTTCATTTGAATCCCTTCAATACTAATGGAGTTATGCCCTGCACAAGAAGCGTGACGGATGGACGGACAGACGGACGATGCGATTACTATATGCCCCCAAAGTTCCCTTCAGGGGCATAAAAAACATAATTATTGTTGTTAACTACCCAATAAACAATGCAAAACGTAGTCCCGATTCAGAGCGGAGCCAGTAAAATGTAGTTCCAATTACAATTGCAAAAATATATGTCAAATCATGATAGAATCAAATCAATTTTCGCTAACGCTCTCATGTTTAATTCCTAAGCATCAGAACTTCAAATTGTTGTTTATTGGCCAATAAACAATGATAAATCCAAAATTATTTCTTAACTAAAACATATTTCATGTTTTTGTGACGTAAAAACAAGTCTCTTTTATTATTTAATTTCCACTATGCACTGTGCCCTCAGGGTAATTGGCTGCTGTTTAATCCAGGGGTACATGGTTACACAACATTGTCACAAATTGCAATTTATACACATTATTTTCGTGAAGCTCAGCTTTCACATGTATAGATAGCATTCTGTTCTGGACGTATGAGGGGATCCGCAGTTTAAACAGCGAACAAATCTACAACGCTCTTACCTACCCATGCACATGCGCAGTCGCAATGGAAATAATACACCAGAAACATGCATAAAAAGATTTGGCTTTGGGGGGTTCACATGTACATTTTATTGGGCTTGTCAATTTAAACTTTAAAAAAAAAAAATTTTGTACACTATATTGGACAACGAAGATATCTTGTCTTTAGGTGACAGTTCATTATCTGAAGGGGAGTTTTCCTGTTTTTCTGACACCGTTACGGAGCAACATGAAGAATAGTAAGTCCAAACCTTCATTGAAATTGTGTGTGACTACCATTAAAAAGAGTGTTTAGAAAGTCTTAGGACAAAAAGAATACGTCTTCGGACAGTAACAATTATATTTTAGACATAACAAAGTTGTCACAGAAGGACATTTTGTCTTGAATAATTTGCTTGGCATTTCACCTTCGGGTATTTCGAAGCACGTGGTTAGCCACGTGGTACCAGAGGACGACAATGAAGTTGAGGTACCATTTGAGCCTTTGAGGGTTGACATTGATGCTAGAAAAGACTCTAGATAATGAGGATTATAGTGATTTTTACTGTAGCTTTGTTTGGTTCTAGTGAAAGTCAAAATGACAAATAAGTGATAATGACTGGGTTTTACCCAAATTGCAAGTACCTGAGAAAGGAAAATCTGTTTCAGACTCTCTTGCTAAGCTTATCAAAGTGTCTTGCACAGTTCATTGTGATACAGATGTGCTCTTGAACAAGAGATATTTGTAAAACATGAATGCACCCCAACTTGCAGCCAGGTTGTGAATATGTGCAATTGTTAAGAAATTTTTTTAATATGCAAGCCCAAGCGAGGTCTCGATATATGGTATCTATGTATAAAGTTTCATTAAAATATCTGGATGAGTTCTCAAGTTATTGAGCAGAAACCGTTTTTCTACTTTTAGTAATGGTGACCTTGACCTTGACCCCACCCACCCCATATGAAATCCCAAGAGAGGTCTCAATATAAGGTATCTATGTATGAAGTTTCATTAACATATCTCGATGCGTTCTCAAGTTATTGAGCGGAAACCGTTTTTTCTATTTTTAGCAATGGTGACCTTGACCCCACCCACCCCATATGCAATCCCAAGCGAGGTCTCGATATAAGGTATCTATGTATGTAGTTTCATTAAAATATCTCGATGCATTCTCAAGTTATTGAGCGGAAACCGTTTTTCTATTTTTAGTAATGGTGACCTTGACCATACCCACCCCATATGCAATCCCAAGTGAGGTCTTGATGTAAGGTATATATGTATAAAGTTTCATTAAAATATCTCAATGCGTTCTCAAGTTATTGAGTGGAAACCGTATTTCTATTTTTAGTAACGTGACCTTGACCCCACCCACCCCATATGCAATCCCAAACAAGGTCTCAAAAGGTATCTATGATGAAGTTTCATTAAAATATCTCGATGCGTTCTCAAGTTATTGAGCGGAAACTGTTTTTTATTTTTAGTAACAGTGACCTTGACCTGACCCCACCCACCCCATATGCAATCCCAAGCGAGATCTCGATGTAAGGTATCTATGTATAAAGTTTCATTAAAATATCTCGATGCGTTCTCAAGTTATTGAGCGGAAACCGTTTTTCTATTTTTAGTAATGGTGACCTTGACCTTGACCCCACCCATCCTATATGCAATCCCAAGCGAGGTCTCAATATAAGGTATCTATGTATGTAGTTTCATTAAAATATCTCGATGCGTTCTCAAGTTATTGAGCAGAAACCGTTTTTCTATTTTTAGTAACGGTGACCTTGACAATACCCACCCCATATGCAATCCCAAGTGAGGTCTTGATGTAAGGTATATATGTATAAAGTTTCATTAAAATATCTCAATGCGTTGACAAGTTATTGAGTGGAAACCGTATTTCTATTTTTAGTAACGTGACCTTGACCTTGACCCCACCCACCCCATATGCAATCCCAAACAAGGTCTCAAAAGGTATCTATGATGAAGTTTCATTAAAATATCTCGATGCGTTCTCAAGTTTATTGAGCGGAAACTGTTTTTTATTTTTAGTAACAGTGACCTTGACCTGACCCCACCCACCCCATATGCAATCCCAAGCGAGGTCTCGATGTAAGGTATCTATGTATAAACTTTCATTAAAATATCTCAATGCGTTCTCAAGTTATTGAAGGGAAACCGTTTTTCTATTTTTAGCAACAGTGACCTTGACCTGTTGACCTCAAAATGTATAGGGTTCTTCCTTTCCTCCCAAGTAACCAGCGTACCAACTTTCATGATCGTAGGTCAAAGCGTTCTCAAGATATCGTGTGGAAACAAAATGGTCTACGGACAGACCTACCGACTGACCGACGGGCAGGTGCAAAGCAAGATACCCCCACTTCTTTGAATAATAAGTATAAAATTCTAGAAAATTGTGACAAGGCTACACCGCCTCTTGTGAACCAGGAGATATGGAGAATATTATACAAGAAAGTACATGCTAACAACAGGCTTTTGGTAGATATTCAGTCCTTAGTTTCTGCCGTTTTGCGCCTATCATTCAGTTGGCGGAGATTGAAAGGCCATGTTTCTTCAGAGGCACAAGACTTGTTATCTGACTCTCTGACTCTGCTTGGACAGATTCAGTATCATTTATCTGTACGAAGAAGGTATCTACTTTGGCCATGTTTAAAGAAGAAGTATGCCAGTCTGTCAGATTTCTATGTCCATTACAACTAAGTTGTTTGGGGATGATATTTAAAAGGAAATTAAAAATTGTGATTCTGAAGTTTTGCTAGTAAAAGATTATTACACATACGTTGGAGGCCAGCGTAGAAATTACAATTACAGTTCTTGAGGCTGAGGAAGGTATCTTAAAAGTCCTTCGGGATCATTCAGTCAGGTTGCCAGATATCAACCTTACCCACAACGAGATACCTCTGGGGGTTACAGACAGTATGGCAGGTCCAGGCCTCCTAGGAGAGCACCGACTGCAACCTTTACAGCCCCATACGATCAGGATTGAATAAAGTAAGTGTTGTTGAGAATTTAAGAAATCATTTACAAATTTGGATACAAATTACGAATGATTCAGGGATTTTAAATGCAGTTGCTGGATATAAAATTGATTTTGAAAATGAACCATATCAGAATGTCATTCCTAAAGAAATTGCATTTAAAGATGAATACTGGGAGATAGCGAATAGTGAGGTTTGTGAATTACTAATAAAGGTGCTACCGTTGAAACTTTACATAAAACTGGTGAATTTATATCAAATTTATTTATCATTCCCAAGTCCAATGGAAAATATAGACCAGTTATAAATTTAAAATACTCGAATCAGTTTGTTGAATACAACCATTTTAAGCAAGAGACCTTTAATGTTGTTTTAGATCTCGTACATAGACACATGATTATTTTTCCAAAATATATCTCCATGATGCTTATTTTTTGGTTCCTATACATATAACAGACACTAAATACAAGGACCAATTGGTTCTATTGCACAACCATTAACTTCACCCTTTGGGGAGGCGTCTGCACTGGATCCCCGCGGTTGTATCAGGAAATCCCTTATCGTCCAGGGAATTTTGTCGCCAGTTGCACAGTTCATCTGCGAATCTTGGGCAGTCGGAACCAAGAAGCAGTACCAATTGGCATGGAAGCACTGGTATACTTTGAACGGTATCCAGGGTGGTTATCCCTTTTTACAAGACTGAAGCAGTGATACTTAGTTATTTGTATTATCTTTTTAAATTGAGAAAATCATATTCAGTTATTAACACAATATCTGTAAGGAAGTCACGGTTTGTGTTTGTATCATATAAAACTTTCAAGCAAGTGACTACTAGCACTGTTGCTAGATGGTTGAAGTCCATATTAGAGTTCTCTGGTATTGACTCTGACCATTTTAAGGCACATTTATTCAGAGGTGCTTCTACGTCTGTAGCTTTTACAAAGGCTGTTCATTAAAGACTATTTTAGACACTGCAGACTGGAAGTCAGATAATACATTCAGATAGTTTTATTATAGATGTACTTTGAATAGTTCTAGCAATGTGTCTTTCAGTAATGTTGTTTTGTCTGGTTAGGTCCTACGATGATATGTTACTATGCTCAATAAATTATTAGAAATTTATTTTGCTTAAGTTCAATGGAAGTTTTGGTTTTGTTGCCTTTCAAAATGCTATCGATACATGTGAAAGCTGAAGGCTTTACGAAAATAATGTGCCCTCATCCAAGCTTCAGCGCTGGATGAAGGTCATTATTAGAGTAAAGCCGGAGGCTGAGCATGTATAGACCCTCCTCTTGTTTATTGTGCATAATTATATTATGCTTTTATGGATAATATTTTATCCTTTTATGATATTTTATATGATTTTATTATTTCCCACCCTTTTGGTATTTATGGCGACAAAACCATGTTAAATATATGCATGTTTCCGGTGTAACATTTCTGTTGCGACTGCACATGTGCATGGGTAGGTCAGAGTGTAGTAGATTTTGTTGTTGTTTAAAGTGCGGATCCCCTCATACGTCCAGAACAGAATGCTATCTATACATGCTCAGCCTCCGACTTTACTCCAATAATGACCATCCAGCGCTAAAGCTTGGATGAGGGCACATTTTGTTCTCAATTGATACCTGCTACTGCTTCAGAGGCAACAGTACAGCAAATTTATTGCTGTGTGGAAAAAATATGTGAAAAAAATAAGGAATAAACTTATCATTCTAAATAAATTACGATGTTATATTGTATTAACAGTGGAATGCCATAATGGTGTTAGAACTCTAGGTCTAACTAGTTTTCCAACTAACATGTATAATTTATAAATTTGGGTTCATTATGTTCTGTATTGTATGTATATATTTGGAACTACAATGTGTTTACAGCAACTGTGCACCAATTCGATAGCTGAATAAGCCTCCGCAAATACGCTCAGGGCTGGTATTGACGAGGCATCTTCAGTTAGATCTTATCCTTATCCTTAAATTTGGAAATTTCCTCAACTGTATAATTCCATACAGAAACAGTTAAGCATTAAGTAACGCTTTAAAATAGCATCAATATGAAAGTGTTATTTGAGCAATATCAACAACATATGCATCTGTTTATCAAGTAAAGAAATATAAGACATTTAAATTTGGCACTTAAGTGAAAATATTTAAGAAATTACTTAAGATGCTTTGTGAAGACCAGCCCTGTGCATGAGAACATTGATTCTGGTATGAGATTCACCCTCAACAAATCCTCTAATAGCAGTTGCAGGCTCCGAATAAAAAGGCTTGCTAACAAGGCAAGTTCTCCCGAGTTCCCGGCTTTTAAAGAAGATCCATAAAGCAATTAAAGACAACTGATCTAGCTTTTAGCATTTGCTGTTCATCCGACAGCTTTCAATTAATCCTATGGGGACATCGTTCAACATCGCTAATAGCTTAAAAGGCATTTGCGCGAAAACGTGTACTCGATATTGCTGCCGTCATAAAATCCATTTGTTTTCCCCCAAAATATTGCCTTGGTTGTACATGGTACTAACAGTCTGCTGAATACACCTTAACCAGTTTATACATAATAGTGCATTTTGTCAACCCAAGGAAATACTGTTGCCCAAGGTGAAGCCGAGGGCAATAGTATTTTTCGAGGGTTGACACAAATGCACTATCACAAACAAAGAATGCAATATTTATTTTATTATACCGAAACAAAGATTTTGTTGAAGAAATACATTTTAAGTCAAACCGTTTTGCAATTTTAAAAGTCAGATGTCGTCTGGATAAACAATGCGCTTTTGTAACATGGAGTAATTTACTGACTGTTTCATAAGCGCCTACCGTATTAACTTCGATCACTCTGTCATAGCAGGTGATATTGCTATATGATATTTCCAATTATTGACTGTTCCGTTTTAATATGAACAAAGAAGGAAAACAGAAGGGTGAGGTACAAAAAAAACAACTAGAATTGCCACATGAGTGACGGATATACCCCCACAATATGGCCTTGTCACAAAATATGGCATCCATTTGAAAGAAATGGACAGACAGAGAATGCTTTAATTTGTGAATGGTCAACAGTGTATTTGGAAAAAATAACTTCAATAGGAGCCATAACTCTGTCAACATTTAGTGGTTTGTAACCAAAGTTGAACTTGATCTGTATTTTATGATGTTATACCTATGTATCAAAAATAATGTCTTATTGTCCATGTTTTTGGGGGAATTTAAGTCAAAAGGGGGGGGGGCCATAACTGTGTCAAAATTTAGTGGTTTGTAACCAAAGTCAAACTTGACCTGTATTTTATGATGCTAGACATGTGTACCAATAATTATTTAAATATGTCTAGCCATTGTTGAGTTATAGTCAGGAAACCATGTTTTTAGGGAATTAAGTCAAATAAAGGGCCATAACTCTGTCAAAATTTAGTGGTTTGTAATCAAAGTCGAATTTGACTCGTATTTTATGATGCTACACATGTATACCAAGAATTATTTGAATACGTCAAGCCATTCTTGAGTTATCGTCCGAAAATCATGTTTTTTAGGGAATTTTAATTCAAAAAGGGGCCATAACTCTGTCAAAATTTTGTGGTTTGTAACCAACATTAAACTTGACTTGTATTCTATGATGTTACACATGTGTACCAGAAATTATTTGAATATGTCAAGCCTTTCTTGAGTTATCATCCGGAAACCATGTTTTTAGAGAATTTTAAGTCGAAAAGGGGCCATTACTCAGTCAAAAGTTAGTGGTTTGTAACCAACATCGAACTTGACCTGTATTCTATGGTGTTACACATGTGTACCAAAAATTACTTGAATATGTCAAGCCTTTCTTGAGTTATAATCCGGAAACCAAAAACCAACAGACCGCCGGACCGACAGACCGAGGGACAGACAAGCTCACTCCTATATACCCCCCCCCCCTAACTTCGTTTGTGGGGGTATAAATATTAAATGATTAAGAAAAATATAAATGATTATATTATTATGTAAGTGTTTATTAGCTAAATGTGAATAATACTATGCATAAAAATAAATATTTATGATCTGAAAATGAGCAATACAATACACAAAATGTAAACATTTATTTTAACTATTTTAACTGTCAGTATGAATAATTCTTCACATAAAATATACATACATATTTCATGAATATAAACAATGCTATACACAATTTTATCTGCTTTCTATACATAGCAAAAAGTAATATAGGATGAAGTCTTTTGTCTGCCTAATGTTGTCTCTTCAAAAAAATAGACACACACTATCAAAGACTCAAGGCAATATTGTTAATTACTGAAATAAACTGCTGTCATAACAAACAAACTAGTTTTAGCTAATAGGTGCTTGACAGATAATTATCTTTAAATGTCTGTCTTTCATTAGTTCAAAATATAACATACAGTTTATAGGAAGCTAATTTTTTGTTAACACCAAAACCTTTCTAGATAAATAACTGTCCCCATTAACATTAACGATGCTTGAAATGTTAATATTAGCAACAGCAACCAAAATGTGATTTTTGAAGGTTGGTTAGTCAGAACAGAACAAGCATTCTATCGATACTTTAAAATATGCATGATCACACAGCTGTAGCATCGCTCAAAGCTAGAAAGGCGGATTTTACAGCTCCGCGATTTAAATCTTCATTACAAAGGCCTGATAATTTGCGATAAGTTTTTCCCGTTGACATTTCCAGTATTGTCCAATCTCCCCATCGACTTGTCATTACAGGCCAATATTGAAGACTAGATTGGGTTCACTGCTACGGATGCATTTCCGAGTGTTTTTTTAAATAAATATTTCATTTGGAAAATTGTACTTTTAAGGCCCTGTCACACTGTGGCGAATTTGAGCTACCAATTCTGGCGAGTTGTAACCACAATCGCCTGATGTCATGTAGATCTTGTTCACATGTCGTTCTTGGTCACAGTTATGTCTTCTTATCTCTTCTTATGTTGCCAAGTAGCAGTGAGAATTTTAAACCGTTTAAAATTCTTGCCGCTTCTCGGCAACTTTTTATTCTCATACATGTGTTGAAAACATGTTGAAGGACTCTCGCACACTCTCAAACACATTCGAACACATTCTGTAGACTGTATTCCCTTGTCGTAGCGTTTCGCCGTATATTATCATTCTATGAAATAACACGAGTTTGCTGCGAGTTTAGGAGACTTGCCTACAACATCTGCTCTTCCGTTTCTCTGAAAATGTTATAAAAAACTCGTGCTCATGTCGCACAGACTCGTCCAAACTCATACATTCTCGAAGACAAGTCTTTGATTGTCAAAAAGATGTCATACGCATATCTCGGCTGAACTCATGATAAAATATTATTATCGTACTTGTGTTGTGTCAATTTCGTCTCAACGTTGAAGAGAACTCTAACAAATGTTGTCTTGAAACAATTCCGCGACCAACTCGTCCATTTTACGGCGAGTTATAACTCTCCAGGACTCATACAAAACTCGAAGCTCAAGTTTGCCACAGTGTGACAGGGCCTTAACACAGACGACTTTCAAACAATTTTGAACAAAACCTACTTCTTATAATCTGAATTACTGGCAGCCAGGCATAATAGTTCTAAGGAATCATTAATAATGGTGGCACTTTCATGATGATTACTTTCACATGATTGGTAAAAATTAAACATAAAACAATGCCCTACTAAATAAACATTCTGACATATTTTTTTCATAATACACATTTAGCATAAACATAGAAAGGTCCTATACATAATTTATTCTGTGTGAAATAATACTTAAAACCAATGAATAACTTCATGTTGGCCTTTTCATTTCCCTCCACACCAAAAGAAACTCCTCTTTCATTTAAATTAGACATCCTTGCATGACAGAGTTGAATCAGGTATTTTGTATTTTACAAGTACCAGCGCATATCTCATTAAGTTGGAATTAGCATAGGTAAGTGTGGGGTTGTACAATTGGATGAAGCTCTTCCATTTAATGCATCCAATTAGTTTCTGTATTCAGCAAACTGATGATGGCTTAATGCCCCATAATTGCAATGTGGTCATGCTAGTAAATAAATTATGAAAAGGTCGAGGGTCATCAAGGACACAAGGACATGCTCAAGTAAAAAGATTGTCTACACAGTTTGGTATCTGTTAAACCACTAATGTTTGTGCTTCTTTTCTTTATAAATATAACTTTTATCTAATACTGAACAAATAATGGGGAAATCCATGCAGACTATACAATTTGTTGCCAACAAAACAGGGTGGTTGCTGTACGATGTTAATACAGGAAACAAAGCAGTTGTTACATTATGCTCCAAGTATGTGGTTGCTATGTTGCCAAGGAAACATGCTGGTTGCCACATAAATTGTGAGTATCACATTAGATTGCCAAAACAACATGCTGCATGCCACAATAGGTTGCAAAATAAACATTAGGTTGCCAAGAATACATTGTCGTTGCCCCAGGTATTAAGTTTGCCAAAGAAACATGCCGGTTGCCACATTAGGTTGCCAAGGTAAAATACTGGTGCCATATTAGGTCACCACTTTTAGTTGCCAAGGAAACAGGGTACATTTTGTTACCAAGAAAACAAGTAGTTGCCACATTTTTTCCTTTGGTTACCACATTATGTTGCCAAAAAACCATCATGGCTGCCACATTTTGTTCCCAAGAGGGTCACAATTTGCCAAGGAAACATGGTGGTTGCCACATTTTGTTGCCACAGGGTGGTTTCTATGTTATGTTACAATTAAAACAGGTAGTTGCTACACAAGATGTGGCATCACTAGGCACTATTGATTTTTATAGCACATTTTTATATAACATTTGGTAATTTCTTTTATTTTAATGTTTATAAAGAGGTACAATGCTTATGGCATATATAGTTGTAGAAATCAATGTAAGTATGAATAGTATTACCTGAATATATAATTCTTCAACAAAAAAGAATAACATATACAATGCTCCTATTATTTATTTTCAATACACGGTTAATATGGTTAGTAACTTGTCTTTTCATCCTTTCTCCTTTTTTTCTTCATACAAAATATTCAAAGTTTCATAACCCAGTGCCACAAACAATACTGGTAATGATTCATTGCTTCCTGAGATAAAAATATACAAAATTATAAGGAACACATTCCCTAAAAACAACATTGATTTATGTGTACTTCTTTACATCAATTTTCCCTTATAACAATACAGCGCATAATTACACTGTCATACAATTTTACAAAATTAGATATCTTCAAACCTAAGACAAACCACTGGAATTACAAAAATGTCACTAAAACAAGAGGACCATTAATCCTTTTCGAGACATTGATAAATATCTATCCCAATGATCTATGGGGCCATCCCATTCAGTTATTATTATATAAGCTTCCCAGTGATCTCAAGAAATGATTGTATCACCAAAGACAAGCAACTGTCTCTCATACTTGGAGTTCATTAAATCTGACAATCTCATTTGTCATACAATCTTCAGGGACTGCTGCAAGTTTATCATTCTGCAGGCATCTTCCACTGCATCACTTTAGAATGTTGAGTGAGCCAAACAAACAAATGTCAGTTTGTGCTTCAAATGCATTTCTGGTTAAAACTGATTATTGGCATAGATCCGAACAGAGTTATGGCAATATTAATAACAATCTATGGCTGAGAACTACTCTGTATATTAATAATTGAAATTTTTAGTGAGATTGTTGTTATAGCAATTCTTACCATGGTTTTCAAACTATAAATTTAATCAACACAGTACGCTGTATAACATGTGTACTTCAGAGTCAGTTTTTATGATTCTTCTAATCCAAGCCATTTAAGAGTAAGAGTGAAGAGACTTTTCTAATTTATTTTAAACTTACTACACATATTCATCTTAATCTGGTGCACTTTGTCCACATTCTCTGTATTACCCATTTACACTATTTATTCTTGTATATAGTAGTTATAAGGGTAAAACTATCATTCTTTCATATGCTTTCAATAATTCTTTTATGGTTCATTCATTTTATTTATGATATCATATTTAATATTTGTACTTAAGTCCTCAATTATTGGTGAGGATCCTCAGTACAACTAAAAAACAGCTAGCTGGGAGTCCTTGAGTGCTAGCCAGAAATCTTACTTTAATTGTCAATTATATTTGGGGTTGGTGGAGTCCACATCCATGTGGATACCATGATAAAAACAACTGTGGATCTATTTATGCATAACCAAGACAGAAATTACACCATAGTCAACCATGGTCATCATGGTATTTGACTGCCGACCATGGACTATCATGGTCAACCATAAAAAAAACATGGTCTTGACCATGGTCTGCTCTATCATGACCATATGGTCGACCATGGTCATCATGGTATTTGACTGCCGACCAAAGTTAACCATGGTTGACCATCAAATACCATGGTCTGCTTTATCAACCATCAAAAACCATGATCATAATCATGCCTTTCATTGACACTTATTCAAGTGCATAAACTAGATAAGGCCCAAACAAAAAATAGTCCCGTTTTTGGTCTCCCAACCAACCCTTTCTTTTTGCTGCCGACCCTACATATTTTTGGTCCAAAAATAATTTATTTATTTCCGCCAAAAAATATTCTTATTCATTTTACCAAACAAGATTTTAATTGGCTATCGCATTTCATAAACCTGATAATGATTCACTGTTGCACATGGTACACATTTTACTAAATTGTGTCCATGTTTTTTATTGTTATTTTCTGGAATATTGAATCAATGTAAATTTCAGATACGCATACATAATTACCTTGTGCGCGAAACAAATATTAATCCAAATTGAATGCAAATATTCATGTTACTATTCAAAAAGTTTTATGCCGTAACACAATCTCCATATTAATTCCAATACATTTATATTTTGTCACTCCCATTTAAATCTACAATTTATCGATGCAACAAAACAACTAATTTTTTTCACACCCTTGATATTTCCTCTTGAATGCTAATTCAGTAATGCTCTATGGACACTGCTTGCATTGTTCAGGTACAATAGTATTGATTGATGTGTTTTTCACTGATCAGGTGTTAATCATGTTACACACTTAGTGCTACAAACTGCTAGACAATGGCCTCAGCTCAGCAGTCACATAAAAGACTTTTTGAAGTCAAACTGACACTGTTGCTATGGTTGTTGCTAACAGCTTGCAGATTTTAAAGACCTGGCTTATTGATGATGTTGCGCTTTTACTCTTCTCTGTTGTAACAGGTGTTATTATCAATGACTGTGTTTTTAACGGATTTTATTGTTCGTTCAAATTGGAAATATTATTGCAAGGTAATTAGGATGTAATGTTTCGTTAATGAAAAAATTTGGAATTAAATATAAAATAAAATATCACTTAAATTTTCACACACAAAAAGACTGTTACCGTGTACAACGAGCGCCGAATTTTTCATAGCTGAATTTTAGGGTAAAAATGTGCGCGTAATACATGAAGTACCATAATGCTGTGCTATAAGGTCAAGTTTCGCTTTTTCTTGATAATATTCTGTCCAACTGCTGGAAATCAAATTTTATCGATCAATTTTTATGGTCATACGCAAACTGTGTAAGTTTGGTCAACATTGAATAAAAAATCGTGTGTGCAAGCCCATTGATAACTTGTTGATTTTTTTGTCCACACATAAGTGGCAATAAATCTGCCAGGTGAAGTCGAATGTAAGAAACTGGCCCGAACATGCTTATATTCGACTTCACCTGTAATCTTACGTTCATAGACAAACTGTGCACATTTGGTGAAGATTGCATGAAAAATGAAGTCTCTATCCTGAATAATGTCAATTTTTGTATATATTTTTCACAAAGGGCAATAACTCTGGTGTTTCTGGCCTGATTTTTTTTATATTCAACTTGACCTGTAATCTTATGGCCAAAGACAAACTGTGCAAGACTGATGACATCAAGATTGGACGAAAATTGAAGTTTCTATCCTGAATAATGTTCATTTTTGCATTTATTTTTTTCTCAAACAAAGGGCAATAACTCCGGTGTTCGAAATACGATCTGCCCCATTTCTGGCATCTGCTGAGATCTGATGGTCGTACACAAACTGTAAAAGTTTGGTTAAGATTGGATGGAAAATAAAGTCGATATGTTGGAAAAAGGCATTTTTGCACTTTTATGCATGAAAAAGGGGCAATAACTCTAGTGTCACTGGTGTGATCTGGCTCAATAACAATCCCGTCCGAGATTTTAAGGTCATACACAAACTGTGCAAGTTTGGTTCAGATTGGATAAAAAGTGAAGTCTCCAGCGTGAGAACGAAACAAATTGTTGACTGCACACAGACGACATACGACGGACGACAAAAGACGGATGACAGACGCCACCGGAGAGGTCCCCAATACCAATAGCTCACCAAGCACTTCATGCTAAGGTGAGCTAAAATAACAGAGAACAGTTATTTAAAATATAAAATATCTTTTATGTTTCAGATTGTGATCCAAATAATAACATTTCTTACAAGGTTTTGTGTTGATAAGTGTTAGTGGAAGTTTGCCTTCAGTAAGCAAATACATTGTTTCTGATTGGTCAGTTTCCAATGTTTACATGGAGGGAAAATGAATGGTATGTAAATTAAATACTTATTTTTGTTGTTTACAAAATGTTACACACTCTCTGTATCAAATATTTGAGATCTGAATAAAGACTGGCACATATTTTTTTCAAGAAATACTTTCTAATAAACAAAGTGTCATAATCATCATTATCATTATCATCATCATCTTAAAATTTTAAACAAAATGCACTATCTGACCATGGTCAACCATGTTAGTTCATGTTCTGAGACCATGGACTACCATCGTCTTCTACCATGGTCTTCTACAATGGTTGGCCATGTTGGTTCATGGTTATGAAACCATGGACTAACATGTTCGACCATGAGTGGTAATTGGCACCATGGCCAACCCGTGATGGTCTTCTACCATGGTTGATCTTGGTCAAATATGACCATGGTTGTAAACCGTGGTGCCAATAACCGTCCATGGTCTACCATGATACTTCATGGTTGACCATGGTCTCAAACCCATGAACTACCATGGTCAACCATGGTAGGCCATGGTAAAAAAAAACAAGCATTTTGTCTGGGAGTGCTTGCATTACTGGTTTCTTTAAAGTCACTGTCTTCTTTATTGACATAATATAATCTGACCAGCTCATTTGTCACAGACTCTGCAGGGACTGGTCATCCTTTATCAATCTGCAGATATTATCTCCAGCATCAAGACACCAAGAGTCCAGAAAATGTTACTGTGATATTTTCCATGCAAAAGAATATCTCTACTATGGATTCATGTAGTTAGAACAATTATAATTTTCAAGTAAATCCTGCATTTTCCAGACAAAGTAACCAAATGACCAACCAGGTAAGCTGCAGTTGCTGTCTAATATAAATGAGCCGTGTCGTGGAAAAACCAGGCTTAATGCAAGTGCATAAAGTGTCGTCCCGGATCAGCCTGTGCAGTATGCATCTGGGACGGCACTTTCTGCCTACAGTGGATTTATTCTTTCTTGAAACAGAAAATACTGTAAAAGCGGGAAGTGCCGTCCCGGACTGCGCATGTGTCATCAATTGATCTAATTTGTCTACACGCTGTGTATACATGTATTATAATAGTTTGCTGCACAGCAAAATATTCTTTTATTTTTTTAATTTCTCTCTTAATATGCATTTCTGAATATTGATTATTCTCAACATTTATTTTAATATTATTTTAAAAATATACTGACATCATTAGAATCAATGGATGGTTTTACATTTATATCTCGTACAAAATCATACCTCGTTAAGCTCAGTAGAATCAGGCAAGCTAAAATTCCATGGCTTATGCCTAGATGGGCAAATGGTTCCCAAAAAATGATGGTGCACACTAAAGACAGAAAACAGTGCAACATATTTGTTCGCTTGAAGACAGATGTAATGCATGCGATGACACCAGGGTTAAACCAATTACCACAAACAATTCATCTTTCCCCATAAGGGTGTAAAAATACCAGAAAACAAAATTATTTTCTTCCGATGAAACATTTCTTAAAGTGCAGGAGAATTCTTGTTTGACGTGTATGTACTGTTGAATATAGCTCAGTTTTATTTTTTTAGCAAATTGCGATTTCAATATTCAGAGAATATTCAGAATATTCATATTCCTACAAAAATTTGCAAATTTTAAGACAGTCAAACAACATTTGCAAATAATAGAGATAAAACATTCAGTTTAAAATATGAAAGCGGCCCAAATAAACTGTAATATTACTGAAACACAAAGCCAAGGTCTTCTGCAAGTCTGCAAAACATTCAAACACCTTTCATACTTGATCTTAGTCAAATTTTCACATTGATGACATGAAGTGAAACATTTAAATGAGCTCAAGGTTGCATTTATCCTGCCATTATAAACTTCCATGCACTGCTATGAATTTATCATTGAAATTCTTACTAATTGCACATACATTTAACTTTTCTTCTTAGCAACACATTTCATCTATATGGTAAGCACAAAATTGTGATTTGGTACTGTAATATCATATCAGACATCTTTTGACATGTATTCAAACATCAACCATAACCACTTGAGGGCAATACTGTGAATAAATTTAATATTCAAACTCTAGTTTGTACATAAAACAACATATCCTACATAACTGGTTAAATTGGAACCAAATTACAGCATAGATAGTCTGTTTGGCCAAAAAGAATTTTGGTATGTTGAAATTGCCGTTGGAATTTTACACTGGATTTTACCCTTCGATGTGTACTAAAGTATGACCTTTAAGCAAAAGAAATCTTTTAAATTATCTCCATGTTAGCAAGGTCTAAAGTCTTAACACTATGTTGCACTATTTAATATGTAGTTGCACTTTCAACTTGACCAAGCCTGGGAATGTACACTGAGCATTATACTTTCTCCAAATTCATAACTCAAATGTTTGTGTTAAACAAATATCATCATCCAGGACTGGGAAAGGACAAGCTGGGAGATAATGAAAGCCTACAGAGTCTTTGTTTAATAAATCACACTCTGTCAGCAACTTTCAGCTCCATAAATGGGTGGTTTTCTTTTGAAATACTTTCTATTTTCATCAGAACATGCACAATGAAGCCCAATCAGTTGTGAATGGATGTTGGCCGAGCCTTCAGATTCTGTTCAGGCATTCTGTGGCTTTGATACACAGTGTCTCTGATGGGTTGAAGAAAGAAATCCAGATAATGGAGTAAGTCTTTGATTCCTGGAATTCCAAAGGGGTTCAAGTAGAAGATCAAAGTGATCAAAAATAGGGCTGGGGTAATTACAGAAAATCCAAAGCAGCTTCATCAGATCTTTGAAATTTCATCAACTTTTGCACATGGTATAGTTCAAATGTATCCATTGTATTATAACTGCAACCTAAAGTTGTGTGGCCTGAAACTCAATATGCGGTGTCATGACCTTCCAGTAAAATTTAATACTGTATCAATTAAGACCCTGTCACACTGTGGCGAATTTGAGCTTCGAGTTCTGTATGAGTTCTCGCCGTAAAGTGGTCACGGAATTGTTTGAAGACGACATTTGTTTGAGTTCTCTTCAATACTACACGACATTGACATGACACAAGTACGATACTCACATTTTATCATGAGTTCAGCCGAGATATGCGTACGATATCTTTTCCACAATCGAATACTTGTCTTCGAGAATGCAAGAGTGTGAACAAGTCTGTACAACTTGTGAGGACATGAATACGAGTTTATGGAGAAATTTTACGAGAAACGGAAGAGCAGATGTCGTAGGCAAGTCTCCCAAACTCGCAGCAAACTCGTGTTATGTCGTAGAACGACTCTATGACAAGAGAAGACATGTCTATGGAATGTGTTCAAGGGTGTTTCAGAGTTTGCGAGATTCCTTCAATATGTCTTCGACAAATGAATGAGAATGAAGAGTTGCCAAGAAGCTGCGAGAATTTTGAACGGTTTTAAATGTTTTAAATTCTTGCCACTACTTGGCGAGTTCGGGCGACATAAGAAGACATAAGTAGACATCACTGCGACAAAGAACGACATGTGTACAAGATCTACACCACACCAGGCGAGTTGTGGCGAGCTACAACTTGCGCGAACTCGTAGCTCAAATTCTCCACAGTGTGACAGGGCCTTTTCATCACTGCAATTAGTGCATTGTATGTGATCCATATCTTCTGAATATATTTATATTACTCCCAGCATACACAGACTGAAACGAACCACAACAAGAGGGCCAAATGGCCCTGGGACGCTCACCTGAGTTTTATTAGTTAAACAATTGTCCATGTGTTAGATTTTTATATGGATATGGATATAATGATACGGACTGATGGAAATGCAGCCTTAATCATCATGGTTTGAAAAACTTGAGTGATAACAGACATTCAAAATTTGGGAAGTACATACTGAAATTGAAGCTTTTTCTTCAATATGAACTAGTGACCTAGTTTTTGACCCCACATGACCCAGATTCGAAATCGACTGAGATACCATTGGGACAAATGTTCTGACCAAGTTTCATGACGATTGGTCAAATAATGTTACTTCTAGAGTGTTGACAAGCTTTTTCTTCAATTTGACCTAGTGACCTAGTTTTTGACCCCACATGACCCAGATTCAAACTCAGCCGAGATACCATTAAGACAAATGTTCTGACCAAGTTTCATGAAGATTGGGCAAAAAATGTGACTTTGAGAGTGTTAACAAGCTTTTTCTTCAATTTGACCTAGTGACCTAGTTTTTTACCGCACATGACCCAGATTCGAACTCGGCCGAGATATCATTGGGAAAAATGTTCTGACCAAGTTTCATGAAGATTGGGCAAAAAATGTGACTTCTAGAGTGTTAACAAGCTTTATAAAGTTTTCAATATAGCCATATAAAGAAAACTGCCCCGCCCCTTGGCGGCCATGTTTTTCACCGGAGGGCAACCATTTTCGAACTTGGCTGAGATATTATTAGAACAAATGTTCAGCACAAGTTCCAAGAAGATTCGGCAAAAATGTGACTTCTAGAGTGTTAACAAACTTTTTCTTCAATTTGACCTAGTGACCTAGTTTTTGACCCCACATGACCCAGATTCGAACTCAATTGAGATATCATTGGGTCACATGTTCTGACCAAGTTTCATGAAGATTGGCCAATAAATGTTGCCTCTAGAGTGTTAAGGAGGTAAATGTTGACGACACACAATGGACGACGAACAACGGAAAAAAGGCGATCACAAAAGCTCACCATCAGCACGTTGTGCACAGGCGAGCTAATAAATGAATGTGCCTACTGGTCATGCACTTTTGTTATGCTTTCGAAATTAAAAAGGAACTTTACCTATATAACCATGTCCATGTGCTTTAAAGATCACTTTGTACCACCTTTTATAGAGACTTATAAAGAGTCATTCAGCATCTTCCTACAGTCAATAATTGGAGACAGCCTTCAAGAAATACCAGGGGGTCAGTTAAAGACAAAAAGGCATGTAGTGTTGGGATAATAACTGACACTCAAGCCAGGGAATAATTATACTTGATTCATGACATGCATTCTGATTGAGACAGTATGGTCTTATACAGCATAATAATAACATAAAAAAAACTCCTGTCACCCTTGAAACCCGAGCCTTTAATGGCAATTCCGAGATTATTGCATCGGCTCTTCTGCCGATGAGTCTCCAGATAATAACGTTCCTGCATGCGGAAAAATAATCATCCGTAAATCTGCATTTATTGTTTTAATAAAAGCGTGCACTATTATAAAGCTATTTTCTTTCATTTCAGAGAGACTATATGGCTATGGAATCATTCCATTAAGTGTAGAGTTACACTTATCTATATTAAAACTCATTACAACCACAAACAAATATCATTATTATCATGCAAAATGCATCAGGGTAATTACTTTTTTTTCATGTTTTATTATTTATTCCACGTAGTTGTCATTTATAGCTATGAAAATAAATTGTCTCACTGTAACAATAGCTATTACTGTATAGAGCATGTATACAAATGTTTATTATAAACTTTAGAATTTTTATATTTTGAAACCCCGCTGAGTATTAAATGTTTTGGGGGAAAATGAGGAATTCATCAACTACAATCACAATTACATGGAAAGAGCAGTAATTGTTCAGAGAGCTAAAGTGGACTCATTTGACTGAGATACGTATTTGTATGGAAATGTTACTGATGACATTAAAATGAAGCATATGACGGTTAAGGTGACTTTGACATAGTTGTTCCCAATTTAAGAAACACAAGTGTCATGGTCTATAGATGTTTTACTTTTAGACTGATGGCGGAAGCCAAATGTCTTTAGTAGAGCAAAATCTAGAGAATGCATCGAATGAACTAAATCTGACTCTGCAGGCTACAAAGCATGACTACTTAATATCCGGAACTTATACGCTCCATCGGCTTATGTTGTTGGCACATTGCTATTTATTAAACCTGTTTTATGTTAAAGCATATTATTCCATTAGCATGAAATAGTTTGCATAAAACCTACGTGTTCCTAACTAATAAATGCAAGATTTTATTTATAATTCAATTACTGCACTCATCAACCAAATTGTTTTTGGTTTCTTTCCTTGTCTCCACAACAGTCTTTCTACACTGTCAGCACTTTGATTAAGGACATCAGATGGAAAACACCAAAGCACTTCTACATCTCAGCTACTTGCCTATGAGTCTAAAACACCTTCCATAAATGCACTTTAAAAGTTTATGGTTTGCTTTAAAGTGATTTGCTAGCAGACTAAAGGTTAAACTGTAAACTACAAAAGCTAAGGCATCTGTACTTATTAACTGTAAAATTAAATCAACAAAAAAGAAATAAGAAATTTGCCAATAAGCTAAAGTGTAATCAGGTCCCTTTTAACAAGATCTGAATTCTGAAGACCTGTTGGGTCCCTAAATAAATGCCTTCTACAAAGGCTCATTTCCAAAGGATGCCACATCTGAACAGCAGGCGCTTTAATATATTTATTTTTTTACAGTGTATTAAACCATATAACAATTTCATAACCTTTATATCATGGTTATTTGATTAAAACAGTGTTATTTCTATCAGTTCCAAAAATTAACTGCTACATAAATACCACTGTCTGTCAATAAACAAAGGCAATCATTCACAGAGTTCTCTGACAGTTAATGACCATTTATAGGTTAACAACCACCAGGTTGAGTGATCACAGATTCATAGTGGATGTTTTCCTATGGATCTACTGTTCCCAGTCTTTGTAAGCCATGATTAAACATTCATGGAACGGTGTGAAATAAGCAATGCATGGACGGTAAAACATATGCAAAACTCGGCAGATCAATGATGACTGAATATAGGCGGCCATGAAACAGACCATTAATTTTTATTAATACAAGATCAGTATCTTGGTTGGAAACGCATTTATGGCAGATGTTTTCCCTCTTGTGCAATCTAATCAAATCAGTGAAAAACAAAATACATCGTAAATGGGGAAACTGATACCTTTTTATTCATATCACCACATTATATATCATTTTCTATAATTGCTGCCATTGCTTCATTTGGTGTTGGGGGGGGGGGGGTTGGCATCGTTTTGTGTTCATGTCTGAAAATCAAGCTCAAAAATGGAAATAAAACACTAGTTAAAATGAATATATCATTCTTTTTTCCTAATTTGTACTGAAATATGAGTGTTTTTCTGAAATTCCCTTCATGACTGTAATATATATAAAATTTTGCTTACAATTAAAACATAAATATACGTGTATTCTGTAAATTTACATCCATATGAAACAATCTGTAATGACTTTTGTTACGTTAATTATGATTGTTTCCAATAAACAAAAACAACAACATATATGTGGGAATCACTAGGGACATTGCCCACCTATCAATATTTTCCCCAAGATGGGGAGCGGCGGGCTTATACGGGATTTCAGACGGAAAGCGATTCCCGACAGGCGGGAACTTGACACTACAAATGATTCCGGGTCCCGGGAAAAAGACTTTGGTAGCATATTTCATCTTGGTAATATTAGGAAATTTAGACTCCGGTTTTGCACACAACTTAACTCCCTTTATTATCAACTTTTGAGAAGTCATATAAAATGCTGCTTACAACACTTACATTAGTTGATGCAGCATTTCATGTGTTGATTTTATTTAACGTCACCCTCACAGCAATTCTTTAGTACTAGTTTACTGTGCTGTGCAAATCTCATAATTATATAATATAACAAAAATATGTTATAGTGCACTTGCAGATTTTGTCTCTCATGTGATTATCATAAAAGCATCTGTGCAAACAAGTTGTCACTAACTTCACTATTCTAATTTCCATAAGTGGGTGAAAATCTTGGTATCTTTCTGTGCCAGGCCATTTGTTGTACATAAAGTATCTTGATAGCAAACCACTAATGGAATATTTTGTGAGTGATTCATTGTCCTGTAAACACCTACATTAACTTATTTAGATATTAGATAACACACAATGAGTTTCTTTCGGTATATCTATTGCAATTACTGCATTAATTACTAGTACTTATGAATATATACTTGACTTGCATTAAAGCTGCATGGAGTGGCTGATTATTGGGGAAGGATGTGTGCTTGATTTGATTCATTAGCAGCAGCAGTAGCAGCAGCAGCAGTAGTAGTACCAGTAGTAGCTGTAGTATTAGTAGAAGTAGTAATAGCAGTAGTAGCAGCAGCAGTAGTAGTAGTAGTAGTAGTAGTAGTAGTAGTAGTAGTAGTAGTAGTAGAAGTAGTAATAGTAGTAGTAATAGTAGTAGTAGTAGTAGTAGTAGTAGTAGTAGTAGTAGTAGTAGTAGTAGTAGTAGTAGTAGCAGTAGTAGTAGTAGTAGTAGTAGTAGTAGTAGCGGTAGCACTAGCAGTAGTAGCAGTAGTAAAAGTAGTAGTAGAAGCAGTAGTAAAAGTAGTAGTAGAAGCAGTAGTAGTAGGTGGAGAAGCAAAAACAATGTAAGTAGTAGTAGATTCATCATTGGTGGTCACTGTGTGCAATTGCAGCAGCAGCAGCAGCAGCAGTTGTAGTACACAAATGTAACACCTATACAAATTTCATTGTTCTGGCATTTGGCCATTCTGACCTAAATGGATTAAAATATCTGCTTTCCAAACTGCCATTATTTATCATCAAGCACTGAGACAGGAAAAACATCCGTTAAACCATGCACTTAACTAGAAATAATGCACCTATCAATATTTTCCCCCATGAAGGTCTGAACCAGAGGAATTTGACTAATTTTATTGTTGGGGGTCTAATTCCCCACCCTACAGCCAAGCATTTTGTCTTAATCCCATATTATTGGGATCTAAAATCTGACCAGTCTATTTCCCGGGATCCGGAATCATTCAGCTTGTCAAATTCCCACCTGTGGGGGAATCGGTTTCAGTCTTAAGTTCTGTAAATGCCCACCGCTTCCCCCCCTGGCGAAAAATATTGATCGGTGCATTTACTGACATCAATATATTACAGAAGTCTTTCTAAAACTTTTTAAAAATATTGCCCTAGAATTCTCACTTTATCATGTAATAAATAATTATTAATACACTATTTGTGCATAATAATAAAATACAGAAATTCACTCATAAAGCAACTTTCTAGAGTGTTAACAAGCTTTATAAAGTTGTCAATATAGCCACATAATGAAAACTGCCCCGCCCCCTGGCGGCCATGTTTTTCAATGGAGGGCAACCATTTCGAACTTGGCTGAGATATCATTAGAACAAATGTTCAGCCCAAGTTCCAAGAAGATTGGGCTAAAAATGTGACTTCTAGAGTGTTAACAAACTTTTTCTTCAATTTGACCTAGTGACCTAGTTTTTGACCCCACATAACCCAGATTCGAACTCAACCAAGATATCATTGGGTCAAATGTTCTGACCAAGTTTCATGAAGATTGGCCAATAAATGTGGCCTCTAGAATGTTAAGGAGGTAAATGTTGACGACGCACGGCGGACGACGAACAACGGGCAAAAGGCGATCACAAGCTCACCATGAGCATGTTGTGCTCAGGTGAGCTAATAAATGAATGTGCCAAGCACTGTTGTTATGCTTTTGAAATTAAACAAGACTTTAAGTATATAACCATGTCCACATGCTTTAAAGATCACTTTGTACCACTTTTTATAGAGACTTATAAGGGTCATTCAGCATCTTCCTACAGTCAATAATTAACATCTCGCCACCCGTCAATCAAATTCTTATCTAAATATCGATCGACCAATCAGCGATCGATAATTCGGGGAGCCGGTTGCCAACGATTTGTCCGCCATTTTCCTCGACAAGCTGAATGTCGAGGTTCACACTATTGTTCTACATATTTTGTTATTTTCCTTGAAATTAACGTAAATAAAATATGGTTAAACGGTGTCAATGGGGTTTATGCAACTCGGACAGTCGGTATCCAGAGAGATTAGCTGGAGGAGTTGAATTTATATCATTTCCTAAGCCAAAACGTGATCTCGACAAGTGTAAGAGATGGATAAAGGCCTGCGGTCGTCCCCACGATCAACTTAATGTCAACACTGTCAACGACAATTACCACATGTTCGTCTGTACAAAGGTATATTTGTCATTTTAACCCTTTGATTTACTATACGGTTTAGTATTTTGCTTTTAGATAGACGCTTGACTAGTTATTTTTAGCAATCGAATAACAGTTATAAAAAACCTATGAGGTCATGTATGACCAATAGAATTCGGTTTTGTATTAATTTATGCTGCACGTGTTGTCAACATTTCCAAATATGGAGGGATGTAAACATGGCCATTTTTATGACACAGATCAGATTAAAGGTTTTCTAGCTTTGTCCGATGATTGCAGTGTTATGTTGACGTAAGTGTAATAAAAACGTGGCAACATTACTCAGTAGCTCTAGAACAATACAACAGATATTCATCCATTTTATATTTCGTAGTTATTTGATGTCCAGTGTGGTAAAATTTGGTTGTTTTATTAATTTAATGCCCAGATCCCAGTATTGCATTTGTATTGTTATAGCATTTCCAAGAAGGCAAACCAACAGATCAGTTCCCTGACCCATTGCCTGTAGAAGCCTTGGGCCACACAGTCACGCCAGCCAGACGGCTATTAAAGAGACTGCCAGTAGATGACCATGTACCACGGAAGAGAAGAAATCTCGAACGAGAAATTAATACAAGGTATAAATTTTAATAAACACATCAGTGGTTCAAATAATTGTATTATCTTTACATGTAAACATAACAACAATGTAATATCAGAACTTTTAAGCCCGTAATGCAGCATATATTGCGAATAACCAACACAGAGCATGTTAATACACTATATCAACGACAAAAATGGCATATCTTAAACACATAATATTATATAGGTACATTTTATTTACAGTGAGAACAATGAAAACGCAGAC
Source organism: Congeria kusceri (assembly GCA_027627225.1). Lineage (NCBI taxonomy): Eukaryota > Metazoa > Mollusca > Bivalvia > Myida > Dreissenidae > Congeria > Congeria kusceri. Next base: position 34,557,631 of record CM051032.1, on the reverse strand, counting down.
CCCAAACCACATTCCCATCATGCGGAGACACAAACCGATGAAAAAAAAGGTAACTATATAACACGATACTTTGTGTACACGTGGCACATCTTTGAAAGAATATTTTCCATGGCATCTTTGTCAGGCAATATTCTTGTTATGAACAAGTCCTGTCTCGTGTAAGTAACAAAGTCACAAAACTCTGCCCCCGTAACAAGCAATTGTCCTTGAACTTGGAACCAGTAAGGGTGTGTCTTACTCAAAGAAATGTTCTCTCCATCTGTGATTAAGAAGAAATCTTTTTTTGCATTATTTTGATCTACCGCATCTGCAATAGTCATATTGCGAACAGAAAATGGACACTATTTCCAAAATTCCTGTCTGACCACCATCACATACTTTGCCGTCTGGCGTGGCTCCGATGCACGGAAACTTCGGATTTACAACCAATCCGCAGTCGTGCACATGGTTTTTTGTCTTTTTTCTATACATGTTCCATGCAATTCTTTCATTCGCTATGCCATAGCTGGTAGACGCTCAGGTGAACACTTTTGATTTGGTGATGCTATCTATAAACTTCTCGCTGATTGCTGACTTTCTGAGCATGATCTGCCCGAAGTTTGAGGCCGTGATTCTTTTTTGTCTTTCTGCAGACCAAACAGCACAAGAACGCTGGTCACGAGTGTTGAGTTCAATCGCTAGAGCCTCGTCTTGCGTCATCTTACATGTTTCATGTTGTCAAGATGCTCAGTTGCAATGTCCAAATTCACATCAGGTTGTGCAGGCAGTTCAAGGGTTCCACATTCTTCTGTATGGCTCAACACATTGTCTACTTGCTGGATAAGTGGTATCTGGAAAAAAAAATATTGAAATAATTTGTCTTTTATAACTTTATTTTTCTGTTTTCAGATGTTTCTCCTCTGGAGATGTTGGCCCTATCAGCAGAAAACCAGGCTTTGAAACAACAACTGCAAGCTGTTCAAGCAACTTTGCACCGAAAAATGGCTGACCAAGTGCTGAGAAATGAAGAGCTAACAAGAGTGAATAGTTCACTAAGGAAACAAATGAAAAAAACAACAAAAGAATCTGTAAACAGACAACTTTTTTCAGTTGAGTATCTTAGAACAATGAAGGGAAAAAACTTCCAGTACTACACTGGCTTTGTTTATTTGAAATTTTTGACCATCTTTCAGTTCCTGGTACCCACTTCGAATGAATGTCCATTTGATTTTCCAAGAACAATTTCAAGTATTAAAAAAATGAAATTGGAAGACCAGCTGCTGTTGACACTGATCAAACTTAGACTAAACCTGCAGTTCCAACACATTGCGAATCTCTTCAATATCAGCCCTACCGACGCATGTGCTCTATTTAGAAACTGGATAAACTACATGTTTTACAGATTTGGTTCAGTACCAATTTGGCCGGACAGGGATGTAATTGTGGATAAAATGCAGATGAAATACAAAGAGGACTTTCCGAATACTTTACTTATACTGGACGGAACAGAGATAAAACTTGAAAGGCCCTCATCATTACATTCCCAAAGCCAGTGCTACTCGGACTACAAATCTGCTACAACATTGAAGGCTTTGGTTGGAGTTGACCCCAGAGGCTCTTTTACATTTATTTCCATGTTATTTTCCGGTGCCATTTCAGATAAAGAAATTACTAATCAATGTGGACTCCTGGATATGCTTCAACAACTTATTGACTGTGGGAAAATAAAGAAAGGGGATGGAATCATGGTGGATAAGGGTTTTTTAATTAAAGAGGAGGTTGAAAAATTAGGACTTAAATTGTACATGCCACCTTTTGCTCCAGGATCAGGTCAAATGTCTGACAGCGATGTCAAACTAACCAGGAAAATAGCCAGGCACCGTGTACATGTAGAGCGTGCCATTTCTAGGGTTAAAAAGTTTAAAATTGTTGACCATAAAATTGAAATAAGTTTGTTCCCATCTTTTTGACAGGCTTCATGCCATTGCTTGTGCAAGACTAACATGTTACCTGGTGAGAAAGGGTACTGCCAACGGCTTGTGGTCCATGGTCTGTTATGATGGTCTGTTCTGGTTTGCAGGCCAAGTACCCCAGTGGAGTGTCCTTTAACGATGAAAGTAGACCGATGTCTTTCTCTGTAAGCCTGATTTTTCTGAAAAACGAACAAAATTAGAATTAGATTTATATGTTAGTCTTTTTGTTTTTATCGTGCACTTGGCCACAATAAACTGGACTGTGCAATGTTTATTATGATGTCTATTATTATGTTGCATATTGTGAATAAAGTCATACTAGAGTTTATTATTTTTTTATGTTAAAAACAACACGGTAACAACCTGTAGTCATTGAAGATGGCTGTCATAGGTCTCTTTCCTGTCCACATTTGTTGACCGGGATAGTACCATAGTAGAGACTGGATCTTAGATCCCCTTGGCTTGTCCCACTGCTGCGGACAGGAGGTACTAGATGGCTGACTTGGTACTTCCGTAAGACCATCCAAAATCCAGTCGGTTAGCTTCAACACCACGGCCAACACATGAGCGCATTCTCCCGCAATCCTGCACAAAGATATAAAATAATGTACATTATTCTTCATTAACTAATAATAATTCTGATATGTTATCAAACTGCTGCCTTTTAATATTTGAAAATATGCTGGTGTTAAACTTGGAAGTGTAAACAATGTTATCATTAAGTTCAGGTGTTTCCCTTTATTGAGAGTAATACAACATGATGTCAACCACGTACAAATCTGTATTACAGTAGCCCTATCATCATAACATGTGAGAATCGTCGTTATCGTTATTTTTTTACAACGAAATTACAAACATATCCTGTCAGTAATAACGTAACGATAAGTAATATGTGTGTCACAAATAGGAAAGCACTTACCCTGCCTTACAACTGCAATGTGCGATCGTAATTGCCGTTTTTGACATCGACAAATTGACAGTATCAGAGTATGTGGATCTTATCCCTTTCTTTGACTGCGGAAGATACGAGACTTTACGTCGATTTCGTCATCATTTCCCCTAAAAATTCGCACAGAGTCAACGTATGACTCATTAGCAAATTTTCTTCCTTGAATACGTTGACGTAGCAAACATTTATAAGGCAAAAAATGTTCTCCAAAATCATCCGGAATATCGCGTAATCTAAGCATAGCCGCCATTTTGTTTTCTGCTTGTCGAGGTTTCCAGACCGCATGGTCACGTGATCAAGTGGGCGGAGCGATCGGATTCCAGGCGAGATGTTAATTGGAGACAGCCTTCAAGAAATACCAGGGGGTCACTTACAGATCAACAGGCATGTAGTGTTGGGATAATAACTGACACTCAAGCTGGGGATTAATTATACTTGATTCATGACATGCATTCTGATTGAGACAGTATGGTCTTATACAGCATAATAATAACATAAAAAAAACTCCTGTCACCCTTGAAACCCGAGCCTTTAATGGCCATTCCGAGATTATTGCATCTGCTCTTCTGCCCATGACTCTCCAGATAAAAACGTTCCTGCATGCGGAAAAATAATCATACGTAAATCTGCATTTATTGTTTTAATAAAAGCATGCATTATTATAAAGCTATTTTCTTTCATTTCAGAGAGACTATATGGCTATGGAATCATTCCATTAAGTGTAGAGTTACACTTATCTATATTAAAACTCATTACAACCACAAACAAATATCATTATTATCATGCAAAATGCATCAGGGTAATTACTTTTTTTTCATGTTTTATTATTTATTCCACGTAGTTGTCATTTATAGCTATGAAAATAAATTGCCTCACTGTAACAATAGCTATTATTGTATGGAGCATGCATACAAATGTTTATTATAAACTTTTGAATTTTTATATTTTAAAACCCCGCTGAGTATTAAATGTTTTGGGGGAAAATGAGGAATTCATCAACTACAATCACAATTACATGGAAAGAGCAGTAATTGTTCAGAGAGCTAAAGTGGACTCATTTGACTGAGATACGTATTTGTATGGAAATGTTACTGATGACATTAAAATGAAGCATATGACGATTAAGGTGACTTTGACATAATTGTTCCCAATTTAAGAAACACAAGTGTCATGGTCTATAGATGTTTTACTTTTAGACTGATGGCGGAAGCCAAATGTCTTTAGTAGAGCAAAATCTAGAGAATGCATCGAATGAACTAAATTTGACTCCGCAGGCTACGAAGCATGACTACTTAATATCCGGAACTTATACGCTCCATCAGCTTATGTTGTTGGCCCATTGCTATTTATTAAACCTGTTTTATGTTAAAGCATATTATTCCATTAGCATGAAATAGTTTGCATAAAACCTACATGTTCCTAACTAATAAATGCAAGATTTTATTTATAATTCAATTACTGCACTCATCAACCAAATTGTTTTTGGTTTCTTTCCTTGTCTCGACAACAGTCTTTCTACACTGTCAGCACTTTGATTAAGAACATCAGATGGAAAACACCAAAGCACTTCTACATCTCAGCTACTTGCCTATGAGTCTAAAACACCTTCCATAAATGCATTTTAAAAGTTTATGGTTTGCTTTAAAGTGATTTGCTAGCAGACTAAAGGTTAAACTGTGAAAAAAAATGTCATCAGTCTTCACTACAAAAGTTAAGGCATCTGTACTTATCAACTGTAAAATTAAATCAACAAAAAAGAAATAAGAAATTTGCCAATAAGCTAAAGTGTAAACAGGTCCCTTTTAACAAGATTTGAATTCTGAAGACCTGTTGGGTCCCTATATAAATGCCTTCTACAAAGGCTCATTTCCAAAGGATGCCACATCTGAACAGCAGGCGCTTTAATATATTTATTTTTTTACAGTGTATTACACCAATAAAACAATTTCATAACCTTTATATCATGGTTATTTTATTAAAACAGTGTTATTTCTATCAGTTCCAAAAAATAACTGCTACATAAATGCCACTGTCTGTCAATAAACAAAGGCAATCATTCACAGAGTTCTCTGACAGTTAATGACCATTTATAGGTTAACAACCACCAGGTTGAGTGATCACAGATTCATAGTGGATGTTTTCCTATGGATCTACTGTTCCCAGTCTTTGTAAGCCATGATTAAACATTCATGGAACGGTGTGAAATAAGCAATGCATGGACGGTAAAACATACGCAAAACTCACTCGGCAGATCAATGATGACTGAATATAGGCGGCCATGAAACAGACCATTAATTTTTATTAATACAAGATCAGTATCTTGGTTGGAAACGCATTTATGGCAGATGTTTTCACTCTTGTGCAATCTAATCAAATCAGTGAAAAACAAAATACATCGTAAATGGGGAAACTGATAACTTTTTATTCATATCATATTCACATTATATTTCATTATCTATAATTCCTGCCATTGCTTCATTGGGTGTGGGGGGGGGGGGGAGGGGGTGGTATCGTTATGTGTTCATGTCTGAAAATCAAGCTCAAAATTGGAAATAAAACACTATTTAAAATGAATATATCACTCTTTTTTCCTCATTTGTACTGAAATATGAGTGTTTTTCTGAAATTCCCTTCATGACTGCAATATAACATTTTGCTTGCAATTAAAAAATAAATATACGAGTATTCTATAAATTTACATCCATATGAAACAATCTGTAATGAGTTTTGTTACGTTAATTATGATTGTTTCCAATAAACAAAAACAACATCATATATGTGGGAATCACTAGGAACATTGCCCACCTATCAATATTTTCCCCAAGATGGGGAGCGGTGGGCTTATACGGGATTTTAAACTGAAGCAATTCCCGACACGCCAAATGATCCGAGTCCCGGGAAATAGACTATGGTCGGATTTTTGATCCTGGTAATAGTAGGAAATGTAGACGCCGGTCTTGCACACAACTTAACTCCCTTTATTATCAACTTTTGAGAAGTCATATAAAATGCTGCTTACAACACTTACATTAGTTGATGCAGCATTTCATGTGTTGATTTTATTTAACGTCACCCTCTCAGCAATTCTTTAGTACTAGTTTACTGTACTGTGCAAATCTCATAATTATATAATATAACAAAAATATGTTATAGTTCACTTGCAGATTTTGTCTCTCATGTGATTATCATAAAAGCATCTGAGCAAACAAGTTGTCACTAACTTCACTATTCTGATTTCAATAAATGGGTGAAAATCTTGGTACCTTTCTGGGCCCAGTGTTCATTCTGGGCCGCGCCTCTGCGGGATTCCCGCAAAAAATATAAACGGGCGCAACCAAAATACTCTCAGTGGGCCATGTTGGCGCATAATAAATATAAAGGGCGCATCAAAAATTCCATCTGCAGGCGATTTTTTTTTCAGACAAAAATGACCAAAAACCGTATTGCGAATTGTAAACATTGCACAGCCGAATTGTTAGTGGAATTTAACCGTTGCTAGGCTACAGCAAGCGCACTGTGTTATAACTAGCTATTTCATTGGCTGATAAAGGTCATGCGCCATTTGACCTCGCTTACATCATCAGAAAGTGTTGACAGCGTTGTCCGATATTTATACGCGTTTAATTTCAGTTTTAAGTTAATATTAATAAGTAAATTACGATGTCAAAGCGAAAAGCAGAGAAAGAGG